>CM077025.1:155619776-157057082 GCA_039090855.1 Macrothele yani | reverse complement strand
TTTTACAGTCGGCCTATTGAACGTAAAACTGCTCATACTGATGGTGCTGCCTTATTAGAGTTCTCTCTTGTAAATCACAATGTTTTTGCAACCAGAAACTGTAAAGGAAATGAAATCAAAGTAATAAATCCTGGAATTTCTCAGGTGAGTTCATAATTTGTATAAAAAATCCTTGGGAAAACAAATATTTCATGTAATCTTGGCAAAGCTCATAAACAGCTAGGAATATTTTTAACTTTCCTTGTGACATTTGAAAACACATTAGAAAGATTTGAAACAGTGGCCAGCATGTACTTGATAAGCAAACATCTGTTAATCTAACTACACTGCTGAACACCAAGAAAGAAGCATCCGATTGGCCTGAAATTCGCAGCATGCGTTGCCCATGAGAGGACATGCAAATGGTTTGCATTGTAGGGCTTATGCAAATCATGTGCGCCCGGCACGCCACTGAGAGGCTCTATAAGAAGGGTACTCAGTGCTGCCGGACCTGTGCGAGAAGCACTATAAGAAGTGTGTTGTGCTGCCGGACCTATGCGTGGGAAGCTCCCTGATGCCTCGTTGCAGAATATGGCAGTCATTCCAGCACGTTTCGGAGTTCGACAGAGGACGAATAGTGGCTTATTGCGACAGCGGTTTATCGTACCGAGACATCGGCACCCGTGTGGAACGACATCCAGCCACAGTAAGGTGAGTATGGATTCTGCGGGTGCAGAAGGAACGGACAGACCGACGTGAGCGATTGCCGCAGCACACCACCGAACGAGTGGACCGGCATGTTGTGCGGTGGGCATTGACGGCTCGCACCGCTACATCACGAACGTTAGTGCAGGAATTAGGGTGTGTTGCGCAACAACCTGTGTCAGCCTGTACCGTTCGCCATCGTCTGCAGGAGTGGGGACTTGTTGCACGGCACCCATTGCTCCGATTACCATTGACATTACATCACTGGCGAGTGCAGCGGCAGTGGGTCATTGAACGCCACACCTGGACTACGGAATGGCATGACTTTGTCTTCTCTGACGAATCCGCGTGTGGTGGCACCGCGGCAAGAGACTGTACGACGCCTGCATTATGCATCGCCATACCGGTCTGATGGTTTGGGGTGCAATTGGATATGACACTCGCACCCCTCTGGTACGCATCGCCAGTACACTCAACAGCCACCGCTACATCTCCGACGTTTTGAAGCCTGTAGTCCTCCCTTACCTACACGACCTGCCAGCGGCCACGTTTCAACAGGAGGACAATGCGCGCCCACACGTGGCACACATCGTGCAACAATTCTTCACTGCCCACCAGGTGTCACTGCAGCCGTGGCCTGCCTGTTGTCCCGATATGTCGCCCATCTAACACGTCTGGTTGCTGATCGGCAAGCACCACCCACGGCTACGCCTGATGAACTGTGGCAGTGTGTGGAAGCAGCCTGGATCGACATACCCCTAGCCCACATCCAAAGCCTCTTTCGATGCTGCGGCGTGTAGCGGCCGTTATTGCCAGCCATGGGGGCCACACGAACTATTGATGTCTGCGTGTTCCGCAAGTCGCACAGGCCTGTAAGCTCAATCGTTTCATCTTTGTATCTGTCCAGTAAATCTGGCTTTGCTATATTGTGTCCTTGGTGTTGCATTTTGGGTGGCCAGCGGTGTAGTATAATTCTTACACATGGGTTACAAAAATTGTAATCAGGTGAAAAGTGCAGATTGGAAAATGGCATGTTTACAGCAAACATTCTTACCACTGGATAAAAGAAATTAAACTGGCCAAAAATACACTATTAAGTATTTGCCATTTTTGAACTGTAAATAGAACCCCGTGACTTATAAAAGCTGCTCAGTGTTAAGAATCTGACATTTTTCCATCTTACTGATAAAAATGTATAAGTTTTAAGTCAAAAAATTAATGGAGGTCCTCCATCATTGCTGATTAGACCAATATTATTTAGTTGACAACATATGTGGAATTTTGCCATCTTACCAACTAATCTGTTTCCTTATTTAAAAAAAAAAAAAATATTCTTTAGCAAATAAATAAAGTGGGTAAGGCATTATTTCCTGGGCAATTCAATTATTTTTGGATTGCCTTTGTTGCCCATCAAAGCATGACTCTCTTCCAATTGACCAGCTGGTGGGAAATTTCACTTTGAAGCAGCCTTCAGATGAAAGCAGATATCATTAATAATAAATTCAATGGTGTAAGCAAAACCTTGAAATTCTACACAACCTCCAACATGAACTTTCATAGGTGCAGTTCACTTCTGTTGAACAGGATGGCATTGATCTGAGGGTTGGTTCCTGGGCATACAACTAGTACAAAAAATTACACATGTAGAAATTAAAAAATCATCACCTTAAATTTATTTTACCAAAAATGGCCTGACCAATACACATGAGGGGGAAGAAAGGCTGACCTCCATTTTTACAGAACAAGATATTTAACAATACAGGTCAGAGGAAACATTGCAAAATTGTTAACTCAAGCTGAAACATTTATGCAATAAAATGATATTTAACAATAACACGAACAGAGTGAACATCGTGAGAAGGGGGGGGGGCTAGAATTATGGGAAGAACCTTCATTTCGTCTAACTTCTACTTTTCAGAAAGTTTTGAAAGACGGCATTCCGTCCCATGATCAGGAGTCTACAAGGGAGGATTAAGAAGGGTTCTTGGGATGTTTTTGTCTGCAGGACCAAAAACAGGCTGCAACATACCTGTCACCACAATTCTGCTATGGGGGTATAAAATATACACTTTTCATTCGTGACAGCAATGTAGTCCACCACTATAGTAGCTGAGTGATCAGAAGCATATGTTGCTGACTAGTCATCTGAGCTGGGACTGGATTAGAGTTTCATGAGACATGGGTGATGTGTTTGTCTTACAATGGCTTTTTTTTCTAACCCCAAACTAATGACAAGTAATGCTTATAGCCCTTTGAATTATTCATAGTGATCATTAACCCCCCCCCCCCCCGGCTCATTATGTTGATGGCTTGCAAAAAAATGTCTGCTCACTGGTTGAAATTTTATACATTTTCTCTTGTCAAAATGTGATAATGGGTAGTTAAGGAGGAATTCTGTTGAAAATTTTCCTTAGCCTAAAAAAAATAAATAAAGCTTACACAGCATGTTGCAAGAAGCATATAGTAAAGCTAGGCTTTTACATAACACACCCAATCTTACCGTGCACACATTCACTTTTATCACAGATTTCAGTGAATGCACTAAAAAAAGGGAAAAGGCACAGCTGAAAAGTTCCAGCAAGGGATTGTAATATACTAATTATGTATTAATTCCATAATTCTTCAATCTAAAGCATGGTAGAACTATGGAGTTACACAAAATCATTGATAAAGTCACTGAAATAATCTCAGATCACATGCATATTTGCTGAAGCATGCCAATTTTCCATGTCATTTGAGAACTACTTCTTCAGTGGATTTATGTATTTGGGAACTGTGAATATCTGACACTCATTACAGAATAGGTTTCACTAAAATGAGTGAGGAACTGGTAGTACTGAATGTAATACCATAGAGAACAAGTTGGATGGTGAAATTAGTAGGCGAGTGAATTCTTCTTTGAAAGTCATAGCGGCTTTGAGAGGTTTTCACAGGAATGATGGGCTCTCAAGAGAGTCCCGCATGGCTGTGTATGAAAGTGTAATAGTTCCTACTCTGATGTATGATGTAAAACATAGAAGTTGTTTGTGCTGCTTGGGGGGGGGGGCATGTTTTGATCGTGTGAGGATTGAAGAAGTGTTGCAGTTGTGTAATGTGAAGCAAGGTGGAGACTATTATTCTTAGGTGGTTTGGCCATGTTGAAAGAATGAGTGATGAGATGCTTACTGAGAAATTCTTTTTAGCTCCAGTGGCAGGGAGGAAAGGAAGTCATAGGAGGATCAGATTCAGGAGTGTCTGCATGACAAAACCATTGAGTATGAAGTATAGAAGGTCTTGTGTATGTCAAGATCGCTGTAAATGGAGAAGTTTGATACGACAACAGCAAGTAAATAATCAGTTAAAAATGTATCTGGTAGTTTGTGGAGCTAACCTCTGAATCTCAGAGAACAGCTTAGTGATAAGTATGTATGTACAATGAGGTAGGCATATCAGTTAGCAAACATAAATGGTTACACAGATTCTTACAAAGTGGCATCAGTTGCTTGGAATTGCAGCATGCTGAACAGTGTAATGGTTATGATGTCTAAATAAAAACACATAATAGATAGCTCACCTTTTTAAGGTCAGTTCCTTTGACAAACATTTCACTGCACCTAATGTGCAGTGAAATGTTTGTCAAAGGAACACCTTAAAAAGGTGAGCTATCTATTATTGTGATGTGTATGCACATAAACTAAAGATAGCATAATGACAATTTATGCCATAACTATCACTGCAGTATAAAAAATACATGTTCAATTATTACTCTGGGACAATGAACTTTTCTGAAAGTTATGTGTAGTGTGGGTAATGGTAAATCCTGGTACCCTTATACCATAAGAATGTCTTGTTACAGGAACTATTAAATTTTACCTGAATCTCAGAGCACACAAATGTGGTTGATCAAGCGGTCTAAAATGCAGGACTCGGATCATTCACACTGTTGGGCCATGATCAAATTCCAGCTAAAACAAAGAGGTATATGTCCTTCATCTTGACATAACTAGAGACAGACAACAACAAGTATTTGGATCTACAAAGTGGAAAAAATATTTGGACTTGCTTGAAAAAATGTTCTGAAAATTTGCATTACTTCCTTTCAAAACTTATACAAGTGATTTTTTTCAAGTTTGGATTATTAAAGTCTTGTTATATTGGGTGTGTGCAAAAGTTCTACCCGTTTCTGTAATAGATGCAAATTGCAATCGGAGTTATGATGCCGAATTTTCAGCCAGTAGAGCATATAGAGAACACTAGGTTTGTCCGAGTAAGTCATTTGTAACAGAAAACGCAGACTGTATAACATTAGACATTGTTTACTATACAAGTTTGACAAAGGCAGTACTGCAACACCTGTCAAGTGTATGGGGAGGATGCAGTTGATGATAGCACATGTCGCTGAACATTGGTTTCGGAAATTCTGGGACAGAAACAGAAGCTGTGAAGATCAAACACGTCCTGGATGGCCATCTGTGGTTTCTGGTGAGGATGTGGACCCAGCCATAACAAATTATCCACATCCAGCCGTTCAGGACTTACCGGAAACATTGTCGGTACACAGAACGAAAGACGGATGCATGTGCTTGGGTTTGGCAACGAGAGGAGAGAATACGTTCCTTTGCTTTTTTTTTGTAATGGATGATGAGAAATGGGTACTGTACCATAATGCAAAGCAGCAACCGACTGTGTGCCAAGATGCGGAGCCTGGTCCATCGACCTCAAAAGGACTGGACAGGAAATAGTCTACTGGGAGGTGTTGGCACTTAACTGAATGATAAATGCTGACCACTACTGCCAACCGTTGGACAGATTGTGAGAACAACTGACATTGAGCACTCTTCAATCGTAAAGGCGCGATCCTTCATGCTGCTTTAATCACTCAAAAAGTACTTGACTTTGGTTGGGAAGTGTTACCTTACCCGGCATATTCCCCTGACTACCACCTTTTTTTATCGTTACAGAACGCCTTCGCTCTCCAAACCTTCAATGATGTGAAAAAAGAATTACATAACTTTTTTGACTCTAAAACACATGAGTTTTTCCAGCATGGGATTCACTGACTGATGGCAATAATGTGAAATCCTAGGTACGTTATTTGTTGCGTTCTCTTCCTTTCTTCGTAGCCTACAAAAATGGGTAGAACTTATGTATACACCAAATAATAGACTGATATTGTAAAATTTATTATCAAAGTATTTTAATTCCTAATCATGATGATCTTCTTTCTTGACAGCCTATGTTTACTGCTGATTTAACAAGTGGCCGAGGTCTGAGTTGGCATCAAAAATTCCACATCTTAGCTGCTGGTGGTGATTGTAAGGTACATTTATGGAAGATAATTAGCACATGATAAGAACTACATTATTATTTTTTTTATAAGCGATTTGTAAATTTCATTGTAAATAAATTTAATTTGGTTACCTTCTTTTTGATAAAAAATACTTTGGCACAGCTTAATCTATTCCTTCATAAATGAAATATAATACACATGCTGTATAGAACCAGTATGATCTTACAAGATATGAAACTAGTTAAAGAAATAATTACATGATACTATTAGTCATGCTAGAAAAACTAAGCAGTCTTCAACACGATTATAAGTTAAAACCTTTAATTTAAACACAGGTTAAAAATACAGAAGCACTTTCAAGACAGTGCGAGTGTTAACGGGTTATATACTTGTGGGAGATGGGAGTGGGCCACAACAGACGTGCAATAGAGTAAGGTGATGAACATCTAGAATGTTGTTGTTTTAAAAACATTTAAAGTTAATTAGAATCAATACTTTGCAATACATTCTGTAATAATAGTTTCCATGGGGTAGCACAACACAGGGGAGATAGTCATGTATATAACCCATTGTTAACACTCATACCTAATGAAGAGACTGGCACAGTCTTGAAAGTGCTTGTGTATTTTTAACTCCTGTGTTTAACTTATAATCGTGTTGAAGACTGCTTAGTTTTTCTAGCATTACCATTAAAGCACGGAATTCAACCTTGATTTATACTATTAGTCGGTTTTTGTTCATTACAACCACATACAATGCTTTAGTGACTACTGTAAAGTTCTGTTTATTGCTCACCCACATATATCCTTAGCAAGAGAGACATCCTCAATAGTAACACTGTTGAAGTAGGTGATTCAAAAAAATCAGTGGTAAGATTAAATGTATGACTAAACCATTTATCTTTTTTTCTTTTCTTCAAACTATTGCAGCAAAATTTATTTTGGAATAGTAAAACAACTTGCATGTTAAAGCTATAATACACTGAGTGCCCATTATTATTTCATGCGAAGTATCTCCTCTTTTGCTCTCAAAGCAGCCAAAATTGTAAGGGATGAATTCAGCTACATGTAATATGGGGATCCTGCTCTCTACAAATTAGCTGGTGGTTGATCTCAGATCTTTTCCATGCTTGATGAGATTTAATAACCAATGCTAGACTACTGCCACAAACTGTAATCATCCTGCAGCTGTGGTATGGAGCTTTATCCTGCTGCTAACAGGGACATATGAAGGCATTTCAAAATTTCTACTCTTGCAAAGCCAATGATATGACACAACCATTCTGACATTTGCGTCAGTTGTAACCCAAGCACGCTCTTGATAACTTAAGTGTGCTTATTTATGGTTTTGTTTGCTCTTTTTTTCACAAAACAGGCCTGCGAAATACATATCGCTAAGCTGTTCTCTAAGATTCAGAGGTTAGCTCAACGAAGAAATACTAACTACCAGATAATTTTTACTTACTGTTGCTGTATCAAACTTCTCCATTTACAGTGATCTTGACATACAACTTGGGCTTCACTCACATCCATCACCTTCTATACTTCATACTCAAATCTTTTTCTCGTGCACACTCCTAAATCTGATTCTCTCGTGACTTCCTTGGCCTTTCTTTCCTGCTACTTGGGCTAAAAAGATTTTCTTAGTAAGCATCTCATCACTCATTCTTTCAACATGGTCAAACCACTGAAGTAGTCTCCACATCACACAACTGCAACACATCTTCATTCCTCACACAATCAGAACATGTCTTGCCAGAACCCCCTATAAGTAACACATTTCTCCAGCACACAAACAACTCCTATGTTTCTTCTGCAGTACCCAGGTTTCACCGCAGTGCATCAAAGTAGGAAAAATTGCACTTCCACACACAGCCATCTCTCTGTCAAATATGCTTGCTAAATACACAAACTCATTCACCTGGTCAATCACTAACAGAGGTCATCGTTCTTTCCATGTTTATAAGTGAGTCACGGAAAAATTCTCATTGGCCGCCACCGGGAATCGAACCCAGGGTCTTCCAGTTACATGCCGGAAATGCTTCCACTGCACCGTCGAATTCCTCTAGACTCGCATACACTAACTGCCAAGCCAATTTGGCAGGTTGCTTCTTGGAGCTCCGCACAATGCTGGGGATTCACCAAAGATGGTAAGCAGCAACGGAACAAAATAATTAGAAGGCGAATGAATTATTAATATAGACATTTGACGTGGACTAGGAACATCAGAGGTCATCGCTCTTTCCACGCTTATAAGTGAGTCACAGAAAAATTCCCATTGGCCGCCACCGGGAATCCAACCCAGGGTCTTCCAGTTACATGCCGGATATGCTTCCACTGCACCCTCGAATTCCTCTAGACTCGCATACACTAACTGCCAAGCCAATTTGGCAGGTTGCTTCTTGGAGCTCCGCACAATGCTGGGGATTCACCAAAGATGGTAAGCAGCAACGGAACAAAATAATTAGAAGGCGAATGAATAATTAATATAGACATTTGACGTGGACTAGGAACATCAGAGGTCATCGCTCTTTCCACGCTTATAAGTGAGTCACAGAAAAATTCCCATTGGCCGCCACCGGGAATCCAACCCAGGGTCTTCCAGTTACGTGCCGGATATGCTTCCACTGCGGCCTCAAATTCCACCAGACTCGCATACACTAACTGCCAAGCCAATTTGGCAGGTTGCTTCTGGGAGCCCCGCACAATGCTGAGGATTCACCAAAGATGGTAAGCAGCAATGGAACAAAATAATTAAATTAGGAGGTGAATGAATAATTAATACACACAGTTGACGTGTACTAGAGGTCATCACTCTGTTAGTCATTGACCAGGTGAATGAGTTTGTGTATTTAGGAAGCATATTTGACAGAGAAAACAAATTGGATGACGAAATTAGTAGGCAAGTGAATTCTTCATCGAAAGTTATAGCTGCATTAGGAGGATTTCACAGGAATGATGGGTTCTCAAGGTAGTCCCAAATGGCTGTGTGTGGATGTGCAATTTTTCCTACTTTGATGTACTGCAGTGAAACCTGGGTACTGCAGAAGAAACATGGGAGTTGTTTGTGTGCTGGAGAAATGTGTTACTTACAGGGGGTTTCTGGCAAGCCGCTGTGGTGCAGTGAAAGCATATCTGAAACGTAACTGGAAAACCCTGGGTTCGATTCCCGGTGGTGGCCAATGAGAATTTTTCTGTGACACTTATAAACATGGAAAGAGCGACGACCTGTTTGATGTTCCTAGTCCACGTCAAATGTCTGATTAATTGGTCAATCACTGTGCCATTTAGACTACCAGTTCCGTTCTCAAAAACCATACTTTCCCTTATTTATACTCAGTTTGAATTTCATGCAAACTTCATACATCCAGGACAACATACTCTGCAACTCATTTTTGCTCTCTGCCAGCAGGACAGTGTCATCAGCATACACAGGGTTCCCACTCAACCTAGAATTCTCTGGGAATTTGAAAATGGTTCCAAAAATCGGGGAAAATTACCTGTTTTTTTTTTTTTGTAAAAATCAATGGATACTTTATTTTGCCAAAAAAAAACTTATTTTTTTCAAGATTCCAAACTTTTGCTTGCAATTACTGCCTGCCTAGAATTTGGTAGATCTTACTTTCAGTTATATTAAGTATTTCCTTTATTCTCTAAGAAAAGATGCAAAATTGAATTTTTAAAATTGTCAGTTAAGCAGCTTTTGTTCAATTTCTGCAGGCAGTTGTTATAACATGGAACAATTAGGCACAATGGCTCTTGCTTGAAGAAACACTTCACAAAAGAACCAACCAAATGATGGATCAAAGTCCTTTGTCTGTTGGTTGTCTTGAAACATGTTTCTTTGAACAGAGCCTTCCACCATTTAAGCTTAGCTGCATTGTGTTATAGAAAAACTGAAACTATTAAACTGACAGATTTTTTCTTACATATGACCTGTTTTTATGGGAATGTATTTACAAATTCCGTGTGGGTAGTATTCACAAAAGTTCACGGAACTTTGGTACAGAAAATAATGTGCACAGTTAGTTGTTATTAATGAAAAGCAGGTAATTTTATAAAGACAAATTACGTAAAGAATTTACAAGTGTGTGCATTGGTGAGAAAAATGAATGGAATGGAATGAAATGTAACAATTCTTTGCAACATGCCACTCTGGAGAACTTGGAAAAGTCAGGGAATGTTTTTATTACTTTTGAGTGGGAACCCTGCATACACCAATATCACCAAGACATAAACCAGAGAGTTGTACAGAATGTAAAATTAGATGTTGAGCACTGCTTGATGTGTTTATAACAAAATCATATGAATGAAAAAAAAAAAAGTTAAAAAATATTACTTTTTGCCATCTGAAGTGAAAAGAAACCACTGGACACCATCATAAAAAGGCATTCTCATACAAAATGTACATAAAACAAGCCTGCCTTACTTGTAAACAGTCACCTAAAATACATTACCTTATGTCTTTATTATACAGGGTGTCCAAAAAATAATACTCACCATGTCGAATTGATTCCTACAGATGTTGGAAATGGACCCCACCAATGTCCAGACATGTCTGCACACACTTCTGCATGTTGGTGAAGACCTTTCTCAGGGTACGTGGAGTGATTTGTTGGATGTCGGTCGTTATTGAAGCCTGTAGCTCTTGAAGTGTATGCAGATTACCTGCATACACCTTCCCCCTTCAGTGCTTCCCACAGAAAAAAGTCCAGTGGTGTCAGATTCAGTGACCGGGCAGGCCATAGTCCCTGGGAGACTATGTGGTTTCTGAAGGCCATCCACGGCGATGTCTTTTATTGTACTTGTGCCAAGACGAGCGATCAATCGGCACGTCTGCCTCTGTCGACCAAGCACTAGAGAATGACCTTTGCTCGGAATGGCAGCTGTGCGCGCCTTGAGGTGGAGGTTACCAGGCACACAGCACTTCCACATGCCAGGTTACTTCTACTAAATTTCTTTATTATCACATTGCTGCAATTGATTCGTACAGTCAGTGCACAGTCATTATTCAGACAGCACTGTACATCAAAAACCTGCATTAAAAAGTTCCATGTAGCAGATGCAGGAGAGAGGGTTAAAAAGTGAAAAAAACTCCAAAATTAAGCTTTTTTTTTTTACCAGATTGATGAATCACTCATGAAAAAAAGTTCTTTGTTTAACATCATACATAAAGATCTCGTGTATCAAAACAAGAAATATTTATTTTTCTTGAATCTCAAAAGTGTGCATTTTCAAGAAGGGGCACCTTTTGAAAAAAATGTCACATTACACAGCAATAAAAAGGGTAAATAGTCATACAGAGAAAATAATTTCAAGAGATCCCAACACAACTTTTACCTCTGTATGTAGATGGATTGGTTACACATACAAACATATTTTCAGTTAATTTCAAAGATCAGAGACACTTTTAGAAAACAAAATACTCTTAAATATCAACGGAAAACGAATCCCCCTGAGAAATAATTCTTCGCAAATACATGGAAGGCATATACAACTGTCGTTATTAGCACAAAGGTGCCATGTTTCCCATAAAACCACCTCTTCAGAAAATGACATTTGTTTATATTGCCTTCCATGTACTACTTGTGAAGAATTATTTCTTCAGGGGATTCATTTCCCACCGATACCCAAGATATTCTCTGAAGCACAGGAACTTGTGATATAAATCTGTACCTGAATGTGAGAAAAGGTCATGTTGACACTGCAAGGAAGCATTGGATTGCTTTGACTAGCACAAATCTGAACAGTTTTCAGATTTCTAAGTTACATATGTTTAGCTTTCAGTTGCTTGGGACTTCGTTATCCTGGAAGGTGTAACAGCAGTGTGCTTAAACAGAGATCAGGAGATGCAGGATTGGTTCCCGCTCTAGGGTGATGTAGTGGCCATGTAGGAAACTAAAAATATGGCACTTTTGTACTGATAACGACATTAAAACTGCTCTATATAAAACAAAGATATAGCTCTTTTTTGTTATGAAGTTCAAATATTGTCTTGTTCTGAACACAAATCTCCCTCCCAAATATACAAATCAGGTAGGTCATTATAAAGGAAAAAAAAAATGAGTAGCTGAATTAATTAGGAGCTCAGTTGTGATTTCTTTTCTTGGCACAGTAGTTTTGAAAGTGTATCTTCTTGGTCAGAGTCATGACAGGTACTCCACAAAGTTTTAGTTGGGTAGTCCAAGTAAAACTTAAGAACAGAATTCATAACTTGCATGCATAATGCTGTACACAGTTTTTTTTATTAACATTGGAGATGTGTGACTGCCATTGACTAAAACTGCTGAATGATTTGACATGGAATGGCCTGATGGCAAATGCTTCCTCACCTGCCATACATTCCTGAAATAAGCCCTCCCATCTTTGATCTGTTAAAAAGTTGAAGGAAGCACTTTGTGGGAATGTTGGTGAGACGATTGAGAATAAAAGTAATCTGCTCAAAGTGCTTTCAAGTTTATGACATCATCCTTACTCCTCCATTCCTGTGTGAAACCTCCTTGGAGTTAGAATAATGTGGCGGACAAGTACATCAGCCAAGAACGTGTACAAGTGGATAGAAAAGTTTGATGAACCTCTCCCACAAAGGACCATCTGGATCACGTCGATGCACCCATTAAAGTAGATTGCCCCCAAAGGTAAACATTAGCTATGGTTCTGCATTCTCAATAGTGCATGATGATGTCGGATATCATAAAATGTGTGCCAGATGGGGTGCCATCTGGCACATTTTTATGATATTCGACATTGTCTGTCGCACACACGCAGCAGTGCCTGGAAATTGCCAGAAATTTTTTGCAGCAGTACGAGTCAAATTCCAGTATTCTGGAGGGGATTGTCAATGGGGACGAAACATGGGTCCGTCATTACGACCCCGAGAACAAAAAGCAAAGCGTGGAGTGGAAACATCGGAGCTCCCCCATGCAAAAAGAAGTTCAAAGTTGTCCCTTCAGCACAAAAATTAATGCTGACTTTTTTGACATGAAAAACCCCATCGTTGAACACTATAAGCACAGGGTGACTCAATTAACAGTCGGTCATATTGTGATTTGCTGAAAGACAAATTGAAACTAGCAATTCGCACAAAATGACGAGGAACGTTATCCAAAAGAGTGCTGTTACTGCACGACAATACTCTTCCACATACGGCATTGGCAACTCAACAAACAATTACTGAGTTGAAGTTTTAGGTGTTACTACATCCTGCTTACAGCCCTGATCTGTCGCTGTGCAACTTTCATGTCTTCGGGCTTCTGAAATACGCTTTGCAAGGCCGCCGTTTTGAAAGTGATTTCCAGGTACAGGAAGCGGTACATTCGTGGCTGCAGAAACAACCCAAAACATTCCTCTCTGCAGAAATCCAGAAGCTTGCAGCCAGCTTTGAACGACAGGGGGACTATGTTGAGAAATAAAGTAACTGTTATCTGTATGCCTCTTTAATATACGACAACATTGACCTTACTTTTTGATTTACCCTCGTATATCGCAGAGATCCAGTTTATAACTATGCACACCTTCCCTTGTCACATAAGTGGTTCACTCAAACACATAAAATAAAGGCAGACCAGCCTCAGCTAGCATTTGACTAAGGACTGGAATGGGCAAAATGAGTTATCTACGAGACTGAACATGGCATGATAGTTGCCACGAATGGGGCAACATGGAATTCAAAGTCACTCAGATCATTTGCTTTACCCATTCTGATCCTCAATCAAATGCTAAATAATGCTCAACAAGCTGGTCTGCCTGGTTTATCAGGGAGAGTCAAAAGTTTGTCCTGTCCCGAGTTGCATATAATGTTGGGCCTCCATTCCTGTGTGAAACACTCGCCAGCATTGACTGGGTACTGCGAGGACACGAGGATGTGTGTTTGGTACTAAGCCACACTGCATTATCAGATTAGTAAAGACTGGGGATCAATAAGCTTGCTGTTTGGGTAGTTCTACACAATTACTGGGAAAAAAAGAGTTAAATACGGCAGCAGACGCAGTAAGAGAAATTTGTGAAGTTGAAGGCAAGGAAACAGTACATGGCAACACCAATCTTGAAGATGTGCCAAGGCCAGAACGTGCCCAACAGCTACCAACACTAACATCTTGGTTGAAGCTGTGACAATGAACATGACCCTGGTATCAGTATACAACAATTGGCAGCTGAGATGCAATCTTCCTAATCCACCATCATTTCCCACCTGCACCAATTTGGTTTCTCCTCCAGGTGCCATTGAATGGTTCCCCATGAAATTACATCCTAGCAGGCAAAACATGTCACTCTATGCCACAGATTTATGTCAAACCCATAAAATAAATTTTGACACTATCACAGGTGATGAAAAGTGGATATTCCTACATCATCCTACCACTAGGAACGGTCACGCCAGGACGCACATTTGGTGGCTCAAAGAGGGCAGCTTAAAAGGAAAGTCATGATTTGCATTTGATGGAATTGTGAGGGGTCCTGGGAACTTGTGTCAGATGGTTGGTCTGTGGACAGGAATCTCTATGTTGAACAACCGCAGTTGGTCCATAATGCTCTGTGCCAATCTTACCCATTGCTCGTCAATACGAAGATGGTGTTTCTGCCAGTGGATAATGCCCCAAGTCACACCTCCAGAATGGTCCATTGAAAACTACAGGAATTGGAAGCAGAGCCACCCTGTCGCACAAAGCCCTGTGCTGGAAAGGGGGGCACTCACACCCTAAGAAAGAAAATGAGAGAGAATTTCTTATTTTCAATTATTCTAATTTAATTTTTTAAACACCATCTCATTTAATTCTTTTACTTTTTAATGTTGATTGTTGAATTTATATTTACCCAAATATCGGCAGCAAACTACATTATGTCTAGTGAAACATTAGTATTGAAGCCATATCTTTCAATGTGCACCATGCACTGATAGTTATCAAAAGTTGTGCTACGTGAGTTACTTCCATTTGATGTCAAAAGTGCAGCCGGTGCTTTACGATACACACAGCAAAACCCCGATAACTCTACTCAATGTGGACTGAACAGATGTCGAGTTACGAAAATGTAAAGTTTTCCGGACTCCAGAGTGGATTATGCAAAACTCATAGTATACTTTGCTACAAATTAGTATATTATACGCATTTAATACATACAGAGCAAAAGAAAATTTATAATTTAACAAAAAATACAGTAATTGTGCTACAAAAGAAACATACGTACAAATATTTTAACCTCCAGATGAAGAATCTGGTGATGCTGGATTGTCTGTCACACTCATTTCCTCTTTGTGCTGCTTCATCACATAAGCGACAGAGGGGGAAAAAATATCCATTGCAGAACCACCTTTGCTCCTTGAAATAACTCACAGTATCTTTAACTGCCTTCAATCCTTCACTGTGTGTCATCTTTTTAACTTTTCCTTCATTTTTCCATTTCCTCACCTTTTATCAGTGCAACAATTTCTTCATCGCCCAGAAGCTGATCATTCTCACCCACTCATCACCGTCAGTAGTTTCCTCACAGCCTGGAATCCTCTTTATTAAGTCCACTAGCTCGGAATTTTCGGTCTCCTCTGGATTCTCTTCGAATTAATTTCCTGAATCGTCAAACAACTTTCTCTAAGAACGAACAAAGCTTATTTGCTGGATTGCATTCCAAGATTCAACAATCTACCCCACTGCGTCCAACAAGTAAATTTTCTTTAACTTTTTGATCATATTAAGGCCTTCATTGATAGCTAACACTAGCGATGAAAGAAGTTTACACCTGTATGTTTTCTTCAAAGTTTCGAGAATGCCCTGATCTATTGGCTGGCATAAAGAAGTAACATTTGAAGGGAGAAAAATGGCTTTAATGTCTGTCTTGCAATTGTTTAACATCAAGGTGTGATGGGGCATTATCTAGGCTTTCTGTCACAGATTTTTGGATTTCAGAAACTGTTGATAAAACCAAAGTGCCATTCTTATTTGTGCACCTTTCTATATTTTCAAATGTGAAGGGATTTTTCTCCTTACCTATGAGTGTCAATTTCAGTTTGTGTTCACTTGTTTCATTGCTGCATGCCAGAATAGTAACTCTCTCTTTAGTTTTTTTATATCCTGGAGCAGATTTCTCATCCCTAGATGCAAGTGTTTTCGAAGGCAACATCCGAAAATGAGACCGGTTTCATTGCAGTTGTAAATTTGATCTCTAGAGACACCCTCTTTTTTGATCAATTTGTGAAAATAGTCCTTGAAAGTTTCTCTCCACAAATGCTCGGCTGTCTCACTCCATAGCGCTTTCTCCACCTGTCGAGCGAGCCAGCGCTAGCAGAATATCCAGCCTCTCCTTCTCGAAACGTCGTTTCGTAAAATCAGAGGGCTTTTCCTTGCAAAAAGGGCCCAGTTATGGGCATTACTTGTCCTCTTTGCTGTTGAAAGCATAAATACAGTGCCTCACTCACTTTTTCACATTCAGCACCTTTCATACTTTACCTTTCTTTCACTGCATACACATAACACACCTAGACTCTATTGCTGCTCTATTCCTTTTCCAGCAGAGAATTGTAGTCCAACCAATGCCTAAATCCACTGCAATTTTATTTATACTTTCTGCTTTATCTACTCTTTTCAATGCATCTAATTTCATTTCTATCGAAATATTGTTTCCTTCTTTTCTTGCAAGACATTTTTATTTCGCACAGATAGCCACACACCATATAAAACAGCCTGTCTTCAGGCAACACAACAATTTGCAAAATGAAAAAAAAGGGCCAGACAGCTTATACCATTCCAAAAGTAGAAAGGAATGTGAACATCTGATTAGCCGTCGAAAATATCTTGCTACCCAGGGTGAGTCTGAAATTAGAACCAGTTCTTCAAGGTCACTCAGATAATGAAGTATGGAATCGTCCTCCAACCAGATAGCTCACACAGTACAAATAAGAAAAGATAAAACGGCCTTAGATTTTCCTGCAATTTTTTGTTTTGTTTGGGGGGGGGGGGGGTCGAGTTTTCGGGGTTTTACTGTAAATAAAATTCAGAATCCTTTGCCTAATGCTTTTGTCACCTACAGGATATTACTTTCTGTTCCAGTAACTGTGACAAGCGTAGAAAGAAGCTTTTCATGCTTGAAGCTCATTAAATCTTATTTAAGATCTGTGATGTCTCAAGAAAGAGTGATGTCTTTGGCAACTTTGTCAATTGAACAGGATAAAGCAAGCAAAATAAATTTTGATGATTTAATAGCTGCTTTTGTGGGGTCCAGTTCTGCTTTTGTGGGGTCCAGCGAGAAAAGTCCAGTTCTTATAAGGTGAGTTCAATAATGTAAGTATTGCCCAGTAATAGGTAGAAACGAAGCCACTGTGAGGGAAGGACATATGCTGGTGTGGTTGTTTTATCTACATCATTTAAAAGATATCAGAAGTATTCAAAAAATTTAAAATGCTGTCTTTTGTTATTGGTTAAACAGCTTGATGCCTCATTAAACTGTACAGATAATTGTAATTAACTATGTTTTAAGTCTAGTGTAGGGGGAAGGATTAAAGCAAGGGTCCCCACAGCTACGTTCACACCTGGTCCCGCAGCTACTATGGGCGGCTACAACTGGAAGCAGTTGAAATCTGACCCCATCTCCCATATACAGTCTGGACCTTGCCTACATCCAACTACTACCTGGTTTGCTCCATGACCCATTTCCTACAAAGACAGCACTAACTTCAGTGGTGGATGTGGAATCTGACAGAGATATTCTGTCCTTGAAACCTGCCAAGTAGTAAACCCAGTGATCGGGGCTCTGGTACAGTGCTGGCAAAAGGACTATAAAAACAATGGCCTGTACTTTGTAGTATAAGATGAGCAAGAATGGCTTAATTGCATCAATCAACTTTTTAGCTGTAACGGGATGAACTTTTGACTAACCCTGGTATGCTGTGGTACATGTTAAAGTGAGCCATTTATGTGACAAGGGCAGATGCACTTAATAAATTGGCATCTCAGTGTACATATATTATTTAATTATTTGTAGTAAGAGTAATTAATTATTGATCACCGAATGGATTTTCTTCAGATGCTCATTATTGATTAAACACACTTTTAAAACATTCCACATCAATTCTTCCCGTCTCGTGAAAAGTAATGTGAATTACACATTTCACGTTTACACACAGGTAGCTACAATTCAAAACATTTTAATCATTCCACAGAAAAACCACACCAAAAATGCTGGAAGAGATTTCCACTTTGTTCACCCCAACAGATTTGTTCATATCTTCCTAACAAACTGTGGCTACAGCATTACATAAATGGGCTTATATTTTAATTACCTTGTTCACAGACTTATATTTAAAAGACATTTTCAATTTAGTGAGCCAGTAAACAAATAAAAGAAAAAACATCTAAAGTAACACTGGTTAAAAAAATTTAATATTAGTGACACCATGCTGTACATATGGACTGATGTACCCCAGTCCTTTAGCTATTGACATTGAGGTGTACTATATTCCTATGTTTTCATGGGGAATTTGAATTTTTTGAGCTGTTTTTTCTGTTTAAAAAATTCAGTTTCACACTAAACAATTCTGATTATACATAATTGTAACTATACAAGCAATACTTTTTATAGTATGTTGTCTCAATCCATGAACTGCATGTATGCCAAACTGAAATGTTGACCAGTTATTCATTGCTCTACAGCCTAAAATTTGAAGAAATGTGAATGGTTCCAGTTTTTTTGTTCTAATAATATCAGACACTGACATCTTATTGAATGAAAATACAGTCTGTTATATCCATTAACTTTTCTTTTATATGATGAAATTCTACATATGAGACATGATTTTTATCTACAGTAAATAAGAGATAATAAATATCAGACAAATTTGTTTTCTGCCTCAATAACAATTCTCACAGACTATAATTATATTCCAAACCATGATGGAACATCAAGGCGACCTGTATTTTCTTCCCGCTGCTTCTTTAGACCACGAACTTGGCTTTCAAGCTGTTCTTTAATCTTCTTTTCTTTTTCCAACTCTTTGTTTACTTTATCTGTAGGAAATAGTTTTGGAAAAACAAACTTCTGATCCTCTGGCTAATAAACATGGAATAAAAAAAAAAGTTTGGATGTCAAGCAGAACTTCATAATAATACACTACAAGTATCTTTCATTTCATAATCAGGTTCTCATAACAAAAAGTCAAATTGTTATATATGATACCTATGATACACTATTGCAACTTTTGATTAATATAGATATCTGCATTTTGGGGTGTTACCATGTATTCTTGCTGTTGGTGTAAATCTTTGTTAACATACTTCCAATTAATAGTACAAAGCCTCCAAAAATATGTTTCTTCTGTCTTTCACATTAAAGAATAGCATACTTATGCACTTTCTTTTCATTGAAAGATTATGTTCATCATACAAAACCTTATATAATTTATGACTACAAACTTGTGGTGTTGAATAAAGTAAAAATATCAACGTTTACCACAATCAAAGGTTTATTATATATCGACTATAGTTTCGCAGAGCTTCTGGCTCTGCTTCATCAGGACGAATGGAGCATAAACATTCAAATCATTGTGACATCATCATAATTCTGACGGTCACGGTTTTGGTAAGTTGTTTCCACGCGCTTGAAAGAAATGGAGTCGACATCATGTCGTTGACAAGCAGTGAAGAGTTCCGGTATTTAGAAGCTTTTCACATTTACCTGAACTCTTCACTGCATGTCAACGACATGACGTCGACTCCATTTCTTTCAAGCGCGTGGAAACAACTTACCAAAAACCGTGACCGTCAGAATTCTGATGATGTCACAATGATTTGAATGTTTATGCTCCATTCGTCCTGATGAAGCCGAGCCAGAAACTATAGTCGATATATAATAAACCTTTGATTGTGGTAAACGTTGATATTTTTACTTTATACAAAACCTTTTTAGAAATTTTACTTGAATCCTGAGTTTTTCCAGCATACTCATGTAATTAAAGTGGAATGTCAGGATTTTGTTTTGTGATCAAAATGAAATCACAAACAAAATGCTGGAAAAGGGAATGATTTGATGTGCAGTAGCTCACATTGTATAATTTTATAGAGAAATATTAATGAACTACACAATGTTAAATTACCTATCAGCAAAAAAAGAAAATGCACGATAGTTAATATTTCATACTAAGAAAACAAACATTGATAAATAATGGATACTTTTTTTCCCCTCCTTAAGTGGCTCTGTACCAATAACAATCCTGAATACCTCATTGGTACATAGGTGTACATACATGGTCATATCAGAAAAATATCACCACCCCTGGAATCACAGTGTACCCACCCAGGTGTGTTCCACACAGAGTGGACATAACAAGGTCAACCACATGGAGATATAAGCAGCCAACCAGGACAGATGAGCCATAGTGCATTATGTGAGAACAATGGGCAGAAGTAGTGATTTGATGGAAGTTCGAAAAAGAATGATCATCGGCTACTGCACCAAGGGTGGAAGCATCTCAGAAACAGCAGACTTCGTGGGCTGTTCGCGAGGTACTGTAGTAAGGGTGTCCTAAAGAATGGATAGCTGTCACACGAAGTACCTCCGGACGTCATAACTGCGGAGCCCCAAAGGCCATCGACCCCAGAGGAGAACGTTGGCCGGTAAAGGGCAATCGATGTGCAGCAATTGACCAAGCAAATGAATGCTGGAGCACCCAGGTATGCCCCGATAACAGTAGAGTGAACCCTGTTACGCATGGGTATCCGGAGTTGATGCTGCATCAAGGCGCCCACGTTAACCAGTTCAGTCAGCAATGACACCTGCAGTTTGCATGGGACTACCGTCATTGGACAGTGGAAGAGTGGAAAAAGGTTGCCTTTTCCGACAAATCAAGGTTTCTACTCCCCAGAAGTGACAGATAGTGGCATTGTGCATGTCAGGGGGATGTTTTCCTGGTACCACTGGATGGGTCCCTGAATGCCAATGGCTGCCTGTCCATCCATGCTGACCAAGTGCATCCCTTCATGTTGGACGTTTACCCTGGTGACAACTGTGTCTACCAACAGTACAATGTACCCTGCCACAATGCTAAGGTGTGTATGTGACTGGTTCCATGAACACGAGAGCAAAGTCTTTATTCTCCCTTTGCTGGCAAAATCACCTGATCTCAATCCTGCACAGCACTTTTGGGACTATTTAGATCGACAGGTTCAATGTGCCAACCCACAATCATATCATCTCTGGGAACTTCATGCTCTACTACAGTCTGAACGGGCATGTGTGCCACCGGCAACCTTCCAGGGCTTCATTGCATCCATGCCACACTGTCATCCAGGCCAAGGGTAGTTATTCCCATTATTAGATAGGTGTTGAATTGAAAACAAATGCAGTCTCCTACACGGTACACTTTAATGATAAAAAGACTATGTACAATTTTTATTTTAATTGTACATAGTTTTTTATCATTAAAGTGTATCGTGCAGGAGACGACATTTGTTTTCAATTCAAGAGCTTTTGGTGCAAGAGTTAATTTCTTCATATTAGATAGGTGGTCATATTGTTCTGATACGGCCGTGTATGTCACGGTCATATTAGAATAATATGGTCACTCGTTATTAAAGAAAAAAATGGAAGCACCAATAAAGATTTGCTTTATAGACCGTTCAGGTCAAAATGTACATATTCACATCTGATCTGTATACCATAAGCATGTTGTTGGCACAACCACTGATTTGAAATAAACCATCTGTGCATTACACTTTTTGCCTTCAGCCTACTTGATCACTAATAACTGATTTAATATCTGTTCAGCTAACACATCTTTAATAGAGAAGCAGACCAGAGTACTCTTTAACTGTAAGGAGACCCATATGACAATTTCATACATGTGTGCAACGAGCCAGGCCAATCTTCCACCTTCTCATGGTACAAGCAAGACACTTTGTGTTAAAGTGCTGAGAAACTGAAGGAAAGAGCTACCAAACCAGTTGGCCAACTAGCATGGCGGAGATACTTGGGCCAAACCACTTACATTGTACAAAGATGACAACAATACACTGCTTGACATTGAAATTACCCCACCCAGAAGAAGTGAGTCTAGTCAATTGAAAATCAGCACAGGCATCAAATATCAGGTGGGTAACAAATGATTGCAAATTGTTGCAACTCAAATACATTAATTTTAAAGACCATAACACAGAAGAAAAGGGGGCATCTGTCAATACTTGGTGTGGCCACCATGGTCTGCAGTACATTCAGAGACACATTTATATATCTAATGGTGTCCTGAGTTATCTCAGACATGCCACATTCACCTGGTCCCATAATTCAACTATGTTCCTGAAGAAAAGCAAGCTTAGTCCAATAGTCCCACACATGTTCGGTAGGCGAAAGGTCTGGAGATATCAATCAGTACAGAAGCATGCGGACTCCATGCAGACAAGCTCTGGAGATGGATGCATGGTTTGGACGAGTGTTATATTGGAAAATGGTATCACTAGCCACACAATATATGATCAATATTTCATCGGGTTATCACAATTCCTGATGTGCAAACCAGAGGGGACCTTCTGTCAAAGGTTAGCATCCACTTAAGGATACCATGTGAGGATGCAGCAGTGTGGTGCTTGTACAGGATCTGCCTTTTGGCGTTATCTTCAAACGCTTATCTGATGATCGGTAGAACCTGCTGAACATGAAGTGCTATTCGTGTCACCAGGCAGCTCTACTCCAGCACCAATCCAGATGATCTCAGTGGTGATATTGAGTTGATGATCGGTGGGGACGCAAAACTGCCTCTATCAATCTCCTGGATGTTGTTCAGGTCACGATAGGGATGTCCATGATAGCAGCAGTTGCCAGTGGCTCTGCAACTACCTGGTAATAAATACTCTGATCCACCCATGCTGACATGCACCTGACAGCTTGTCTATGAATGTTGGTACCTACTTGCAACTACAATTGGCAACAGAACCCCACTGTACTAGCATCATGATTTACGTGGGACGTGGTATGGCGTGTCAACCACCTAGTTTCACACTGGCCTACAAATCCTGCCTCACTAAAATGCATTGAGCTGTTGATAGGGCTGATGACAAGATTAGCAAAGTATCTTTGGTACTTCAAGAGGCTATACCCATCCCAGACACTCCACTGCACCTCCTGCAACACTTACTATGAGTTCATTGAGCTGCATTTGACCTCTAATCTCTCCCACACATCATGCAATCTAATGATTTGCATTATACACATGCCAGTTTGCATTCCAACATGACACTGCCCTTTCAATGTTAGGCATCAATAATAAATGCAAACCTATTATTATATATAAAGCTGTGTACAAAAGGTCTCATTAAAGATACTGTGATTCATTAATAAGTGTTTCTACCAAATGTATTTTGATTAGTTTTTAACACACCCAGTACAAGGTGTGATAAAAAATTATCCAGACTGGATGTATTAAAAAGAAAAAGTACAAGACTTACAGATTTGAAACTTAATTGCCTTTGAAGTAGTTACCTGCCAAAGTGCCCAGTGCTTGAAGCATTTTTTGAAGTCATCTTCTGAAGTAGCCAACAGCTCCTTTGTTGCATTCTGTTGTATCTCTTCAGTATCTTGAAATCTTTTTCCTTTCAAGTGACACTTGATTTTTGGGAAGAGAACAAAGTCACAGGGAGCGAGATTTGGCTAATATGGTGGCTGTTGGACCTGTGCAATGCGGTGTTTAGCAAAAAAACCGCTGCACAAGTTGCGACGCATGGGCAGCCTGCGTTGTCATGGTGGAGTTACGACTCACCACTTTCATGTGATGCCGGCCTTTTGTGATAACTGCATTCCTGTGTTCCTGTGCCAAATCGCTTCCTGCTGTGTCCTGAATCTGAACTTGTGCAACCAGTCTGGATACTTTTCCATCACACTTCGTAGTAAGTTTCTTTCAGAGTTTCTCAAGCATTCAATGCATTAATATGGTGTTGCCTTTATCTTTAATGCACTGTGTGTAGCCAAGTTGTAATTAAAGTCACATTTTCATTACACATAATAATGGTTGCATGGTTCATATGCTTTTTCAATCACAGAATTCCAGGACATATGATCCAAACGCTATTACTTAAAATATAGTGAAACCATAGGTCTGTTCAACCTGTAACCTACAACAAACAACTTCCTACATGCTTGGACAAATTGAATGCAGAATGTGAAAAATGATGTCTTCTGCAGCTAATAAGAAACTTGGAATCACAGATAAATACAGGAATACCAAAACTGTCCCTGAAAATGCAAAGGTTAAATTTCTACTGAACTTTTATATACAATACAGTATTATACTACACTGATTTTGAGAAAAAATATTTTTCTACTTTGGCTTTAGTACAATTTTGAAGCAAATTATAGAAAGAAAAAAATATAAAACTCAAAAATACACAGGTATGTGGCATTGCTCTTGAAATGCTTTCATGTACCACGCAATCAATTGTATGAAATGCTATTTATATTTAATTATTCTGAAATAATGCTTACATTGGAAATTTAAGGATAAAGAAAAGTGAAATATTTGGAACTTTTTTAAAGGACCACAGGGATTGTTATTTCTTACACAAATATTCATGGGAGCAAGTATTTGTGTTACATTTTATTTAGAGAAGGAATTTTGATAATATTGATGCTGTAGCTATGTTTTAAATTTGTACTTGCCAGCAAACAAAGTATGCATAAAAATTTCCAACACGAAACAAAAGAGAATAATGGGAAAACCTTAAATCCAAAGGCTGTGTACATCTACATTCATTAGTGATCAAGGCAATTTAACTGGGCATGATTAGAAAACTAATTACAGAAGATAGAAAGTGATTATTTAGCTCATAAAATATTAAGAAACATCTAGACTTAAGTTTATGATATTAGAAAGAAATCTGATTTCACAGCAAAATTTTACATAAAGCATTCGTTAGCAAATTTCAGTAAAAGTCAAAATAACCCATAAAAAAAGTTTTTTTTTAAAATCAGTTACTTCCACCAGTGGCTAAAAAGTATGTTACAAAACTTAACAAATGACACATAAAAAGTTTCTCATAGTAAAAGGAAGGTATCAGCGAGAAAAAGATTTTCAAATCGAACAGTTAAACGAAAAGATATATAAGGAAACATGATATAACACCATGCCTTTTAGCAGAAGAATTTGGCATAATGGAAAAGTTGAAAACAGGTGAAAAGTATTCTTCATTGCAAAACTTATGCTAAGGAAAAAGAACTTTCAAATAAGTCTCCCAGAGGCAGCGATAGCAAGAAAAACTAATACAGACACGACAATGATGGGCAAAACACGTAACAATATTAACATATAAAGGTAACTTGATCATGCTAGTTACGTTAAATGAAAAACTTTTACAAGAAAGTTCGTAAGTTGGGAGCTTTCGACCTTATCTTAGGTCTTCATCATGCCAATGGAGGGTAACGTGGACTAGAAACATCAAACAGAAGTCATTGCTCTTTCCGCATTTATAAGTGAGTCATGGAAAAATTAGGCTAATGATAATTTTTCCGTGACTCACTTATAAACGTGGAAAGAAAAACGTTTTGACCTTTACACATCTAGGGGAGAAAGCTGTACATTATTTGAAGAGGTTCTTCTTATTGTAGCAAAAATCTTATTTACTCCCCATATTTATTATAATGAATAGCATACAGTAAAAAAAGACATTTCTCAATAGGGTTTTTAGAAGCAGAGATACACCAGTACACAAACACCACCTAGTGGCAGTATTGTGAACCACGAAACTCCTCAACACAAACCTAAAGTGTTCCGTAAGGTAAATGGTATCCAGTGTTAAATTTTTTTTTAAATCTGACATTTAGAAGTAGATATTGAGAAAAATAGATCAAATATTTGCGTAACCTAGTGGCAAAATTGTGCATTATTTTGGGAAGAAAATACACACAGTTTTTATAGTTAGTAGTATCTGTTTGAAAAAGAATATTTTTCAATTGGATTTTTAGTCCCACAGATATTGCTGTAAATGATACAAAAATAATTAAAATAAGGATCATCATTCTCACATTTCAAGCTTCCTAATAAAAAAAGAACTTTACAAATCGAACTAATACTGCAGAGATATGGTCTCCCCGGCCTGACAGACAAAGTGATAACATAAGCACAACACAAAAGATGCTAATAACGCAGCTTCAGCCACCCTAACAAACAAGAAAACCAACAGCACCCCGTGCATTTGCAGGGGGTGGGAAGGGAAATTTGTCAGACATAAGTTATGTCAGTAGAAAAATCCTCAACTACAAAACACGCAGGGTAAAAGTCCAGGACATGTAACAGAATTTTAGGACATTTCCAGGACACGTACAAACCATGTGATTGTTTTAATGTTACTCTTAAATTTATTAAACATAGTACTTGAACTTTGCTCAGTAAAACACGAAATTGCAAACAAGAGGATGACTACAATGTCCAGATTTAAATTCTTCAGTAAAAAAATAAACATTTTTAGCTGATAATTCAACTCTGAACAGACACCAGCATTCCTTAAGCAAAAACTGGTCTTTCATATTTTATTTAGAGGCCATATTAAAAAAAAAAACACTGATTAGATTATAGGGGTTTATTTATTTAAACTTCTCATTCAAATTCCACAGCCCAAATACACATACATATTACTAAGCCGTTCTCTGAAACTCAAAGGTTAGCTCCTCAAAGAAAGCTTATCAACCAAATTAAAGTTTAAAACAGGTGCTGCTAGATTTTACTTACTTTTGATATATGAAATGTCTTTATTTACAGCGATCTTGGCACACAACTCAAGCTTCTCAGGCATCCATCACACGTCTCCCACAACACCTTTTGTACTTCATACTTATTAACTTTTTCTCATGCAGACATTTTTGAATCAGGTTCTCCCAGAATTTCTTTTGCCTTCCTGTACCATTCTTTCCTGCTATTTGGGCTGAATACATTCTGTTAGTAAGCATCTCATCCAAACTCATTCTTTCAAGCATGGCCAAACCACCTAAGAATATTTGTCTCCACCTTACTAACAACATTTTGCTTCACATTACACATGTCCAACACATTTTCTTTCCTCACATGATCAGAACCAGATTATCTTGTCACAAAAAATAACTATGTATCTTCTGCAAAACCCAGGTTTTACTGCTGTACATCACAGTGGGAACAATTACACTTTCATAAATTGCCATTCTGCACTTTTCCAAGAACCCATCAGTTCTGTGAAATCCTCTTTAGGCAGCTATGACTTTCAAACATTTCACTTGCCTACTAATTTCACCATATAATCTGTTTTGTCAAACATTTCACTTGCCTACTAATTTCACCATATAATCTGTTTTGTCAAACATGTTTCCTAAATGTACAAATTCATTTACCTGGTCTATCTCTGTACTATTTAGCCTGATTTTGCATTCAGTACTAACAGTTAATCGCTAAAAACCATAACTTTCTGTACAGGGTAATTCAAATTGATTACCCTGATTACAAATGACAATACCTGGTTTATGAACATAGATTCAGATATCACATTGTTGCATAATAAAGAAGGAAGTTTAGAATTTTGTTTCCATACCTTACAAATGTTCTATGTGAATCCCTTGGGTCACGCGGACATCTAAACGGTAATTCATTTCACGCCATACATTATAAAGCATGTCAGTAGTCCAGTCTGATGCCAGTGCAAGCTGAATGTGCATCTTCAGTTTTTGCAGTGTTCTCGACAAAAGTGGCACATACACATGGTCTTTGACATACCCCACAAAAAGAAGTCATAAGGAGTAAGGTCCGGAGACCTGAAGGGGGCCACTTGCAGAAAACCCTGTCGTCCTGTCCACAATGACAGGGTTTTCTGTTCCACTGGCTTTAGTGCATGGGCAGCTCACTTTCCTACATCACCCTAGCAACACAGCAGTAGGTTCCAATAAAATTCTAAACTTCCTTCTTTCTTGTGTAGGGATATCAGCTGTCTATTTATCTTCATAAACACGTTATTGTCATTTGTAATTTGGCAATCACATTGAATAACCCTTTATTTGTAAGCTAAGCTAATGACTAAACCTGCTCTGTCGAAAGGGACTCTGAAGGGAAATGCAGAACTCTCAAAAATTTTATAGTGAAAGCGTTGCACGAGCAGTCCTGCTAGGATCCGACAAGCCTTCCACCTGGACAGGTAATGGTCAGCTACCCCTGCTGGACCATCACTTCCCACCCCATTGCCAAAACCTGCACGTGCAATGTGCAGGGGTTCTTCAATTTTGTGACTGGCTGGGAGATCTATTAGCCAGCACGATGGATTTCGGGGACCAGTCAAGTTGAATGTGTCTATGCTAAAAAGTACAAACACATCTGTATTTGTAAGAACAACCATAACTTTCATTTTTTTTTTCATTATTTATACTTAGTTTGGATTTCATACAAACTTCATACATCCGGGATAACATACTCTACAACTCACTTTTGCTCTCTGCCAACAGGACTGTGTCATCAGCATAAAGCAACCTGCACAAACAGATGTTACCAGGACATAAACCAGTGCAATCCATTCTGGCATCATGTATACACGCATCTACCAATACGTAGAAAAAAAAAAAAAAAAAGAGAGAGAGACTGTAGTTGTATTGTACTAACAGAGCTAGTCAGTGTCATGACCCTTTCGACATATGCACAGTTAGCAGAAATGCACTTGTCCCATCTTCTCTGCCACTCTAGAAACATGTGAGAGAAATAATCTTTTGACAGTTCCTTTAAAACACCTGCCTTTTTGGTAACAGCCATTTCTGATGGAAAGCACTGACCCCGTAAGGATTTTTTTCAATAATGGCAAAAGAAAAATGTCACAGGGGGGCCAAGTCCAGGCCATAGGGTGGATGTGGCAGGCAGGAGATGTTTTTGGCTAAGTATTCCGTTAACATTGCCCACATGGGGTTTGGCATTATAATGGTGAAGTGCCCACCCTTCTGCATACAGAGTAGGTCTTTTTTTTTTTTTTTTTTATATGCCCCACAAATATCACAGAACAGTGACATAATAAGCAACCTGAGACGGTCACATGAGGAGGTTATAGTATGTTGATAAATCATTCTGACACTATCAAAGAATGTGATAATTATTGTTTTGCCAGTGGAAGGCACAACCTTAATCTTTTTTGATGTGGGAGAAGGTGATTTCCACACAGAACTTAGTTGCTTCAACCGGATCATACTCATGAATCCAGGATTCATCTCTGGTTATTATGGTATCCAGGAAAGCATTGCCAAACTCTTCAAACTTCATTTTCAATGTTCAGCAGACACCACAGCACACCTGCATCTGTCGGATGTTAGCAAACACCTTGCATACATGTGTCATATACAAATGATCACTCAATATCACATAAGCATTTTCATGAGACATTCCCAGTAGTTTTCCCAGTTAAGAGCCTCACTGTCACTGGAGCAGCAGTGTTGATCACATGACTGGTAACAACCATCGCCAGACAGCCTGGTCGGTCCACCTTCCTTGCTCGTTGATTGGCAGACTTCTTGAAATTCTTTAAACCACTTAAATGCTGTGGCACATGGCAGAACATTTTTCTCATATGCTTCAGTGGCTGTTTTGTTCAGGCAATAATAAAATTTCAACACAACATACTGCTCTTCCCTTATCACAGCCATTATGCAAGCAGTTGAAATCGGATATGACTGCACTCCCCTCCCTCTGTCTCCCAAACACCAGTAGACAACTTTTTGCCATGCCAACTCAGCAATTAAGTACCACTACCATTTTAACATGTGTCATGTTGTCTTGCTACAGCTGCAGTCTCATTCTTTCTCTGACAGTCCTCATATATTAAACAACCATGGTGACATTACACACAACCCTGTCTGACTCCTGCACCAACAGAAATGCATTTTGATAAAAAAAAAAAAAAAAACATTTACTTGAATAAACAACAGCCCAATTACGTTCGGCTATTTAAAGCAAGGAGAAAAATACAAAAAATGAAGATAGAGAGGTGATATAAAACATAAAATACACAGACAATAAACGGAAATTATACAGCAACAAGCCAATTGTCTATGACAAAAAGCAGCTTTTTTTCATTCAGTTAAATTTGGTGCCCTCTAAAACTTGAATTATATTTTAACTTTACAGTTTTACTTAGATTTAAGTGAACTGCAATGCAAACACAGTTGGTGAATGTTGATTTTATTCCCACTTCAAAATGATAAAATTTTCACTCTTAAATCCATAGCAATGTGATTACTATAAAATTCTCTGAAGCCTTCATGAAACAACTCTAATTGTTAATAAATTGTCCATGAGCGTGACCATTTATAACTCTCGCCTATTACACTTTTTATTCTTCCTATTACAAACTCAGTGTTCTATCAACAGAATGAAACTACACAGTTTTACACATCTGCTTTTCCTACAAAATTTTCCGACTATATCAGGGGCATCGCCGAGTTGGTAAGTATTATATTAGCTGGGGCAAACTTAATAGCAACTACATTTACGAAACACAGAAAGCATTTTTAATGCTTTTTACTACAGGCTACAAAGGAATTCATGCAAACCTGCCTTGGATTTACACCCACAGTCCTAAATCTGACTAGTGACTGGCAAACCAACAAGTTAACCAGGGTTGCCACTCATATTGGCTTTTAAAATGCCCCGAGTTTTCCAGAAGATAATTTCGCAAGGAATTTCAGGTAAAATTTGCAGATAATAATTTTCAGGAGCTTCAGTACATTCCAGAATTTACTTTTCGACAAATTTTTTAATTAACTGGGAAATCAGGTCATACAAGGCTTCATACAGGAAAGGTACCATCGGTTTCGGAGTCTGGAACTTTAAGAAATTATTCTAACATTGACGCAACAAATGAAAAAAATGCCAACTTTGCAAAAATAAGTTTATCCATGCAAGCTTTTTCAACTTGATCACAAGTAAAGGTATCAGGTAGCGATCAAATACTATCTGTGTACTTTTTAACTGTCTGGGAAGACCTGAACAGCTCGCTGAGAAACAGCTGTATTTTCCACTCATCTGACCTGGCAAAACTTCAGAGGAAATGTAGAACTTCCAGTAACGGCAAAATAATCAGCATGCCTATGCATTAAAGTGATATTTAATAACAATACTGGGCAGAAGAAACATTAGAATTATGGGGGAAATCTTCACTTCGTTTAACTTCCGTTTTTGAAGGAGAGAAGGTGATATGAAGTTTGAGGAGTTTGGCAGCTTTGCATCGATCTCGAGAATAAATTCTTAAATGATGACGGAGATAGAGGAATTCCGCGAATCCACAAAATGAATATCACATATGAGTAAGAAGTGATTAAGAAATAGAATAACGTGAATTTTATGGAAAATTAAAAGTGAAAAATCGATATTGCGTTGCTCACTCTGCCGTGAAACAATTTTACAGGGCACGGATTCCACCGCGCACAGGTTAAGTACCAATCTAGAAATTTAATTTCATTTAATAAAAGAGAAATGGGAGAAAACGATTGGTCTCTATTGATTAGTTTTGAAGAAGCATGTATTAGAAATAGGGAAACATGCATTTCATTAGAAAAAAATCTTCAAAAATACGAGTTCGCTCCTTTTCACTATTACCGAAGATATCAAAAACGAGGAACATGATCAGAAAGCATCAAAAATAAAAATATAATCAGGCATAGAAAGAAAAAAAAAAAAAAAGAAACAGAAACTTGGACAGAAAAATTTATTATGCAGAAACAGAAGATGACTTGACTTCTCAACACCCAAGAAATATTTCCAAAAATGTTTAACAAGTGTTAGAATCTTGAAAATAAACTTTTCACAGATGTTTAATAACATTATTTCACCGAGATTTTTGATTTCCATAGCATACTTGACGTTTTCTGTTGTCTGTAGAGGACTGATGATTTCCATAGCATATACTCTGTTTTCCGTTGTCCGGACCGGCAATTTTCATACCATATTCGATATTTTCCGTCGTCCGTAGTGGACCGACGATTTCCATATCATACTCTATGTTTTCCGTCGTTCGCAGCGGATGGAAGATTTCTATAGCACACTCGACGTTTTCTGTCATCCACAGTGAATCGACGATTTCCATAGCATACTCGATATTTTCCGCCGTCTGTAGCGGACCGACGATATCCACAGCTTACTCAATATTTTGCGTCGTCCGTGGCTGACCGATAATTTCCATAGCAGACTTGATATTTTCCGTCGTCCGTAGCAGACCGACGGAAAATATCGAGTCTGCAATTAGTACTTGGAATCACTGAATCTTTCTTTCCACCACATGGTCTTACTCAGTTCAAGTGGAACGGTGCGCATGGAGAACGTAGTGTGCCGAAGTACCAACGATGAAGACGGCACGGTGATTCTGGCGCACAGTGGCGCAAAATCTGCCTTTTGTGTAGCAAGATGGCGCAATTGGCACATAATTTTCATCTATGGTAACTGCATACGCATTATGCAAAAAAAATATCAGTTAAATTTTCCCTGACTTTTCCAGGTTTTTGCTAAAAGTTTTATTTCTCCCTGAGTTTTCCCTGATTTTTAGCGTTATTTTTTGTTTCCCTGATTTTTTCTGGTCGGCTGGCAACCCTGTTAATATGATAATGACTAGTGAGTCAGTGGTATAAGATACAAATGTTGTCTTAACTCTTTCCTTGTATGAATGTGTCAGTTTAATTTCTCTTCAAAATTTTGCATTTTTTCTTATGAAAATAGTATGGCACTTGAACAACTGCTTTTAAAAAATGTTCTTTTTGTTTACCTAAATAGAATTTTAACATTGTGACATGCAGACCCAATATTTTCCCCACCTTAACTCACTCCCTGAAGCCAACAACCTTGCCTTGCACTCCTCACCTTAAAAACAGTTGTCAGCCACGCCACATTTCCTCACTGTCCTGGGGCTGTCCCAAGAGTGCTAGTGTGGCTTTAGACTCCAATTTCCACATTGGATCCCTATTCAGTAGCTAAATCAAACAGCAAAGCAATTATTAGTAATGACCTCCCTTCGGTGAATATCCTATCCACCTTCCTCACGTGAAAAAAGGCTTAAGCTAAGGATTTGTAAGAGTGGAGAACAAATGAATTTTCATGGCATGCTATTTTGATAACTGCTCCGGAGAAGTAAACAACACACAACCTAGGGGGAAATAAATAGTGCTACATGACGAAAAACACAGAATTATTATCATTACTTGGCAAAGTCCAGATTTCAAAGTTCAAAGATTTGAAAACTGGTACATCTTGAACTGGGTGGGTGGCACGGAAGAAAAATTTCACCATACCCCAGTGGCAACATCCCTGCTATATATATTCTGTAAGTAGGAAATGTGTAAACAACTTTCAAGTTATATAAAATTTCCATGCTATTATTCGAATGTTAATAATAAGTCACTTACTTGGTTTAAGGTTGCTCACACATGTTATCCATGTGAATAACCTTCAGCCAAGTGATATGAAATTTACATGCTTATTATTGCTGTGGGACACTACAATGGATAATAAGCAAGGGCAATGTTAAAACAATCACCTCTGTATTAACTATGATTTTCACCAATCAGCTGATAAAAATTCCACAATGCAAAAAGCATAAAAATTACTTGATAATTTCTTAAAGCAACCTGTTGATTACTGATTTATTAGGCAAAACAATGCATTTCATAGTCAAGATTTCTACAAAACATTCCTCAGAATGACCTGAAAGCTATTGGGTTGTCGGAAAAGTCATGACGTATTTTGGCACCCGATGGCGGTTGGGCGGTTTTGGAAGTACTAGAGGCATGCGCAGCTCTGTTATTGCTATGGCATTCGACAGGTGCCAGTTCTAGCTGCAGTCTAAAAGGAATAGTGAGCGATTTGGTTGATTTGCGGAGATTTGACATCAAGTTGAAGATGGAAGATCAAACTGTGCATTTTCGCCATATTTTACTGTTTTACTTCCGTAAAGGGAAGAACGCGTGTCAAGCTTCTGAAAAGTTGCGTAAAGTGCACGGTGATAATGCTCTACAAGAACGTCAGTGCCAGCGGTGGTTCGCAAAATTCCGTGCTGGTGATTTTGACCTCAACGATGCTCCTCGGTCCAGAAGGTCAGCCGAGGTTGATGACGACCAAATCAAGGCACTAATCGAGTCAAACCCACGTTACACGACATGTGAGATTACAGACACATTGCACATCCATCATTCAAGCATTCACGACCACCTCAAGAAGCTGGGATACGTAAGCAAGCTCAATGTGTGGGTTCCTCATGAACTCAAAGAAGCTCAATTGATGGCACGTATAAACATCTGCGATATGCTCATTAAACGTGAGGAAAACGATCCTTTTTTTTAAAGCGACTAATAACTGGTGGCGAAAAGTGGATTGTGTACAACAATGTGCTGCATAAACGGTCTTGGTTCTGACGTGCTGCTTCGCCTCAAATGACATCCAAAGCAGAAATTCATCAGCGGAAGGTTCTGGTCTCAGTGTGGTGGCATTTAAAAGGTGTCGTGTTTTTCGAGCTCCTACCACGGAACCAAACAATCAATTTGAATGCGTACTGTTGGCAATTGGACAGTTTGAATGAATCCATCATCCAGAAACGTCCAGAGCTCATTCATCGTAAAGGTGTTGTGTTCCATCACGACAACGCGAGACCACACACAAGTTTGATCACCTGCCAAAAATGATTGGAGCTAGTGTGGGATGTGTTGCCACACCCAGCATACTTGCCTGACCTTGTGCTGTCAGACATCCACTTGTTTCGCTCTCTTCAACAGTCCTTGCGTGGTTTTTTTTTTTTTTTTTTTTTTTGATTGGAGGTTTAACGACCACCGTGAGCAACTGAATGGGCTATAAGCAGTCGCCCGTCCCTAATTTAGGGTCACTGGTTCCAGGGAAGGGAGAGAGCCAGTGCCGTAAGACAAACACAACATCCATGCCTGACCGGGATTCGAACCCGGACCCCTTACGGACGAATGATCAGAGGCCAGCGCCTTAGACCACTGCGCCACCGGGGCGGCATCCTTGCGTGGTATAACATTCAATTCAGATGAAGCTGTAAATCAGCACCTTGTACAGTTTATTGCCATGAAAGATGGGTCCTTCTATGAACAAGGCATTCTGCAACTCACTGAAAGATGGCAAAAGGTTATTGAACAAAATGGGTATTATATCATCGATTGATCTTTGTTCTTTCTATCAATAAATGACCTTTGCAAAACATGGCTAAAATACGTCATGACTTTTCCGACAACCCAATATATAGCATTCTGCAGCAAAAATCAAACTCACTTCTAAATTTCCTCTAAGCATGGTACTAATCACACCATCCAAAATAATTTCTACAACCAAACAATTTTACATAAATTAATGATCCACAATACACTATCAAAGGTAATCATCACTCCACAGTAAATGAAGGAACTGCTAATTAAAATTCATCTACAAATTTTAGATGACAATCCGATTTTTGGTGTAAATGTGACAAGGATGGTAAGTCAGATAATATCCGAAAACTTGAAATTTTTTTTTTTTTCATCGTCCTGGAGCGGGACTCGAACTCACGTCTCCCAGAAAACGCCCGGGTATGCTAACCACTACACCACCCAGAACGACCAAGGTTTCAAGTTTACGATCAATTTGAATTTAACCATCACAGGATTCACTAGTCAATGAAAAACTAAACTAAAAACTTAACTTTATTTGATTTCGAACCATGGCTCGGGTTTCAGAATGGCAAAAGGTGTATGGCTTGTTTGTGCTCACAACTTCAGACAAAATTCACATTTTTGGTAAACATCGAAGAGCTCGCCTCCCTACATTAGCAAGCCACTTGCGGCCACCAAAACTGCACTTCTGAAATCTCCATAATCCCACTAGTCTTTTTTCTCCAAAAGCTAACACTTAACTTCCTTGCATGCATTCCAACCACAACTTTTTTTCTTCTCATTTTTTTATATAATGCACACTCTACAGCCCTTTTTTTTTTTTTTTTTTTAATATAATGCACACTCTACTGCCACATGCGGGCGGTCGTAGTGAGCGATGGGTTTGCCTCCTCAGGGTGCTCCGTGGTAACAATGGCACACACAACAGCAACTAGGGCCTTTGTGAATTTTGGAGAGGTGCAAGCTGGTTCTGTGTGACATTGGCGAAAAGACCCCAACGCACTGGGTTTTGTTCCAGAATCCTTAGGTTGAATGACCAACTGGAACCCTCAGCTGTGAGCTAATCCCCCACACTGATGTACTTACCTGATTAAAAAGACAAAAAGAAATATTAAGAATGACTCAAGTGTGGGATAAGGTGGACCTACCACACTTGAGAAGGACGGTCCACCACAGAATCGACCTGGACTTTCTAAACGGCGTATGAGAAAGAGATCTCGGCTGAATGAATGTAAGATTGGTGTATGGAATACTAGAGGTATAAATGGCAAGATGAGTGAGGTGATTGAGGAGATGAATAAGTATAGACTGGATGTGCTGTGTGCAAGTGAAACCAAAAAGAAGGAAATTGGGGAAGAAGAAGTAAATGGCACGGTGAGTGTGTGGTCTGGAGTATTGGATAATATGAGAGGACAGGCGGGTGTAGGTGTGATTTTAAGTGAAAAGATGAAGAACAACTTGATTCACTATAGTTGTGTAAGTGAGAGAATTCTCTGGATTCATTTGAAAGTGAAACTTCAGAGAATTGTAATTGTTGTAGTGTATGCTCCTTGTGACTCGGAACCTTCTGATAAGAAGAAAGATTTCTGGAATGAGCTAAAAGCTGTTTTGAGTCAGTTTGGTGCTAAAGAAAAGGTTATAATAGCAGGGGATTTCAATGCTAGAGTAGGTGTGCAGAATGCAATTTCTCACAATGTTCTGGGTAAGTTTAATGATCCTTGTGTGAATGATATTGGTGAAAGATTAATTGAACTCTGCATTGAGAATGGTTTGTGTGTATGTAATACATTTTTCAACCACAAGTATATACACACGTATACTTGGGAAAATCGTACTCTTGGTCAAAAGAATGCGATAGATTTTGTTGTTTACGATCAGCATTTGAAACACTTAGTTGTTGACACCCGTGTGATGAGAGGTGCGGATGTTGGTTCTGATCATTACTTGGTTCTGTCACGAGTGAAACTGAATGTTGGTTGGAGGAAAAGGAATAGGAAGAGGCCCAGGATGGAAAGAATAAAGGTTGAAAGGCTCCCTGAATATCATCAGCGTTATTCTGACTTACTCAGAGAACGACTGAAGGATCTGAAGTCTGGTGAGAGGGATGTAGAAAATAAATGGGAATGTTTTAAGAACTGTGTTGTCACTGCTGCTAAAGAGGTCTGTGGCACCACAATAGTGGGTAACAATAGAGGTGATGCTTGTTGGAATAGTGAGATTGAAGAGGCAGTAAAGATAAAGAAGGAAGCCTATTTGGGGATGTTGCAAGGTAGAATCTCTGTTGATGAATATCACTGTAAGAAGCGTGGAGCTGCTAAGCTGGTTCGCCACAGTAAGGCAAAAGATAGGAAGGAGAAAGTGGAAAGGCATGAACTGGCTTTTTGGAAAGATAGGAAGTCCTTCTGGAAGTACATGAGACTCGGGAAAAATAGGGGAAACAAAGTTGTAAGTTGTGTGAAGAATGAGATTGGGGAAATGATATGGGAGCCCAATGAGTTAAGTGACAGATGGGGTGAATACTTCTGTGAGTTATTAGATCAGGAAAGCAAAGATGATTCTGAGACAGATGCAGATGATGTCACAATGAGGGATGAAAGCACAGGAGGGATCTCAAGAGAAGAAGTGTGTAAAGCTCTAAAATCTCTTCAGAATGATAAGGCTCCAGGAGTTGATGGCATAACTGCAGAGATGTTGAAATATGGTGGTGACTCTATAATTGACTGGTTAACTGAAATTTGCCAGTTGTGCTGGGAGTTAGGAATGGTCCCTCGGGATTGGAAGGATGCTATCATTGTTCCCTTGTACAAGGGAAAAGGTGATCAGACTGCATGCAAGAACTATTGTTGTATTAGCCTACTGAGTGTGCCAGGGAAAGTGTTTGGTAAGGTTGTTATTGAAAAAGTACGGGTTCTTACACCATTGAAAGTGTGGGATGTTCAGAGTGGTTTTATGCCTGGTAAAGGCTGCACTAACCAGATTTTTGCATTACGCACAATGATTGAAAAGTATCTGGCTGTTGGGAAGAAAGTTTTTACTGCCTTCATAGATTTAGAGAAAGCTTATGACCGAGTGAATAGGACACTTTTGTGGAAGGTATTGAATGAATATGGTGTTACTGGGAATCTACTTAATAGTGTAAAAGCCATGTATGCTGGTAGTATAGCTTGTGTACGAGTGAATGGCGTTTTATCAAAATGGTTTTCCATTGGTGCAGGAGTTAGACAAGGTTGTGTAATGTTACTGTGGCTGTTTAATATATTTATGGATGCATGCATGCGTGATGCCAAAATAGATAAGAGTGGTTTATGTCTTGGTGATATCCGTGTGTGCAGATTGCTGTATGCTGATGACACTGTCCTGTTGGCAGAGAGCGAAAGTGAGTTGCAGTGTATGTTGACTCGGATGCACGAAGTTTGCTTGAAATTCAAACTGAGTATAAATAAGGGAAAAACCAAAGTTATGGTGTTTGAGAGAGGAACGGGTAGCACTGAATGTAATGTAAGTATAAATGGCACTGTGATTGACCAGGTGAGTGAGTTTGTGTATTTAGGAAGCATGTTTGACAGAGAGAACAAGTTGGATGGTGAAATCAGTAGGCGAGTGAATTCTTCTTTGAAAGTCATAGCTGCTCTGGGAGGTTTTCACAGGAATGATGGGTTCTCTAGAGTCCCGCATGGCTGTGTTTGAAAGTGTAATTGTTCCTACTCTGATGTATGGTAGTGAAACCTGGGTACTGCAGAAGAAACATAGGAGTCGTTTGTGTGCTGGAGAAATGCATTACTTATGTGGGGTTTGTGGCAAGACATATGATTGTGTGAGAAATGAAGATGTATTGCAGTTGTGTGATGTGAAGCAAAATGTTGTTAGCAACGTGGAGACCAATATGCTTTGGTAGTTTGGCCATGTTGAAAGAATGAGTGATGAAATGCTTACTAAGAAAATCTTTTCAGCCCAAGTGGCAGGAAGGAAAGGCAGAGGAAGGCCAAGGAAGACATCGGTGGATCAGATTCAGGAGTGTCTGCACGAGAAAAAGATTATGAGTATGAAGTATAAAAGATCTTGTGTACGGCGTGTAATGGATATTAGTGAAGCACGAGTTGTATGTCAAGATCGCTGTAAATGGAAAAGTTTGATATGACAACAATAAGTAAAAATATCTGGTAGTTTGTATTTCTTTTTGGAGCTAACCTCTGAATCTCAGAGAACAGCTTAGTGATATGTATGCATGATGTACTGCCACATGTTTATATCAATAAAAATATTCCTCTACGAGAAGTGAACTTCTCGCATTCTAAGCAACAACTTGAACCCCACTGCTCCATGAGCCATGGTTCAGAAGATGCACTTTGAAACCATCATGGAATGACTTATATCATTTATAAAGATGGTTTTGCCATTGTTTCATTTTGCAGAAGGCATATGAAAAGTAACTTCTGCTTTGCTCGATGTAATCATTTTTATTTTTTTTAGTTCGTGGAATGTCCAGTTAGTGCACCAATGTTGATCATAAATGGAAAACATGTCAGCACGAAACCAAAAGTTATACAATGTATATATATATATACGACAGCCATTTAAAAATTTTTGCACACTGTGGGTTCTCTTTTAAAAAATGAATTTATTTCACAATTTACCTTTACAGGCTTTTGAAGTAATCTCCATGTTTCTTTATGACAATGGCCCAATGATTGGGCAAGTCTTGTATTCCAGTCAAGACACCTCCATTGTTGAGACACTGGATTACTTGGGTCACCTCATTAGAAACATCCTGAATCGTTTCCAGCGGAGTGGCTTCTTCAGTTTTGGGAACAAGTGATAGTTTGGCGAGCTCATGTCAGGACTGTGTGGTGTTTGGGAAAGCAATTCCCATCCATACTTTTCCAGAAAGTATCTTACTGTACAAGCAACATGCGGACTTGCATTGTCATGCGAAATGGTGACACCAGCTTCGAGCACGTTAGGTCTTCTTTGGGCACAAACATTTTGCAGAATACTACATGATTTTTGGCGATAGAATTTTTTTCTGGTGAGGTGATTCTGGACGTTTCCACTAAGTAGACTGAGATTTCAGTTCTGGTTCAAGATTTCGTATCCAGGGTTTGTCTATAGCAACAATTCTGTCCCAAAACGGCTTGCTTTCTGTCTCATAATACTGAAGCAATTATTTTGTGATCCCTTTATGAACTGCTTGCTGCTTTTCACTCAGATTATGTGAAACCCATTTGGCAGCAACTTTTCTCCTCTGTAATTTTTCAGTTAGGATTCTGAAAACTGAAGGGGTAGACATGTTTGCTTCTTATGCAATCTCTTCACACATTTTCCATCGGTCTTCTTCCAAAATGCTGTCGACAATAACCACAGAAGTGTCATTCATTGCATCTGGTGGCCAGCCGCTTCTTGGAGTCATCTTCGATGCTTTCCCAACCTTGGTGAAAATGAGAAGCCCACTGTGACATTGTGCTATGATCCACTACATTAACCCCACAAACTTCACATAAAGCTTTATGAATTTCGGTAGGGGATTTTCCTCACAAAGTTTCAATTTTAATGTAGGATCGTTGGTCACTACGTGAGATCTGACCTGACTCACTTTCTTCCTCCATTTATAGGCAGAATTTTTCAGAACAGGAACAAATTAGCCAGAAAATGTAGACACTATTTTGTATACTGAAGTCTGACTCACAACTGGTGCAACAATTGAGGCGATTGCATCATCCTACAGGTGGCACCTGCACAGTGTGCAAAACTTTTGAAATGACCTACGTAATACAAAAGTATGTGATGCTGAAGTGAGGATGAGCACAAGATCAAAGTGTTTCATTTAACTTTAAAACACTTTGTCCTGGTGGTGTAATGGTAAACATACTTGGATGGAAATCTGGAGATATGGATTTATCCACATGAATTATAGTTGCAAAAAGTACTATAATTAGGTGTAATTAAAGCACTATATCATAGGTGTAATGTCATAATCTAGTTGCTCACACTACCAGAATTTCTGATATCCTTTTTTATGTATTGCTGATTATGGATAGTTCTTAAACTTTCCCCTTCCATTACCTTGGATAGAGTATGCTTAAGATGACAACTGTTTGCAAAAGAATGCTACTATCAATTCTTGAAAAATAAATAAAAATAGACAGAACCAGGCACTTACCAGAGTCACCCGTGCAAGCCTGTAATCATCATCTTTTATCAGATAGTTCTTAAAAGTCTTTCGCAAATCTCCTATAAATGAATAAATAAAGGAACTTCATTTCAGTCATCATTTTTGTAGCAAATCTTACTTGAGAACTAATTACACCACATATGACAGTTTCTTTTATTATATTAATACATAATATCTAATGTTCTTTTGCAAAGGTTTAACTGCTCAGCAACTGACTAGGTATAGGTGCCAATGAAATATGATTAGTAATTCTCTCAAAATATGCCTACCTATATAACTTCACAAATAATTTCGTCAATTACAATTCCCTTGTTATAAACTTCTTATGGATAAACATAAATATTTTCTTTGAATAAAGCTCATGTTGAGAATTGGCTTCCTAGTTTCTGAATTCAATTACTAATCAAAAACAACTATTATGGGAATTTTACTAGGAAAATATTTTATTTAAATTGCAAATTTTTGGAGAAAACTCTTCTTCTTCAGGCTGTCTTTTTGTTGTCACTTATTGCCATCACTATCGCGGTTACGGTTAACCTTGACTGTTACGGTTATTTTTCATCAAATCCTGCCAGATGTTCTTCATCTTGGTTACACAGTCCAAGGACTGGTTGTTCAGTAGATGTACTCTGTCTCTCCATTCCTCTCTATTCCCTGGTAAAATTCCTAAAGAAGGAGAAGAGTACAGCCTGAAGAAGAAGAGTTTTCTCCAAAAATTTGCAATTTAAATAAAAAAATTCCTAGTAAAATTCCCATAATAGTTGTTTTTGATTAGTAATTGATTTTTTTTTCACAAGAAAGCTAAAAGAAGGAATAGAGATTGAGAAAAATCAAAATTCCATCATCAATGACTACTGCAAAGGATTTTCTCTGCCTAACGTCTGGCAGGATTTGATGAAAAATAACTGTAACCGCGATAGTGACGGGAATAAGTGACAACAAAAAGACAGCCTGAAGAAAGAGAAGAGTTTTCTCTGAAAATTTGCAATTTAAATTAAAAAAATTCTAGTAAAACTTGCATAATAGTTGTTTTTGAGTAGTAAATAAATATTTTTGTCTAAAATACTGATATTCAATAAATACTGGTTCACTGCCAAAACATATATTTATAAGTTTTTTTTTCATTCATATACATCAAGTGCTGTATCCTAAATTTATCCACTATGTTTGAGCTACCACTTCAATTTCCCAGAATTACTATTAACAATGTACTACAGTCAAATCTTGTATACACAAACTTCTCAGGGATCCAAAAAAATTGCTTGCATTAAAAGTAGTTCATGCTATTGATGTATAAACATACATATAGTATAATTGTATTATATTAATTATATAGATATGGATGTAAGGTCATGTGATGCGCAACATCACAGCCTCTCCTTGAAAAATGTCAACCCCACCTTCTCGTGGTGCATCCTGTTCCCACTAAAGGGGCTCTGACGACCGCCAATAGCGGTATAACTATACCATCGGGATTAGAGGAAATGCTATCCCACACTCACCAACCCGCTTGGCCAGCGTGGTGAGTTATGGCCAAACCCCTCCAAAATGACTCCACAACTTAAATCTTGGCCCTCAGTCTCCGGCAGCTGGAATGTACCTGACCAAGGCAGCAGCCAGAGCGACATGAAGGCAGAGGGTGCTAAGAATCACCGGAGGACCAGACTAGGCTGCCATCTGATGCTGACCTAGGCCACATATAAATGGACGCTCCCTATCTTCTGATTCAAGGCTCCTTGAATTGGAAGAAGAACTACAAAGGATCAAGTAGGACATCGTCGGGCTAAGTAAGGAAAGGAGAAGATCTCATTGAACTGAAAAGTGGACATCTCTTCTACTATCGTGGGACAGATACTGGCAGAACTAGTGGTGTTGGATTTATAATAAACAAGAAACTGAAGGATAAAGTTGTAGAAATTGAAAGTTCCTCTGACAGAGCTGCACAAATCATTATCCAACCCTCGGGAAGATACCAGGCTCACATTATTCACTCTTATGCACACCAAGTCATCCTGAAAAAAATTGAAGAATTTTATGAGGAAATTCGTCATTTAAATAATAAAGGCAAGCAGCACTTTAAGATAATTATGGGAGATTTCAATACAAAAATAGGGCAACGGCAACAGAATGAAACTTCAGCAGGTAAATTCGGTCACAGCAATAGAAACCAGCGTGGAAATACTTTGTTGTTGAGTTTGCAGAAGGGTTTTTCAAGAAAAAGCCACAAAGGAAACGAACATGGAGGCATCCCAATGAATGGACAAATGAAATTGATTTTATTATGTGTATCAAGAAATTTGTCATGGAAGACTGCAGTGTGCTGAACAAGTTCAACACAGGTAGTGACCATAGAATGGTAAGATGTAAGATGCACCTCAATGCTAAATGCGAGCGTGGCAAGCTCATAAAATAAACAAAGTGTATTGACGTGACCAACCTTAAAAAACATCATAATACCTTCAAACTGGAACTGAGGAACAGATTCTCTGCTCTAAAAGGTCTAACATCAGAAGAAGTGGGTTTCTCTGAAGTTAACAGAAAAGTAACCAAAGATCTTATGGAAACAGCAACAAGATTTGCTGGGTCTAAGAACAAGTTGCATGTGAACAAATTATCAGGAAAAACCAAAATGTTGATGCAAAAAAGAAGAGAGATGAGGACAACTAAAGAAGATGCGACTTCTAAAGTGGAATATATATAGCTATGCAAGACAGTACGAAAAAGTATCACTGAAGACGTAAGGAAATTCAACTGTGAACTAGTGAGAAAAGCAATTGAAAACAACCAAAGCCTAAAAATAACAAAGGGACATCTCAGTAAGGGAAGAAAACAGATTATGGCACTAATAAAAGAAGATGGTTCTGTAACAAGAAATAGAGGCGAAACTTTGACAAGAGTGAAAGATTTCTACTCCAAATTATATGAAAGGGATGATACATGTACTCCAGACATCATGAAAGGTACCTGAGTTTCTTCCAGTCCTCCCAGCAGAAGATGGAATTACTGTAGACATCATACAAGAAGCAAGTGGAGAAATCGAAACAGTACTCGCCCAGGTTTTTACTCGATGCCTTAATGAAGGGAAGACTCCTGAGGATTGGAACACCGCTACAATGATCCTGCTACATAAAAAAGGTGACATTGAGGATCTCGAGAACTAGACGTATCAGCCTCCTATCAGTAGTTTGTAAAATCTTCACTAAAGTTCTTTCACACCGCTTGAAGGTAACACTGGACATGGCTCAACCAAGAGAACAAGAAGGGTTCAGGAGTGGCTACAGCACTATAGATCATATCCACGTACTCAGAGAACTAATTGAAAGAGCGAGGGAATATGAACTTCCATTGTGCATGGCTTTTGTCGATTATAAAAAGGCCTTTGATTCAGTGAAACCACCAGCAGTTACAAATGGCTTTGCAATCCTGTGGTATTGAAGATGTATACATTAATATTATTAATAACATCTATGAAAATTCAAGTGCACAGATTCGACTGTTCGAAAATACAACACACATAAATATTGGAAAGGGAGTGAGACAAGGTGACACCATATCTCCCAAACTCTTTAATGCCATATTGGAAAATGAATGATGGGTTCTTAAGAAAGTACTGAAGGACTGTATTTGAAAGTGTAATTGTTCCTAATCTGATGTATGGCAGTGAAACCTGTGTACTGCATTAAAGGCATAGGAGTCATTTGTGTGATGGGGAGATGCATTACTCATGGAGCATTTGTTGCAAGACATGCTCTGATCATGTGAGGAATGGAGATCTATTGCAGATGTGTAATGGGAGGCAAAATGTTGTCAGCAAGGTGGAGACTAATATGCTTAGGTGGTTTGGCCATGTTGAAAGAATGAGTGATGAGGTGCTAACTAAAACAAATTTTTTAGCCCAAGTGGCAGGAAAGAAAGGTAAATGAAAGCCAAAGAAATCATGGGTGGACCAGATTCAGGAATGTCTGCTTGAGAAAAAAGATTACGAGTGTGAAGTACATAAGGTCTTGTGTAAGATAAGTGATGGATGTCAATGAAGCTTGAGCTGTGTGCCAAGATCGTTGTAAATGGAGAAATTTGATACACCAACAGTAAGTAAATTCTAGTTCCTTCTGTTAAACATTTGCTTGGCAGACAGTGTTTCATTCGGGAACTAACCTCTGAAATGGAGGTCCATGAAGCTTGAGCTGTGTGCCAAGATCGTTGTAAATGGAGAAATTTGATACACCAACAGTAAGTAAATTCTAGTTCCTTCTGTTAAACATTTACTTGGCAGACAGTGTTTTATTCGGGAACTAACCTCTGAAATGGAGATCAATGAAGCTTGAGCCGTGTGCCAAGATCGTTGTAAATGGAGAAATTTGATACACCAACATTAAGTAATTTCTAGTTCCTTCTGTTAAACATTTGCATGGCAGACAGTTTTTCATTCGGGTGCTAACCTCTGAAATGGAGGTCAATGAAGTTTGAGCTGTGTGCCAAGATCGTTGTAAATGGAGAAATTTGATACACCAACAGTACGTAAATTCTAGTTCCTTTTGTTAAACATTTGCATGGCAGACATATTTTCATTCGGGAGCTAATCTCTGAAATGAAGATCAATGAAGGTCAATGAAGTTTGAGCTGTGTGCCAAGATCGTTGTAAATGGAGAAATTTGATACACCAACAGTATGTAAATTCTAGTTCCTTCTGTTAAACATTTGCATGGCAAACAGTTTTTCATTCGGGTGCTAACCTCTGAAATGGAGGTCAATGAAGTTTGAGCTGTGTGCCAAGATCGTTGTAAATAGAGAAATTTGATACACCAACAGTAAGTAATTTCTAGTTCCTTCTGTTAAACATTTGCACGGCAGACATATTTTCATTCGGAAGCTAATCTCTGAAATGGAGGTCAATGAAGTTTGAGCTGTGTGCCAAGATCGTTGTAAATGGAGAAATTTGATACACCAACAGTATGTAAATTCTAGTTCCTTCTGTTAAACATTTGCATGGCAAACAGTTTTTCATTCGGGTGCTAACCTCTGAAATGGAGGTCAATGAAGTTTGAGCTGTGTGCCAAGATCGTTGTAAATAGAGAAATTTGATACACCAACAGTAAGTAATTTCTAGTTCCTTCTGTTAAACATTTGCACGGCAGACATATTTTCATTCGGAAGCTAATCTCTGAAATGGAGGTCAATGAAGTTTGAGCTGTGTGCCAAGATCGTCGTAAATGGAGAAATTTGATACATTAACAGCATGTAAATTCTAGTTCCTTCTGTTAAACATTTGCATGGCAAACAGTTTTTCATTCGGGTGCTAACCTCTGAAATGGAGGTCAATGAAGTTTGAGCTGTGTGCCAAGATCGTTGTAAATAGAGAAATTTGATACACCAACAGTAAGTAATTTCAAGTTCCTTCTGTTAAACATTTGCATGGCAGACATATTTTCATTCGGGAGCTAATCTCTGAAATGGAGGTCAATGAAGTTTGAGCTGTGTGCCAAGATCGTCGTAAATGGAGAAATTTGATACATTAACAGCATGTAAATTCTAGTTCCTTCTGTTAAACATTTGCTTGGCAGACAGTTTTTCATTCGGGTGCTAACCTCTGAAATGGAGGTCAATGAAGTTTGAGCTGTGTGCCAAGATCGTTGTAAATGGAAAAATTTGATACACCAACAGTAAGTAAATTTTAGTTCCTTCTGTTAAACATTTGCTTGGCAGACAGTTTTTCATTCAGGAGCTAATCTCTGAATCTCAGCGAACAGCTTAATGGTATGTATGCATGTACTAAATATGTACTGAAGTAAGTAAAATTATACAGTACAATTACAGAAAAAAGTACATAATTACCTTTTGGCTTTTAAAACATTAATTACTCTCTTCAAAAACTTTACACAATAAAGACAAAATTATACATAGAGCTGTAGTGTACTGCAGTATGTATATATGAAAATAATTTGTACAGTACATTCAGCAAGAGCTGAATTAAAAAAAAATCCATTATCAGGAGCTGCTTTTTTTGTCAAAATAATGCCTCAAAAATTCTTACAGTTCTTCCTTTAAAGGTGCCAAAATACACTCATAATCAAAAAAATAGTTGCACCCAGAAGGAAGCAACCGACAGGAACTAAACTTGGTGGGTAGGTTTGACATTGTGAGACATGCAAATGATTCAAATATCACGCTCAGCCGCGCATGTGACACCTGCAAGGAGGGGTCGTAGCGCTGAGCGGCTATATAAGGTTGTCCCGTTGCGCGTACTTGCCGTTCTGACTCGTGCTGTTGAGTTGGTTGCATCCTTTGCAAGTGAAGTATGCCTCGGAAAAAAGTTTGGAAGCAATTTGAGCAGTTGGAGAAATTTGAGAGGGGCCGCATCATCAGGCTCCAGGAAGCGGGATGGTCTTACTGCCGTATTGGGTGCCATACAGGTCATGTGGATATCACCATAGCATGCTGCTGGTGGCAGTGGATAGCACAAGGCATGCAGTAGCGACAGGAAGTTTCTGGGAGACCTAGAAAACCATGGAGAGAGAGCGAGCAGACCAATGGGTTGTCCGACATGTGCTGAGTAACCCAATTAGCTACGATTGTGGATATTCAGCGAGCAGTGGTGCCTTCTATGCACTGTCCGATTACTGCCAGCACCATTGGCAGACAGCAGCACGACATGGGACTACACGCACACAGACCATTATGACGACTGCTCTTAACACCATTGCATCGTCGCCAAAGACAGCAATGGTGTCATGCCAGACTGTCAAGCAGCCACTCAGAATGGCAGCAGGTGATCTTTAGTGACGAGTCCCGCTTCTGTCTTGGAGGAGACGACCAACAAATCTGTGTGTGGTGGCACCATGGTTAGCGCCAAGATGAACAGTTTGTTGTTGAGCGTCACACGTTCAGAAGGCCTGGTATCGTGGTGTGGTGTGCAATTGCCCACAATGCCCGATCACCTTTGGTGTTCATTACAGGCACTTTGACAGCCCAACGTTACATTAACGAGGTCCTGCAACCAGTGGCCCAACCTTTTCTGAAAGCTCACTCCAGTGTGATTTTCCAACACAACAACGCTCATCCGCATACTGCTGCTGTCTCGAGAGCTTGCCTTCAAGGCACTAGCACTCTGCCATGGCCAGCCGCATCGCCAGACCTATCGCCAATTGAAAATGTGTGGGATGCTATTGGACACGCTATCCACACTCCACCCAGAGGCAGATTTATAGGGGGGCAAAAGGGGCAATTGCCCCGGGCCTCCCAGTCGAAGGGCCCCCTTTATAGGAAAAAATGTAATAATTAAAAAATCACTTTATTTTATGAAAATAAAAATAAATTGCGACAAACAATTTTTAACAATGACCTACTTTTTAATTCTAGTTACTAATGCAGTGATCAACACAAAATTTATTATTTAGCCCAGCTTTTTATGTACTCATGTAATCATTAGGCTTTGAAAAATATCGGGGAACCAAATGTGGGAGTTCCCATCGTACTTTTTTTTCTTTTGCTATGCAGTTTCACATCTCAGTTTCTGCATGAAAAAGTCCAGTGGAGGCCACTACAGATTTTTCTTTTCAGATTGCAGTATGCCACGGAAAATTCAGCTGTCTGCGGCTCAGAAGAGAAAGGCTTCCAAAGAAAGGAGTGAAAAAACTGCTGCTGTCTTGGCAAAAACACCACGCCTTGCAGAATTTTTTTCTATACTCGGGGCAAAGCTAACTTGATTACACTGTTAAGGTTATGAAACCGATTCACCGATATGTAAGCTCTTGTTTATCAGTATTTCTCTGCGCACTAGTGGGGTGTCATGGATCCTTCTCCCTAAGGGTGACTGAAAACGAGGAAAAAGGAAATCTCCCGCGTTCCATCACGATGTCCCCCTCCATCCCCACACCTTCTCAACCTTGCTGACCACCAGACAAACGATTTCTGAATGAGTATTTTAAAACAGAAACCACAAATAAAGGAACAGGCTCATTACAATGACCCCAAGATTATCTCCCCACCTCTGGCTAACAATTCTTCCCTCCCAATCGCAGTAAATGTCCTCCGTGTTAACTGTATAGTCTCTCTGAAGCAAAACAGAAGTGACAATGGCGCCGCCAAAATGCGAATATTTGCATTTCTTAGGAATGCGACAGAAACTGGGAAAACATTTTTAATGTTCATACGTACGACATTTAGAACATCTATATCCATGTGCGTTCTTAGGTTCCAGTTCAAGCTCGAACACAGCTTTTAAACTGGAACTATATTATGCAGTGGAAGTACACACTCTGTAACTTAAACTCTATTGTCAGGTTAGCCTTGCCACGAGTATAGTTCGAAAATTGAAAACACAAAAGCCATTGATGAACCAGTACCAGATATCCCATCTGAAGAACCAGCCTAAGTAACGTATCACATGAAGATACTGAAGGTGATGGATCATCACATACCACAGGTACTTCAAACATAGACAGCAAAGAGCCATCATGTGATCGAAATCCAGCCATGTAGTTTCCTGTCAGAGAAAAACATGTGTCCTTTTGGTCAAAATCAGTTATGATATGTCAAAATAAAAATGATTCCAGCTCCTGCCCAGAATCTCGACGCCATTATCAATCAGGTGAAGGTGAAGGCCAGCAGGATGGCAATTGTTATTTCTTCCATGTTTTACACTAGGCATGACAATGGTGAGCAGCATTCGAGAAAGTGGCATCTCTACAGCCAGTCGAAGGGCGCAGTTTACTGCTTTGACTGTACTTTGATGACCAGCCGGTGTGACAGGTTTTCCAGAGTGGATGCCTTTAATGACTGGAAAAAAGTAGATGAGAATATGAAAACTCATCAACAAAGCCAAGGCCACAGAGATTCTGTGTTGAAGTATAATCTTCAATGCAGGGAATCTCATGTTGACAGAGAGTTGGAAAAAAAAAATACTGGGAGGAAGTATTGTGCCATGTTGTAGCCATGACAATCTTTCTTGCTGAGAGAGACCTGGCACTTAAGGGCAATGAAGAGATCGTTGGATCCAAGCATAATGGCAATTTCTTAGGAATTATGGAACTTATTGCTAAATTTGACCCATTTCTGATGGGTGACCTTAAAGAATTTGGCAATCCTGGGAGTGGTAAGCAGTCATACTTATCACCAACCATCTACGAAGAAATTGTTCTGCATATGGCAAAATTTGTTAAGAATTATATTGTGGCAGAACTTAAAACTGCCATGTATTTCTCAGTTTCAGTAGATTCAACACCAGACCTGGCTCATGTTGACCATCTGACAGTCATTGCGCAATATGTTGTTTCCTGATAGCCGGTAGAAAGGTTTTGGCTCTCACAAGGCTAAAGAACTGGCTACAGCTCTGCTAGAATTTCTAGAAAAAACAAGGCATTAATTTTAAGACTGCAGAGGACAATCATACGATAATGCTAGCAATATGTCTGGTCACTACACAGGAATGCAAGCCAGACTTAAAGAGAAGAACGCAGCAGCAGTTTTAATTCCCTGTGCTGCTCACTCGCTCAATCTTGTTAGACATTCTGCTGCCTCTTGCTGTGTTGAAGCTGTTAGTTATTTTGGCTTTATACAAAAGTTATACACTTTTTTCTGCACCAACACGGAGATGGGCAATTCTAATGAGTTCTTTGGAAGGAAATAAAAGAGCACTAATGGTTAAATCCCTGTCAGACACTCATTGGTCAGCAAGAGCTGATGCTACTGAAGCCCTAGTAGATAGATACAACTACATTCAAAATGCCCTCAGAGATATGGGAAGTGACTTGGAGCAAACATCTGAAGCAAGACATTGGTTGACAAAATGGACTGCTTTGAAACTGCTCTGATGGCCAAGGTCTGGAACTTGTATGATTCAACATTACAAATAAAGCTGTTCCAAGGAGTTGAAATTGACCTGAAGAAAGTGGTAGATCTAATTGATTCTTTGTAAAAGTTACTGGAATCACTTCGGGATAGGTGTGAAGAGTTGGAACTAGATGCCAGGAACCTTTGTGGCACCACAGACTACAAGGCAGCTACAGTCAGGTCAAGGAAAAGATACTAACATTAAGATGCTAATTCAACCTCTGTATCAGAGGAAGTTGTCTTTTCTTAGAGAGATAAATTGAGATGTGGAACTTTCAATATAATTTTAGATCAGTTGTCTGTTGCCTTAAAAGAACGTGGGGTAGCGTACCAATCAGTGTATAAAAGGTTCAAAGCCATAGTCAACTTATGTAATCTACCTGATGCAGAGATAACAACTGAAGCTGAGAAACTTATAACTGCTTACCCCGTGATTTCAGTAATGTGTTCATAGAGGAAATTGCCCAGTTTGCAGCCTTTGCCACAAGCTCAGATCGTGTTTCACTCCATCTCAATAGGCGGTTTTACTACATAATGAAGGGCTTCGTGATATCTTCCCAAGTGTTAATGTAGCTCTTAGAATATATTTGATCATGATGGACACTAGTTGTTCAGGAGAGAGTTCATTCAGCAAACTGGCACTGATTAAGAATTATTTGAGAACCAAGATGGCTCATGAGAGACTAAGTGCTCTGTGCCTACTGAATGTAGAGAGCAGTGTTCTTAAGATGACAGAGTTTGAGGAATTCATTAAAGATTTCTCAGATGTCAAGTGCAGAAAAAGACTTTCTATAAATACTGCACTGTCTCCCTGCATAATGTACCTTCATATGTATGTACACTGCCGGACAATTGCTAAGGACGGATGACAATAGCAACCATAAAATGGAAGGCAGGAAAATGTGGAAATTAGCATAAGTGCAGGATACAGTAAGACGTGTTGTGCGTATGCAAATTTTGGATTGCCGAACTTGTTCGTGACGTCATAGCGCTGATAAGAGATATAAAGGATTTGACGCGTATTGACCGTTGTTGTTCAAACGCAAAGTTGAAAGGGAAAGAATCAATTGACGAACTTGCAATTTTCAGTATGTCTCCCTGACATCACCTAGATGATTTTACGCGTGGCCGTATTATTGGCAAGATTGAAGAAGGGCGAAAAATAACAGATGTTGCCAGGGAGTTCGACGTCAGCCACAGTGTTGTTTCAAGGCTTTGGAAATCATTTCAAACAAATGGAGAGAGTAGCAAACGTCATGGGGGAGGTCGTGTTCACAGTACGACACCTGCAGAAGATCGGTACATAGTGCTATCAACAAAAAGACACCGGCGCAGCACAGCTAGTGAGGTAGCAAATCAGTTTATGGCTGCTACTGGCAAGCGGATCTCCCGAAAAACTGTCGCCAGACGTTTGCATGAAGGAGGACTATACGCCCGCCGTCCTGTTGTGTGCATCCCATTGTCCAGACGTCACCGTACCGCCCGTTTGCCATGGTGCCATCAACATCGCAATTGGACTGATAACGACTGGTCTGCTGTCCTCTTCTCAGATGAGAGTAGATACAGTCTATCGTCTTATTGTCGATGACAACTGATCTGGCGTGATAGTGGTACTGCATATTGTCCAGCAAACATACAGGAAAGGGACCGATATCTGACATGGAGTGTCATGGTATGGGCTGGCATCATGATCATAGGCCGTACGTCCCCTCTATGTGCTTCCAACTGGGACTATGACTGGCCAACAATACATCAATGATGTTCTGCTACCTCATGTTTGCATGTTCCGTGGTGCTGTTGGTGATAGATTCATTTTCATGGACGACAACGCAACATGTCATCGAACAGTCGCTGTCCAGGAGTGTCTTGAGAGCGAGGATATTTAACGCCTCGTATGGCCAGCACATTCTCCAGATCTGAATCCCATTGAAAATGTGTGGGATGCTTTGGGGAGGAGTCTTGCTGGTCACCAATGCCCTCCAATAAACAAGGACACCCTCATCTGTGCACTGACAGAGGAATGGGATAAATTACCCCAACAGCTGCTTGATAATGTTGTGCAAAACATGACATGACGTGTGGAATCTTGCATCGCCCTCCATGGTGGTCATATCCCATATTGACATCTTACGCCGGAACGCCTGCAGACGGTAATTGCATTTTTCACGTTTACGTATTCTGCACAAAATGGCCTGTTTGTTCCTTGAACACGTTCCAAAGCCTTCTGGATTTCAGAGCACAATAAATTGTCTTTCTTGTAATGTCCTGGCATTCTGACATTATTTTATTTCACTTGGCATCCAACCACACTTACGTTTTTATGCGCTATATAGCCGTTTATGATCCGTCCTTAGCAATTGTCCAGCAGTGTATAATTTGTCAGTTCCAATTACAAGCAGCACATTGGCTGTGATATGCAAATTTGGTGAATTCTCCTTTCTCTTGTTTATTTTAATTTCCGAATTCCAGGTGCCCCCCCGAAACTAAAGTGCCCCAGGCTTTCTCAAGATGTAAATCTGCCCCTGACTCCACCCCTACCGCACTATCTGCAGGAACTGCAGGAGAAGATTCAAGCTACATGGAATGGCTTACCGCAGGACACAAGGAATCTGTACAACTCAATGTAGAGACGTCTGGCATGCTGCGTGAGCAAACATGTCAGCCCGACACCAGACTGAGAGACACTACCCATTGGCGTGTAGCTCAATAAATATTGCCCATATCAGTCTCAATGTTGAATCATTTATTGTTCCTGGTAACCTTTACAACAGCATTGCAATCCAACACATCCTTCTGGGTGCAACTATTTTTTTTGACGATGAGTGTATAAACCTGTTTCGCTGCAAAATGACACATAGCTTCCAACACAGCTAGTTTCTGGAAATTTCACATCATTGCCTTCATCAGTATTAGTTAAATTCTGTGACTTTGCTTTCTTGCTGTTAATCATTATCCACAGTTTTGACATCTGTAAAAGTGTTTGAAGTCATGACATCGTCGTCTGAAACTTCTCCTTTTTTAATCCCAAGATTTCTCTTTATTTAGTGGAATGGGGATTCAGCCTAAGCAGATGAGAGGGATTTAGAGAGGAAGAGATTCACCCTCTGCTCAAAGCCTCATCCTTCCTGAAATTCCTCATCTCTTGTTGAAGTAAGAACATTGGCCAAGGCCACATCCACCCAGGTCAAGGAATTAAACTGTTTCTGATAAAAGTAATTCAAGTAACATGTGTTTGTGTTATTGAGATTTGACTGTATAATAGTTTCATATCATTGCATAGCACAGCTTTCACAAATTTGAAAATTGTGCTGCTAAGTTGTAAAAGTGCTCACAAAATTTTAATCTTAACAACTTGACAACCAGAATTATTGAAGACTAAATCCTCATCAAGCTTATCATATCTAATTTGAATAAATCATACTAAATCTTTCAGTTATGTGAAGATGATATTTCATGACAAATGCTTAAAGTATTTCTAACAAATGGGTTTAATTCTCTTGTTCATTTAATTCTACTTCTTTTTCATTGGGAAAAATTAAAGTGCACTACCTATTCATGAAAAAAAGTTCATATACTTTTCATTTGTGCTACTGACACCTGAAGTAGACTTGAAAGGAGTAATACTGTGTGTTTATTTCTATGCTGAGTTTTACACAATGAAAAAGTCATTAAATTTATTATATTTTCTACTCACAAAAACAGCTATAATAGAACATACATACCTGAGTATACCTCAGTTGTAACAGCAACAACAGGAACTTTATAAATTTTTTGCAGGTAATTTTTCACATCTTGATCAGTCATTCTATAAATAAACAAGTTGTTTAACAATCAAGCACTATTACAACAAGGATGGACTTTATACTAAATGCTGGCACAATAAGAAAACTATTTTTGTTTCAGAAAATGCTTATCAACAGAACTACCAAAATTGCATAAACATTGAGTAATGCTGTAAAAAAAAAAAAAAACTGAAACAGTACTTTTTCTTTTGGAGGGGAGGAGGGCTGCATATCTTATTACACTACAATATTTTTTTTGTACAAGAAAACAACTTTTACAAAATTTTGTTTTATTGGTGATTACATTACATCACACGTACATGGAAAATGGCATCATTGTTCATCTACACAATGTAAAGAGAGTTCCAATTTGAATCCTAGAAGGAAAATATGAGGTCAGATTCCTGTGAAATGACAAAGTGCATTGATGAAACAGTAAATCTAGATACTGATGGTGGAGGTTGGAGCTCCAGCTATGGAGATAAATCATTAGCATTAACATGCACTGCATACACCATCAAAATAGGTTGAACAAGGAATACTGCACTAGCATGTTGGTTGATCTTTAACTTTTTGTGGTGCAAGAGCCTTGTGAGGCTAAAGAATACCAAGCAACAGGATCATACAGAACTTCATAATGTAAAAACCTACAAAATAACAAGCACAAAGGTTCACAATACATTACACTAGGTAAACAGGAAAACCACCACATAGTTCACACTCTTTTTCCACCAAAAAAATCGAGGACTTTTCCAGGACTCATAAAAATTTTCAAGACTATTCATGCCCAGTAAGAACTCGCATGAAACACTAAAATAAGTAGTAACAAATAGTTAAAAAGTTCAATTATAGTTATATCTAAACATAGGGGCATACCTTTGTGAGATATTTTTGTTCCACAAGATTTCAGGTTTCCTTATCACTGACACAGTGTGTTACACATTTAACAAAACTGTTAAAAGCAAAATATTTTTCATTAAAGACAAACTAACTGAAGAATAAAGTATAAGAAATTGAAAGCAATATCCCCTTGGGCACTATGGAATATGGTCATCAGTTGCAGACAAACACAAGGAAAACAGTAACGCTTGACAGCAGAAACTTAATTTTCATTAGCATTACTTAAAGCCAAAAGCATCATTATGTTGCAAGTACAGTTTATATGCCAAAATTTCACCTTTTGCCCAATTTGACTAATAAAATTACTTTTAAATTGCATATATTTGGTTTTACTTACATTTGGAATTCTTCCAGTGTTTACACACAGAACTACAGATGTATAGTGCTTCTCATACACTGCCGGAAAGTGAAAAAAGAACACCAAGAAGGAATTGGCAGACGATCATGAAATTTACATATGTTAATGGGGTCGAGTTTACGTAGGTGTGATGTTAATTTTGGGACCAACCGGTGAGCGCTTAGGCCACAGCACGGCATAATATGCAAATTATTGTTGGCGGTATTTAAGGAGTATGGCGAAGTGAATGTGATCAGTCGGTGACGTATGGACACGTGCGAAGACGCTGAAATGCCTGGACATGGAAGACGTGTACGATTTCAGCAGTTATCGGACTTTGAGAGAGGTCGTCTAGTCGGACTTCGCCAGGCTGGGTGGTCGTATCGTCGTATTGCAGAGCGAATTGGACGGGAAGTATCGGTGGTGGTACGATGGTGGCGTAGATGGTCCGAGGAACATTCCCACACGAGAAGACGTGAAACCGGGAGTCACAGACGGACTGATGAGCAGACCGCTCGATGCATAAGAAGAGCAGCGTTGTCAAGCAGAACATCCACTGTGACGCAAATCCGAGCTGCCATTGCACCTGAGGTGACAGTGCGAACAATCCGCAACCGTCTACTGGATGCAGGACTACGTGCACATGTGCCTCTGGCATGTATACCTCTGACTCCAGCCCACCGTCAGGAACGGCTGCAGTGGTGTCGCCGACATCTGCACTGGAGAACGCAATGGCAATCTGTCATGTTCAGTGATGAAAGCAGATTCTGCTTAGGAGCCTCCGATGGCCGTATGCGTGTTCGCAGATGCACAGGGGAGCGTCTCCACCCATCTTGCATCCGCCAGCGACACACAGGGCCTACACCTGGTCTCCTGGTGTGGGAAGCGATCAGCTATCACTCCCGTACACAACTAGTGTTTGTACCGGGTACGTTAAACAGCACCTACTACATCAACAAGATCATTCAGCCCGTTGTTGTACCATTTGTAAGGTCGGTCCATCGTGGTGTTTTCCAGCAAAATAACGCACGCCCACACACGGCACGTGCAACACAACATGCACTTCAAGGTGTGAGACAACTTCCATGGCCTGCACGTTCACCGGATTTGTACCCCATTGAGCACGTGTGGGATTTTATGGGACAACGACTTATCCGCCCTCCACGGCCAGCCACGACCATCCCCGATTTACACGTCCAGGTTGAGGATGCTTGGAACTCAATACCCTAAACTTACATCCAACATCTGTACGACAGACTCCATGCCCGAATTGCACAGTGTGACGCAGTTCATGGCAGTTCAACCTCGTACTAACCATGTTATATGGAAATGTTATTTTTCAGTTTACCAGCAAATACAGCTGTATTTTGCCATAATGTTTTGATCACGTCATCCTCTGTATTCCGTTATTATGCTGTATAAATTTCGTTGGTATCAGACGTCTCCTTCTTGGTGTTCTTTTTTTCACTTTCCGCCGGTGTATATATATTGCCAAAAGGACAGACCACTGATGGACAACCGAAGTTTTAGACTGGATTCCTGGGCTCCAAACATTCAGCAGATTGCAAACTCGGTTTGAGATGCACCTTACACTTACACCCACTCGCATTTGCTTATCATAGTTCATAAGAATTCCCTCGCATTTGCTGATCCATAGTTCAGAATCACAACAGCGTGGAAACCAAAAACATGGCAGCTATGTGCTCCCGATTCCAAGAGAACAACACAGCGCAGCCACCTGCTACATTTTTATGATAGTTTCTCTTCAACTGCAGCTATTCTGAAATTTGATGAATGTAAAAAAAAAATCAAGTACTTTTCAAGGACTTTCAAGAGCCCTTGAAAAGGAAAACTAAATTCAAGGAGTTTTCAAGGACTGTGGGAACCCTGCACCACCATTTTTGGAGACTAAAATTGCATGCTGCAGAGTTGAAAGTGTGACTAACGTGTACCGAATGAACCCTAAATTATGACCACCCCTATCAAAAGTGGATGCAGCCCATTGACCATGAGAGTTCCAAGAGGGCATGTTTAATTGACCGACGTAGCATATATAAGGTGTGAGTGGAGCAGTAGGTAGTAAAATTTGGAGCGTGATCAGTAAATGGAAGAATTTATCAGACTTTGAGAAAGGACAAATTCTGGGAATTCGGACAATGGGTGCCTTGATCTCCCAAATGGCTGAAATGGTGAATTGCTCTCAAGCCGCCATAGTTAAAGGATATCAGGACTAGGGTGAAAATGGTCAAACAATGACCTGGAGGCAAAACTACACAGGACAGCGAAAGGTTGATGTGAGCGCCAGTCTGATGACTCGTAAAGGTCAGCAAATGCAGCACTGTTCAATAGCTAACTACCCAATACAAAAGAAGTCAATCCGAAACAGTATATGTCACGACTATGTGTTGCCAATATGGGCCATAACAGCAGACAACCCCGATGATATCCTCTCATAACCACAGTTCCTCAGCGCAAAAGACTCGCCTGGTGCAAAGATAATGCGAGTTGGATTATTGGAAAAAAGTGAGCTGGTCTGGCAAGTAACATTTTTTTCACTCTACTCTGTGCATGGTCACGAACATATTTGGAGCAAATAACATGAGGCACTTGATCCATCTTACATGGTCTCCACAGTGCAAGCCAGTGAAGGTGGTTGTATGGTGTGGGGCATGTTTACCTAGCAGGAACTTGGACCCCTGGTGCATGTGGAACAACATTGACTGGTGCCCACTATCGTGAATTGCTTTCTCATTCTGCACACCCAGCAATGTTGCACTTTTTCCCAAATCAGGATGGTTGTCTTCCACAATGACAATGTGCTAAGCCACGGGTCCAATGTTGTGCAGGAACTTGGACCTCTGGTGCATGTGGAACAACATATGACTGGTGCCCAGCATCGTGAATTGCTTTCAGACTCTGTACACCCAGCAATGTTGCACTTTTTCCCAAATCAGGATGGTTGTCTTCCACGATGACAATGTGCTAAGCCACGGGTCCAATGTTGTGCAGGAACTTGGACGAACTTGTGGGGCACTATAGAACAGCATATCATAATCACCTCCATAAATGCAGTGAAGGCTGCATTACGCACAGCTTGGTTGGCAATACCTCCCAAGTGCTTCCGGCATCTTATTGAATCAATGCCACGTTGGATAGCTGCTGTACTACAAGCGAAAGGAGTACCTACAAAGTATTAGGTAGGTGATCATAGCTCAGTGAGCACTCAGTGTACATCAATAGACACAGTTTCACTGTTTTTTGCATACTAGAAATAGTGCAAGTTTATAGTAGAGATAATTTAAGATAACTAAGTAGGTAACAAAACATGTTTCTACCTGTTTTCATTTATTTTTTGTGCAGTGGTGTAGATCAGATGTACAGCAATAAGTCGACCAGATATATGGAGGTAATTGTAGCTCCCAGTTAGAAAGCAAATAAAATAACTGGTAGTATCCTTATTTTGTTTGGTCTATTGGGATACCTGAGAGAATTTTAATTTCTTTAGTTTCTGAAAACTGCAATATTAATACACTGCTGGACAATTGCTAAGGACGGATCATAAACAGCTATATAGCGCATAAAAAAGTAAGTGTGGTTGGATGCCAAGTGAAATAAAATAATGTCAGAATGCCAGGACATTACAAGAAAGACAATTTATTGTGCTCTGAAATCCAGAAGGCTTTGGAACATGTTCAAGGGACAAACAGGCCATTTTATGCAGAATACGTAAACGTGAAAAAAATGCAATTACCGTCTGCAGATGTTCCGGCGTAAGATGTCAATACGGGATATGGCCACCATGGAGGGCGATGCAAGATTCCACACGTCATGTCATGCTTTGCACAACATTATCAAGCAGCTGTTGGGGTAATTTATCCCATTCCTCTGTCAGTGCACGGATGAGGGTGTCCTTGTTTATTGGAGGGCATTGGCGACCAGTAAGACTCCTCCCCAAAGCATCCCACACATTTTCAATGGGATTCAGATCAGGAGAACGTGCTGGCCATACGAGGCGTTGAATATCCTCGCTCTCAAGACACTCCTGGACAGCGACTGTTCGATGAACATGTTGCGTTGTCGTCCATGAAAATGAATCTATCACCGACAGCACCACGGAACATGCGAACATGAGGTAGCAGAACATCATTAATGTATCGTTGGCCAGTCATAGTCCCAGTTGGAAGCACATAGAGTGACGTACGGCCTTTGATCATGATGCCCCAGCCCATACCATGACACTACATGTTGGATATCTGTCCCTTTCCTGTATGTTTGCTGGACAATCTGCAGTACCACTTTCGCACCAGATCAGTTGTCGTCGACAATCAGACAATAGACTGTATCTACTCTCATCTGAGAAGAGGACAGCAGACCAGTCATTATCAGTCCAATTGCGATGTTGATGGCACCATGGCAAACGGGCGGTACGGTGACGTCTGGACAATGGGATGCACAAAACAGGACGGCGGGCGTATAGTCCTCCTTCATGCAAACGTCTGGCGACAGTTTTTCGGGAGATCCGCTTGCCAGTAGCAGCCATAAACTGATTTGCTACCTCACTAGCTGTGCTGTGCCGGTGTCTTTTTGTTGATAGCGCTATGTACCGATCTTCTGCAGGTGTCGTACTGCGAACACGACCTCCCCTGTGACGTTTGCTACACTCTCCATTTGTTTGAAATGATTTCCAAAGCCTTGAAACAACACTGTGGCTGACGTCGAACTCCCTGGCAACATCTGTTATTTTTCGCCCTTCTTCAATCTTGCCAATAATACGGCCGCGCGTAAAATCATCTAGGTGATGTCGGGAAGACATACTGAAACTTGCAAGTTCGTCAATTGATTCTTTCCCTTTCAACTTGGCATTTGAACAACAACGGTCAATACGCGTCAAATCCTTTATATCTCTTATCAGCGCTATGACGTCACGAACAAGTTCGGCAATCCAAAATTGGCATACGCACAACACGTCTTACTGTATCCCGCACTTATGCTAATTTCTACATTTTCCTGCCTTCCATTTTATGGTTGCTATCGTTGCTATTGTCATTCATCCTTAGCAATTGCCCGGCAGTGTATTATTGGAGCACAGGCTTTCCTGATAAAGCAATATTGCACACTTCTGGAAACATGGGCTTGACAACTCTCACGTCTATGGGTCTAAATGTTCTTGCAGTGTTATGAAACAGCGAACACAAGGCACAAATAATGTGTGATGGCATGTTGTTGCCCATAATTAAGCCGTCTAATATCATCCTAGTTACTTCAATATCTCATCACTACATGCAGTTCTGCTAATACAGAAGGCATGCTTGCAGGTAATCTAACAAAACAAGGCACCACCACATGGGGATCAGAGAGGTTAACAATATGAGAGTTCCTACACAGAACTTTTCCAGGAAGTTGGATTACATGTAAAACCCCTGTATGGCTGGCAAAGTCACTTGATTTAATCCACTTGGATTCTGAGGTAAACACAGAAGACTAAATTTAAACAATAAAGGTATAATCTATACAAGATTTAAAGTACTGCACTGTCTATCAGTTGAAGAAATCACATTATGAAATACACTGAGTGATCACTGAATTATGACCACCTGCTAAATACTTCGTAGGCCCTTCTTTTACCTTCAGAACAGCAGCTGTCTGATGTAGCATTGCTTCAGTAAGATGCCAGGAACAGTTCAGAGGTATGGCCAACCAAGCTGTGTGTAATGCAACCTTCAATGCAGGTGTGGAAGTGATTGGTGAACCCAGACGCCTGATATACCATTGCATAGTATCCCACATGTGCTCTATGGGATTGACATCAAGGGAGTTCGGAGGCCAATCGATATGCTGGAAATCTGAACTGTGTTCCTCACACCATTTCTGTACAACATTAGAGCTGTGACTTGGCGCATTGTCATTTTAGAAGACATAGTCGCCATATAGGGAAGAAGCGTAACTTTGAAGAATAATATGATTTTCGTGTAGTAATGTAGAATGAATAGAGCACACAGTCTTTACATGATTTAAAAACTTGAACTCCTAAAGCTGACACAAGTTAAAAATTACTTTAATACTAAGAAGTTTAAAATACATATGAATATGAGATCTTTCGAACCACACAGTGGGTTCAGTTTCAGATGTGGACTATATTACAGGTGGACAGTAACGAGTTTATATTGGGTTGTCGGAAAAGTCATGACGTATTTTAGCCATGTTTTGCAAAGGTCATTTATTCATAGAAAGAACAAAGATCAATCAATGATATAATGCCAGTTTTGTTCGATAACCTTTTGCCATCTTTCAGTGAGCTGCAGAATGCCTTGTTCATAAAAGGACCCGTCTTTCATGGCAAAAAACTATACAAGGTGCTGATTTACAGCCACATCTGAATTAAATGTTATACCACGCAAGGACTGGTGAAGAGAGCGAAACAAGTGGAAGTCTGACGGCGCAAGGTCAGGCGAGTATGCTGGGTGTGGCAACACATCCCACCCAAGCCCCAATAATTTTTGGCAGGTGATCAAACTTGTGTGTGGTCTCGTGTTGTCGTGATGGAACACAACACCTTTACAATGAACGAGCTCTGGACGTTTCTGGATGATAGATTCGTTCAAACTGTCCAATTGCCGATCGTACACATTCAAATTGATTGTTTGGCTTTGTGGTAGGAGCTCGAAAAACACGACACCTTTAAAATCCCACCACACTGAGACCAGAACCTTCCGCTGACGAAAGTCTGCTTTGGATGTCGTTTGAGACGAAGCAGCGCGTCGGGACAAAAACCGTTTGCGCAGCACATTGTTGTACACAATCCACTTTTCATCACCAGTTATCAGTTGCTTAAAAAAAAAAAGGATCGTTTTCCTCACGTTTAATGAGCATATCGCAGATGTTTATACGCATCATCAATTTAGCCTCTTTGAGTTCATGAGGAGCCCACACATCGAGCTTGCTTACGCATCCCAGCTTCTTCATGTGGTTGTGAACACTTTAATGATGGATGGGTAATGTGTCTGCAATCTCTCGTGTCGTATAACATGGGTTTGACTCGATCAATGTCCTGATTTGGTAGTCATGAACCTCGGTGGGCCTCCCCGACCGAGGAGCATCGTTGAGGTCAAAATCACCAGCACGGAATTTTGCGAACCACCGCTGGCACTGACGTTCTTGTAGAGCATTATCACCGTACACTTTACGCAACTTTTCACAAGCTTGACTGACGCTCATTCTTCCCTTTACGGAAGTAAAACAGTAAAATATGACGAAAATGCAGTTTAGTCTTCCATCTTCAACTTGATGTCAAATCTCTGCAAATTAACTAAATCGCTCACTATTCCTTTTAGACTGCAGCTAGAACTGGCACCTGTCGAATGCCATAGTGATAACGGAGCTGTGTATGCCTCTAGTACTTCCAAAACCGCCCAACCGCCATCTGGTGCCAAATTACGTCATGACTTTTGCGACAACTCAATATATGCTTGATGAAAGTCGTGATGATGTAGGAGATAAGGTACGTCATCGTATGAGGTCAGTCTATAACTTTAGTTGACAGCCATTATTGGAGGGAGAGTTTCTCATGTGATCTTGAGGAAACTTGCAAAGTAGGGATTTAGGAGACTAAATCCCTACTTTGTAAACAGGAAATTAAAATCATCAAACAGATTGCTGTTGCCCAAGGCTATGAAGCACATGTGGTGAACCGTTTATATAGGAAACTGCAGTCTACCAATTCATCAACCTTAACCAGAGACTCTAACCTCCGTAAATTCATCGGAGCCATAAACTTTGATCAGAGATCTACTCCTATGTAAGTCACAAAAGCTGTCTATGTACGATTAAAAATTACTCCCGCTGATACTATAGACTAGTATAAAAAACTTTATTCACAAGTAAAAGCAAGTTAAAAGCAAGATCTTTCGGGATCTCTAGATCCCATCTTCAGGCTTAAGGCCATAAAGAACAACAAGTGGTCCACTTATATACTAGTACAATCAGGTTTAACCCATGATGCAACGCAGTAAGAGTTTACTTCGGGCAACATAGCAAATCAAAACAATCAAAAGTTCGAAGATATGACAGGTTATATAATATTGTCCGTAGTGGTGCCAGGCATATCGATCGGGATTAGTTTTTCCCATATGTAAGGAATGAATGATGGAAGTTCTGAGTTACAGCATAAAGGCGCATATGAATGGATATATAGGCTCTCGGAGTGGAAAACATTTCCCTTTGTTACTTTAGAGTTCAAAACCACGGCGTTCTTCCAGTCGGGTATTTTTCCCTCTTGGTCCACAGTTTCAGTTAGTGCTGTGTTGGTGGAGCCTGACCTCAAGTAATATTGGTGTTCCGATAATCGGACTTTTAAGGTCCTGAGTGTCGAACCTATATAATACTTCACATCTTCTGGATTATTAGGGTTGACTAAAGGTATGCAGTATACACCGGGTCTAGATAGATCGGGAATCAAGTCACGATCAATTCTAATAATAGAAAAGATGTTACGAGTCGAGACTCCAAAACCAAGACCATATTTCTTGCATGTCTTCCTAAGGATTGTGAACAAGTGGTTGAGAAAACTCAGTCTTGCCAATATACCGTATAGTTGTTTTTGGGGTAGTTAGGGTAGTGGATCGAGTTCGTTGAACTATATTCATGAAGCGTCCAAAGTACGAATCCGGGTACCCAAAGGATCAGGCCATAGTCCGAATGTACTTAAGTTCATTGTCCAGGGCCCCGGGTGGTGACGAATGAGAATAAGCTCGTTTAATATAGATGTAGAAGGAGGTAGATTTATGGCAAATCGGGTTAAAGGACAAAACGGAATCGTACAGGGCACAGCGGTTGGTTTATGATACACAGAAAAACTGATAAGATTGGTATTTAAATCTCAAGTGAGTAGTATGTCTAAAATGGGGAGGTTGCCCTCAATTTCCAGTTCCAAAGTAAACTTAATCGTGGGGAACTGCGAGGAGAAGCATTTGGTAAAATCCTCAAGTAGAGACATTGAATGTGGCCAAAAGACTAACATGTCGTCTATATACCTGATCAATAAAATAGGTTGAGCAGGAAAAATTGACACAACTAATTCCTCAAGAGACTGGAGGAAAATTTCCGCCAAAACCGGGGAGAGCCCATAGGTGCACCCTCGTTTGAAGATAAATTTTGTCACCAAATTTGAAATAAGATCTCTTGGCTACCAACTGGAGGGCAGATTTAATGGCTTCAATCTCATGGGGGGATATAGTTAAGTTGGCCTGTAATTTGGTGGTAATGATGGAATGAAAAATATCAAGGGGAACACTCTGGAACAGAGATACCACGTCTAATGAAGCCATGATGAAGTTTGTTTCCGTAGTGTTAACCGCAGTTATACGTGAAATAGATTGGGTAGAGCTTTTAATAGAAAAAGGAGAGTTACTAGTCAGTGGTTGAAGGTATTTAGCGAGAGCAGTCTCAAGGGGGCAGGTAGGACTAGAAAAGTCAAAGTGTGCGATCAGGTTTGTGAGTCTTCATTTTCCCGAAGGCTCCCGGGACCCTGGGCCCAATGGGGGGGGGGTCAACATTGCAGAGATAACTGTTGGTAAAGAGCCTTTATTTTTCAATTTGCTCAAATTTGAGATGGTAGCAGGGGTGGGATCGAAATTAATGATTTTATGAGGAATTCGTTCAATGGCTTGTTGCATTTTTGCTTCATAATCACCTCGATCTAAAATGACCATTTGTAGAGATTTATCTGCACCGATTATGGAAATGTTAAGAGTTATTGGACAGAGCAATCAATTGAGAGCGTTAATACCTCAACCTAGTGGAAGAGTTGGAGCCCCTTGATATGGCTTTGACAAGATCACCCTGTAGGGTGTCTCTTTCATCTTCTGGTAATGACCTACTCATTGTTTCGAGTTGAGGGATGGAACGAAGAGGGTTGAACGAAGAAGTCAGGTATGAAAATTTATACCCACGATTTAAAGCAGTGTGTTGTGGTGTTGATAGTTGGATAGAACTGAAGTTCAAAAAGATATCAGGTAAAGGCATTGTTGCCTCATGGGTGTTGGATCCAGTAGCTCTGTGTGGTCTAGATGTAACCAATGAACAAAGTTTTGAGGTATGACAGGCATCAATGCTATCCAATAACGTTCGCAATGAAGAAAAAAAGCATTACAAGTTGCTTACCCAAGGTGATGAATGGCATCAGGTTAACCAAAGTAGAGTATGAATGGTAAGCCTTTTGGTTAAGTAAATCTAAGAAACTTCTTTTATGTCTTATCTTAGTAGTTAGATATCGGAATTCTGCTTTTTTGATAACTATTTTATTGTGAGATGAAATCGGATGACATCGGATAGTAAGGAACCTTGGGACAACTTGTAGAGATTTGTAGTTGACCAAGAAGTTCAGGTGGGCTTCGTTGACAGCGAGCTTTTTTCTGAAGGTACAGAATGTTCGGAAGGCCACGAAAACAATCCAATGGGTAAAGCAGACTGTTGGTATGTCCTATCACCAGAAGATTATTTAAACACACAGATGCAGCTAAAAACGTCGGGTAAAAACTGTGTTTCGCATGAAATGAACATGTAAGTCACAAAAGCTGTCTATGTACGATTAAAAATTATCCTCGCTAATACTATAGACTAGTTTAAAAAACTTTATTCACAAGTAAAAGCAAGTTAAAAGCAAGATCTTTCGGGTTCTCTAGATCCCATCTTCAGGCTTAAGGCCATAAAGAACAACAAGTGGTCCACTTATATACAATCAGGTTTGACCCATGACGCAACGCAGTAGGCGTTGACTTCGGTCAACATAGCAAATCAAAAGGATCAAAGTTCGAAGATATGACAGGTTATATAATATTGTCCGTAGTGGTGCCAGGCATATCGATCGGGATTAGTTTTTCCGATATGTAAGGAATGAATGACGGAAGTTCTGAGTTACAGCATAAAGGCGCATATGAATGGATATATAGGCTCTCGGAGTGGAAAACATTTCCCCTTGTTACTTTAGAGTTCAAAACCACGGCGTTCTTCCAGTCGGGTATTTTCCCCTCTTGGTCTACAGTTTTCAGTTAGTGCTGTGTTGGTGGTCAGCGAGGATAATTTTTAATCGTAAGTAGACAGCTTTTGTGACTTACATGTTCATTTCGTGTGAAACACAGTTTTTACCCGAGCTACTCCTATATTAACAAATGTTTGTCACCAACATAATCTAGACTTGTGGAATTAACTTTTTTATGGGTCTTATAGAGATTATTATTCAAAAAAGTTGGTTGTCAAATTTTTGAACTAAAGCCTAGTTCGTCATCAGGACTACGTCACTGGAGTAGTTGCTGCCACTCAGTTGGAAGAGTCCAACCACAATTATCGTTAATTGTGGTACTTCTTGCTATTTCGATCCCTTCTTCTAGTTTCCTCTTTACTAAGTTTGACTGGTGGGAGATTATTTTTACCGAGTCCCAATTTATGGAGTGTCCACTTGCTTGTATATGTCTGTCTAGCCCTGTTTTGTTACTAATCTAGACTTTGAAGTTAAAACAAGAAATATTTCAGCTTTCATTAAAAAAGGTCGTGATCCGATAAAATCTGACCATAAGCGTGGTGTCTATATTATTCCTTTACAAGCTACAGATGCCAAAGAACCTCCTAAAGTATACATAGGATCTACAAAACAAAACTTAAAGACTAGAATTAGTGAACATGTGTATAATGTAAAGGCAGCCTCCATGTCTGCTGCTCTTTCAAGACTCACCATTGATAGATCATACCTACCCCTATGGAAAGATACATCTATCCTTGCATCACCTCAAAATAAAACTCTTACAATTCACCGAAAGTCTATACATCTATCATTATGGTTCATTGTCTTGCAATGGCAATATTCCTTCATACATTCCAACCCCTTGGAAATCCCTACTTTGCAAGCTTCCTCAAGATCACACGAGAAACTCTCCCTCCAATAATGACTCTCAACTGAAATTATAGACTGACGTCACATGATGACGTACGTCATCTCCCATGTCATCACAATGACTTTCATCAAGCATATATAAACTCATTACTGTCCACCTGTAATATAGTCCACATCTGAGGATGAACCCACTGTGTGGTTCAAAAGGTCTAGTGTTCATATGTATTTTAAACTTTTTAGTATTAAACAAATTTTTACCTTGTGTAAGCTTTAGGAGTTCATCTAGTTTTTAAATCGTGTAAAGACGGTGTGTGTTCTATTCCTTCTAAGTGTAACTTTGCTGGGTGTACAGTCAGCAAGCAATTCATGATAGTGGGAACCAGCCATTCGTTGTTCCACATGCACAAGAAGTCAAAGTTCTTGCTAGGTAGTCATGCCCCATACCATACAACTGTTTCTACTGGCTTGCACTGCGGAGACCATGCAGGATGGATCAAGTGCTTCATGTTGTTTGCACAAAATATGTACGTGACCATGCACAGAGTGGAGTTAAAAATGTGACTCATCAGACCAGGGCACTTTTTTCCGGTCATCCAATTTGCATGACCTTTGCTCTAGGTTGCACAGATGAACCATGGTTAGGAGAGGATGGCGCCAGGGCCATCTGCTGTTATAGCCCATGAATGCGACGCAACACGACCGATACTGCTCTGGGTTGATCTCCGTTATACTGGGTAGTCAACTGTTGAACAGTGCTGTGTCTGCTGGCCTGTACAAGTCCTCAGACCCGAAACTCACAACCTTTTGCTGTCCTGTATAGTTTTGCCTCTGGGTCGTTGTTTGACGATTTTCATGCCAGCCCTGATACACTTTAACTACGGCGGCTCGTGAACAACCCACCAGTTCAGCAGTTTGGAAAATCTAAGTACCCACTTCCTGCGCTTCCACAATTTATCCTTTCTCAAAGTCTGATAAATCCTTCTAAGGCTCCAGGAGTTGATGGCATAACTGCAGAGATGTTGAAGTATGGTGGTGACTCTATAATTGACTGGTTAACTGAAATTTGCCAGTTGTGCTGGGAGTTAGGAATGGTCCCTCGGGATTAGAAGGATGCTATCATTGTTCCCTTGTATAAGGGAAAAGGTGATCAGACTGAATGCAAGAACTATCGTGGTATTAGCCTACTGAGTGTGCCAGGGAAAGTGTTTGGTAAGGTTGTTATTGAAAAAGTACGGGTTCTTACATCATTGAAAGTGTGGGATGTTCAGAGTGGTTTTATGCCTGGTAAAGGCTGCACTAACCAGATTTTTGCATTACGCATGATGATTGAAAAGTATCTGGCTGTTGGGAAGAAAGTTTTTACTGCCTTCATAGATTTAGAGAAAGCTTACGACCGAGTGAATAGGACACTTTTGTGGAAGGTATTGAATGAATATGGTGTTACTGGGAATCTACTTAATAGTGTAAAAGCCATGTATGCTGGTAGTAGAGCTTGTGTACGAGTGAATGGTGTTTTATCAAAATGGTTTTCCATTGGTGCAGGAGTTAGACAAGGTTGTGTAATGTCACCATGGCTGTTTAATATATTATGGATGCATGCATGCCTGATGCCAAAATAGATAATAGTGGTTTATGTCTTGGTGATATCTGTGTGTGCAGATTGCTGTATGCTGATGACACTGTCCTGTTGGCAGAGAGCAAAAGTGAGTTGCAGAGTATGTTGACTCGGATGCACAAAGTTTGCATGAAATTCAAACTGAGTATAAATAAGGGAAAAACCAAAGTTATGGTGTTTGAGAGAGGAATGGGTAGCACTGAATGTAATGTAAGTATAAATGGCACTGTGATTGACCAGGTGAGTGAGTTTGTGTATTTAGGAAGCATGTTTGACAGAGAGAACAAGTTGGATGGTGAAATCAGTAGGCAAGTGAATTCTTCTTTGAAAGTCATAGCTGCTCTGAGAGGTTTTCACAGGAATGATGGGTTCTCTAGAGAGTCCCGCATGGCTGTGTTTGAAAGTGTAATTGTTCCTACTCTGATGTATGGCAGTGAAACCTGGGTACTGCAGAAGAAACATAGGAGTCGTTTGTGTACTGGAGAAATGCGTTACTTACGTGGACTTTGTGGCAAGACACGATTTGATTGTGTGAGGAATGAAGATGTATTGCAGTTGTGTGATGTAAAGCAAAATGTTGTTAGCAAGGTGGAGACCAATATGCTTCGGTGGTTTGGCCATGTTGAAAGAATGAGTGATGAAATGCTTACTAAGAAAATATTTTCAACCCAAGTGGCAGGAAGGAAAGGCAGAGGAAGGCCAAGGAAGACATGGGTGGATCAGATTCAGGAGTGTCTGCATGAGAAAAAGATTATGAGTATGAAGTATAAAAGATCTTGTGTAAGGCGTGTAATGGATATCAGTGAAGCACGAGTTTGTAAGTCAAGATCGCTGTAAATGGCGAAGTTTGATACGACAACAATAAGTAAAAATATCTGGAAGTTTGTATTACTTTTTGGAGCTAACCTCTGAATCTCAGAGAACAGCTTAGTGATATGTATGTATGTATGTATGTATGTATGTATGTATGTATGTATGTATGTATGTATGTATGTACTCACACCTTATATATATGCCACATCGGTCAACCAATCATGCCCTCTGGGAAATTACATGGTCAACAGGCTGGATCCAATTTTGATAGGGGTGATTACTTGGTGTATATGCCAATGCCTGATCTCAATATTTTAACAACAAAGTCACTTGTTCAGTACAAAGAAGGATCTAGTCAGGCAGAAATTATTGAAAAGCTAGAAAGAGAATGTGTTCATTATTCTTTTTAAAAATTTTAAAAAGGAATAATGAACACATTCTTTTTAGGAAGTACATTTTAAGTTTCAACAACATAACTTTACTTGTGGAATAACTTTTTTTACGGGTCTTTTAGAGGTTATTTTTAATGAAAGTTGGTTGTCAAATTTTCGAACTAAAGCCTAGTTCGTCATCAGGACTATGTCACTGGAGTAGTTGCTGCCACTCAATTGGAAGAGACCATCCGCAATTATCGTTAATTGTGGTACTTCTTCTTCTTGCTATTTCGATCCCTTCTTCTAGTTTTCTCTTTACTAAGTTTGACTGGTGGGCGATTATTTTCACTGAGTCCCAATTTATGGAGTGTCCACTTGCTTGTACATGTCTGTCTAGCCCTGTTTTGTTCCCAATGTTCCTAATAGCTGCTTGGTGTTCTTTCATTCGGACCTTAATACTTCTCCCTGTTTCTCCTATATAGCTGAGTCCGCAGTTACAGTCGATGCAGTAAATTACTCCTTCCTGCAATTGGATGTCCAATTCTTTCTGCTTTAAAGCTGGCAAGAATTTCTTTATTTTGTTATTAAGATCTGGAGCTAGCCTGATATTATATTTTGCTCCGATCCTTTTCAGTTTCTCGAAAAGTCCCTTGTGGTACGTAATTTTGCTGGTGAATTTGAAGTTGGTTTTTTCCTGCTTCTTTTTTGGCACTTGTTTAAATATTTTCTCAACATATGGGGAGGGGTAATTGTTTTCTGCCAACATTTCCTTTAATTCTTCTTTGTGAAGATCTTTTTGAGAAGCTGAAGAGACCAGGATTTCAATTTTTTCCAAAAATTGTCTCGCTGTATTCGATTTAATATAATCAGGGTGGAATGAGCAGAAGTCTAACATCTTCCCTGTGTTGGTGGGTTTTCTAAAAAGCTGAGTGAATATTTTCCCTTCTCTTGAGGTCAAGGTTAAATCCAGGTAATTGATGCTATGGTCTTTTTCCTGTTCCAGGGTGTACTTCAAGGTATTCTCTAGTAAGTTAAATTCTTCCAGAATCTGAGAGGGTAGAGATTGGTCCACAGTATCTACTATAATTAGGACATCATCCATGTACCTTACATAGAGAGCAAACAAGGAGGGTTGTATAAGGATTTTTGCCTCTAGTTTACTTATATAATAATTTGCTAGCAGAGGTGCTAGTGGAGAACCCATTGCAAGTCCTGAAGTTTGCCTGTAATATTTCTTTCCAAACTGGAAGAAATTATTCTTGAAGGAAAATAGGAGCAGTTCATATATGCCAAGTAGTATTTCTCTATTGTGATTATGGAATACTATTTTTTCCGCAAGGTCATCTGCAATGAATTCCAGTAGGAGGTCCAGGTTAATGTTGGTATACATAGAGACTATATCCAGGCTTGCCATTACTGGATGAATTAATTCTGGCAAGTTGTCCAGTTTTCTTTTTAGCTGCATGGAATTTTTTAGTAGGTAGGGAGGAGAAGGGAAAATATCTCTGAGGTGACCAAGCAAATAATAATTAATGTTGGAGAGTGGCGAATTTCTAGTGTCTATTATAGGTCTTATTGGATGGCCTTCTTTGTGAACTTTTATCGTACCATAGATCTGTGGAATTCTTGACTGGATTTTGGAGAAGTTTTTGAAGAGCTCATTAAGCTGTTTTTTATTTCTTAAAGAGCTGATTAATTTCTTAAGATTTTTTACAGTTTGATCTATAGGATTACCATTGAGTTCTTCATAATAAGGCTTGCTCAATTCAGCTTCCATTTTATTGTAATACTTCTCTTTTTCTACCAATACCTAAATTGGGACTCAGTGAAAATAATCGCCCACCAGTCAAACTTAGTAAAGAGAAAACTAGAAGAAGGGATCGAAATAGCAAGAAGAAGAAGTACCACAATTAACGATAATTGCGGATGGTCTCTTCCAATTGAGTGGCAGCAACTACTCCAGTGACATAGTCCTGATGACGAACTAGGCTTTAGTTCGAAAATTTGACAACCAACTTTCATTAAAAATAACCTCTAAAAGACCCGTAAAAAAGTTATTCCACAATCACTATGAATAGAGGTGCCATAAATGCATTTACAACTAGGATTAAAACCACATACGGGCTGGATATATGGCGAAACATCAGAAAGATAGAAAGGAGTAAGTGCAAAAGCGACAAATGTAAGTCACAACTGTATTTTCTTAAGAAATGTAAAAGAGCTAATTTTGTTCCACCTTCTTTGAGACTCACGAAAAACATCGCGGAAAATCTGTCAAGAAATTTTATTAGAAAAATAGAACTAAAAACGGTGAATGGCGCGATTCGTAATAAATTCAAAACTATTGAGCAATGCGAACGAATAGAAGCTCGTATTTGGACCTCTTCATTAGGTGAAATTCCGGAAGCAGAAAAGAAAAATATTGATAATTGGTTAGCTAAAGCAGTGAGAGATAAAAACAAAAAGTTTAAGGAAAAATTGAAAATTAAAGAAAATAAATGGTTAAGTCCAAAGTTAATGTCTACAGCACCTGGCCCACAGTTAATACCATCCACCACTAACAAACATGTCATTGATCTGACGGAAGAAGGAGTAGATGGAAACCTGATTAATCTCCTCAATAAGGGATATAATTACAACCTTTCCTCCGCAACACTTGATAAAAACGTATACTGATTGATTTAGAAAGCATCTGTAGTAAGGTAGAAAGAGAAGATGAAAATACAGCAGTTACTTTAAGGAAAGAATTCTCAGACTGCGTCTCAAAATTTGTAAAAAAGCCAGTAAAAGTTGATTACAATTTTAATAGAAGTGCCATTACTGACCTTAAAAAATTCAAAGCCAATGATAAAGTAGTAGCACTGAGAGCAGATAAGAGCAAAGTTTTGGTATTGGTAGAAAAAGAGAAGTATTACAATAAAATGGAAGCTGAATTGAGCAAGCCTTATTATGAAGAACTCAATGGTAATCCTATAGATCAAACTGTAAAAAATCTTAAGAAATTAATCAGCTCTTTAAGAAATAAAAAACAGCTTAATGAGCTCTTCAAAAACTTCTCCAAAATCCAGTCAAGAATTCCACAGATCTATGGTACGATAAAAGTTCACAAAGAAGGCCATCCAATAAGACCTATAATAGACACTAGAAATTCGCCACTCTCCAACATTAATTATTATTTGCTTGGTCACCTCAGAGATATTTTCCCTTCTCCTCCCTACCTACTAAAAAATTCCATGCAGCTAAAAAGAAAACTGGACAACTTGCCAGAATTAATTCATCCAGTAATGGCAAGCCTGGATATAGTCTCTATGTATACCAACATTAACCTGGACCTCCTACTGGAATTCATTGCAGATGACCTTGCGGAAAAAATAGTATTCCATAATCACAATAGAGAAATACTACTTGGCATATATGAACTGCTCCTATTTTCCTTCAAGAATAATTTCTTCCAGTTTGGAAAGAAATATTACAGGCAAACTTCAGGACTTGCAATGGGTTCTCCACTAGCACCTCTGCTAGCAAATTATTATATAAGTAAACTAGAGGCAAAAATCCTTATACAACCCTCCTTGTTTGCTCTCTATGTAAGGTACATGGATGATGTCCTAATTATAGTAGATACTGTGGACCAATCTCTACCCTCTCAGATTCTGGAAGAATTTAACTTACTAGAGAATACCTTGAAGTACACCCTGGAACAGGAAAAAGACCATAGCATCAATTACCTGGATTTAACCTTGACCTCAAGAGAAGGGAAAATATTCACTCAGCTTTTTAGAAAACCCACCAACACAGGGAAGATGTTAGACTTCTGCTCATTCCACCCTGATTATATTAAATCGAATACAGCGAGACAATTTTTGGAAAAAATTGAAATCCTGGTCTCTTCAGCTTCTCAAAAAGATCTTCACAAAGAAGAATTAAAGGAAATGTTGGCAGAAAACAATTACCCCTCCCCATATGTTGAGAAAATATTTAAACAAGTGCCAAAAAAGAAGCAGGAAAAAACCAACTTCAAATTCACCAGCAAAATTACGTACCACAAGGGACTTTTCGAGAAACTGAAAAGGATCGGAGCAAAATATAATATCAGGCTAGCTCCAGATCTTAATAACAAAATAAAGAAATTCTTGCCAGCTTTAAAGCAGAAAGAATTGGACATCCAATTGCAGGAAGGAGTAATTTACTGCATCGACTGTAACTGCGGACTCAGCTATATAGGAGAAACAGGGAGAAGTATTAAGGTCCGAATGAAAGAACACCAAGCAGCTATTAGGAACATTGGGAACAAAACAGGGCTAGACAGACATGTACAAGCAAGTGGACACTCCATAAATTGGGACTCAGTGAAAATAATCGCCCACCAGTCAAACTTAGTAAAGAGAAAACTAGAAGAAGGGATCGAAATAGCAAGAAGAAGAAGTACCACAATTAACGATAATTGCGGATGGTCTCTTCCAATTGAGTGGCAGCAACTACTCCAGTGACATAGTCCTGATGACGAACTAGGCTTTAGTTCGAAAATTTGACAACCAACTTTCATTAAAAATAACCTCTAAAAGACCCGTAAAAAAGTTATTCCACAATCACTATGAATAGAGGTGCCATAAATGCATTTACAACTAGGATAACTTTACTTGTACTTAGTTACATGACAAAAACAGAAAAACAAAAAAAAGGTCCCGGTGGTGCAGTGGTTTAAACACGAGATTCTGACCATTCTTTCAAGATGGGTCCGGGTTCAAATCTCGATGAGGCATGGATATTGTTTGTCTTACATCACTGTCTCTATCCCATCCCTGGAACCAGTGGCCCTAAATTAGGGATGGGTGACTGCTTATAGCCCATCACAAGTTGCTCACAGTGGTCATTAAACCTTCAGTTAAAAAAAAAAAAAAAAAAAAAGTAAAAAATATAAATTCAGTATGTAAAAAAGAATGTGGATTGTCCCATAAAATATTGTCATTCTTCATTGCACCGAATCAACAAGATAGTTCAGAAGTTGTTGTTCAACAAATGCTTTTTTTCTGATTCTTCATACTGTTTCCAACAGCCCTGCAGAATGATGACAACTGCACATTGAACTTCCAGGAAGTTGTGTGAAACTGGTTCGAGCCCATCATCCCGTATCCTGGCAGATCTCCACATGGTGTGCAGAGTGACAGCTCTCTAGTAAGTACACAAAGACAAATAGGAGGATCAGCAAACCAACTAGCAAACTGGTCTGGGATATACTTGCATCACACAACTCGCACTGCAAGCCCAAAATAAAGTATCTACCAATGTACTGACAGCTGAATGGCACTGATGGAAAAATAGTGTCTCAATTTCTCTGGGTACGTGAAACTCCATCATAGCCAACCTTCCATTTACTTTGGGAATGAACAGATGGTTACATTTACTTTCCTCTCCATGATTTTAATACTTCTGAGAAACATTTCTAAAATAAAACTTCTGTAACAGGATAAGCTACCACAAAATTGCTAAGTAAGTAGGATCACAATCAGCTACATAAACATATGAGAAATAAATGGGAAAGAAAAAGAACCAGCAACAGAACTAGAAAGATTCAACCTAAGTATAGTAGGCATCAATGGAACCAAGAAGTGTAAGTCACAAGAATGTGTTCTAGGTGGTGTGTTTAGGGTGATAAGTACAAGCTCACGTGACATTGCAACAAAAGTGTTCATGTTGGTTATGTGAGAACCTGTTTTCAAATTGGACAGCATGGATCTGAAAGCTGTGCCAATCTCTGGAACGGTAGGTTTTACTCATGAAGAACAAGATTTCCTTTCTGAGGAATTAAATGGGGCAGTTAAAACCCAACACTAAAGAAACACTTGTTCTTGAGAATTTCAATGGAAGTAAGTGCTAATGGCAACAGAGAAACCGAAGCTCCATTGGATATATCTGGACACAACTGCGGTGTGAATATGAATGCGAAAAGGCTCACTGACTTTTGCTTTGGCAATGAACTCTTAGCCATAAACACTTTCTTTAGACACAAAAGTATCCACAAATTTACTCACTGTAAAGATGCTAGAAATGAGAAAAGCATAATTCAATGTGTCATAATTGAAAGGTCTAACAATATTTTATGGGACCAGATACCTTTTGGAGGTTTTGAAATAAGTAGCAACAATTTTCCAGTAACACCAACAAGTCAACTGACAAGTAGTTAAGAAACTACCCACGATATTGGGTCAATCCAAATGTTAATGGTCTGGCAAATTTGTTGCCAGACCATTCAAAAAAAAATATATATATATATATATATTGTGTGTTTGGCCTTATAGGAAGAAGCCCATGATGAAATGAACAACAGTTGGAAGGCTCCCTGAAGGTCATCAGCACTACTCTAATTTATTCACAGAAAACTGAAGGAGCTGAAATCATGTGAAAAGGATGTGGAAAAGAAATGGAAATGTGTTAAGAACTGTGTTGTCACTGCCACTGAAGAGATCCCTAGCACAACAACAATAGTGGGTAACATTAGAAGTGATACTAGGTGGAACAGTGAGATTAAACAAGCAGTAAAGAGAAAAAAGAAAACATAGTTGGGGATGTTGCAAATTAGAGTTTCTGAGGATGAATATTACTGTAAGAAGTGTGAGGGAACTAAGCTGGTTTGCCAGAGAAGGACAAAAGATAGGAAGGAGAAGGTGGAAAGGCATGAATTGGCTTTTTGGAAAGATAGAAAAACTTTCTGGAAATACATAAGACGTCGAAAAATACGGGAAATAAAATAATAAAATTTCAAGTTGTGTGAAGAATAAGGTCGGAGAAATAAAATGGGAGCCCAGTGAGTTAAGTGAAAGATGGAGTGAATACTTTTGTGAGTTATTAAATCATGAAAGCAGAGGGAATTATGAGGCAGAAGCAGATGATGTCACAGTGAGAGATGGAAGAACAGGAGGGATCTCTAAAAGAGGTGTGTAAAGCTCTAAAATCTCTTTAGAATGGTAAGGCTCCGAGAGTAGATGCCATAACTGCTGAGATGTTAAAATATGGGGGTGACTCTGTAATTGACTTGTTAACCAGGGGTCGATCCAGGATTTTAAGGATACCTATTTTTGTGAAATTCTGCCTATTTTTGTTAAATCCTACTTATTTTTGTGGAATTTTGCCAAAAATTAAAAAAAAAAAAAAAAACCCTCAACAGTATATAAAGGTTCAAAATAGTGTTAATTCGTAGGTAAAATCATAATCAGATATTGCCCAAATGCAAGGGTCATTAAAATGATTGATCTCGTCATGTAAATAAGAAATCCAGTTGTCTGGCTGAGTATGTGAAAAAAAGAACACTTAACAAGAATTGCCCTATTTTGCTTTCACAGCAAATAAACAATCTGAATGGAAAAATAAAAATAAACAAAACAATTCAGTATCAGAAAAAAAAGTATTAATTTTGTACAGCTTTCAAAACATTTATATTTAACAAATAAAAGCACATTAATACTGATTTGCTGTCCCAAAACATGTTTACACCAGGCAAATTTTCTTTTGTGTGTGTAAGCTTTTGAAATCTTTTTCAAGTAGTTATTACCTACCTGCTTTTAAAAATGTAAAAGTACTGTCTCTGTGTGAGCCTGGGCAAAAACAAAAACAGTTACAGCCTTAAGTAACAAACCTGTTTTTATATTTTTATGTTGATCTTAAAGTTAAAAGCACAAAACAGAATATACACTTTCATACCATGGCTGAAAAGAGTAACAAACAATAGTTCAGATTTCTTTCTTTTGGTTACTTGCTCAAAACAGTTTGCTAAAATTTAAGCAAATTTTGGAAAAATGTGAACACATGCAATTCTGGAAAAAGGCAAAACTGCCTCAAACAATTTCCACATCTGCCAACAAGAGTTCACAATAGTATACGCCTACTTCAGTTTCCTTTGAAAATATTTACTACAGCTACGCAGTCTTCATCAGTTAGCATATCAGGTCCATTCATCACTATTCTTGCATATCTATCCAATGGCTCTTGCTTCATTCTGGAACATAGTTTGCTGCAAATAAGATTTATTCTAGAAAACACCCTTTCTACTGAAGCTATTAATGAGGGGACAATGACTGCTAGTGACAACAATTTCATAATGTTTGGATACAATGACCACATGTACTCTGACTCTTTTTCAAATATATTTATCAGATCAAGTGGTATCATACCAGCTGCCATAACACTCGTAGCTTCTTCTTGTTTATTTGCACGAAGAAGATCCTGGGCCTTTTTCAACTTTTCCATTTCATATGTCAGCTTTGCTGAATTCATTTCACATTCAAATGGTGAACATTCAGTTGCAGCCTTGGAGTGATCAATGAAAGGTTGAGAAGTAGTAGTTTGACCAGCCATTGTTTTGCTTTGCACCTTTCCATAAAAATCAAGCAAAGGAAGCCAATGATGAAGACATTCTTTTCTTTTATTTGGATGCTCAGAGACATCACTTGGTGCAGTACTCTCACTAGATGACTGTTACAAGGCTAAGATCCCTTACATTAAATGTTTCAAAACCTTTAAAAGGAGCACTGTCTTTACTTATGTGAAAAGCTTTTTCTCTCTCTGTTTTCATATCACTTATGAAAGGGGCTGCAATAGCATGTTGAAACTCACTCAAACATTTAGTTAGATTAAATAAAGACACAGAATTTCTTAGCCATAAACTAAGGGAAGTACATTCTTTTGACACCAGTAACAGCTTATAGCTATGCTGGAAATGCTTTCCGCTTTGAGGGCATTTATTCCTGCTAGCAGGTTAGCCCCTTTCTCTTCAGTGCTGCTAAAAATAATTGAGGACTTTTGCAGCCACAAGTTAAGTTTATCTACCAGACTTAACACATCTGCTAAGAACAAAATCATTAGCAAAATGTTTGGGGAAAGCAACTGTTCCCTTATTACTTTGATTTCAGGGTCACAATCCTTTTTGAATAGCTCATCCAGGGTTTCAATTAGCTGCTCATAACGAGCAACAATTCTGCTACATGCATGGCCACGAGAAAGCAATTTTGTCGTTGACACCTTTAAATTTTTTAGTTCATGTATTTGACAGACTTGACCTTGAATGACTTTAAAAAGCTGAGTCTTGGCAAGGCTGTAAATGGAAAAGTTTCCATAGGCTAACAAGAAGTGAATCTACTTGTTTTAAAACATCATGCTTCTTTAGCAGATGAACAAATACTAAGGCTAATATAAGATTGCGACAATTAACATAAATTGCATGTGGTGAATGGTGCTTAATTCCAGTCTGCAATCCAGTATTTGCACCACTCATGACATTTTGCTCCATCAAATGCTGTAAACAAGCATTTTGAAAGTTTCGTATCTTTAGCCAGCATGAGGGCTTCTGCATTTGCCTAAGGTACATTCACCAGTCCTAAATATTGTTCATTTACATTTACCATACCTCGTTGTTTTTAACGTACTACCACACAAAGCTGCTCACGCTGACTTTCATCAGTCACCATCAGCACAACGCAAAGCAGTTAATGCCTTTTCTTCAAGGTATATAGAAATTGCACCCAAAAATTCATCAACTGATGTTGATGACAAATATGTAGCATTTTTTGGACAAGTGTTCAAATGAAGCTCCAAATCTTCTTCGCCAAGATTTTCCCCAAGAAACCGGATAACACTTTCAAAGTTATCTACAACTGCCCAAGATTTCTTTACCATAAAATAAATGGTCTTAAACTTCTTCAACAGTCTAAAGTCCAATGCTTTCTTTGAGTCTTCTGCTGTTCCACTAACACTCATCAAGTTATACACTGATCTTGCTCTGAAATTTCAGCTTGCTGACAGCATTTTTGTGTGATTTGCTAGAGTCATGAGTATTTAAAATTCTTCTAAGATGATCACTTAATTGAACACCTTTGTTAACCCAGTATCCTCCTTTTGTTGAAGTGCTGGTAACATGACAAAATTTACACAGGAAGCCACCAGAGGAAGGGCTATAAAATATCTAGTCATACTCTTTTCTCATACAATGCCAGTTCAGCAAGGCTACCTGTTGATTTCGGTTTTAACTTATTGCCTGTAGTGAGAGAGCTACAGGAATACTGATTGCCACTCAAGCATAGCAACTCATCACATTGCATGCTTGGAGGAAATGATTCAGCACATAGTTATCTTTTGTTCCTAAATCCTACATTCACTTCTGCAAACAGCACACTACTTTCAATGCAGTCTCGGATGGAGCAGTTTTCTTGCTGTTCTGTACAAAATTCACTGCTCATATTCTCAGAGTTAACCTCAAAGACTGAACTTTATGAACATCTAGAATTTTCTTGATCTCTAGTGATCTGCACAGCGTGTACAGTGCCTTCTTCTTGTGGTGGGATTTCCCTTTTAAAATAGTTATTTATATTTCCTGTACTGATACTATCCTTTATTCATATTTTTTATATAATGTGCTGAATTGCGAGATGCACCACTTGCAGCAGGACGCCCATTATTCATTTTGCTAGGAAAACACAGCTATCCAAGTGAGAACCCGACTTTGAAAACTTTGGGAACGAACAAAGAACACCCAGCTTTAAACCAAACACAAAGGCGATACTGACTGAACTGGAACCCAATGGATCAGCAATTGCACTGACTGTGATTGCCAAAGGGTACTGCTATCTTAGGATTATTGCAGTCAGTGGTAGGGTGAGGTGGGGGTGGACAAAATAATTTTCCCTGTTTCAGAAAAGAATGTAATTGCTGGAACAAAGTGAAAGGGAAGGGGAGGAGGAGGCGGCTTGAAGGGAGGAGGCATACCACCTCTTGGCTACCAGTGAGAGACTGTGTGATAATCTGTAGTTTTCTTTAGTATTCGACTAATCCTCCGGCAGAATACTTTGCTATTTGCCACGAAAAGATAAAATAATGTTCAGTTATTCCAAATCTGTAAGCAATGGCATCAAGCACATTTAAAGGAGGAAAAGTTTTGACATGCCAAACAAGAGAAATTGTGAGCAACGTCATTATGTATATAGACGATGAAAAGAAAAGTTTGAATTATTAATAATTATAACAGCAGATGTTCCGATGGGCAGATATTCCAGGATAGGAAATGCGAGAATAAGTTTCTTTTATGTGATACACTAACTGAACAATTTAGTATAAAAAACTTACTGATGTTAGTCAAATGGAGGGTCAATAAAAATTGAAGCATAGCTTCATGCAAAAAAGTTACTAAAGAAAATAAAAAATTGCCAATTCGACATTTCAGACTGACAATAACGTCCCCCCCCTCTCTCTCTTCCCAGTGTTAAGCAAAATGAGATACGAGTAAATTACATCTAGGTTGGACACTTTTCAGCTCAGAATATATGATGGTTTGAAAAGTATTGTATGTCAAATAAAATTTTGAAAAAAATCAAAAGAAACTGAGTATTCTTAAATATCAGAACATTTAATACTGGTGTTTTAACATTAAAAATAGTTCCTTTTCTGATACACAAGGAGAATTATTTTGTTCTTCACTCCCAGCCCACGGTTGAATGCAGTGATTCCAAAGCAAAGAGAATTCTTTTGATCTTCACTCTATCCCACGAATGAATGAAGTAATCCTAAGACAAATCATGCCTTTAAGCAATTTAACATCTCTATCAACATGTCACTGTTCAAAGGAGATCCACAACTGTCAACAAGACGGGAACATTCATGCCTTATAATTGTGGGAGAGTTCAATACTCCAGACTGCCAAGTTCGAATGGACAGATATTTTGCAAATTATTTGCATTTCGTTAATTTAGCAGATAGTTTTGGCAACCCAAGTTTTTTTTAATCTACCAGATTAAAAAAAAAGGGTTGCATAATTTGTGGGCTAAAAACCCTGACCCATATAAATTTAAAAGTTTGATTTCTTCTTAAGCTGCACGGCACCAGTTTTCATTGTGAAAGATGTTTTACAAGACTTTTTTTTTTTTTTCATGTATCCCACTACTGGTGACCGAAGAGCTTCCTGGTGTCGGGAGAAAGTTTATTGCTTTCAAGTGGAGGTGAAAAAGGCAGCAAAAATAAAGTAGCCGAGGGCAGAAGCTAGGGAGGGCAGAAACTTAACTGTTGCCGGGCGAACAGGTGTGCCCTCTGTGCATGATCGTTTCTCTTTCTCCCACCATGTATCGCAGCCTTGGTAATCTTGGGGTCACAACCTCATGAGCGACTTCCTTAGTAAGAGCGATTAAAAATACTAGAAATTTATCTTTGTGAATTTTTCACAAAACTGGCTGTAATTTTTTCAAACTCCATATATTGCTGATAGAATTGAGCCCCCCCCAATTTCGTGTGAATCCATTAAATACTTTTTAAACTAGACACCAGAATTTTTAATGTGTTTTGCGTGGGTGGGAATGCTCTTATGAACGGTCTGATTCCTAGAAATCCTCGGGGAAGGGGCCAGTGGTGAAAGGTTAAAAGGTGAATATCTGTCTATCGTCCTGTATTTAATTCCATTGAACATTCCTACTCTTGCTTTAAGGCAAAACATGGGATTTACTGTTCCACCATGATCTCAGCTGCCAGTAGTAATGATGCAGTGATTGATAGCTTTCTCTCTCTGTTACAGACTGATTTTATAGAAAACAACAGATAACGATTCAAATAATAATAATAAAAAAATATGTCCACATAATAGTTAAACACAACATTGTGCTAAAATATTTTTGTTAAAATACCATTTGAGCTAAAAATATTTTTGCTCAAACGGTATTGGTATCAAATTCGACCTGGATCGACCCCTGGGTTAACTGAAATTTGTCAGTTGTGCTGGGAGTTAGAAATGGTCCCTCAGGATTGGAAGCATGCTATCATTGTTCCCTTGTATAAGGCAAAAGGTGATCAGACTGAATGCAAGAACTATCATGGTATTAGCCTACTGAGTGTGCCAGGGAAAGTGTTTGGAAAGGTAATTATTGATAAGGTATGAGGTCTAACGTCAGATAAAATCTGAAAACTTGAAATTTTCATCGCCCTGGAGTGGGAATTGAACCCGCATCTCCCGGATAGCACCCAAGTATGCTAACCACTACACCACCCCGAAAGACCAAGTTTCCGATTAATTTGAATATAACCATCACAGGATTCTCTAGTTGAAACAACCGGCATTCATATATGAAACCTGCAGATTCACTATATATGAATGTCGGTTGCTTGGACTAGAGAATCCTGTGATAGTTATATTCAAATTAATCAGAAACTTGAAACTTGGTTGTTCTGGGTGGTGTAGTGGTTAGCATACTTGGGTGCTATCCGGGAGACTCGGGTTCGATTCCTGCTCCAGGGCGACTAAATTTTCAAGTTTTGAGATGTTATCTGACTTAACGTCCATGGATGTCATACAGTATTTACACCGATAAACAGATTCACATCTTCCAAATTTGTATTATGCATATTATTTTTTTTTCCTTGATTTTTACACATCACCTTCTAAACGACTTTTTTTTTTTTTAAAGCTCACTTCTCATTGGGGTGTTGACTTGTGCTGAAGTCAGCCTGAGGATAGGGGCTTGTGCCTCAGAAAGCGCTCGCAACAGCGCTATGTACCAGGTTTGAGTTTTCGACCATTCCCTTGGTTAATAATGCAACTTTGAGTCAGTTGGATCACATACTCTTTTAAGTTAATTATTGTTTTAGATTAAAGGTCTTAATTATTGTGAAAAGTTTTAGGTGTTACAACATTTTTACATACTTCATTTTGATATGTAAATATCATTCATACACACAATTGATGTGGATTACGAACATCAAACAGAAGTCATCGCTCTTTCCACGTTTATAAGTGAGTCACGGAAAAACTCATCGGTTGCCACCGGGAATCGAACCCAGGGTCTTCCAGTTATGCGCTGGACATGCCATCACTGCACCACAGCAGCCTCAAATTCTCCAGACTTACATACGAGTAACTGCCAAACCACATGGCAAGTTGCTTCTTGGAGCACCAAAGATGGTAAGCAGCAACTGAACAAATAACTAGGAGGCGAATGAATAATTAATACACACAATTGACATGGATTAGGAACATCAAACAGAAGTCATCACTCTTTCCACGTTTATAAGCGAGTCCCAGTAAAATTATCATCAACCTCCACTGGGAATCGAACACAGGGTCTTCCAGTTACAGGCCAGACATGCTACCACTGCAGCACAGCGGCCTGAAATTCTCCAGACTCACAACGACTAACTACTAAATACATGTCAGGTTACTTCTTGGAGCCCCGCACAAAGCTGGGGATTCACCAAAGATGGTAAGCAGCAACTGAACAAATAACTAGGAAGCGAATGAATACTTAATTGCTCCAAGAAGCAACCTGCCATGTGGTTTGGCAGTTAGTCATATGTAAATATGGAGAATTTGAGGCGGTTGTGGTGCAGTGGTAGTATGTCCAGTGCATAACTAGAAGACCTGGGTTCGATTCCCGGTGGCGGCCGATGAGAATTTTTTCGTGACTCGCTTATAAACGTGGGAAGAGCGATGACTTCTGTTTGATGTAAATATCGTGTTGGTTACTGACGGGGTGGTTGACTCAAATGAAAGAACATACTAAACATATGTCAAGAAGCAGGTGAGTACTTGCAACTAACCTCAAAAATATTGAACTTCTTGAAAGTATGTTTTCAGATAATGAGTACATTAAGTGTCAAACTCATTATTTTTATAATTACAGTCAGTGTTGAAAAATGATAAAACTCTTTCCAAATGTTCTTTCTTTTCCTTTTTGCTATAGCATGCAAACACATTATCACAACAAATCGTGTCACGATTGCTAGATTATTTAGTGAATCTGTGTGCTTATTGTGGCCGAATAATGTGAAGTGGAACAATAAATATATTACTCTTGCTTATAGGACGTTGTGGCATACACAGGGTTGGCAAGGTAATTTACTCGTTACGTATTTTACGTAAATTGTGTTTGACATGTTATCCAGGTGTACACTTCAAAATCATAATTTTACTCTTTTAAAATTCTAAACGTTTTTCATATTGATTGTGCTATACTTATACCCTTAAACAAAAAAAAAAAAAAAAAAAAAAAAAACTGCAGATTTGACAAAACATTAAACTATTTGTTTTAAAATGTAACTCTTTAAATGTTTATAATTGCCACTCTCAGTTCTCACACACCCTTAATCACACTTATAATCTCACTGTTATGATCTTGTAACTCAAGAGTATAATATATTTGAACCAATTAATTTCTTCGAACATTCGAAGCTGAGCCGGTTTCTTGTAATATTATGGACAAAAGACTATTTAGAGAAAAGTCTTTCAAGTTGGGCTGAAGATGCTGAGATGATTAACTTCAAAGAACTGCTGACAACTCCTTATGCTGCCGACTGGCGAAGTACCAGAATGTCCGTGGTGATTTAACACCCTTCTTCACAAGCGCTCCAAACTCTCATTTTAATTGTTCCTATCGTCTCGTTTCACTTTAAACTACACCGCTGCGTGGCTCCTGACTTCCTTTACCGAACATAATATTTTAAAGTGGGCCCCACACTAATTATCATAAAGAAAAGGATTCCCCCGTGTGAATATAAAGGCTAGGAAAAAACCCCCAAAAAAACAATGACGTGATACTGATGTGTATGTGGTATCCTGGTGGTATGTCACGTAGACGTGGTAGTTTGCACTGTTCCAATAAGGCCATATAAAAATACCGAAGTGTATGTTGGTTTTTAAAGGATATCTGTTTTTTGTGGTATTCGTGTATAGCAAGTTAATTAACAGCACAAAGCCACGGGTTTTTTTTAATTACGTATTTTACGCGTTTTTTACGTTTTCTACATATTTTACACATTTTTTACGCGTCACATAGAAAGCCTTTTTTTTTTACACGTAATTGCACAACCCTGGGCATACATGGAGAAAGCTGCTGATCTTCCTGTGAGCTTTCTGAAAATGATACACGTAAATTCATGCTTTGCACAGGTCGTGTGAAAATAACAGATCCCTTTACCTTAACATGGACAAGTTAGTATGAAATGATTTAAACTTAACCTTTTAGGTTCAAAAATAGAAGCCCTAAGAAGCAAATGCATACATACACTGGTTTTGATAAATTAAGCAACAAATGGAAAAATTGTGATAACTCAAAAAGTAGGAAACCAATTCAGATGAAATTGGTGGTAAGCTTTATCAGACCAAATGCAAAAAAAAAAAAAAAAAAAAAAAGTGAGAACATGTGACACAAAGCATTTAAATTTTGTATGAGAGATGCAAATATGAAAATACAGAAATATAGGTATCAAGATGAAATAGGGAAAGGTACATCAATACGGAGTGTAATTACCCCGAACAGCAATACAAGCCCAACAGCGATGTTCCATGCTCTTAATTATGGTGTCTAGCAGTTCCGTGGGTAGCTGCGTCCATTGCTGGAGGAAAGCTGTGCGGAGCCCCAGCAGGGTTCAGGAAGGGGGCTGGAGGCCAGCAACATGCCGCCTGAGAGCAGCCCAGACATGCTCAATGGCATTCAGATCGGGATAGTGTGCTGGCCACTCCATACAAACTATAGTCTCCTGTTCCAGATACTGGTGCACGAGGCAAGTTGTGTGAGGGTGGGCATTATCCGCCAGTAGGACAAATGTATCGCTAATTGCGGCCGCATACGGACGAATAATAGGGTCCAAAATGTAGTCTCTCTAGCTCTGAGCATTGAGGTTTCCATGTAGCAACATATAGAGGTTGGCAGGGGTGCAGAATTTGTCCGAACTCGCGAACGAGATTCGGGGAAAATTAAGGCAGCTATGGGGAAATTTTTGCCCGTGGGTAAAATAATAGTAGTAGTAATAATAATAAAACGCAAAAATTGACTTATTAACAACGAGTATAACGCAAAAGATAAGAGTCATTTACTGCACGGTATTCAGGTAATCATATTGAAAAATGTCATGTCGTTATAAATACAAGAGGTTATGAGCACAGTGACCTACTGCAGACTGCCGCTGGCATGTGATTCACTGAGCCCAAACGACTTTACTAATGCCAAGGCGTAGACAGCGTGGCACGAGTAATAAGTACGGCGCAACCACTAGTCATGCTAATAAAAATTTTCCGAAACTAATGGCAGCTTATGTGTCGTAGGCGCCGATCTGAAAAATTATTAGGGGTTCCGCACATTTTAAAGCGAATGACCCATGCATTTTTCAAAGGATTTAAGTCTAATTTAAATTTCATTCAGTAAAATTATCTGGCACAATTATACACCTGAAATGCTAGAATAAAATAAATTATAGTTAATTGCAGAATTTTTTTAGCTGTTTATTTTTCAGCCTCTCTGCCCCACCACTGTTTTCATCACCTAGACCCAAAAATGTTTCAGACATTTTGAATCTAAAATAAATATTAGTTTTTTTTTTGTTTTTTTTTCAAATTTTTAAGTAATAGGCTTTAAGGATTAGTTCTTAATCATCAACATATAAATCTAATACTTGCTTAAACTTGTATGAAAGTCCACTACAGTTTTGGGGGAAATTTCGGACAGAAAAAAAATTGCGTTCGGGGGAAATATTGGGCCCTGAAAATTTTCTGCACCACTGGAGGTTGTTATGGCCACCTAACGATATGCCTGCCCACACCAGAACAATACCACCACCTAGATGTTCGAGGTAAGATAGCGAGTACCAGCCTCTCTCCAGATGTAAACTCGGTGAGAATCACTCTGTAAACAGTATCACAACTCATCAGTGAACAGAACGGACCTCCACTGATTTTGAGTCCAGTTCACATGCATTCGTACCCAATTGAAACGTTCCTTATAGTGGCGGAGGATGAGGGGCACATACAATCGTCGAGCATACAATCCTCCTGCATGTAACTTGCGCACCGTTGAAGCTGATACTGTCCACCCGGTGGCTGCCGCAAGCACAGATCTGAGATGAGTCAGTGTAGCCATTCTGTTTCGCTGTGCCGAAAGCCGCAAATACCGGTCGTCAATGGAGGTTGTCGTCCTTGGCCTACCTTCTGGAGGCTTCACTCGTGGCTTGAAGCTGATAAATCGAAAAAACATCGAGGTTTCATTACCGATGTTTGAAACTGGTAAAGAATAATTTCTGCGTTTAGTAAATGAATTTCTTATTGCTGCATTTTTGTAAAAAGGAAGGGAATATCATATTTCTATGTCGTGAATTGGCAGTTTTGGTCGATGTTTCATCAACAAAATAGAGTCTGCCTGCTGTTGCCCTGCTTCAAGTTGGCATATCGCTCGTAGTGTAACTCCGCTGGTAAATGACGTCTCGACGCCATGTTAACAAAATCGCTATCCTAAAATCTTGTCATTCACCACCGCACATGAATTGGAGACTCCCTCCGAAACAGCTGGTTTTAAGTTTGCGCATTTGCATAAAGCGTTGCCAGCACAACTCACTTGCCTTCACCCATAACATATGCAAATTTCGTGCAATTTGAACAATATTTCGCTGAATTATCGCGATATTTCGGTCTGTTGCTTAATTTATGGAAACCAGTGTGTTAGAAAAAATGAATGGATTTCAAACTATATGTAGAGTCATACAAGTTTCAGATGGCCAACTTGTATGCAAAATTGACTGTTTAAGTGTTAGTGACATCCCTCTCTTAAGATAAGCAACATTGACTTCCTGTGACGTGGAATGATAGTTCTCCCGATATCGATTATTTATTTCATGACAATAAGCACAGATTAACTGCATTGGAAAACTAGAGATGACATTCAACCAAAGAAATATTTTTATCACAGAAAATAACTAGTTACAGTATTGTTGAAGAAAATACATTTGTATTTTTAGCAAATGTATGTTTTTTAGTTTTACTAAATATTTTTTAAATTATTAAAATACAAAAATATTTTTCTGTCTTTTAGCACCTGAAATTCTGTTCCCTAGTCTCTCTCTTGTCAGCATACAGCAATCTGCACACACACAGATATTACCAAGACATAAACCACTATATTGTCCATTTTCAGATCACACATACATACATCCATAAATATATTAACAGCGACACTACACAACCTTGTCTGACTCCAGCACCAACAGAAAACCATTTCAACAAAATACCATTTACTTGTGCATGTATGCTTTACTGCCAGCTTAAATAGCTTTCACACTATTATGCTTATTCCCAGCAATACCATATTTAATCAGTATCTTCCACACAAGTATCCTATTTACTCAGTCATAAGCTTTCTCTAAATCTATGAAGGCAGCAAAAACTTTCTTACAAACAGACAGATACTTTTCAATCATCATATGTAACGCAGAAATTAATTTTAGTGAGTTTAGCCTTTACCAGGCATTAAACCACTCTCTGTACAGTACATCCAACGCTTTCCCTGGAGCACTCAGCAGGTGATAGTTTATTTAATACGATAGTTCTTGCATCCAGTCTAATCACCTTTTTCTTTATATGATTATATGAAGGAACAATGATATCATCCCTTCAATCCTGAGGGACTATTCCAAACTCCCAGCACAACTGGCAAATTTCAGTTAACCAGATAATTACACTCACTGCCATATTTTATCATCTCAGCAGTTATGCCATCTACTTTCTAAGCTCTATCATTCTGAAGAAATTTCAATGCTTTACAAATATTTTCTCTTGAGATTCCTTCTGTGCTTCCTTCTCTCACTATGGCATCATCTACTTCTTCCTCAAAATCACCTTTGCTTTCATGTTCTAATTCACGGAAGTATTCACCCCATCTTTCAATTAGCTCATTGGGATCCCATATCATTTTTCCGACCCTATTCATCACACATCTTAGAATTTTATTTCCCCCTATTTTTACCTATGTCTTATGTACTTCCAAAATGGATTCCTATCTTTCCAAAAAGCCAATTCACAGCCTTCTACCATATCCTTCCTAAACATTCTTATTCCCCCAGCCCAGAGTAGCAGAATGTAGATGTACACGGATAGTTTCCAAATTAGGAGCAGATTTTGCAGATAGTTTTTGTTTGTAGATCAAATTTTTTTTTTATTTACAGCAATTAAAACAATTACTTAAGACTTCACTCCGATTAATATATTTAATCCTATTTTATTCTAAAGAACTTTCACTTATTTTTCACATCTTCCGAGTTCTTTTGTTTTTAGACTTTTCTGGCCTCCAGAATTTTATCAAGGCCTGTTATCAATGTATAGGAACTGCATCAAAAGTTTCATTTACACAGAAATAATTTAAATTTTATTACCAGCTTTTTCTTGCAGTTGCCAGTTATTCAATTAAAATCATTTTTTTTATGTATTTTCTAAGTCTACTCTTTTTGAATTAAGTTGTTGAAAATGCTATTTATAATTTTTTAAGGTTCATTAATGGAACTGTTTTTCTAGATGTAAAAACTTTCTTTAATTAGTCCCTTGTTTTTATAAGGTTCATAGTTCAGTATTTAGCCCTAAAGGTCTATTTCGCACACATTGCTGCACATTCAGTTGTAATGTACTTATTTTGTCCTCACTGAAATCTGTAATGTTCTAATAATTACTTATTGTTTTATTAATTTTTTTAAATTATCTTATTCTACTGTTATCGTGTGTGATTCGCGGGTTTGCTGCAAGTTTTCTCTTTCAATGGCTGTGTGCGCAGATACATTTTAGTTTTATACAACTCTGCCCCTGCCCAATTCTGGTAATATCACTCGTGTGCAAAACTTCACAAAGAGCCAGGTTTTGACCAGTAGCATTGCACAGGAGTGGTTGGTTGGTTGGTTAGTGGATTTTAGTGGCGCAAGGGCCAGGTTTGGCCAAAGAGCGCCAGACAAAGAACGATCAGCCACAGATTTTGAAAAGCGTGGAAAATGAGTAAGAGCAGACAGGCTTGGGAAAAGTTGAAAAAGAGTATGATGAAAGCAGTGAAGACAAGGTAGTTAATTAGATTTATAAAAAAATTCACTAATTGAGGGGGACGAACCGTCACTCTCCTCCCCCCACACTCCTCTGCAATGCTGGCAGAGGGCGGGGACGAACTGTCACTCTCCCCCCATGTTCCTCTGCAATGCTGGTTGAGGCTGGGGACGAACTGTCACTCTCCTCCCCCCCCCCATGTTCCTCTGCAATGCTGGTTGAGGCTGGGGACGAACTGTCACTCTCCTCCCCCCCCCATGTTCCTCTATAATGTTGGTTGAGGGTGGGGACCTCGCTGAGGCCGAGACAGTTGGATGGACACTGCACACCTTTGCGGATTGAGGGCCGGGTCTTCCGCACGTGCAGGCTGTCTGCTGGGAACCGGAAGAGTCGGTCGTCGTCAAAAGAGGAGGCGCAGACTCAGCTGGTCGAATAAGCTGGAGCTCAGTGAAATCCACCTGTGTCGCTTGTTCAACTGTAGATCGCTTGGCAAGTGCGGCGAGAGCTACAGGGCGCGGAACAAAGGGCTGCACGGGTTGAGGCAGAGACTTAACTACTGCGGCAAAACTACGCTGTCGGATGGTGGGTATACCCAACTTGGCTTTGGCAGCAGGGTACGAGAGGCCTTCCAGGGTCTTGATGCGCTGGATCGCCATCTCGTCCTTCCATTTCATACAGTTGCGGGAGTAAGCTGCATGGGCCTCACCGCAGTTAACACAGCAGGCCGCAGAGGTGCAACCATCCCCGTCATGTTCACTGGAGCCACAATTTGCGCAACTCTTACAGAAACGTTGGGAATGCCCGTACCTCTGGCACCGGAAACAGCGCAGAGGACTGGGAATGTACGGGTGAACTCCACAGACCAAGTAGCCAGCCTTGATTTCGGTCGGAACTTTCGGGGTTATCTATTCAGTCCTATCTATTCCTTTCATTGATGTTCTTGGGGTGATACCAAGTGCCTATCTCATGCCAGATTAGCTGATGTCCAGAATTGCTAGAGATACTAAATCTACACTTATCAGTAAAGAGTACTGTACCTCATAGTCTGCTGTTGTCCTTATGTTTCCGTGTGTCTTCGGTGAGCAGTTGTTATTGGAACACAACGTACTGATTTTGGGCAAACAGCACACCTTTGTGTGGTCATCTGGCCACTGTAGTGAACCGCAATATTGTGAATCCTGTGCTCATGTTCAGTTCTTTTGCAAGGTTACTTGCCATCTGGTGTCGATCCCTCTTGACCTGTAGGAGCAGATAGCAGTCCTCTCTGGAGGTGGTTTTAGGTGGATGACCAACATGGGTCTTTCGCACAGCTGTACCTGTAATCCTGAAGGCCGACCCTGCAGGTGATACGATGCTGTGGGCGACATCCAACTTTTGGGCTACATTACTCACAGTTCACCTCTCCTCCAGCCTCCCAATTATTCAACCATAAGTAAAATCATAATAAAGATGTTCTTGATCTTGATGGGCTATTTTGTCATCTCTAGCACACAACAAACACAATTAAATGTTTGCAACACTTATGCACACCGTCCAGTGGCATCCATTCAACTGACAATGCTATTGGACTGTATGAGCACATTTTTTTCTCATGTCATTCAAACCACATGTCACGCTTTATTATTACGCATATGCTGTTGCTCCTGTTCCCAGACACAGTCCTAAATTAATTTGTGTTTGGGTGCTGCTGATTTTTACGAGGTTATTTTACTTTTTCCACTTCATCCTTAAATTTTTCATACCAGTGTAATACACACAAATTTTACTTTATGTATACATTTTTTTACAATCTGCTGCATGAGCACATATTCAAACAAGGAACTGATCAAAAGTATAACTTACTCCAAGGGAACCTTAAAAGTGATTTTATTGGCAGCACTCTCTTTCTTTGGCTTTACTAGTTTCATCCAAAAATTTGGTAAAAATATTCGCAGTTGAGGATTTCCAGCAACATAGCGTGGATAACTAGAAAAAGAAAATGGAAACCGTGAATTACATCAACAGGTATAATACTTGTTTGTTTTGATAGAAGATGTGTCACAAAGATTGCCCCCCACTCTTTTTCACAAGACAGAGAGTTTCTTCACTTGTTTAGCAAAAATTTGAAAACAAAGCATGTAGTCCATCAAAATTGCACTTCACTTTGACAAAAAAGGAAGGGGAGGGGGAGAAATCCAGCTTGCTGAACTTTATGAAAAGCTTTTGTGTTTACTTCCAAGCATAACTTCTTTAAATTTAGCAATAAATTCTACAAACAGATCTTGGGCTTAACAACAGGCTCTGCTTTGGCTCCCTTTCTGGCAAACTATTATTTGGAAAAACTTGAAGATAAAGTGTCCTATGCCAACCGTCATTATTCTGCTTGTACATGTGATATATAAATGACATCTTCATAATAGTTGACAGCAATGATGAAACTTTCCTAGTAAATATCCTCAATCTATTATTAGTCTAGATCAGTGGTTGGAAAAACTACTTTTTATTTGTAGCGAACTACAACTACTTTGTGATAAATGCAGTTAACTACAACTACATTTTTAACAAAGTAGTGACTACAAACTACTTTGAAAATGTAGTCACTACTTCACTACTTTTAGGACCCGAATTTTGCGAGATTATTCAATACACACTCAAAGGTAAAGATGTTATATTACTACAAAATATTTTATATCCCATATACACCAGACTTTACAATGTATCATCATCATCATCATTGTCAACCATTATCAATCCACTGCTGGACAAAGGTCTCTCCAAGTTTCCTCCACAACGGTCTGTCTTGTGCCAGCCTCCTCCATGTCACTCCCGCATATTTTCGAATTTCATCCACCCATCTCCCATGTGGTCTTCTTCTGGGTCTTTTCCTGTCCCTTGGAATCCAATCTAAAATTTCGGCTGTCCATCGATGGTCTGTTCTTCTGGCAGTATGTCCAGCCCATTGCCATTTCAGGGATTTAACTCTGATCATGATGTCTTCCACTCTTGTCATTTTTCGGATCCACGTGTTCCTCTTCTTATCTCTCCTGGTTACACCAAGCATGCACCTCTCTATGCTGCTTTGAGTTGTCTGCAGCCTTTGTATGTCTCTTTTAGTTAAGGTCCATGTCTCTGCACCATACGTAAGCACTGGAAGGATGCATTGATCAAACACTTTTCTTTTAAGACATAATGGCATATTGCTCTTGAAAATTATGCTGTTTCTTCCAAAAGCTCTCCAGGCAAGTTTTGTACGGCGATTAATTTCTTCATCAATGTGAAGAAATTGTAGCATATAGCATATGATATAAAATGAACTGCACAAGACTGTACAATGTAGCATATACACTGCTGGCCACCCAAAATGCAACACCAAGAAGGAAGTATCCAATTGGCCTGAAATTCGCAGCAAGATTCGCCCGCGAGAGGCCATGCAAACGATTGACATTGCAGGGCATATGCAAATCATGTGCGCCCGGCACGCCACCGAGAAGCACTATAAGAAGGGTGCACAAGGCGGGGTGTAAGCAGTGGAAGTGTGTTGTGCTGCCGGACCTGTGCATGAGAAGCTTCCTGATACCTCGTCACAGAATACGGCAATCATTCCAGCATGTTTCGGAGTTCGACAGAGGACAAATAGTGGCTTATCGCGACAGCGGTTAATCATACCGAGACATCGGTGCCCGTGTGGGACGCATCCAGCCACAGTGAGGCGAGTATGCATTCGGTGGGTGCAGGAGGGACGGACGGACAGACGTGAGCGATTGCCGTAGCCGCAGCACACCGCCGAGCGAGAGGACCGGCATGTTGTGCGGGGGGGCATTGACGGCTCGCACCGCCACGTCACGAACGTTAGCGCACGAATTAGAGTGTGTTGCGCAACAACCTGTGTCATTGCTCCGATTACCATTGACATTACACCACCGGCGAGTGCAGCGGCAGTGGGCCGTTGAACGCCGCACCTGGACTACGGAATGGCACGACATTGTCTTCTCCAACGAATCCCGCTTCTGCCTGCAACACGATGGTCGGATCCGCACGTGGCGGCACCGCGGCGAGAGACTGTATGACGCCTGTATTATGCATCGCCATACCGGTCCGTCGCCTGGCGTTACGGTTTAGGGAGTAATTGGATATGACACCCGCACCCCTCTGGTACGCATCACCGGTACACTCAACAGCCACCGCTACATCTCCGACGTTTTGGAGCCTGTAGTCCTCCCTTACCTTCAGGACCTGCCAGCGGCCACGTTTCAACAGGACAATGCGCGCCCGCATCGTTCAAGAATTCTTCACGGCCCACTAGGTGTCACTGCTGCCGTGGGCCGCCTGTTCTCCCGATATGTCGCCCATCGAACACATCTGATCGCTGATTGGCAACCGAGTAGCCTGGCAAGCGCCACCCGCTACTACGCCTGATGAACTGCGGCAACGTGTGGAAGCAGCCTGGACCAACATACCCCAAGCCCACATCCAAAGCCTCTTTTGTTCAATGCCACGGCGTGTAGCGGCCGTTATTGCCAGCCATGGGGGCCACACGAACTATTGATGTCTGCGCGTTCCGCAAGTCACACGGGCCTGTAAGCTTAAGCGTTTCATCTTTGTATCTGTTGTTATGTGTCCAGTAAATCTGGCTTTGCTATTTCGTGTCCTTCTTGGTGTAGCCTTTTGGGTGGCCAGTAGTGTAGAATATAGCATAGCATATAAAAACTTGGTTATGACATATAATTAGGGTTACCAGTCGTCCGGGGCTGTGTCCGGGATTGAAAAAAGTCCAGGATTTTTAAATGAGTGTTTATAAAGGCAGCGAAAAATACACGTAACTAATTATTTCTTTCATTGCTATTAGTACTGAAAAATTTGACTTACCTCTATGTGCAATTTCAAATTAGAGACGGATGACTTTGAAACCGACAGCTTCTTATTTAATGGGCAAAGTTTGCACGTGACAAAATTTCCCGTTTACTTGCTTCTCAAGCACTGTGAAATAATTATTATACGCCGACCAAGGCAGTTCAATTCTTTCTTCATCAAGCTGGACAGTAGGTGCCATATTTCAGGAAAAATAATTTATAATCACCTGGAAACATAAGTTAAATAAGTCTTCGAAGCAAGGAAAGCAAACATGTTCGTATTCACACGAGACGAAAACGACAACGAGACAAGTGTTGGTGTTGCCGACCTATGCTAGAAAACTCTGTGCTTTGAAACAACAAACGTTCTTATTCAGAGACCCTCGTTCGTCATAACCTGTCCATTGCCATTATCATGAAAGAAATGCTCGCAAGATGGTGATACTTAGCGCTGATGCTGTGCAGTTCAAACGAGGAGTATTGGCGTTGTGTCGCAAACACACGTGACGATCAAGGGATATGTAGAAGGGCACCTTGTTTGTTTACTGAAGTAACATTAAAAGTACTGTCAAAACTCGCTACAAACTACAGAGGTTTGCATTGCGCTACTCGCTACACTACTTTTTTGTTAAAGTAGCGCGTTACACTACAAACTACGTGGAAAAATAGCGACTACAGTAGTTTCGCTACTTGTAGTGCACTACTTCCGACCACTGGTCTAGATAATTGTCTGAAATTCACTTTAGAACTTCAACAAGACAATAACCTGAACTTCCTGGACATGATCCTTACAGCCCCATGAGGAAAAAATTACAACAAAATGGTATAAAAGACATAGCAATACATAAAAATGTTCTGAACTGCCACTCTTATCATCCTACCTACATTAAATGTTCAGCTTTAATTCATTTTATTTTAATTCTCTTCTTCTTCTTCCTTGTTTTACAAACAGGTAACTTTGACTTAACAAGAATATTGCTTTCTTTCAATAATGAAGCTAGGAAGCCATACTTATGCGCACTTTTTAACAGCGTCTCCGTTTCCACCACTTCCATCTTGAGCTGCATTCCGGAAACTGGTGGCCGCAATTTTTCTTTTTTAGGGTCCGTATAACATTGTGTCAGTTAGGTATGTGATTATTTTTTTTAATTTCTTACAAGAGCAATATTTTAAAATCCTTTTCAACATTCCCTTCGTTTCCGCGGCTGTTGGTGTTTCGGAAGTTAATATCCAATTTTTTTCTTTTTTGCTCTTCCAGATGGCTTCACCTCAGTAAGATTATGAAGTTTTTTTCATTTTTCCCCCCAAAAAATCACTTTTGCACATTTTTTATCGTCCCTACTCCATTTTTATGGGCATATTATGCTGCAGCATTCTGGGAACTGATGGTTGCAAATTTTCCTTTTTTTGCTTCCAGATAGCTTTGTTTCAGTTATATTAAAGGTGTGCATGTTCCTTTTTTTTTTCCAAGAGCCATATTTTTTTGCGTTTGCAACGTTTTGTTCTTCGTTTCCGTGGAATTCCGGAAGTTGACGGTCACAGTATTTTTCTTTCAGATAACTTCATCTTAGTTAAATTCAGGTGAAAAAAAAACTATTTTTTTTTGTAAAATCGTACTTCTACACATTTTTTACGTCCCCTGTTGCATTTCCACAGCTGTTTTTTGTCATACATGAGATTTTTCAGGGGAATCCCACTATTTTTGGTCATTATTTGGGTCATTCTTGAGATCGATACAGAACTGAAGATAAATGGGGATGGTGGTAGGAAGGGGTCATTTTTTTGTCTAGGGAAGATATTTTGTCTTTCAAAACTTTCGAAAACTGAAGTTAAACAGAGTGGAGATTTTTTCCGTAATAGTCATTTTTTTCTCACAATGTTGTCAATGTCCAGTATTGTAAAATATAATGTTATTGCATAAATGTTTGTATTTCAGCAAGAAACTGTGGGCAAAAATTTTCAAAGACGGAAGTTGAGACGACGCGAAGATTTTCCTGTAAAGTCTTCCAGGCAAGAGATTCTTCCGTGGAATGGAAGAATTTCGTCATTTCCGTTATTATTTTGGACATGCTCGAGATCAATGCACAACTGAACAACAGAAAGTTTGAGGGGAATGGGGGGGGTTTATCACTTTCCGTTTGAGGACGTAATTCCGTCCTTTGAAGCTTTCGAAAACGGAAGTTAGACGCAGCAAAGATTTCTCCCATTGCACACTGTTCCCTTCTGCCCAATAGTGTTCTTAAATATCATTTTATTCCACAAATACCGCATTTCAGCTCAAAAACAGAGGAAAGTCTCTAAAAACGGAAGTCGGTCGAAGCAAAGACTTCTCTTGCAAACATAATTTTTTCTTCCTGCAATTTCTCAATTTCGTGTGTTGTTAAATGTTACTTTCCCCCCATAAATGTCTGCACTTGAGTTTGATAAGGGAGGGAAAATTTTCCAAAAATGGAAGTGACGAAGTTTGAAAATTTGTTCGAATTGATGAATGGTGTTCAAAAGTATTCATATTCTGAAAATTACACCATTTATCTAAAGTGGTGACAGCTTTGATATCATGCATTCAAGGTCCTCAGGCTGAAAGTTCTTTCAGCAGGATGGATAAATTATTGTTGTCTGAAAGAATAAAAGGATTAAAAAAAGTGACAATGAAGAAATGGGAAGTGAATGACATCAACAGAAGGAAAAACTAAGCAACTGTTGAACAGCTGCAGAGTTGACAAAAGACAAATATGGCCGTGTAACTTTCTGAGAAGAAAGCAACACAAGAGGAAAATTGAGCTGATGTTCTAGCAAAAAAAAACAAAAAAAAAAAACAAGCTGCTTTTGAAGCAATACCTTTTAGAACAATTTTGTTTTGAGTTCAGTAATTTGATATTGTGAATACAGCGGTGTGTACCAGTTTAATATCTGCTTGTACATAAATGAATTACAGTGAACAATTCTATCTTGCTCGTGCTGTGTTATATTCAGTTTCTTTTTTTCTTTTTTTTTTGATTGGAGGTTTAACGACCACCATGAGCAACTCAATGGGCTATAAGCAGTCGCCCGTCCCTAATTTAGGGTCACTGGTTTCAGGGAAGGGAGAGAACCAGTGCCGTAAGACAAACACAACATCCATGCCTCACCGGGATTCGAACCCGGACCCCGTTCGGACGAATGATCAGAGGCCATCGCTTAGACCACTGCGCCACCGGGGCGGCCATATTCAGTTTCTTGCTGCACGTTCTGATTTTTCACCTGGGTAAAAAGTTCAGCTCTTTTGTCCTATGGTTGGTTTGATATATGTATTATGTACAGTGGTCGAAGTGGTACAGAGCTACTGCTGGTATGGTTGACACCAAGATTTTAAATTGAAAGCCATTCTGCTTTAGCATGTTAAGTGCTCTGCTGCTACACTAAAATTGTAGTGTAGCAGCAGAGCACTTAATGTCTTTTCAGTCCCAGCTGCTAATCATTTATCAATTTTATCCGTTAAAAATGTCATTTGCCGATTTTTGCGTTAAAATTTGTGCTTTCCTCCTAATTTCTTTCCGTAATTTGTGACGGGTTTATAACTTATTACATACCGGGATGGTAAATAATGTTTTTTTAACTGGCGGTATGCTCACTTCCACGTTTGTTAACTGGCGGTGTGCTCACTTCCACGTTTGTTAACTGGCGGTATGCTCACTTCCACGTTTGTTAACTACCGGTATGGCATACCGGCCCACTTCGAACACTTGATTATGTTCTGCACATTATTTAGTGTATGTTTTTGTGCTGAACTTCAAAATATAACGTAATTGTACTAATCAAACACCAGATACCTATGTTTTAACTTTGAAACCTGATTAAACGATGTTTTCAGTGAAATATGGACAATCTATTGCATTTTGTGCTGTATTACGCAACAACGTTGAAAATGTGCAAAAAAAAATATATATATATAAAATTAACCAGGCAAAAATACACTATTCTTCAATGAGCAATTTATTAACAACTAAGAGGACATCAAATGGACATATTTTCAGATTTAAAAAAAATGGGGGTTTTGAGTTAATGTCATTCAAAAATTGAGCTTTCTTGAACTTCTGCATAACTTAAAATTAATTTTTTTGGACTGCATGCATCCCAGGTTTAAAATAAAATTTGCTGTAAAACCACTATTGAGGGACTTCAGATTGCTATCCTTACTTACCTGAAAAATAACTATTTAGTGGGAAATTGTTTTTTCGTCGGAAAATGCAAATTTTTTTTTTTGCAATAATGTTTTTTTTTATCTTATTAATAATGTCAGTCAGGCTTATTCAAACTATGCCAAGTTAAAATTTAATTCAATAGCTACAAAAAAAAAAATAAGTGAATAGATTAAATAGTTTTGAAGCAGCGCTCGTTTTAAAATACAGCATTTTCCAAAGATCCCTAGATTTTAGTCAAACTTCAACACGCTGTAGCTGGAGAATTTTTTTTTTTAAGAAAATCCTTTCAGGATATTTTATGTCTCTTGTAGTTGTAACTACTGTAATTTCCATCTCAGCTCAGGCTAACGAATTAATCTTCCACAGTGCATCACACCCATTTCAAATAAACCTGCCATACGTCCTGATTAATTATTTAGTAAGTTTCCTACATTATTGACAATCTTTAATTCCCTTTGGGTGAGAATAGGATCACCGTAGTGGCACATCCAAGATTTCTTTATATGGGTGGCCCAAAATAATGAAATACGCAAATGAAAATACCCTCGAGAAAACATCTCCCAAATTATTAGGGATCAATAAAAATATTTCTGCCATATAAAAGTGCATTTCCAATTATTCGTAAAATATATATTTAACAACATATTTAAAAGTAAGCAGACAATAAAAAGAATGGGGGACCCAAGCGATACCTCATGAAGACCTGGGCCTCTGGTCCCCCAGTAAGGGCGCTGCCGGATCATGGTGACATTAAAAATAAAAATTCCGTTTCACAGATATCAATAGAAAATTCTAAAAAATGAATTGCTAATCTTCAACTCTTTATTCACCAATAGTTAATCACTAAAAATTAAGAATATTCTTTGGCATGAGTACTTACTACCTGAAAGACATGCTGAAAATCAATAGGGAAGCAGTTAAATTAATTGCACTTGCTTATGCAAACTATTAAATAAATATATTGAAAAATAATATGAAAACACAAAGACTAAGCTCCGGCGTTTCACACGATACACACCGACACCACACAAGGTCTACAGACAGGAAATAAACAATCCTTCAAGAGCATGTTGCTCAGGGACACTAGCGTCTGCCGACAGACATAGGATCAGCTCACGAACACTCATTCCGTTATCTCATTGGTGGGTGCCATCACGGCACCGAGATGGCACCCACCAATTGGAGACCGCAATTGTGGTGAGCTCGAGTATTTGGCGGGAACAGTGGCTTGGCTATACTAGCGTCTGCCGACAGACATAGGATCAGCTCACGAACACTCATTCCGTTATCTCATTGGTGGGTGCCATCACGGCACCGAGATGGCACCCACCAATTGGAGACCGCGGTGCGCTGTTGTGTTGTGTTGATGTTTTGATATGGGAACAATCATGGCTGCTTCGAAGAGGTGAGATTTTATCTCGTGCTTTTTTTGAAAATCTGCAGAATACACATTACGCAATCGCATTTCTTTTTTGCTTTCACATCGGAACAGTGGAGGACTAAGCCTTTTGAAGGAATAAACGTGTATTTGTGGAGCACATTGATGCATTCGGTTTGTATCGTGATTGTCATTTCGTGCTGTCTCGATTTTTTCCCGCCCTTCCCATCGAAACAGTGGAGGATTAAGCCTTTTGAAAGAATACAAGAATAAACCTATGTATTTCTGGGCCGTATTGCATGGGGTCCACAGCAGAAATTTTTATATGATGTTTGTATATGCCATTCGTAGTTACAATTTCTGTTTGCCCTTTCGTGAAAACTAAACGATCGCCACCCTGTTTGTGGTCAAAGGTATCGGAAGGTAAAAATAATGTTTTGAATTGGGTGTTTTCAACCAGAAATAAAAAAAAAAATTACAGCACTGGCAGTCCTTTATGAAATGGAGATTGGCTAATGTTATACAAAATCGTTAGTAACAGGTATTGGTAGAACTAGCCGAAACCCCCTCGAAATCGATGGGTTAGTTTTTTTGTTTTTGAAAAGAATGAACTTATATGAAACAACAAATTTTAAATTTATCTGATTTACAAATTCATTCAACCAATTCAGTACAGACAATTAACCCTGGTTCGTGATTTTTTCTTTTTGAAAATAATAAACTAATGTGAAACAACAAATGTAAACTTTATTTGATTGACAAATTCATTCAACCAATTTAGTTGAGACAATAGCCTAGGTTCGTGATTTTTTTTATTGTGACTGAAGATTTAAGGACCACCACCATGAGCAACTAGATGGGCTGTAAGCAGTAGACTGTCCTTAATTTAGCGTCACTGGTTCCAGGAAAGGGAGAGAGCCAGTGCGGTAAGACAAACACAGCGTCCATGCCTCACCGGGATTCGAACCCGGTAGACTAAATCCGTTACATTCCAGGATGTTTTTTTTTTTTTTTTTTTTTGTAAAGAATAAACTCAAATGATATGTTTATTTACATAATGGGAAACATCTTACCTACATGAATAAACTAGATCAAATGAAAGTTAAATTGTATGTATACATCACACGGCACAATGCAATCAGGTATTCGCTGTTCCGTTAAGAACTTTCATACAAATTCCTGCTAGCATTGTTTTGCATAATGGTTTGCTTAGAATAGAGACTTTGGACTGTCTCAGTCCTTCCATGCCTCTGCCTTTAGTAGCGTGCGAGTCAACCGCAGGTGATCAGATATGAACTGCAGGCTTCTCCCATAGATTTTACATGGGAAATTTGCCACCCTACAACACCCAGACCGTTGCCCCAATCTCATTTTTCTCTTCGACTGGCACATCTACATGGTAAGACCTTTATTTTGATACCTCAACCATATTTTTATGTTCAGCCGTTCCATTACAACTGGTTTTACAGTAAAAAACCTTATAGAATTAATATATAGATGATTCAACAACACCCATCCCCCTTCTAGAATTCAGAGTTTTGTTGCTGTCCTGTAGGAGCTGGTGTGACATTGTGCCTCACAGGTCAATGTTACCGGGATATCCTGGATGACCATTTGCTCCCGTTTATGCGTCTTCAACATCCCACAGAAAACCTCATCCTGCAACAAGACAATGCACCGTGCCATCGCTCCCGAATTGTATCCGAATGGTTGGGTGAACAGTCCACCAAGGTGACCTCGCTTCCTTGGCCAGCTAGGTCACCTGACCTTAATCCCATCAAGTACATCTGGGATGCCATCGAGAGTGATATTCGAGGCTCTGATCCCCCTCCGTGAAGAAATCTTCGTGAACTGCGGGAACTTGTTCAGGGGTCGTGGATCCGTTTGGCTTTCCAACGCTTACGGTATCTTGTAGAGTCTGTGCCGAAACAAATCGCTGCCGTCATCAGGGTGAAAGGTGGTGCTACACGTTACTAGACAGGTATCTCTAATTCAATTGCTCTTCAGTGTATATACAGAGAGAGAGAGAGAGCTTTTAAAAGTGGTCATGAAATTGCATTTCCCAAATTTGGTAAGACACCTTGTAAATCGTAAACAAGCCTCTGGTAATGTATACATAGGATAATGATGCGTGCAAAGCCATAATAATCTCAGACATGAACAATATTGATTAATAAGTCTCATTTAAAATAAAAGCGCTATATAGCTGCTAAAGATATCCGAGAGAATAATCTGCAGCGTACCAGGAGTCCCATTTCAGTCAACGTAAACAGTCCCCAGACGAGAATGCCACCTCCACCAGCTTGAAGAGTACCCTGCTGGCAAGAAGGATCCATCGCTTCATGTGGTTTGCGCCGTACTCGTATCCTGCCATCCGCAAGTACCAACGTGAATCTCGACTCATCAGTCCATGCAACATTTTCCCACATGTCTAGGGTCCACTGGCAATAATCCCGTGCCTATGCTAATCTTTTAATACATTTTTCAACAGCTTACAATGTCATGAGCTTATATTATTTTACACTTCAATATAATCTCTTGTACCTACCTAACACTTTGGTATTTTTTTACAGCTGTTTTTTTTTTTTTTTAATTTCTGAAACCTTTGGGTATTCTGGTTTTTGTATATCCATGCACCCCATCCTCTCTCTTTTTTTTTTTTTTCCATTAGAACAGTTAAGAGGACTAAACTTTTTGAGAGGACAAACACATGTACTTATTGTGGAACACAGTGCATGTTTGAAAGCATTTTCCTGCAGCTAATGAGAGATGTCACCTGGAGATGACATTGACTATTTTGAGATAAGTGTTTCATAGTGGATTTATATAAAAAAATGTCCACTAAAACACTTCTTTCTGATGGTCTCAGTTACAGCAGATCTGAAGTTCAGGCTAGAGATACTGTGGGTAAGTCTCTTTTCTGGTAATATTTTAAATTACATTTGTGTAGGCATCAACTTGTCTGAATTTTTTTCTTCACATTGTAATTAGCTCATTTATTCTCTTTTGTCTTGTGCAACTGAACTCCCATCGCGACATGGTAGCTTTGATATATTTTTACACAGATTACGATAGTATGAAACGCAGCTCACTTTCAGGCTTTTCAATGACAGAAATGGGAAAAATTTGGACTCAGCTGAGAAAAATATAACAGCATAAAATTTATTTATGAATGAATTATAATGTTAAATGCTGAAACTTACTCATTATCAAACTGTTGCTACTCACTGGCAAAAAAATTAAGTTTTAAAATGAGTGCGCCTGGAGACCAAACGGTGGAGCAGGTGAAGTTCACAGAGCAGTATATAAACAACCAGACCAGCTTTCGGTTAGCCGAGTGTTAAGAGTCAGAATGGGAAAAGCTGCCGCTTTATAGGAGTTTGATAAAGGACAAATTGTGATGGCACAGTGTGGCTTATGGATTGTTCACGTGCCACTGTAGTGAGTAGGTATCGATGGTGCACAGATGGCCAAATGATGAATCGTCGTCTGCACTTCACCGATGCCAGAGGGGAGTGGAGACTGTCGCACATTGTTCACAGCAACCACAGTGCAACAAATTGCACACATATATACAACAGTGGTGATCAGGGCAATGTGTCACAGCACACCGTTCACTGCAGACTTCAAGATTTCTGGTGCATCATGCAGACAGCAGAGCATGGATACGCCAATTACCAAATGAGGCTATAGCACCTGGATGCACTGTTAGACAGAAACAGGCTGGCAGCTGCACTATGCTGTGGCCGATGTTTTTGGGACACTTCTCACTTGCAGAATCTTTTTCACAAGTCTGCAACACAGAAACACTTAACTCTCTGCAAGGTAAAGGGATACCTAAATGTTAATTTTGCCATAAAATTTATTGTGGAATAATTCTTTTACGGGTCTTATAGAGGTTATTTTTCTTCAAAGTTGGTTGTCAAATTTTCGAACTAAAGCCTAGTTCGTCATCAGGACTATGTCACTGGAGTAGTTGCTGCCACTCAATTGGAAGAGTCCATCCGCAATTATCGTTAATTGTGGTACTTCTTCTTCTTGCTATTTCGATCCCTTCTTCTAGTTTCCTCTTTACTAAGTTTGACTGGTGGGCGATTATTTTCACTGAGTCCCAATTTATGGAGTGTCCACTTGCTTGTATATGTCTGTCTAGCCCTGTTTTGTTCCCAATGTTCCTAATAGCTGCTTGGTGTTCTTTCATTCGGACCTTAATACTTCTCCCTGTTTCTCCTATATAGCTGAGTCCGCAGTTACCGTCGATGCAGTAAATTACTCCTTCCTGCAATTGGATGTCCAATTCTTTCTGCTTTAAAGCTGGCAGGAATTTCTTTATTTTGTTATTAAGATCTGGAGCTAGCCTGATATTATATTTTGCTCCGATCCTTTTCAGTTTCTCGAAAAGTCCCTTGTGTTACGTAATTTTGCTGGTGAATTTGAAGTTGGTTTTCTCCTGCTTCTTTTTTGGCACTTGTTTAAATATATAAAATTTATTGTTCTGTACTGAGTCAATTTGAGATATTGATAATAGTGCACATTCATATTTAGTTGCAATAGTCAAACTTGCTTTTTCCTGATAAAAATGCAGAAGAAACAAAGTATTTTAATACATTCAGAACTTAAATATCATTCTTTAAATGCTTTTGGAATTTTAAAAATGGTCAAACAGTATAAGGAATTATTTGAAATCCATATTTTTAATTTGCATTTAGTTAAATGATCAAACTTTAACTTCCTCTCTTTGAAGGATGTTTTTCCTGATAGACGTTGTTCTTACTATTCCTGCAGCAATTACAGTATGTTGTACTAGGGACCTCACCAGGTGATTGTGTGAGAAGGTAAGGATCATGTCAACTTCGGAAATACCAGTAATTTTGCCACATTTAACTTAATTTGTAAAACAGGGGTCCATATAAGATTTTTTTCTTTGAAATCCAGTTTGTGCATTGACCACAGTTTTAAGAAAAATTTGGTGAAAATGTGATGGGAGAATTTTCATTGATATAATTGTTGAAATCCCATAAAACTGAAGTGAGCAAAACAGCAATGGTTCTTGTAAAGCAAAAAACTTTTCACCTCGTCAATCTGAAATTAAACAATCTTGAAGATCATTGAAAGACAGTTGCGACAGTCAGCTTCCGGAATACCACATAATATGGCCTTGGAAACGAAGCAGGGGACTTAAAAACTTGTGATCATATGGTTTTAGTAAAAAAAATATCTGAGTAAAGCTATCTGGAAGTAAAAAAATAGATAAAATAAAATGCGACCGTTAACTTCCAAAATGCTGCATGGCTGCGGAAACTGAAGGGAATGTTGCAAACACTTAACAAATATGGATTTTGTAAACAAAAAAAACCCCAGCATTAATCTAACTGGAACAAAGCTATCAGGGACCCCATGATACCTATTGCCACCTCATCGAATTGTGATGCCTTGCCGAGTGGCTACTGTTTTGCGGGCTAAAGGGGGTCCCGGTCCTACAGCTTATTAGGTACATGGCCATAATGTAATGTCTCATCGGTGCATTTAGTTTGTATACCAACATACACACTGCAGTGTATAATTATGATTGTAACGTCTGAGACATGTAAGCAGCATCTTTATTTCTCTGAATAAACTTGCACATGCAGAATTAAAGGAATTAGTTATGTCTCACCGACATAAAAAAAATTTTTAAATAAACTTTGCATGCTGAATACGTTTGTTTGTTTTTTTCCCCATCCTGGAACATGTATCTTTAAAATGTCACTAATAACAATGATTCTACTTAATGTGAAGTGCTAACCAAGATAACAATAGAATAAGATAATTTAAAGAAAAATGAATAAGACAATAGATAATTTTTAGAACATTCCAGATTCCAATGAGAACAAAAGTACATTAGGATTGAATGTGCATCAATGTGTGTGAAATGGCTAGATTCGATTTTTACCTTCAACCAGAAATGAGGTGGTTAGAATTCACGATTTCAACTTCCATCACATTTATGTTATTGGGTGCAGGTACCACATTTTCATGGGCTTTTGTATTAGTTTTACATATTTATTTACTGTGTAATATCTTGAAGTGGTGGCCAAAAATGGGTAAACAGAAAATTTAAAGTAAAAAGGAAATTTTGTCTAAAACAAAAAGAAAATTGAGAGTAACTTTTTTTTTTAAATCTACAAGCAAAAGCTGTGAAATCTGCTAATAATCTGTAAACTATCTGCGTACAGCATACGTTTGTATTCTGCAATTCTGATAATGACATGGAAATGCTTCAAAACTGAATGTTAAATTCGTGATAAAGGAATGCACCGCAAATTGCATTTTTAAAATTATTTATTCATTCTTAGGGCAGAGATACAGTACATATGCAATAAAAATAAAGGGAAGAATAAAATAAAAACTGACATGCTGATATTGGTTTGCAATACATATATGGTTATTACATTAGGCACTTCTCAAAACTAATAATACACAGTACACAACAAAAAGACTGCTGGTGCTCAACAGACAGGAAATGCAATGGCAGCAATTGTTAGCACTGTACGATGATTGTTGCGAATGTCTGAAATGGAAATTCATCCTACATTTTTTTATCCCCACAGTTTGGGACTATTTCAGGAACTTTTGAACCTACCTTATGATCTTTTACAAACAGCTGGGCTACTGATAGACAAATTAAATGTAGGTAATTAAACAAGAATTCATTCATGGTTTCGCTTTAGTTTCACCTGTGCATATGCTACTATACACAAACACACACATATGAAATTCATACAAGTTGCAGAAAATCAATAAACATCTTTGAAACAAAGGAATACATGAAAAGTGGCAGAAATTGCCAGTAGCATGTTATAAGTTTACAAACTAGCGGTGGAAAACATCTCCGCCTTCTATACTGTTTTACTTAGCCTACATCTACAAATATTTCCATACATCAGAGATTTATTTACCATGCTAGTGTTATGAGTGCATTAAGTATTGTAAATACAAAGTTTTCTGTGCAAAAAAAAAAAAAGTATCTCATCAGTCTTACAAGTTGATGACAATATACATGAAGAACTTTGATACATCATGTGTATAAATATGCACCAATTTCTCTACACAACAGGAATGAGGTGCTTTTCCTATACAGAATTTATTTGTACATTGAAGTGAAGTACATGATCTTAAGATTTGCTTTAGAAGAAAATGAGTTTCACAAGAGTTATGCCAGGGGAAAAAAAATACATGTAACATGGTTAACTGCAATATTGGTAGGATTTCATAAATATACAGTTCACAAAATAGAAAGTTTTTTTTTTCATCTATACAATAGATTATTTTATTAAATGATTTATTTTTCAATATTTTTGCTTGACGGATCTTTTATAAAAATTTAGGTCCATTACAAAACTAATGTAGTTCCATGCCACTTATTAAAATACTCAGCTATTAATACATTGTTCTGTTCTAAGAATTTTTCTACCCACATTCTGACTACATGTTTCCAATACAGACAAAATTTTTTGTCAACATATTTCACTGCTCAATATAAGCAAAAGGATTTCCTCACAAAATTTTAGCAGTTATTTCAGTAAAAGTTAGTTAAGGGATGCCACAGCTGCACAGAAAGTAGTCTGCCTTCTGAGAATATTGAGCATGTGAGGAGGTGTCACAATATTTCCTCCTCTCCAGCACTTATCATATCTAGCTCCCTACAAAAAAAAAGAGGTATTCAGCTTTCATGAGCACTGTGTAATAACAATTATGACATCTAATCCTCAAAATTAGATTGTCTAAATAGCACGTGAATAATTAAGCAGCTAGATGACATTTGCAATGCTGTATGAATATATGAACAATTATGACATTGTCTAGACAACACACTTGGTGGCATCAGTGTGTAGAAAAAAATTTTCAATTGAAAGAACTTTAACAACATTTTTGAACAGGAAAAAAAAAACAAGCTTTATGAAGTATCTAAAAGGCTTCACAGGAAATCAGGATTACAAACTTCATGGCTATTCTACAAGTCAGTACTACAGGCATAGTCTTGACATAAAATCAACAGTATAAACAGTTTTGACTTTTCTGCTCAATATGACAATTAAAAACTAGGTTGAGCTTTTCACAATGGTAACTGGTAACTAACCCTTTCTGTAGATATCATGAATGCCATGCAGTTCTAATTTATTGCTTTTTGTACAACTACCTCAGTGAAATAACTCAGATACTCATGAAAACAACAAATGCTAAGGTACTTCATATGCAGATGAAAGCATTAAGTATCTCTATTATAAATCACAAACAAGCAGTAACTAAAACTAACTACAGAAACTTTCAACAAAAACTGGAAAACACTTCACAAAATGGAACATCAAAGTCTATGTATAAAAAGCAACCAAGCAATATTATTTACTAAAAGCTATACAAACATTATTCCAAAAACAAGGCCAAAAATTTGCTAAGCAAATTTACCATTGAGAAATTATATTAAATACCTAGGACTCACTGTTGACAAAAAAAATATTTGGGACAAACATATCAAGAAAGTTTTAATATTGCAAAACTAATTGTGTTAAAAATGCAGCGACTACTTCTTGGAAAGACAGTAAATGCAGTTAAAATACAAAATGCCTATTTAGTTCCGGTTACTACATACGGAGCAGTTATACCGGCCAACTGCACTGAAAGACACAAACACCTTCTAAAACTTTTCATAATAGAGTAATTAACATAATCTTCCAAAGCAAAGGACCACATTATTTGAAATTATTAAAAACATATCAAAACAATCACATTATTTGCATCTTTTTTGGCAATAATTATCAATATCAAAACAACCAATGAAGTTATATTGAATCTTGACATAAATTATGAAAAACTAAAAACACACAGTAATGAATCAACAACATAAAGCAGTAAATTATTCTGCTGTCATACAACAGAAATATACAAACCCATTATAAAAATTCTTAAAGATAAAGTCAATAAAAGAAATAGGCTACAAAATAAGCAAAAACAACAGTATACAGAACAACAAAGCACTGCTAAACCAACCAATTGCACAAAATCTTGGTTCTGATTGGTCAGATAATGGGAATCAAGACCAGCATAAAAAGCTGAAAGCACAAGCAAAACCAGTATTCTCATCCCTTAGGACCTGTGCTAGTAGTTGTCATATACAAATATATATGTACATAATTGAATGTCTGCTATGCAATTCTAAGTTTTCAATTTAGAACCACCAAATTTGGTATGCCATCGTATGGTACTCTTAGTTAGACCGTAGATGGTTTTGGGGAGGGTCGGGGTCAAGGGGCCCCCATACAAAATTTTCATAAAAATTTCCATTTTTTATTTTTAAGAACTGCAACACAATTCAGCACTCCAACACCAAATCTACAGTCTAAGTTAGAGACCGTAGATAACAAAGTGCAAAAATATTCATTTAATGGAGTATTTAAAAATCACAAATGAATAAACATTAGCTTTCACCATTAACAGGCAGCTTCATAAGGAAGAAATACAATCTAAGGTAAATAGAGAATTCCAGATATTTGAAATTCAAAACGGTAAACAAAAGATTTAAAGAATTCTTGAAATCGTCATCACATGCGTAAGTTACGTTGAAAATTAATAAGCGGGATGTTTCGGTAGCGACTTCTACCTTCATCAGTATAATCAAAGAATTCTTTTATTCAGTATAATCAAGAATTCTTTTATTCATCAGCCAGTCATTAGCAGTGGCTGGCATTAATTCGGAAGAACTGCTTTTCACACGAACAGTTCTACGTCGCCTGCTCAAGGGTGGACAAACCTAAAAATCTTTATATTAATGCTCCCAATGGAAAACCCAAAAATATTGTTCATCAAAAAGTAATAACCTAAATGAAATAAAATAAGTTTACTGGAAAATTACAGGAATATCTTTTTCATCCATTAACTTTCACCTGCTACACTTGGCGATTCCATGAATAGTAATATTTACCCAGGAAATACCAGGTATCCCTGCTACTAGAATAATAATATACATAATCAAGTAAAAACAAATATAAACAAAATGTTAAATCATATGTGCTAAATTAAATTCATCAAATTTAACTTCTACTGAAACACCAAATAAAATTAACCCACCAAATATTTAAAGACATTTTCCGAGTAAACTACAGTAGTTCACTTAATAAAGGTCTTAGCCATTTAATTTTAATACAAAATAAGCAATGTCATTTAACTATGGACAAAATATAAGATAACCTGTGATCAACTGAATGAACTTAGTAAAAATATAATAACACATGCCACCCTCCACACATCAATAAAATTTTAATTTTAAAAACAGAATAAACACATAACCGGACATGAATATGAGACCATTTTAGTTTGCTTCTTTTCTTAGCATAAACCAATATTCTGCAATATATTTTCCCGCCTTTTTTCCTTTATCGCTTTCCTATCATTATTTTTGACAGGACTCAGAAAATTTGCATTCAGGCAATGAAACCTTTTAGCAATATGATTGATTGTGTCATTTGTTTTGAAAATTTAAATGCAAAATTTGTAGGCATTGTTTGCAAACATAAAAAGTGATGGTAAAATGCAACTTTCAAAATTGTGCAAATTAAATGTGCAAAAAAACAATATTTAAAATTTTTCATTTGAATATCCAGTTTTAAAAAAAATATGTAGGCCTACTAAAAATTACTAATTGTTTTTTTGTTTTAACAATTAGATTTCTTATTCTGACAAAAAAACAAAAATACAGTACAGTTTACAGATGAAATTCAAACTGGGAGTGATTTTTTACAATAAAATATATTTACTTGGGGGCATCTTATTTCTCTTGACCCAGGGCATTGAATTGTTTACCCATGCTTCTGTGCATTTACCCACTTGATTTCCATAATTTTTTGACTCAATTTTGCAAGTAAAGCCAGCCAGTATGTGCGATCTTCATGTACAAATTGGAATATTACATTAGCCAACCCCAAATTATTAATGCAACAAGAGTAAATGAGTTAGCAAAGCATCTGTGCTTGTTCTTGATTTAGGATGTAACATTGTTGTAGCATAATCTTTGATTCCAATCTTGATATGGAAGGAATAAATGGATTTGAAAAGGTGAAGGTTATGATTGTGTACAGGGTTTGTACATATTTACAGAACAAAAAATTCCAGGTAAACTGTGCGGAATAAATATTCGTCATATAATTTCACATATTATGTGAAGGATATTTCTTCCACACAATTTACCTTGGAGTGACTTGAAATTTACTTAACAATGCCACGAGAAAGCAGAATTTGCTTCAACTCACAAGTGGTCAGAGAATATTCCGATACTTAACAATCAGATACTTGGAACTTGATCGTCCAGGTTGGTGTAATGGATAACACGCAGAAACAGAAATTGGGGAGATGTGGGTTCAATTTCTGCTCAAAGGCGATTTAATCTTAAAGTTTTCTGATATGATTAACGTTACGTGTGTAACAGTAAATACAGACAATAAATTCCAGGGATTTTCTAGGAGTTCAACAAGAAATTACAGGAGCATATATTTTTGGTAAAGAACAGTTTTGTTTTATAATTTGCAAAATGGGATGACATTTACTACGCATTCGGAATTCTTATGAAATCCCATGGGTTCTGCTGTTACATTGCTCTTCTGTGTGTGTTACAGCTTTAATGAAGTGGCAAAATTTCTTTGAATAAAAATTGCTCTGTATGAAACTTATGTGAAGCAATCTGGCACATAGTATATAATGACAATAATGCAAAACAATTTTGATATGGCACTAAAGATTTCCTTATCTATAGTCACCTATTCCTATACACAGTGCAGCAGGGAAACCAGATATCAGTCTCCTTAAGTGAGGAAAGAATGTGCTAGAAGGAACGGTCATCTTGGGCTAGCAGGAAAGTTTTCACATGCTGTTGTTACTACATCAACACAAAACTGGTATAACACAAAAAAAAAGTTTCCAGAAATTAGCACTGAAACACCTGGCACTACAGCATCATGAGATGACATGTCTCAATAGTCCGTGGAAGCACAGCGTCCAACTTTTCAAAATCGATAACAGGGACATCAACGTGCGTTCAGCGGTGCGTGTATTTACAATTTATAAAATTAAATAATATAGGTTTAAGACCCCCCAAAAAAAACCTTATCTTCAGTTTTGCATAAATCTTGAAAATGACCCGAATGATGAAAGTAAAAAAAAAAAAAAATTGTGGAATTCTGGGAATCCATGGAAGAATCTCGTGCACATATAAAGAAGTGACTAAGAAATTGAAAAAAAATTTTTTTTGGGTAATTTAAATGTGAAAAAATCGATACTGCATTGCTCACTCTGCCGTGAAACAATTTTACAATGCTCAGAAGTGGTGCAGATTCCACCACGGACAGATTAAATACCGATCAAGAAATTTAATTTCATTTAATAAAAGGGAAAGGGGTGAAAACGATTGCTCTCTATTGATTAGTTTTGAGGAAGTACGTATTAGAAATACGGAAACATGCATTTTGTTAGAAAGAATTCTTAAATAGTACGAAGTCTCTCCTTTTCACTATTACTGAAGACATTAAAAACGAGGAACATGATCACACACACACACCAAAAAATATATATATATATATAATCAGGCAGAGAAAAAAAAAAAGTCGAAAAAATTCTATATGCGGAAACGGAAAACGACATGACGTTCTCATTGCTGTCATATTTTGTGTGATTACGAACATTTGCAAGATTCACAGACTTTTTCCCGTTTTTTTTTTAATCAAAACATCTTGAAAATACGAAAATAATCTTTACACAGATCAGGGCTTGAAAAATATCAGAAAAGTTACACGCCCAGCTGGTCATGTGCATAAAATATTTACTTGCCCAGAAGTAAAATCTACATGCCCAGAAAAATTGATCTTTTAAGATAACAAAACAGAAGCCTCATTTTTTTAAAGCTAAAAATTATGATAAACTTTTTATACATCTTTTGCATTGCCATTTTAAAGTGCACAAAAGCATATATCTCAAGTTTTAAGAAAGGTAATTGATGGCATTTGAGAAATTTAGTGACGATGCCATGTTCAAGAATTTTTAATATACATCCTGTGTTTTGCAAAAAAAATTAAATAATCATAGTTAACTGTACAGCAGTTTAAGTAGTTTTCAACAACAATTTTGAATGTAAAAAATATTTACCTTTTTCTCTTGCGCAAACAGAAGTGATTTTCATCATAAAATATCCCAATTGTTGTTGTTTAGAAACAAAGGCAATCTTTATGTTTTCGACTACTGTTGTGTGCACTTATAAGTTATTAAACTATATTATCACCTGACTCCACATTCTTTGAAAAAATTGCTGGTGGTATTGGCAATTTCAGGAAAGTTTTGGCAAGCAGTGCAACACATAATAGTCTTGTCATCATTTGCCTTTACACAATTAAGTGTTTTTATCCAAGATTCCTGAACTGTGCAATGGAGAGTGTTTTTTCATACACTTTATTCATAGTTCGCTTAAGTAAGTTTCAATTTTGCCAACGACGCAGATTCCAATTCTGAAATTATATCACTCAACAACAATGCAGAAGAAAAATTTGTAGCAACCGCTGACATATAGGGAATTTCACATAATTGCTTACTATGAGATATACTCTCATTGCTGGATTTTTTTCCAAATATAAAAACATATCCATTACTAAATACAACTTATATCTGCAGCTAACACGGAATACTATTCTCTCAGACAAACTAAGTTATCGGCGTCAGCATTTTTGCGCTCTTCTGAAGTGTTATTTTCTCTTGACAACTACAACCTGAAGCTTCAAATTAAAAAAGAAGCCAGCCAATAGAATATATCTTATGTCAAGCTAATTTACTGAACTACTCATTACTAACACCTGATCTTCACTGAGGACAACTTGAAGTTGATTATGGTAAGCTAATTTTACACAGAGACTATAGGTTAATTTCTTTTTGCAAATCTCTTTATTGTTTAGGCTAATTCCGAAATAGACCTTGTATTTGTATATACTCTATAGTAAAAAAAAATGTGATAACAAACATGACTTCAATTTGCTATTACCTGATATTAAAATTGATAAATATTAGGCATTTTCATATCATTTGTGGTACAGAATTATAAAATAGATTATTAGCAACTTTCAAAGCTTATGGCTGGTTTCATTTGCACATACGAAATATAAATTGTTAAATTTCCAAAAAAAAAAAAAAATTTAACTACTTAAAATTGTTTGTGAATTTAACTTTTTTTCCCAACGTCCTGCATCCTTCCACTGCGGTGTTTGATCAATGCATCCTTCCAGTATGGTGCAGAGACGTGGATCTTAACTAAAAGAGACATACAAAGACTGCAGACAACTCAAAGTAGCATGGAGAGGTGCATGCTTGGTGTAACCAGGAGAGAAAAGAAGAGGAACTCGTGGATCCGAAAAATGACAAGATTGGAAGACAACATGATCAGAGTTAAATCCCTGAAATGGCAATGGGCTGGACATACTGCCAGAAGAACAGACCATCGATGGACAGTTGAAATTTTAGATTGGATTCCAAGGGATAGGAAAAGACCCAGAAGTCTTGAAGACCACGTGGGAGATGGGTGGATGAAATTCGAAAGCATGTGGGAGTAACATGGAGACTGGCACAAGACAGACCGTTGTGGATGAGGCTTGTAGAGACCTTCGTCCAGCAGTGGATTGATAATTGTTGACGATGATGATGATATAATCCCCATTTGTTCATTTTGCATGGAATGAACAGTTTTTCTTTTTTCACTACATAAAACATTCTTGGACCTATCATTAAAATATGGAAAATCAATTAGTTTCTAGGCCTGGAAAACGGAAAGCAAATTCCAGAACTTTTCCACGATTTCTGGAGCTGGGCAAACCCTGGGTGTAATGATTGATTCCTAAGTCGTGAAACAGAAGAAATGAATGACTGGGCAAAGCAATCTGTGTGATAAAATTAAGTGCCACGAATGTGTTTCTTGTAGGGTAGACTGATGAAAAAGCACTGACAACTAGGTGCAAGCCAAACTGTCATTGAATATTTTAAGTTCTTCATTGGATGAACTGTTCTCAGCAATCAAGTAGAAATAAGCATGCCAGACAAAAAAATTAGTCATCCCAGGTAGAACTTACCTAATAACGGATGACGGTGCCTCTTGCCTTGATAACAATACAAGTCTGGTGTGGTAGAAACTCCACGAGGTTGTGGATGTACTGAACATTGATTTGCAGCCACTCTTGCATCAATTGGTCCTGAAGTTCTGCCAGAGTACATACCTGTTTTGGCATTTCATCTTCTGTTCCATATGATCCTGCACATTTTCAATAGGATTTAAATCTTGGGATTCGGCGGGCCAGCTGAGGTGACAATGTTGCTGCTTGTTCATCGTGCCACTCAGACACAGTTTTAGCCTTATGTACACAGCAATTGTAGTCTTGGAAGACAGGAGTGGCAACATGATGCTGCTCCTGGAGATGTAGACAAAGGGCATCACTTCATCATTCAGAAAGCGGAGGTACGCATGCTTGTTCAAATTCATCATCACTGCAACAAGAGGGCCCACTTTGTGGTACAAAAGCATCCCCCAAAACAACGCAGAGCCACCTCGAGCTGGAACAACACCTTCGACACAATCAGGATTAAAGGCTTCATTGGGCCTGTGACTCGTCGCTTCCCATCATCTGAGTAAGAACAAAAACGAGACTCCTCAGACCAAATTACTCGTTTCCAATATTCCACAGTAAAGTTTTGGTGCCTCTGAGCCCATTGAAAACATGTGACTTTGTGATTTGCTGTTAAAAGAGGCGTCTTCCGTGGTACTCTGCTTCAGATGTTCATCGCATGCAGTTCTTGTTGCAATGTCCTTTCGGAAATTGCCTGGTTTAAAACCAATTTGCAGTTACAAGGCGTGAAACACTGTGGTGTTCCCGATTGATGAAAATCATTTTCTGGCTACAATTACGTCGCCAAATTTTAGTTCATTGCAAACTACACAACTGTTTGTAGACCCTCTGGCTAGTATACTTCGACACAGCAACAAATTGGGCAACTTCATTCACTTTGTGTCCGTAAGCACGGCTAAACACAATGGCTCCTTCTTGGCACTCAGTAACGTCTGTCTTACAACACATATTGCAGACTAAATTCAACACACACATGGCTCTTCACAACTGCAAGAGACAGAAATGACACAGTAGACCATGTCCATGCTATTTATCTCCCAATAATGCTATCACTGCACCTGTCATGCAGTTGCTAGCTTCCTACTGTCATTTTTGTTAGGGGCGGCTAATTTTTTTGACCGGCGTGCTTATGTTCCACATTAATTAAATTGAAGTTTGCGCTTTTGTGATTTTTTGGCCTTTACAAATCGGCGCTGCGGTTGGATATTTTTTGTTTGCTGGTTCAGCTATAATTTCCTGGGAACCAACTGGCAAAATCTTTCTGGTTTGAGACGCTGTGTCACACTTTGTCATACCCATTTTTATGGAATCATGAAGTATATTAACTTCTTCCACTGAATCAGTGTCCTCAACACGCTGCATTAAGACTTGTGCGCAGGAGATCGCAGCAGCTTTTTTCTTGACTAAATCTGCATCTGGCACTAATTTGCGTAACTCCTGGCAGATTGCGGAATGTTCTTCTGCAAAATTTTCATCAATATTGACAACCAGGGGATTTTCACCAGACTCTTCTGGTTCTGCAATAGCAGGTCCAACATTAAAATACCTGCACACTAAGTGGATGTGCTTGCATATTGTGTAATGCAAGGTATAATCTAAACAATTACATGATAAAGCATGTATGCAGACATTACAGTTGTGGCACTTAATTTCACAGTGGCAGTTCTTTGCAAAGGAAACATCATATGTATGAAGCAGAGTGTCGGATGCTGTGCTTGATCGCACAACCCAGGATCTCTGTTCTTCCATCTCAAGAATATAATCTTTTGGAAACTTCTTCGCTGGCAATATGCCTTTTTCTAATTTCTGCAATTCGAGCAGTTAGCTTTGGGCGCTCAAGGGAAATTAGCCGTCCAATTAATCTTTTGGTGACTGTGCTCAGTACCAATCTAATGGCTTTATCCAGCCTTCCAATTCTTTTGCCATCCGCTTCTTCATATTTCAACTCCCTGTGCCACCTTTCTACTTTCATATTGGTGTTCATTGGACACCCAACACGGTAACAGCTTGCCCATTCCTCAACACGGTTCATGTAGTGATCAATGAAATATTTTGCAAACGAAACAGTTTCTTCGCTTGACAAAAACTTTTCAATATAACTTTCCGCAATGTGCCGAAATGTTGCTATGTCAGTCTGTTTCATAATTTCTTGGAGGGCAAGTGTTACACACTCGCGCTGTTCTTTCTTGGCAATTTTTGTTTGAATATTTGCTCTCCAAGCTCTTTGAATGTGCCACGAACAGAGGTATTTATTTTTGACTTCCCCAAAAACTTCCTTCCAGGCACTGTACATTTGTGGTGCATCATCAGACATAAACACCTGTGTCTGAAAATGCAGCAGGCGATTTTTGATTTCTTTAAAGAATGCCACAAAGGTGTCATGAGAAATTCTTGAAGAAAATAATACAGCAATTGGAAGCCCCTCATGATTCGAACCACTCACCATTAATGTGGTTAATTGATAACCATACTGGTTCAAACCATGAGTGGAATCAATCATTACACCCATACTACCATACAAATTTAGAAGCTTTAACTGTGCATCATTCATTATTGCCAATAAAAATTCCTCACTAGTAATTGAAGGATGTTCAAGTAAAACCACATCTACTGGTTTGTACAAAATCACAGGGTTATCTTTTTCATCTTGCATCTTTTTTACAAGAATTTCAACAGATATGGCATCATCTTTATCGAAAGTTACATGTTTATCAACATGAAAGGCTTGACTGATGTTATGCAAGTCTTTTCGGGTGGTATAACTGTAGCGTTTTGTTGGTGAGAATGATGTTGCAACATTGTGCAGAATTCTTGATTTGGGAATTCCTAGATTCATCTGAGCTGCAAGTTGCCCCTTTTGAGATTTTGTCAACACAGTTCTGCCAATTTCAGTTTTGTGTCCAACATGGACAGATTGGTATTTCACCTTAATTGTCATGGTTCCTTCCTTAATTTGCTTATATACTTTAATGTTTGCAGGACAAGTTTTGCCAATTTTATTAGTACCTGCACATTTCATATGACGTTTCCTATTTTCAATGGATTTGTACATTCCACTTCGATGACAATAATAGTACAAAACAGTAGTTCCATCTGCAAGGTGTCTGTCACCGCTATATTTTACAAAATGCGACTGAGAATCACACTCTATCTTAGTTTTCCACTCTAGAAAATCATCAGTGTTGTGAAAAACTTTATCTTCCAATGAGAGTAAAATATCAGGATGACTTGTGCCAATATGATTTTGCAATTCTTCTACTGTTCTACAAGTGATCTCACACATGCTACAAACAACTTTACCACAAAATGGCTCATCTCCTGTTAAGTGAAACAATTTTATGTGTCTATTGAAATTTCGTTTTCTTGAAAAAGTATGGCTACAGAAGTTGCAGGGAATCTTGGTGTGAACAGAAGGCATTTCACATTCAGAACTGTTGAAATTAGCATTCACATTTAATTCCTCACTGTTTGCAGTGCTACTTGCACTTGAAATGGACATATCAGATCCAGTGGTTTTGCAGAGAACATGTTCAGCATCAGGTGAACTTTCACTGGTACAGAAAGAGATATCAGCAGGAACCTTGCTTACAGCAGTAGGCCTTTCTAAAGATGACACCCCTGTGGTGCTGTTGTCTAAGAGAGGGCTTACGACTGTTTGTTCAAGTGAGACCGGGTTATCCTGGCAAGGCATAGATGTTAAACATTGGCTCCCCCCTTTCCTGGAACCAGTTGCTCTGCATGGGAATTCTCATCTGAGACCAGAGCAAGTTTATCCGGATGAAAGTTTCTCAAATGTCTGTACAAACTTTTTTACTCCAAATGTTACTTCACAGTGGTTGCATGCCAATCTCTTTGCAATACCAGGTTCATGTATCACAGAAACATCCGCAGCAGTAGGACTTTCTAAAGATGAGACCCCTGTGATGCAGCTGTCTAAGAGAGGTGTTCGTTCAAGTGACACCGGGTTCCTGCTGATATCTCTTTCTGTACCAGTGAAAGTTCACCTGATGCTGAACATGTTCTCTGCAAAACCACTGGATCTGATATGTCCATTTCAAGTGCAAGTAGCACTGCAAACAGTGAGGAATTAAATGTGAATGCTAATTTCAACAGTTCTGAATGTGAAATGCCTTCTGTTCACACCAAGATTCCCTGCAACTTCTGTAGCCATACTTTTTCAAGAAAACGAAATTTCAATAGACACATAAAATTGTTTCACTTAACAGGAGATGAGCCATTTTGTGGTAAAGTTGTTTGTAGCATGTGTGAGATCACTTGTAGAACAGTAGAAGAATTGCAAAATCATATTGGCACAAGTCATCCTGATATTTTACTCTCATTGGAAGATAAAGTTTTTCACAACACTGATGATTTTCTAGAGTGGAAAACTAAGATAGAGTGTGATTCTCAGTCGCATTTTGTAAAATATAGCGGTGACAGACACCTTGCAGATGGAACTACTGTTTTGTACTATTATTGTCATCGAAGTGGAATGTACAAATCCATTGAAAATAGGAAACGTCATATGAAATGTGCAGGTACTAATAAAATTGGCAAAACTTGTCCTGCAAACATTAAAGTATATAAGCAAATTAAGGAAGGAACCATGACAATTAAGGTGAAATACCAATCTGTCCATGTTGGACACAAAACTGAAATTGGCAGAACTGTGTTGACAAAATCTCAAAAGGGGCAACTTGCAGCTCAGATGAATCTAGGAATTCCCAAATCAAGAATTCTGCACAATGTTGCAACATCATTCTCACCAACAAAACGCTACAGTTATACCACCCGAAAAGACTTGCATAACATCAGTCAAGCCTTTCATGTTGATAAACATGTAACTTTCGATAAAGATGATGCCATATCTGTTGAAATTCTTGTAAAAAAGATGCAAGATGAAAAAGATAACCCTGTGATTTTGTACAAACCAGTAGATGTGGTTTTACTTGAACATCCTTCAATTACTAGTGAGGAATTTTTATTGGCAATAATGAATGATGCACAGTTAAAGCTTCTAAATTTGTATGGTAGTATGGGTGTAATGATTGATTCCACTCATGGTTTGAACCAGTATGGTTATCAATTAACCACATTAATGGTGAGTGGTTCGAATCATGAGGGGCTTCCAATTGCTGTATTATTTTCTTCAAGAATTTCTCATGACACCTTTGTGGCATTCTTTAAAGAAATCAAAAATCGCCTGCTGCATTTTCAGACACAGGTGTTTATGTCTGATGATGCACCACAAATGTACAGTGCCTGGAAGGAAGTTTTTGGGGAAGTCAAAAATAAATACCTCTGTTCGTGGCACATTCAAAGAGCTTGGAGAGCAAATATTCAAACAAAAATTGCCAAGAAAGAACAGCGCGAGTGTGTAACACTTGCCCTCCAAGAAATTATGAAACAGACTGACATAGCAACATTTCGGCACATTGCGGAAAGTTATATTGAAAAGTTTTTGTCAAGCGAAGAAACTGTTTCGTTTGCAAAATATTTCATTGATCACTACATGAACCGTGTTGAGGAATGGGCAAGCTGTTACCGTGTTGGGTGTCCAATGAACACCAATATGAAAGTAGAAAGGTGGCACAGGGAGTTGAAATATGAAGAAGCGGATGGCAAAAGAATTGGAAGGCTGGATAAAGCCATTAGATTGGTACTGAGCACAGTCACCAAAAGATTAATTGGACGGCTAATTTCCCTTGAGCGCCCAAAGCTAACTGCTCGAATTGCAGAAATTAGAAAAAGGCATATTGCCAGCGAAGAGTTTCCAAAAGATTATATTCTTGAGATGGAAGAACAGAGATCCTGGGTTGTGCGATCAAGCACAGCATCCGACACTCTGCTTCATACATATGATGTTTCCTTTGCAAAGAACTGCCACTGTGAAATTAAGTGCCACAACTGTAATGTCTGCATACATGCTTTATCATGTAATTGTTTAGATTATACCTTGCATTACACAATATGCAAGCACATCCACTTAGTGTGCAGGTATTTTAATGTTGGACCTGCTATTGCAGAACCAGAAGAGTCTGGTGAAAATCCCCTGGTTGTCAATATTGATGAAAATTTTGCAGAAGAACATTCCGCAATCTGCCAGGAGTTACGCAAATTAGTGCCAGATGCAGATTTAGTCAAGAAAAAAAGCTGCTGCGATCTCCTGCGCACAAGTCTTAATGCAGCGTGTTGAGGACACTGATTCAGTGGAAGAAGTTAATATACTTCATGATTCCATAAAAATGGGTATGACAAAGTGTGACACAGCGTCTCAAACCAGAAAGATTTTGCCAGTTGGTTCCCAGGAAATTATAGCTGAACCAGCAAACAAAAATATCCAACCGCAGCGCCGATTTGTAAAGGCCAAAAAATCACAAAAGCGCAAACTTCAATTTAATTAATGTGGAACATAAGCACGCCGGTCAAAAAATTAGCCGCCCCTAACAAAAATGACAGTAGGAAGCTAGCAACTGCATGACAGGTGCAGTGATAGCATTATTGGGAGATAAATAGCATGGACATGGTCTACTGTGTCATTTCTGTCTCTTGCAGTTGTGAAGAGCCATGTGTGTGTTGAATTTAGTCTGCAATATGTGTTGTAAGACAGACGTTACTGAGTGCCAAGAAGGAGCCATTGTGTTTAGCCGTGCTTACGGACACAAAGTGAATGAAGTTGCCCAATTTGTTGCTGTGTCGAAGTATACTAGCCAGAGGGTCTACAAACAGTTGTGTAGTTTGCAATGAACTAAAATTTGGCGACGTAATTGTAGCCAGAAAATGATTTTCATCAATCGGGAACACCACAGTGTTTCACGCCTTGTAACTGCAAATTGGTTTTAAACCAGGCAATTTCCGAAAGGACATTGCAACAAGAACTGCATGCGATGAACATCTGAAGCAGAGTACCACGGAAGACGCCTCTTTTAACAGCAAATCACAAAGTCACATGTTTTCAATGGGCTCAGAGGCACCAAAACTTTACTGTGGAATATTGGAAACGAGTAATTTGGTCTGAGGAGTCTCGTTTTTGTTCTTACTCAGATGATGGGAAGCGACGAGTCACAGGCCCAATGAAGCCTTTAATCCTGATTGTGTCGAAGGTGTTGTTCCAGCTCGAGGTGGCTCTGCGTTGTTTTGGGGGATGCTTTTTGTACCACAAAGTGGGCCCTCTTGTTGCAGTGATGATGAATTTGAACAAGCATGCGTACCTCCGCTTTCTGAATGATGAAGTGATGCCCTTTGTCTACATCTCCAGGAGCAGCATCATGTTGCCACTCCTGTCTTCCAAGACTACAATTGCTGTGTACATAAGGCTAAAACTGTGTCTGAGTGGCACGATGAACAAGCAGCAACATTGTCACCTCAGCTGGCCCGCCGAATCCCAAGATTTAAATCCTATTGAAAATGTGCAGGATCATATGGAACAGAAGATGAAATGCCAAAACAGGTATGTACTCTGGCAGAACTTCAGGACCAATTGATGCAAGAGTGGCTGCAAATCAATGTTCAGTACATCCACAACCTCGTGGAGTTTCTACCACACCAGACTTGTATTGTTATCAAGGCAAGAGGCACCGTCATCCGTTATTAGGTAAGTTCTACCTGGGATGACTAATTTTTTTGTCTGGCATGCTTATTTCTACTTGATTGCTGAGAACAGTTCATCCAATGAAGAACTTAAAATATTCAATGACAGTTTGGCTTGCACCTAGTTGTCAGTGCTTTTTCATCAGTCTACCCTACAAGAAACACATTCGTGGCACTTAATTTTATCACACAGATTGCTTTGCCCAGTCATTCATTTCTTCTGTTTCACGACTTAGGAATCAATCATTACACCCAGGGTTTGCCCAGCTCCAGAAATCGTGGAAAAGTTCTGGAATTTGCTTTCCGTTTTCCAGGCCTAGAAACTAATTGATTTTCCATATTTTAATGATAGGTCCAAGAATGTTTTATGTAGTGAAAAAAGAAAAACTGTTCATTCCATGCAAAATGAACAAATGGGGATTATATCATCATCATCGTCAACAATTATCAATCCACTGCTGGACGAAGGTCTCTACAAGCCTCATCCACAACGGTCTGTCTTGTGCCAGTCTCCATGTTACTCCCACATGCTTTCGAATTTCATCCACCCATCTCCCACGTGGTCTTCAAGACTTCTGGGTCTTTTCCTATCCCTTGGAATCCAATCTAAAATTTCAACTGTCCATCGATGGTCTGTTCTTCTGGCAGTATGTCCAGCCCATTGCCATTTCAGGGATTTAACTCTGATCATGTTGTCTTCCAATCTTGTCATTTTTCGGATCCACGAGTTCCTCTTCTTTTCTCTCCTGGTTACACCAAGCATGCACCTCTCCATGCTACTTTGAGTTGTCTGCAGTCTTTGTATGTCTCTTTTAGTTAAGATCCACGTCTCTGCACCATACTGGAAGGATGCATTGATCAAACACCGCAGTGGAAGGATGCAGGACGTTGGGAAAAAAAAAGTTAAATTCACAAACAATTTTAAGTAGTTAAATTTTTTTTTTTTTTGGAAATTTAACAATTTATATTTCGTATGTGCAAATGAAACCAGCCATAAGCTTTGAAAGTTGCTAATAATCTATTTTATAATTCTGTACCACAAATGATATGAAAATGCCTAATATTTATCAATTTTAATATCAGGTAATAGCAAATTGAAGTCATGTTTGTTATCACATTTTTTTTTACTATAGAGTATATACAAATACAAGGTCTATTTCGGAATTAGCCTAAACAATAAAGAGATTTGCAAAAAGAAATTAACCTATAGTCTCTGTGTAAAATTAGCTTACCATAATCAACTTCAAGTTGTCCTCAGTGAAGATCAGGTGTTAGTAATGAGTAGTTCAGTAAATTAGCTTGACATAAGATATATTCTATTGGCTGGCTTCTTTTTAATTTGAAGCTTCAGGTTGTAGTTGTCAAGAGAAAATAACACTTCAGAAGAGCGAAAAATGCTGACGCCGATAACTTAGTTTGTCTGAGAGAATAGTATTCCGTGTTAGCTGCAGATATAAGTTGTATTTAGTAATGGATATGTTTTTATATTTGGAAAAAAAATCCAGCAATGAGAGTATATCTCATAGTAAGCAATTATGTGAAATTCCCTATATGTCAGCGGTTGCTACAAATTTTTCTTCTGCATTGTTGTTGAGTGATATAATTTCAGAATTGGAATCTGCGTCGTTGGCAAAATTGAAACTTACGCAAGCGAACTATGAATAAAGTGTATGAAAAAACACTCTCCATTGCACAGTTCAGGAATCTTGGATAAAAACACTTAATTGTGTAAAGGCAAATGATGACAAGACTATTATGTGTTGCACTGCTTGCCAAAACTTTCCTGAAATTGCCAATACCACCAGCAATTTTTTCAAAGAATGTGGGAGTCAGGTGATAATATAGTTTAATAACTTATAAGTGCACACAACAGTAGTCGAAAACATAAAGATTGCCTTTGTTTCTAAACAACAACAATTGGGATATTTTATGATGAAAATCACTTCTGTTTGCGCAAGAGAAAAAGGTAAATATTTTTTACATTCAAAATTGTTGTTGAAAACTACTTAAACTGCTGTACAGTTAACTATGATTATTTAATTTTTTTGCAAAACACAGGATGTATATTAAAAATTCTTGAACATGGCATCGTCACTAAATTTCTCAAATGCCATCAATTACCTTTCTTAAAACTTGAGATATATGCTTTTGTGCACTTTAAAATGGCAATGCAAAAGATGTATAAAAAGTTTATCATAATTTTTAGCTTTAAAAAAATGAGGCTTCTGTTTTGTTATCTTAAAAGATCAATTTTTCTGGGCATGTAGATTTTACTTCTGGGCAAGTAAATATTTTATGCACATGACCAGCTGGGCGTGTAACTTTTCTGATATTTTTCAAGCCCTGATCTGTGTAAAGATTATTTTCGTATTTTCAAGATGTTTTGATTAAAAAAAAAAAAAACGGGAAAAAGTCTGTGAATCTTGCAAATGTTCGTAATCACACAAAATATGACAGCAATGAGAACGTCATGTCGTTTTCCGTTTCCGCATATAGAATTTTTTCGACTTTTTTTTTTTCTCTGCCTGATTATATATATATATATATTTTTTGGTGTGTGTGTGTGATCATGTTCCTCGTTTTTAATGTCTTCAGTAATAGTGAAAAGGAGAGACTTCGTACTATTTAAGAATTCTTTCTAACAAAATGCATGTTTCCGTATTTCTAATACGTACTTCCTCAAAACTAATCAATAGAGAGCAATCGTTTTCACCCCTTTCCCTTTTATTAAATGAAATTAAATTTCTTGATCGGTATTTAATCTGTCCGTGGTGGAATCTGCACCACTTCTGAGCATTGTAAAATTGTTTCACGGCAGAGTGAGCAATGCAGTATCGATTTTTTCACATTTAAATTACCCAAAAAAATTTTTTTTCAATTTCTTAGTCACTTCTTTATATGTGCACGAGATTCTTCCATGGATTCCCAGAATTCCACAATTTTATTTTTTTTTTTTACTTTCATCATTCGGGTCATTTTCAAGATTTATGCAAAACTGAAGATAAGGTTTTTTTTGGGGGGGTCTTAAACCTATATTATTTAATTTTATAAATTGTAAATACACGCACCGCTGAACGCACGTTGATGTCCCTGTTATCGATTTTGAAAAGTTGGACGCTGTGCTTCCACGGACTATTGAGACATGTCATCTCATGATGCTGTAGTGCCAGGTGTTTCAGTGCTAATTTCTGGAAACTTTTTTTTTGTGTTATACCAGTTTTGTGTTGATGTAGTAACAACAGCATGTGAAAACTTTCCTGCTAGCCCAAGATGACCGTTCCTTCTAGCACATTCTTTCCTCACTTAAGGAGACTGATATCTGGTTTCCCTGCTGCACTGTGTATAGGAATAGGTGACTATAGATAAGGAAATCTTTAGTGCCATATCAAAATTGTTTTGCATTATTGTCATTATATACTATGTGCCAGATTGCTTCACATAAGTTTCATACAGAGCAATTTTTATTCAAAGAAATTTTGCCACTTCATTAAAGCTGTAACACACACAGAAGAGCAATGTAACAGCAGAACCCATGGGATTTCATAAGAATTCCGAATGCGTAGTAAATGTCATCCCATTTTGCAAATTATAAAACAAAACTGTTCTTTACCAAAAATATATGCTCCTGTAATTTCTTGTTGAACTCCTAGAAAATCCCTGGAATTTATTGTCTGTATTTACTGTTACACACGTAACGTTAATCATATCAGAAAACTTTAAGATTAAATCGCCTTTGAGCAGAAATTGAACCCACATCTCCCCAATTTCTGTTTCTGCGTGTTATCCATTACACCAACCTGGACGATCAAGTTCCAAGTATCTGATTGTTAAGTATCGGAATATTCTCTGACCACTTGTGAGTTGAAGCAAATTCTGCTTTCTCGTGGCATTGTTAAGTAAATTTCAAGTCACTCCAAGGTAAATTGTGTGGAAGAAATATCCTTCACATAATATGTGAAATTATATGACGAATATTTATTCCGCACAGTTTACCTGGAATTTTGTTCTGTAAATATGTACAAACCCTGTACACAATCATAACCTTCACCTTTTCAAATCCATTTATTCCTTCCATATCAAGATTGGAATCAAAGATTATGCTACAACAATGTTACATCCTAAATCAAGAACAAGCACAGATGCTTTGCTAACTCATTTACTCTTGTTGCATTAATAATTTGGGGTTGGCTAATGTAATATTCCAATTTGTACATGAAGATCGCACATACTGGCTGGCTTTACTTGCAAAATTGAGTCAAAAAATTATGGAAATCAAGTGGGTAAATGCACAGAAGCATGGGTAAACAATTCAATGCCCTGGGTCAAGAGAAATAAGATGCCCCCAAGTAAATATATTTTATTGTAAAAAATCACTCCCAGTTTGAATTTCATCTGTAAACTGTACTGTATTTTTGTTTTTTTGTCAGAATAAGAAATCTAATTGTTAAAACAAAAAAACAATTAGTAATTTTTAGTAGGCCTACATATTTTTTTTAAAACTGGATATTCAAATGAAAAATTTTAAATATTGTTTTTTTGCACATTTAATTTGCACAATTTTGAAAGTTGCATTTTACCATCACTTTTTATGTTTGCAAACAATGCCTACAAATTTTGCATTTAAATTTTCAAAACAAATGACACAATCAATCATATTGCTAAAAGGTTTCATTGCCTGAATGCAAATTTTCTGAGTCCTGTCAAAAATAATGATAGGAAAGCGATAAAGGAAAAAAGGCGGGAAAATATATTGCAGAATATTGGTTTATGCTAAGAAAAGAAGCAAACTAAAATGGTCTCATATTCATGTCCGGTTATGTGTTTATTCTGTTTTTAAAATTAAAATTTTATTGATGTGTGGAGGGTGGCATGTGTTATTATATTTTTACTAAGTTCATTCAGTTGATCACAGGTTATCTTATATTTTGTCCATAGTTAAATGACATTGCTTATTTTGTATTAAAATTAAATGGCTAAGACCTTTATTAAGTGAACTACTGTAGTTTACTCGGAAAATGTCTTTAAATATTTGGTGGGTTAATTTTATTTGGTGTTTCAGTAGAAGTTAAATTTGATGAATTTAATTTAGCACATATGATTTAACATTTTGTTTATATTTGTTTTTACTTGATTATGTATATTATTATTCTAGTAGCAGGGATACCTGGTATTTCCTGGGTAAATATTACTATTCATGGAATCGCCAAGTGTAGCAGGTGAAAGTTAATGGATGAAAAAGATATTCCTGTAATTTTCCAGTAAACTTATTTTATTTCATTTAGGTTATTACTTTTTGATGAACAATATTTTTGGGTTTTCCATTGGGAGCATTAATATAAAGATTTTTAGGTTTGTCCACCCTTGAGCAGGCGACGTAGAACTGTTCGTGTGAAAAGCAGTTCTTCCGAATTAATGCCAGCCACTGCTAATGACTGGCTGATGAATAAAAGAATTCTTGATTATACTGAATAAAAGAATTCTTTGATTATACTGATGAAGGTAGAAGTCGCTACCGAAACATCCCGCTTATTAATTTTCAACGTAACTTACGCATGTGATGACGATTTCAAGAATTCTTTAAATCTTTTGTTTACCGTTTTGAATTTCAAATATCTGGAATTCTCTATTTACCTTAGATTGTATTTCTTCCTTATGAAGCTGCCTGTTAATGGTGAAAGCTAATGTTTATTCATTTGTGATTTTTAAATACTCCATTAAATGAATATTTTTGCACTTTGTTATCTACGGTCTCTAACTTAGACTGTAGATTTGGTGTTGGAGTGCTGAATTGTGTTGCAGTTCTTAAAAATAAAAAATGGAAATTTTTATGAAAATTTTGTATGGGGGCCCCTTGACCCCGACCCCTCCCCAAAACCATCTACGGTCTAACTAAGAGTACCATACGATGGCATACCAAATTTGGTGGTTCTAAATTGAAAACTTAGAATTGCATAGCAGACATTCAATTATGTACATATATATTTGTATATGACAACTACTAGCACAGGTCCTAAGGGATGAGAATACTGGTTTTGCTTGTGCTTTCAGCTTTTTATGCTGGTCTTGATTCCCATTATCTGACCAATCAGAACCAAGATTTTGTGCAATTGGTTGGTTTAGCAGTGCTTTGTTGTTCTGTATACTGTTGTTTTTGCTTATTTTGTAGCCTATTTCTTTTATTGACTTTATCTTTAAGAATTTTTATAATGGGTTTGTATATTTCTGTTGTATGACAGCAGAATAATTTACTGCTTTATGTTGTTGATTCATTACTGTGTGTTTTTAGTTTTTCATAATTTATGTCAAGATTCAATATAACTTCATTGGTTGTTTTGATATTGATAATTATTGCCAAAAAAGATGCAAATAATGTGATTGTTTTGATATGTTTTTAATAATTTCAAATAATGTGGTCCTTTGCTTTGGAAGATTATGTTAATTACTCTATTATGAAAAGTTTTAGAAGGTGTTTGTGTCTTTCAGTGCAGTTGGCCGGTATAACTGCTCCGTATGTAGTAACCGGAACTAAATAGGCATTTTGTATTTTAACTGCATTTACTGTCTTTCCAAGAAGTAGTCGCTGCATTTTTAACACAATTAGTTTTGCAATATTAAAACTTTCTTGATATGTTTGTCCCAAATATTTTTTTTGTCAACAGTGAGTCCTAGGTATTTAATATAATTTCTCAATGGTAAATTTGCTTAGCAAATTTTTGGCCTTGTTTTTGGAATAATGTTTGTATAGCTTTTAGTAAATAATATTGCTTGGTTGCTTTTTATACATAGACTTTGATGTTCCATTTTGTGAAGTGTTTTCCAGTTTTTGTTGAAAGTTTCTGTAGTTAGTTTTAGTTACTGCTTGTTTGTGATTTATAATAGAGATACTTAATGCTTTCATCTGCATATGAAGTACCTTAGCATTTGTTGTTTTCATGAGTATCTGAGTTATTTCACTGAGGTAGTTGTACAAAAAGCAATAAATTAGAACTGCATGGCATTCATGATATCTACAGAAAGGGTTAGTTACCAGTTACCATTGTGAAAAGCTCAACCTAGTTTTTAATTGTCATATTGAGCAGAAAAGTCAAAACTGTTTATACTGTTGATTTTATGTCAAGACTATGCCTGTAGTACTGACTTGTAGAATAGCCATGAAGTTTGTAATCCTGATTTCCTGTGAAGCCTTTTAGATACTTCATAAAGCTTGTTTTTTTTTTCCTGTTCAAAAATGTTGTTAAAGTTCTTTCAATTGAAAATTTTTTTTCTACACACTGATGCCACCAAGTGTGTTGTCTAGACAATGTCATAATTGTTCATATATTCATACAGCATTGCAAATGTCATCTAGCTGCTTAATTATTCACGTGCTATTTAGACAATCTAATTTTGAGGATTAGATGTCATAATTGTTATTACACAGTGCTCATGAAAGCTGAATACCTCTTTTTTTGTAGGGAGCTAGATATGATAAGTGCTGGAGAGGAGGAAATATTGTGACACCTCCTCACATGCTCAATATTCTCAGAAGGCAGACTACTTTCTGTGCAGCTGTGGCATCCCTTAACTAACTTTTACTGAAATAACTGCTAAAATTTTGTGAGGAAATCCTTTTGCTTATATTGAGCAGTGAAATATGTTGACAAAAAATTTTGTCTGTATTGGAAACATGTAGTCAGAATGTGGGTAGAAAAATTCTTAGAACAGAACAATGTATTAATAGCTGAGTATTTTAATAAGTGGCATGGAACTACATTAGTTTTGTAATGGACCTAAATTTTTATAAAAGATCCGTCAAGCAAAAATATTGAAAAATAAATCATTTAATAAAATAATCTATTGTATAGATGAAAAAAAAAACTTTCTATTTTGTGAACTGTATATTTATGAAATCCTACCAATATTGCAGTTAACCATGTTACATGTATTTTTTTCCCCTGGCATAACTCTTGTGAAACTCATTTTCTTCTAAAGCAAATCTTAAGATCATGTACTTCACTTCAATGTACAAATAAATTCTGTATAGGAAAAGCACCTCATTCCTGTTGTGTAGAGAAATTGGTGCATATTTATACACATGATGTATCAAAGTTCTTCATGTATATTGTCATCAACTTGTAAGACTGATGAGATACTTTTTTTTTTTTTTTTGCACAGAAAACTTTGTATTTACAATACTTAATGCACTCATAACACTAGCATGGTAAATAAATCTCTGATGTATGGAAATATTTGTAGATGTAGGCTAAGTAAAACAGTATAGAAGGCGGAGATGTTTTCCACCGCTAGTTTGTAAACTTATAACATGCTACTGGCAATTTCTGCCACTTTTCATGTATTCCTTTGTTTCAAAGATGTTTATTGATTTTCTGCAACTTGTATGAATTTCATATGTGTGTGTTTGTGTATAGTAGCATATGCACAGGTGAAACTAAAGCGAAACCATGAATGAATTCTTGTTTAATTACCTACATTTAATTTGTCTATCAGTAGCCCAGCTGTTTGTAAAAGATCATAAGGTAGGTTCAAAAGTTCCTGAAATAGTCCCAAACTGTGGGGATAAAAAATGTAGGATGAATTTCCATTTCAGACATTCGCAACAATCATCGTACAGTGCTAACAATTGCTGCCATTGCATTTCCTGTCTGTTGAGCACCAGCAGTCTTTTTGTTGTGTACTGTGTATTATTAGTTTTGAGAAGTGCCTAATGTAATAACCATATATGTATTGCAAACCAATATCAGCATGTCAGTTTTTATTTTATTCTTCCCTTTATTTTTATTGCATATGTACTGTATCTCTGCCCTAAGAATGAATAAATAATTTTAAAAATGCAATTTGCGGTGCATTCCTTTATCACGAATTTAACATTCAGTTTTGAAGCATTTCCATGTCATTATCAGAATTGCAGAATACAAATGTATGCTGTACGCAGATAGTTTACAGATTATTAGCAGATTTCACAGCTTTTGCTTGTAGATTTAAAAAAAAAAAGTTACTCTCAATTTTCTTTTTGTTTTAGACAAAATTTCCTTTTTACTTTAAATTTTCTGTTTACCCATTTTTGGCCACCACTTCAAGATATTACACAGTAAATAAATATGTAAAACTAATACAAAAGCCCATGAAAATGTGGTACCTGCACCCAATAACATAAATGTGATGGAAGTTGAAATCGTGAATTCTAACCACCTCATTTCTGGTTGAAGGTAAAAATCGAATCTAGCCATTTCACACACATTGATGCACATTCAATCCTAATGTACTTTTGTTCTCATTGGAATCTGGAATGTTCTAAAAATTATCTATTGTCTTATTCATTTTTCTTTAAATTATCTTATTCTATTGTTATCTTGGTTAGCACTTCACATTAAGTAGAATCATTGTTATTAGTGACATTTTAAAGATACATGTTCCAGGATGGGGAAAAAAACAAACAAACGTATTCAGCATGCAAAGTTTATTTAAAAATTTTTTTTATGTCGGTGAGACATAACTAATTCCTTTAATTCTGCATGTGCAAGTTTATTCAGAGAAATAAAGATGCTGCTTACATGTCTCAGACGTTACAATCATAATTATACACTGCAGTGTGTATGTTGGTATACAAACTAAATGCACCGATGAGACATTACATTATGGCCATGTACCTAATAAGCTGTAGGACCGGGACCCCCTTTAGCCCGCAAAACAGTAGCCACTCGGCAAGGCATCACAATTCGATGAGGTGGCAATAGGTATCATGGGGTCCCTGATAGCTTTGTTCCAGTTAGATTAATGCTGGGGTTTTTTTTGTTTACAAAATCCATATTTGTTAAGTGTTTGCAACATTCCCTTCAGTTTCCGCAGCCATGCAGCATTTTGGAAGTTAACGGTCGCATTTTATTTTATCTATTTTTTTACTTCCAGATAGCTTTACTCAGATATTTTTTTTACTAAAACCATATGATCACAAGTTTTTAAGTCCCCTGCTTCGTTTCCAAGGCCATATTATGTGGTATTCCGGAAGCTGACTGTCGCAACTGTCTTTCAATGATCTTCAAGATTGTTTAATTTCAGATTGACGAGGTGAAAAGTTTTTTGCTTTACAAGAACCATTGCTGTTTTGCTCACTTCAGTTTTATGGGATTTCAACAATTATATCAATGAAAATTCTCCCATCACATTTTCACCAAATTTTTCTTAAAACTGTGGTCAATGCACAAACTGGATTTCAAAGAAAAAATCTTATATGGACCCCTGTTTTACAAATTAAGTTAAATGTGGCAAAATTACTGGTATTTCCGAAGTTGACATGATCCTTACCTTCTCACACAATCACCTGGTGAGGTCCCTAGTACAACATACTGTAATTGCTGCAGGAATAGTAAGAACAACGTCTATCAGGAAAAACATCCTTCAAAGAGAGGAAGTTAAAGTTTGATCATTTAACTAAATGCAAATTAAAAATATGGATTTCAAATAATTCCTTATACTGTTTGACCATTTTTAAAATTCCAAAAGCATTTAAAGAATGATATTTAAGTTCTGAATGTATTAAAATACTTTGTTTCTTCTGCATTTTTATCAGGAAAAAGCAAGTTTGACTATTGCAACTAAATATGAATGTGCACTATTATCAATATCTCAAATTGACTCAGTACAGAACAATAAATTTTATATATTTAAACAAGTGCCAAAAAAGAAGCAGGAGAAAACCAACTTCAAATTCACCAGCAAAATTACGTAACACAAGGGACTTTTCGAGAAACTGAAAAGGATCGGAGCAAAATATAATATCAGGCTAGCTCCAGATCTTAATAACAAAATAAAGAAATTCCTGCCAGCTTTAAAGCAGAAAGAATTGGACATCCAATTGCAGGAAGGAGTAATTTACTGCATCGACGGTAACTGCGGACTCAGCTATATAGGAGAAACAGGGAGAAGTATTAAGGTCCGAATGAAAGAACACCAAGCAGCTATTAGGAACATTGGGAACAAAACAGGGCTAGACAGACATATACAAGCAAGTGGACACTCCATAAATTGGGACTCAGTGAAAATAATCGCCCACCAGTCAAACTTAGTAAAGAGGAAACTAGAAGAAGGGATCGAAATAGCAAGAAGAAGAAGTACCACAATTAACGATAATTGCGGATGGACTCTTCCAATTGAGTGGCAGCAACTACTCCAGTGACATAGTCCTGATGACGAACTAGGCTTTAGTTCGAAAATTTGACAACCAACTTTGAAGAAAAATAACCTCTATAAGACCCGTAAAAGAATTATTCCACAATAAATTTTATGGCAAAATTAACATTTAGGTATCCCTTTACCTTGCAGAGAGTTAAGTGTTTCTGTGTTGCAGACTTGTGAAAAAGATTCTGCAAGTGAGAAGTGTCCCAAAAAACATCGGCCACAGCATAGTGCAGCTGCCAGCCTGTTTCTGTCTAACAGTGCATCCAGGTGCTATAGCCTCATTTGGTAATTGGCGTATCCATGCTCTGCTGTCTGCATGATGCACCAGAAATCTTGAAGTCTGCAGTGAACGGTGTGCTGTGACACATTGCCCTGATCACCACTGTTGTATATATGTGTGCAATTTGTTGCACTGTGGTTGCTGTGAACAATGTGCGACAGTCTCCACTCCCCTCTGGCATCGGTGAAGTGCAGACGACGATTCATCATTTGGCCATCTGTGCACCATCGATACCTACTCACTACAGTGGCACGTGAACAATCCATAAGCCACACTGTGCCATCACAATTTGTCCTTTATCAAACTCCTATAAAGCGGCAGCTTTTCCCATTCTGACTCTTAACACTCGGCTAACCGAAAGCTGGTCTGGTTGTTTATATACTGCTCTGTGAACTTCACCTGCTCCACCGTTTGGTCTCCAGGCGCACTCATTTTAAAACTTAATTTTTTTGCCAGTGAGTAGCAACAGTTTGATAATGAGTAAGTTTCAGCATTTAACATTATAATTCATTCATAAATAAATTTTATGCTGTTATATTTTTCTCAGCTGAGTCCAAATTTTTCCCATTTCTGTCATTGAAAAGCCTGAAAGTGAGCTGCGTTTCATACTATCGTAATCTGTGTAAAAATATATCAAAGCTACCATGTCGCGATGGGAGTTCAGTTGCACAAGACAAAAGAGAATAAATGAGCTAATTACAATGTGAAGAAAAAATTCAGACAAGTTGATGCCTACACAAATGTAATTTAAAATATTACCAGAAAAGAGACTTACCCACAGTATCTCTAGCCTGAACTTCAGATCTGCTGTAACTGAGACCATCAGAAAGAAGTGTTTTAGTGGACATTTTTTTATATAAATCCACTATGAAACACTTATCTCAAATAGTCAATGTCATCTCCAGGTGACATCTCTCATTAGCTGCAGGAAAATGCTTTCAAACATGCACTGTGTTCCACAATAAGTACATGTGTTTGTCCTCTCAAAAAGTTTAGTCCTCTTAACTGTTCTAATGGAAAAAAAAAAAAAAAGAGAGAGGATGGGGTGCATGGATATACAAAAACCAGAATACCCAAAGGTTTCAGAAATTAAAAAAAAAAAAAAAAAAAACAGCTGTAAAAAAATACCAAAGTGTTAGGTAGGTACAAGAGATTATATTGAAGTGTAAAATAATATAAGCTCATGACATTGTAAGCTGTTGAAAAATGTATTAAAAGATTAGCATAGGCACGGGATTATTGCCAGTGGACCCTAGACATGTGGGAAAATGTTGCATGGACTGATGAGTCGAGATTCACGTTGGTACTTGCGGATGGCAGGATACGAGTACGGCGCAAACCACATGAAGCGATGGATCCTTCTTGCCAGCAGGGTACTCTTCAAGCTGGTGGAGGTGGCATTCTCGTCTGGGGACTGTTTACGTTGACTGAAATGGGACTCCTGGTACGCTGCAGATTATTCTCTCGGATATCTTTAGCAGCTATATAGCGCTTTTATTTTAAATGAGACTTATTAATCAATATTGTTCATGTCTGAGATTATTATGGCTTTGCACGCATCATTATCCTATGTATACATTACCAGAGGCTTGTTTACGATTTACAAGGTGTCTTACCAAATTTGGGAAATGCAATTTCATGACCACTTTTAAAAGCTCTCTCTCTCTCTCTGTATATACACTGAAGAGCAATTGAATTAGAGATACCTGTCTAGTAACGTGTAGCACCACCTTTCACCCTGATGACGGCAGCGATTTGTTTCGGCACAGACTCTACAAGATACCGTAAGCGTTGGAAAGCCAAACGGATCCACGACCCCTGAACAAGTTCCCGCAGTTCACGAAGATTTCTTCACGGAGGGGGATCAGAGCCTCGAATATCACTCTCGATGGCATCCCAGATGTACTTGATGGGATTAAGGTCAGGTGACCTAGCTGGCCAAGGAAGCGAGGTCACCTTGGTGGACTGTTCACCCAACCATTCGGATACAATTCGGGAGCGATGGCACGGTGCATTGTCTTGTTGCAGGATGAGGTTTTCTGTGGGATGTTGAAGACGCATAAACGGGAGCAAATGGTCATCCAGGATATCCCGGTAACATTGACCTGTGAGGCACAATGTCACACCAGCTCCTACAGGACAGCAACAAAACTCTGAATTCTAGAAGGGGGATGGGTGTTGTTGAATCATCTATATATTAATTCTATAAGGTTTTTTACTGTAAAACCAGTTGTAATGGAACGGCTGAACATAAAAATATGGTTGAGGTATCAAAATAAAGGTCTTACCATGTAGATGTGCCAGTCGAAGAGAAAAATGAGATTGGGGCAACGGTCTGGGTGTTGTAGGGTGGCAAATTTCCCATGTAAAATCTATGGGAGAAGCCTGCAGTTCATATCTGATCACCTGCGGTTGACTCGCACGCTACTAAAGGCAGAGGCATGGAAGGACTGAGACAGTCCAAAGTCTCTATTCTAAGCAAACCATTATGCAAAACAATGCTAGCAGGAATTTGTATGAAAGTTCTTAACGGAACAGCGAATACCTGATTGCATTGTGCCGTGTGATGTATACATACAATTTAACTTTCATTTGATCTAGTTTATTCATGTAGGTAAGATGTTTCCCATTATGTAAATAAACATATCATTTGAGTTTATTCTTTACAAAAAAAAAAAAAAAACATCCTGGAATGTAACGGATTTAGTCTACCGGGTTCGAATCCCGGTGAGGCATGGACGCTGTGTTTGTCTTACCGCACTGGCTCTCTCCCTTTCCTGGAACCAGTGACGCTAAATTAAGGACAGTCTACTGCTTACAGCCCATCTAGTTGCTCATGGTGGTGGTCCTTAAATCTTCAGTCACAATAAAAAAAATCACGAACCTAGGCTATTGTCTCAACTAAATTGGTTGAATGAATTTGTCAATCAAATAAAGTTTACATTTGTTGTTTCACATTAGTTTATTATTTTCAAAAAGAAAAAATCACGAACCAGGGTTAATTGTCTGTACTGAATTGGTTGAATGAATTTGTAAATCAGATAAATTTAAAATTTGTTGTTTCATATAAGTTCATTCTTTTCAAAAACAAAAAAACTAACCCATCGATTTCGAGGGGTTTCGGCTAGTTCTACCAATACCTGTTACTAACGATTTTGTATAACATTAGCCAATCTCCATTTCATAAAGGACTGCCAGTGCTGTAATTTTTTTTTTTTATTTCTGGTTGAAAACACCCAATTCAAAACATTATTTTTACCTTCCGATACCTTTGACCACAAACAGGGTGGCGATCGTTTAGTTTTCACGAAAGGGCAAACAGAAATTGTAACTACGAATGGCATATACAAACATCATATAAAAATTTCTGCTGTGGACCCCATGCAATACGGCCCAGAAATACATAGGTTTATTCTTGTATTCTTTCAAAAGGCTTAATCCTCCACTGTTTCGATGGGAAGGGCGGGAAAAAATCGAGACAGCACGAAATGACAATCACGATACAAACCGAATGCATCAATGTGCTCCACAAATACACGTTTATTCCTTCAAAAGGCTTAGTCCTCCACTGTTCCGATGTGAAAGCAAAAAAGAAATGCGATTGCGTAATGTGTATTCTGCAGATTTTCAAAAAAAGCACGAGATAAAATCTCACCTCTTCGAAGCAGCCATGATTGTTCCCATATCAAAACATCAACACAACACAACAGCGCACCGCGGTCTCCAATTGGTGGGTGCCATCTCGGTGCCGTGATGGCACCCACCAATGAGATAACGGAATGAGTGTTCGTGAGCTGATCCTATGTCTGTCGGCAGACGCTAGTGCTCAGGGACCACGCAGGGACAATCACGGATAACGGTCCGAGATAATTTGCATAATCAAAATGAAAAAAATACTTCTTTAATTTCTAGTGTGTAAAACTGTTCACCTTTACCCCCATGCCCAAGGATTTAACTTAATTGAGTACACTTCACTGTATGTTGCATAAAAGCACGATTTTATAGCCCTAAGAGTTGTTCATGATAGTGACTATGTTAAATCCCGAAACTCACACACACACACAGTCATCTAATTTTTTCTGTATTAAGTTCATTTTTCTGATAAAATTAAGCGCATAAAGCTTTTAGGAATTACAGAAATTAAATTTACTGCTTCTTAATGATGGAAAGACCCAGATTTATTTTTTTTAATTCAGTGGAATCTTTTTTTTTTTTTTTTTTTTTTGATTGGAGGTTTAACGACCACCGTGAGCAACTCAATGGGCTATAAGCAGTCGCCCGTCCCTAAGGGAGAGAGCCAGTGCCGTAAGACAAACACAACATCCATGCCTCACCAGGATTCGAACCCGGACCCCGTTCGGACGAATGATCAGAGGCCATCGCTTAGACCACTGCGCCACTCAGTGGAATCTTCCTGCTCACAAAAGAAACAAAGCCGCTGGGGTGGTTTCAGGTGTTAGCTTTTGACCATACTTCCAAGTTAAGCCCTGCCGCCCCGGTAGCGCAGTGGTCTAATAGATGGCCTCTGATCATTCGTCCGAAAGGGGTCAAGGTTCGAATCCCGGTGAGGCATGGATGTTGTGTTTGTCTTACGGCACTTGCTCTCTCCCTTCCCTGGAACCAGTGACCCTAAACATGGCCCTAAATTAGAAACGGGCGATTGCTTATAGCCCATTCAGTTGCTCACGGTTATCGTTAAACTTCCAATCGCCGCCCCGGTGGCGCAGTGGTCTAAGGCGTTGGCCTCTGATCATTCGTCCGTAAGGGGTCCGGGTTCGAATCCCGGTCAGGCATGGATGTTGTGTTTGTCTTACGGCACTGGCTCTCTCCCTTCCCTGGAACCAGTGACCCTAAATTAGGGACGGGCGACTGCTTATAGCCCATTGAGTTGCTCACGGTGGTCGTTAAACCTCCAATCAAAAAAAAAAAAAAAAAAATAAACTTCCAATCAAAAAAAAAAAAAAAGTTAAGCCCTGGGGAGGCATAGATGAGAATGGTGTGGACCACAGAAAAGAGATGTGGTGTGAACAAGGAGGTTAGAACAAGACTCCTTAAGCGTGGAGGGAGCAAGGAGGTTGGAATAAGATATCTGGAAATGCCCTTGTTAATGAAGCAGTACCACTTTGCGTGAAGTGTGGGAAAACCAAGGAGTATAGAAGAAGAGGAGGTGAAGGGACCCGTTTTGAGTGTAGCCGAAACAGATCAGCTGTTTCTGTCCTTTCTCTGAGGTGGTGGGAGTCTGCGCTGCGAGAGTTCGGGAACATGACGTCACTTCCTGTGGCTTAAGCAGTTTTGCTTAGCGCATGCAAACCAAGGATGGAGAGAAGGAATATTTCGGACTTTTATTTCTTAACATTAGGCTTTTGGTATGGTTACTTGCACATGGGCAGTAAGTAACCATGCGCACTCTGCACTTCCGCTCAAAAAATCATTAGTTTGTTCATTTTTTTAAAGAAATACCAACACATATTTTCCTGTTTTTTCTGGAAATTTTTGTATTATGGGAATGAATATTTCAGCCTCAATTTTTTTCATTCCTGTATGGGTAGAGTAAGGGTCCGAAAAATACGTTCAAAATCGCGATTTCCCCATAGAGATATACAGGAGATTCTTAGGTTGGGCGCATTGGCGTAGTCAGCTGATAAAAAGTGGCGTCACGCCAGGTGCTGTTGCCAACTCTTCTTACTTCTAACCTCCTTGGGGAAAACTGATGGGTTTCAAGGACGTAATCGAGAAATTTCAGTAAAGTGGCAACTGTCCCTGCAAGTTCTTGAAGGACAAGCCGCAGCTGGCTGTCCTGCACTTAGTGTGTAAAGTACATTCATTAGCGCTCGGTGTTTATAAAAATTTGAAGACAAAATGCCTAGATTTTGTGGCATTATGAATTGCGGTGATAGAGGAAATCAAGACCGTAAGTCTTTTTCATTCTACTAGCTGCTGTCTCTAAAGGCAGTACTGAAAAAATTCGCTTATATACCAAACGAAGAAAGATCGCTTCCCAGAGTTTAAAAAACACTTTTTTTAACAGTTAGGCTCTTCAAAGACAGAGAACCTTTTTAATGTTAGTTTTATCCAGAAATCAGTGATTTATGGTAATGCAGAGAATCTATCTTTTACTTGTTAAAATGCTATTGGAGTGCAATGCTTGCACTTATTGGACCAGGCGTTTCATTCGTTGATTCAAAGTTTTCAAGTTGAATTTAAAAGGTGTTGGCTGTTTTTTTTGCGTAGGTTTAATTGCTACTGACTATTTTCTCATAGGACACATGTTAGAGTTTGTCTCTTAGTCGAAATATTTCTGAAATAAACGCTTCGGTTTCCAAGCGGCATTTCTGTGCACATGTTTTTTTCTCCAGGGACTTCTTTTTAGAAGGTTCCTAGTTGATCTAGGGGGTGTTGAAACTGTTTATAGGGCTAAAAGTTAATTTGTTAGAAAACTTGACTTTTAGCCAGAATCAAATCTTTGGCTCTTCTGTATTTTTTAGAGTTCGAGCACACCGTTTCCCTGACTCACTTTTTTTTTTTGCGTGTTTTCGGCTTTTCACTTTTAAGGTTATTTGGTTGTCGGTGTTGGGGTTTTTTATTTTACTACTTTATTCTATATAATATTTCCTCCCCAAACTACCGCTGATTTTATTTTTAGTACACCTAGAGCTGAAGCACACTTTTGCGAAAAAATTCAAATCATGGCTGAAATTATTGTCCAAATAAAATTTTTTTTGGTGTCTGGGTCTGTTTATGTGCCGGTGTTATGCTGCAAAATTTATTTACGGATAAATAGATTATAGGGCACAAATCCCAGCAAAATTATTTCGTTTTTTCACCACAATTTTATGAAAAAATATGCTCATTTTTCTAAGGCTTGGAAATCGCTTCCCAGAGCTTAGAAAGACACTTTTTGTTGAAGAGTTACTATCAAAAAGGCATAGAACCTTTCAAGGGCGAGTTTTATCCAAAATCCGTGATTTCTGGAAAGAATGAAAACCTATATATTTTTTTACTCAGGTCTCCGCACCTCGGAGAGAAGAGACCTTACTTATTAAGGCAGCGTACCTATTTTCTCCATTAATTTCTGATTACTCACGAATTTGTGATCGTACTAAATTACCCTGCAAAAGAATACCGATGACGAGAAATTTTTATATGCTTCGAAACTTTTTTATGCCTCGAACTGTTTCTGCGGTAAAGGTACTTCGACCAAAGATGAAGTAATCGAAAATATTTACTATTTGCACTTTCAGAAAACTTTTCGCATCACCTTCGAAGATACTTGCATTCAGCACATAAATGATCTTTTCCTTCAATCTCTTTAATTTTCTCCAAATACCGCATTTTGTACTCGGAAGTTAAACTTTCAAAGTAAGACGCCATCATTTCAATGGGGCTGGTTCATCACCCCCTAATAGCTACAGGCCCGCGCACCGAACACCGGAAGCTGCATGACGTTGGAGAGAGTAGGCTGATGCATGGCTGGTTGCTGTGCTGAGAGTCACGTGTCTACTTCATCCTCAGACTTTTCGTTTACTCTTTCGGTCGATCGGGTCACTTGGAACGAAACATACGTGAGCTACCCATTTCTATTGAAAATGTTATTATTGGAGTGGCAACAGTTGTGTCAAAGCGGGCTTCATATTTAACATGGCCAGGGATTTTACTTTTGCTGATGTTCTTAGTGATGGTCCAGTTTACACCGACAGCAGGTGAATTTTTCAACCACCAATTGAACATCTTTTATTAAATTTAAAGTTCCTGAATAATTATATAACCTCCGTATTCTCAGAGATATCGTCAGTTTCATATGCAGTGGTATCCGATGTTGGGATGTGTGGGAAGTTTGTTTCACTGTTTGACATTTGAAAGTTGTGGATGCTGGGTCAATTAATCTCAGTAGAATATTAGGGTTTTGGGGATAAATCATAGCAATTTTCCATATCGTTTAGAATATAAGCAGCAATAAGTTTATCATTTCTTTGGAAAATCTCATAAACGTTAGTCCCCCCCCTTTTTTTTTTTTTATCTTTAGACCAAATTAATTTTTCAGGAAAATGTATTATTGCTGGTATCAAACTAGGATTAACCAAGAGTAATGTCAAAAAGAAAAACTTTTTGCGGTTGTACGTATTTTGCACAATTTGGTTCATTGTTTTAATGATCACTTACTTGCCGTGTTTATTCTAAGTGGGGGAGGGGTTGAGGTTGATCCTGGCTATTGGGTTATGAATCAAGTCCAGTGATAAAAGGAAAGTTAAAAACATCGTTTAGAAAAATATTGGAGTTATTTTTTTTTTCGAAATGTTAAATTTCTTTAAAACTTGGGGACAGGGAAATATTTAGCACGAGATCTCTATTAGAGATATTCCAGTAATCAGTGTTAAAGTTATGTTGAAATAAATGAAAGTTACTGTGAAAAGGAAAGGTTGTGACCACTTCTTTAATGCGTTCATTTTCAATAAATATGTAATTATTTTTCGTATCTGGGACATTTTATAATCAAAGTGCAGCTGTAATTGCTAGTTCTTGGAGTTTAGGCATTATGGAAATTCTTCAGCTTACTGAAGAGTTGTTTTCTAGTTCTTGGGGAATTAATGTGCTAATACCAAAGTTAAAAGAAAGTTAAAATTTCAGATGTGTTGATTCTGATAAAATTTGAGTTTAGTGGTTTAAAAACTGCATATGAAATCTTATTGATATTATTTGGAATGAAGCAAGTGGCTCAGTTGATCTATATATTATGTATCCCTAAAAACAAAGCTTACAGATCTTACTTCACTATTATGTTATGTTATTCCATTTGCTAACCATTAGCTAGGTAGTTCTACATGTCACTCATCTTTGTTTACATTGAAGCCTGTGGACACCCACCATTACAGGGAAAAGAAAGTAGTACTGTTGCTGTAGATAAACAAGAAAGCATAACAACAAAAGCGAATCACAAGCACTTTTACTGAAAATAATGTATTTGCAACTTACTTTTATGTTTCTTGAATCATTGGTTCATCTTCTACCCTATATCTGCAATGTAAATTGTTTTGTACACATTTTCTCAAAGACTATTACTTTGTAGTGTTTGAAAATTTGAGCACAAATAAAAACGACCAAATTATATAATATATGCCGCAGTTATAATTCCAAAAAAATTGTTAGAATTTCTTTTTAAATTAAATTTATCTGAATCAAAAACATTCCAATTTGGCGCTAGATGGCGTGATAAGTTAGCATAGCAGTGTTTCTGTCTGGAAGCAATGAAATCTTATTACTGCCTGATTTTTCTAATTATATGAGCCAAACAGAAATCAATGAATAGGGGCAAAAATGTGTTTGGAATCTTTTTTTCTATGAATCATCTTTAATCCTACTGTACGTTCGTGTTTTGAAGAGAAAATGTGTACATTAGCAAAGAACCTCTGAATTTGAGCTACAAAAACTCCACCTACTTACTGAGCTCTACCTACGGATAATGTCAATGGTTAAAATGTAACAGCACATATTTTGTCATTTCATTGTGGAGCCAACAAGAGACCACTTCCATTCTGAATGTGGTAAGGTCTGCAGTGATTTACTGACGCCAACTTCTGGGACAATCCTTCAAGATGTAAAATCCATGCCTAAGGAGTGATTTCTTGTACCACCTATTGCAGAAGACAAACCCTAATACTTATTCAAAGACAGCCTAAGGACATTCATTAACAACAAGCCAGTAAAAAAGGAACCAAGTAGGTTCACATAGAAACCTCAATATAAAAGAAAAACAGCATTCCTGATATTTGTTATTCAACATTTCATTTCTGTAAAACAAATTGTATTTTTCATCACAAAATTGCTATTTATTAGTATAGAATGTATTCCAATTAAAAAACATACATCACATGGAATGTTGTGGCCTGGTGCTAGTTTCTTTGCCTTGTGATGTTGGGTATTCACAGGTGCATTGTAAAAAAAAAAGAGTGAAACACAAAACTACTTGAAGAGCTTATAATTTGAAGTCTGCCCATTCTATTTTTGGGTATCATCATCATCATCATTGTCAACCGTTATCAATCCACTGCTGGATGAAGGTCTCCCCAAGTTTCCTCCACAACGGTCTGTCTTGTGCCAGTCTCCTCCATGTCACCCCTGCATACTTTCGAATTTCATCCACCCATCTCCCATGTGGTCTTCTTCTGGGTCTTTTCCTGTCCCTTGGAATCCAATCTAAAATTTCGGCTGTCCATCGATGATCTGTCCTTCTGGCAGTATGTCCAGCCCATTGCCATTTCAGGGATTTAACTCTGATCATGATGTCTTCCACTCTTGTCATTTTTCGGATCCACGAGTTCCTCTTCTTATCTCTCCTGGTTACACCAAGTATGCACCTCTCCATGATTCTTTGAGTTGTCTGCAGCCTTTGTATGTCTCTTTTAGTTAAGGTCCACGTCTCTGCACCATACGTAAGCACTGGAAGGATGCATTGATCAAACACTTTTCTTTTAAGACATAATGGCATATTGCTCTTGAAAATTATGCTGTTTCTTCCAAAAGCTCTCCAGGCAAGTTTTGTACGCCGATTAATTTCTTCATCAATGTGACCCTCACTTAATATCTGCTGTCCAAGATAAACGTACGTGTCTGTTATCTCCAGCTTTTCTCCATCAATCGATAAATCTTCATTTCTTGTAAAAGCATTGCACATCACTTTTGTCTTCTGCAAGTTCATTTTAATCCCACTTCTTTACTCTTGTCAGCAAGTTCCTGGATCATACTCTGCAGCTCTGATGGGGTAGTTGCAAAAATGACTACGTCATCAGCAAAACGAAGGTGGGTTAGATAATCTCCATTAATCTTTATCCCTTTGTTTTCCCAGTTCAGTGATTGAAAGACATTTTCCAATGTCGCATTAAAGAGCTTCGGAGATATGGTGTCACCTTGTCTCACTCCTTTTCCAATTTTTATGTGTGTTGTATTTTCAAACAGCCGAATCTTTGCACTTGCATTTTCATAGATGTTATTAATAATATTAATGTATGCATCTTCAATACCGCAGGATTTCAGAGCCATTGCAACTGCTGATGGTTTCACCGAATCAAAGGCTTTTTCATAATCGATAAAAGCCATGCACAATGGAAGTTCATATTCCCTCGCTCTTTCAATTAGTTCTCTCAGCACATGGATATGATCTATTGTGCTGTAGCCACTCCTGAATCCAGCTTGTTCTCTCGGTTGAGCAATGTCAAGTGTTACCTTCAAGCAGTGTGAAAGAACTTTAGTGAAGATTTTATAAACTACTGATAGGAGGCTGATAGGTCTGTAGTTTCCGAGATCCTCAATGTCACCTTTCTTATGTAGCAGGATCATTGTAGCGGTGTTCCAATCCTCAGGAATCTTTCCTTCATTAAGGCATCGAGTGAAAATTTGGGCGAGTACTGTTTCGATTTCTCCACTTGCTTCTTGTATGATGTCTACAGTAATCCCATCTTCTCCTGGAGCTTTTCCCTGCTTCATGTTCTTGATTGCATGTGCAACTTCTGCTGGAAGGACTGGAGGAACTCTGGTACTGGTATCTTTCATGATGTCTGGAGTGCATGTATCATCCCTTTCATATAATTTGGAGTAGAAATCTTTCACTCTTGTCAAAATTTCGCCTCTATTTCTTGTTACAGAACCATCTTCTTTTCTCAGTGCCATAATCTGTTTTCTTCCCTTACTGAGATGTCCCTTTGCTATCTTTAGGCTTTGGTTGTTTTCAATTGCTTTCCTCACTAGTTCGCAGTTGAATTTTCTTACGTCTTCAGTGATACTTTTTCGTACTGTCTTGCATAGCTCTATATATTCCACTTTGGAAGTCACATCTTCTTCAGTTGTCCTCATCTCTCTTCTTTTTGCATCAACATTTTCGTTTTTCCTGATAATTTATTTACATGCAACTTGTTCTTAGACCCAGCTAATTTTGTTGCTGTTTCCATAAGAGCTTTGGTTACTTTTCTGTTAACTTCAGAGATGTCCACTTCTTCCGATGTTAGGCCTTCTAAAGCAGAGAACCTGTTCTTCAGTTCTAACTTGAAGGTATTATGGTGTTTTTTAAGGTTGGTTATGTCAATAGATTTTGTTTGTCCTATGAGCTTGCCACGTTCAAGTTTAGTGTTGAGGTGCATCTTACATCTCACCAATCTATGGTCACTACCTGTGTTGAACTTGTTTAGCACACTGCAGTCTTCTATGACGAATTTTTTGTTACACATAATAAAATCAATTTCACTTGTCGTCCCATTTGGATGTCTCCATGTCCATTTCCTGTGTGGCTTTTTCTTGAAGAAGGAGTTCAAGATGAAAAACCCTTCTGCCTCTGCAAACTCAACGAGAGTATTTCCACGCTGGTTTCTGTTGCCGTGACCGAATTTACCTACTGAAGTTTCATTCTGTTGCCGTTGCCCTATTTTTGCATTGAAATCTCCCATAATTATTTTCAAGTGCTGCTTACCTTTATTATTTAGATGACAAATTTCCTCATAAAATTCTTCAATTTTTTCTTCAGGATGACTTGTGGTGGGTGCATAAGTTTGAATAATCTGAGCCTGGTATCTTTTCGAGAGTTGGATAACAAGCCGTGCAGCTCTGTCAGAGGAACTTTCAACTTCTACAACTTTATCCTTCAGTTTCTTGTTTATTATAAATCCAACACCACTAGTTCTGCCAGTATCTGTCCCACGATAGTAGAAGAGATGTCCACTTTTCAGTTCGATGAGATCTTCTCCTTTTCTCCTTACCTCACTTAGCCCCACGATGTCCCACTTGATCCTTTGTAGTTCCTCTTCCAATTCAAGAAGCCCTGAATCAGAAGTTAGGGAGCGTCCATTGTACGTTGCCAAGGTCAACATCAGATGGCAGCCTAGTCCGGTCCTCCGGGGATTCTTAGCACCCCCTGCCTTCATGTCGCACTGGCCGCTGCCTTGGCCAGGTACATTCCAGCTGCCGGAGACTGAGGGCCAAGATTTAAGTTGTGGAGTCATTTTGGAGGGGTTCGGCCATAACTCACCACGCTGGCCAAGCGGGTTGGTGAGTGTGGGATAGAATTTCCTCTAATCCCGATGGTATAGTTATACCGCTATTAGCGGTCGTCAGAGCCCCTTTAGTGGGAACAGGATGCACCACGAGAAGGCGGGGTTGACATTTGTCAAGGTATATAGCTACATTTAACTTTTGAGGCATAAAACCCCATAGTTCACTATGTACCACTGGATAATAGTGAAGGCCACAATATGTGTTGCATTCTAAGAGGTACATAGACTAATTAACAGTTTAGAATCACAGAATAGATCTAGTTTATACTGCCTGAACCTTTCACCAACCTTCATTTTGTTGGCACTTTGCCCTTTAAAAAGCCTGTCCTTCACTCATAAAGTATGCTCTATTTTTAAGTCTTTTGGATACAGGATTGCAGTCAAACCACCTCCACATCTTCTCAATCTCATCCTTAAAGACAGATCCCAATAAACCTCTAGAGTTACTAGGTGTCTACTCTATCCCTATCAACACTTCCACAGGCGTTACCCACTATATTGGTAGTAGTACTTACACAGCATAAACTGGCAATTGATGGAACATATCGCTGATGTTAAGGAAGGCAGCTTTTCCACCTCCCTCTCATTTTTAACCAGTGATTCGTCTGCGATTCCCAATTGGCAAAATGTTAATCGGATCGCCCCGTTCAGCAATCAGCAAGCCCTCTGGTACCCTGAAAGCATTGAAATGACCTTACCCCTAACACCTATAATACTGACGTGCCTTTTAACATCCCTGTTATTTGGAAAGCGATTTTGAAATCTGGCAACAACTGACATATTTACCACGTGTCTCATTCCATGGCTGATGAAGGTAGAATTCGCTACAGAAACGTTACGCTTATAATTATCAACATAACTTACATGTGATATGACAATTTCAAGAATTCTTATGTGTAATTATTTACTGTGGAACATATACACAGTCGAGTCATATTATTGTGACCACTTCCTACTTTTGACGTCAACAGCGCGTAGCCAATGAAAGAAGGCACATGTCATGAGCTGGCTTATAGGGTATACAGTATAAGGTGTGCTGTAGGCAATATGAAAACATATCGCTCGTTGCTGTCATGTATAAAAAGAGCAATGTATCAGATTTGCGAAAGGGGATGATTATCGGCTTTCGGGCCAAGGATGGCAGTATTTCTGAAACAGCTCAGTTTGTGAACTGTTCGCGTGCTGCTGTGGTTAAAGTGTATTGTGATTGGAGAAATGGCACCATTGGGAATAAGCGATGTGAAAACTGCAGAGCACCACATGCCATTGATGTGAGAAATGAACGTCGGCTTGGAAAGTGCATGAGGGCCGAGTCACATGCTACAGTGGAGCAACTCACTGGCTACAGGAAGTGTATCTGAAAAGACAGTTCAGCGAACCCTGCTGCGTATGGGGCTCTGATGCAGATGAATGGTCACTGGACCTATGTGCATCGGCAGAAAATGCTTACATTTGCACAGCAGTATTGGAATTGGACCTTCGCTGATTGGCAAAGGATTGCCTTCTCTGATGAGTCAAGTTTTCTGCTTCATCCAACGGATGAACGTTGGCATATAAGGTGAGAAACATCAGAGAACAAACACTCTTCTTCAACCATTGCTGAAGAACACAAGCTGGTGGGCGAAGCGTTTTGGTCTGGGGAATGTTTTCGTGGCATTTCCTGGGTCCACACGTACCTGTGGAGGGCACTATGGACCGAATCCATTCTTGCAGACTACGTACGCCAATACATGCTGATTGTCTTCCCTGGGATCGATAGGATCTTCCAGTACGACAATGCAATGGGTCAGCCAGCTAGAAATGTCAAAAAGTGGTTGGAAGAGCAGTATGAAGACTTCAAAGTACTTCCCTGACCCCTAATTCCACAGACTTAAACCTTATTGAGCATCTGTGGGACCACCTCAATTGTGTTGTTCGCTCTATGGATCCTCCACCACGCACTCTCCAGCAGCTGTCAGATGCACTGCAGTCAGCTTGGCTCCACATACCTGTGAACACCTTCTAGCTCCTTATTGAGTCGCTCCCAGCCCATCTAGCTGCTGTCTTTGCTGCACACGACAGTTACTCTGGATATTAGCTGGCAGTCACAATAATGTGACTCAACCATGTATGTGCTGCTATTGTAAACAAAAAAATTTCTGCCATGGGACATTTTTTCTAGTCAATATAAATGACTTTCAATAGAAATTAAACTCAACAAGCAAAAATTTGTTCTGCTTAAAAAGATCTGCATGCAATAATGTCAGTTTACAATGAATCTAAAATCTATGCTTGATATCATGTGCAGGTGAATAAATGCTGATAAACCAGGTTTTGTTATGACCAGAAAACTTAGCCAGTTTTTGTTTTGATTCCTAGATGAAAGAAAATTTTGTTAGATGCTCACTTAGTAGCATATTATTGCGTGCACTGTTTTCAACTTAGTACAGGAATACTTTAGCAAATGGTCTGTACATTTGTAGCATACATAATTCATAGATGATACCACTTTTAGTTAATTTATAGAACAGTGTTGTTTTCATCTCTTAGAGACAACACTAGATGTCGCCACATGAGCTTATTCCCAATATAGTAGTTGTTTTAGTCAGTGAGTGTCTGCCTGGACACCAGCATTAGCTAGCAGGCAATTGAGTTCAGGAGTGTTCTTAAGAGACTAGCACCATATTTAGCTGGATTAAATAAATTGTAATCTAATGTCTAGTTGATGTTGGAGGATTTTTTTATTAATCTGTGTGAGAACTTTTTGTCGTATCATAGTATGAACATATAGAAACATTAACCTTGATCTCCTGATAGGATTCCTGGCAGATGGCCTTGCAGAACAAATTGTACACCATGATTATACAGTAGAGAGGAACTACAGTGGTCTGCAAATGTATTACATCACTTGCCAAAACCGTGAATTTTTAAGTTTCACTATTTTTTTAAATTAATTTTCATAGTTATTTCATTATTTATATGTCATTAGATATAACATTTAATGGAGATTTCAAAATGTCTTTAATTCTTCCTGTAGCTACTTCCTTTCTTAAGATACATTACAAAAATCATGACCTAGTGGAAATGTTATGAAAAGGATCTTTTATCAAATACTTAGCTTTACAGCAATAAATCATTTTTGTAATTCATAAGGAATGAAAGGACATTTAAATGCAGAAATTTAATGTAACAAAATTATAAAATGTACCTAATATTTTGTTGTCCAGCCTTTAGCTTTAATCACAGCTTTTCATCTTGCTCACATACTGTGAACAAGCTTTTGTAAAAGATTGCATTGAACAATACGATTCCAAATTTGAATTACATCTTCAATGAGTTGAATTGTGGTTGTTGGCTTCTTTATACGACACACACTTTGAACCACACATTTTTTTATCAGGTTTATGTCCGGCGACTGTGGTGGCCAATTAAGATACTGAACATTTATTTCCTGAAACCACTTTTTCACTGGCCTACTTTAGCACGATGGCAGCCATTGTCATCTTGAAAAATAATATTGCCGTCATAAAGTCTAGATGGTGGTAGCATCTTGTTTTTTAATATCCAGATGTATTTCTGGGCATTTACCGTACCGTCGACGGTATGGAGGTTCCCAACGTCATGTGCACACATGCAGCTCCAAACCATGACTTTCACTGGATGCTTAACAGTAGTCACTAAGCAACTTGGATGGAATTCTTCATGTTTGAATCTCCTTACATAGGCACTACTCTGATTCCCATTAAGGCAAAATTCTAATTCACTATTGAAAAGGACATTTTCTCATTGCTTGGTGGTCCATGCGACATGCTGTTTTTTCCATTGAAGTCTTTGCTGTCTTTGATTTGCAGATAACAGAGGTTTACTCCTGCATTTGCAACTATGTAAGTTATAGTGAAACAGCCTCCTCCTAACAGTAGATGCACAAGTACTAACAGTAACATGTCACTTTAGACCATATTTGAAGCAATTTAGTTTAATTGAGCCTCCTGTTTGCCAGCACTCTGTCCTGCCTGGTTGTAGTGGATCTGGGCCTTCCACTAGGACACATATTTTCGATTTAAGCAGTGTTTTTTACTTTCTTCAGTATCCTAATTGTAGATTGATTACAGCCCACTCTTTCAGCAATTGGCCTTGAAGAATATTACTCTTCATGCAAAACAACTGTTTTTACTCTGCCCGCTATGGACAATTGCACAGTTTTAACCATTGTTGAGAATGTACACAAAAAAACCCCACTAAAATGTTGTAGTAGCTCTGCATCAACCCTTATAAAGCCTGGAGTAGAATTAGGATAGCATGAGGAAGCAGCCAATTAAGTAAAATAATGAGTATGATTGGCTGTAACAACTGATACGCAGCTAATGTGAATTTCAATGTGTTTGCCAAACCCCATATTTTGTGCCACATCTTAAGAACAGAAAAAAACTAAGACATTTTTGAAATCTCCATTCAGTTTCGCATCAAACGGCATATAAACAATGAAATAACTATGAAAATTAAGTTAAACAAGTTAGTAAAATCATGCAATGCATTGATTATGATACGCATTCCAACATACCAGAAATTATTACTCAAGTTATGAGGATAATGACTGTGGAATAAATTTTGCTCCTGTACCCTGACCTTTGACCCCATTTCGATGATATTCAACAGAACCTGTTCAGTATACCTCCAGAACAACATACTAACATTTTGTCACAATAGAAGCATTTTTAGTCAAGTTATGAGGATAATGGCTGTGGAATAAATCTCGCTCCTCTGCCCTGACCTTTGACCCCATTTTGATTATATTCAACAGAGTTGTTCCGGTTCAGTATACATCCAGAACAATGTCATAAAGTTCTGTCGCAATCGAAACATTTTTACGTAAGTTATGACACATAAGATAAGGGTGATGGAATGGATCCCGCTCCTACGTCCTTTTGGTTTTCTTTTAGCAATTGTACTAGCAGCATACGAGAGTGGAAAAGAGGGACTGAAGAAAAGAGAGAGACTGCATCCATAGTGAACATTTTGTCAGAGGGTTCAATGCTAGGAGGGAGTTTTATGATTAACTCTTTAGTGGAAGAAATTGACAAAAGATGGCTGGAGGTGAGATGTTTACATTTTTCTACAATCCTTCTTTCAAGGTTACGGATGGGAGAGAAAAGAATATTTCACGAGTAGTCGAAGAGGGAAACGGGTTTTATGAAGTTTAATCTGGAAGAATAAGCATGGAGTTTGGAAATATGGTGGTGGTGTAAAATCTCCAAGAAAGATATTTAGAGTGGGTTTCTTGTTGAGTCTTTCAACTGCAGTTTTATGTTTGGGTGTGGTATCAGATTTTAGAACCTTGCAATTTGAAGTTGAGAGGAATGATTCAGCTTTTTCATTGAGAACAACAGTTTTGGAGATAATGACAGGGCAGCCAGTTTTATCAGCTTTACAGATTGCAAGATTCTTTTCATGCAATTAGATTGCTGATTTCTTTTAAGAATGAGGAGGAATACTGCAGGGGTTTCTTTTCCACTTTTGCAAGATAGAGTGCTTTCTTGGCATGGAGGATTGGTTGAGCTTTTGGTTTATTACGGTGAACTGCTGCTTCTAGCATGGAGATCGTGGCTTTTAGATTTAGATTAGTTTCAGGAGTGAATTTTGGTCCAAGTGAAAGGAAGGCTTCCAGTTTTGTAGGAAGTGAAGTATCTGAGAGATTCACGAGGGGGGGGGGGGTTGCAACGGACTTGCAGCTGTGATAGAAGGTTTGGCGGGACACTGTTTGTTGAGTAGAAACTGAAATTTCTTGCAGTTTTTCAAGGTTTCATTTTCAGTCACTGTAGCAATGATTTCGGAGATGCGTATCATAAAGATATCTAGCACAGGTGAATGGGTTTTGGAAACTTAGAGCTTGGTATTCGGAATAGCAGAGGAGTTCGTTTTTAGCGATGTTTCCGCGGAGATCGCAGATTGCGGCTCGGAGCAATTTTCCCTTGGTTTCTTGGAGGATTTTAGAACAGTGTCCAGAAAAAAATAGGTTTACATAATTGAAAAACTTGAGGGAAGACCATTGAAGACTTGCAGTTCAACAGAAATGATAGTTGACAAAGGAGTTTTGCCACGTGTACGCAACGATTACGGAAACATGCCCAGTCCTGATTCCAGTTGTTAACTGATTGCCTGAAAGTTGTGTTGACTTGTAAAATGGTTTAAAACTCAAACTTCACACAACAATAACACATAAACATATAAAACGAACAAAATATACAGAGTCACGTACAGTAAAAGGTTCGTTTAGCGGTAGCTTTCGGTCATTCTGCGACCTTGATCACCCGCGATCGACTGGATGGGCTGGTTGCCAGAACTACAATTTGAAGTTGGGGTGTTGGAAATGTTGCCAGATTTTAGAAGAGAGATCCAAATAAATGGGATTTGGTGAGGAGTCTCCCTCTTCCCTTCAGTCCCTCTTTTCCACTCTCATATGCTGCTAGTACAATTGCTAAAAGAAAACCACCCACTCTCTGGCCCACTAACAAAAGACCTGTATGACTGCCTTGGAACTCTGAGAGATCTTAATTGTTTCAAGTTCAACAACAAATACTAATAAATGGATACATGAGAGTAAAAAACATATGACTCAGAGTAAAGAAGGCCAAGAAGTGCACAACCAAAGGAAGATAAGAAATAAAAAATTTAAATACATTGGAGCTTTCCCATACCTGGAAGGAGTGAGTAAAGAAATCAATAGGCACTGTGCTAAATATGACTTACAACTAGGAAGCTCAGTGCACACCGTGAAAAGTATGACTGTCAACAAAAAAACAGAGGAAAAAAAGCTAGAAGAATCAGGAACCTACGAAATTCCAATAGCACACATACCCCCAATATCGTACATTGGAAGTACGAAAAACAGATTAAAAAAAAAAGACTTAAACAACACATCTAACTGGCAAAAAAAAGAAGCCAAAACTGCTTTAGTGCAATTCTGCTTGGAAAACCGGACATTCCCAAAGTTCGATGAAATTAAAATGCTAAAAAAGAATAAAATATCGGAAAGGCAAATGAGGAGGGAAGAAGCAATATTAATCTACAAAAATAAAGCAAGGGTATGTAACCAGAACGACCCTAGCACATTATCGGGCCTGTGGAAAGAACTAATAAAACAAGAAAAACAACAACAAAAGAAAAACAGGCAAAAAAGACAAGAAAACCAGGATAGAAGACAATTAAAAAAAAAAATAAATAAAAAAAAATACGGAAAAAAAAAAGTGTTCATAACGAAACATAGATGGCGCCAGCCGGGCTTGATAACGAAATATATCCAGGAAAGTTTTTCCGGCGAATGGCAACAAGGAGTATCGGACTCCATTAGCGCGAAGTTAACCACGAACATCGGTGGTAAAGTCGCCACGCTCCTGAAGATGCCCAGAGTATGGGCGAAAATTTCGAGTATAAAGAACGATAAAAATTGATGTTTGAATCCTAAGGCAAAGATCGAATGAGTATACCCAGCGAAAAGTGTGAGAAGTAAAGCCAGTCATCGCATACAACGGACTTTAGGACAATAACATCAACAAAGGACCGGAAAACATGTGCATGAAATGTTCCCGTCGCTAGAAAGGAATGCCAAGGTAAGCATTATCCGCTAGTTTTTTGTACAACAAATACTACTGTCAGCAAGAAGGACTTCTGATGGGTTCACCTCTGTCTCCACTTCTGGCTGAAGTTTTCATGCAACATATCGAAAAAAACATAGTCATGGAACACAATCTACAACCTTCCATTTGGCTTCGATATGTTGATGATATTTTTGTAATTTGGCAACACAATAGAACTGACCTTGAATCTCTTCTTGAAAAGATTCCCCTAAAGTTCCCATCAATAAAATTCATCGTCAAGGATGGATGTCCACCTGGCAAGGCAAGGGAATCATCTCAAAAGATCTGTCTACAGAAAACCCTCTGCAATAGCAAACATAATCCCTCTACTCTGAACACCTGGAGCGGATGCATACCGTTTTGGAGGAGAAGTACCCGGCACTGGTGAACAAAAAGCGTGCTCGCCTGCAGCTGGACAACACTCTGCCTCATATAGCGTGAACGACTCCAGGAACTTGAGGGCATCGAACTGATGCCACACCCAGCATATAGTCCGGACCTTGCCCCATTGGATTATTACTTGTTCCAGTCCATGGCCCACTTCCTTCGTGAGTGGCACTTCAACAAACAGGAGGAGATGGCAGCTGGGGTTAAGGAATTCTTCGCCTCGAAGGACAAGAACTGGTACCACCGCGGAATCGAAGAACCAGCAGACCGATGGCTAAAGATGGTGCAACACAATGGCCTATACTTTGAATGCTAGTCAGCTTTCGACGTAAAGCTATGTATGAAGACATAAAGTGATCCAAATATTGCAAAACTTTTGAATCACCCTCTGTAAATAAACCCCTACAATCTAGTCAGTGTTTTTTTTTTTTTTTCTTAATATCACCCCAAAATAAAGCATGAAAAACCAGTTTTTGCTTAAGGAATGCTTATCAGTTATGGGGCTTTTGCAACTTACATGTTGAACAGAATTGAAATTAACCCAGTACAAGTAGCCTTTCACAATTTTGGGTTATATCTTATGAAATCTGCTGTGAAGTTATTGAACAGTAGTGAACAAGTCTGTATTTTTGCACATCAGTTTTTGTAGACTTTTCTTGAGAATTTTTTGCAGTTCAGTGTAAATGAAAAAAAAATATATGTGAGAAAGCGTAAGTGCAGTAATTCTTACAAAGTGGAGAAGTTGTCCTTGTGACAAATTGTTTATTATTCATATTAATAAAAGTTAAATTTTAATCTGAATAAAGTCTATGAGAAAGTGTTCTTAACAGAAGTTATTTTTCAGAACACTAATTTTCACTGTACAAGAATTATTTGTCCTTAAAAATAATCCTTTCTTTGCACAGCAAGAGTTCTTTTGAGTCAGCATGCCTTAATTTGTTTTTGTTTTTCTTAGTAAATTTGATTTTTCTTTCATTTATGGCATGTAATTTGACTCTTTTTTTCTAGTTTCTTTTTTAATTAAGACACACCTTCCCATTAGTGTCAGTTTAAGCCTTTATGGATATTTTAATGATTCAAAAATTGATATGTGGAACACAGATAACATAATATTGACATGTGGAACACATATGGCCAATGAAGCTGTGTGTAATGCGGCCTTCAATGTAGGTAATTGGCATATACAGACACCTGATATGCCATTCCATAGTGTCCCACAAGTGCTCTATGGGATTGATGTAGGGTGAGTTCGGAGGCCAATCGATGTGCTGGAAGTCTGAACTGTGTTCCTCAAACCATTTTTGCACATTGGACCTGTGGTTCGGCACATTGTCATCTTGGAAGGGGCTGTCGCCATTCGGGAAAAAGTGTCACATTTCTGGGTGTACAGAGTCGGCAAGCAATTCATGATAGTGGGCACCAGTCAAGCATTCTTCCATTGTACCAGGGGTCCAAGTTCCTGCCAGGTAAACATGCCTCACAGTGTATGACTGTCTCCACTGGCTTGACCGTGGAGACCATGCAGGATGGATCAAGTTGTTTCTGCCAAATACATACATGACCATCTGCAGAGTGGAGTAAAAAATACGACTCCTAAGACCGGCACACTTGTTTCTAGTCATCTGACGTCCGACTTGCATGATTTTTGCGCCGATAAACCGTATTTATTAGAGGATGTCGTCGGAGCCGTTTGATGTTATAGCTCATGCATGCGACGCAAGGATGGGCTATAACATCAGACGCAGATACACGCAGATACTGTTTCAGGTTGACCCCTGTATGCAGATACTGTTTCAGGTTGACCTCTGTTGTATTGGGTAGTCAATTGTTGAACAGTGCTGTGTCTGTTGGTCTGTACGAGTCGTTGGGCCCGGCGTTCACCTCTCACATCAACCTTGTGCTGTCCTGTGCAATTTTGCCTCCTGGTCGTTGTTTGACTGTTTTCATGCCAGTCCTGATACACTTTAACTATGGTGGCTCACGAACAACTCATCAGTTCAGCTGTTTGGGAAATCAAGGCATCCACTCTCAAAGCTCCCACAATCTGCCCTTCCTCAAAGTCTGATAAATCCTTCTATTTACCCATCACACTCTGAATTTTACTACCTGCTGCTCCACTCACACCTTATGTGTGCTATGTCGGTCGACTAATTGTGCCCTCTCAGAAATCATGTAGTCAATGGGCCACATCCACTTTTGATACGGGTGATAATAATTCAGTGATCACGCACTGTATGATACTGTAATAGGCATGTTGAAAAATTTAAGCAATTCATCCAAATCACATGTTAGGAATTTCCAAGATAAATTCTTTGTAAAACTGGAGTAGTAACCAGTTTATTATTTATAGAAGATTATGAAAGTGAGAAGTCTCATTGTCATATCATGTACTGGAGTGTCATATACCATGGCATGACTGCATTTATTACGATTAAAAATATTGTATTTATAATGTTTGTTATGAACAAGTATTAAAATTTCAGAATGCAGACTTTAGTTACGTAAAAGAAAAACTTTAATGAAGCAGCTTTCGATTGATAATTGAAAAGTCCTCATTTTTTTCATAACTTAAACAATTTTTTTGAAGTTTTATTACTTGTTTATTTACAGTTACATGTTTGTGTCTAATTTATTGTGCTGTGTGTACAATTTTTTTTCATATGGTGTTCAAAATGTTGGTAATGGTAACTTTTTGTTTGAAATAAGAGTACTGCTGTACATGTGGTAATTGTCAAAACCTTGCGTTTATTAAACACTTCCTTTTGAAATACACATCTTTAGCATGAAGTCAGCTATGCTTTTTTTTAATAAAGTTTTGTTCTGAGTGTCAAAAATGTATTTTTGTCATAAATTAGTAATTCATATTTTCCCCTGATTTGTATTTCGGTTTTTAATGGCAGTGTATGTCTTATTCCTTAGGGGGAAGCCGATTTAGATCTTCTTCATTTGATCCATCTGGGTATGTAAAATTTTTGTTCCCTCAAATATTTGGAAAAAAACAACAGTTAAATTTGGATTCTGCTTAAAATTTTGATTAAGTATTCAGGTATCTTGGGGGTTTAAAGGTAAATTGGCATTTCCACAGATTATGAAAGTTTTTTTCTTTTCTAAAGTTTTGTTTTGTATTAGAACATTTTTCATAATGATTGTTGAAATTTTCTTTTCAGTTCATGCAAATAAGGAAGTATTGCTGAAGTGCTACGAATACCCCCCCCCCCCCCACAGTGTGCACTAATGCATTTGTTTATGTTGAGATTGTGGCTTTGTGGGCGCCATTACACGATATAAACATTACCTCCGTAATTCTCCCACTGCAGTTGCTGGTGGGCTTGTTTATGATTTAGACTACAGATTATTAATTTTGAGATGAGTTGTATCTTCAGCTGTGTCAGCAGCTGAGAATATAACAAGATAACGCTGGTCTAAAATGTAAGACTTATTTTAAAAAGTAAGGAAATATATTTTCAATCAAACATAAATTGAAGTACAACTGAATAAATGTCACAGATATCGAAAATAACAATTACCTTTTTATTTCTGCCATTCAGTTGTTTTAATTATATTTATCAATTCATTAAACAGAGTAGAAAAGATCATCCAAAACAAGGAAGAATGCTATTGGCTAACACTATATTCACTTAACCAAAGTGTGGTGTCACTGTCTCCTAAATGCAAGCGAGTTTAGCAAATCTGTTCAACTGCATATTGAAGACCACCAGACAAACCAAGAATACTGTTTTACTTATCGAAAGTCTGTTATTGTTCTACTTGCGCATACACATGCACACATACTTTTGCACCTTGTTGTGGAACTATTTATATTGCTTTATGTCACATGGAGAGTCACAATGGGAAACACAAACAAACTTGCAGTCTATAGGTGCAAACTGGAATTTTAGCTAAGTGGCCAGTGGCCGGTAAGTCCAAAAAAGTTAGTGGCAAAAAAAAAAAACTGGCTGGTGAGTTAATAAATCTTAGTGGCCAAAAAGAAGTCTCTAGCATAAAAAAGGGGGAGGGGGATTAATAGGAACTTTAATGTAACTGCTATTATTTACATGGATGGTTTTATTTGAAAAAAGAAGCCACTAACTACGCAAAATAAAAACCAATTTGTAGATGTTTTTTTGGTCTCTGGGTTTACTCATTCCCAAAACATCGATAGTATCAGTGGAAATTTACCATGTATCAGTGAAAACCTTGATGTTTTTGCTAATAATAAGTCGATGTATTCGTACATTTCCATCTGCAGCAGTAAATGGGCACATCGGTGGGTAAAATCGCTGCTCAATATAACAGTGATTACTCACCAGTTCAAATCGAGTAACCAATAATATCTGTTAAAACACTCGATGTATCGGTGCAATCCTCGATGTTTTTTTTTATATATCAGTTCCTGTAGCATCGAGAAAAAGAACTTGATTCTATCAAACATCGACCGAAACAGCCAATTTACAACATAAAAATATGATATTGCCTTCCTCTTTACAAGAATGCAACAAAAAGAAATTCATTTACCTTGCGCAGAAAATATTCTGTACCAGTTTCAAACATCGGTAATGAAACCTTGATGTTTTTCCAATGTATTGGTTTCTGAAACATTGAGTTTTTTTTAAATTGGTGGTTTAACGATCACTGTGAGCAACTCAATGGGCTATAAGCAGTCACCCATCCCTAATTTAGGGTCACTGGTTCCAGGGAAGGGAGAGAGCCAGTGCTTTAAGACAAACACAACATCCATGCCTCACCGGGATTCAAACCCAAACCCCTTTTGGACAAATGATCAGAGGCCATTGCTTAGGCCACTGGGGTGACACATCGAGGTTTAAGCCCTTTTAATGCTACATGTAATGTGTGTGTATATGCCAGAAATGCTAAGCCATTTTCTTAGAAATTGCATGCTTCAAGAAAAAACACTATACTTTCCATAAATATATATATATATGCAACCCCAGTGGCGCAGTGGTCTAAGCAGTGGCTTCTGATCATTCGTTCGAAAGGGTTCCGGGTTTGAATCCCAGTGAGGCATGGATGATGCTGTGTTTGTCTTACAGCACTGGCTCTCTCCCTTACCTCGAACCAGTGTCCCTAAATTAGGGACGGGCGACAGCTTATAGCTCGTTGAGTTGCTCACGGTGGTCGTTAAACCTCCAATCAAAAAAAATAAAAAATGTATATTTTAAATATTTCAGATAACTGAATTTTGTTTAAAAAATAACTTTGCGTGAAATAATTTTTTTGAAATATAAATTGCAAATTCAGAACAAATTTTCTGACTGTTCTTTCTTCTGAAAAAAAAAAAAAAAGAGGGAATATAATAATTCCCTTAATTTTGAATATACCCTTACAGAGTGATGTTATTCTGAAGTGATTCAAAATCATCACTATCACTTGGCAAACTTTAACTCACACTACAACTAGCCATTTCAAGATTTCCTTGTTATTCTAAGCTGATTCAAAATGCACGTTAGAAGAGCATATACTCATACATCTACTAGGAAAGCGTTTCTGAAAGAAATCAAATGGATAAAGCAGATTGCAGTACAATTCGGATACTCCAAAAGTCTAATTGACAACATGAATATAAAATCAAATGGCAAGTTGAAACTAACAATGAGCCAAATAAAAACGAATTAAAATATATTTACCATACATACATCCGATCACTGACATCATAAAAAAAGAATGCAAAAGGCATAAACTGGATATCGGTATAAAAGTCACGAGTAACGCTAATATGTTAACATCTAATGGGAATAAAAAATCTATGTTGCAAACAGCAGGAGTTTATAAGATCCCTACAATTGACTCGAATAATGGAGAATATCATAAGAGCTCAAGAACACCATAATAATTGGATCAAAAAAGAAAAAACAACAACTCGGCATTAATTCAATATTGTAACCAACATCAACTTATTCCAGACGGGGAAAACTCTAAAATATTAACATCACATAAAAACCATAAACAAATCTTATTATCAGAATCCATGGTCATCGAAAAAACTAAAGATAAAAACTGTAACACATCTGCACCATACGAATTGGCTTACCCATGGAAATATTTAATAGAACAAAATAATTATAAACAACTGAAAAGGAATATGAGAAAAAAACAAAAATGAGAAAACAACATAAAAGAACAAAAGTTATATGAAAATCTAAACAATTCTGAGATGAACACTTTAAAAAGGCGCAAATGAGAGATTACGCGAAAAAGCACGTATAAGAAACGTGCAATGACAAAAGATCACGTGTGCCAACAAAAACATTTTAAGAGGAATTCGTGAAGATAACCGACATTGCAAGTAGTATAGTAGGCCGCAAAGTCGGCATATACGACCACTGAAGATGACAGCGGGAATATGCTGTTGAAACTAGTCTGGTAACGTACGGAAGCTGGATATAAAAAATGTGCTTTTTTCAACTATTTTTAATAATTTTAAATACTTTAATAGGACTGTTACGATCCCTTAGCCTCAAATTGCAATTACATGATTTGGCGAGATGGACTCCATTTTATAAATGCTAATCATCGATTTTGGTAAAACATTTGCAGAATATGGAACATCGGAGTCATCAAGGAATGACGTTTAGGCGCCGGATCGAATGACAAGGACAATCAGACTTTATTAAAAATAAGAAGAAAAATAATTATAATAGAAGAAACCAAATGTTTTGACATGAACATTCAACAAAATATTTGAACTTCGGATCAAAAAGAAGTGAATGATAAATCAATAATTTCCGAACGTAGCTTGTCTAAATCAACAAAGAATGCCGTTGACGCACCGGATCGAATAAGTTAGGTAGTTGGATATAGTTTTTGAAAATAAAAAAAAAAATAAAAAATTCTGAATGCATAAACCAGGAGCATGAATAAAAATGACAACCTAAAACGGGTGTCGGACACTTGCCCACCCGAACATTTGCCCACTGGACACGAGCCCACTGAACCTGATCAAACTTAGCACACTAACTTTAGTAATAACCGCTACCATATTTTCGAAATGTAAGCATCATGACCTGCTTTGATTTCGGGAAATGGTGTACACGTGCCGAAATTTTAATTTTGCATACCTTGTGACCCAATGCACGTTTTGAACTTCTGGGGCAAGTTTAATACTAACTTTGCTTGTGAAACACTGGAAAAGGATTTTTAGTGTTTTTTCTATTACTGGCTCCAAAGGAAGTCGACGCTAACCCTATCCCCCCTCCCCCGTCTCTCTCTCTCAGAAACATACGCTCCTACACCTGGGTCTGACAAGTTACGCCACTGGTAAACCAACAAGATGAGACGAAAACGAGTAGTGGGTAGTGGTATAAGAGGGTTGGCGGAAAACCGCCACATGGGAAAACTGCCACACAGGAAAACTGCAACATGGTTTTCATTAAGATGGCCGGGCACAAATTGCTGTTTCTCTGAGGAACACTTTGAATGTGTGACAGTTTTCCAAGTTTCCGAATTATGTGTGGCAGCTTTCCAAGTTTCTGAATCATGAGTGGCAGTTTCCAAGGTGCCTAACGACAGGAAGGAGCTCTTTTGTTTGTCTTATTTTTCATGCCGGTTCATACTTAGGGCAACTGGTCACAGAAGTTTGAGGGGGGCGGGGGCTATAAAGATTGCCGGGTTTCTTGGCCTGTATTGAGAATTGAGTTGGGAACTCCAAACAAATTTCGAGAAAACATTCTATGTAAGCCTAGCGAAAATTGCTGTGTTCAGGAAAGGACAATTAGGTGGGATTTTTTAATAACACTGCATTTTTACTTAGGCACTAAATATTTACATAACATGTCAAATTTGTAATATTTTTCTTTTACTTAATTAATTCACAGGCCCAACACCTAGGCCTTTTCAACAGCTTTTTATAAGCCGACTTCATATTCATAACGTTTACGTATGAAATCAAGCTAATAGCATTGCGCTTTTCCTTACGCACTAAATATTATTTATAGGCCCTAGGCCTAGGCCTTTTCAACAGTTTTTATTCTACCGATGTCATATTCATAAAGTTTACATAACAAGTCAGGTTAGTAGTATTGTGCTTTTACTGAGGCACTAAATATTAATTCATAGGCCACAAGCATAGGCCTTTTTAAGAGTTTTAATTCTACCATTGTCATATTCACAACGTTTACATAACAAATCAAGTTAATAATATTGCGCTTTTATTTAGGCAAGAAATATTTATTCACAGGCCCTAGGCTTAGGCCCTTTTACCAATTTTTATTCTACCAATGCCATATTCAGACCATTAACACAGAAAATCAAGTTAATATTATTGTGCGTTTTCTTAGGCGCGAAATATTAATTCATAGGCCCTAGGCCTAGGTCTTTTTAATAGTTTTTACTTTATCACTGCCATATTCACAACGTTTACACAACAAATAAATGTAATAATATTGCACTTTTACTTAGGCAGGAAATATTAATTCATAGGCCCTAGGCCTAGGCCTTTTTGACAGTTTTTATTCTACCAATGCCATATTCACAACATTTACACAGCAAATCAAGTTAATAATATTGCACTTTTACTTAGGCACAAAATATTAATTTATATTTCGTAAACGTTGCTGTTGTATTTCGTTTTTGTTGGTTGTGGGGGTAAATCTCCCTGCTTGTCCGAAACGTTTTACTACATGTGGTGGTGTTGATTCCATTCACATGCTTATTCTCTGTGATAGTGTTGGCCAACATATTTGACAATTATGATCAGCCGTTCCTCATCATTGCAAGTCGGTGCAAATTAACATAAGCATTGTTCCAATTAAAAAATGCAGGAAGTTAAAATAAATGGTTTTTAATAAAACCAGAAGAACACACAGAAACGGTACAATACATAAACAGAAAACATTTAAGATCATATCATAATGCTTCCTTCGTTCACAAAAGAAATGAGCAACTGCCCTGGACGCGCAAGTGACATCCCTCTGGCTGGTGTCCTTCCAAGAAAGCCACCCCCTTTTCTTCTGGCTTCTCAGTTCACCCTCAGTTGCACGTGTCCACAGAAAACATCATAAACCACCTCCCGTGCCGGGAGGCTTACAAACAGGAGACATAGCTCTCTCCCTTGCTGTCTTTCTTTTTTCTTTTTATACAACTGTTTCTGGTAAATGGCGTCTTTGCCAGCAATCAGTTGGGTAGGCGACTATGGCTACACACATACTATATATATATCATCATCATCATCATTGTCAACCATTATCAATCCACTGCTGGACGAAGGTCTCCCCAAGTTTCCTCCACAACGGTCTGTCTTGTGCCAGTCTCCTCCATGTCACCCCTGCATACTTTCGAATTTCATCCACCCATCTCCCATGTGGTCTTCTTCTGGGTCTTTTCCTGTCCCTTGGAATCCAATCTAAAATTTCGGCTGTCCATCGATGATCTGTCCTTCTGGCAGTATGTCCAGCCCATTGCCATTTCAGGGATTTAACTCTGATCATGATGTCTTCCACTCTTGTCATTTTTCGGATCCACGAGTTCCTCTTCTTATCTCTCCTGGTTACACGAAGCATGCACCTCTCCATGTTTCTTTGAGTTGTCTGCAGCCTTTGTATGTCTCTTTTAGTTAAGGTCCACGTCTCTGCACCATACGTAAGCACTGGAAGGATGCATTGATCAAACACTTTTCTTTTAAGACATAATGGCATATTGCTCTTGAAAATTATGCTGTTTCTTCCAAAAGCTCTCCAGGCAAGTTTTGTACGCCGATTAATTTCTTCATCAATGTGACCCTCACTTGAGATCTGCTGTCCAAGATAAACGTACGTGTCTGTTATCTCCAGCTTTTCTCCATCAATCGATAAATCCTCATTTCTTGTAAAAGCATTGAACATCACTTTTGTCTTCTGAAAGTTCATTTTTAATCCCACTTCTTTACTCTTGTCAGCAAGTTCCTGGATCATACTCTGCAGCTCTGATGGGGTAGTTGCAAAAATGACTACGTCATCAGCAAAACGAAGGTGGGTTAGATAATCTCCATTAATCTTTATACCTTTGTTTTCCCAGCTCAGCGACTGAAAAACACCCTCCAATGTGGCATTAAAGAGCTTCGGAGATATGGTGTCACCTTGTCTCACTCCCTTTCCAATTTTTATGTGTGTTGTATTTTCAAACAGCCGAATCTTTGCACTTGCATTTTCATAGATGTTATTAATAATATTAATGTATGCATCTTCAATACCGCAGGTTTTCAGAGCCATTGTAACTGCTGATGGTTTCACCGAATCAAAGGCTTTTTCATAATCGATAAAAGCCATGCACAATGGAAGTTCATATTCCCTCGCTCTTTCAATTAGTTCTCTCAGTACGTGGATATGATCTATTGTGCTGTAGCCACTCCTGAATCCAGCTTGTTCTCTCGGTTGAGCCATGTCCAGTGTTACCTTCAAGCGGTGTGAAAGAACTTTAGTGAAGATTTTATAAACTACTGATAGGAGGCTGATAGGTCTGTAGTTTCCGAGATCCTCAATGTCACCTTTCTTATGTAGCAGGATCATTGTAGCGGTGTTCCAATCCTCAGGAATCTTTCCTTCATTAAGGCATCGAGTGAAAATTTGGGCGAGTACTGTTTCAATTTCTCCATTTGCTTCTTGTATGATGTCTACAGTAATTCCATCTTCTCCTGGAGCTTTTCCCCGCTTCATGTTCTTGATTGCATGTGCAACTTCTGCTGGAAGGACTGGAGGAACTCTGGTACTGGTATCTTTCATGATGTCTGGAGTGCATGTATCATCCCTTTCATATAATTTGGAGTAGAAATCTTTCACTCTTGTCAAAATTTCGCCTCTATTTCTTGTTACAGAACCATCTTCTTTTCTCAGTGCCATAATCTGTTTTCTTCCCTTACTGAGATGTCCCTTTGCTATCTTTAGGCTTTGGTTGTTTTCAATTGCTTTCCTCACTAGTTCACAGTTGAATTTTCTTACGTCTTCAGTGATACTTTTTCTTACTGTCTTGCATAGCTCTATATATTCCACTTTGGAAGTCACATCTTCTTTAGTTGTCCTCATCTCTCTTCTTTTTTGCATCAACATTTTCGTTTTTCCTGATAATTTGTTTACATGCAACTTGTTCTTAGACCCAGCTAATTTTGTTGCTGTTTCCATAAGAGCTTTGGTTACTTTTCTGTTAACTTCAGAGATGTCCACTTCTTCCGATGTTAGGCCTTCTAAACCAGAGAACCTGTTCTTCAATTCCAACTGGAAGGTATTATGGTGTTTTTTAAGGTTGGTTATGTCAATAGATTTTGTTTGTCTTATGAGCTTGCCACGTTCAAGTTTAGTGTTGAGGTGCATCTTACATCTCACCAATCTATGGTCACTACCTGTGTTGAACTTGTTTAGCACACTGCAGTCTTCTATGACGAATTTTTTGTTACACATAATAAAATCAATTTCACTTGTCGTCCCATTTGGATGTCTCCATGTCCATTTCCTGTGTGGCTTTTTCTTGAAGAAGGAGTTCAAGATGAAAAACCCTTCTGCCTCTGCAAACTCAACGAGAGTATTTCCACGCTGGTTTCTGTTGCCGTGACCGAATTTACCTACTGAAGTTTCATTCTGTTGCCGTTGCCCTATTTTTGCATTGAAATCTCCCATAATTATTTTCAAGTGCTGCTTACCTTTATTATTTAGATGACAAATTTCCTCATAAAATTCTTCAATTTCTTCTTCAGGATGACTTGTGGTGGGTGCATAAGTTTGAATAATCTGAGCCTGGTATCTTTTCGAGAGTTGGATAACAAGTCGTGCAGCTCTGTCAGAGGAACTTTCAACTTCTACAACTTTATCCTTCAGTTTCTTGTTTATTATAAATCCAACACCACTAGTTCTGCCAGTATCTGTCCCACGATAGTAGAAGAGATGTCCACTTTTCAGTTCGATGAGATCTTCTCCTTTTCTCCTTACCTCACTTAGCCCCACGATGTCCCACTTGATCCTTTGTAGTTCCTCTTCCAATTCAAGAAGCCTTGAATCAGAAGATAGGGAGCGTCCGTTGTACGTAGCCAAGGTCAGCATCAGATGGCAGCCTAGTCCGGTCCTCCGGGGATTCTTAGCACCCTCTGCCTTCATGTCGCACTGGCCGCTGCCTTGGCCAGGTACATTCCAGCTGCCGGAGACTGAGGGCCAAGATTTAAGTTGTGGAATCATTTTGGAGGGGTTTGGCCATAACTCACCACGCTGGCCAAGCGGGTTGGTGAGTGTGGGATAGAATTTCCTCTAATCCCGATGGTATAGTTATACCGCTATTGGCGGTCGTCAGAGCCTCTTTAGTGGGAACAGGATGCACCACGAGAAGGCGGGGTTGACATTTGTCAAGGAGAGGCTGTGATGTTACGCATCACCTGACCTTCATGTAATAATACCAGTTTTCACCAAGAGTTCAGTTTTTTTTTTAAACTGTTCCATATAGGTTGTGAGATTTGTGCATCAGTTCGATCCAGTCCATCATTTTATGAGAGTTCAGCTTGAAATTCACTATTGTGTAAAGTAAGCTTAATTTACACAATACACCCTACACTATTCATATATAAAAATTATCAATACATGTTTATATGTGTGGAGAGCTAATACGAAAGATAAAATAATACATTATCTATGATATAACAAATATTCTTAAATGATATACCAATTATTTAAACTGTCTCCACCATTTGAACTTAATTATATATTTAATTTCTCCTAGACAAACCATCAGCATTACCGTGTTTATTCCCTGGTTTGTATTCAATTTTAAAATGATATTCTTGCAAATAAAGTGCCCATCTCATGAGTTTCTTGTTTTTATCCTTTAAATGGTCTAACCATACCAGTGGGTTGTGGTCGCTCACTATAGTAAATGGTTTTGAACTCAAGTATGGTTGGAAGTTATCTACAGCCCACACTACTGCTAATGTTTCTTTTTCAATGGTTGAGTACCGTTTTTCTGTGTCTGAAAGCTTTCTGCTTAAGTAGGCTACTGGGTACTCTTTCCCATCTGAATCTCGCTGACTGAGTATAGCACCTATTCCTAAATCACTAGCATCTGTCTGTACAAATGTGTCTTTACTATTATCAAAACATTTTAAAACTGTTTTGTGGCATAGCTGTGATTTTAAATTATCAAAAGAATTTTGACATGATTCTGTCCAATTAATGGTATCCATACATTTCTTTTTAAGTGTGTCTGTTAATGGGCTTGCTATGTCTGCATAATTTGGAATAAACTTCCTGTAGTAACCGGTTACTCCCAAAAATGCTCTTACATCCTTTTTTGATAGTGGATGGGGCCACGATTTGATGGTATTCACCTTAGCAATTTCTGGCTGAATCCCAAACGATCCTATGCAAAATCCCAAAATAACTGTTGTTTGCATTTGCAAATTCACTCTTTTTTGGATTTATCGTTAAACCTGCTGTTTTGATTCTATCTAAAACTTCCTGAATATGTTTCACGTGATCTTCCCACATAGCACTAAAAATTACTACGTCGTCTACATAGCACTTTGCAAAATTGTTGGTTCCCTTGAGAACCTTTGACATCAATCTAAGAAACGTTGCTGGGCTATTCTTTAATCGAAACAGCATTACTTTAAATTCATATAATTGATCAGTTGTTACAAATGCACTTCGTGCTCGTGCTCTCTCCGTTAAATTTACCTGCCAGTACTCTTTTGATAAATCTAATTTTGTCAGATAGTTACAAGAGTGTAATCCATTAATTAGTTCCTCTATGTTTGGAGTCGGAAATGCATCTCCCTTAGTAATTAAATTTAATTTCCTATAGTCAGTACAAAATCTCATGGATCCACATTTTTTTGGGGTCAATACTACTGGTGAAGCATATGGACTTTTACTTTCTTGGATAATTCCCATTTTCAACATTTTTTTAATTTCCTCATCAATGATCCGCTTTTTCTCTATGTTCACTCTATATGGCTTACATTTTATTGGTTTGCCATCTGTTAACTCTATGTCATGTTCAATTATGGTAGTTCTTCCTGGTCTTTCAGTAAAAATATCTCGAAATTTTGATAACACGGTGGTAAGCTCCTTTTGTTGTTCCAATGAAAGTTTCTCTGAAACCTTCAATTCTCCTTGATTTTCGTTACTTTCATCCTTCGGAGGAAAATGTAAATCCTCTACAATTTCATTTCCTATGTCCTCCCGTGTATAACAAGTATTGCTGACATGATCAGGTCTGTGATGGTATTTCTTTAGCATGTTAACATGGTATGTCCGATGACATGGCTCATCTTCTCCAATGTGAATAACATAGGTATTCTGTGCTTTCTTTTGGACTACCTTATACGGACCTTCCCACTCTACCTGCATCAGTCTCCTTTTGTTAGGTGTAAGTAAAAGAACTTCATCTCCTATCTCAAACTCCCTCAACCTAGCCTTCTTATCAAACCACTTAGCCTGTTTCTCCTTTGCTAATGTTAAGTTTTCCCGAGCAAGGGTTGTAGCCCTATTCAAATTTTCGTGCACTCTGTTTACATATTCTAAGACTTCTGATTTTTCTTCTTCTGTGTGATCAATTCTCTCTCTGAGAAGATCTAATGGACCTCTAACATTGTGACCAAAAATTAATTCAAAAGATGATAAACATGTGTTAGCTTGTGGTACTTCCCTACAACTAAATAATATGTAAGGTAACATTAAATCCCAATCATCTGGATTTCCCTGACAAACTCTTTTTAGAAGTGATTTCAAAGTTCCTACGAATTTTTCTGCCAGTCCATTACACTGGGGATGATACGGACTAGAAAATATGGGTTGAACTCCCAAATGTTTCCAAAGCTCTGTTGTTAGTTTGCATGTGAATTGTTTTCCGTGGTCGGACAGAATTTCTCTCGGAAATCCTACATGTGAGAAAATGTCAATAAGTGCTGTAACTACCTCCTCTGCTTCTATTGTCTCTAGGGCTCTAGCATCTGGATACCTACTTGCATGGTCAATCACAACTACAATATATTTCTTCCCACTTTCTGTGACATTAAGTGGACCCAGAAGATCAACACTCACCCTCGAGAATGGCTCTTCTATAATTGGTAATGGTTGCAATTTACTAGGTGCATGGTCACCTCTTTTCTTTACAAAATTAACAGGATGAGCATGAATTTACATAGTTGGACACATCTTTATACACTCCAGGCCAGTAAAAATTCTTTAACACACGATCCACTGTCTTCTTTACTCCTAGATGTCCCGCTAATGGCAAATCATGGGCCACCTTTAGAATTTTCTCTCTGCACACCTGTGGTACTACTAATTGTACTGTATCACTTTTCCTTTTCTTTTATACACCCTTTTCAACAAATCATTTTGCAGCACAAAATGTGAACAAATATCTTCATTCTGAGATTTTTCCTTCAGCTTCTTCCACGCATTATTTAATGTTTTATCATTTTTCTGCAATCTCTTAAATTTGTCGGATGTAAAATGTTGTGATATGTTCTCAACACTCTCCTGTATCTCTTCCTGGTTCTGTAATCCCTGATTGATATTTTCTATTTCATCACTCTGTTCTTCTGTTCTAACAATACTGTCCTCAACTTCCATGAAACTTTCTTTACTGTTATCATTATTCTCTTGTTCTTTCTGGCTCTTGGTCATACTACGCGTCAGTATCCCACATTCTTGCTCTTGGGTATCACTAGTTCTTTGTACAATCTCATTGCCTCCAATACTACTTCCCTCCATCTCCACATCATGACGAAGCATGATATCTCTGTCTCCATGTATGTTCTCCTCAATTTCCAAATCATTCCCTAATATAATATCCCAGGGTACATTCTTCACTATAGCAAACTCATGACTTCTGACTTTTCCATTTATGTCAACCAACACATTCGCCATCTCAAACTCATGGTTTTCTCCTGTAACTGGAAAGACAGTTATCTTTTTACCAGTTTTTGTACCTTTAGGCACAATCGCTTCCCTTATCAAACTAACACTTGACCCTGTGTCTCTAAGTGTTGACATTGTTTCTCCACTTACCTTAGCTGTACCCATATATGATGCAAATATGGATTCTTTTGTAGACCATATTGATTTAGTAGAACACAACATTGAAGGTGAGCTTCCTCTACGCTCGCTTCCTCCTTGTTTATTTGCATGACTACTCTTGCTTCCCTGAGAAGTTTCTCCTATCTCACTACTTTTCCCATAACTCTGCTTACTCCGTTGACCTGTCTCTCTGCATTCATGAGCCCTATGCCCAATTCTCCCACAAACAAAACATCTGACCCTGATCTCTGGACCTTTTCCCTGATGAACAAACTGAAACGATTTCCCTTGATGCTGTCCTACTTCCTTGGGTGTCTGTTTTCTTTGCTCTCTCTGGAACATTCAGCCCTCAGAACTCTGATGAGACTTATGATATGACTGCCCATTTTGTTTCTCCCTAGCTTCCAAATACCTGTCTGCTAATTCCATAGCTTCTGCAAAATTACTTGGTACATGATCTTTAAGATACACTTTCACTGGTTCACTTAACCTGTCATACATTTGTTCTATTAAAATAACCTCTACCAACTTATCATAATCTTCATCTACCTTTGCTCCATGTAACCATTTATCAAGAAGTTCCCTCATTCTCACTCCCCACTGTTGATATGTTTGATTCTTTTCCTTGTACAGACTTCGAAACATCACCCTGTACTTTTTCCGGTGTCACCCTGTACTCACGTAACAAATTTTCTTTAAGTTTATCAAAACTTTTCAGATCATCTGCACTCATGGAATTAATTACAACTGCTGCTCTAACGTTTAACCTAGGCAGTATAAGCTGATTCCATTTTACTTTAGGAATACCCAAAACTACACAATGTTTCTCAAATTCTGTTAAATATGTATCCATGTTATCCTCTTCTGTGAACTTTCTTATTGTATCTCCATATTTATTATGAACAGATTGCTCACCCGACAACACGGAACTGGGTTGTTGCTCTGTATTTGAATTTTGCATAGCTAAATTTAATCTCATCTTTTCTAACTCAAATTCTTGCTCTGCTTTCTTTTCTTCCAGTTCCAACTTTCTAAGTTGTAACTGAAATTCCCTGTCACCCATTGTTTCTTTATTTTTAGAGTATCTCTGTATTTCTTCTTCAGTAATCACTTCTTCCTCCTCACTACTCTGTTGATCATCATATTCTACCAACATTTCAATTAACTCCTCCTTAGACTTTTTCTTACTATCCAAATTCCTATCGTTACATTTAATTAGCAAATCTTTTTTTGACAATGCACTGTATTTTGAAGCCATAATTAATTCTTACTGTTAACTTTACTACTAAACCTACACTTTTAATTAATGCAGAAAATCTAAATATCATATATGCTAAAAATTATAACACTGAATATGCTTATCTCACTATATAGATATACTTCCTAATATATATTTCTTAATATATCATATATCACAAACTAATAATTTTCTTTCTGTTTCTTTCCTATTCTCCTTCGACTGATGCTTTTGTTTTTCTTACTGTTATTCTCTTACCTCCAAATATATTTTATATCCAATTCTTCGCACACCATACACTCAATTTGCACACTGTAGGCACAACACGTTCACTATAAGCACAACGAATAGATTTTCACGAACACTGCCTTCTGGAACTGGTAGTGATGACTTGAACTGGCGATGGAACTGGACTTGCTTCTCTTCCATGACTCTTCAATACTCACTATGGTACCTTCCAGTGCAGATCTGCTACTTCCGTCACCTCATACTGGATTCGGCTTTACGCATATCCTCAATCCTCTTCCATCGGCTTCCCACGTTACAGCTTTCATTGCAGATGGCCACTCTGTCATCATCTCATTTTTGTTCGTGTGAAGAATACGATAATTCAAATTCATACCGTCTCTTATTCTGCTCCCGCTATTTTTTTTTTTTTTTTTTTCACTTTGCTAAAATTGCACCTTCATCTTTATCCCAACCGCTGGTACCAAAACTTTTGTTGTATTTCGTTTTTGTTGGTTGTGGGGTTAAATCTCCCCTGCTTGTCCGAAACGTTTTACTACATGTGGTGGTGTTGATTCCATTCACATGCTTATTCTCTGTGATAGCGTTGGCCAACATATTTGACACTTGTTATGATCAGCCGTTCCTCATCATTGCAAGTTGGTGCAAATTAACATAAGCATTGTTCCAATTAAAAAATGCAGGAAGTTAAAATAAATGGTTTTTAATAAAACCAGAAGAACACACAGAAACGGTACAATACATAAACAGAAAACATTTAAGATCACATCATAATGCTTCCTTCGTTCACAAAAGAAATGAGCAACTGCCCTGGACGCGCAAGTGACATCCCTCTGGCTGCTGTCCTTCCAAGGAAGCCACCCCCTTTTCTTCTGGCTTCTCAGTTCGCCCCTCAGTTGCACGTGTCCACAGAAAACATCATAAACCACCTCCCGTGCCGGGGGCTTACAAACAGGACACATAGCTCTCTCCCTCGCTGTCTTTCTTTTTTCTTTTTCGATGACTGTTCGCATCACCACAGTTGCAAATATTTTGTAAACGTTGCAAATGACCTAGTAGAGTAAAAACTATTAAAAGGCCCAGGCCTAGGCCTTTTTAATAGTTTTTACTCTTCTAAGTCATTTGCAACGTTAACACATCAAAGCAAGTTAATAATATTGCTCTTTTACGTAGGCACGAAATATTAATTCAGAGGGCCTAGGTCTTCTAACAGTTTTTATTCAATCGATGTCATATCCGCAATATTTACTTATTAAGTCAAGTTCATAATACTGGCATAACTACGAAGGATATTCTCTTGGATCAGGAGAATAACCAAAGTTGAAGACATCATCATCAAAGTAAAATACCTGAAATGGCAATAGGCTGGACATACTGCTAGAAGAATGGACTACCGATGGATTACTGGTGTATTAGTCTGGGTACCAAGGACCCTAAAAAGACCCAGAAGAAGACCACGTGGGAGATGGGTGGATGAAATTTGAAAGCATGCCGGAATGACAGGGAGGAGACTAGCTCAGACAGACACTTGTGAAAGAAGCTTTGGAAGCCCATCCATCCAGCAGTGGACTGATAGATTTAAAATTTGAGATTTATGTTAATTTAAATTTTAATAGTTTTATTTGTAGTACGTTCATATAAGATATAACATTTTGTTTTACAAAACGCAATAAGATTTATGATCTGACAAGAAAAAGTGCATATCCTTCTCAAAAAAAAAACCAAAAAAACTGAGCACTTTATCTTAAGTTTTCCCTAACATTTTCCATTTTATCAAGGAAAATTTCTTAAAACCAAAATATTTTTGTGTTTTTTTTTTTTTCATACCTGTTAACACAAATGAGTTGAAATACAGATTTTTAATGCAAAGCGCAAAATAATTAGTTCATTATAAGACTTCTTTCAAATGTGTATCTTCGTGTTATGTATCTTTCCTTCCTACTTGATTTGAAAATACAAAAAATAGAACTTGTTTATCTTTGAAAGAAAGGAGAATCTTCTAATCGTTTTATTTATGGAATGACAAAGCGACAGCTGATGTATGCGAATCGGATGGGGGTTCATAGACGCCACTGTTTGTTGCAGCGAGGATTTGTGGTGTAGCGGTTAAATCAAAGCAAAGGAAGGTCCGTGATCATAAATATATCTCAAGATTTTCTTTCCAGTCATGGCCCAGAGCAGCCTCTGTTTTTATTGTGTCATTAAGACGCTCTCTCCCTAACTGTTTTATTGTCCACGGGGACAGAATTACAGTCAAAGTGGTGGGTGGGACAATCCCGTTTGACCACAACATATGGTCTCCTCTGTGCACAAAAACTGCCTCAAGTTAGAACCTCTTCCTGGGTAAGGGTATTGTCCAAATGAAGAAGTTGTGCATAGAATGTACTTCGTGCAGACCGTCTTCCTCTTTCTTTTCTAACTATGATACAGATAGGTCTATGGAGAAAATATTGAATACAACATTAATATTATAAATGGGGTGCAGACATAATTATTGTAAATTTCGTGCACTTTGTGAACAAATGCATTTTTTTCTCCAGATGTAGTTATTAGCGAATTTCTGTATCAGTGGCTTACATTTTAGTGTACTTCAGTGTTAAATACAATTTGCCTAGTAAAGGCAACAACTTCTGTCAATGCAGAATTGTCTTAGAACAGCAAAAGTACATTTTCTTCTTTGTACCAATAATTTTGTATTGATATGCAAATTTGAAGTAATTATTTCATCTGTAGCACACACTTGGCTGAGCTGTCAATTTTTTATTAATATTGCTCTTTTGCTAATGCATTCTGTAAGGTAGTGCTTATCAACATTATTACCGATTGAAAACTTCTTTCTGCAGCAGAAAAAAAGGTTCTGTCCGTTTATAGCCCTGTTTGTATTTTATCTGCTGAAATTTATAGCGCATGTCGTCCTAGGAACAGCGGCTTTGGAACAATATTTTGACGACGTGTGTGTGTGTGTGTGTGTGGTGGGAGGGGGGGGTTAGCAACATATGATTTTTTTGGCCAGATCATAAATCTGATTGTGTTTTGGTGTTTTGTAAAACAGCATGTGAACGTGCTACAGATAAAACTATTACAATCTAAATTAACGTGAATTTTAAATTTTAAATCTATCAATCCACTGTTGGATGAAGACTTCCCAAGTATCTTCCACAAGTGTCTGTCTGAGCCAGTTTTTTCCACGTCATTATGGCATGCTTTCGAATTTTATCCACCCATCTTCCACGTGGTCTTCTTCTGGGTCTTTCAATGGTTTTGGTAACCTGTAATACTTCAGTAGCACATTGGTGGTCCATTCTTCTAGCAGTATGTCCGGCCTATTGCCATTTCAGGGATTTTATTTTGATGATGATGTCTTCAACTTTGGTAATTTTCCTGATCCAAGAGTTCCTCTTCTTATCCTTCCTAGTTATGCTAGTATTATTACCTAGACTTGATATGTAAACATTGCGAAGAATATGACATTGGTAGAATAAAAACTGTTTAAAAGGCCCAGCTCTAGGGCCTATGAATGAATATTTAGTGCCTACGTAAAAGCGCCATGCTATTAACTTGAGTTGATACGTAAACGTTATGAATATGAAGTCGACGGATTAAGAACTGTCAAAGGTATAGGCCTAGGGCCTATGAATTAATATTTTGTGCCTAAGTAAAAGTGCAATATTATTAACTTTATTTGATATATAAACGTTGCAAATATGACATAGGTGGAGTAAAAACTATTAAAAGGCCTAGAGCCTTTAAATTAATATTTAATTAATATTTAAAGGCTCATAGTTGCAATGATGATTTACCTAATTACATTCTGGGAGTTTGGAAGAACCTTATTTTGGACAAACAGTGCCCCCTCCCACAAGACGTTGACTCTCGTGCACAGGCTTTTTGACTGACTACGTCACATGTGTTTTACTTCTCAAGTTTTAAGTTGTAATCTGGCATTGTTCTTGATATAACCATATCTAATCTCAGAGTGCGATTAATTCAAATCTGAAGATGGGTCTATAGTAGACCCGAAAGTACTAATGTATTACAACCGTTTGATTAAAGTTTTATAGTCAGCATCATCGACTTTTATAGTATCGTGTACAAACGGCAAGTGTTGTTTATATTGTTTATATTAAAAAAAACCATAACTTTGGTTTTTCCCCCTTATTTATACTCAGTTTGAATTTCATGCAAACTTCGTGCATCCGAGTCAACATACTCTGCAACTCACTTTTGCTCTCTGTCAACAGGACAGTGTCATCAGCATACAGCAATCTGCACACACGGATATCACCAAGACATAAACCACTATTATCTATTTTGGCATCACACATGCATGCATCCATAAATATATTAAACAGCCATGGTGACATTACACAACCTTGTCTAACTCCTGCACCAATGAAAAATCATTTTGATAAAACACCATTCACTCGTACACAAGCTCTACTACCAGCATACATGGCTTTTACACTATTAAGTAGATTCCTAGTAACACCAATATTCATTCAATAGCTTCCACAAAAGTGTCCTATTCACTCGGTCGTAAGCTTTCTCTAAATCTATGAAGGCAGTAAAAACTTTCTTCCCAACAGCCAGATACTTTTCAATCATCTTGCGTAATGCAAAAATCTGGTTAGTGCAGCCTTTGCCAGGCATAAAACCACTCTGAACATCCCACACTTTCAATGATGTAAGACCCCATACTTTTTCAATAACAACCTTACCAAACACTTTCCCTGGCACACTCAGTAGGCTAATACCCCGATAGTTCTTGCATTCAGTCTGATCACCTTTTCCCTTATACAAGGGAACAATAATAGCATCCTTCCAATCCCGAGGGACCATTCCTAACTCGCAGCACAACTGGCAAATTTCAGTTAACCAGTCAATTATAGAGTTACCACCATACTTCAACATCTCTGCAGTTATGCCATCAACTCCTGGAGCCTTACCATTCTGAAGAGATTTTAGAGCTTTACACACTTCTTCTCTTGAGATCCCTCCTGTGCTTTCATCCCTCATTGTGACATCATCTGCATCTGTCTCAGAATCATTTTTGCTCTCCTGATCTAATAACTCACAGAAGTATTCACCCCATCTTTCACTTAACTCATTGGGCTCCCATATCATTTCCCCAATCTCATTCTTCACACACCTTACAACTTTGTTTCCCCTATTTTTCCTGAGTCTCATGTACTTCCAGAAGGACTTCCTATCTTTCCAAAAAGCCAGTTCATGCCTTTCCACTTTCTCCTTCCTATCTTTTGCCTTACTGTGGTGAACCAGCTTAGCAGCTTCACGCTTCTTACAGCGATATTCATCCACAGAGACTCTACCTTGCAACATCCCCAAATAGGCTTCCTTCTTTCTCTTTACTGCCTCTATATAGAGAAAAATGTAGCTTTACAATTTAAAGAGAAAGTTGAAAAGCTGAATTCAACTTCAGAAGCTAAGAAAAAACATAAAAATAAGTTAAAATCAATCTTATTAAAAAATGATTACCCTTCAAAAGAAATTCGTGAACTACTGGACGAAAATCCTACTAGGAACAGAACAGGCACTACAGAAAAAAATAAGGAGAAAATTGAATATTTATTCACAAGAAAAGTCACTTACCACCAGGGACTGTTTGAAAACTAAAAAAATCAGCACTAAATATAAAATTAGGTTAGCTCCAGATTTGAATAACAAAATTAAAAAAATACTTACCATCCCTAAAACAAAAAGAAGAAAATACTTTATGCCAGGAAGGAGTCATTTATAAAATAGTTTGTTCTTGTGGATTACCATATATAGGAGAAACAGGAAGAAGGTTAACCACCAGAATTAAAGAACACAAAGCAGCAATAAGGAACAGCTCAAATAAAACAGGATTAGGCAGGCACATACAAGAAACTGGCCACAAAATGGACTGGAACTCCTTAAAAGTGATCAAACATCAATCCCATGCAATTTTCCGGAAATTAGAGGAATTCCTGGAAATTTACAAGACACAAGGTGGCAACATCAATGACCATGCTGGATGGAAAATCCATCAGGCTTGGTCACCAGACCTGTGGAAGTAGAAGGAAGCAAAAGCTCCTGACGAAGATCTAGTGTTTAGATCGAAAATTTGAGAGGTAATGTACCTAATAAATGTATCCTCAATAATTCCCATTAAATATTTATAATACTGAATTTACTGCCTCTTCAATCTCACTATTCCACCAAGCATCACCTCTATTGTTACCCCCACTATTGTGGTGCCACAGACCTCTTTTTTTTTTTTTTTTTATTTTTTTTTTTTAGAAGCAATGACAACACAGTTCTTAAAACATTCCCATTTCTTTTCTACATCCCTCTTACCAGACTTCAGATCCTTCAGTCGTTCTCTGAGTAAGTCAGAATACCGCTGATGATTTTCAAGGAGCCTATCAACCTTTATTCTTTCTATCCTGGGTCTCTTCCTATTCCTTTTCCTCCAACCGACATTAAGTTTCACTCGTGACACTACCAAGTAATGATCAGAACCAACATCCGCTCCTCTCATCACACGGGTGTCAACAACTAAGTGTTGCAAACGCTGATCGTAGACAACAAAATCTATCACACTCTTTTGACCAAGAGTACGATTTTCCCAAGTATATGTGTGGATTAGATACACACAAACCATTGTCAATGCAGAGTTCAATTAATCTTTCACCATTATCATTCACACAAGGATCATTAAACTTACCCAGAACATTGTCAGAAATTGCATTCTGCGTACCTACTCTAGCATTGAAATCCCCTGCTGTTATAACCTTTTATTTAGCACCAAACTGGCTCAAAACAGCTTTTAGCTCATTCCAGAAATCTTCCTTCTTATCAGAAGGTTCCGAGTCACAAGGAGCATACGCTACAACAATTACAATTATCTGAAGTTTCACTTTCAAACGAATCCAGAGAATTCTCTCACTTACGCAACTATAGTGAATCAAGTTGTACTTCATCTTTTCACTTAAAATCACATCTACACCCGCCTGTCCTCTCATATTATCCAATACTCCAGACCACACACTCACCGTGCCATTCACTTCTTCTACCCCAATTTCCTTCTTTTGGTTTCACTTACACACAGCACACCCAGTCTATACTTATTCATCTCTTCAATCACCTCACTCATCTTGCCATTTATACCTCTAGTATTCCATACACCAATCTTACATTCACTCTGCCGAGATCTCTTTCTCATACACCGTTTAGAAAGTCTAGGTCAATTCCGTAGTGGACCGTCCTTCTCAAGTGTGGAAGGTCCACCATATCCCACACTTGAGTCATTCTTAATATTTCTTTTTGTCTTTTTAATCAGGTAAGTACATCAGTGTGGGGGATTAGCTCACAGCTGAGGGTTCCAGTTGGTCATTCAACCTAAGGATTCTGGAACAAAACCCAGTGAGTTGGGGTCTTTTCGCCAATGTCACACAGAACTAGCTTGCACCTCTCCAAAATTCACAGAGGCCCTAGTTGCTGTTGTGTGTGCCATTGTTACCACGGAGCGCCCCGAGGAGGCAAACCCATCGCTCACTACGACCGCCCGCAAAATATTTTAAGTGATCTCTGGAATAAATTTGATAAGTATGAGGAAGATGGAAAACTTTTGTCTCAGTGCGACGAATATAAGAAAATGTTACCAGAACCCGTCAGAGAAAACTACAATTTCAAAAGATGAATGGCAATAAAAAAAACTACAAAGAAAGGTAACTTGATCACGCTAGTTACGTTAACTGAAAACTTTTACAAAAAGTTCGTAAGTTGGAAGCTTTCGACCTTATCTTAGGTCTTCATCACGCCAATGGAGGACTAAGATTGTTGCCAGATTCTACATTTGAATTTTTCCTATTTTTGTTGCCAAAACTTAGAATTGATCTCCAGATCAACGGAATGTAGAGAGGAGATTCGGAGTTGCAAGTCATTGAGTTGAAAATAATTTCTATGCTTTCACGGTAACGCAGGGCAAAACGATTGTCAAAAGAAGCAATTCGTTTTGCTTCGTTCCAGTGGGGAACTGCAGATGTGTCTTCCATTGTCAAAATAGACAAGGCAGTATTGGGATTGGCTTTCGAAACATCTTTTCTATGTTCTAAAATTCTATGGCTAATGCTCCTGTATGTGCTTCCAATGTATAAGTTATCCCCAGTAGAAGAAGAGATAGGAATGCAGTAAACTCCTGGGAGGTTCAGGCTTTCAACTTTGTCCCTATCCCTTTGTAGAAGTTTCAAGATGTTTGGGGTAGATTTAATGGCAAGATGGTAACCAAAACTTCTAAAAAGAATCTGTAACTTATAAGCATAGGAAGGATGGTAAGGAACAGAACCACAGAATTTCAGGTCTTCTTTCTTGTGAGGAAGGAGGCATTCAATTTTCGAATGGTTTTCATATTTCTTTATGAGGGAGTTGACTGTAACAGCAGGGAAACCATGAGAGAGGGCTATTGTAGAAATTTTGGAGAGTTCTTCTTGAAGAGAGAGTTGGTTGTTGCAAATGATATGAGCCCTGTGGATGTAGGACTTCAATGCTGCAAGCTTGTAGAGATGCAGGGTGCAAGATTTGTAGGGAATGATGTTAGTGGCTGCAGAAGGTTTTCGATAGACGGAACGAGTAATGGAGAGATCAGCGTTTCTGCAGATAGATACACCCAGGAAATCAATTTTGTGATTTACTTCCTTAGATATAGTGAGCTTAATGGAAGGAAATTTTTCTGTAATGGAGTTGATCAGTATCTGTAGTTCAGACTCGGAATGTGGCCAGCTGATGAAAATGTCGTCTACATATCTTAACCATAGGGAAGGTTGACCTTCCCTATGGTTAAGGTAGATACATCCAGGAAATCAATTTTGTGATTTACTTCCTTAGATATAGTGAGCTTAATGGAAGGAAATTTTTCTGTAATGGAGTTGATCAGTATCTGTAGTTCAGACTCGGAATGTGGCCAGCTGATGAAAATGTCGTCTACATATCTTAACCATAGGGAAGGTTGACCTTCCCTATGGTTAAGGTTAACCTTCCCTATGGTTAAGATATGTAGACGACATTTTCATCAGCTGGCCACATTCCGAGTCTGAACTACAGATACTGATCAACTCCATTACAGAAAAATTTCCTTCCATTAAGCTCACTATATCTAAGGAAGTAAATCACAAAATTGATTTCCTGGATGTATCTATCTGCAGAAACGCTGATCTCTCCATTACTCGTTCCGTCTATCGAAAACCTTCTGCAGCCACTAACATCATTCCCTACAAATCTTGCACCCTGCATCTCTACAAGCTTGCAGCATTGAAGTCCTACATCCACAGGGCTCATATCATTTGCAACAACCAACTCTCTCTTCAAGAAGAACTCTCCAAAATTTCTACAATAGCCCTCTCTCATGGTTTCCCTGCTGTTACAGTCAACTCCCTCATAAAGAAATATGAAAACCATTCGAAAATCGAATGCCTCCTTCCTCACAAGAAAGAAAACCTGAAATTCTGTGGTTCTGTTCCTTACCATCCTTCCTATGCTTATAAGTTACAGATTCTTTTTAGAAGTTTTGGTTACCATCTTGCCATTAAATCTACCCCAAACATCTTAAAACTTCTACAAAGGGATAGGGACAAAGTTGAAAGCCTGAACCTCCCAGGAGTTTACTGCATTCCTATCTCTTCTTCTACTGGGGATAACTTATACATTGGAAGCACATACAGGAGCATTAGCCATAGAATTTTAGAACATAGAAAAGTTGTTTCGAAAGCCAATCCCAATACTGCCTTGTCTATTTTGACAATGGAAGACACATCTGCAGTTCCCCACTGGAACGAAGCAAAACGAATTGCTTCTTTTGACAATCGTTTTGCCCTGCGTTACCGTGAAAGCAAGAAATTATTTTCAACTCAATGACTTGCAACTCCGAATCTCCTCTCTACATTCCGTTGATCTGGAGATCAATTCTAAGTTTTGGCAACAAAAATAGGAAAAATTCAAATGTAGAATCTGGCAACAATCTTAGTCCTCCATTGGCGTGATGAAGACCTAAGATAAGGTCGAAAGCTTCCAACTTACGAACTTTTTGTAAAAGTTTTCAGTTAACGTAACTAGCGTGATCAAGTTACCTTTCTTTGTCAATATTGTTACGTGTTTTGCCCATAATCGTCAAATAAAGAAACTGTTTTCACTGGAAAGGAACATATGTGAATATGCGTATTACGATATGGAGAGCATGTTTGGGTTTCTAACGCAATTGTCAGATGTTGATGAGACAACATTATCTCAAAAGGCAAAAAAATCTACTGACAGTTTACTCTAAAGATTTAAGCCCAGAATTTGAACAAGAATGTCTTCATTTCCAGAAATTTTGGAATAATTTAGATAGACAAGCAGTGACAAATTCAAGTGTTAGTGTTCCTGTTGAGGATATGATGAAACTGATTAGGGAAAAGAGATTTGATTCAACTTTTTCGAACATTCATGCTATCCTAAGGATTTACCTATGTATACCCATCACTAATGCTTCTGGAGAAAGAAGTTCCTCTTTCGAAAATCATCCACAATTATTTGAGGATATCTAGTTCTCAAGAAAGAACAAGTGCATTAGCAACTTTGTTACTTAATTCGAACATTGCAGAAACATTAACATTTGATGATATAGTATAGTAGAGGATTTTGCCACAAAGAAATCAAGAAAAAAAAAATCTTTTAGCGGTGAATAATTTTACTGTATATAAGTTATGTTAATTTATTTCTTCTATCTCTCAGTCACTTAATCGATATACAATAAACATTGGTAGCAGCACTATTATTATATTTTTAAAATATTCTAAAATTAATATTGCATACGTTGTAAATTTAAATCCAAAATTTTGCAAGCAAATGTTTCAGAAGTGTGTTAAAAAACCAATTTTATTTGTAAATATAAAAATTTACTGTGAAATGATGTTTTAAAATTATGTGAATTGAACTTGAGAAAACGACATTTATAAATTTTTATTTCAATGTCCAGTTTTAAATAATACATGTGCTAAAAATTTTACAGTATTGGGTTGTCCTTGAGAATATGCTGATTCTTTGCGTGATAAAAATATCTATATGTAATTTAATCATGAAATTCTAATTGGCCTCAAATTTCTTACAATAAGCTTACTTAGGGGCGTCTGATTTTTCTTGGCCCAGGGTGCTGTAATGCTTAAACCCACCCCTGTTACCTTGGCTCGATACGTAAAGGTTATGAACCTAACATCGGTAGACCAAAAACCGTTATAAAGGCCTAGGGCCTATGAATTAATATTTGGTGCTTAAGTGAAAGCACAGTATTATTACCTTGAGTTGATACATAAACGTTATGAATATGGCATCGGTAGAAATAAAGGCTGTCGAAAGGGCCTAGGCATTGTAATTAAGTGTCTAATTAAGTAAAAGAGAAATATTAATAACTTGACATGTTATGTAAATATTTAGTGCCTAAGTAAAAGTGAGGCGTTATAAAAAAATCCCTCCTTGTCGTCCTTTTCCGAACATAGTATGAGTTATGGTGTAATTCTTTTTTTCGTTGAAACCTAAGAAATGTGCTATGCAGTAGCGCCCATATGAGTACTTTTAGGGGAGGAAGGGGGGGGGTAAGACAAATTCTTACCTCCTTCAAGGCTGTCAAACATTTTAGTAAATGTGCAAGATACAAAAATAAAACAAAAATAATTGATACAACCAATTATTAATATCTTATTATTTTAAAAAATGCTTTAAAAAAAGGTTTCGTCTATTTTAGTGTTTTAAATTTATCAAAAATTTGGCTATACCAACGCCTGGGGAGGGGGGGAGCCCCCTGCCACCCGTGGGCGCTCTTGGTGCTATGTAATCATGAATATGATGTAATCCATATTCATGATTATGAGCCATGTAATCCAGATCCAGGACGACGAAATTGTCAAGTTTTCGGTTATTATCCTTGTCATATTTACACCAAAAAAACAAAACAAAAACGGATTGTCATCTTCGAAATTTGTGCATTATAATATTTTTTTAAATTCAATTATAATTGTCGTTTGTCTTACTGGAAACGTTTTCTCCATTCAATTCCCCTCATAGCACCAAGAAACGGCAATTTTGTATGGCCCCTAAAGATTTGCGCCAAAATGTCCGGTGCCCAAATATCCTAAACTCGTGAATTTCGTATTAAGACGACAAATCTACAGCGGTACATTTTGTCAGTGTAGCTTAGTTGGGAGAGCACCTTACTTCGGAGTGAAGGAGCGCGGGTTGGATCTCCATCACCAAAAAAATTTTTGTTTTCTCAACGTGACAAATTTAAATATTTTATCTGTCCTTATCTTGCCTTAGCGTGAGACGTACTCTCTTCGGTTTTTGAATGCCGACGTCGAATTGAATGAAATTACGACATCCTTTTCATTTGAACTCAGCGATGATTCCATGGCATTGAGTTTTCTTCTTTTAAAAAATGTTCTTATTATCCATTGTACAAAAAATATAATGTTGACAAAAAGAATGAAAAAATTCTTTCTGGCACAACCAAAAAATGCTCAAACCAAACAAAACTTGTGGACAAATGTGAAGAATTGATATCGTCGACCGTCATTCACGTTTTTTATAACAATGAAGTTTTCTCAACAACTTTCTCTCCGACGAGAGCTTTCAAGGTGCAATAAATTAAATAATTAGACTTATCAATGGAAACGCTTTCCAATCAGTTCATTTAGACAGGCAGGTTCAATCAGACCTTGCAATCAGCCCATGCTGCCCATAATTATGTGCCGTAAACTCTGTAACGCGACTCTTCTGAAAGAGGTACGAGCCAGGGCTTGGCTTGGACGAAAACCCCTGGAGCCATCGGTAGCTTACCATAAACAAAGTTCATCCCACCCCATCCCACCCACATTGCTCAACCATTGTGTCCACCCAAGGTCAAGACATTAAGGTTTGCTCCTGTCGCCTTCCTCGCGATAGAAGTACCGCTCCCTTACCGAGTTAGCCTTGCGTTTTGAGCAGCCATCAGGACAGGATGTCGATATAACTTAAGCACTCGCGGAGAAATTAACCAATTTTAATGCAAACACACTTTGAATCTGAAAACTTGCAACCAAGAGGTAATGAAAAAAAAAGCACATCTAAAATACATGCAGAAAAAACTGACAGCCTTGTGAATGTTTTACTTAGTGAAATGTTTTACTTTTACTAACAGTGATTTTAAAGAAACTTAGTGTGCAATTCTTTTTTTCAAATCTGTTTAATCTAAATAGGAAATTTTTCTTTTTTGATTGGAGGTTTAGCGACCATCGTGAGCAACTCAATGGGTTATAAGCAGTCACCGGTCCCTAATTTAGGGTCACTGGTTCCAGGGAAGGGAGAGTGCCAGTGCTATAAAACAAACACAACATCCATGCCACACACACTGGAATGCGAACTCAGACCCATCTCTGACGAATGATGAGAAGCAAGCGCTTGGACCACTGCGCCAGTGTTTTTTCTTTCTTTTTTTTTTTTTTTTTTTTTTTTTTTTATCATATACGTATTTTTGAACGATCAAAGCCAAGCATATACGCTTCTGGCTGAAGAAGTGTTTATGAAATGTTGTTTTGGAAACATTAAATGAAGCCCTTACATTTTAACATTTCTAAAACAAAGTGCAAGTTTTATACAATCCATAAATATGTATGTGATCAGTTTCTTTACTCTTGATCGGAAATGTCCTCCGAAGTTACATATTATCTACAAATCATCCATAAGGGACAAGTGTCCGGGTGGGCAAATGTCCGGACCCCTAAAACATCATCTTATGAGTTAATTATTTAGATAATCGTACTATATTATTCTATTATGCAATAATTATATGAAAGCATCCAGTACCAAATCTTATCACTTACAACGTGTATAACAGTAATTTTTGAGCAATAACATAATGTTGTTCGAAAGAAAAGAAAATACAATATCACGTAATAAATATGGTTAAATATATTACAGCAACCATTATATGATTGTAATAACTGTACGATTAGCGCAGCAAAACTAATGAATGCAGTTCACATCACAAAATAATTATGTGCTATGGAATAGCTCTGTGGGCCTCTCACAGGACGTAGACTTCTTTGAGTGCAAACAGTACCACTTTTGTTGCATTATATTTTCTGTCAGAATGCTTTAAGTAAAATGTACATACATGTATATAGCTTTCAATCTCTTTGTAGTCCTCTATCTTCATATTGCATTGCATTTTTTCTGTTACCACATTTTCAGTACTTTCCAATAACACCTCTTCTGACAATTACCATGCAGATTTTTTATTACGCCAAAGAAATGTTGTTTTTTTCATTACAGGTGTGTCATCCGCACACCTAGTGTGAAAAAAATGCGGATTATATGTTAAAAAATTTAACTTTTTAACAGATAATCAGCAGATTATACGACAGAAATTATGGTATTTACTACAAATTATGAAATCTGAAGTAAAACAAACAATAACAACAATAAATCGAGTGCCAGTTTTCTAGGTGCCTGGGTGACCTGGTTCCCGAGATTTGTCGAGCCCTGGGTATGGACAAGAATAAATACAAACATGGTAGCACACATTTAAACAGTAGCCAACATACGGTTAATTCTTTTATTTACTGGAGGAACACATTTACTCCCATTTAAATTTAGTTACAACAAATACACAGCTTTTTCCCCTACAAAGAGAGCTCAAAAAAGCATTACCTGACTTCAGAGGTATAACCTGCAATGTAGACAATACACAAAGGAATTACAGAATCAACAACTTGTGGAGGAACAGCCAATAAAAATGTAAGAGCACCTCCTTAAATCATCTATAGATGGACAGTGGTTAGACAGTCCGCTGACACAACAAGAAAAGTACCTTGAATCACTCCTGGGCGAATAGTGATAAACAGTCCACTGAAGCAGTGAGAAAAGCACCTTGATTAACTTCTGTACAGAAAGCAGTAGACAGTTCCCTGAAGCTGTGAAAAAAAAAGCACCTTGAATAACTTCTGGACAAACAGTGATATACAATCCTCTCCTTATATCCTGGGGAGGTCACTAGGCAGCAACAACAGTTGATAATATCCATAGCTTCTCACCCCCATTACTCTCCTAAGCTGAAAACAGTATGGTAAAAGCACAATAGACCCACATCTTCTGCCACACTCCCAAGAGAAAAATGAGAAAGCATTACACACACCTCAATTAGCGCTCTAGTGAGAGGGACAGTCACACCTCAATTCACACTCTAGCGAGAGGGTATCTCACATGATTGGGAATGTGCAAAAAAGAGCTCAACATAATCAAAGGAGAGAATTCAGGAAGAATGAGAATTCACAATGCCTCTGCTTTAAGGGGTGGCCTCAAAGACAGAAACTATTGATATTAAAATTTATCATTCCAAAAGTCCACACTCTTCAATCTCAACAACCAGGACCTCACTGTCCTGAGCCTGCAATCATCAGATATCCACCCCTCCTACCTCACTCAAACAGTTAATAATTTAATCATGATTTGAAAAATGTTACACTGTGTAAAAACATGTAAATGTGTTTTCTTTTCTTTTGAATAACATTATTTTATGCTCAAAAATTACTGTTATACACGTTGTAAGTGATACACTGGATGCATTTCATATAACTATTGCATAATAGAATAATATAATTATCAGTATAATTATCTAAATAATTAACTCATGAGATAATGCTTTAGGTTTTCATTTTTATTCATACTCTTGGTTTATGTATTCAGAATTTTTCTTCTCTTGCTTTCTGAAAAAATATATCTAACTACCTGCCTTATCCGATCCGGTGTGTAAATGGCATCCTTTGTTGATTTAGACAAGCTACGTTCGGAAAATATTGATTTTTCTTTCACTTCTTTTTGATCCAAAGTTCAAATAGATCGTTGAACATTCATGTCAAAGCATTTGGTTTCTTTAATCATAATTACTTTTTGTCTTATTTTCAATAATGTCCGATCGTCCTTGTCATTTGATCCGGCGCATAAGCGTCCCTCCTTGATGACTCCGACGTTCCATATTCCAATTTTTTTTTCCAAAATCAATTATTAGCATTTTTAAAAGGGAGTCCACCTCGCAAAATCATGTTACTTACGATTCCTTAGCTTCAAATTTCTATTAGATGATTTTGCGAGGTGGACTCCTTTTAAAAATGCTAATCATCGATTTTGGAAAAAATTTTGGAATATGGAACATCGGAGTCATCAAGGAGTACGTTTATGCGCCAGATCGAATGACAAGGACGATCGGACATTATTGAAAATAAGACAAAAAGAATTATGATTAAAGAAATCCAATGTTTTGATATGAATGTTCAACGATCTATTTGAACTTTGGACCAAAAAGAAGTGAAAGAAAAATCAATATTTTCGGAACTTAGCTTGTCTAAATCAACAAAGGATGCCGTTTACGCACCTAATTGGATAAGACAGGTAGTTAGATATATTTTTTCAGAAAGCAAGAAAAAAAAATTCTGAATACATAAACCAAGAGTATGAATACAAATGACAACCTAAAGCATTATCTTATGAGTTAACTATTTAGATAATTATACTATATTATTCTATTATGCAATAGTTATATGAAATGCATCCAGTACCAAATAACATTGTCACTTACAACGTGTATAACAGTACTTTTTGAGCAATAACATAATGTTGTTTGAAAGAAAAGAAAATACAATATCACATAATAAATATGGTTGATGATATTACAGCAACCATTATATGATTGCATGTAAATGTGTGTTTAAATCAACATTCCAAAGTACGTTATAGATCATAACTTAATGTGTCATGTAATAAACCACTTTTACATTGTAATGTCAAATACAGAATTGGTAAGTGCTCTTCATAAGCATATTTTGTTATCTTTTTTTCTTTCTCTACTTTCAGTGGTCAAAGACAAATGGGATTTACCAGAGGTTTCAGTCTTGGTGAAGAAGCGGGATGGAAAGATGGTTACAACCTGGGACTTCAGCGAGGAGCACAGCTAGCATCAGAGGTACTTTACAATACACTCAAAATATCTAGGTATGTTTTGCTTCATGTTCATTTCTACAGGTATATTTCCACACACATGGAAACCTTCAAGAAATGTTATGGAAATTATTATTCAGTATCCTGAGTACATGGCATTTTTCATAGCATAACAACCACTGTAATATATGTATGCGTTAAAAATTCAAAAAATTTGAAAACTGTGTTAACCTAATGAGGAAATCTCTAAACAACTGGGTACAAACTATTGTGCCACACAGGACACTGCATTTTCAGGGTGCAACTAGGGCCTCTGTGAATCTTGGAGAGGTGCTAGCTAGTTCTGTGTGACATTGGCAAAAAGACACCAACTCACTGGGTTTTGTTCCAGAATCCTTAGGTTGAATGACCAACTGGAACACTCAGCTGTGGGCTAATCCCCCACACTGATGTACTTACCTGATTAAAAAGACAAAAAGAAATGAAAAAACTGACTCAAGTGTGGGATATGGTGGGCCTACCACACTTGAGAAGGATGGTCCACCACGAAATCAACCTAGACTTTCTAAACAGTGTATGAGAAAGAGATCTCGGCAGAGTGAATGTAAGATTGGTGTATGGAATACTAGAGGTATAAATGGCAAGATGACTGAGGTGATTGAGGAGATTAATAAGTATAGACTGGATGTGCTGTGTGTAAGTGAAACCAAAAAGAAGGAAATTGGGGTAGAAGAAGTGAATGGCACGGTGAGTGTGTGGTCTGGAGTGTTGGATAATGTTAGATGACAGGCTGGTGTAGGTGTGATTTTAAGTGAAAAGATGAAGAACAACTTGATTCACTATAGTTGCGTAAGTGAGAGAATCTCTGGATTCGTTTGAAAGTGAAACTTCATAGAATTGTAATTGTTGTAGTGTATGCTCTTTGTGACTCGGAACCTTCTGATAAGAAGGAAGATTTCTGGAATGAGCTAAAAGCTGTTTTGAGCCAGTTTGGTGCTAAAGAAAAAGTTATAATAGCAGGGGATTTCAATGCTAGAGTAGGTGTGCAGAATGCAATTTCTGACAATGTTCTGGGTAAGTTTAATGATCCTTGTGTGAATGATATTGGTGAAATATTAATTGAACTCTTATTGATGTATCTAATACTTTTTTCAACCACAAGTATATCCACATATATACTTGGGAAAATCATACTCTTGGGCAAAAAAATGTGATAGATTTTGTTGTCTACGATCAGCATGTGAAACACTTAGTTGTTGACACCTGTGTGATAAGAGGTGCAGATGTTGGTTATGATCATTACTTGGTAGTGTCACGAGTTAAACTTAATGTTGGTTGGAGGAAAAGGAATAGGATGAGGCCCAGGATAGAAAGAATAAATGTTGAAAGGCTCCTTGAAGATCATCAGCGTTATTCTGACTTACTCAGAGAACATCTGAAGTCTGGTGAGAGGGATGTAGAAAAGAAGTGGGAATGTTTTAAGAACTGTGTTGTCACTGCTGCTAAAGAGGTCTGTGGCACCACAATAGTGGGTAACAATAGAGGTGATGCTTGGTGGAATGGTGAGATTGAAGAGGCAGTAAAGAGAAAGAAGGAAGCCTAGTACAGGGTCTTACATTAGAGAAAGTGTGGGATGTTTAAAGTGGTTTCATGCCTGGTAAAGGCTGCACTAACCAAATTTTTGCATTATGCATGATGATTGGAAAGTATCTGGCTGTTGGTAAGAAAGTTTTTGCTGCCTTCATAGATTTAGAGAAAGCTTACGACCGAGTGAATAGGACACTTTTGTGGAAGCTATTGAATGAATATGGTGTTTCTGGGAATCTACTTAATAGTGTAAAATAAAAGCCATGTATGCTGGTAGTAGAGCTTGTGTACGAGTGAATGGTGTTTTATCAAAATGGTTTTTCATTGGTGCAGGAGTTAGACAAAATTGTGTAATGTCACCATGGCTGTTTAATATATTTATGGATGCGTGCATGCATGACGCCAAAATAGATAATACTGGTTTATGTCTTGGTGACATCCGTGTGTGCAGATTGCTGTATGCTGATGACACTGTTCTGTTGGCAGAGAGCAAAAGCGATTTGCAGAGTATGTTGTCCCGGATGTACGAAGTTTGCATGAAATGCAAACTGAATATAAATAAGGAAAAAATCAAAGTTATGGTCTTTGAAAGAGGAACTGGTAGCACTGAATGTAATGTAAGTATAAATGGCACTGTGATTGACCAGGTGAGTGAGTTTGTGTATTTAGGAAGCATGTTTGACAAAGAGAACAAATTGGATGGCGAAATTAGTAGGCGAGTGAAGTCTTCATTGAAAATCATAGCTGCTCTGGGAGGTTTTCACAGGAATGTTGGGTTCTCTAGAGAGTCCTGCATGGCTGTGTATGAAAGTGTAATTGTTCTTACTCTGATGTATGGTAGTGAAACTTGGGTACTACAGAAGAAACATAGAAGCCGTTTGTGTGCTGGAGAAATTCGTTACTTACAGGGGGTTTGTGGCAAGACACGGTCTGATTGTGTGAGGAATGAAGACGTGTTGCAGTTGTGTGATGTCAAGCAAAATGTTGTTAGCAAGATGGAGACCAATATGCTTCGGTCGTTTGGCCATGTTGAAAGAATGAGTGATGAGATGCTTACTAAGAAAATCTTTTTAGCCCAAGTGGCAGGAAGGAAAGACATAGGAAAGCCAAGGAAGACATGGGTGGATCAGATTCAGGAGTGTCTGCATGAGAAAAAGATTATGAGTATGAAGTATAAAAGATCTTGTGTATGGCGTGTAATGGATATCAGTGAAGCTCTAGTTGTATGTCAAGATTGCTGTAAATAGAGAAGTTTGATACAACAGCAGTAAGTAAAAATATCGGGTAGTTTGCATTTCTTTTTGGAGCTAACCTCTGAATCTCGGAGAACAGCTTAGTGATATGTATGTATGTAGGTAGGTACGTACGTACGTACAGGGTGTCTCACAAAGGACTCCCTGATTTTAAAATGAAATAACTCTGAAACGGAGATCGATAGAAGAATGAAACAAAGGGTATGTTTATTTGGAAAGCCGTAAAAATCTGATACATGTATGTAAAAATAAAAATCTGATACAATGTAAAAATCAAAATCTGATACAATGTAAAAATCAAAATCTGATACAATGTAAAAATCAAAATCTGATACAATGTAAAAATCAAAATCTGATACAATGTAAAAATAAAAATCTGATACAATGTAAAAATAAAAATCTGATGCATGCATGCATGCTTCAAACTGATCGTATCTGTCTCTTCACACTGTGTGATGAGAAGTTTGGTACTATGAATTCTGTTTTCATTCAGTTTCTTCCCCAGACCACTGCAATTTTCAAATTTTTTGAATATTTCATGTAGGCCATTTTTGTTGAAGGGTTCTGTGATGCCAAGTAGAGTGCTTTGTGGAAACTTCCTTTAAAATTTATTTTAAATTATGCTGTTTATGGTTAGGGAGAAGTGTTCAGTATTGAAATCAGACAAATAGTTGAATTTACGTGGTTTTATTGGGATAATTTGCTTTATGTTTTTGACAGACAATTTTTTTAACCAGAAACTAGTTCATCATCAGGACTATGTAACTAACTAGAACCTAGCTTATCATCTGTGACATAGTCCTGATGAAGAGCTAGGTTCTAGGTTGAAAATATGGCTATCAAATATAAAGCAAATTACCTCTGTAAAATTCATAAATTCAACTCTTTTTATTTTTACAGGTATTAGGCAATTAGTGTGCAATGCATTCAGAAATTTCCAATTTACCTGACAAAAGTTATATTTTCCTATTGATAAATCAAAAGGAAGAAGCCTAAATATTCACTCTAGTGCAGAAAAATGAATTTTGAAAAGGTGCATGCAACTTTCTTTTTATTTTGCAGGATGTTTAATTAGGGGTGTCACAGAAATCATGAACTTTTCAATTAAACATTGGCATTTATGTTGTAAAATGTGAAATGACATTGGGTTTTGAAATATATGGAGAACACAGTGAGTTTCTAGTGCATCAGTTAAATTTGTAATCAAAATTCTGCTAGTTTTTTCAAGGAAACAAAGCTTTCAACCTTAATTCTTGGATTACAGCCTGGCGTACCGTCATTAAAAGCCTGTTACTGATATATGTCTTTGAAGTAACATTCTCATTTGCAATTCTGGTTTATTCCTGCAGGGCGAGGAGCCAGTCACCTTTCTCACCTTTTGTCACTTTTTTTTCAGCTTTTGACACCTTTTCAAACCTTTTTTTGACAATATTGGGGGAAAATGTACAATTTAACAATATAGTTTCAAAAGAAGATGCTGGAAGTTGAAAGATTATTATTGTAAGTATGCCTACAACTATGTGAATGTAGTTATTTCTGTACTCCTATACCTCCCCTTATAATTGTAGGAAGGCCTCATAATATGTATGTTCATCGGCAAGGCAGCATATGCCACTGCACGTCCAGTGACATGACGTTATATGCTGTCCAACTTTACTTCAGGCTGTAAGTAAAAAGTGGCAAAAGCGACAAAATTGTATGGGGGTTCCAGTAAGTTTACTGTCCTGCTGAAAACAAACATGAATTTTCCATAAATGTCTCTGCATTTTTATTACTGTCCACAAATGTGTTAAGCCCCAATGATGAACGAAGATGAGCTGAGGGGCATCTAAGCTAATTACATTTTATCCTTTCATCCTCTGAGAAACTCCATTTAAAAGTGAAATCTTATAGGCTGTCATCAGCATATTTTCCTTCGTGTGACAGAATTTTCAAAAGCAGTCGCTGTTTTTTTATTGTATTCATTGGGTGGATGCTTTTTGGCAAAATTTACAGATTTCGACAATAGTTAAATGTTTTCAGAAAGCTGGGTTTCTGCAAAATGCAGAAATGAATGATGAAACTGAAGTTGACAATACCACCAACATCCTACTAGGAACATTACCTGAAGGCATCAAAAACCACCTGCTAAGTGAAGATCAGTTCCCAGCAAGAACACCGGGGGGAGGGGGGGGAGTTGCTAGTTGTTGGTATAGCCAAATTTTTGATAAATTTAAAACACTTAAATAGATTAAACCTTTTTTGAAAGCATTTTAAAAAATGATAAGATACACTGCCGGACAATTGCTAAGGACGGATGACAATAGCAACGATAGCAACCATAAAATGGAAGGCAGGAAAATGTGGAAATTAGCATAAGTGCGGGATACAGTAAGACGTGTTGTGCGTATGCAAATTTTGGATTGCCGAACTTGTTCGTTACGTCATAGCGCTGATAAGAGATATAAAGGATTTGACGCTATTGACCGTTGTTGTTCAAACGCAAAGTCGAAAGGGAAAGAATCAATTGACGAACTTGCAATTTTCAGTATGTCTTCCCGACATCACCTAGATGATTTTACGCGTGGCCATATTATTGGCAAGATTGAAGAAGGGCGAAAAATAACAGATGTTGCCAGGGAGTTCGACATCAGCCAGTGTTGTTTCAAGGCTTTGGAAATCATTTCAAACAAATGGAGAGTGTAGCAAACGTCACGGGGGAGGTCGTGTTCGCAGTACGACACCTGCAGAAGATCGATACATAGTGCTATCAACAAAAAGACACCGGCGCAGCACAGCTAGTGAGGTAGCAAATCAGTTTATGGCTGCTACTGGCAAGTGGATCTCCCGAAAAACTGTCGCCAGACGTTTGCATGAAGGAGGACTATATGCCCGCCGTCCTGTTGTGTGCATCCCATTGTCCAGACGTCACCGTACCGCCCATTTGCAATGGTGCCATCAACATCGCAATTGGACTGATAACGACTGGTCTGCTGTCCTCTTCTCAGATGAGAGTAGATACAGCCTATCGTCTGATTGTCGACGACAACTGATCTGGCGTGATAGTGGTACTGCATATTGTCCAGCAAACATACAGGAAAGGGACCGATATCCGACATGTAGTGTCATGGTATGGGCTGGCTTCATGATCAATGGCCGTACGTCCCTCTATGTGTTTCCAACTGGGACTATGACTGGCCAACGATACATTAATGATGTTCTGTTACCTCATGTTCCGTGGTGCTGTAGGTGATAGATTCATTTTCATGGACGACAACGCAACATGTCATCGAACAGTCGCTGTCCAGGAGTGTCTTGAGAGTGAGGATATTCAACGCCTCGTATGGCCAGCACGTTCTCCAGATCTGAATTCCATTGAAAATGTGTGGGATGCTTTGGGGAGGAGTCTTGCTGGTCGCCAATGCCCTCCAATAAACAAGGACACCCTCATCCGAGCACTGACAGAGGAATGGGATAAATTACCCCAACAGCTGCTTGATAATGTTGTGCAAAGCATGACACGACGTGTGGAATCTTGCATCGCCCTCCATGGTGGCCATATCCCGTATTGACATCTTACGCCGGAACGCCTGCGGACGGTAATTGCATTTTTTTCACGTTTACGTATTCTGCACAAAATGGCCTGTTTGTCCCTTGAACACGTTCCAAGGCCTTCTGGATTTCAGAGCACAATAAATTGTCTTTCTTGTAATGTCCTGGCATTCTGACATTATTTTATTTCACTTGGCATCGAACTACACTTACTTTTTTATGCGCTATATAGCCGTTTATGATCCGTTCTTAGCAATTGTCCAGCAGTGTATTAGTGATTGATTGTATCAATTATTTTTGTTGTATTTTAGTATTTGACAGCCTTGAAGGAGATAAGGATTTTTCATTTTTCTTAGCCCCCCCCCTCCCCCAAAGTACTCATATGGGCACCACTGGTTCCCAGCAATAGATTGCAATATCATAGTGCACGAAAACGTGGCAGACAGAGGATATTTTTTCTGGTGTGCTATCAAACATTAAAAATCCTATTCTATAGCTATAGGATGGAGAAGAAACTGATGATAATGTGAATGAACACCAAACTATTGGAAGAAAAACCCCTACTTTCCAAGAAACACTAGATTTAGTGTCAAATTTACAACACTATGCATCTGCAAAGCATCCTGCTTTACTAGAAAAACTCACGGAAGTTTATGTAGAAATTGAAAAACACTGGGCCCATCCACATGAGTTCTGAAACGAATTCCCAGTAAGGAAAGTAATGTTGATAATTAATAAGTGTCGTCCATTAATAATTAGTATTCTTTCAGGTAAAGCGGATGGTGAAACATTGCATAAAAAACTATGTGAAGCACTTTCTGAGGCCAATTTATCACAAAACAGATGCCTAATGCTTGGATCAGATGGACCTAATGTTAATTAAAAAGTTTTTAGGCTTTTCAATAGTAATGTCCAGGAGACACGAGGGACAAGTCTTATAAACATAGGTACCTGCAACATCCACACAATGCATAATGCATATGTAAAATCATTGGAATGTTAAGGTGAAGAAGCTTCTGAGCTGCTGATCATCATTTACCATTATTTTGACGGTTGGCCTGCCTGTTGGGAAGAGTTTGAAGAAATTCAATCTAAATATAACGTTCCACACCACACATTTTTGAAACATGCAACAACAAAGTGGCTTACCTTGGGGCCTTCAGCCAACAGGATTTTGGAGCAGTGGGACATTATTCAGTTCTATTTCCTTAAGCACATGCCTCTGAGAAAAAAATTGTGCTGCTCTTCAATCCAGATCCTACAAGGCTGTTGTTAGTGCCTTAAAGAAACCTTCAAAAAAAGCTGAACTTCATTTCATTACTTCACCAGCAGAACCCATTCATGAAGTTCACAAAAGTTTTCAGTGCCAAGCACCCATGATCCACAAATTGCATGAAGAAATAGGGAACGTTCTTCAGACCTTCATGGCTCGTGTTTTGAAGACTGTTGTCATTAGAAAAATCACTAATTTTTTAAAAGTTGATCTTGATGAACTGTTTACAGTTGGTAATCTACTTCCTCTTGAAGAACTTGTCATTAATGAAAGGTCACAGACAAGCTTTCTAAACTGAAAGAAAGTGATAAGTTGTTCCTGAAGGAAGATCGAAAATACTATATTACTGCTTGTAAGCGTGTGATGGAAAAGACTTGCTTATCAAATGGATCACTTAAAAATTTTAGATTTTTAGACCCAAAAGAAAGAATGAATGATAGAAGCTGCAGAGACATATTGAAAGTTGCAAAAATTATTCCATTTCATGTTCAACTGGATTATTTGTTAGATGAGTGGAAAATTTTGCAACTTTAAAAAGATGATACAGCATTTAAAAGCAAAACTATTGATGATTACTGGCAACAACACATCTCAAAAAGGACTCACTATCAAAAGATATTAAATTTCTAAATGTTGTAATATTATTCTCAATAAAAACTTAAGTCATAAAGGCAGCTCTTACTTTGTCACATGGAAATGCTGACATAAGAGACTATTTTCCATTTCTAAGCGTATATTAGGAGAAGATAAATCAGCATTGACCGAAAGATTTGTAAACAGTGTATTGACTATGAGGGATGCCTTGAAACAATATCTTAATTTTCTTTTTGTACTCATTAATCCAAAACTCATTAAGTATGGACAACAAGCACATTCAAAGTAAACTGCTTTTGTGGAAGAATGTAAGAGGAAAAAGAAAATCAAATTAGAAGAAAAGCGAAAAGAAGAACAAAAAAGAATGAATTATGAAAAAGATATGAAAAAGATAAAAAAGTCATTTGAATGTGAGACTGCTGCTTTGAATGACAAGAAGAAAGAACACCTATTAGGAGTGTTCAAATGAAAAGGTACGAAACGACACTGTGGGTATAAATGAAGTCTTTATTCAAAGTATACACCATAGGCCGTAGCACAACGATCCCATTGATTAACGAGCCGAAGGATTCCTTGTTCCCAGAATTCCTGTGGCCGTGACGAGACCCAGTCCTGCACAGCGTCCTTGAGTTCGTCGTCCGAGTGGAAGCGCTTCCCTTTCAGATGTTTTTTCAGGGGACCAAACACATGGAAATGGTCAAGCTGCTCCCACTGGAACTTGGCCAGTTCCGCGTGTGTGACCCTAGAGACGTGTGGACGCGCGTTATCATGGAGCAGAACCACACCCTCGGTGAGCAGCCCCGGTCTTTTGTTCTTGATGGACCTGCATAGGCTTCGGAGTGTCTCACAGTACACATCGGAGTTAATGGTTCGTCTGTGCTGGAGGAATTCAACAAGTAGTGGACCTTGGACGTCGAAAAAGACGGTGAGCAACACCTTGCCTGCTGACGCCACGGCTTTGAACTTTTTAGGGGGAGGTGACGAAGCATGCTTCCACTGCTTGCTGTCCCGCTTTGTCTCTGGCTCGTAGTGATGGCACCAGCTCTCATCACCTGTGACGATCCGCTCCAGGAAAGCAGGGTCTTCATGATACCGAAACAGATGTTGAAGTGCTAGCCCCATACGCAGTTCCTTTTGCTGGTCAGTGAGCTGCTTCGGAACCCACTGCGCGCACACCTTCCGATAACGCAACCTGTCGTGAACAATTGTCCACACTGTTCCAACGCTGACATCCACCTGCACCGCCAACATTCGCAATGTGACACGCCGATCACCTCTCACTAGGTCGTCCACCTTGTCGATGAGATCGGCCGTGATGACTGTGTTTGCCTGGCCTGGTCTCGGGTCATCAACCAAACTCACACGGCCTGCACGAAAACGGGCACTCCATTTTCTCACTGACTTGTCGGACACACAGTCTTCCACATATACGGTCACATCCGGTGATGAATAGCGGCCGGTTTAACACCTTCTGCTGTCAGAAATCGGATAACGCCTCGCTGTTCCTCAATCGTCGAATTTTGCAGTGTGAACGCCATCCTGTCCTCACACGCACTGCAGCGTCAATTGGACAGCGCTCTTTATAAGAGCCTCTGCTCTCTCCTGCGCATGCGGGCGCCCGCGCATGCTCCGATCCACGCCGGTGACTCCAATCGCATCCCTAGATGTGTCGCTACATTCTCCCATAGCGGCATAGGCAAATATGTTAACGGTTACGTTCTTATGACGTTTCGTACCTTTTCATTTGAACACCCTTATACAAACTAAGGAGGCAAGAGAACTCTTTTTGGAAGCTTCAGCTAAGCTGAAGAAAGCACTTGAAAAAAATTATTTAAAGGGAGAAAAATTAGCTGAAAGCATGCTCGAGGGAGTAAAATGTATGCAAATGGAAGAAAGAGTGGTAGAAAAGGAAGTGAAAATTATTCAGAAGAACCTTGAGAAAAGAAAATCAACTATGATTACATCATTTTTTGCTAAGATGCCTAGAAAACAGTAAGCCAAACAGTTTTTTCTTCAGAATTGTTTTTCTGGAACATTGAATAGAATTGTACATCATTAAATTTTTAGAATTTTGCGTAATTTTTTTTTTCTGTAAAATTATATAATGACAATAAAATGGCCATACCCCATCCAGGACAGAGCTGAGATGGGCTGAGCCCGAGCCCGAAAGCTCGAAGCAGAGCCTGGGCCCGAATCGGGCTCGGGCTGTAGAATACTTACTGCGGTTTGGACTTGGGCGGGGTCAGGCTCTTAGAGAGAGCGAGAGTTTTTTTTTATATATAAATGTGATTTTATATGATTTACCAAATGAGACATTTTACAGTTGGTAAAAAGGAATTCTTCTGCAACTGGTTGTGGTTGGGCAGCGGGAATTCAAAATGGCCATTTATTCCATGTTTGGGTAGAAAATGCCATAGGCCGCGCAATAATGTGTTTTTGCAGAGAAGAAAACTCTTTTTCAAGAACTATAGATATTGGATAGTTGATAGCATGCCGACAATAATTTACCCCTTATCTCTAAGCAGTAGCTCCCTACTAATTCTATTTAGCAAAGTACATATTACAGCAGATTATGGTGCGATAATATTAGCATTATTTGAGCAACATACAATTGCAGCACTGCCCGATCATTTTGTTGCCTGGCCGCCCGAAGCACTTCAGGTGGAAACAAATGGTCAAAGAAAATCTTATAGTTGCACTGTAAAAATTGATAGAGGTCCCTTCTCCACTTCCCATATTGCAGGAGGAGGAGAGAGAATGGAAGAGTGGAAAAGGAGATGTTTTTTATTAATAGTTAAACAGATTATCCAGTTTTCAGGCTCGTTCAGGCCCTTGCTCTATCTTGAAATATAAAATTCGGGCTCGGGCTCCGAAAATTGAGCCCGAACTCAGCTCTGATCCAGGACCATAATGAAGAAATTTATTATGATCTTGCCTGGCCTCTTTTTTGGTAGGGGAGTATAAAAAAAAGAAAAAAATTCTTTTTTTGTAACTATATTTGTTATTTTGTGCTATTGGCAAGAAGTCTCTTTTAATCAATTTTAGTCACCTTTTTAAAAAAATTTGTCGCCTTTCTCACCTTTTTCAAAGGTCTCCTTAGCTCCTCACCGTGTTCCTGATATAAATACCAAGTTATGTGGTAATTTACTTCTTAATACAGATACCACAGAACTTGGTATTTATATTAAAAAATATTAAAAATAGCTTCTGAGTGCTTGCAAAACTTTGGTAATTTTTGTGCCAACAGTTTAATCCTGCTTCCTCAGCATAAGTCAGAAACAGAGGTGACATGAGGTTGGGCTGAGCAAATAAATAAACTGATTACTTTAAGATGTCTATCTGATAGAAAAAATTTGTTACAGTGCCACTGGAAGAATGCATATCATTGCACTATGTTATTAATAAAGCACAGACAAAATGAGTACAGAAAGCAAAATATAGAACAAGAAATCAACCTAAAGCATTTTAATGCTGAATTGCAACATTGTATGAGATATATTTCAAAGTACACCAAACCATGCACACTTAAGAAGCACGTATAGCATAGTAAGTCTGTTTATAAATTTACTGGTGTAATATGCATACAGATTTGCCAAGCTTTCACACTCCACTGGGAGGCTTTTTCAAGGCAGTGGTAGCAATTTATGTCTACCATTGCCTTTAAAAAGCTTGGCAAATCTTTATGCATATTACACCAGTAAATAAACGGATAATGCTACCATTGCTGTTGAAAAAGCCTCCTAGTGGAGTGCGAAATTTTAGCCAATTTTTATGTGTATTACACCAGTAAATAAACGGACCTACCATACTATAAGTACTTCTTGAGTGTGTACGAGATATATTTTTGTTTACATAATTTTCTCATACTACATCATGGAAAAAATTATTAGGCCAGTAATGATTTTGACCAAAAATAAACTAATGGTGAAGAAAATTGCCCAGTCTCTCAATGATTTGGATCATTTGTGTAGTCGGAGAACGCATTTTTGGAATGTTTTGTCCGGCTCATCTGATGGTTGTAATTAGCTCCTCCTTATTCTGATACTGCTGATTGTTTCTGTATACTTCCCAAGCCAATATGCCCCACAGATTTTCCATGGGTATCAAATTGGGACTTTTGGCTTCCCAGTCAAGCAGCGTTGTGTTATTGACCTCAAAATCTGATTTTGTGGAAGCAGACACATGAATCGAAGCATTTTCTGTTGGAAGATGTAGTCCCCAGATGTGATGAGCAGTGCCTCAGGCAATAAATGTTCAGTCAATATACTCTGATAGTTTAAAACTCAGGCTTCATGCGACAATAACACATAAACATATAAAACGGGCGAAACACACAGAGTCACGTACGGTAAAAGGTTTGTTTAGCGGTAGCTTTCTGTCATACTACGACCTTGATCACCCGCAATCGACTGGATGGCCTGGTTGCCAGAACTACAATTTGAAGTTTGGGTATTGGAACTGTTGCCAGATTTTAGAAGAGAGATCCAAATAAATGGGATTTGGTGAGGGTTCTCTGAATTGCAGTTTATGGTGAACAAAATTTCAATGCTATCTTGGAAACGCAGAGATGCCTTGTTGATGAAAGGGGCAACTTTTTTGGTTTCTTTCCAAATGGGAACTGCAGAGGTGTCTTCAAGGGTTAGTGCAGATAAAGCTGTCCTTGGAAGACCATTGGAAACATCTTTTTTGTGTTCACCAAGTCTTGTTTTGATGCTTCGGTATGTGCTTCCAATATACACTGAGAGACCAGAGGAAGTTGAAATGGGAATAGCATAAACTCCAGGGGTGTCCAAGGGTGAGACAGGATCCCTGTCTTTAAGCAGGCACATTATTGCAGAAGGGTTTGGTTTCACTGTGAGAGTGTAGCCCATAGTTTTGAAAAGTTTATACATCTTATAAGAGAAGGATCCATGGAAAGAGATGGAACCAATGAATGGTGGTTTTTCCATTATTATTGGTAAGAGAGCAGACAGATTTTTCAAGTGGGAATTTTGGAGGAATTTTTGAGTTGTAGAAGGTGGGAACTGATGGGCTTCGGCAATTTTCTTTATGGTGTCAATTTCTTCATTGAAGGAAGATTCAGTGTTGCAAACAATCCTGGCACGATTGACATAAGTTTTAAAGGCTGCAAATTTGTGAGCAGTTAGGGAGTGGGATGAAAATGGGATTATTATGTTTGCTATTGCAGAGGGTTTTCTGTAGACAGATCTGTTGAGATGATTCTCTTGCCTTGCCAGGTGGACATCCAAAAAGTCAATGCCTTGCTGTGATTCTTCCTTGATGGTGAATTTCATTGATAGGAACTTTAGGGAAATATTTTCAAGAAGAGATTCAAGGTCAGTTCTATTGTGTGGCCCAATTGCAAAAATATCATCAACATCTCGAAGCCAAATGGAAGGCTGTAGATTGTGTTCCATGACTGTTTTTTTCGATATGTTGCATGAAAACTTCAGCCAGAAGTGGAGAGAGAGGTGAACCCATCGGAAGTCTTTCTTGCTGACGGTAGTATTTGTTGTTGAACTCGAAACAATTAAGATCTCTCAGAGTTCGAAGGCAGTCATACAGGTCTTTTGTTAGTGGGCCAGAGAGTGATTGGTTTTCTTTTAGCAATTGTACTAGCAGCATATAAGAGAGAGACCCCTCACCAAATCCCATTTATTTGGATCTCTCTTCTAAAATCTGGCAACATTTCCAACACCCCAACTTCAAATTGTAGTTCTGGCAACCAGCCCATCCAGTTGACCGTGGGGATCAAGGTCGTAGGATGACCGAAAGCTACCGCTAAACAAACTTTTTACCTTGCGTGACTCTGTATGTTTTGCTCGTTTTACATGTTTATACTCTGATAGGTTTCAGAATTTGTTCTTGGCAGCAGAAAAGCAAATGTAGTAGTTCATTTAGCTGCAAAACCATCCCACACCATCACAAAACCACCACCAAATTGTTGCTTTGAAAAGTAAGCTTTGTCGTGATGGAGGTGATTCCAGTAATGTCAAAAACCATTCACACTATCTAAATTAAACCCTTTTTTTTTCATAGTAAAACACAACATTCTCCCACTTAATACCAAGAGTCAGATTCTTTTTAGCAAATGCAACTTGACACTTCTTATGCTTTTTTTTGTGAGAGGTGCTTGTGCTTTTATTTTTGAATACCATATGTTTGGATTTCTCAGTAACACAGTACGCACTGTTCAGCTGAAACAAGATAATCGTGAATCACTATTAATTTGGGATGACAATTGGTTTTTAGCCTGGTAGAAAATGGCTTTCTGTTGGTGAGAGGTAAGAAGAGATGATGGCCTACCTGTGCTTCTTCATTTGCCATAATTTTCAGGAACCTGTGGAAAAGTATTTGCAGCAGACTTGGATCTATTCATTTGTCGTGCAATTGCATGTCCACTCATTCCACATGCTTTGCAAGCAAGGATTTTGCCTTTTTCAATCTTCAGCAAATGTTCCGCTTTCATTGGATCTGTTCATTTGTCATGCAATTGCATGTCCACTCATTCCACATGCTTTGCTAGCAAGGATTTTGCCTTGTTCAATCTTCAGTAAATGTTCTGCTTTCAGCATTGTAAGGTGTACATATATTGTGCTACCAACTACATAGAATGATTCATGACATGTGACACTAGGATCCCAACCCAATAAACTATGATGATTTAGGCTGTGACATCAGAAAAAAGGCTGGCCTTGCATTTGTTTCCAAGCTGTATAGCATCTGCAAATTATAAAATACTATATTTAAAGCAATTTTAAATGTTTTAAAACAAATACTAACTAGAAATATCACTTTCTGCCTTATGTTAATGTCATGTCATTTGCACAATGTTCAGTCCTCTGGTGTTTCAGAATTTGCGTTTTTTTGATGGGCCTTAAGTTTTTTTCAGCATTGTAGACAGTGAAATTATTTCAGAAGTGTATATTGTTTTGAAAGCCATTCCTTCTTTAAGGTGCTTTCGATGGAATCTAAAGTGTCTGTGTATGAAAAATGGGTAATTATATACGAGTGGGTATCAATAAATTTGTCGCCTAATAGAGGAAGACTGGTGCTGTATGAAAGGGCACTATAGTTTTATTCAACATAATCTCCCTTTAACTGTACACAATCTTAGTACAATATTCCTCCAACTGTTTCAAATGTATCTGATAAAACTCTCTGCATTGGTCTGCAAACCATGCATTCACACAGCACTAAAGCACTTAACATCCTCATTTATCTGAAACTGATGTCCCTCCAGATATTTTTTTAGTTGTGAGAATATATAATAATCAGTGAGAGCTAAATCGGGGGAATAGGATACATGAGACAGCAATTTAAAGTGCAGATCTTAATGAAGATCCATTGTTTTGTGGGTCTTGTGTCCTGGAATATTGTCCTGCAAAAAGAGATGCCTCTGGAGAGTTTCCCTTGGTGTTTTTTCCATTTGTGGTGCATTTGGTGTAGGAGGTCACATTATTAGCCTCTGTAGCTTGTTTTCCAGGATTTCATGTAAATCAACAAAGATCAAACCTTTGCTATCCCAAAACACTGATGCGGGCACCTTGCTTACAGATGGCTGTTGTCAAAATTGTTTTTAGCCAGTGAGATCCAGATTGTGGCCACTCCGTAGATTGTTGTTTGGTCTCTGGATCATAGTGGTCAGTACAGATTATATCCATAGTCACAAGTTGGTGCACGAAATTGGAAAAATCCAGTAGAACATGGTCAAGAACAGCACAATCAACCCTCTACCATTTCCATTGTTATGTCACACATTTTGGTACCCATTTTGCAGACAGATTTCTCAACTGCAACTCATTATGAATAATATGATTTACACATCCATAGGACAAGGTAAGAGCTTCAGCAATAATATGGATTCCAATATGCCAATTATCCTTTGTCAAGTTGGGCACAGCATCAGTGTTTTCTCAAGTTGACTGTGACAGTGGTCTTCCACTACAGGGTGCATCTGGTGTGGACACCTGACCCCTTTTAAACTGAAACACCCAGTTCTTAACCATGCTGTAGGATGAGCAACCATCAGGCATCATATCCTCATGGATTTCCTGTGGGCTCAACCCTTTAACAAAGAAGTACTACACAATTTCGCATTTCTCTTTGTCGAAATTCATGTTTCCACACACTTTCACTTTTTAACAATTGGAAAAGAAAATGAACTTTCTGGTGTCAGACGAATATGCTTTGACATGAGTGGTTACAATCATTCAACAACAAAGAGAACTATATCAGGCCACAGACTTATTGATACCTCCTCGTGCAAGGCAAGGTATAATTCTGTAACAATGTAGCTTGCTGCAGAAATGGAAGAATGACAGGATAAGTACCAACAGACAGGGAAAGGGTTGCAGTGTAACTAAATGTTAATTGGATTGTATATTTCCTGGGTGTTTTTATTTTTATTTTACTTTTTTCATTAAAGCTTCAATGCTGGTTAAGTTGGACAAAATGAGAAAGCCAACAGACAGGGAAAATTATTATATTTGCACTTTTAAGGTATTAACCTCTTGCAAAGTGCGCATAGTTTACGTGCAATTCATAAATGAAAAAACCATGAGGAATAACCACTCACTCACCATAAAGATCATGGTAACCTCCAATGACCACACACTTCCAACACGTCATTCATCGTGATGTAACTGGGCTTCCACAGGTTTACAGACTTCTTGCTTACGCTTCTTATTTTCGGGTGTGAAACATCGTTTTTTTTTTTCCTTTGCCTTATAAGATGTTACTATAATGCTTGTCAATTCGATAAAAATCACACATACAACTCATTCATACAATTCAACTAAAAACTATGTACATAAACCTTACATTCACAGGTGATTAAACCTTGGTCAACTCTAATTATGGAACTCCTCCTTCTGTTTCACAACCTCTGCTACTCCCACTGCAAGTGTCACACCCATTCAGCCCCGCACATCCAATCCTCTAGTACTTTTGACAGGTCCCTGTCATCCTCTCTCCACGTACAAGTATCAGAGCAATCGCGCACAAGAGACACAACGATTCAGAGATAGCGACTGGAGCCTAGGCCTCGATGGCTCTGCTCACTTGAGCTGTGGTGGGCGGGTGAGACACACCTGCCTCCTGAAGATGACAGGGACCTGTCGAAAGTACTAGAGGATTGGATGTGCGGGGCTGAATGGATGTGACACTTGCAATGGGAGTAGCAGAGGTTGTGAAACAGAAGGAGTTCCATAATTAGAGTTGACCAAGGTTTAATCACCTGTGAATGTAAGGTTTATGTACATAGTTTTTACTTGAATTGTATGAATGAGTTGTATGTGTGATTTTTATCGAATTGACAAGCATTATAGTAACATCTTATAAGGCAAAGGAAAAAAAAAAAACGATGTTTCACACCCGAAAATAAGAAGCGTAAGCAAGAAGTCTGTAAACCTGTGGAAGCCCAGTTACATCACGATGAATGACGTGTTGGAAGTGTGTGGTCATTGGAGGTTACCATGATCTTTATGGTGAGTGAGTGGTTATTCCTCATGGTTTTTTCAGACAGGGAAAAGTTCACAGTTTCTAAATATGTTTATATCTAGTGAATTTTATATTTTGGGAATATTTCTACTGTGGAAAAGAGAATTTAAAAGAAAAAAACAACATGTACATCATCTCCCTTGAACTTGCTTTGTAATGGCGTGTCATCTGTTTAAGTAAACATCTATGATCCACCAACAATTTCACTAGTTCGACCTGTCATTAACAGTTATTAGAAAATAGCATATAGCCTGTCCTAGGATGGTTGTTTTTAAGCTTTAAATAAATATTAATATATAGGGAATGTTGCCCGTTCTATGACGGAGTGAAATTTTTAATTGAAGCAGTTTGAAAACAAATCAAATAGACGCCGGATTTCTGTCAGGAAATATAGTAAAAACTTATACAGGGTGTCCCGAAAAATTGTTGTTCGCTAGCACATAGGGGAGCGTCATTTGAGGCGATGACATTGGAGAGGAAGGATGCAGCACTACAGTAATAGGGAGATGGCGGATATGCAATACGCATTACACATATGGGGCCGCAGATGGCAGTGGGTGAGCTGCGCAGCGTATGTACCAGGTGAGGTTTCCAAACCGACGCCTGCCCCATCATCAAATGTTTGGACATGTGCACCAACGATTGTGTTAAATTGGAGCCTTCAAAAGAAACGGCCACTGTGATCGGGAACGTAGTACGCGCACACCTGCCATGGAGGAAGCTGTCCTAGGTGAAATTCAGCAGAACCCACGTACAAGTATCAGAGCAATCGCGCACAACCTGGCTGTACCTTGCTCCAGCATTATGTGCACATTGCACGAGGAGACGCTACACCCATACCACATCCAAAGAGTGCAGACATTGGGTGCAGGCGATTACCCCCAGCGTGTTGCGTTCGCACATTGGTATTTGCACCAATGTGTTGCAGAGCCTGACTTTACTTCGTGGATTCTTTACACCAATGAAGCAACATTTTCACGAGACGGTGTACTGAACCACCATAACATGCATGTGTGGGTGCATGAAAACCCTAGGAGTACATGGAAGTGGTCTTGCCGCAGTTGCTTTGGGACGTTTCTCTCGCTGTATGGACACACATCTGGTTTCAGCATGACGGGGCACCCGCACATTTCAGCCAGAAAGTGCGGCACTACCTGAATACCACCTACCCTCATCGCTGGATTGGCAGAGGCGGACCCGACCCGTCACATGGCCACCATGGCCACCACAACCCCCCACCCCACCCCGTCTTCTTCCTGTGTGGATACATAAAGTCCCTGGTGTACGAAACACCCATAGATTCGGACGTCAACCTCATCGCCAGGGTCGTTGAGGCGGCAGAACGTGTCCGTGACAGACCTTCCCTATTTGAACGTGTTTGACAATCCTTGCATCGCCGATGTGAAGCCTGAATTGCTGGGGATGGCAGGAATTTTAAACATCTGTTGTAATGTATCTTGATTTGTTCCACATGTACATCGCATTGTCTTGTGTGTTAATAAACCAATGTTCAACACTGGTATCTGCCTTCCTTTCTTTGTGTGTTGTTCACTTTGCTGTCACACCGTATGATCGCGTTTGCGACCCTCACTTCCTATGTAAAATTGGTTTGTAGTTATCTGGCGGACCTACCCCTAAAGTTTGTCTACGGCCTTTTGGGACACCCTGTATAGTAAAGACTCATTTATGTTAGAATTAAAACTTATATGCTATTTATTTCTGTTTTTCAAAAGACCTCATGGTAAATAACATTCTGTGTAAAATATTTGTTGTTTAACAATCGTAGGTTGCAGCATTTAGATAGGTCGGTATTTTGCAAAATGTGTAATATAATCAGCACTAAACTCAGAAAGTTGTTTTCGCGCAAACTTACCTTAATAACTTTTACTTTGATTTTTTGCATTAAATTACTTTTCCTCTGGCACACTTGTTATTCCCTTCACAGCTTGTTTTATACTGTCCTATTCGACAGTTAGTTTGAAACTTCATATCGAAGATTTTTCTACAAAATAATGTGACATCTGGTATTACAAATTGGAACTATCTAAATTCTTGACAATGTGCTATATTGGGGCGACATCTGCTTTTAGATGTAATTTTGCTCACTTTGACATCTAAAGATTTCAGTTTTTGTTGTAGGTTACAGCGTTTGGATAGATTGATATTTTGCGAAACGTATAATATAATCAGCACTAAACTCGGAAAATTAGTTAAATTAAAAAAGTAAAAAATAATTAAAGCGTACAAATTAATATTGGAATTGTGTTAAATTTAAATTAATATACAAACGCAACTTGCTGTGATATTAAGAATTTAATTCAAAATTTGTAGATTGGAAAAATAGAAACTCAGTCATTAATAATCCAATGTTTTTAAATTAGCAGCGATCACTTTGACATCTAAAAGTGATTGTGTGCTATTATGCAGCAGACAATCACTTTCACATCTCGAGAGCACACACGGATTGATCTATACTTGATTGTGCAACAATGCACATGTTGCTGTGATATCAAGCGTTCCAGACAGACAAAGTGAGACGTGCATCACATATTGTTGATCAAATATTACTACTTTTGTTCAGATGTCATAAATTTGCTTATTGCGTAAATATTTTTTTGTGGCAAGGAGCTACCAAATTATATATAAGATATGCAGCAGAACTCATGAAATTTGCACTTCCAGCCATTTCAAGTGCTGTTGAGAACAATGCTCATTTGGGAGCTCGATGACATGCAGTGTGCAGCTTTTGTGACCATGCACAAGTATCTACGCATTATCAACATCACCATCTTGCCTCCATATGGTGATAAGCATGCTGCTGTGCAAGAGGAAAGTGAGTTTTCCCCTTTTTTCCCAATAAAAGCATTCCAGAAATAGAAAAAGAAATCCTGATTATATTTAGTTCCTGTGAACTTTTTCCTGTCTGCTGGTATCATTATCTTGTGATTCTGTCATATCTACAGCAAGCTACATCATTAAGGAATTATACTTCATCTCATAAATACAGTAGAACCTGCTGATAACGACCCCATATTTAATGAGATTCTGGATTTAAGAGCAAACCAGGAACTTTTGTTTTTAATTAATAGCTAATTTGGTCATTTTTAAGAAGCAAAATTTAATGAAATCCTGGATTTAATGAGGGAGAGAAAAATTAAGATGATCACTTTTAACAAGCAAAGTAACAAAATTTAATGAAATTCTGTATTTAAAGAGGTAAAGAGAATCATCTGTCCTGGAATGGAAGAATAAAGTGGTGGCATACAGTATGAAATTACAACAATGCAAGGAAATATTTGTGTGCTAGAGGAAGAATGCTGTTAGAAAAGCAATGGGGAGGAGAACACCAAATGCTCAAGTGAGTTATGTACAAGAGACCCTCTCTTCCCTACACTCCAAGGAATATATATATATTTTTAAGTGTTTCCACAGGATGTCTACTTCAGAACTCTCTGTTACTACATAATTGTGTAAGTGCTTATTTTATTTAATTTTAATTTGAGCTACTCAACTGTTGTTAATTCTTTCAAGTATGTCTAGTTGTTATAGATATGTAACATAAATGCATGTAACTTGTACAGAAAACTAGCGGATAATGCTTACCTTGGCATTCCTTTCTAGCGACGGGGACATTTCACGCACGTGTTTTCCGGTCTTTGTTGAGGTTATTGTCCTAAAGTCCGTTGTATGCGATGACTGGCTTTACTTCTCACACTTTTCGCTGGGTATACTCATTGGATCTTTGCTTTAGGATTCCAAACATCAATTTTTACCGTTCTTTATACTCGAAATTTTCGCCCATACTCTGGGCATCTTCAGGAGCGTGGCGACTTTACCACCGATGTTCGTGGCTAACTTCGCGCTAATGGAGTCCGATACTCCTTGTTGCCATTCGTCGGAAAAACTTTCCTGGATATATTTCGTTAACAAGCCCGGCTGGCGCCATCTATGTTTAGTTACGAACACTTTTTTTTTTTTTCCCGTATTTTTTTTTTTTTAAATTTTTTATTTATTTAATTTCTTCTCCTATCCTGGTTTTCTTGTCTTTTTTGCCTGGTTTTCTTTTGTTGTTGTTTTTCTTGTCTTATTAGTTCTTTCCACAGGCCCGATAATGTGCTAGGGTCGTTCTGGTTACACACCCTTGCTTTATTTTTGTAGATTAATATTGCTTCTTCCCTCCTCATTTGCCTTTCCGATTTTTTATTCTTTTTTAGCATTTTAATTTCATCGAACTTTGGGAATGTTCGGTTTTCCAAGCAGAATTGCACTAAAGCTGTTTTGGCTTCTTTTTTTGCCAGTTAGATATGTGTTGTTTAAGTCTTTTTTTAATCTGTTTTTTCGTACTTCCAATGTACGATATTGGGGGTATGTGTGCTATTGGAATTTCGTAGGTTCCTGATTCTTCTAGCATTTTTTCCTCTGTTTTTTTGTTGACAGTCATACTTTATCTAACTGGCAAAAAAAAAGCCAAAACGGCTTTAGTGCAATTCTGCTTGGAAAACCGAACATTCCCAAAGTTCGATGAAATTAAAATGCTAAAAAAGAATAAAAAATCGGAAAGGCAAATGAGGAGGGAAGAAGCAATATTAATCTACAAAAATAAAGCAAGGGTGTGTAACCAGAACGACCCTAGCACATTATCGGGCCTGTGGAAAGAACTAATAAGACAAGAAAAACAACAACAAAAGAAAACCAGGCAAAAAAGACAAGAAAACCAGGATAGGAGAAGAAATTAAATAAATAAAAAATTAAAAAAAAAAAAAAAAAAAATACGGGGAAAAAAAAAAAGTGTTCGTAACTAAACATAGATGGCGCCAGCCGGGCTTGATAACGAAATATATCCAGGAAAGTTTTTCCGACGAATGGCAACAAGGAGTATCGGACTCCATTAGCGCGAAGTTAACCACGAACATCGGTGGTAAAGTCGCCACGCTCCTGAAGATGCCCAGAGTATGGGCGAAAATTTCGAGTATAAAGAACGGTAAAAATTGATGTTTGAATCCTAAAGCAAAGATCCAATGAGTATACCCAGCGAAAAGTGTGAGAAGTAAAGCCAGTCATCGCATACAACGGACTTTAGGACAATAACCTCAACAAAGACCGGAAAACACGTGCGTGAAATGTCCCCGTCGCTAGAAAGGAATGCCAAGGTAAGCATTATCCGCTAGTTTTCTGTACAAGTTACTTTGAAATATCGCACGTAAAAGAGAATAGTACAATAATTAGAGCTATATAATAGTCAGAATTAGAACTACTAAGTGGAATTGATAAATGCATGTGTATATTTTTACATGGTGGGGTTTTTCATCCCCAAAAAAGAATTTAGCGAAGATTTCCATCGGCTCCCAGCCTCTTGTTGTAAGCGGGTTCTACTCTAATTACATAAAAAAATGCCATTGTCCATACTCTGATATACACCGATGAGCCATTACATTGTGACCACCTACCTAATAAGCTGTAAGACTCCCTTTAGCCTGCAAAACGGCGGGCACTCGGCGAGACATCGATTTGATGAGGTGGCAATAGGTATCCTGTGGTATCTGGTACCATAATGTCAACAGCAGGTCTTCCAGTTCCTGTACATTTTGGGGTGGTGGTGATTTAGTGCGAACCTGCTTTTCCAAGTCGAACCACAACTGTTTGATTGGGTTCACGTCACGTGAATTTGGAGGACAGGGCATTAACAAAAAGTCACCAGCATGTTCCTCGAACCACTCCTTGACTATTCTGGCAGTGTGGCATGGCGCATTATTCGGTTGGTAATGGCCATCACCAACAGAGAACACAGTTGCCATGAAGGGGGGAACATGGTCCGCAACGATGTTCAGATACCTGACAGTTGTCAGGGATTGTGCCATTGGGATAATGGGGCCTAAAGTGTCTCAAGAAAACATCGCACACAGCATAACACCTCCGCCTGCCTGTTTCCGCCCAACAGTGAATCCAGGTGCCATAGCCTCCATTGGTAATCAGTGTATCTGCACTCGGCCATCTATGTGATGCACCAGGGATCTTGATTCATCAGACCAGGCCACTTTCTTCCAATCATCCACAGTCCAATCTTGATGATCTTGGACCCATTTCGTGCATTGTTGGCAATAATGTGCAGTGAGCATGGGGAGCCGGCTGGGTCTTCGACTACGCAGGCCGATGCGCAGAATGCTGCGATGCAGCGTGTGCTGTGACACATTGCCCTGATCACCACTGTTGTAGCTATGGGTGATTTGTCGCACTGTGACCTGCGGTCGCTGGGAACAATGTGTGACAGTCTCTGCTCCCATCTGGCATCAATGAGCTGCCGACTGCACATGGCTGGACGACGGTTTGTTGTTTAGCCATCTGTGCACCACTTTTGATATGTACTTACTACAGTAACACATGAACAATACACAAGCTGAGCTGTATCATAGATTGTAGTTCTGATGCGCCATGCTATTACAATTTGTCCTTTATCAAACTCTGATAAATCAACAGCTTTTCCCATTCTGACTCTGAACACTCTACTAACCGAAAGCCGGTCTTTGGGTTGTATATACACTCAGTGGCCACTTTATTATGACCACCCCCTCAGTACTTCGTTGGGCCACCTTTTGCTTTTAATACTGCGTTGATTCTTCATGGCATGGACTCCACCAGATGTTGATAGGTGGTTTGTGGAATCTAAGACCATGCTTGATGAATAGCACTTTCCAGGAGTGTGAGATTGCAGGGTTGTGGATCCAGCTGCCTGGTGGCTCGTTCAACTTCATCCCACAAATTCTCAATGGGGTTGAAATCTGGAGATTGTGGGGGCCACCTAAACACAGTAAACTCATCGGCATGTTCCTGAAACCAATCCTGTACAATACGAGCACTATGGCAGGACGCATTATCTTGTTGAAAGTAGCCATCGCCATTGGGATAAACCATCCACATGACAGGATGCACTTGGTCTGCAACGATGTTTAGATATGATGTGCCAGTCAGACGTTGATCAACACGAATTAAAGAGCCCAAAGCATGCCAGGAAAACATTCCCCAAACCATGACGTTGCCTCCACCAGCTTGAAGGGTTGTAGCAATGCATTTGGGATCCATGCTTTCGTGCTGTTTCCACCAAATTCTTACTCGGTCGTCGGCATGGTGCAACTAAAAACGTGATTCATCGGACCACATAATTTGTTTCCAATTATTGACTGTGCAATCCTTGTGCTCCTGCGTGAACTAGAGATGTTTTTTCTTGTTAACTGCTGACAGCAAAGGTGTTTGAACAGGCCTTCGGCTGCCATATCCCATCCAATGCAGTGTACGGCCAACAGTGCATGCAGAGATCATTTGAGGGGATCCTTGATTAAGATGGTCTGTAATTTGCTGCACTGTTGCCCTTCTGTTGTCTGTTACCAGTCTGGACACTCTCCGTTCTTCCCGAGCAGTCACTAGTCGATGGCGACCACACGTTGCATGTAGAGACCCAGTTTTTTGGCTGACACTCCAATCTTTAAACACTTTACCAACAGCTGCTCTGGAACATTTCACGAATGCTGCAGTTTCGCTGATACTCGCTCCATGGCTCCGAGCTCCTACAATCATCCCACGTTGAAAGTTCGTCAAATCGCATTTTTTACCCATCTCGTCACCCAAAAATCACTTCTACTACTGTTGCAAGCTTTCCCTTTTTATACTAGCCTCGCCCTCTGGCGGCAACAGCGTGCAGCCATAGCTCATTTGCTTAAAACTGTCAGGTGGTCATAATAAAGTGGCCACTCAGTGTATACTGCTCTGTGAATTTTACCTGCGCCACCGTTCGGTCTTCAGGCGCGCTCATTTCTCTAGGCTGGGAGTGGTCATAATATAATGGCTCATTGGTGTATGTTAGTAAGACCTAGTTACTAGAGGAAAAGCACAGGACTTGATTCGGGGTTAGTGAGATGAGTCGCATATGAGACAAAACTTGTTAGAGTGTGTGTGCGATAAAGACTTCCTACCACTGTGCAATATGGATAAAAGGAAAATGTTAGTGGAAATTCCTGTGTTGTAATTTCTGTGCACTGAAACAATGAATGATGTTGTTGAAGCTGAACAGTGTATCAAGTACATATAACTGGAATAAAAATTAATGGAAGTCCAGGCAACTTTATATTGCTTTATGTGAACTTTATGATAGAATCACATGAGATATAATGTTATATTGCTCTATTTAGAAATGTCTGAAGAAAAGATTGCAGCTAATGTAAAACACAGGAGGTTGTATGTGAAAAGTGGAATAAATTTGCATAGCTTAAGTTAATGTACCGGGTGTTGGTACATCACATCAGTTAAATTTTTACTGTCTTTCTTTGGAGAGATATCATATTACTTTCAAAGAATAACATAATGGTATGTATATAAGACAGCAACACTGGGTCGAAGTAATTTAGAATAATTTTAAGCCGTAGCTATTTTTGTAATATTAAATCATATAATTTCTCTATAATTTATATAAAGTATATATAAATTTCAACACGTATGAATATAAATTTCAACATATGGTGGAATTGGCATAGTAAATGTAGTGTTAAGAAACCACAAAAATATCATGTTTGAAAGTTGAATACTATTTTATGGTATTTAAGTTTAGTAAACATATAACATGCATCACAATTTTAGTAAGGATTATTTATGAGGAGAAAATTTTAATATTTAAGCATTTAATCCTTATTCATATGAATATGAAGCATGATAGAGCAAGTCTGTGTAACTGAAAGGAGTCCTCAGGGATAATTCTGGTATGTAATCCTTGTAGAAGGCAATATAAACAACACTTGCCATTTTTACGCAATATTATAAAAGTCGATGATGGTGACTTTAAAACTTCAATCAAAAGGTTGAAATACATCAGCACTTTCGGGTCTACTATAGACCCATCTTCAGATTTGAAATAATCGAACTCTGAGATTACATATGGTTATATATCAAGAACAATGCCAGATTACAACTTAAAATTTGAGAAGCAAAACACATATGTGACGTAATCAATCACAAAACCTGTGCACGAGAGCCAACGTCTTGTGGGAGGGGGTACAGTTTGTTCAAAATAAGGGTCTTCCAAACCCCTTTAATGTAATTAGGGAAATCATTGCAACAAGAGTCAAAGTTCTTAAGTATAAATAAACTTTCTGTAAATAACAAATTTGATTAACATGACGGAGATGCCATTATTGACATATTGTCCCAATCTGGAAAAAACTTACCGTTGTTAACTGCTCTTGCCAAAGGCAGTCGTTTGTGATCCATTCCAAACATTATATTTGTGTTCTATAATTCTAGAATGAAACTTCTTAGAAGTTGAGCCGATATATACAGAATTGAGAGTTCCTGGGTCGTTTGATCTCAACGGAATACAGTAAACACCCCATTTGTCGAGGCTTGGCACAGGATCACGGTCGCTACGAATCAATGATAAGATATTCATGGTTTTGACTCCAAAGTCGACTTGATATCTGTGGCAGGCATTCTTCATGGCATGAACAATAAGTGGAATATATTGTACTGACCCCACAAATCTTGGCTTCTGATTCTCCTTAGACAAGGAAGTTAGTGTCCTATTTGCAACTTTCCCAATTATACGTTAGACTGTGTTTTCAGGGTATCCATAAATTCGTGCTAAGTCTCCGTCATGTAAATCAAATTTGTTATTTACAGAAAGTTTATTTATACTTAAGAACTTTGACTCTAGTTGCAATGAAGATTTCCCTAATTACATTCCAGGGGTTTGGAAGACCCTTATTTTAAACAAACTGTTCCACATCCCACAAGACGTTGACTCTTGTGCACAGATTTTGTGATTGATTACATCACATATGTGTTTTGCTTCTCAAATTTTAAGTTGTGATCTGGCATTGTTCTTGATATATAACCATATGTAATCTCAGAGTTCGATTATTTCAAATCTGAAGATGGGTCTATAGTAGACCCGAAAGTGCTAATGTATTTCAACCTTTTGATTAAAGTTTTAAAGTCACCATCATTGACTTTTATAATATCGTGTAAAAATGGCAAGTGTTGTTTATATTGACTCATACACAAATTAAGCTTTTTTAAAAGCTCTTTTTTAAACTTGTAGAAGGCATTGGAAAACATCCTGTTTGTGTAACAGTAGGAAAGAGGTGAACTTTCCAAATATAGCGCAATAAGATACAAAACTTGATTCAAATATATTTTGCATGGGAAAGAAAACAGAAGATGCCTTGCTGCATCAGAAAAAACAAAAAAATTCTAAGTAGTGTGTGTGCAGAATCTTATTTTCCTTAAAGTGTTCATTTTGCGGTGTATGAAATATCATGGTCTTTAAAAAAATTGTTAATTTTGTACTACTTGATTATAAAATTAGTTTTTCATAATATAGCAAATAAATTGATGGGTTGATTAAAAGTTTTTAATGAATGTTAGTTAATGTGCTTAGCCATAACTAAGGATGTGAGCTTTATTCAGAGATTCTGTAGCTTAGGAAAAAAACAATAATTTTACATATATTGATTCAGCAGGGGGGAGTGTTTTTTTACATGCTGTAAAGTGTTCTAAGGGCTTTTTTTGTATTTTTAATCGGCATAAAGGACTCATATGGAGTTACAAAATTGCAGTAACAATAATGCTGCATTAATTGTTATGTATCCATATATTTGTATTATTGACTTTATTTCATACAAACTAATATTGAAGTATGGCAGATTTTGACAGATATAGTGTCATTATTCCCCCTTTCCCTCTCACCATGTTTTTTTTTTTTTTAATCTCTCTTGCAGCTTGGATTTTATCAGGGGTTTGTTCATGCATGGATAACAGTATTAGAAAGAGAAGAAACAGTGAAGCAAAGGTAAATTTGAAACTATTTCTGTTATTTGGTTTTACAACAGCTTTAAGTTAGCTCATTATATGCCTTTCTTTTTTTTTTAAATATACCTTTTGCTTTAGTGTTCTCATGACCAGAGAATGAAAGAACATACATTGCAAACATGTATATATATATATATATATATATATCATCATCAACCATTATCAATCCACTGCTGGACGAAGGTTTCCCCAAGTTTCCTCCACAACGGCCTGTCTTGTGCCAGTCTCCTCCATGTTACTCCCGCATACTTTCGAATTTCATCCACCCATCTCCCATGTGGTCTTCTTCTGGGTCTTTTCCTGTCCCTTGGAATCCAATCTAAAATTTTTGCTGTCCACCGATGGTCTGTCCTTCTGGCAGTATGTCCAGCCCATTGCCATTTCAGGGATTTAACTCTGATCATGATGTCTTCCACTCTTGTCATTTTTCGGATCCACGAGTTCCTTTTCTTATCTTTCCTGGTTACACCAAGCATGCACCTCTCCATGCTGCTTTGAGTTGTCTGCAGCCTTTGTATGTCTCTTTTAGTTAAGGTCCAAGTCTCTGCACCATACGTAAGCACTGGAAGGATGCATTGATCAAACACTTTTCTTTTAAGACATAATGGCATATTGCTCTTGAAAATTATGCTGTTTCTTCCAAAAGCTCTCCAGGCAAGTTTTGTACGCTGATTAATTTCTTCATCAATGTGACCCTCACTTGATATCTGCTGTCCAAGATAAACGTACGTGTCTGTTATCTCCAGCTTTTCTCCATCAATCGATAAATCTTCATTTCTTGTAAAAGCATTGGGCATCACTTTTGTCTTCTGAAGGTTCATTTTTTAATCCCACTTCTTTCCTCTTGTCAGCAAGTTCCTGGATCATACTCTGCAACTCTGATGGGGTAGTTGCAAAAATGACTACGTCAACAGCAAAACGAAGGTGGGTTACATAATCTCCATTAATCTTTATCCCTTTGTTTTCCCAGTTCAGTGATTGAAAGACATTTTCCAATGTGGCATTAAAGAGCTTTGGAGATATGGTGTCGCCTTGTCTCACTCTCTTTCCAATTTTTATGTGTGTTGCATTTTCAAACAGCCGAATCTTTGCACTTGCATTTTCATAGATGTTATTAATAATATTAATGTATGCATCTTCAATACCGCAGGATTTCAGAGCCATTGTAACTGCTGATGGTTTCACCGAATCAAAGGTCTTTTCATAATCGATAAAAGCCATGCACAATGGAAGTTCATATTCCCTCGCTCTTTCAATTGGTTCTCTCAGTACGTGGATATGATCTATTGTGCTTTAGCCACTCCTGAATCCAGCTTGTTCTCTCGGTTGAGCCATGTCCAGTGTTACTTTCAAGCGGTGTGAAAGAACTTTAATGAAGATTTTATAAACCACTGATAGGAGGCTGATAGGTCTGTAGTTCCTGTGATCCTCAATGTCACCTTTTTTATGTAGCAGGATCATTGTAGCGTTGTTCCACTCCTCAGGAATCTTCCTTTCATTAAGGCATCGAGTGAAAATTTGGGTGAGTGCTGTTTCGATTTCTCCACTTGCTTCTTGTATGATGTCTACAGTAATTTTCCATCAACAACTGCAACTGCCGAAAAAAGTTTTTCTGCGTTAAAAAGAATCAAGATATATCTTAGAGCCACACAAGGACATGTACATTTGAGTAACTTGGCTGTTTTGTCAATAGAAAAAAACATTCTTTTTAAATATGAAAAAGTACTCAGAAGAAACTTTTTATGTAAACATAACACTCAAGTCCACACAAAAGGAAAGAAAGCCGCCCCGGTGGCGCAGTGGTCTAAACGGTGGTTTCTGATCATTCGTCGAAAAGGGGTCTGGGTTTGAATCCCTGTGGGGCATGAATGTTGTGTTTCTCTTACGGCACTGGCTCTCTCCCTTCCCTGGAACCAGTGACCCTAAATAATTAGGACGGGTGACTGCTTATAGCTCATTGAGTTGCTCACGGTGGTCGTTAAACCTCCAATCAAAAAAAAAAAAAAAAAAAAGGAAGGAAGAATGATGGAGTTCACATACAAATGAAGTATTCAAAGTATTCAAAAAATGGAGTTCTTGTACAAATAAGCATTTAAATCCTAATCCTTATAATTATTTGGTATCATGTTAGCAGTAGCATGTATCTAAAATTTAGAAAAAAAATTACTTCTATTTGCTTAACAACTGAAATATAAACTTCACAATTAAAAAAAAAAAAAAACAGTACTGGGGGCGGCGGGGATGAGAAAGCGCAGGTTTCATACCCAAGATACGCCACTGATATATATATATATTGTATAGAAACACTGTATTTACATGCATGGCAGCCATATATATATATAGATTTCATCTAGAAGTACGATATTTAACTGTTAAACCCTATCTTCAGAAAGCAGAAATTGGGAGATGCAGATTTGATTCTTGCTCCATAATGATATAATTTTGAAGTTTTATGAGGAGATTGTTACATGATAACTATTAAATATTAGGTAAAAACCCATCAATAATGATGGGGGTGGGGATGTGGGGTGTATGTTAAGTAATTTTTTAATAACCAGGTATTTCTTTTGTTTGTGATGTACAAATGTGAAAGAAGTAGGTTTAATGAACATTGCAACAATAAAAAACAAGTATATTGATTGAGGTAGGGATTTGACAATTAAAACAGGCAAGTGCTTTTTCCACTGTGTCACCAAAGTGGGATAAATGTTCAGACATTCAGACAAAGCAAGTTATATTGTTTGTGATGACACTTCTATGCTGGAAGTAAAAAAAATGCTAGTGTAGATAAGCTTCAAAAATCAGGGGTTTTGCAAATGATCTTAGCCATGAAGTGATAAAACCTGTGAGGGCTAACGTGAAAAATGGATCTATGAAAGTGTATGTAACTGTGTGTCAATCCCTCACCCTTGCATTATTGTTTTGCCTACTTTATGTATTAGTCATGTTAAAAATGTGTGTTTATTAAACAATTTATGATATGTCTATCATGTTAATGCATTGCAATATTTAGACAAGTATTGCTTGCAACTGGATCAGTTGATGGCGGCAATTGATGAAAAACATCAAAAATCGGCAAATTACAAAGAAGTTGTGTTCCACCATGACAATGCTAGACCATATGTGTCTTTAACCTCCTGGCAAAAATTGCTGCAGTTGGGTTGGGACCAAACTGCAGCAATTTTTGCCTGACATATTCACTTGACATTGCGTCCTCCGATTGCCATTTATTCTGGTTGCTGTAAAAGAGTTTGAAGAGACTTTCAAGCTTTGGAGGCCATCAAAAACCACCTTTCAGGTTAGATGTTCAGAGAAAATTTTCAACTTCTGTGTGTAAGTATTCCATTCTTCACATTCTTTAATCATCGCATGTGGCTAAATACTCATGGACATACTTCATGCACTAGTATTACCACTAGTTATAACTTCATTTTATGAATAGTTCCAATGTTAGTCTCTGAACAGGTAGTTCATGAGCCAGTGGTTCCCAGATTTTAAATGAAAGTGAAAAATGTGGAATAAAATTATTCTTGGATGATAAGTAGGGTGCGGATTTCTATGACATATCATATTTTATCCTAGAAAGTCATATTTTGATCTTTTGAAAATGTTAGTCATATTTTTGACTAATTTCGTAATAAACGGCATATTTAGTCATATTTTAGCCAATCATAGGCTATGCAAATGCGAAATGACATCATAAAGACTCACGACTCGTAACCAAAGTATTTCGAACGGCCTGACTTTGCCGTGGGAATATTTTCCTGAATATTGTTTTACTTAGCCTCTTTTGGATTATTATTATTGGCATCTTGCCAACCACTGAATGAGCCTAGCGCTGTGGTGTCTTCACGAGTACTTGCAAACCAGAGCTTAATTCTCTTTTATTTTTGGTTTACTGTACCCAAGCTAAAAGAAAAACTCCCGTCTCAACTTCAGTTTGATCTCAACATGTCTAAAAGCGGGTGTTTGATGAGCGTGAAATTACGGTGTTTTGTTCAAGAGTTTGGGGAGCGGATTTTCAGTAGCGATGGTGATATTTTCTTTTGTAAATTGTGTGAAGTCAGGGTGTCGTATCAAAAGCGTTTTAATGTTCAACAGCACTGTGCTACCGCTAAACATCAGAGGTGTTTAGCAAGATTTTCCTCCGCTGAGAACAGCAGCGTCTTCTTTTCAAGACATCTTCTTCAACTGCAGGATCATCAAATACACTGTCAGAATACTGTAAGAACCTTTGTAAAATGATATTTACTTCGAATATTCTCTTAAGGAAATTAAGTCGTGGTTGTGTCAGAGATTTTTTTGGAGAAGTACACCAGTTATCCGATTCCAAATGAATCAACTCTTAGGAAAAACTATATCTCTGCCTGCTATGAAGATGGTTTAGTTAAGACTAGATCTGCTGTTGCCAACAGTAAGATATGGGTTTCAATAGATGAAACAAGTGATGTAGATGGAAGATACATAGCTAATGTAATTATCAGCACTATTAAATGTGACAAGCCTGATGAAGTATTTCTTCTAACGTGCGAAAATCTGCAAAAAGTAAACAATTTCACTATTGCTATACTCTTTAACGATTCAATGAAATTACTCAGGCCAGATTGTGTACAGAGAAAACATCCTCTTGTTTTTAACAGATGCCGCTCCATACATGAGTGACTAAGGCAGCAAAGGGACTTAAACTACTTTATTTGAAAATGGTACATCACATGCCTTGCATATGGTTTACACAGAGTGGCCGTAGAGATTCAAAGCAACTATCCTGTGTAGATAAGCTAATTTCAAATGGTAAAAAAAATGTTCATAGAAGCTCCGCTTCGTGTGCAGAAGTTCAAAGAAATTGCTCCTACATTGGCACTTCCTCCCCAACCTGTCCTAACATGGTGGGGGACCTGGCTGGATGTGGCTTTGTATTATTGCACAAACTATGATTCTTTAGACAGGGCAGTTAAAGAATTTGACTGTTGTGATTATTCTTCCAACAAAATTGTGCAAGGTTTTTTTCTGATACCTTGGCTGGAAACTTGGCATATATATAAAATGTAACTTCAGTAGAATATCTAGTGCAATCACTCGCCTTGAAACTGTAGGAATGAAACTTAGCTATGAACTAGAAATTGTGAAACATGGGTGATTTAAAGCAAGCAAAGGTGAAAGTATAGCTGAAAAAGTGACAAACTGCAAAGAGTGTTGCAATCTAATCCAGATTATTCAACACTTCGCAAAATCTAGATCTGCTGTTGACATTCTTTGTGGAAGTAAAGCAAAATTTGATGCCTTCAAGCCAGAATTTTCTCTAGAGGAGTTGGCGTTATTCAAATTTGCCCCTGTAACCTCTTGTGATGTCGAGCGGAGTTTCTCTAGGTACAAGAACATACTGACAAGCAACAGAAGGAGTTTTGAGTTTGATAACCTGAAGATGCACGTTAGGGTGTCCCAAAAAAATGAATTTTTAAATATTTTGACTCTCACCCTCAAAAAAGTTTCATTTGGTGTACTTAAAATCTCCTGTAAAATTTCAACTTAAAAAAAAATATTTAGAGGTCCCTCAAGGTCGCCTAAAAGTTTAAAAAATAGTTTTAATTCGATAATTTTTTACAGTTACTTGCGAAATTATTATTTTTTAAATGTATTTTTTATTTAAAATGTTACATGCTTTTAATATGTAGTTTCTAAAAAAATGTACCCTATTGGTAATATTTAGTATAGAAAATATAAGAAAAATTAATACAAAAATGACAAAAAATGAACTTTATTCAACATTGCAAAATGCAATGTAAAAAGAATGTTTTACAGCAAAATTCACCTGTCAAGTTTAACAAGATAATAAAGAAGAAAATATTGCATAACATTCTATAAATAACATAATTAATAATTTTTTACATATCTTGAAGATCTTTACGGTTGCACTTCGCAAAGTTCTTTCTATGCATTTCAACTACCTGCAATAAATACTGTTTTTGTTCTTCATCTTTTGTTGCATCATTAAAACTTTTGATTAATGCTATGCCTCGCTCAGCACAGTCATTAACACATGGCAAATGTTGTTTAACAATTTCTTCAGCTTCTTTACAAGATTGTGTTTCTGGCCATTTCTCAACAGGCACGTTTAGGAAGCTGTCTTCTATTTGTGCAGTGTGAAAGAAGTTGCGAGAGAGATTTAAGTCATCAAATTTTAAAGGAAGTTTCTTTAATTGGTGCAAATTCTTTTTTTCACTGATTTTACTAACTAACATATATTTCTCCTTGGGACTAAGAAGTGTTGAAAACAAACAAAGAGTGGCAAGCTCTTCACTTAAATACCAGGAGTGACATAAAATCATCTTTAATCCTGTTTTGCGTATTTGTATATCATCATATTCATGCAATCTTTGTATCAGTAAAACGTTCACTGGTACATCTACAATAGACTGACATGTGTACCACGATTAAATGTATACGCATACATTTTATTGTTTACAAGAACAGCACTATCACTGATCGAAAGCTTCTTAGTACGGTGAAATGAAAGTACATAAAATTGGTCATAACATCTCTTCCAGATGGCAGACGTGAACCTGTTATTGATTCAGTAGGATATCCAATAAGCCATACATAATTACTACTCCTAGTTTGTTTTGCCATTGTATTAAAAAGAAACACTAAAACAAATTTCTCTTCTGGACAAAACAGCAAAAACGCAACACATACAATAGAAATATCTCAACAAACAGCAAAAATACCCATCTCAACAAACAGCAAAAGGCAACATATACAATAGAACAAACAACAACACATGTGCAATAAGTGATGCTAGTGGTTACGGTTAAAGTTTAAAGTCACAGTTAAGGTGTAATAAGTGATGCCAGTGATTACAGTTAAGGTTTAGAAATCAAATATAGATATATAATTGCACCACAGAAGCAGGCGCAGCTTTTAATTATGTTTTTATATTTAATTATGCTTTTTATTATTTTTTTTGTTATAGATACTAAAATTTATTAATGAAAATAAAATATATAATTGATCATCACTTATGCTTTTGATTAAAATTCCAGATTTTCACATAAATCAGTGTTGCTTGTGTGACCTTGAGGGACCTCTTAATGTTTTCCAAATGAGCTCTAACTTCATATATTTTAATAATAGGAGTAGAAGAAACTTTTTAGAGGGTGAGACCCACCTTTTTTAAGAATTTTTTTTTTACATTGAATTTTGGGACACCCCTAACACGTAATCATCCAGTGCAATTCTATGATCGACAATTTTACTCTCAAAATGTTCATTTGATTCCTTCAACTCTAGCACTTTTGCACTGATTAGTGCTAATTGTTTAATTAAATAGAAGTCATCAAGTTCTAAGTATGTAGAAGTGATGAAGAATAAACCTTTTAGTTAATAACTATAATCCATATGTGTATAAGCACTGAGTTTTAAAAATTGGGTGATAATTTCATAAAATTTATGAAGTCATATTTTTGGTTTAATTGGTCATATTTAAACAACTTTAAGGTCATGTATGCTTGCATATTTTTGACATTTTTAGGTCATAAAAATGCGCTCTCTAATGATTAGTTAAAAGTTGATGACTAATGGAAAGATTAAAAATGGTCAAGTTAAAAAGGAATTGGTTCTGTTTTTGTCGTGGTTAAAAGTATTGTTAAACAAAGATAAGAATGCAAAGAAGAATGTAACCTGGATTTGTAACATTAAAAGCAGATTGAATGAGCACCTGAGGGATCAGCACAACAAGATTCCAAGAACATCTCTTATTCAATGTTGCTTGTATAACAACTCCAAACCATTCCGGGAAGATATTACTTTAGTATCAAAACATAGGACAAAAAATGAAGCTCTAATACCAGAATCTATATGCATCGAGAGAACAAAGCAGTAAAATTGCCATACCCACACTCCTGCCTACCTCTCGAAAACTTGGAAAAATATATTTCAAGAAAAGATACAAAAAAAAAAAAAAAAAGAAGCGTAAATAAAAAGTTTGCAAGGCAAATCTAACACCTCTAGTCAAGAAATAACCAAATTCAGTGATACTTTCATCCAACAGATGAAAGATGGCAGAACAAAACAAATGCCTTACAAGCAAAAGAAAAAATACTACATATGAACCTCACTTGGACCAATGATTGGCCAGGCATGTAAAACATTAGCCTCAGATAATCACCAGTGGAACTCATGTGCAAATGACATTAGTGACATCACATTATTTGCTGAGAATGATCCAGCATGAAACAAGTGAAATGCATCCAACTATTATGTTGAGGCCTATTTGACAGACATTGTGCACCATTTTACTCATATGACTTCTAGATTTCAGTTAAGATTTTCTGGGTTACATCCTTCTTTGCATTTTTATCCTTTTTAAATACAGTTTTAACCACGACAAAATCGGAACCAATTCTGTTCTATCTTAACCCTTTTTAATCTTTCCATCAGTCATCAACTTTTAAACAATCATCCAAGAATGATTTTATTTTGCATTTTTGCACTCACAAACTACCTGTTCAAAGGGTTTGACCCCTGCAATTCTGAAAAAGCTCTGTAATTTGATTTCTTTTTCTTTTTCAGGCCTGGAAAGTCCTTCATTCTTCATATTTTTCTAAAAATCCTGGAATTTTTTTTTGAGGTGGGGAAAAAAAAATTGGTCGAAATGTTTGTATTGATTGCATGAGTTTGTTCTAGCTCCTTGTATTATCTGCTTGTGATGCTATCGCTGTCTTCCACAGAATGTTGAGACATGATGTCATCTCTTTCATATCATGTGATGATATCGCTGTCTTCCATGGAATGCTGTGACATGTCATCTCTTTCATCTCATGTGACATTGATGTCATGAGCTGAACACATGTAATCTCTTTCATCTCATGTGACACTGATGTCATGAGCTGAACACATGTCGTCTCCTACATCTCGTGTGATATCGCTGTCTTCCATGGAATGTTGAGACATGTCATCTCTTTCATCTCATGTGACGCTGATGTCATGAGCTGAACACGTCATGTCTTTCATCTCATGTGATGATATTACTGTCTTCCGTGGAATGTTGAGACATGTCATCTTTTTCATCTCGTCATCATGTAACACTGATGTCATGAGCGGAACACATTATGTCATCTCTTTCATCTCATGTGATGATATCACTGTCTTCCATGGAATGTTGAGACATGATATCATCTCTTTCATCTCATGTGACACTGATGTCATGAGCTGAACACATGATGTCATCTCTTTCTTCTCATGTGATGATATCGCTGTCTTCCATGGAATGTTGAAACATAATGTCATCTCTTTCATCTCATGTGACACTGTAGTGCAAGACGTTTGAGTGCCATATTTCCAGTGATCTTGGTTTGTGGTATAGCATTTGTGTGGAGTTGGAGTTGCAACAACACCTGGAAACCTTTCCGCAAGTCTGAGATGGCGATTCTTTCTATCACACACTTTCTTCACTAAAGGAGATTGATATCTGGCCTTCCTGCCACCAGTGTGAGTGGGAATAGATGACTGTGAAATAGTGAATCTTTAATGCCTTAACAAAATTGTTTTGTATTTTCATCATTGTGCTAAGTTCCAGATTGCTTCATATAAGTTTTATATAGAGCAATTTTTATAAGGGGAAATTTTGCCACTTCGTTGAAGATGTAACATACACTGAAGGACAGACACTATTACAGCAGAACCCATGGGATTTCATAAGAATTCTTAATACATGGGAAATTTAACTCCGGTTTGCAAAATATACAAAAAAGCACTATGTTTCTAGCAAAAATTTAAACTGAAATTTTTTGATGAACTAGAAAACCCCTGGAATTTATTTTCTGTAAATATGTATAAACTTTGTGTTCAGAACATAGCATTGGAACTATTCATCAAGTGAAGATACAGCCAGTAGCAGGCATTTTTTTCTATTATATGAAATCTTTTGATGATATATTTTCTGACTTAATCTTGTATATAATATTGATGCATGAGGCACATCTGCATGTAGTTATCCAAAACATGGTGATTAAAAGATAAAGAACGTGAAGAACAGAATGCTTAGATACAGAAGGTGAAAACTTTCTGAAAACATTTGATTTGATTCACTCTACATATCTACTTCACAGCAAAATTAATACAAACTGAATTGATACCTTTCTGCTTAGTGTGCCACCTTGGCAGATTCTTCAATGGAAAACCAACCAATTTCTACACCAATGAAATAATGCAGTTGCTCGACAGATGGCTTAAGATAATTAAATAGAATGGTATATACATTATTGATTAAGTGTATTTGTTACTATGTGATGTTTGAGTTTGAGCCTAAAATCCAAATGAACTTTCAGTTCAACTCCATACTATTTATTGTCATATTTGCATTTTTATGGTACTTGCAGTTGCATTCTGGTTTGGTTAATGTTCAGAAAGCTGACTTGTAAGTGCACATTGAAAGCCATTAGTCTATATAATGTTATCATAGCTAACAAAAATGATATTTTAAATTTGCAATTTTAAGCTATATCCGGGCTACTATCTAATGGACAGTGTTTCGCCCTCTCAGGTATTGCCAAACTTGCCTCACTGCTGTTTTGTAATATTCTAAAACAAAACATTAAACAGATAGAAAGAAACTGACTGTACTAACTTACAATGTAACTACACAACTTAAGAAATTTCGATGTGAGATCACTTGGTTGCTCGTAGTACATCCAAGCGATATTCGATTTCATGCCATGTATTGGCAAGCATCTGAGGAGTTATGGAATTAATAGCAGCTGTGATACGCTGCTTCAGTTCCTGCAAATCAGTACAAGGCATCTGATAGACACGATCCTTCACATAACCCCACATGAAATAATCCAGTGGAGTTAGATCTGGAGAGCGAGGAGGCCATGGAATGGGACCACCATGCCCAATCCATCTGTTGGGAAAATGCTCATTTAGGCACTTACGTACACACGCTGACCAATGCGGAGGCGCACCGTCTTGTTAGTAAATGACTTTGTCATATCTTTCGATCTGGGGTATAGCGAAATTTTCTAGCACATCCAAGTAAATGTCACCATTTATGGCACAGCTTTCTATCTTAAGCCAGTCTCTTTTAAGTTACTCCACCCTGCTTTCAAATATTGTCCACCTATTTTTCATGTTGTCTGTGAGGCCTTTTCCAGTCCCAAGGCTTGAAAAATACCATGCCCGAGATGCCTGGGGCATGAATATTATTGGCTTGGGCAAGTAAATGAAAAATCTGGTTGCCCAAATCTAAAAATAAAAAACTTTGGAATAAAATTTCCTGCTACAAGAAAACAGACAGTCGTCACATGTCATGTATCATTCCACTGCTAATCACTGAAAATTATATTATTATTACAGATTGCCAAGGACAGAAGAATAAACTTCTTTAATTATATTGGGTATATAAATAAGTTTTGAGGGATTTTCGTTCGGTGTCCTACTTATTACTGCTTGCACGTATTTTAAGGTGGCAACACTGCGATATCGCAGTACGAGACGCCAGCTGTCAGAGTCAGTATATGACGTTCGATTGAGGTACGAAGACGTATTTGTTTTACTCGATGGAAAATGGCAACTTTCGTCCCGACAAAACAGCATTTGCGGGAAGTGTTAGTGCATTACTTTATTGTCAAGAAAAGTGCTGCTGACAGTTTTTGCTTAATGTCAGAAATCTGTGGTGAACATTCCCCATCCATAAAAACATGTGAATATTGGTTTTAGATTATTCAAAAGGAACGATTTCAATGTCGGTGATAAAGAACGTTCTGGACCACCCAAAAAAAGTTGCTGATGCCGAATTGGAAGCTTTACTCAACAAGGATCCGTGCCAGACCCAAATAGAACTAGCAGCAGCATTAAATGTTAGTCTACCATGCATTTCACAACGTTTAGCTGCCATGGGAATGGTGCGAAAAGAAGGGAATTGGGTTCCACATGCTTTGCGAGAAAGAGACCTTGAATGTCGAAAAACCATTTGCGAATTGCTGCTTCAAAGGCAAAAAAAGAAATTTTTTTTTGCATTATATTATTACTGCCGACGAAAAATGGATGTGGTACAATAACCCTAAATGGCAGAAAGCATGGGTGAAGCCTGGTGAACCAGGTCTTTCAACGCCAAAACGCAATATCCGTGGTTCAAAGGTAATGCTGTGTATCTGGTGGAACCAGAAGGGTGTGATCCACTATGGCCTGCTGAAACCATCAGAAACTATTACTGGTGATTGGTATCGAACCCAATTAATGCGTTTAAAATTAGCTCTCACGCAAAAACGACCGGAATGAGATAATAGACACAACAAAGTCATCTTAAACGCAAGACCACATGTTTCTCGATCTGTGAAAAAGTACTTGGAAGGATCCGACTGGGAAGTTCTACCCCACCCGCCATATTCACCAGATATTGCACCATCGGTTTACTATTTGTTCCGGTCGGTGCAGTCAGCACTTTCTGGAGAATGGTTTAGTTATTTTGAAGACATCAAAAATTGGCTGGACAACTGGATCTCTTCCAAGGAATCAGAATTCTTCCTTCGGGGCATACGTTCACTGCCCGAAAGATGGGGTAAAGTTGTAGCTTCAGAGGGAGCATACTTCGATTAATATTAAAATATTGTTTCTGTTCTCCAACAACGTGTTTTGTTCACCTCAAATCCCTTAAAACTTATTTATGTACCCAATATTATGCTCTAGGTCCAGAAGCTGGAACCGTACATAGTTTTGCTCCAAATGTTCTTCATAGTTAAACTCCAGGAATAAACTAGCTTTTGATTGACATTTTATTCCATCAGTTATGTCCAGCTTACCTTTTCTTGTGTATATTTTCCTTCTGGTGGACTTAATTTTTTAACTTTGAAAAAAGAAAAAAACTATTATATCAAAAAAGAAAAGAAAAATAAGAAAAACAAATTATATCATGGACGCAATAAATATCTGTCTTAATCACGATTACAAAGGTACTCTACAACTGCACATACCCGTCTTCAATGAACAAACACTTTTATTTGAAATTAAAAGCATCTATGTACAGCTAAGAGCATATTAAAAAGTTAAAAGGCGAGCACTTTCGGTCCACCCAAGTGGCCATTATCAATCAAACAAGTGAGCTCAGATTTCCTGTGAGTGGGACTATAATACATATAGGGTTAGTCACGTGTAGTTACCATAGCAACGCAAAGAGAGAACTCGAAGTGACTCCACGGTTTCTGAGAATCACAAACAAACCATTGTCAGCTCAAGACGCAAGATGCCTAGCAATCTCGGAGGGTAAAAGACTGCATATTGAAATTTGACGAAAACGTGCTTTTCTGGACTATTTACATAGGATGGTCTTACCTTGCATACTCATGGATAGTACAACAACTTCACCCGATTTTATTGGGTAAGTTCTTACTTACATTTAACACATTATTACAAAACGAAATTGAAATAGTACAAAAACGGCATATCAAAAAACTTCGAAACTTAGTGGCAGATATAGTTGAACAAAGAAGTACCAAAGAACGAAGGAAATATCGACCTACACCTAGGTTACCATCTTCTGACGCCTTTTTGAACCTGAGCTCATTTACCTTATCTAACACTCAGGAAAAGGCACTACAAAAAGGTTTTAAATTTAACTACCCTCCTTTGCCAGTGCATCCAATTAGGGCTATCTCTCAGGTTGAGAAAATTGTTAAGTCACTCCCACCTACAGAACAAGATTTAGTGCGTCTATCTCTGCCTAAAACCCTTAAGTTAGAACAAAAGAGACCTATTGAACCCGAACTACGGATACTTCAATATGAAAGAGGAATGCGCGAAAGAAACAAAACCATATTAACAACTGGAAGCGAAAAAAGATCAAAACTTGATAAAGCAGGAGTATACTGTATACCAACAAAAAACTACTGAAATGAAAGGAAATGAAGAAAAAAATAAAGTATACATAGGAAGTACTAAAAGAAGATTTAGGACCAGATTGGGAGAGCATATATCCAACTGGAACAAAAAAGAGAACAAAACATCTTTAATTCAACATTGCATAGAAAATGAGGCAGTCCCAGATTGGCCAGAAGCAAAATTAATAACATCACATAAAACAAAGAATCAAATTTTAACATTGGAAGCAGTGATGATTGAGAAAACTAGGGAAACAAATTGTAATTATAACGACCCAATGGATCTTCCATATGCTTGGAGATACCTTATAGAAAAAGAAAAAGAACATGATAAAAATTAAAAATACAGAAACAAGATAGATTATAAATCTATCAACAAACAGAAGATGGCGACACCTGAGGAATTGTAATCAGAAACAAATTCGAACGATCCAATTAGAAACACGCACGACGTGAGGTGCGCAATCAAACCAAAATCTGAATGCGCGACGGTTCTGCCGACGTGGAACTTTTGACTCTGCCTGTAGATTCGAGATGAGAGGCCAAGAAACAACATGAATGACAAATACATCATTTATACCCACTGAAGAAGATTACAAAATGGTAATTGAAACTAGTATAAAAACTTGGTGCTACGGGAAACGAAGATTAAACTTTCGGCAATACAAGATACACTATCTACCAACAAGTAATTGGACACCTGTGATAGCAAAGGAAAACGAAGTTTATTCACCTTCAATAGTTGATGTAGCCTCCACGAGCGGCAATTACAGCTGCGACCCTCTGGGGCATACTCTCAACCAGGCGTTGTATGATGGCTAGCAGTATTTTCTTCCACTCGGCTTGGAAAAGACAGGTCAGTTCCTTCACCGATTTCGGACGGTGGGGGCACCCCTTAAGTCGACGCTCCAACTCGTCCCAGAGGTGCTCGATAGGGTTAAGATCCGGGCTCTGCGCAGGCCAGTCGATTCGATTAACCCCATTGTCACCGTACCAAGCCATGGTGGACCTCGCAACATGACTGGTGGCATTGTCATCCTGAAAGTAACATGGGTCCACCCCGTAAAACAGCCACAACGTAGGAAGCGCATGGTCATCCAAAATGTTGCAGTAGGTCTCGGCGTTGAGTCTACCAGGAATTGCGACCATGGGTCCTGCGCCATACCAGGAGAAACACCCCCATAGCATAATTCCACCGCCGCTGAACTTCACAGTTGGCACAATACATTCCGGCAGGAGGCGTTCTCCAGGCAGACGCCAAACCCAGATCCTGCCATCCGAACGGTAGAGGGTGAACTTTGATTCGTCGCTCCAGAGAACCTGTTTCCACTGTTCAACGGTTCACTGTCAACGTTCTTTGCACCACACTAGCCGAGCAGCGCTATTGGACTTGGTGATCAAAGGCTTGTGAGTGGCAGCACGTCCATGATAACTGAGCAAATGGGCTTCCTTACGGATGGTATTCATCGAAAGAACACTCCCAGATGCCTGTTGAAACTCCTCGCGGATGTGGCCCATCGATTTGGTGCGGTTCTTCCGAATTTCTCTGGCCAGCACCTGTTGGTCTCTAACTTCCAGTTTTGTGGGTCTGCCGGATCGGGGCACATTCCGACAGTCACCTCTCATCTTCCACTTGCCAATCACGTAGGCCACTGTCGATTTTGGGTACTTCAACTCGCTGGATATGTCACGTATGGATCGGCCATTTCTGCGATACCCGACGATTACACCTTTCTCAAAATCGGAGAGCTCCAAACTGCATGGCATCTTGCATGCAACTGGTTGTGTTGTTGTTTCCCACACGATATTTAACGGCGGCGGCTGTGACGTGTATCAGGACCGCAGATATCGTTGATTGCAGGGGTGTCCAATTACTTGTTGGTAGATAGTGTATTTCTTACCAATTCGACTCACCTTCAACTTAAGGTTCTGAATTTTTAGTTATTTTAACGTTCGTGAATCATCTTTTAAATAGCGTCTCAAAAATAGTGATACTCATTTGCAGCTTTTTACCTATCCATTTGAAGACTTGGTCACAATAGAACTACAGAAAACTCTGCAATATCCTGGAGACTTCATGACGAAATGTGAGTAACATTATAAACGTGGAAAGAGCGATGACTTCTGTTTGATGTTCTTAGTCCATGTCAAATATCTGTATTAATTATTCATTCGCCTTCTAATTATTTGTTCAGTTGCTGCTTACCATCTTTGGTGAATCCCCAGCATTGTGCGGGGCTCCAAGAAGCAACCTGCCGAATTGGCTTGGCAGTTAGTGTGTGTGAGTCTGGAGGAATTCGAGGCCGCTGTGGTGCAATGGAAGCATATCCGGCACTTAACTGGAAGACCTGGGTTCGATTCCCGGTGGCGGCCAATGAGAATTTTTCCGTGACCCACTTATAAACGTGGAAAGAGCGATGACTTCTGTTTGATCTGAGTAACATTCTGTAATTTAATTATATATTTATATTATAAATGTTTCTCGAGGGCATTTCAATAATAACGTGAGAAACAGTAAAGTATGCAACAACAGAATTGTTGACATTTATGTATAACAAGAAAACAAGTTAAAGCCAGTTAGCCAAGAGAGTGCTCACCTGACCTCTGTTATGCCTATTATGGAGAGAGAATTGGCAAATCACATTGTTTTCAAAATGAAACCAGAAGAGCTTATTCTCATAGTAATCGTAGAATGGGAGATGTCACCAGTTTATCAGAAAAGGTGGAGTAATCCGTTGTTTTCTTCACATGTAAAATAAAATATTGCTTATATTTGAAAAAAAATGGAAAAAAAAATCAGTATCTTTCAACATGTGTGTCTTATGTTTTTATGTGTCATGAATTATGTGCTGGTTATGAAACTTTGGACAATCATAGCTATTTTAATTTTTTCCTAAATGACTGTTCTTGACAGTCATTTTTAGCATCACTTTTAGGAATGTCATAATAAAATTTATGATGAAGCTGTTGACTATGAAAGTAAATCGAGAAGTGGGGGGCAGGAAGAGAGGGGGGGACCGAACCTAAGTTTCTGTAGTATATATGATATGTAGCTTAATGAGATGTGCATTGCAACAAATTATTGTATTACCTTCATGAGAATTTTGTTTTTACTTTTTGAATGTCAATTAGTTATGGCTTAAAGAATTCACTCCAAGAAATTTCAACTGAGTTCTCTGAGACTACCAACTCATGGTTCCAGATTGGCCTATGTTTCCCACCTTATTCAGTAAACAAAGCTGAGATATTGTCTGTGCAGTACAGCTGTTTGGCTGTCCGTGGCTGTTTGGCTGTCCGTGGTTTATTTGTTTTTAAAAAGCTAAATTTTGAGTCTCCCGTATTATGTTTTCTCTACAAACCTGTTTACTTTTTAAGTAAGACTTTAAGAAAATATTCTTTTGTGCTTGCATAATATTGGTTCTTCTTGGATGGCCTTTCCCCATTTTTCTATGAATTCTTTTATTATTTTTTTCTTCTTTACTTCAAGTACAAGATGTGCAATGGTTGTAACAGTCTCCCATATGGACCTGTGTTTAGTAGTTTTCTCTTTCCTTCAGCATCTTTCTTTTTGGAATTTCAGCTTTGAAAATCTGGCTGCCCACTCAATATGCAGCAACACAGCGTGGCATAAGCTTTGTAGAATTGTTATTTTTTTTTCATTCTGCATATAAGTTTCAGCATGACTTAGTACTACCATTGCTACTCAACTTTCATTTTGTCTATCATATGTATTTGTTGTAGGTTGCAGAACTCTTTGATTCATTTCTTCTCTCTTCATGACGTGATTTAATAGCTTATTTTCCCCCTGCTTTCAAGTATTAATTGCCGTGATCTTTGTCTGCTTGCAATTTCATATGGAAGATTGTAGTTGACCTATTGATCTTAAGCAGTTGAGTCTGCAGCAATTCTTTTGACCCTGAAATAATTACTTCAGCAGCAGCAAACTTTAGGTTTGTGATTTACTCACCACCAATGAATGGTTTCTCATTGCATTTTTCAGTAGCCTGTTCTATTATTATTTTAGAAGAAGCATTGAAGAGATCTTGGGAGAGTAGACGATCCATTAAAAATGACTGATTAAAAATTCATGTGCTCAGTTTGGGATTCAGGTCCAGCATTTCACTTTTCCTGCATGGAGTCAATGGTAGTGAAACCTGGGTGCTAAAGAAGGGACTCGGGAGTTGTTTGTGTGCTAAAGAGATGCATTACTTACAGGGAGTTTGTGATAAAACTTGTCCTGATCATGTGTGTAATGGTGATATACATGTAATGTGAAAGAAAATGTTGTTGGCAAGGTGGAGGCAAAAGATTCTGAAGTGGTTTGGCCATGTTGCAATAGTGAGCAATGAGTTGATAACTAGGGTAATGTATTCAGGCTAAGTGGCAGGGAAGAAAGGTAAAAGAAAACTGGCCAAGGAAATAAAGAGGGAGAGATTCAAGAATGCATTGAAGAGTAAAAGATAGTGAATAAGAAGTACAAAACATCTCGTGCGAGATGGGGTGATAGATGTCAGTGAAGCTCAAGTTGTGTCCCAGAATTGCTGTAAAAGGAGATGTTTGGTTCATCAGCAGTAAGTAAAGTCTATCATCATCATCAGTAAGTTCTATGTGACAGATGATCTTGCTTTGAGGAACTGATCTCTAAATCTTATAGAACAGCTTAGTAATATGTAGACATGTATGGAGTTATTAGTGCATCTCATATAAAATGCAAAAAAAGTTTAGTATACGTAATCATCTATTTTCAGACACCATTTCATATTGACTTCCAAAACATGTAGATAAACTTATATGAAAGTTTTAATTTCCTTATGTAGTGTTTGAAATAATGCTCATGCAAGCACATTCATTTATTCTTGATTTTGTAGGAAATTAACAGCACTTAAAACACTACTGGACATGACAAGAAGTTTTCCGAGGGGCTCCATGTATGATGACGACATTATGGAAAAACTACAGAAAATCCGAGCCAAGTTTAAACAGGTGTTATTTCCTTTTCAATTTCTGAAATTAATAATTTTTCTGTGCAAAAGATAAGGAGCAATTGTCTCCGTGATTTATCATTAATTAAATGCTTCTTAAGTTATTCAGGGTAGTGGGATCAGAAATATGTGATTTATTTGCATGTAAGATCCTTCACACAAAATGCTGTAGTTCCTATGCATGTAAGTGTTTCTTATAAATGGGCATGTTTTGTTTATAGATTAAGCTAATTTTGAACTTTTGGTAAATAATGCCATTTGGTTAATACATAGAATTCTGTATCATAATTTGTTTTATGATTTTGTGAAATTCTCTGACAGTTTTATGGATATAAAAACATTATTGCCATAAATATAAAGCACCTTGTGAGATTATTACTACAGGGGTCATCGAGCTCCTATATTTCCCTTATTTTTGAGGTAGTTCTTATAAACTTCTATATATCCTATATTTTTCGGGCACACCTTACACAATCAAACACTATTAACATGAACACTGCAGAGACCCAAGAATTTGTTCATGTTAAAATTAGTTCCTATTATTGTAATGTAATTAATTGAACAACTAAATACATACTGAATTATGTAAAATTATACAGTTTAATTAAAGAAAAATTATGTACATACCTTTCGGCTTTTAAAACAATTTTGTTACCTTTCTCCAAAACTTTACCCAACGAAGGCAAAATTATACATAGGGCTGTAGCACTGTATGCTGTAATACAAAATATGTATATATACTGCAATACATATGAATAAAAAATTGTATTTTCCAGTACATTCAATGGAAGCTGGATTTAAAAACTTCTGTTATCGGAAGCTGCTTTCTTTTCTCATCATAACAATGCATCAAATATTCTCCCTATTCATCCACATTCTCTAAAGTTGCCAGTGTATCTGCCTGTTCCACTATAACACGAGGCATAGTTTTCAACGCAGTGAAAGCTTCTGAAAATTCCACATTTGCGCCAGAAACTTCCACGTTGTTGTCTTCATTAGTATCAGATAAATTCTGCCACACCTTCCTGCTATTAATCTCATCTTCCATAATTTACATCTGTCAAAGTGTCTGAAGTCATGACATCATCATCCATGCAAACATACTCTTCAAATGTTACAGATGCATGGAACACTCCACATACACTATTAGCAGAACTTTAAAATGCTGTAACATAACTTTACCTAACGAAGGCAAAATTATAATTATACATAGGGCTGTAGCACTGTATGCTGTAATACAAGCACATGCAATCAAGAACATGAAACGGGGAAAAGCTCCAGGAGAAGATGGAATTACTGTAGACATCATACAAGAAGCAAGTGGAGAAATCGAAACAGTACTCGCCCAAATTTTCACTTGATGCCTTAATGAAGGGAAGATTCCTGAGGATTGGAACAACGCTACAATGATCCTGCTACATAAAAAAGGTGACATTGAGGATCTCGGGAACTACAGACCTATCAGTCTCCTATCAGTGGTTTATAAAATCTTTACTAAAGTTCTTTCACACCGCTTGAAGGTAACACTGGACATGGCTCAACCGAAAGAACAAGCTGGATTCAGGAGTGGCTACAGCACAATAGATCATATCCACGTACTGAGAGAACTAATTGAAAGAGCGAGGGAATATGAACTTCCATTGTGCATGGCTTTTATCGATTATGAAAAAGCCTTTGATTCGGTGAAATCATCAGCAGTTACAATGGCTCTGAAATCCTGCGGTATTGAAGATGCATACATTAATATTATTAATAACATTTATGAAAATGCAAATGCAAAGATTCGGCTGTTTGAAAATACAACACACATAAAAATTGGAAAGGGAGTGAGACAAGGTGACACTATATCTCTGAAGCTCTTTAATGCCACATTGGAAAATGTCTTTCAGTCACTGAACTGGGAAAACAAAGGGATAAAAAATAATGGAGATTATTTAACCCACCTTCGTTTTTCTGATGACATAGTCATTTTTGCAACTACCCTATCAGAGCTGCAGAGTATATGATCCAGGAACTTGCTGACAAGAGTAAAGAAGTGGGATTAAAAATGAACTTTCAGAAGACAAAAGTGATGTACAATGCTTTTACAAGAAATGGAGATTTATCGATTGATGGAGAAAAGCTGGAGATAACAGACACGTACGTTTATCTTGGACAGCAGATATCAAGTGAGGGTCACATTGATGAAAAAATTAATCGGCGTACAAAACTTGCCTGGAGAGCTTTTGGAAGAAACAGCATAATTTTCAAGAGCAATATGCCATTATGTCTTAAAAGAAAAGTGTTTGATCAATGCATCGTTCCAGTGCATACGTATGGTGCAGAGATGTGGACCTTAACTAAAAGAGACATACAAAGGCTGCATACAACTCAAAGAAGCATGGAGAGATGCATGCTTGGTGTAACCAGGAGAGATAAAAAGAGAAACTCGTGGATCAGAAAAATGACGAGTGGAAGACATCATAGTCAGAGTTAAATCCCTGAAATGGCAATGGGCTGGACATACTGCCAGAAGGACAGACCATTGATGGACAGCCAAAATTTTAGATTGGATTCCAAGGGACAGGAAAAGACCCAGAAGAAGACCACATGGGCGATTGGTGGATGAAATTCGAAAGTATGCAGGAGTGACATGGAGGAGACTGGCAGAAGGCAAACCGTTGTGGAGGAAACTTGGGGAGACCTTCATCCAGCAGTGGATTGACAATGGTTGACAATGATGATGATGATGACATATGAATGAAAATTGTATTTTCCAGTACATTCAGTGGAAGCACCATATTGCTCTTTCACCATATTGCTGGAAATCTCATCAAGAACAGTTTCGTCTAAAGTTGACTCATCAACAGCAAATCATGCCTGACAGAAACAGTTTTTTTATGGTCTTTGAAGAAACACATCTCTCAGCAGTTCTTAATAAAGTCAAAGCATCTGACAGAGTAACAATTAATGGAATTTTTCTGATGAAAACAACAAATTGCCTTATGAATCACTTTTCTCAAATAATGTGCCTTCATTTTCTTTTATTAATTTATTTATTTATTTATTTATTTATTATTATTATTATTTTTTTTTTGGTTTTTCCTACTTTGTTTTTGCTTGATTTTTATGTTTAATGTGCCTTCATGCATTGAATTAATTATTCTTTGGTTATATGGTTAGAATTTAGCTGTTGTATTTGAAGGAAGGAAAACAGTCTTAATTACTTTCAAATCAGTGACTGATTATGGATAATTGTAATGGGTGCTACAATTATCCAAAATCAAGCATATGCTGCTTCCTTGCCATAGCAACTTCTGGTCCATTTGCTAAAAGAATCCTCATTCATCTACAGAAACAGTATTTTGCCTGCAACGTTTTTCTAGAAAAACCCATAAAATTTACGGAAACGTGTGCCACGAAACAATTACTGGGCTATTTATGACACTTGGCAAAATACATAGGTCCATAAATGTGTAAAATTAGTTGCCAATTGTTAATTTTGTATATTTAGGTACCTTACTTAATTCTTAGCCAGGACTTGCAAAGTATTTAAAAAAATACTTTGTAGGTAATTCCATGTAGGTTCAACAGGCCATAACACCACCCAAAACATAATTTTTTGATATTTGGCAGGGAGATAACACTTATGGAGAAACAAAACTCAGCAAGATTTTGGCTTCGTATACCATATAAGAGTTTCTATGTTACAGCATTTTAAAGTTTGTAGTTTCTATGCTACAGTACATTAAAGTTTGTATAAAACTTCTCAGCAGGAGCAAACTACTGCCGTGACATTTTTTTGAGATTCCTCTGTTGCTTAGGGCCTTTTGCACAGAAAATTATGAAATTAAAAAAAAACAAAAACGGGAAAAGTATTACGTACAGATTTCAAAATAGCCTTTCACTTTGCTTTGGGTGCCCTATAACCTGCAAAATAGATTAAAAATCATCAAACTTTAGAAAAAGAATTAATTTCATTAAACAGGATACCCCCAAAATGACAGAAGTAGGCTTAACATGAAATGTGGTAGCAAATGATCCTTGATGTATGACCTGACATGCCAAGAATAAAAAAAAAAAAAAGTTTCAAGCTGCTTTTGGGGGTACAAGTGAAAAAGTGCTCAAACACGCATCAAAGACATGGCATTTTATCCAACATGCACTTGAGAATAAGTATGAAAAAAACAAACAAACTACAATTTGGCAGGTATGTTGCTCTATTAATTACAAAAGATAAGTAAACAGTTCAGATTTGTAACAAAATTTCACTTGAGAACAAGTATAAAAAACAACAACTAAAATTTGGCAGGTATGTTGCTCTATTAATTACAAAGAATAAGTAAAAAGTTCAGATTTGTAACAAAATCATTTCTGGAAAAATAGGCCACCACCATAATACTTCTATGCAGCCACACTTTACCAGAATACAATCTTATAAAGGATGTATGTATGAAGTATGTGGCCGTAATTATCCTAATCTCCAGAATTACACAAATAATAATTATTGGAAGTATGTCCCCCACTGAAGGCATCAAAATAAAGGAACATGTACCAAATGGAACATTCAAGAGTGTTCTACAAATATTGCACAATGGTTCTGTTTGGTTCTTTTCACGTCCTAACTAACACCATAGTGACTGAATAAAATTAAATATTTTGCTTGTACGAAATCCATTTCTTTCTTCAGTTTAGAAACTGACTCTTCCAGAACTGCTGGTGATTGGAAGAGTCAGGGTACACAGCAAATTGCCAAATGGAACATGGCATACTTCTTCATATGATGACCAAGCAAAGGAGCATGTAATGCAGAAGAGAGGGGGCATATCCTTTATCATGGCTGATGGATAGTTTCTGTGATTCCAGTTTTCCACTTTGTATGATATATGCAAGCTACATAACGATCAATGAGCAAATCTGTAGCAAATGTAATCATTGGCACTGATGTGCTGTATGCCAGATTTCTAAGTTACATCTGCTTAGCTTCAGTTGCTTGGAACTTTCTTGTCGTAGTGGTGTAACACATAACATGCTCAACCGGTAATCAGGAGGTGCAGGTTCGATTCCCACTCCAGGGCAATTTAATTTTCAAGTTTTTCTGAAAGAGTGGCTACATGGACAACAGTGAAAATATGGCACATCAGTGCCAATGATTACATTTGTATCGCCTTCCATGTATTTGGGAAGAATTATTTCTTTGGGGAAATTCATTTCCCATTTATGTATGATGTTCTAAATCTGTAGCAATGGTAAATTTATCACTACAGATATGAAACTGGCATTTTCAACAAGGGTTGTGGACTTTGTTTAGTTGTGGATTTGGATATATTTTATTGTAGAAGTTGTTTGTACAACAAATAGTGCTTGAACTAGCAAGCCTTTCAGAATAGCAAGTGTGAACTTTTCACTAAATCAGATTTTTCCATGACATGAAAGTTAATATTTTCAGCTGCCCCTGTGGCACAGTAGTCTTAAGTGCTGGCTTCTGACCATTTGTATGCGATGAGTCTGGGTTCGAATCCTGGTGAGGCATGTATATTATGTTTGTCTTATGACACTGGCTCTCGCCCTTCCTTGGACCTAAATTAGGGACTGGCTACTGCTTATAGCCCATCATGTTGCTCACGGGTGACATTAAACCTCCAATCAAACAAACAAAAATATTGGGTTGGTGCGAATGAAATGTCCGGCGCAAACGGGCAGTGGGCACAAGCCCCCACCACAGCGGAATGGAACCACCCACAGGTGTTGCGGGTATTACGTGACAGAGTTGCTATAAATAGCTAGCATGTGTGTGAATAACAAGGTTCAGGTGTGGGTTGTTTGGATGTAACGTGGCTTGCAAAGGAAACACGCAGACGCCAGATTTGAGAGTCATCTTCCTGTATGAATTTAAACTGGGCCATTCTGTAGGAATTGCCGCTCAAAACGTTAACGAAGCATTTGGAGAGAATGCAGCCAACGAACGAACCATTTGGCGATGGCTTGTAAAGTTTTGAAGTGGAGATACGGACCTGCAAAATGAAGCATGTGGTCACCGATCTGTTGCAGTCTCTGATGATGTTCTGTTATGTGTGGTTGAAGTGGACCCCCAAGAAACATGGCGTGAGATAGCAGCAGAGGTAGGTGTCCCCCACACGACAGTTGTTCAGCATCTGGCTGCGCTGGGTAAGGTAAAAGCTGGACATGTGGCTGCCGCACGAGTTGACGACTGCCAACAAGACTAGGCATTTGGAAGTCTGCATGTCGTTGCTTGCCAGGAATAAACTGGAACCTCTACTGCATCGAATCGTCACTTGCAACGAGGAGTGGGTGCTTTATGATCGGAAACGAACTGCACAATGGTTAAGCAGACTTGCTGTTACAATTTTATTGTATTTAGTACAATAAATAGTGTGGCAGTACGCTAATATGATTTTGCAGCCCAAAATGCGATTTTTTTTAAATAGTCATGTTTTCCTCCCATTTTTTCCCTTTACAGACAGAAGCCTTGTAGCAGAACCGCGGCAACGGGCGACGTACGTCGTACGTCGCATATTTATTTTGGTCCTGCAGACAAAAACTATATTCCCAAAACCCTATTAAACCATCTTGCAGACTCTCTATCATAGATGCAAGTTTTCCGCCTTTCAAAATTTCCGAAAACGGAAGTTAGGTGTAGCAAGGATTTCTTCCGTAATCGTAATTTTTTTCTCGCGAAGGAAGATGTACGTCGCAGAATTATTTTGTACTCATCCCCATAGCAGAATCACGGCGATGGGCGACGTACACTGTAGGTTTATTTTGTACTCTTCCCCGTAGCAGAATCGCGGTGATGGCCGACGTACATTGCAGATTTATTTTGTACCCACCGCCATAGAAGAATCGCGGCGATGGCTGACGTACATCGCTGATTAATTTTCTACTAATCCTCGTAGCAGAATCGCAGCGACAGCCGATGCGCATTTATTTTGGTCCTGCAGACAAAAACGACGTCCCCAGAACCCGATTAAACCATCTTGCAGACCTCCTAAGTTTTCCGCCTCTCAAAATTTTCGAAAACGGAAGTTAGGCGGAGTGAGGATTTCTCCCGTAATCGTAATTTTTTTTGTAATAACATAAAAGTGTTAACTGATAAGAGTTTTCTTTAGTTTCTCAATGAAATTTTGATGTAGGGAAAAAATCTGTACATTCTCATCATCAAGAATTTATATAGCTGAAATAGGCTTCAAAAATTATCAGCATGTGTCGTGTTACGATTTTTCTATCTGAGTGTTACGTTTTTTGGTTCTCAGAGGTTGGCAGGTCTGGTTAAGCAAGGCACAGCCTGCTGGACGGCATCCTAAGGCACCCCTACACACCAAGATGATGATGTACCTTGTCTGGTGGTCCACAGGTGGGATAATTCATTGGAGTTTCTTGGCAAGAGGCCAAACCATCACTGCAGAACTTTATTGTGCTGAATTACACCAGATGCACTGGGAACTGCTGAAGAAACAATTGGCTTTGGTCAACAGGCACGGTGTTCTTCTGCTCCAGGACCACGCTCGCCCTCATGTCGCACAATGAACGATGCTGACACTAGGTGCCTTGGGCAATGAAGGCACCTAGTGTCAGCATCGTTCATTCTGCCTATTCTGTGCCATTCATTCTCAGCATCGTTCATTATACCTATCCCCGGACTTGTCTCTGACAGACTGTAATCTGTTTCATCGCCTGGATCACTTCCTGTCCTGGAAACAGTTCACGACAGACGAGGTTCAACATGCAATTGATGACTTCTTCGGGACCCAGCCCCAAGACCTTTTTTCGTTCCGCGATCATGGCAACTATGTGTCGATGCCGAGGGGAATTATTTTGCCTAGGTAAGTTGTCCTGCTTTTCTGTTCTCGCTGTCCACATGTGCTGGTCCTTTGCCTGACATTTCTTTCACAACAACCCAATATTTTGAATGTTGTCTTTGCAGAAATTGTACATTTCCTGAGAATTTGTGATATGATCAGTAAATTGCATTGTAGGCTGGCTTTTCATATTAGCCCAGTGCTCTAAGTTTGAAACCATGCTTCCCCCCACACATATTATCACAAGTATTTGCTTTTTTCGCACATCACATTTGAACTATCCATAATTGGAGTGCTTTATGCATGAGTAACCTTTTTTTTTTCTTTTTTTCAGGTTGTTGCTTTGTTAAATGTGAGTACAGAATATGCTGCTCCAGAAGAGCCAGTTAATCAGAGGACAGAAATGTCATTTTGACTGTATTTTACTCTAAGTAACTAGGATGCTCAAACATTTACCTTTGAATGCAAAAGAAAGCCAGTGAAAGCAAAGTTCACCCCCGGTGTGAAGTTCATGGCTATGTGTTTCAAGTTTGAAATTATTTAATAAGGATATAAAGGAAAGCAAGTGTAGTTTCTTTCTTTTTTTAACAATTTTTTATTTATATTTATGTACATTTAGGGAATATTTTTCTACTGTATTATGTTCCATTAATTAAGATCTTCATGTAAGCATTTGTAAATGTGATAATTTCCCTTTCTGTATTAAAAGAAAATTGTGTATGCAAATGCTGTTGTGTTAGTGAAGTGATATTAAGGATGTGTTTGGACTATGGATACTGTTAAGTTTTTAATATTCAGTTGACTCATTTCTTAATCATGCTCTTTGTATTCTTCCTTCTTTTTTATTGTAATACATGTGTATCATTTTTTTTTTTTTTTTTACTCTTAGTGTTGCATGAGGCTGTGCTTCGTAGCACTGACTGAAACAATCAGTACAATGCCTGGTGCTATATTTTGCATTCTCAAAGTGCGTGTTATGTTTGAAGTATGAATAACACAACTTTTCATTCCATATTTTTAACTAGAATATATAGCAATTTCTATGCAGTAATTTCTCCTTAGGATTTTCTGTTCTTCAAATATCAGAATGATGAAAAAATGCTAATGTATGATGAAAAAATGCTAATGTATTGTTCCCAATATAAGGGCATTTTTTTTAAGGTCAGAGTTATCAAATTATCAGCTAAGTTGAAAACTGAGTTTATTTTCCTATAGGGCAATAAAATATTCTTAGGTTGGCATGTATGCATGCATGACATTTGTACATAAGATGCCAAGATAGTCTATAATACTTTCAAAACTGAAATTATAGCAAAAGAAGGAAAAGGTGAACACTTCTACTAAATGATGTTATGGTACAAGAAGACAGAAAGGGACAGATAACTATACTAACTGTAATGTTTCATTTAAAAAGTAAATGAAAATTAGATTCATAAATATATTAAAGCCTTGTACATGAATCATTAAGTTGTAAAGCCTAATGCTACAGGAGCAGTACTATGCAAATTGAAATTAGCTTTTGTCTTGGAAATTTCTAGCTGGATGAGTGATTACAGTGTTGAATTTTTGTGTGAAGAGCATAGGTTCAAATCTTAGTGAGGTATGGATGTTGCAGTTACTCCTCAGTTGTTAAGTCTTTTTATTCATGGAATCAGTAGCTACAAATTGCAGATGCTACTTCTCATAGTGTTACATCCCAGAAAGGAGGGGGCTTTAAAAAAGTGATACACACATAATGAACAGCATATGATAATTTTCTCTCATACAGTGCACTTTTTGACTTTCATAAGGGTTTCATTCCTGGAGTCTTTACGAATTTGAATTTTATGGCAGTCAGATTTTGCTAAATACATATAGTACCCCTATACAGTACATTACAAGGCATAACCATAAATAGCATAAAAACATAACAGAAATACTGAATCCTATGTTTCAATCTGAACACCTCTCAGTATTGTAATATGAAGTAAAAAAGTAGTGGTGGACATAGCAACTGCTTCTCTTCTAATGCAGCTCTGATTTGGGCATGTGTAATAGTGGTTAAACCTGGTTCACTTTCACAGTGCTTCATCATGCTAACTTTTTACTCTATTGTATGCACCTGATGCTTCTTTGGATCACTGTTATCTTTTTCGTAACTTTTACACAAATTCATCATTATACATTGGCAAATTTACAGTAATAAGTTTTGAAAAACTCAAGATTTTGCACACAACTGCTCAAGGTGCAGAGGGACGTGAGACAAAGAAAGTGAGGCTCACGTGAGGTATACTTGGGTGTCTGCACATGATGGTGTATACAGTGTGGAGTCATATGCTGCTAAAAGCAAAGTAGCATAATGTAGACGTACGTGCGTATGCTGTGTGCGGATAGTTTCCAAATTATTGGCAGATTTTGCAGATAGTTTTTGCTTGTGGATTAAACAAATTGTTATTTACTGTAATTAAAACACTTACTGAATATCCTTAATTCTATTTTAACTTGAAGAATGTTCAATTTTTTTTCACATCTTCTGAGTTCTTTTGTTTTTACAAACATTTCTGGCCTCTAGATTTTATCAAGGCCTGTTCTCAATGTATAGGAACTCTATCAAAAGTTTCGTTTATTTAAAAATAATTTAAATTGTATTGCCAGGTTCCTCTAGCAGTTGTCAGTTATTAAATTAAAATATTTTTCTTATGTATTTTGTAAGTCTACTATTTTTGAATTTAAAGTTGTTGAAAATGCTATTTATAATTTTTGAAGGTTTATTTAGGGAACTGTTTTTCTGGATATAAAAATTCTCTTTAATTAGGCCTTTGTTTTTTATGAGGTTCATAATCCAATATTTTAATATTTTGCCATAAAGATCCATTTCACGCGCATTGCTGCACATTCAATTGTAATGTACTTATTCTGTCCTCATTGGAATCTGTAATGTTCTAAGAATTATTTGTTTTATTAATTTTGTTTAAATTATCTTATTCTATTTTTATCTTAGTTCACGCTTCGTGGGTTTGCAGCAAGTTTCCTGTTTCAATGGTTGTGTACGCAGATACATTTTATTTTTATACAACTCTGGCTATAAGAAGTGCACTGCCTTTCTTGTGTGTAATCATTCATGAAATTCTAAACAACTTGGGATTTATTTTTTCTTGGGCTTTGGATATGCCACTTATGACTGGCTTTATAAGTGTAGCAGATGTTGATGGCATTCAGAACGGGTTTCTTATGACTGGCTACAAGTGTAGCAGGCACTGAAGACATGTAGAAGATATTTCTTTGCAGTCACAAAAATTTGACTGTCCACACTATTCACAGCCAACTGTGTTAAAAGTTCTGAGAAAGTCTATTTTTTGTCCATAGAGATTGATTCTCTTAAAACGAATGCCAGTGGATAACATAGTGAGCATTTTGCTTTGTTAATGTGCTCTAAGTCCCATGATAACTAACTTTGTAGTTAGAACAAAAGGAGCATAAATCTTAATTTGTTGCATAATGTACAAAGAGAACTGGAATATTGTTTTTATGCTTGTTGATTAACAAATAGGGCACACAGTGAGTTTCTATAGCTTTAAAAATTCCAGTTTTTTTTTTTTTCAGGTAAGGCTTAGATCTTTCTTGTTCATAGTTTTCCTCTGTGAGAATTATTTTGAATTACTCTGGCTCTGTGTTGCACAGTTTCTCGACTCATTTTCCACATGAAGCTGAATGATATGTTGTGCCAAAATGAAAGTCACAAATGGTTTGCAATGGTGTCACATACAAAAAAAGAAAAAGAAAGTTGTGTGAAATTAAAAGTTTACATTTTTATGCCTTTTCCAGCTGATATATAGAAGTAGATTATATATAGTAGCCAAGATCCATTACATCATGTTCAGTAGTCAGGTTTTAATATGGAATTCTAAATCGCTAATATCAAGAGTTTTGGGAATCACAATCACATTTTTAAATGAAAGAAAATTTTATGAATTTCCTCAGGAGAAAAATGCAGTAACAATGGCACACAGGCAAGGTAAATGACTTTCTTAAAGACTTCTTAAAGAAACTTCTCATGTTAGTTGTCCATTATTAAAATGTCCAATCTTGACTAACCACCTTCCCTTTGTGGAAGGTATAGCTAAAGCAGATACTTCAAGTAGAGAAAAAAACTGGAATGACTACATGGAAGTTCCACCTAAGCATGCTCAGTATGCGCAGGGTTTGTTTGCTCCTGTGAATTATTCTGGGAGATTAGTGGCTCCTGTGCTCCCGCACTGCCCTTTACCACCGATGATGTGAGCTCCTTTGTACTGCATTTGAATCACTTTTTGGTCTTTACCTTTCTAATTTTGATTTTCAATTGCATGCTATTTATTCTTTTTGTTGCATCTATATGTTGATGTTTCATTTAGTTTCTGCATAACAGATTTCCTATGCATTTCCCTATATACATTAGTTTTTATGTTGCTTAGTGTTTGCCACCATTTCTTCATTGGCTGTTTTCATGATTTTTGTTGTGAATTTCTGTGCTGATTTAATCATTTGTGCTCTTTTCTGAGGTATATTAAATTCATCTTTCTCAATTTTTGTAACTAGTGATTTAGCTGTGTTATTGTATTATTTTCTTACCACATCTTTCTCTGCTATTTTTTTCCTTATTCGTTTTTGCTAATTGTTTTCTTATTGAATTTTATTTCTATTGATTCACCAGAAAACAACATTAGCCTTTGTTCCCACCTCTTCTTTCCTGTTATCAACACTGACATGAATGTAATTTGATTTGCAAAACTGGTGATTTCATTATCCCCAAACTTTATGCTGGCATCATTACAAAGAATTATGAAATTGTTTTTTCCTGTGTGAATTCTTATTAAAAGTATTATATTTATTTATTTTTATTATTATTATTCATTGTTTTTATCATTTATTGTTATTCATAATCATTGTTTTTATTATTTATTATATATATAATATAAAACAAGTGCAATAAATCCATTCATAATATCATAAGAATGTTGCTTGGAAACAATGATTTTTATTCTTATTCACTAAAAACATTAGAAACTAAGAAACTTATAAAACAATAAGATATTCTGCATGTTTTGACATAACTACAGTTATGTCTTCTAACTGAACATATTGTTGGACCTCCTGATAAAGACATAACTAGTTATTTCAAAACATGTAGAATGTCTTATTGTTTTATAAGTTTCTTAGTTTACTGATGCTATTTATGTGTAAAAATAAAAATCATTTCCAACTAACATTCTTAAGTTTAGTAAAATCAAGTTCAAAATCCTAATAGAATTATCTTTCACACTTGGTGAAACAAAAATGCTTTCAAAGTAAGGATTAATTAGAAGGAAAAGGAAGCACTAACTCTGTGGAACTGCAAATAATCAAAAATAGTTGCATAAAGTGGCATTTAATATAGACCAATTATAGTAGTCTGACTGTGTAAACAAGAAAACCAGGTAGTCTAACAAACAGTTATCAGCTCAGTCTTTTCTGGTGTTTGCAGAAAGGTTAGAATGTCGTACACTTTAAGATTGTGGAATATAATTCCATGAAAGAATGACAAAAGGTTTATTTTGTAAGATAAGGTCAAATTACTATTAGCAAAAACTGAAATTATTCTGCAGCTTTCCAGTCAGGAGACTACATATACAACAGATTTGTCTTTTATAAAATTATAATAAAGGATCACATAAAAAAGTTATTTCTTATCTTAATAATTAATGACATGGCACCTCCAATTATTAATTGACAGTGAACAATTTTCAACAACAGAAGTCCGAAAGACATCCACAGAGAAGAACTGGAAAGAATTTTATCAGAAAATAATTTTCTCTCCCCATTCATAAGGAATATTTTTAAGAATAAAGCAATCAAGTAAGAAGAAGCAGGAAAATTACCTCAAGTTCATTAACAAAATTACTTACCACAAAGGTCTCTTCGAAAAACTGAAAGATAAAATAGATCAGTGAAAAATATAAAATCAGACTTGCTCCAGATTTGAATAAGAAATTAAAAAAATCCCTTCCGTCTCTAAAACAACAAAGACATCCAATTACAAGAAGGGGTAGTCTATAGCATAGACTGTACCTGTGGATTAAGCTATATAGGCGAAACAGGAAGAAGTATAAAAGTCCATATGGAGAAACATAGAGCAGGTGTTGGAAGCATTGGGAACAAAACAGGATTAGACAGACATGTACAAGCAAGTGGGCACTCCATAAAATAGGACAATAAAAATAATCACCCACTAATCACATGTAAGAGAGGAAACTTGAAGAAGGGATGGAAATAGCAAGAAGAAGAGGTACCATGCTTAATGATAATTGCGGTTGGCAACAACTACTCCAGTGATAGTCCTGATGATGAACTAGGTTCTAGTTCGAAAATTTGACCATCGAATGTATTAAAATACACCTCTATAAAACCCATAGTTAGAAAATTGTTCACTATTATTTCTTATGTAATTTGCAAAATTGTAAATGTTGGGAGTTTTAACTATATCTTTCGAAATAGTTATGTAGAGTGGCACAGTTGAATTACATATGGGACTCTTCTCACATGATGAAATTAATTTTCCATCAGCTGCATATTATGGCATGGATATTGTGTATTACCATTATTCCTGTTAGTATTAAACAAAGAGAAATGTTTAAGGTTGAAGGGAATGAAACATATATTTTAACTAAGCACAAGGCTGTACAAATAAGTGACGCACACTTTTGGCCTTTGCTGCTTTATTAGAATATGGGATGATACTGCATATAGAGAACAAAAAAATGACAACAGCAAAATATGTATAAAAATACATACATGTAATTCAGTAATAAAATGCATAAACAATAATGCAACGTAATTTTTTTTTTTTGTATGCACTAAATTTTGGTTAATTGGGAAACATTGGGACTAAAACGCTTTGGCCCAATTAAGCAGCTGCCCTAATTATGTGAAGCTTTACTTACTTTCTTCTTAAGTCAGCATTGCAAAAGGTATAAAACAAAAGACAAACTACAATTTACTGAACAACAAAGTACACATGAGCATATGTACCTAAATGAATTTTTGTACAAATATTAAAAAAAAAATTACACTAAAAATAATCTCAATTTAAATGTACAGTACATAGGCATACCTGCCAGGTTTTACGGTTTACCCATAAAATTTACGGAAATGCGACTTCTTTTACAGTTTTACGGGCAAAATGTTAATTTTACGGATTTGTTGATTCTCCCAGTCTTTTTTTTTTTTGATGATGATTTTGCACCACAATTAAAACATTTATTTTACGTAATCCATTTAAAATGAAGCACCGATGTAAATTAGGAATAAACTTTTCAGTTATATGTGTTTATGTGGGAACATTTGTCCGCAGTTTTCCCGCTTTTTTTGTTTGTTTGTTTTGCATTGTTCAAAATGCAAAAGCTTTCGCTGCACGTAAACTGAACCTCCCCAGCTGGGCTTGTTCATCTCTCGCAAGTTCCCTTTGTTCCCCTTCTCAGTAGGCCCGCGTGGGGTTGTCTTGCATTGGAGCACAGAACACGTGTGTTTATCACTCCCAGTTCGAAATGCTATCTCAGAAAGTAGTTATCATAGAAAAAAATTCAAACGGATTTTAAATCTGTGGAATTTTTAAGCCCAGATTGATACCCAACATGATGAAATTAAACAAAAGCTGCCAGTTTTGTGAAATTAAAAATGCATTTGGGGCATGGTTTCGTAACTTCTTTTTTCTGGCAATAAATTTGACCTAACGAAAAAATGCGGTATAATAGGAAGTTAAAAAAAGAAAAGAAAAAAGTCCAATGCTCATTCGACCCAGTGCTTCTCCAGTAATGATTTATTTTGCTGTTCGGTTAGTAAGTTTTCTACTCTTTCCAACCGTGCTTTGTCTGTCAGCACGATAACACATGAAAATGTTTTGGCTTGATTCGACGAAATTAATATGTTGGGGTCCACACTAATTCATCAAATCCCTATTGAAAATGGTCAAAGGTCAGGACATGGGAGCAGGATTCATTCTTCCCCCTTTTGCATGATGACCACTCGTTGGTGATGACTTAACGTAAAATCAAAGCACGATTGCGATGAAGTTTTGCTACGCTGTTCAGCACCCATAGTGGACCTACCCAACTGAAAATGGTTATTATCAGCATTCACGGGGCAGTGTGTACATGCGCAAGATTTGTTCGTCAGAATTTTCGCACAATAACTTCCATGGAAATTAACCGATTTGGATGGAATTCTTAATTATAAAACGACAAGTGTGGTAGCTTTTTTAAAAATTAACAGGCACAAAAGAAAAAATGTTCTATAATAAAGCAAAATATGCAGCCTAACAATTAGTTCATTCTAAGAAATTCATTCGTAAAGAAAACAAAGTATCGTAGAGAACACTGTTTGCTGCTTTTGCAAACCCACACTTTTTGTTGGCATGAAATTTTGGGCTTTTAGAAAACAACTCTGAATTTTAAAATATCCGGATTTTGACAACATGAGTTTAATTTCGGAAGAGAGTAGACTTTTTTTTTTTTCTTTTTTTTTTACTTTATCTGTTTGAAAAAAAAATACACCATTGATTGGTTTTGTAACTTTTATCAAACCGAATTGCGTGATATTTAGAGATTTCATTTTCTAAAACCAATACGTGCATTCTAAATTTTGTCATGTTAGGCCATTGTTTTATTTTATTTATTTATTTTTTATTTTTTTCTGCAGAGATATAAGATTAAATTAAAACAACAGTTCCAACGTTTTGTGCAGTGGCTACGCCTCAAAGGGAGGAGGGGACAGGATGTAGAGGAAATCGCCAACGAAGTGGCTGTATCATCTCCCATGATGCCTGGTGTAAAAGACAGCGTTGGTTTTGTTCCGGTGACACATATTGTGTTAGTTTACTGTAGGAGAGAGGGGGAGATCGAGAGGTATTGGATTTGGTAAAACTTTTAACGCTATTACAAGGCATCAATCGGCCTGTAAGGAATGATGGGGGCGGGGGCGGCGAGGATGACGCTCGTAAATTAAACTAAACTTTTTTTTCTAGATGAAAGAGCCTTTCAGTTGGTCTCTGCTTTCCTAGCTGGCCAGCTCTATCGGATAACTCTGGTAATCGTTATTTTTTCCTCTGCGAATTGCAGCTCTTTTAGCTGTTACTGTTTTACTATGTAGTTTTACTTTTGTTTTGTTTTTGTTTTTTTCAAGTTTCAGTAAATTCAGTATTAGTGATTCACAATGAGCAGCAATATAAAAGGAGTAAAACAGTACTATCAAACATTCTGTGATGCATATTCTGCGGAGTTCCCGTGCATTGCAAAATCTTCAAAAAATGAAAAATATGCATTTTGCACTATGTGTCGATGTAATTTCAGCGATGATGTTACTAATCATATTTCTAGTGCCAAGCGTAAATCTAATGTTGACTGCGTGGGAAAAAAATACGAAATTAACTTCCTTTGTTAAAAGTTATAATGAACTGAATGCGATTTGTGCAAAATGTTTGTTCACTTCGTTTTTAGTTGAACATAATTTACCGATTGGTGTTCCTCAGTCACTCTTATTTTTTTTATTTGACTGTCTCATCCTCCATTTCTCCGTAAGATAAACCTAGCATAAAAATGATTTGTTTTTGAAAACATTTTAGTATGTTCCATGATGGCGTGGGATACGATCCTATTGAATTTGAAAGAAATGGTGGACCATCCTTTAGATGCAAACTTCCATAAAAATAAAATTTAATATCTTTGTAGATCATAATGATAGCACAGTAATGAGAAATCATCTATAGATTCTATTTTAATCGCTATAAATTTGCCGATAAATTCAAACATCTGTAGTCATATCAATTAAAAGTTTGATACTTGATTTGGGTAACATCGTTTTTTAATCGACAATTCCGGCGCATTTAATCGACATGAAAGACAAGTAATTTAATCGAATATGTAGATTAAAATTTTCATCAAATATATCGATTAATTTTTTTTTTACGTATTCCGGTTTCTGAAAGTTGGCAGGTATGCATAGGATCTGTCACACAAGCATGTAGTACATAACAATTACATATTTTGGTGAAATTTATTGAGGGCACCCTAACTTGTCTTTATGAACAAAATCAGCTTAGATATCCAGTGCAGATAAAGGACTACCTTCTTGCATAAAGTAGCGTTGTAATTCAGCAATAAATTTCCTGGGTAGTCGCTCGCTCATGTTCAGGTGTATTATTCTTATCACTTTCCTGGCCTTCTGATTCCTCTAGGTGTTTGTTTTGATGCAATTTTGTCAACAATTGCATCCACACAAACTTCATTTTCATTATTATATTGAAGACTATTTTCAGTGGATAAAAACTCTTTGTAGTTTCTGATGTGTTTCAGTTCCAAAATTATTTCATATTCAGTATTAGCTGTACCTAGCATTTCTTGGTAAATATTAAAACCACAGTTACCAAAGCAGTTTTGAATAATTTTGCTGCTTATTCCTCACCATCTATTGGCAAGAAATTGCACTGCTTGTAAAATTGTAACCTTGCAGTGATTTCTTTGGCTGTCGCAGATGATGTCAGTTGATTTTCTTCAATTGCTTCAAGAATGTAATGTACCAAACTTCCTTGATACAATGTCTTCAAATTTTTAATGATGCCCATGTCCAGGGTTTTTACCAAGGATGTGGTGTTAGCAGGAATAAATTCCAGTTTAATATTTTTCAAGCAATGCAAATGAGGGTGTGCTGCAGTTGTCCAGAAGTAGCAGAATTTTTCTTGACTTCTGTTGCAGTTCCACATCCCAACTCATTAGCTGTTTCTGCAAAATATCGGAAGTCATCCAAGCATTCTTGTTGGCATAATACAGAACAGGCAACCTGTCCATTCTAAGCCACTTAAAGCATCAAATCAAGGTTTAGCACTTTTGCCGAATAATCAAGAGCTGCTGTTTATCATTTCCTGACATGTTTGAGCAGCACAACACAGTTACATGATCCATTGCTTTTTATAAACACAACAGTGTCGCATGTTTTAAATTCAGGGCACTGTCCAGTGTGTCACAGTCAAGTAGACCTGTTTCATCAGCATTGTCAATGTCATCTGCATTAAATTTCTGGTGTCAGTTAGGCAGTTTAGTGGATTTCCACAGTTCAGCGCTCAGCATCAGCACTGTCCTTCTCGCTGTGTGCTTTCTTAAATTTAATGTCTGGATTTCCATCCAGATAACCAACCATTTGTTGCGTTAAACATTAGAAGAATTATTGATATCCTCATATCATGCATAAGTTACGTAAACAATTATAAGTGGTGGGACGTTTCGGTAGTGACTTCTACCTTCATCAGCCGTGGAATGAAACACGTGGTATAAGCATCAGTTGTTGCCAGATTTCGCTTTCCAAATGTTGCTTTAAAACTGACCCAGCTTTTTAGCTAACTCTTCTGATTTAATTTCCAACATTGGATCATTAGCATGCACACCTCACCCAATTACAATAAAGAACCACTGATTGAGGGCCTCCTCAATATCTGGATCCTTGGCCTTCTGCTTATTTTTGGGATTTTCCCAGTTATTCACGTAATGCCCATTCCTCCCGCAATTTGCTTGATGACTGATCTTGCGTATGGCCATGGATTTTGGTACTCTAGTTATCTCCACCAGCTTGTGATGACTAGCTTTTAGACAAAAATGGTGGGTTTTTTATTTGGTTGAATAAGGTGATTTTATTAAACAAGGTTAGATCTTTTCATAGCATCTCAGCAGGGTTCTTACAAAAACAAAGAAAAATACAAAACTCTCTTACCCTTTTTAGTAAGCAATTATATGAACACACATGCCACAGATCCGTAGAGATCACAAGCACACTATCTAGCAGAAGCAGAATTGTTACACTGTTGAAATACACGAGTCTTTGTTACTGTGTGATTTGGCACTGACTGACTTAAGCTATGGTCTCGACACCATTCACTACACGTGCACCATTTACAGTCTCTCTAACCCAGTAAAGCAGCATGGTGTCCCAAATAAGAAAAGCAAATTTAGGTCGTATTCTTGACATGTTCTAGTTCTTCAAGAATTGCTCCAAATAAAAAGCTGCGTCAAGTAACCAGAATCTACTGTATTTATACATTTTGTTTTATTATAATTCATTGCCACTCTAATTCATCATTTTAATGTGTGCTTTACTGAAAAAATCAATTGCACATGTTTACCATGCTATTTCTTACATATCCATTAAAAATACATTGAAGGAAAAACAATTTAGAAGCAAAGTTTTTCTTCAGAGACTGAACATTAATACTGTCACGAAAGGAGGAAGTGCCTGTATCTGTGATCTTGTGTGCTGCCAAGATTTACTTCTTTTTCTTTTCTATCTATGAACAACTTTAGTTTTTAAGCAAATGTAAAAATGAAGTTCATTAGCTATTAAAGAACTGCAACACATGTTTTGTATCAAAAAGTGAACATGCTTTGATGTGTTAACATATCTCAAAACAGGAAGTAAAAGCTACAACATATTACAATCATTAAACATTTATTTTGGGTAGAAAGAGATTGAGATTTTCCAAAATGTTTACATCAAATTAGTTTCATCTTATTAATAAAAGCATCTTATATTTGGAACAGTACTATGTTATGTGCTTTTTTGTAACATTAGCTAATCTTTCAAACTGCTGCTTCTATTCTTACAGGTGTACCTTGCACACATTGTTTATAAATCTGCTTTACTTTACTTTATTTTGCATATTCTCTGTCACTTTCCAAATTTTAATTTGTGTCCGTTAGATTAAAAAAACAAGCAAAGTATTAATATTGAGGGTGTGAAAATACAAATTACTGTTCAATGGTATGTTGGTAAATGTTTAAATCATTAAGAGTAAATGAAAGGACCTAGTCTGAAAAATTAGTCTTGCCTCTGAGACTTACGTTCTTTTCTATGGCCTTAAACTTTTATGAAATCAGAAGACTGTGACTGCCATTTATTGCTATGAATCATAAAGAGAAAACTTATCATCTAGTCATAACTGAATTATTAATTTTGTATTAATGTCTTTTTGTCACCTAATATTTGAGAATATAATTAGGCTAAACAAGGCCCATAATGTTGACTTTAAAAGTAGGCAGAACTTACATAACTATTTATAATTTTTGTAGAAACTGTACCCTGAAACAGTTGTGTGAAATGTCCCTTTTGCTTCCAAGCCGTGATGGCAATCCAATGATGTATATAATTCTTAACAGAAATTGTAAAACGCTAACCTCTCAAAAGGTTGGATGTATTTTATTAAATGCAATGTGCATCATCTTTGTGACTGTGGAGAATCTGTTTTCCATATGGCTGAAAGCTTTATATATGTCACTGTAGCATGAAGCTTCATATGTTGCACTGCAGATGAAGCTTTATGATGTCACTCTGTTGCATGGAGCTTCATATTATGTTGCTCTGCAAGTGAAGCTTCATCATATATGTCACTGCAGCATGAAGTTTCATGATGTCACTGCTGCACAGAGCTTTATGATATGTCACTCTGCAGCATGAAGTATCATATGTCATTCTGCAGTGTGAAGTTTCATGTTGTTGCTCTGCAGCATGAAAGTACATGACTTCTGAAATGTAATAGCATTATTTTGTTTCTGTTTGAATGTTGCATTATTTTGTAGTTTCTTTTGTGTTTTCAGTTGTAATGAGATTGCATAATCTACCACACTATGTTTGGTGTAAAATTTATTGTTGATGAAGCTTTGTTTAAACATCGATGAAATCTTGAAAACCACAATATTGTTCCCAAAGCCAAGAGTATTTTACCATGCTTGTATTTGTAGATATATTTTATAATGCCAAATTTTGTCCTGTGTATCACAGATGTTCTCAATGCCTTGCAGTATGCAGGAAGCAATATAATGGCCACTTTGGCAAGGAGTTTTCTGTAATCCTATTAAATTACATTCATCTATGATAGAAAATACTTTTAAATTTATAACTTTGGTTATTTTCATCAGTGGTTGCTTTCTAGATAACCAGAGGTTTTGTGGTGTATCCCTGAATTTTATCTGCCCAAGTTTTGCAGAATTCCAGTCTCATTTTGTTTTTACTAGTACATCTGGTAGTTATGATTTAGTCATGGGAACACTTGCTTTTGTTTTTATTACAAATTTAATTTATGTGATTTTTGTACTATTTCAGATATTTTGTTAAATATTTTATACAACTGCCTTAAAATTCCTTTGTTTTTATATTTTTCCCTTTTTTTCTTTCTTTTTTAGTCAGATATGTCAAAAATAGATTTAATGCAAAGAGAGTTGAAAGCTGGAAAAGGTGAGGCAGTTACCTCTGAATTAACCTTATGTAAATACGTGCAATTTTACATAGGGAAAATAAAGTTCCTTTACATCCAACAGATCTTACTTAAGCTACATCACTTTTGACACTGTGTAATTTTTATTTTCTTCTTCAATGTTGTAGTTTCTTTGTTTACTCTTATCCTTTCTACATGAAAGGTTTAAAATGCCAGATTATGTAAAAGAATAATAAATAACTTAAGAATTGAGTTCCATCTAAAACATGAACCTTAGGAATTCAAGCATTTTGATGTAGTGGGAATGAATGTGTTGGCATATCAACTAAGTATTTGTAGTTAGTTGATATATAAGCTTGTAGATTTTGGAACCTAACTTTTTTTCACTCAAACAAGTGTAAGAAATCCAGTAAGCCCCACCAATATTCATGAACTAAAGAAAGAAAAAAGGTATGTGCCATTTCTTCATTCAATGTAAAATATTAGTGACCATTTATCCCTTATTTGCAAACTGAAATTTGTTATTTGTGGTTGCAACCAAAGTACAATTGATAATTTTTATCCCACTAGATGTGCAGAAAGAAATTCAAATGTAGGTACCACAGATGACAGTATACAGGTATCCCCCCTCCCCCAAATGAAATAAAAATAAAAATGCAATTCAGAAGATACCACAAATGGAGTTTTGCTGCCTGTGTTATGAAAAAGTTCCTCCTGTAGATGTCCAGTATGCACATTATTTATTGCTCTTTCTAATGATGATGATTTGGGGATTCAGGGAATGCAGTGGGCAGGTAGATCAGGCAGGCAGTTCCTGTAATAATGGCAAAAACTAAGGTGGGTGATATGTCTTTTTGTTGATTTGTTATCTCTCCATAAAAGCAGTCTGTTGCTGAGCAACAAACTACATTACAACTGATTCACATCTACTTATAATTGCCTGTGGTGGTTATTTACTTGCTATATACCCTCCCAGACTCACACTTGTTTACTTTGTTGTGTTCAATATCTGTCAGTTATCTCACTTTGTCTCTGAGAAGCTGGCTGATGGTCATTGACATCTGAATTTCACATTGCTTTACTGTTGTAACAAACCCCTTATCATACTGATTTCTAAGTGATGTGTCTGCAAGTGCTGTTGCACATGTCCTTGGCATGAATAATAAAAATTTGTTTAATACTGTTTAACACATTATGATTTAATTGCTGTGGAAGTACTATCTCAGATCCATATGTGCATCATCAGCCACTGTGGTTGGATATTTACTTGTTCCTTGTCCTTTGTTCCATATCCATGTGCACACATGGATATGTGAAATACTTACCTAGCAATTAAATCATGGTTCATCAGTACAAAAATAAATTTTGATGTGCAATTTATTATGCAATCCATCTGATTTTTGCTAATATTAATGAATTTTGAATGCATTGAATAAAAATGCAATCAGTTGTAGTTTATACCTTAGCTATTCAAACTTGAATTAGTTACCTAGTAAGGGTACAGGCAATAAGCATAACTTGGGCTCTTCTTTCTTTTTTCTTTTTTTTTTTTTGATCTTAATATGTAACAAAGTTATAAAAGTTCTATTTGTGTAAGTGGAAAATATTCAGAGGGGAGTGGCAGTCCTCCCAGTTATGGTTTCAAACTTCTCATGTAGCTGGGTCTGCATTTGAATTATAGGGCAAGACATGACTGTCATAGTAATTAATGACATCATGGCACCTCCATTTATTAATCACAGTGAAAACATGTTTAATTATGGGTTTTATAGAGGTAAGTTTTTAATACATTTGTATTAAAATTATATAAACGTACAATGTATTAAAAATTCACCTCTATAAAACCCACACTTAAAACATTTCTTCACTGTGACTGTCATGTTTGTCTTTTTGGCTCCATTTCTCTCCCTTCTCTGGTACCACTGGCTCTAAATTAGGGATAGATGACCCTTTACAACCTTTGAGATGCTTGTGGGAATTGTTAAACCCATTAAACAAACAAAAACTGTAGGTGCATGATTTTTGTTTGTTTGTTTCAGAGTTTAATAAACCCACAAGCATCTAAGGTTAAAATGAATTACATGTCCCTAATTTAGGGCTACTGGTTTCAGAGAAGGGACAGCATCATGGAACAAACACACCACCCATGTCTCACCTGGGACTTGCAAAACCTGACCTAACTCAGAAGCAGAAGCATGTGCCTCTGACTGCTGCCCTGCCATCATGGAATAGCAATATTTCAGTTTGCAATGACTCACCATACTCCATTTAAATGCTAACAATTAACACTGCATCATTTTAACCTAAAGATGTTAGAAGAAAAGTATCACTCTTGGCATTTAAAAACTAAGCCTTGTGTTTGCTGTAAGTTTAGTATGTCTGAATTAATTATTTATGATGTTTTTCCTAGGCTATGAACCCAAGTGAATACAAAAGAATTCCTGTATCAGTATCACTTACACTTTCATGACTGTACTTGTGTATCTGTTTCTGACTAAAGGAAACACATAGCAATCTGTAAGTGGTTCTGTCAACATATTACCATTCTTTTCCCAATGAAAAAGTCTGTGACTTAGTCTGTAGCAGTGGTTCTTAATTTCTGCTTAAGCCTGTGCATCCTCTGGTTAACAAAAAATCCCTGTAAGCGATGTCAGAAATCATTAAAGTGAGTGTTCTTTAAGATATGTACATCATAACTACAGGAAAACATAGAATTATATATTTATTTAGTACCACAATAAAATAAAAATTACATGGAAAAAAATACATACTTTTTTTCAGTTTACTTACTCAGTGACTATTCTACTGACATATCTGTTCAATCATGTCAAGAAAATCTAGGATTATTTTTAAACAACCACACACATGCCAATCATGTTGGTTTTTGTCCGAAGTTGTTTTCATTCAGTCAAGGAAGCCAAAGAGTTTTTTTTAAAACATACACACACATGCCAATCATGCTGTTTTCTAGCCTTTGTTTTGATGTGTAACAATGATGAAAATCCTATCCTATGTGAGTATGTAGTTGCAAATGGCACAATTATCTCCAGCCTTTTCTTTATCAGTTTTAAAAACTGTCCTAGTTGAGCAAAAAACAGAAATGCCCAAGTTTCATTGTCCCAAACTCCATTTGGATTCCTCTATTGGCTGATAATGTAGTGAGATGATCTTTCATCAAATCACTATTTTTAATGGAATCCAGGTGGAAAGGGATACTCAGGTATCAATTTATTTGTCACTTCAGTTTCCTTCATTTTCTGAAACATTTGTTTTGGGAAACAAAGGAAAATCTTTGGAATTTCTTCTCTCAACATGTTTTATCCCCACAGGAAATTTCTGAATCAAAGCAAATAACTTCAGTAACTGCTACTATTCATCCCAGTAGTTTACCTAGATGTGCTGATTTCATTCAGGTCTGTGAGTGCATCGGCCATGTACACTAGGCAGTGGATTAACTCTCAATTTTTGGTATCATCAACTAAATTACAGCCTTGGCTACAAGGAAACCATCTTATTTTATTTCTTCATGCATTTCAGAAATGTGAGTAAGCATTTTTTCATGAGGTCACTTTATTTCTTTATGAGTAAAAAGAGTGGCACAAATTTCTTTGACACTTGAAAGTCAATGATTTAGATCATGTATTGTCATGAAACTTACTACTATAGACCAAATATAATTAATTTTTTCACACAAATTCTTTGTTGCAGATTCTCAACATGCAGATATGTGTGTTCTTGACACAAGGCATTCTTTATTTTATAACAAATCTTGTTTGTTCTAGCATAGCAAAGGCATCATTAGTGCAAATCAAGCTACACACAATAAGTGTCAGTGTTTCAAAATGGTCTTTGACGAGATTGAACATTTCAATTCTTTTCATAGCTAACTGCAATAATTTATGGCACAAAAATGCTTAAAAAAATTCTTGCACCTTTATATATTGCACAAAAACCGATAGCTGACTGCAGCCAACACATTCAGCTGAATACCAACATTAACAGGACTAATACGTATTGATATCTTATCTAACTTGCTTCAGCATATTCTTGCTCATCTCATGAATTGTGCCATTTGACAAAGAATCCTTCTGAAGTTTCTCATGCTCCCACTGCTATTTCCTCCATTTCCAATACACAGTTTTACATATTCTTCAGTTTTTATGTAGGCTTCTTTTGCCTAACACACAAAATATTATGCTTATGCCTGAAACAGTTGCTGCTCAGAAGAACACAAATCCAAATACTTTCAGGATTCTGCTGTGGTCACATATCAAGCCTTCACAGATGTTCCAGTGTCAAGGTGTGCCCAGTACAGTAGCTGCACCAACCATGCTGTTTCTTGAAATGTTCAGATAGTTTTGATGGTGCAAGACTGAAATTTAAAAATACCAAACTGCACAACACACATGCTGTTCATGAGTTCTCTTCTTTGTCATACAAATGGAATTTTAACAAACATAACTGTCACCCATCTTTGCAATGGGGCAAATATTACTGAATGTTGCTGGAGCATCTGGTGCAAAATGTCGGAAGCTCTGTCCTGCTTGGCTATGCGATTGAATGGTGTCTTATGATGTCCTAAAATGAAGGCATGAAGGAATTGTGTTGATGCTCTAAAATGGTGACATTCACATCCATAGAAAAGAGATGTCAGTAAAAAGAGGATGGTTGGCTGTGTAATCTCCAACACTGGCTGAATGGACTGTAAACAAACCCTAAATAAAGGAGAGGATTTTATAAAAAAATTAAACTAAAAAAAAAAAGGAACTTACCTTCTACACCTTTTTCATATATTGTCTCAATGTTAAAATATATGTGTGCAACAGTATGGTCATATACTGTGCTTTCACTGCAATTAACTAAAAAACTTGAAGATATTTTTTACATTACTGTAGTTATTAAAAATTTATATAACATTAATAAATATGTAGGTTAAATTGTACTTATACATCTATCCTTTATTTGCATTTTTAAGGATTTATCTAAAAAAAAAAAAATTGGTCTGTTATAGATCACACCCATAGGGTGGAGGGATCACCTCAGGATAAGAACCACTGGTCTATATGTTGTGCAATTAAAGTTTGAAGGATCAAATATATTGCATCAAATGATTGCACTGCATTTTTATGCGAGTTGTTTAATCATATAATAATGTTTAGAGGTTTAGGAATTGCAGGAAAATTATGATTTTCTAATGCTCTAAATTTATCGAGAAAAGGTAGAGCACAAAGCAGTTCAGTAAAGTTAATAGTCAAGAATATGTGGGATTACTGGATATCTTACACCCTAAATTTTAAACTACATGTATCCTGTCTGTAGAGGAAATTCTAAAGTAGTGCCTGATTGGAGGCTCTGTTTTCTGTGGTCATTAATTAAGATGACTTACCACTATTACCTTATTTGTTTTAAATTGTTATTTGACAAAAACATTTGACCATTTAATTTTTGGAGATGTTTCCTGCATGTGCAGAGTGCCTGGTCATTAACCACTCTTGATCTGTTTGAAAATTAAAAGAGGAACTGAATGACAAAAGCAGAGAGATGCAGTCTGTGACTGCAAAGTTTGAGCCACCATCAATCAAGCATGAAGTTAAGCATTGCTTCAGAATTTGCCTTGCAGGTTGCTATAACTGGAAATTTATGAATTAGGTAAAGTAGTTATTCTCATACAAAATTCGTTCACTCTTCTCTCCATCAGCGGATTAACAGTACAGTGCCAGTGTATTTATTAATATATCTTAGTATGTTTTAAAAGTTCCTGTATTCGTCTTTATGAACAAGAATGAATTGCTTTTTGTTTATGTTGTCTGGAACTTGCAAAATCCTACTGTGGTTTTCCCATTTAATGAAATATCAATTAACAAATTCACATCTTCCAAATTTGTATCTACGTCATTACCTGTTTTTTTTTTTTTTTTTTTAAATACTCTGTACTTTGCCAATCTGTGTGAAGAATCATGATATTTTTTTTTACCAAGTGAATGAAGCATAAAGCTTGCCTGTGTCACATCCACAAGATAACTATCTGTTAACTGCACAGCTACAACTCATCATCAAATGGGTGAGTAAAAGAATGTAAAAATAATTTTTGGAAAATAAAATTATTGTTCAGGAGTGACTGTTTCAGGGTTCAAGTTTTTTTCTCCCATCCATTTTACAGTTTATTTGAAGAGTTAGAATATTTTATGTTATTTTAAGGTAAAACCCTTTTAAACAAGACTACAGATTTTCCAGATATATGCTTTTTATATTCAACTCTATCGAAGCATTTGTGATTAATCAGACATCTGATAAATTATTAGAATTTTTTTTTCTGATTTGTTTTGTTTCCCATTATGAGCAAATGTCTTCATAACTTAATAAATTGTAAATTATGAACTAGATCTGATGGCTGCACTTTTATGGAGAATCTTTGTGTGAATTTCACTCACTGTTGAGATGTGTTTAGCAGTTTGTTACCAAATGTGTATATGACAGTTTGAATGCTTTTAAGAACTGTATTTATCAAAAGGATCTAGTCATTAATGAAATATGAAACCTGTCTTAATCACCTCATATCAAATATACTGTTGGTTTTCTTGTTATGTTTTCTGCTAATAAAAGTATTTATTCTGGTGGCATTGCTTGATATTACTGACAAAGTGGGATTTCATCAATACTAGAACCAGAATTCTGTTTATAAAGTATTTTCTTTCAAACATTGCTTTGTTAAAATGTACTTCACTATCAAAACACTAATCTTTGAGAAATATTTCATTATTGCTATTTGAAATTCATATATATACACTAAAATGCCAAAAAAACTAGGATACTTCTAATACCATGTTGGTCCTCTTCATGATCGGATGACGGCAGCAATGCGACAGGCATGGACTCTACGAGCGTTCTATAGTACTGTGGAGACAGTGCACACCATGCTACTGAAGAGCGCCCCACAATTCCGTAATATTCCCTGGTGGACATTTCCAGTCATCTTGCATTCAGTAGTGGTGTTCTTGAACCAAGGCTAGGCACACAACCTTGTGGCGCCGAGTCAGGAATGGCACTCAGGTGGGCAGTCACCTCCAGAACCCCATAAAACACAGGGAAAGTCGCACTGTCCTAATGCTGATGCTACTGCTGGCCTCGGATTTGAATTATGCTGTGATTTGCGGCAATGTTTCATGCCGGGTGGATGTTCATGATCGTCCAGGACTTTTCTACAGCCACACTGGTCTCACATTCGGGATTTCCCCCTTCAGTTTGTGTAGTCCAGGTACACCTTTGAAATTGTTGACCTCGTAAATCCAAATTCCGTGATAACTTCCGAGATGGAGTGACCAATCTGTCGAGCGCCGACTATCATACCATGTTCAAAATCATTTAAATACTGATAAGCTGCCATCTAAATTGCGAATGCTACTACTTGAACTTGCAGAGATATCTGCCTCTATACACACGTCATTTGTGTATGATATCATTTACTGCATGGGTGTGGTGGCATGTATTGGAAATGGTAGTGTCCTTCTCAGTTTTTTTTGGCACCTCTGTTTATGTATATAAAATGCCATCGCTTTCTTGGGTGGAGGATCCAAAGCTCGAACAGACCTTTCCACAGCATCCCAGAAGTTTTCCACAGAGATTGTGTTCGGTGAACTTTGAGGCTGTTTCAGGGTGTGTGAGCTTCTGCAGAATGCTTCTCTAACCCTGTTATAGTCACTACAGCTCTGTGGGGGAGGTGTACTGTCTTGCTATTAGTCCATTGCCCTGTGGGTGCATGACCATGAACAGATGCAGATGGTTTGAAAGGATGGACACATAGTGTGGACCATTCAGAGATACATCTAGATGTACCAGAGGTCTCAATGTATGCCAGTTGAATGTGCCCCTGACCATAACTAAGCCTCCACCACTGTAAACAGTTCCTAGTTGACAAGCCAAGTCTATCGTTCCTGAGGTTTCTGCCAGATCTGCACCCTGCTGTCTGTGCAAAATAGCTGAAAATGGGACTCGGTGGGCCAGAAAACCTGTTTCCAAGGTCCAGTGCCAATGTTCTTTTGCCCAGCTGGGGCTGTATACAGTCCATCAATGTAGTGATAACAATTCGACTTTGATGGGTTGGTGGCTCCCATAACCTATTGCAGCTAATGATTGCCTGATGGTTTTAGTGATGTTTGTGGCACCTCCCTCATTGAATCTGGTGGTGATTTTGTGCCGCTGTTGCAACTATGCGAGACATGTTGACCACCACATTCATCCACCACCTTTCTCTGCCCGCAGTGCTGTCCACAATGCAATGTCATTTCGGAATAGGAGGCATATTCCCAATACACTCTCAATACTTTCAGTATTATAAATATTTAATGGGAATTATCGAGGATAAATTTATTAAGGTACAGTACCTCTCAAATTTTCGATCTAAACACTAGATCTTCGTCAGGAGTTCTTGCGACTTACTACTTCCACAGGTCTTAATACTGTTGAACAAACTCATTACTGTCGAACAGAGAGACTGCTATTCATGTACCACCTCTGATAGAGTGGGATGATGTCACCAGCTATGTGAAGTATATAAAGGGCTGCAGTACTATGCCAGCTATCACGTAGTAGTGTCACAGTTGCAGGTGAAACAGCTGTTGTGGAGAAATTGTAGACAATGTCGGGTCTCGGTGACCTCAAAAAAGGCATGATCACTGATGCACATGCTGTAGGAGCTTCAGTAACCAGAACAGCAGAAATAGGTGCAACATAAACTGTATTGAAGATTATGACTACCTATCAAAATGGACACTGTGTTGCCTCCAAACGCGAAAATTGTGGATGCCATACGATGTCAAATAGGGATAGATGAACGTTGGCACAAAATGTACAATGGAACCAGAAGACCATGGCACAGCGCATGGCAGCACAATTAAACTCCAGTCAGAATGATCCTTTTCCATTATAGCAGTTCATCAGGAATTTCGTTGTGCCTGTCTAATCCAAAAACCTCTGATTACCAACATTAAAAAAAAAAAAAAAAAAAAAAAACGTGTAGGGTGGTGCAAACCAAATAAAAAGTGGGATACTAAAGTCTAGCAACATATCATCTGGTCTGATAAACTGTGCTTCACATTGCTCCCACCACTGGTAGAGTGTATGTCTGGTGAAACTATACAAAACTTCCATTCTATGCATCAGAAACTTTAACTATAACTCTCTTGGTTGTTAGTTGCCAGCCACATCCTAATATTCAGCAACTAACAACCAAGAGAGTTAGGGTTAAAGTTTCTGATGCATAGAATGGAAGTCTCGTATAGTGTTTTAGATTTTTAAATGTATGTTGAAGATAAAGAAAGTTGTGTGTATGTGAGGAAATGTGAATGTAATAGTGAAGTGTGGGCTCAAAAACAACTGGCAAGAGTATATACACTGGCGTGCAAAAATTAAGAACGAGACGGTTTTTCGAATGTAACGTCATGCAGAAGTGCTCCACATCGACTCAAATCATACCATAAGATCCCCAAGATGTAAAAATATGGGACAAGTGAGCAAAACCATCCAAACAAGGAATACAAAGGCACTTTATTGAAAAAGCAGCTCCGAGCACAACTGGACAGAAGACAGAAACGTCCACGTGACAGGCGGCTGCCAAGAAAAATCCAGTCTTTAGTAGGGGATATGATAACCCCTGATTGCGTTGCAGGATTTACGTCTGTCCATGATGAGGACGAGGTTGTCAAGGAGCTGTTGAGGCATCGCAGCACATTCCTCTTGTAGCACCAATCGCAGCTGCGTAATCATTGCTGGCGGCGTGCTGCCAAGCGTCTCCCGAGAAGGTCCCACACGTGTTCGATTGGATTTAGGTCTGCAGTCCTTGCAGGCCAATCCATGCGTTGAATATCTTCACTCTCCAACAGCCACTGTAAGATGAGGTGTAGCGTTGTTGTCCATGAAGAGGAACTCAGGACTCACAGCACCTCTAAACAGACGTATGTGAGGCAGGAGAACCTCTGTACAATAGCGGACACCAGTGACTGAACCTCTTTGGAAGATGTGGAGGTCAGTACGGCTACCAAGCATGATACCGTCCCAAACGAGAACTCCGCCACCTCCAAATTGGTCCCTTTCGATGATGTTGGAAGTGTGATTGTGTGTTCCCTGCTCTCTCCAGATGTGTATACGTCTAGAATCGCTTGTCAGACTAAATCGGCTCTCATCCGTAAAGAGAACTCGACCCCATTGCTGATGTGTCCAGTTCTTGTGTTCCTGGCACCACAGAAACCACCGTCTCCGATGAGCAGGCGTTAATGGCACACATCGTACTGGTCGTCGTGCAAATAGACCACCTTTGTGCAGCCTCCTGGCTACAGTAAAATGCGATAACGGGCGTCCAGTTGTCTGTTGCATGTGCCTTGCGATTTTCCCCGCTGTCTGCCTCTTCTCGCCTGTAGGACAATATACCGGTCGTCCGCCGCCGTGGTTGCTCGTGGACAACCACTGCTAAACTCTCAGACAGCTGTTCCTGTCGTTTGAAATGCCGTCTAAGCTCGTGAAACGATGCTGTGAGAGATCCCAAACTCCTCGGCCACACTAGTCACACTTCGACCTTCTTCCAGCTTCTCAATGACGCGACCTCAGGTAGTCATCCAGATGTCTTCTACTGGATTGCCTGTTGGCCATATCACACGGTGGCAGCAACTCGACGTCGTTCAAACTGATGTGTACATCGTGCAATAGCTTTTTCACCGAATTGCTGAGCATACACCGCCCGTGTGCTTTATACCCTTCCGACACTCCCCCCCCCCCCGGCCACATCATGCTGCATATATGCGCATGCCCTACCGTACCGGACCCTAGTCTATCTCCTGAGTGGTCTTTCGGTCCGTTCTTCCTGCTCGTTTCACAGTTATGCTAATTTCTCCTCTTTGTCCTTAAGTTTTGCCCAACAGTGTACGAAGACACGGGGAAGAGATACGACGACCACAAAAAGTCAATCACGTAGTATGACTAGTCAGCCGAAATATATGTGCGGTAAATGTTGAAAAAGGAACAACCTTTTAGGTGAGTTTCCATTAATGAATTTAAATACAAATTGCACGTTAAATGGGAACGTTTTTTGGGAATATTTAGGTATTTCCGAGCTGTGTTCCTTCTTTTATTTTTTTAATATCAAGTTGTGATCTGCAGAGCATGATGATGTACAGCAGCTAGCTACCCTTGCCACTTCCAATCTCCAGACTTGAATATTATTAAACATTTGTGCACATTTCCCATGATTTCAGTGTGTATCTATTTTAGATCATAGTAAATATGAACAATCAAATTCTTATCATTTTGCACCATTGGAATATTTTTTGCCTTTATCCACATTACTTTCAAGTGACCAAACCTTAAATCATGGTTCTAGCGGTAAACCTGTTTGCAGCAAAAGTGCAAACAAAAAGTAATACATGTAGTGAAGAAAAGGTGTTATGTGCCACTCTCATGCGATTGACCTTCAGTACCACCTCTTTGCTCAATATTGTGCATATTGACACACACCCACACACACGAAATCTGCATATCATTCATGTACATGGTGCAACAAATCAGAGCAAACTGATGCCAAGTGTTTTTTATGTGGCAAATGATTGTTACAGATAAAACATCCTTGAGGAATGCCTGCACACGTGATCAAAGTGATGGGTTCCTGAATCAGGTAATCTTGGCAAAAACCAGCAATAAACAGAAAGGTTTGCTTGTAATCCACAGTCTGATAAATCACAGGATTAAAGGTGGGATTTGGTTAATTATGGAGCCAGAATCTTAGTAGTAAAAGGAAATATGGCTATTCCTAAAAGTTATTACTCTAAAAGCTTCAAGAACTTAGAGATTCTTTATCTCAAAGACTACAGTCTTGTGATGATTTGAATATTTACGTGCCATTCGTCCTGATAAAGCTAGGTCAATACCCAGCGAAACCTTGGTCGGCTTGAGAAAATAAACATTTGTGACAACTACGTTGTATTATCTTAATCTATAAACTTAGAGATTGTTTTTCTAGAAATTGTATGATTTTCACTAGTCAAATTTTTGGGGTGGCACACTTAACTATCTCCAAGACTCAGTGTGTGTTGTCATTCAAGTGACAAAATCAAACCTTTTTGATCATTTTATGTAGTTTCTCCTCTTTTATTTCTAGACTTCTCCCTAAAATTAGCTGAAGGTATAGAAATAGAGAAAAGGAACTACATTGTATGATAAAAAAGGCTGGATTTTAGCATATGAATGGCCACACCTTTGAGTCCTGAAAAGATAGGTCTGTTACCTCAAAATTTGACAAGTGAAAATCATGTTTCCCAGAAAAAACTCAGAACTTTCTTAAAGTGTTTACAGAACCTCATTTAAATCAGACAGATATAAAATGAGTCACAACTCTGACCCCTTACAACAGAACTCTTCTAAAATATTTTTGGAACAATATTAAATATTTTGATATTTCCTTTGGAATCCAAAGTATGGTAGTTTTGGGCAGAAGTTCATTACAGTTTGTGCAGAATGTCTACACTAGGTCATAAAGAAAACTGAGTTACTTGCCATATTTGGGGGCATTAGCTATACTGATGAAGAATAGTGACATTTTGCTTACATTTGTGTGATTTCTCAAGTATAGTCAGCATCTGTGTAGAATTCACACTTTGGCATTAGAAGAGGAAGTTTAACTTTGCTGATTCATTTTTGGTTTGAGGCTGGGAAGAAGTTTATCTGCAAGCAATGCACAGGTCGAAATCTGACAAGTGAAAAAGAACAAATCAAGCCTGGTTAGATACTAAACACAGCCCTAGGGATGTAGTGAGTAGAGAAAGGTATTTTCTGTTCACCAGTACCATTCTGTTCATTGTACTATAATTTATTGGATCCTCAGCCTAATTGTAGTAAAAAAAAAAATGCACTGCTTAATACAATACAATAACAATTTTCTTCACTGCATATTGTCAAAGTATTTTTTCAGGAAAACCAGTATGTTGAGAAGTGCTACCTTGTTGATAGTATTATAATTCTATGTTGAAGTAACAGCAGAGGCAATATTAGAGGGCAAGAGTCCTGAACATCTGGGATTCCATCACCACTTTTTTTTTCAAGACCAGTTATTTTTAAAACTTTAACACTCTAATTTTTACCAAGTTCCTCTTTCTATTATGAATTTCTGATATTATTTCCTGCTTATTGTTTCAAACTATTTTAGCTAAAACTTTTAAATCAATAAACATTCGTTTTTACTGCAACATTACACCATTGACAAACTTCTGGGTTCACAAGGACATGCATCAAGCATGTCCACAACAGACCTAATAGCCACCATAGTCATAGGTCTAACAACTAAAGAATGTTCTGACCTTGCCCTGAAATGTTGCCTCTGTTGTTACTTCAACATGGAATTACAGTACCGTACGGAAGGGGTACGGGTTCGAATCTCGGCGAGGCATGGATGTTGTGTTTGTCTTACGGCACTGGCTCTCTCCCTTTCCTGGAACCAGTGGCCCTAAATTAGGGACGGGTGACTGCTTATAGCCCATTGAGTTGCTCACGGTGGTCTTAAACCTCCAATTAAAAAAAAAGATGATGACACCGAATTTTTGGGTGTAATAAGCACGTCTTTTGAATCCGTTCTGACACAAATTAAATTTATCAAAGCTATTCAAAGTCAATGGAACTGGTATAGAAAACAATAGTATCTGACGGAAGAAAGAAGTTTTTCAATTGGGTTTTTAATCCCTCAGATATTGCTGTAAACGGAATCATGAGCTTACGCCCTCTGGTTGCAGACTTGTGCGTTAAGAACAACATGAATTTATATGAGAAACATTTCGCACCGGAAACGCTCTCCAACACAGAAATAATTTTTCAAATCGGACTCTTAGAAACGGAGATATCGGCAAAAATAAGATGTTTTTACGTCCCCTGGTGGGAAAACCATGCATTATTTTAGGAAGAAAGTATTCTCAAAAGGTTTTTCAATATGAGCGGTATTGGTCAAACTCAGATTTGAAAAATTCTTCTTGTATCGCATACAAGACCTGATGGAAAATATTTTAAACATAATTTCTAATGTTTGGTAAAGAATGGTTTGGCCACCAGGGGGCATAAGTGTTCATTTCTGCTTCTAATGTACGGTACTTGTAGCAAAATCTGGGCTCTTGAAAATTCGACTAATTTTTTTGTTCAGCAGAAATAATGCAGAAAAAGCAATTTACTTTTGTGCCCCCTAGCGGAAAGTCTACGATTTACTTGAAAATTTTGATTCTATAGGAAAAACATTTCACATCGGAACACTATCCAACAAAGAAGGAATTTTTCAAATCGGACTCCTAGAAGTAGAGAGATTGACAAAAATAAGATATACATCTACGCCACCTGGCGTAGAATCCATGCATTATTTCAAGAAGAAAATGTTCCTAAAAGGTTTGTCGACATGAGTAGTATTGTTCTGCAAACTACTTTTTTTCAATCGAGATTTTAGAAGCTCATATTTTGCTGCAAATACATCAAAAGCGGAAATTAAGACTTACACCACCTGGTGGCCAACCCATTTTTTACAAAAATTAGAAATTATGTGAAAAGGATTTCCCTTCAGGAGCTGTATCCGGTGCAGAAAGAATTTTTCAAATCGGAGATTTAGAAGTAGAGATATAGGGGGAAATGCAATTTACTTCTACGCTCCCTAGCGGGAAGTCTATCAATTACTAGAAAATTTTGAAATTATATGAAAAACGTGTCACACTGAAAACACTATCCAACAAAGAAGGAATTTTTCAAATCAGACTCCTAGAAGTAGAGATATTGACAAAAAAGAGATATACATCTACGTCTCCTTGCGAAGAAACTGTAATATTTTAAGAAAATATTCCGAAAAGGTTTATTGATGTGAGTGGCATCAGTTCACGAAATAATATTTTCAATCTATATTTTTGAAGCTCAGATTTGTGGCAAATACATCAGAAGCAAAAATTTACACATACACTCCCTGGTGGCTAAAGTATTCTTTACCAAAAATTTGAAATTATATGCAAAAATATTTTCCATCAGGAGGTGTATCCGCTGAAGAAAAAAATTTCAAATTGGAATTTTAGAAGAAGAGTAATTGGGAAAAATGTAATTTACTTTTATGCCCCCTAGCGAAAAATCTATGCGTAATTTGAAAAAAAGTAAATATATCTAAAATACTCTTCGATATAAATGGAATCGAAAGATAAAATAATTTTTTCAATCAGATGTTTAGAAGCAAATATGTGGAGTAAAACATTTTTTAATTCGACATCATCTGCATTTACGTCCTCTAGCGGTGAAATTGAACATCGTAAAAAAAAAAAAAATGAAATGAAGGATCATCATTCGCATGTTTCAAGCTTCCCAATGCAAAAAGAATTTTTCAAATCGGACTGATAGTTGCAGAGATATCATGGGTACAGACAGACGGACAAACCGGTAACATAAGCACGATCTTTTTTACAAAAGACGTGCTAAAAAGACAGTACCATCAACAAGGTCATCAGTCAACATGCTGCTTTTTCTTAGGAAATACTTTGGTACTAATGTGAAATAAAGAAAAATTTTATTGTATTAAATTGTACATTTTGCATTATTATGAAACTGAAGGCCCAACAAATTATATGGTGAAGGACAGAATACTACTGGTGATAAGAAAATAATTATTGCTACTTACATAATGAACTGTACCTATTTTTGGTGCACTATACAGGTAACATACATTCCAGATGTAATGTTGAGCCATGCAACACATATCATGAAGACATAAAAGTTGCACACTTTGTCAAAGAGCACCTTAAGATGTGTTTTTGAAAGCTGAACATTGCTTATATTGAAAAGTGGTGGTCATAGTGCAAGGGGCTGTTGGTGTGGACTAAGGGAATCATACATGACTGTTTCCCTCTTAGCCAATGCCAACAGACTTAATATAACTCAGAATCAAATTACTACTGATTATTACAACATCAATGTTTTCATCCTTTGCCATGCAATCTCTGAGTAACCAAACTATGAGTGTAGATCAATCACTATTGAACATTTTTACCAATCATTCTGTGTTCACTAGTACAATGCAACTATCCGCAGTTCATTCAAGCTGATGCACACCTTGTGATCCTTAACAATGCACACTATGCTGTGGCTGGACCTTACAAAGAACTTTTTTCATGAGATGGCAGTAGAAAACTCTACACTTTCCCTACTCTTTGGATATGAAATAATCCTTTAGCCTTTAATTTGTTCCCAAAAACAAAGAAGCCCCTCTGAGAATAGTGGTTCCAACAGACTCAATATAACTCAGAATCAAATTACTACTGATTATTACAACATCAATGTTTTCATCCTTTGCCATGCAATCTCTGAGTAACCAAACTATGAGTGTAGATCAATCACTATTGAACATTTTTACCAATCATTCTGTGTTCACTAGTACAATGCAACTATCCGCAGTTCATTCAAGCTGATGCACACCTTGTGATCCTTAACAATGCACACTATGCTGTGGCTGGACCTTACAAAGAACTTTTTTCATGAGATGGCAGTAGAAAACTCTACACTTTCCCTACTCTTTGGATATGAAATAATCCTTTAGCCTTTAATTTGTTCCCAAAAACAAAGAAGCCCCTCTGAGAATAGTGGTTTCTCAGGTTAATTCATTCAGTTATCAAAAATTGGTGGTCTGCTAATGGCATCTAACGGTTCATAAGAATATGGGAAAAGTTATTCATATGGCAGTGATTACACTGCAGGCATATAATGTTAAGTCCACATGAAGTAATACTTTTCTTATAATAAAGTTTGGCATATAGTAACATACTATATGTCTATAAATAAATACCTGTTCTGCACATGACCCTACATTATATGCCTGCAATGTAATTGCACCTGCCATATGAATAGCCTGGCTCCACTTGCTAATATTTGATATAGAAAGACTATGTTTAAGAAAATGATGTGAATGTACACCTTTGAAAGTTCTTGATCACAAGAAAGTCTAATAATATTTAAAAAAATATATATGTATAAATATTTTAAGTTGATTTTTCCCAAATGAAAAGATATGTGAAAATCATAGCTGAACTAGCAAATAAAACAATATACTGTGTACAGTATTAAAAAAAAAAAACTAGTTATGTTTTGTCAACTTAATGCATATTTATTCAGAATACCCAAAGCATGAATGACACACCTATTTCTGGCAGAAAAATACTGAAGAAGGCACAATATGAGTACAGGACATGATATGTTGCAAACTAGGAAACCTACTCTGGAAAATTCACAACTGTTTACTTAAAATGAAAAGGAAAAAATCAGTATCTGCTTGAATTTACTAGCTACAACATTTTTTTTTTTTTTTACCATGCTAACAGCTTTCATGGCTATACACAGTGTCAGTCATATCAGAATAATACGATCACCTACCGAACAATGAGAATAACCACCCCTGGCTCACATGACAGTGGTGAGACAACATGGCATGGATGCAATGAGGCCCTGGAAGATTGCCCAAGGCACACATGCTCACTCGGACGGCAGCAGAGTGCCGAAGATGACATGGTTGTGGGTTGGCACGTTGAACCTGTTGATCCAAATAGTCCCACAAGTGCTCTATGGGATTGAGGTCAGGCAATTTTGCTGGGTTAGGGAGAATGAAGACATTGCTGTCGTGTTCTTGGAACCAGTCGCTCACCCCCTTAGCAACATGGCATCGTCCTGTTGGTAGACACCCAATTACTGCCAGAGTAAATGTTCAACATGAAGGGATGCATGTGGTCAGCAAGGATGGACAGATAACCATTGGCATTCAGGGACGCATCCAGTGGTCCCAGGTCATAGCAGGAAAACATCCCCCAGACATACACACTGCCACCGCTGCCCCGTACTAACCGAAAAGTGCGTTCAGGTTCTCATGTGTCCGACGCCGTACATCACTTCTGTGGAGTAAAAACATCAATTCGTCAGAGAAGGCAACCTTTTCCCACTGTCCAATGATGGTAGTCTTATACGAGCTGCAGGTGTCGTTGCTGATGGAACTGGGTTAACATGGGCACCTTGATGCAGCTTCAACTCCAGAGACCCAGGCGTAACAAGGTTTGCTCTACTGTTATGTGTCTCCAGCATTCATTTGCGTTATCAATTGCTGCACTGTTGCGCACTGATCGCCCTTTACGAGTCCACGTTCTCTGGGGTCAATGGCCTTTGGGGTCTCCACAGTTATGACATCGGGAGATACTCGGTGTGCCAGCGGTACTTACTACAGCACCTCGCAAACAGCCCAAGAAGTCTGCTGTTTCTGAGATGTTTCCACCCTTGGCGTGGTAGCCAATGATAATTCCTTTTTGAACATCCGTCAAATCACTACCTCTGCCCATTGTGCGCACGTAATACACTGTGGCTCATCTGTGCTGGTGAGCTGCTTATAACTAACTCTGTGTGGTCAACCTTGTCGCATGCACTCTGTGACACGCCTGGGTGAGTACACTGTGATTCCAGGGGTGGTCATATTATTCTGATATGACCGTGTATATACACTGCTTTGTAGTCAGATGAACACCAGTATAAGCTATAATGCTGTCATCCTACTTTTCCTTTATAAAAATTGTATGAACCTGATTTTAAAATACAATAAATCATGCAAAAATGTGCGCAGTGCATGTATGAAGTCATAAAGTTTTAATAAAAAGACAGGTTTCAGTGCAAATTTTAATGCAAAAAAAAAAAAATCTTACAGATGTATAATAAAAGAAGATCTGTACAAAGTGCATTAAAAGTATTAAGCTAACAACTAAATATATGCTGTTACAGCATTTTTTTAAACTTATATACACATAACATATGTTCAATAGGAATTTATATCTAGCAACAACACATAAGGCAACAGTTTATACAAAACAGGACACGTCCAATATAAATAACAAAAGAATTGTGTATAATATTAAAACAAATGCGTTTTTCTATAGACTACCAACATTGTTGAACCTCTTTAGCTTTTCTGGGAAATTGTCTTTGTAAAGAACAGGATCAGCACGAAATTCCACAGTTTTTAAAGGCATCAACCCATAAATCTGGGCAAATTTATTTATACATTCAGATCTTTCGGCCATATGAATAATATCGGCTGACAACATCTCGACATTAGTGCATTCAGGACACTTGAATTTCTTCCGAGGTGTCACTTTGATTGGAGCTTTACCTGTGGTATTTGATACCAAGAAATTCATAGCAATGTCTTCACAATTCATGTGTTCATCTACCCACTCCTTGATGTCACCAGGCATTGAAGTGGTGTATAAATAACTGTAGTACTGCATGAAAAAATTGGTTTGTGAACACTTTTATCAGTTCGTTCATAAATATTTAAAACTCAACATTACAAATCACATGTTTCATGATAGAAATAATGAACTCAGTTTAAAACAGGTTTCACAACAAAGTCCATCTATATGGACCAAAGGTTTAGAAAGCACACATCAACAGTATACCTCACTTTGTAGCCCAACATGATTTTCCAAGGGGGTTCTATATTTAGCAACAATAAAAGCACCTCAATTTACTCGCACAATCTTTTTGACTATATAATGAATAAGATAGCTAACAACTGCATGTTTACCTCAGCATCAAGGTACATGTGCAATAGGAACTGTACTCATCACAACCAGCTTTAGAATATGAAGCAGAGAATGGACTGCAGAGATCTGGACCATCCACTTCACTCCAGTTTCCCAAAAGGTTTTTTAACAAAATTTTCTGAGCACTTCCTTCCATTAATATTACATAATGCAAGTTAAAAACTGTATATATAATTATAACTTACCTTACTTTATTGTAGGAATTCATGTCACTATCTCTGTACATTTTCCTCCCTTGAGAAATTCTCTCGCACTCGAAACACAATTCCAACAAACTTTTTATGCAAATTATGAATTATTTAATTCTTTATAATTACTCATAAAAACCCTTAAAACTATATATAAGATGTCCGAGAATTATTGGACACATTACAAAAAAGTATGAGCATTGTCTGTTTTTCTATGTCACGTATTACTAACACAGTTTCTATATTTTTGTTTTGCAGAATTGTTATTCACAGAATCCGATAGATGGTGCTAGGTGTGGCCTGATGAGGAATGTATGAGAAATGCACAATCAGTAGTCATGTCATCCGTACAGCAGAAGGCGATGTGTGTGTTATGGCTTGCGGAATTAAAGTATGTCATTAAAGTTAAAAGATGCTACTGTTTAGAGTATGGTTGTAATCCTCCATCAACGAATTCAATTAAGCGGTGGATGAAAGAATTTAAAGAAACTGGCAATGTGGAACATCGTGGAGGAGCCAGTATGCCTAGCATCAACGGTGAGACGGTTGATCAAGTTAATGAAAGTTTTCAACGAAGCCCCAGGAAATCCGTTCGTAAAGCAAGCACAGAACTGTGCATTCCGAAATCGACAGTTCACGATATCTTGCACAAGAAATTAAAATTTCATGCTTATAAAATTCAAATAGTGCAAAAGATGCATGTAAATGATCACACTCTGTGATACGATTTCGCTGTGGATATGCTGAATCAAGTGGAAAACGACAAAAACTTTCTCAGTACTGTAATTTTTAGTGATGAATCTACATTTCATGTATCAGGTATAGTGAATCATCACAACTGTAGGATATGGGGCAGTGAACCACCTCATGCTGCTATTGAACTGGAACGTGATTCTCCAAAAGTTAATGTGAGGTGCACCCTATCAAAAAGAGAAGTGATTGGCCCTTTCATTCTCTTCTGCATAAAACCATAAATGGTGACATTTACTTGGATATGCTAGAAACCATACCCCAGATCGAAAGATATGACGTCATTTTCCAACAAGACGGCGCACCCCCGCATTGGTCAAAGTGTGTATGCAATTGCCTAAATGAGCATTTCCCCAACAGATGGATTGGGCAGGGTGGTTCCATTCCGTGGCCTCCTCGCCCTCCAGATCGAACTCCATTGGATTATTTCATGTGGGGTTATGTGAAGGATCGTGTTTATCAGACGCCTTGTACTGATTTGCAGGAACTGAAGCAGCATATCACAGCTGCTATTAATTCCATTACTCCTCAGATGCTTGCGAATACATGGCATGAAATCGAGTATCGCTTGGACGTACTATGAGCAACCAAGGGATCTCACATTGAAATTTCTTAAGTTGTGTAGTTACATTGTAAGTTAGTACAGTCAGTTTCTTTCTATCTGTGTAATGTTTTGTTTTATATAATTTTGTAATGTGTCCAATAATTCTCAGACACCCTGTATTATGTACAAAATCCCCCAATTCATTTGGTGCATTTTAACTCACCTCACATCAACCATGTGACTGACATGAAATGTATAAGTCTTCCTTCTTTTTCAATGTTTTTAAACCCAACTTTCTTACACAAAATGAAAATATTAATAACACATTAAAAGTGTAAGAGGTTTCCATAAGGCTTGACATTTTGTTAATGTTCAACATTTCCGGTAACAGCTTGCTAACAGACATGAACCCATTTTCGTCACGCCATCTTTGGATGTACAACTCAGTGTTCATAACACCACTCACTGATCAACATTGAGTCTCATTTTTTTCAAAAGAGGCATGGTACACAACAGAGGTACTGGGCCTGAGAAATAATGCATTAACTACACAAAAGCATTGCGTTTTATGGTACGATCTATTGAGATTTACAAGGTTTAACTATCGGGTCGTAAAGAAAGTTACTGTAAAAAAATCATATGTGGCATGTGTAATGCAAGATACTGTGGGCCTGCGTTGATGTAAACATTTCGCACACAAAGTGCTGTGTGTGAAAAAATTGATTCTAAGGACAAAATGTATGCTGTAGTGGTGGATATTAGTTGAAGATGGCGATGATGTGATGGCAATTTTGAAGGAAGGTGTGTGTGCGATATTGCTCTATGAATATTCGAATGGTGTGAAAGTTATGGAAGCACTTGGAAAATTGCGAAATGTGTTTGGTGACTATATTATCAAAAAGAATACTTGCTATGACTGGCAGAGGAACTGAAGACCTCCTATATGACCATTAACACTGGACTTCGGAAGTGGGGATATTCATGTAAACTGCAAATGGGTACCCCATGTTCTATAGATACTTTCGTGCAGCTAAGAACATTACAGTAAAACACAAGGCAGCTTACCTTGGTGCACGATACGTCAATAAAAAGAATCAATGGTTTAAACCCGAAGATGAATCATAACTTTAATTATGGTCAAAATACAAGTTAAAACCTGATGATAATTAAAACACTTCATAAGAACTTTCGGGTCCACCCTGGATCCCGTCTTCAGATGAAAAATACAAATGTGAACATAAGATAGAGCAACATAGTAATTTATAGGTCCCGACAACTGACGTAATATGTAGGGGACCACTACACACATTACGTCAGTTGTCGGGACCTATACATTACTATGTTGCTCTATCTTATGTTCACATTTGTATTTTTCATCTGAAGACGGGATGCAGGGTGGACCCGAAAGTTCTTATGAAGTGTTTTAATTATCATCAGGTTTTAACTTGTATTTTGACCATAATTAAAGTTATGATTCATCTTGGGGTTTAAACCATTGATTGTTTTTATTGATGTATCGTGCACCAAGGTAAGCTGCCTTGTGTTTTACTGTAAAGATACCCCATGTTTGTCAGACCAGAATTAGATGAAATGCTACTCTATTGCTGTTGCTCTGCGTAAAAGACAAAAACAGTAGGGGTGATTCACTACGAACTCTTACCGCAGAACAATACCATCACAGCAGATGCTTACATCCAACAATTGAATGCTGCACTGCAAGAAAAATATCCAGCATTGATTAATTCCATGGAGTTGTTTTTCACCACGATAATGCTCATCCACATGTTGCTTTATGGATCCTGCAAAAATTGCACAAGCTGGAATGCGAAGTATTGTCACACCCCCTTATTCCTTTATTTCCCCGGACCTTGCCCCGTCTGACTTTCACCTCTTCCGGTCTTTGTAGAATTTTCTCACTGAGAAAAACCTTGCTAATGACAATGATGTGAAACACTTCACTTCTTCAACTCCCGCTCACCAGACTTCTATCACAGTGGGATATTTCAACTCGTAGATCGGTAGAACAAGGTCATCAGTTCCAATGGGGACTACCTGAATGATTAGGTTAAGTGTTTTTGTACTATTGTTTTTCCGGCTCGAAGTACATGCTTCTCTATTTTCTATAAACTTTCTTTACAACCTGATATTTCTCTGTTAGATAACATTCACACAAATATTACAAAAAAGTGTCATTAAAAAGATCAATTTTTTTATATTATATTTTTAGTATAAAACATTCATCAAATATTATTATATTTTCAAAGATAAACATTCATCACTGCATGCTTGTTTCATCAATTTGTACATTTCTGAAGTAGATTTTCCACATTTGAAGCAGAACTTATTTTTGGTCCTTTGTTTCATCCTCCAAAGTGTGACAAGGTCAAAATTCCAGCGTGAAAAACAAGTACAGCTCACCATGGCCAAAGCAGAACTGGGTGAAAAAATCATAATCATTTACTAAAGTTCGTGGGAAATAGTTTACGTGTTGCCCAAGAGATGACGTGCATAGTTATCAAATAAAAAAATCATTCCTGGTACTTTCCGGACTTACTGTGTACGGAGTGATGAAGCTCATTTTCATCTCAGTGGAAAAGCAAGCACCCAGAACTGCCATATCTGAACTACAAAGAAGCTGCATCCATTTCAGCAAATTCCATTACATTCATTGAAGGTTAATATATGGAAAGGGTTTATGACAATAACTCATATAAGAGGTCAGAAGAAAATAATCAAACTGGATCTCTGACCTGCATGATAACTGTACACCATTATAAGGACATGTTACACAGTTTTGTTCCACAAGTGCAGCAAAGAGAATGTCTCAAAACATCAATTTGTATGCAAGCTGGAGCAACTCCTCACATTGCACACACAGCCTGTACAGCTGTTACTAAGACAAAGTTTCACACAAGATAAACCGATTAACCAATCACTTGTTCATTCCTAATAGATTGGGAGCCCTTGTTCACCAAACATTAACCTCAGTGGCTTTTAGCTGTGGGATCACCAGAAAAGCATGATGTATCAGTGGCTTTTAGCTGTGGGATCACCAGAAAAGCATGATGTATCAGTGGCTTTTAGCTGTGGGATCACCAGAAAAGCATGATGTATCAGTGGCTTTTAGCTGTAAGGTCACCAGAAAAGCATGATGTATCAGTGGCTTTAAGCTGTGGGTTCACCAGAAAAGCATGATGTATCAGTGGCTTTTAGCTGTGGGGTCACCAGAAAAGCATGATGTATCATCATGACAATACTTTCCACTTAGCAAACCTGCAGGACAGAACTGTACAGTATTTGAGAAACATCTCTCCCGATCAGTTCTGTTCTGCCATAGTGAACACTTTAACAGATTCGGCTTTTGGTCCATCAGAACAGAGGGCACATTGAATAACACCCATGATTTTTCTCAACAGCATCTAACAAGCTCTTTGTTATCAGGTAAACCCAGGAGCTCTTTGTGTTAAGGAACTACCTTTATGTCACTACATATAAATGGTTGAGAAGAAACACTATAAACTTAATCAGTTAAACATCACATATATTTGACTACAGCTCATAAGTTATTTTTACAGACCACAAAAATGATTTGTAAAGATACCTTATGATAAAAAGCTGCACCTGTCAGAACCATTGATTTTTCATCTGTCCAGAGCTAGTACAGGCTACATCTGCCCAAGAGTTAATTATTTCCCTATTTGCAGCACCAAACTATTCCCTGGTGCTGAATTTTTTACTTCTTTTTTTTTAACTGATTGTCTCTATAAATGGCCCTGAACAGGGATGACTAAATAATCACCCTGAATCTGAATAGATACATTTACCCAACATCCTTTTTTGCAAAGTGTTATTTTCTTGCTAAACTGTTCAATCTCAAAGCAAAAAATGGAGGATAAACAACAAGCAATATTGTGTATTCTAAAAATCTGTAAAGCTACATTTTTCTGCCCCCCCCGTTATATAAATATGGTTATTTTGTTACAAAACCTCCCCATTTAATCTACTGTGAATTTGTGGAAAAGTTTAATAATGCTAGACAATTTCCTCTGAATTCTGCAAATATGGAGTGCAGTTACAGTGTACTTATTTCCCCTACATGATTTTTTAAACCTGCAACAATTGCAAGGGCAGCTCCAATATAACTTTAAAAAAATCAACAAATTCAGGGAGAAATCTTGTGCCTGATTACACAAAGTTGTCATTTAAATTTTATAAATATCACCAAATTTTTAATTAATTAAAAACAGAGAATAGAAATACCTTATGATAAAAAGCAGCACCTGTCAGAACCATAGATATTTCATTTGTCCACTCAGATTCATACTTCCATTTCCCTGTTCCATTATCCCATAAGTGTACCCTAGATGGAAAGCCAACTACACGATCTGGAAATTCTCTCCATACCTGAATAATAATAATAAAAAAGTTAATAATACAAATAATATGCAGAGTTAGTTAAAACTCATAACTCTTTAAAGTTGCAATCATCTGATAAAATACATAAACTACTAATTTATTGCCAATAACTTGGCAATAAATTACACAAATGGCCTATTATCATCTTTGCTAAGACACACTTTATTTATGATAAGTTTTTGTAGCGAATGGCCATAACAGAAACAAAGACAAATATTTAAACTGGAAGGAGACTAACACATTGTGAACTTTGGAAATGCATACAAAATCAGTTGGGTCAATCTCAGAGTATCCTATTCTACCATGGTGTGGTGTGGTGTGAAGTAGGAGTTCATTATCAAGCATAGAGAGACAAAAGGGGAGATCTACTAAACCAACTTGCTGACTGGTGTGGGATTACTAGATCTCGATTCTTACCTAGGCTGTGGCTCCATGCCACTCACCTGGCATGGAGCCACAGCCAAGGTAAGATATACAGCACTGTGAAAAAGATCAATTACACTGTGGATAAACAGTGTCATGAACAACCCCATTAGAAAATCACATGGAGCTCCATTGTAATCAACGTCCTATCTGCTTTAGATGTTAAAGGATGGAAACAAACATCCCTCTGTAAATTTATACCTCATGGATAAAACTGATGGAAATGTAACGAGTACATCAAAAGTCCTTACAGAATTACCCGATAAGTATGAAAAGGCCAGGCTGTGGAGCATAAATATATAGGGAATAAATGGTAAAGAGGCAAAACATGACAAAAAGTTATAGAAATTCAACCTACATGTGATAAGCATCACTGAGAATAAGAAGCATGTCTCACAGTAATATGATCTTGGTAGATGGTCTAGTTCATGATATATTCTGGTGCATAGAAGGGTCATTGCAATGAGCTGATGTGTCATTAGCCTCTGATAATTCAATGACTTTCAAGCTGCTTAAGTGGAACCTCACACAGGAGCATATGTATTATACTTGTATATACATTGTTTTCTGTTTGTTCTGTAGTGTAGAGATGAGTGGATGGCCCTAGTTCTGAAAAGTTTAATTCCTTCTATGAAAATGTGAACATGTTTATTAAAACCACATAAAGGAAAAGATTATTGTGGATTTTAACAGTTGAACTGGAAATCACAACAGGAAAATTGAAGATGTAGTAGGTAATTAGAAAAATCTGTTTGATAAATGCCAATTGTAAAAGACTCATTGACTTGTTTTTAGGCAATGAATGATTTACTAATAAGTCTGTAGACACCTAAGTAATCACATATCAACCTCATGTGAAGAGGCCAGAAAAAGGAAAAGAATAACTGGTTATGTCACAACAGAAAGGTCTGAGAAAAAAAAAGTGATCAAGGATACCGGGCTTTTCAGAGATTTTGAAATAAATAATCATCATTTTCCACTCACACACTAGCATCTACAATTAGTGTCAAATCAAGTAATTAAGAGATCAGCAATGATATGAGATGCATCAGTGGTACAGTATTTCCAGAGGTGAATCATGAAATTTATATCAAAACAGAGATCTCAACAAGCAAAAGCACTGAGGTGGTATGAAGTAGTTAGAAAACACAGGCGATTGAGCATGAAAGGAAAACATGTGCCATGGAAGTATGTAGCAAAGTAAGAACTCCTTGATGTTCAGCAGATATGAATACCTCCATCAAGAAACAGCAAAAAAGCTTATAGGACAGGGATGGCCATGTGAACCTTTTTGAGAAAGCATGCCCAAATTAGTGATAATTTAAAAAAATCTTTTGAGTGCCTAAGTGAATTTTGAGCAGCAGAGAAAGAAAACAAAATGTCAAAGAATCTTGCACTGAAGACGACCAGATTTTTGAATAGCTACATTTTTAAACATTCAAGCAAGAAAGAAAAAAATCTTTGGCTTGTAATTTGCAAAAGTTATTTTAAATCTGTGTGAAAACTGCACTTAAGCAAGGTACAAAATATATTTTTAAGAATATCAATGATGGCTTGTACTGAGGTTGCAGCCCAGGGCTTCAGCCTTCAAAGTTCTGTTTAATCCTGCCCTGTGACATAATAGAGTTATAGGATACTCACAGGTCAACTCTTTACCACCTTACACACTATGAAGGCGGCATCTAAATAACATTTTCTCTCATGCACTTACATTAATTATATACACTTCATTTTCTCTGTTTTGAGCTTCTGATGTTTTGAAATACTTTTGGTTCGTACAGAGGGCAAAAGCATTACAATATGACACATGAATGGAATCTTTGCAGACTTACATTGCATATTACACTTGAATTCATCAAAAAAATATAGTTCTATTTTTTTCCCCTGTATTTTCAAAAACTTTACCTCATAACCAAATTCTAACTCATCAGCAGTTAGCATAACAATGTCATCATCTATAGCAAGGACAGCTTCTGTTTCTATTTCATCATATGGATAAAATCTGTAAGACAGAGTAATAATAATGATAAAATTCTAGATAATTAAAACATCCATTAATTCTATATTGCAAAAGCTATAATTGGAAATCAGAATTCTTGTAACATAATCACCACACCACACATATTGGTTGAAGAAATCCACAATGAGAATTCTGTAATAACAGAGAAAAAGTAAAAAAAGTTGCAAATGTATTATAATACAGCAGATCTCAAATCACATAACCTAAACAGATAAATGGATGGTTGGATAATGGAAATGTCAGACCACAAATATGGAATATTAATGAGAAAGCACAAACATTCAGTTTATTGTAATGGTGGATTAAGCTGAGTTACAAATGTAAAAGACGATATATTAACATAATGACTTGAATTTATTGAAATTTGGTAAAGTATATCAGACAATGAAAGAACATGTGCAAAATGGAATGTGATATGAACATGCATAAAACATAATGAACATAAGAGGCATGCTATAAAAGAAGCACAGATATCATGCTTGTTATATCATACCCCGTGTACATCAAAGTGTTTCAGCTTGCAAGAAGCATCAGAAAACATACGGGTAAACACCTGGATTGTGTCGATGACTTGAAAAGGTGGAGAGCTATTAACAGGATGCTGGCCAGACAGACCCTAACTAAGGTAGTCAGAGTGCACAATGTTTCTAAGACGGTCATCTCTACACTATGATGAGAATATCACGAATCCAAGAATGTGTCTAAATGACCATGTTCAGGGTTGGACAACTGCCACAACATCCCAGACGTCCAATATCCTGCCTTAATAGTGAGAAGGCAAATGGAGATGACAGCCAGACAACTCACTGTTCAGCTTACTTGTGCTTCAGGCAATGGTATTAAAGAGAACAATGACCAGATGACCTTATGAGAGGGATCTGCATGCTAAGAGGCTGATGGTTTTCTTCCTCCTCACCTCTTCTTAAAGACGAACTAGACGGACTTGGTGCAGGCAACATCACACCTGGAATGAGCAGTAGTGGCTGCATGTCACAAACAGGTCCTGTTTCAGTCTCACCACAGATTTTTTACATTTGTTTATCTGGATAGAATGCAGAATGCACAGCCATCTCTACAACATCTGTGAATGAGACCACTATGGAGGAGGTCTTCTAGTATTAGGAAGGCATAACGTTACATGGCTGTATGCCACTCCACGTGTTTGAGAGTGGCGCCACAGAGATGCCAACCTGTTTAAGATATTTTCAGTAGTACTCATACAAATTTTCAGTAGTTTTGGCCATTTTTCAGTTGTCATACCAAAAAGAATAATTTTAACCGAGGAAAACAACTCATTTAATTTAATTAGCATTTTTTTACTTACTTATTCATTTATATACATGAAAATATGTATCAAAATATTCAAAATTTTTCACACGAAAAATAATATACACCATGACTGATACATTTTTTTACACAACAAAAAATTGATTAAACAGCTTTCTTTAGTGATTTCGCTGTACAGTGTTTTGCAGATTTGAGTTCCTCAGCAGAAAATCTTTTTTCATAACACACTTGCCCAGAGGAGAACATATTCATTTTTGCAATAAGAAGTGCTTCTACAGTTTCTAAACCTAAATTAGGTTGGAAACGGGCTTGCTTTTTTGCACTAAACTAAAATATCTCTTACTCACAGCATTCGAGTGTGGAACTACAAGTATTGCAAACATTACTTTTTGGAGAATAGTTTACTTAACCGCTCCATTACAACCTCTTAATTTTGAGATTTCTGACCAAGTGACATCTATTCTATCTGTTACTGCTACGATCTCTAATTTGTCAGCTTGATAACAAGGAATTCCGCTTCCAGTATATCAAGTTCATTTTCAGTTATTATAAATGGAAGGCATTTGACTATTGTAATACAGAAGTAAATGATGTTATGGCTCTAAGTGAAGGACCTACTACTTCTGCATGTTTTAAGAATTCATCATAGATCAGTATCTTTTCTTGAATATAAGAACATTCTTCAATGTGAAATTTTCCGACAGATGTATAGAACTTAGAAAGACAGATGTATAGAACTTAGAAAGTTCATTTTCGTTTAAAATGATTTCGCTTAAATACATTCTTGTTTTTACTCCAATTACCAGTTGCGTCCTTTCCGATTTTTCTTTTTTGAAAAACTGTTATTTGAAAAATTAAGCTCAACATCATCATCAGCTATGACAGTAGGCTTTACAAACCCCTCCATGACAATTTTATCCATCATGCTGAAATAACTTTCAGTTTGAGGACCATGAATGCACGATAGCTTTCACTATTTTAGATAAAAGGTAGTGTAACTTGGAGAATATGAATGCTTTTGAATATCATGCATCAATTCTTACAAAATTTTCAGCTTCGTCACTTTCGTTTTCGAACTCTCCCCCTTTATCAAGCTGAAACGCAAACCTTTTTTGAGGGAATATGTAAGAACACAGGATACACGTTCGGAACATGGTTGGAAAAAAAAATTACAGTTACGGGAGAAACCTTTTCTACGTCCGATTTCCATTTTCGGACATTTCCCTTCCATATTCATGGTGAAATACAAATATTTACGAGATAAAATGAAATTCAACAACAATACTAGGCAGAGGGAACATCGCGTGAAAAATAAAATTACGATTACAGGAGAAATCTTTGCTGTTTCCAAAAGTTTTGAAAGACGAAATTTCCGTTTTCGAAAGTTTCAGGCAGAAAGCATCCTTCACCACTACCAATTGCCCCAAAGTTTCTGTTCAGTTATGCATCAATCTCAAGGATAACCCAAATTACGACGAAAAAGCAGAAATTCCTTGAAGCCGAAAATTACACGAGAATTTTTAGTCCGTCGAATTTCCGTTTTCGGAAATTTCCCCTCCATTTTCACAGTGAAATACAAAAATTTATGGAATAAAATTATGTATAACAACAATACTGGACAAAGGCAACATCGCAGGAAAACGAAATTACGATTACAGAAGAAATCTTTATTTCGTTTACTTACGTTTTGAAAGGCGAAATGCTGTCCCGATGCATATTTTTACGCGTTGGCAAAATTCATCGATGCGTAGTCTTACGCGTTTCTCGATGTATGTTTTTGGGCGTTGATGTGTATTTTACGCGTTTTTTGATGCAGATTTTTACGTGTTGATGCGTACTTTACGCGCTTCACGACGTGTATTTCTACGCATTGCGAAAAATTCCCGATGCATATTTTTACGCGTTGGTAAAATTTTGATGCGTACTAGACGCGTAATTACGCATTTTGGCAAACTCTGCAACAAAATCCAAGCATACTTTTCTGCAACACAAGAAAAAACTTCAAAATATTAATTACTGACATGAATGGTCGATGCACGATTAAAAAAAACCCCTCCGATGCCAGGCAATGACACTCACGTTCTGCACCAAACGATTTTCAACAGCTTGTCGCTCCACTGCGAAAGAGCTTCCGGCCGAACTCCACCCACGTCCACCAAAGCGAGCTACGAACGTCCCCAGAATGTAGCATGCTGGGGAGGGAGGGTTTTCACTTAGAATGACTCAGCGCAAGGCCACACTCATCGAATGCCGGCCACTCGAGCTAAGATCCGAGCAGCTTTGAGAGGTAGAACTGCAAGTGCAGGCAGCATCGCAAGCAAGACAAATGATGGATCGTCAAGTGGCCGGCGTTGCGTTGGGAAGGGGAACAAGCAAAATAAAAATTAATAACTCCCGTTAATTTTCCGTAGAATAATCATGGTATTCCGTAGTACAAGAGCTTTTTCCGTAGGAACTACGGAGATTCTGTAGTTGTTGGCATCTCTGCGCCATGCATGCTCAAAAGCACACAGTAGATATCCTTGAGCCCTCTGTACCTGTATAAAGCTTCTCAGGGGTGCTATAGGCACCAAGTTCATTTCTATGGATGATGATAATCATCTTCATAGGGCTTTTCTGGTAGAATACTTCCATCTTGAGTGAGGATATCCACATGACAGAATGGCTAACATGGTCTTTTAATTTTAATCCTTTTGAGCATGTTCAGCACAAACACACTCTGGGTAGAAAAATTACTGCTCTCAGATCCATCCCTGAAGCCTCCTATAGCTACAATCTCCATTAATGGAACAATGCTTATTGCCAACATATCTCATTCATCACCTCGTCACCAGGACTCATGATCATTGTGCAACATGCTTGGTCACTAATATTCCCCACTCACCACTGGAGCAACACATTTCTGCAATGACCAATGAAGGGCCTTTTTTGATACATGAGCACTATTCTTGACCATCCATTCTTATGCATCTCATATTTGCTCATGTTCTTTGTCATGGTTTGATGTAACTCTTATCTGAATTTCGTTCAAGTTTATCAAGTCATGTTGCTATGCCGACTTTTAAGTTTGCAACTCAACTTTTGTCCACCAGTGCATATTAATCCAATGGAACCAGAATTCAGGCAACAAATACCAGCATTTAACTTTCACTTATGCGGCCAATCACATGTGAAGCAGGAATTTTCCAGATCCAAGGCAATGGAATTTTCAGATGCCAAAGAGTTAGCCACATGGATGAATGTTAATTCTTGCATTATTCATCACATCAGGAGCAGCAATGAATTACCACTACAAACATATGGTACAAGCAGTTACCAAAATGCATAAAAGTATAATCAGCTAAACATCTGCTGATTTGATTTTACGAGGCTGTTGATTGGCAAGTGTGTCCATTTAATACTATTTCAATTTTTGAATTTTTTTACACATTTTATAACTGATATATTATTTTGGAGATCACAACAGGAAACTGAAGGAATTTTCAAATCTATGATTTCTGCAATTCAGATGAAACATCAACAAATTTTAAAAGGACACATGATTTTGTCCACATAAGACAAATACACTGCCGGACAATTGCTAAGAACGGATGACAATAGCAACGATAGCAACCATAAAATGGGAGGCAGGAAAATGTGGAAATTAGCATAAGTGCGGGATACAGTAAGACGTGTTGTGCGTATGCAAATTTGGGATTGCCGAACTTGTTTGTGACGTCATAGCGCTGATAAGAGATATAAAGGATTTGACGCGTATTGACTGTTGTTGTTCAAACGCAAAGTTGAAAGGGAAAGAATCAATTGACGAACTTGCAATTTTCAGTATGTCTTCCCGACATTACCTAGATGATTTTACGCGTGGCCGTATTATTGGCAAGATAGAAGAAGGGCGAAAAATAACAGATGTTGCCAGGAAGTTCGACGTCAGCCACAGTGTTGTTTCAAGGCTTTGGAAATCATTTCAAACAAATGGAGAGTGTAGCAAACGTCAAGGGGAGGTCGTGTTCGCAGTACGACACCTGCAGAAGATCGGTACATAGTGCTATCAACAAAAAGACACCGGCGCAGCACAGCTAGTGAGGTAGCAAATCAGTTTATGGCTGCTACTGGCAAGCGGATCTCCCGAAAAACTGTCGCCAGACGTTTGCATGAAGGAGGACTATACGCCCGCCGTCCTGTTCTGTGCATCCCATTGTCCAGATGTCACGGTACCGCCCGTTTGCAATGGTGCCATCAACATCGCAATTGGACTGATAATGACTGGTCTGCTGTCCTCTTCTCAGATGAGAGTAGATACAGTCTATCGTCTGATTGTCGACGACAACTGATCTGGCGTGATAGTGGTACTGCATATTGTCCAGCAAACATACAGGAAAGGGACCGATATCCGACATGTAGTGTCATAGTATGGGCTGGCATCATGATCAATGGCCGTACGTCCCTCTATGTGCTTCCAACTGGGACTATGACTGGCCAACGATACATTAATGATGTTCTGCTACCTCATGTTCGCATGTTCCGTGGTGCTGTCGGTGATAGATTCATTTTCATGGACGACAACGCAACATGTCATCGAACAGTCGCTGTCCGGGAGTGTCTTGAGAGCGAGGATATTAAACGCCTCGTAGGGCCAGCACGTTCTCCAGATCTGAATCCCATTGAAAATGTGTGGGATGCTTTGGGGAGGAGTCTTGCTGGTCGCCAATGCCCTCCAATAAACAAGGACACCCTCATCCGTGCACTGACAGAGGAATGGGATAAATTACCCCAACAGCTGCTTGATAATGTTGTGCAAAGCATGACACGACGTGTGGAATCTTGCATCGCCCTCCATGGTGGCCATATCCCGTATTGACATCTTATGCCGGAACGCCTGCGGACGGTAATTGCATTTTTTTCACGTTCACGTATTCTGCACAAAATAGCCTGTTTGTCCCTTGAACACGTTCCAAAGCCTTCTGGATTTCAAAGCACAATAAATTGTCTTTTATGTAATGTCCTGGCATTCTGACATTATTTTATTTCACTTGGCATCCAACCACACTTACTTTTTTATGCGCTATATAGCCGTTTATGATCCGCCCTTAGCAATTGTCCAGCAAGTGTATATTGAGGCAGATATCTCCGCAAGCTCAAGTAGATATCTCCACAAGCTGCAGCTATACATCTGCCTGCTGATGATGAGGAGCATGATTTTTGGATGCTTTTGGCCTAACAAGTAGACTGCTTTTACTCTAAAGTACCAATAACACAAGCTGACTAGAACTTCGGAAAATTAAACATAACAAAAGTTCTTTGCCAAAAATTTGCTTGTATCTCTCTCATTAGAAGAGTACACAACACAAACATTTCAGCAGATTTTAATTCATATTTTTTTTTCAATCAAGTTATATTATTGAATTGCCTGAACAACACAAGATGATAATAATGATTACTGAATTGGAACACTAGAAAAAGCCATGTATTCAGAAATTATTATTTTTTTAAAAATCTAACGTCTTTCCTTCCCATTTTAAACCAAAGCTTTACTTAATAAAAAAACATCTATTTAATTAAATATCAATTAACAAAATTTGTCATTTTTATTTATAAATGCTACATTTACATCCTATTTCTGAAATAGCAGAAAGCACAGGAACATCCTTACTGTCAAACTGTTTGCAGAGAGAAATATATACATATACACACTGAGGGATGTAAGGTCAGGTGATGCGTAACATCACAGCCTCTCCTTGACAAATGTCAACCCCGCCTTCTCGTGGTGCAACCTGTTCCCACTACAGGGGCTCTGACGACCGCTAATAGCGGTATAACTATACCATCGGGATTAGAGGAAATGCCATCCCACACTCACCAACCCCCTTGGCCAGCGTGGAGAGTTATGGCCAAACTCCTCCAAAATTACTCCACAACTAAAATCTTGGCCCTCAGTCTCCGGCAGCTGGAATGTACCTGGCCAAGGCAGCGGCCAGTGCGACATGAAGGCAGAGGGTGCTAAGAATAACCGGAGGACCGGACTAGGCTGCCATCTGCTGCTGACCTTGCCTAAGTATAATGGACGCTCCCTATCTTCTGATTCAAGGCTTCTTGAATTGGAAGAGGAACTACAAAGGATCAAGTGGGACATCGTCGGGCTAAGTGAGGTAAGGAGAAAAGGAGAAGATCTCATTGAACTGAAAAGTGGACATCTCTTCTACTATCGTGGGACAGATACTGGCAGAGCTAGTGGTGCTGGATTTATAATAAACAAAAAACTGAAGGATAAAGTTGTAGAAGTTGAAAGTTCCTCTGACAGAGCTGCACGACTCGTTATCCAACTCTCGAGAAGATACCAGGCTCAGATTATTCAAACTTATGCACCCACCACAAGTCATCCTGAAGAAGAAATTGAAGAATTTTATGAGGAAATTTGTCATCTATATAATAAAGGTAAGCAGCACTTGAAGATAATTATGGGAGATTTCAATGCAAAAATAGGGCAACGGCAACAGAATGAAACTTCAGTAGGTAAATTAGGTCACGGCAACAGAAGGGTTTTTCAGCTTGAACTCCTTTTTCAAGCAAAAGCCACACAGGAAATGGATATGGAGACATCCAAATGGGACGAAAAGTGAAACTGATTTTATTATGTGTAACAAAAAATTCATCTTAGAAGACTGCAGTGTGCTAAACAAGTTCAACACAGGTAGTGACCATAGATTGGTGAGATGTAAGATGCACCTCAACACTAAACTCGAACGTGGCAAGCTCATAAGACAAACAAAATGTATTGACATAACCAACCTTAAAAAACACCATAATACCTTCAAGTTGGAACTGAAGAACAGATTCTCTGTTTTAGAAGGCCTAACATCAGAAGAAGTGGATATTTCTGAAGTTAACAGAAAAGTAACCGAAGCTCTTATGGAAACAGCAACAAAATTAGCTGGGTCTAAGAACAAGTTTCATGTGAACAAATTATCAGGAAAAACCAATATTGTTGATGAAAAAAAGAAGAGAGATGAGGACAACTAAAGAAGATGTGACTTCCAAAGTGGAATATATAGAGCTATGTAAGACAGTACGAAAAAGTATCACTGAAGACGTAAGGAAATTCAACTGTGAACTAGTGAGGAAAGCAATTGAAAACAACCAAAGCCTAAAGATAGCAAAGCGACATCTCAGTAAGGGAAGAAAACAGATTATGGCACTGAGAAAAGAAGATGGTTCTGTAACAAGAAATAGAGGCGAAATTTTGACAAGAGTGAAAGATTTCTACTCCAAATTATATGAAAGGGATGATGCATGTACTCCAGACATCATGAAAGGTACCAGTACCAGAGTTCTTCCAGTCCTCCTAGCAGAAGTTTCACATGCAATCAAGAACATGAAGCGGGGAAAAGCTCCAAGAGAAGATACCATTACTGTAGACATCATACAAGAAGCAAGTGGAGAAATCAAAACAATACTCGCCCAAATTTTCACTCGATGCCTTAATGAAGGGAAGATTCCTGAGGATTGGAGCAACGCTACAATGATCCTGCTACATAAAAAAGGTGACATTGAGGATCTCAGGAACTAAAGACCTATCAGCCTGCTATCAGTGGTTTATAAAATCTTCACTAAAGTTCTTTCACACCGCTTGAAGGTAACACTGGACATGGCTCAACCGAGAGAACAAGCTGGATTCAGGAGTGGCTACAGCACAATAGATCATATCCATGTGCTGAGAGAACTAACTGAAAGAGCGAGGGAACATGAACTTCCATTGTGCATGGCTTTTATCGATTATGAAAAAGCCTTTGATTCGGTGAAACCATCAGCAGTTACAATGGCTCTGAAATCCTGTGGTATTGAAGATGCATACATTAATATTATTAATAACATCCATGAAAATGCAAGTGCTAAGATTCGGCTGTTGGAAAATACAACACACATAAAAATTGGAAAGGGAGTGAGACAAGGTGACATCATATCTCCGAAGCTCTTTAATGCCACATTGGAAAATGTCTTTCAATCACTGAACTGGGAAAACAAAGGGATGAAGGTTGGTTGACACTATAATTCGTGCATAAATACCAGTATTAAAAGAAATCCGTCTTGTTGCACGATTATATTTATTCAGCTAAAAAATGAAATCTATATACAGTTTTAATCTATATCTATATCTATATACAGTTTTTTTAAAACTGTATATAGATTTCATTTTTTAGTTGAATAAATATAATCGTGCAACAAGACGGATTTCTTTTAATACTGGGATGAAGGTTAACGGAGATTATCTAACCCACCTTCGTTCTGCTGATGACGTAGTCATTTTTGCAACTACCCCATCAGAGCTGCAGAGTATGATCCAGGAACTTGCTGACAAGAGTAAAGAAGTGGGATTAAAAATGAACTTTCAAAAGACAAAAGTGATGTTCAATGCTTTTACAAGAAATGAAGATTTATCGATTGTTGGAGAAAAGCTGGAGATAACAGACATGTACGTTTATCTTGGACAGCAGATATCAAGTGAGGGTCACATTGATGAAGAAATTAATCGGCGTACAAAACTTACCTGGAGAGCTTTTGGAAGAAACAGCATAATTTTCAAGAGCAATATGCCATTATGTCTTAAAAGAAAAGTGTTTGATCAGTGCATCCTTCCAGTGATTACGTAGGGTGCACAGATGTGGACCTTAACTAAAAGAGACATACATACAAAGGCTGCATACAACTCAAAGAAGCATGGAGAGATGCATGCTTGGTGTAACCAGGAGAGATAAGAAGAGGAACTCGTGGATCAGAAAAATGACAAGAGTGGAAGACATCATGATCAGAGTTAAATCCGTGAAATGGCAATGGGCTGGATATACTGCCAGAAGGACAGACCATCGATGGACAGCCGAAATTTTAGATTGGATTCCAAGGGACAGGAAAAGACCCAAAAGAAGACCACATGGGAGATGGGTGAATGCAATTCCAAAGTATGTGGGAGTGACATGGAGGAGACTGGCACAAGACCGACTGTTATGGAGGAAACTTGGGGAGACCTTCGTCCAGCAGTGGATTGATAATGGTTGATGATGATGATGATGATATACACTGAGGTGTTAAAAAAACTGGGAAGGGCACTACCATTTCCATTATGTGCCACCACACCCATGCAGTAAATGGTATTGTTCACAAAGGACACATATATAGAGGTAGATATCTCTGCAAGCTCAGGTAGTAGCATTCACAGTTCAGATGGCAGCTTATCAGGATTTTAAGCTGCCATCTAAGTGATTTTGATTGTGGTATGATAGTCGGTGCCCAGGAGATGGATCTCTCCGTCTCGGAAATTATCACAAAATTTGGATTTACATGATCAACAATTTCAAGGGTGTACCTGGACTACACAAACACAGGGAAAAGACCCAAAGCGCAAGACTAGTGTGGCCGTAGAAAAGCCCTGGACGATTGTGGACAGTGGCATATGACACGCATTGTAACATCCACCGAGCATGCAACATTGCCACAAATCACAGTGCAATTCAATGCTGGAGCCAGTAGTAGCTTCAGCATTCGGACAGTGCAACATTCCCTGTGTAATATGGGGGCGCCAAAGCCAACAGCCCACCCAGGTGCCATTGCTGATCCGACGACACAAGACTGTGCACTTTGTCTGGGCTCAGGAACACCGCCATTAGATATAAGATGACTGGAAATGTGTAGCCTGGTCTGATGAATTGTCGTACCAACTGTTTCAGGCAGATGGCTGATGGACAGTGCAGTCCAGCGGTGACTCTGTTATGGTGTGGCGTGTTTTCAGCTTGCACGCGTTAGGACTCCTCATACATCTGCAGACCTCTATGACTTGTGGAGACTACGTAACCATCCTCGGGGATCATTTGCACCCATTTGTGTCATGCAACCACTCCAACAAGTGCAACCTCTTTCAACATGACAATGTGCCACCGCGCACGCCCACAGTTGCCCGCTTATAACTGGAGGAACATTCCATGGAGTTTGGCATCCTGACAGGGTCCCCCTTGTTCGTCAGATTTAAACGCCATCGAACATATCTGATATGCTGTTCAATGCGCCATCAATGCCAGGAATACTCCACTGGCGAATATTATGAAATTGTGAGAGGCTCTTCAGGAAGCACGATGTGCACTGTCCCCACAGTACTACAGAGAGCTCATGGAGTCCATGCCCCATCGCATTGTTGCTGTTATCCAATCTTGAGGAGGACCAACGTGGTATTAAAGAGGTATGCCAGTTATTTTTGGAACTTCAGTGTGTGTATACACCGATTAGCCATTGCATTATGACCACCCTCAGCCTAGAAAAATGAGTGCGCCTGGAGACCGAACGGTAGCACAGCTGAAGTTCACAGAGACCGAGCAGTATATATACAACCCGAGGACTGGCTTTTGGTTAGTAGAGTGTTTGGAGTCAGAATGGGAAAAGCTGCCAATTTATCTGAGTTTGATAAAGGACAAACTGTAATGGCACGGCGCCTCGGAACTACGATATCAGAAACGGCACGGCTTGTTCACGTGCCGCTGTAGTGAGTACATGTCAAAAGTAGTGCATAGATGGCCAAACAAAAAACCGTCATGCAGCTGTGTGTCATCTACAGCTCATTGATGCCAGACGCGAGCAGACTCTCGTGGATTGTTCACAGTGACTGCAGGGCCACAGTGTGACAATTCACCTGCAGCTACAACAGTGGTGATTAGGTGATTAGGGCAATGTGTCACAGCACACAGTTCATTGCAGCCTTCTGTGCATGGGCCTGCATAGTTGAAGACCCAGCTGGGTCCCCATGCTCACTGCACGTCATTGCCAACAACGCATGAAATGGGCCCACGATCATCGAGATTGGACTATGGATGATTGGGAGAAAGTGGCCTGGTCTGACAAATCAAGATTTTTGGTGCATCACGTAGATGGTGGAGTGCGGATATGCTGATTAATTATCAATGGAGGCTATGGCACCTGGATGCACTGTTGGGCGGAAACATGCCCACGGCGGCAGTGTTATACTGTGGGCATTTTTTTTTTTTTTTTGACACTTTAGGCCCCATTATCCCATTAGCACAATTCCTGACAGCTGCCAGGTATCTGAACATCGTTGCAGACCAAGTTCACCCATTCATGGCAACAGTGTTCCCTGCTGGTAATAGCCATTACCAACAGGACAATGTGCCATGCCACACTGCCAGAATCGTCAAGGAGTGGATCGAAGAACATGCTGGTGACTTTTTGTTAAAGCCCTGGCCTCCAAATTCACCTGACATGAAACCAATTGAACATTTGTGGTTTGACGTGGAAAAGCAGGTTTGCGCTAAATCACCACCACCCCGAAATGTAAGAAAACTGGAGGACCTGCTGTTGACATTATGGTACCAGATACCCCAGGATACCTATCGCCACCTCATTGAATCGATGCCTCGCCGAGTGGCCGCTGTTTTGCAGGCTAAAGGGGGTCCCACAGCTTATTAGATAGGTGGTCATAATGTAATGGCCATTGGTGTGTATATGTATGTATGTATCTATTTATACTCTGAAGTGCCAAAAAAATCTCAGTATATAAACATGTATATATCAGTGGTTGCTTTGGCTTTTTAAAAGTTTTCATCAACACATTCGCCAAATTCAATTTTTTTCCACATAATACAATTTAAATTGCCAATTTTTTTTTCACCTTCCATCAGAATTAATAAAAACCATAAAAACATAAAGTGTCATAATAGGTCTTACAGGTCTTACATCAGGAATTGCGTCACTCTTTTCATGTAACCGCTTTCCGTCTCATGCGCAATGTAAACAATGAAAAAGTAACATTTAAATTTCTTCTTTCAAATACCAAATTGAATAAAAATTAAAGATTGTATTTGCTGGAATATTTTTGCCAAAACTTTTTATCAATCACCAAAAGGATTTTTTTTTCGCAAATTGCGAAGAATGCGATCGGCAGCACGGCCCCTGAATATAAATATATGTTTATACATTGAATGAGGGCCGCAGATGTCCTAGTGGCTAATTTGTATGACTGCCACGGAGGAACCTCAGATTCAATCCCAAGCAGGTACGACTGCACGAACCACTAAACATCGCCATGCGTCGGATGGGCACATTAAGCTGTCGCAACCCGGTTACTGCCCCCCCAGTAATAAATAAGGGCATCTTCCTTCCCCTTTCTATCTCGCTTCTGTGTCATTTTCCTATCGGCACTCTAGCCCAAATCTTCTAGCTACCTATTTCTAAGGGTTGTTTAAGACCTGGGGTCAGACACTCCCTTCCTAAAATCCTCTACATATGATGTGATCGGATCTGACTTTGAATGATCACTGAATTATGATCGCCTGCCTAATATTTTGTAGAGCCTTCTTTTGCTCTCAGTACAGGAGCTATTCGAAGTAGCATCAATTCAATAAGATGTCGGAACCAGTTGGGTGGTACGGCCAAGCAAGCTATGTGTAATGCCTTTAATGCAGGTACGGAGGTGATTGGTGTATCCAGACGCCTGAAATGTCATTCCATAGTGTCCCACAAGTGCTCTATGGGATTGATATCAGCGGAGTTCAGAGGCCAATTGATATGCTGGAAGTCTGAACTGTGTTCTTCGAACCATTCTTCCAGAACACTGGACCTGTGGTTTGACGCATTTGTCATCTTCGGAGACACGGTCGCCATTCAGGAAAAAGAGCAAAACTGCTGGATGTACAGCCAGAAAGCAATTCAGGATAATGGGCACCAGTCATATGTTGTTCCACATGCTCCAGAGGTCCAAGTCCCTGCCAAGTAATCATGCCCCACACCATACAACCACCTTCACTAGCTTGCACTGTGGAGACCATGCAGGATGGATCAAGTGCCTCATGTTGTTTGTGTCAAATACGTACATGACCATTCACAGAGTAAGTAAAAAATGTGACTCATCAGACCAGCACACTTTTCTCCAGTCACTTGATGCCCGACTTACATGATCTTTGCAGCAGTCGAATTTTTTGCACGGATGAACTGTGGTCAAGAGAGGATGTCGTGGAGGTCATCTGCTGTTACAGCCCATATGTGCAAGCGTGCAACACATGGTCATGACAGATACTGTTCCAGGTTGACCTCTGTTGCATTGGGTAGTAAACTGTTGAATACTGCTGCATTTGATGGCCTGTACAAGTCATCGGACCTATCGCTCACTTCTCACATCAACCTTTCTCTGTCCTCTGCAGTTTTGCCTCTGGGTCATTGTTTGACTATTTTTCTGCCAGTCCTGATACATTTTAACTATGGTAGCTCATGAAGAACCCACCAGTTCAGTCATTTGGGAAATCGAGGCACCTGTTCTCCAAGTTCACAAAATCTGAACTTTCTCAAAGTCTCATAAATCCTTCGGTTTACCCATCACACTCCAAATTTTACTACCTACTGCTCCACTCACACCCGTATACATGCTATGTTGGCCGACTAATCGATCCCTCTCAAAAATTACGTAGTCAATGGGCCTCATCCACTTTTGATAGAGGTTGCCATAATTCAGTGATCAGTTGGTATATAATGAGAGAGAGAGAGAGAGAGAGAGAGAGAGAGAGAGAGAGAGAGACTTGTTGCTACAAAAGTGAAAAATGTAAATATTTCTCAAATTAGAGCAAAATTAAAATTTTAGTGTTGGAGGCATTAATTCTACTTACAGATTCAAAAGAGGTACAGCCATAACTAAACTACAGAATCTCTGAAACACATACACAGCACATATACACAGAAAGTAATACCCATTTCATTTTTGGTTTTATGATTTAAGCTTTCATTTAGTTAAGATATCCAAAATGAAAGTTGGTGCTAACCATCTGTAACTACAACATAAGACATAATAAGCTACAGAAAATATATCCACATAATAAGATGACAATGGAGATGTTCACTGAAGTTTTTCAACATAGTAATTAAAAATAAGTCTAAACTATTATATTTGCACTTTTAAGGTATTAAACTCCTGCAAAGTGCGCATAGTTTACGTGCAATTCATAAATGAAAAACTATTAGAAAGTACCAATCACTCACCCTAAAGATCATGGTAATCTCCATTGACAACACACTTCCAACACGTCAATCATCGTAATGTTTCTGGCCTTCCAATGTTTACAGACATCTTGCTTACGATTCTTACTTCCGGTTGTGAAACATTGTATTTTTTATTTATTTTTTTAGCCTTATGAGATGTAACTATAAAGCTTGTCAATTCCATAAAAAACCACACATACTACTCATTCATACAATTCAATTAAAAACTATGTACATATTTACATAACCTTACATTCCTAGGTGGTTAAACCTTTGTCAACTGCAAGTACCAAACTGCTCCTTCTGTTTCAAAACCCCTGCCACTCCCACTGCAAGTGTCACACTCATTCAGCCCTTCACACACAATCTCCTGATTGTGACAATCTCCTGATTGTGTGTGAAGGGCTGAATGAGTGTGACACTTGCAGTGGGAGTGGCAGGGGTTTTGAAACAGAAGGAGCAGTTTGGTACTTGCAGTTGACAAAGGTTTAACCACCTAGGAATGTAAGGTTATGTAAATATGTACATAGTTTTTAATTGAATTGTATGAATGAGTAGTATGTGTGGTTTTTTATGGAATTGACAAGCTTTATAGTTACATCTCATAAGGCTAAAAAAAACAAAAAAAAAAAAACGATGTTTCACACCCGGAAGTAAGAATCGTAAGCAAGATGTCTGTAAACCTTGGAAGGCCAGAAACATTACGATGATTGACGTGTTGGAAGTGTGTTGTCAATGGAGATTACCATGATCTTTAGGGTGAGTGATTGGTACTTTCTAATAGTTTTTCAAGTCTAAACTAGTTACGTTCAAGTAGAAATTAATAAATGGAGTGTTTTGGTAGTTACTGCTGCCTTTGTCATCTGTGAAATACATAATAATGTGAGGTGGCAAACTTGTATTGATTCAGGTGTGGCCAGATTTGAGAATATATTTTCAGGAGTAATATAACACCGTGAGGCTGTGTTACAAGTGTTATACGAAAGGCAGATTTCAATGGTTTTGCAATACCTAAGATTTGCTGTTAATAAAAGTGGATATACATTTAGTATCGTTAATAGTTAACACCGACAATGAAGTGATAGGACTCCCTTTCTTTACAACAGAAATAAGTTCTAACATACACCAATTATAATACTATGACTGGTATTTCTGATATAATAGGTGAGTGTTGAATGAAACAGCATAAACACTCATTGAATCTAAAGGCTTAAATGAATCTGTCTTTAGCAGTAACTCCCAAAACATTCAATTTATTTAATTTCTACTGTAACACACCTAACTGGTATAGGGTTATTTCTAATATTGTGTTAGAAAACTTCAATGAACCTCTCCATTACAACATAAAATTTTTCTAAAAACACAAAAACAATAATTAAATTTTTTCCTACCGGTTACTAAGCTTGTTTTCTTTGGTCTGAACAACTTTTAGAGGCTTGTTGATTTTTGGCCACAAAGAAGCTAGATCATATATACAAGAATCCATGATGTAAATAATGGCAACTTGTAAATGTTTTATTGCTATACAAGAGTGGCTCATAAATATGTGCATTTTATTGTACACCTGCAGAAAAATTAAATATTATAATATAAATCATGAACTTTTCCCAAAGAAATACACCATTATTTTTAAATAGTTCTTGGCCATCTGTCAGAAAATTGATAAATTTTTTGTTAATGCCACACTTGATGCTCGGAGGTGAAAAACTCCCAGCACCTGTTTTCAACTTTTTCAATGTTCTAAACCTACCACTTCAATGAGAATGAGCTACAAAAAAAAAAAAAAAAAAAAAAAAATGTAGTGGTCAGAAGGAGCCACATCTGGACTATATAATGGGTAAGGAAGAAGCTTAAATGCCAGCTGTCGAAGTTTTTCTTTGATCTAAAGTGCAGGGTGTAGTTTGGCATTGTCTTGCTGAAGAAGTGCTCGCTGAGTGTTTGCCAAATGCTGAAGCATCACAGAGTGCACATGTGCCAGCTGTACTTAGTAGAGTTTTACATCCATTGGGAATCAGTTTTGAAGTGCACACACACTACCAAAATTCCACCAACCACACACTGCATTTATTTAGAAGCATTCTCTCTTTGGGACAGGAACTGCAGTCATGCCACTGCTTTTGTCTGTTCAGATCATTAAAGTAGATCCACTTTTCATTGCATATAACTATTTGCTTGATTAAACAGTGGCTATGTGGATCCGAGAGGTGTGTTCTAAAGATTTCACTAATACAGTTACCCTGATCAGTAATCAGTTTATGTTGAACACTTTGACAACTTCTGGCTACTTTACTATGCACTGTTGATGCATATCAGCAATGAAACTCAGATAATGGTGTGTGTTTGTTGATGAATCAGCTCTAAAAATGTGGCACAAAATGTCACAATTTACTGATGCTGGACATGCAAACCAATGTTTGTTTTCAAGGCTTATGTAACTACTTTCAAAGCTTCTGAACCAAGCTTAAGCAACATGAATGGGGACTGCTTCCTCACCTCAACTTCACATACTTTTTGGGCCACTTCAGTAGCTTTTAATCTTTCCTTTCCTCCTTCCTTTTTTTTCAGTAATGTCTCACAGTTGTAAGAATTTTGGTACCAAACATACAGTGTAAAACATTTCAAACACTGGGCACCATGAACCAGATACTGTTAATAGGCATGGATGACATGATACAGTTTATATTTCCCTGCAGTCTTATGCATAGAAATATGCAGTGATTGGAAAGCTACTTTTTAAAAGTAGCTAGCTACGGCTACAACTACATTATCTGAAATGTAGCTGGCTACATTACATTTTCTGAAAAGTAGCTACTTTTGCTACTTTTAGTCTTAAGTTAAAAGTGCAAATTCTGAAGATGATCTTTATATGTCAGTTCTTACATATAGCATATTCAGAGCTAAATACCAAGGTAAATTACACAAGTCATTAATCTTTGTTTTACCTCAGCTCCGATAATCATATGTAACACATTCAATCACATCCAATGACTTATATTCCAGGCCAGTTGAGATGCCCAGGGAATTTAAATAAAAACACTATCAACAAGTACTGTATTTGCTGGTGTATAAGACACACTTTTTCTCTGAAAAATATTGTCCGAAAATGGCGTGTGCCTTATACACTGGCAAATATATATAATATATTTTTATTTAGGAAATGTACAGTGAGAACAAAAGTTATGCAACCCATGTGAACTGTTGCTTATGCCAACAGGCATGTGACCACCATCGGATTGATCCATTTCCAAGGTGAGAAGAGCAGTATACCGCACTCACTGTGGAGTGAAAATTAAGGAGAGAAATTTGCTCATGTTAGCATGATGTGTTCTTACTGCCACATTGAGAGCAAGGCTTCACAGCATTGATGAGCCTGTTTGAACTGGCCAGTGTAGGATTTCTATCGAGTGAAACAGTAGCCATTGTATGCATAGTGTTTTTCCTGGAGTAGTACGTAGGTTCTTGACTGTGTGGAAATCAGTTCTTATTTAAAGTTGCAGCAAATCACAAACATTTCTATTTCATAAGTCATGTCCCGCAGGCATTGCTATGACATAGCATTTAAACCCAAAGTAATCCAGTATGCGAAAAAAATGGCAACAGAGTAGCAGAACGACACATTGAGTTGCTACCAACTGAAAAAATGATTTGTACTTGGAGGAAACAAGAGAAAGAACTGAAGGAGGCAAAACACAGTAAGCATAATCTTCTTAAAGGAGTCATGAAATGGCCAAAACTTGAAGATTTAAAAACATGGGTACTAGAACAAAGAAGAGCAGGGATTTCAGTATCTGCAAAGACGATTATTCACAAAGCATAAGGTATGGCAGAAGATAGAGGAATCACTGATTTTTCTGGTTCAACTTCATGGTGTTCCAGATTCATGAAGAGAAATAACCTTAGTATGTGTGTTAAAACAAAAATAGCACAAAAAATACCAGCTGAATATCAGGATAAAGTTATTGAGTTTCACAGGTACATCATTAATGTCAGAAAACCTAGAAATTTTGAACTTTCACAGATAGCAAATATGGATGAGGTCCCCCTTACATTTGGCAGTGGGGGCCTCGTGGCAACTGAAAGAGGTGGGGCCAGTAGCCGAAGTCAAACAATGAAATAAAAAAAAACTGTCATTATTAGGCCAACCATTCAGACCCCACCCCCAAGATTCCTTTACTTTGCCTCTGTTTACCCCCTTGACTCACAATAATGTCCAAATCAGGCAGGAATGTGTCAACTATTATATTGCACAGATTTTTTTTTCTTCATAATAGAATTCATATCTATTAACAGAAAAATGTCAAAACTCCATAAATAAAATTTTTTAGCTTAAAACATATGAGCATTAATATACACTGCTGGCCACCCAAAATGCAACACCAAGACGGACACGAGATAGCAAAGCCAGATTTACTGGACACATAACAACAGATACAAAGATGAAACAATTGAACTTACAGGCCGGTGTGACTTGCGGAACATGCATACATCAATAGTTCGTGCGGCACCCATGGCTGGCAATAACGGCCGCTACATGCTGCGGCATCGAACGAAAGAGGCTTTGGATGTGGGCTTGGGGTAAGTCGATCCAGGTTGCTTTCACACGTTGCCACAGTTCATGAGGACTAGCCACGGGTGGTGCTTGCCGGGCCACTCGGTTGCCGATCAGTGACCAGACGTGTTCGATGGGCGACATATCAGGAGAACAGGCAGGCCACGGCAGCAGTGACACCTGGTGGGCCGTGAAAAATTGTTGCACGATGAGTGCTACGTGCGGGCACGCATTATCCTGTTGAAACGTGTCCGCTGGCAGGTCCTGCAGGCAAGGGAGGACTACAGGCTCCAAAACGTAGGAGATGTAGCGGCGGCTGTTGAGTGTACCGGCGATGCGTACCAGAGGGTTGCGGGTGTCATATCCAATTGCCTTCCAAACCATAACGCCAGGTGACGGACTGGTATGGCGATGCCTAATGCAGGCGTCATACAGTCTCTTGCAGCGGTGCCGCCGCACTCGGATTCGGCCATCGTGGTGTTGCAGGCAGAAGCGGGATTCGTTGGAGAAGACAATGTCGTGCCATTTCATAGTCCAGGTGCGGCATTCAACGGCCCACTGCCACCGCCCTCATCGGTCGGTGGTGTAACGGCAATGGTAATCAGAGCAGTGAGCGTTGTGCAGTAAGTCCTCGCTCCTGCAGACGTTGAACGGTACGTACTGACACAGGTTGTTTCCCAACACACCCTAATTTCTGTACTAACGTTTGTGAGGTGGCGGTGCAAGCCGTCAATGCCCGCCGCACCACATGCCGGTCCTCTCATTCGGTGGTGTTCCGTGGCTGCCGTAATCGCTCACGTCAGTCCGTCCCTCCTGCACCTACCGAATCCATACTCGCCTCACTGTGGCTGGATGTCGTCCCACACGGCGCCGATGTCACGATGCGATAAACCGCTGTCGCGATAAGCCACTATTCATCCTCTGTCGAACTCCGAAACGTGCTGGAATGACTGCCGTATTCTGCGACGAGGCATCAGGAAGTTTTCCACGCACAGGTCCTGCAGCACAACACACTTCCACTACTTACACCCCGCCTTCTGTGCACCCTTCTTATAGTGCTTCTCTGTGGTGTGCCGGGCGCACATCATTTGCATATGCCCTGCAATGCTAATCGTTTGCATATCCTCTCGCGGGCGACGCATGCTGCGAATTTCAGGCCAATCGGATGCTTCCTTCTTGGAGTTGCATTTTGGGTGGCCAGCAGTGTATATGCAGGGAGGGAATGTTTCATGAATTTCGACCCATATAGAATGAGTACCATTCTATCATTTGCATTATTTGAAAGGCTTAACCTTTTTTTTAAAGAACTTGTGAAGCCTAAAAGCATATATGTACTATGTGCAAATTATACTTACAGGTTTTCTCATTTATTTATTTATTTTTCACACAGAAAATTATCTTAGTTAAAAGTGAAATTAGTTCTGCAAAGCACTTTGTAAACTTCAAAGAATATGAAAGAGAAATCAATTGAATTTTTCACATCGTACCATAGTATTAAAATGCAATAAATGGAAATATTATGAAGAAGAGTCATAATTTTTCTATGACCTTTTGATCAAAAAGTGGAATTTCCTGAATATAATCTTTATGTAGAGAGAGAACAGCGAGTGCCTTTAACCGTTCTTGTGTCATAGTGTTTCTTAAAAATGTTTTTATGCAATTCAAGGTGCTGAAACAATGTTCTGCTTCAGCGGTAGTTACTGGTGTTACTAAAACTATTTCTAATAATTTAGAGACTTCAGAAAATGTATCTAAAAGTTAATTAGAATGGAGAAATGACATTAACACACTTATGTTCGGTATGCCGTTGAAAGTTTCGTTAGCATAAAGTACTGATAATTCATTTTCAAGTTTTTCTTTATTCAGCATTACATATGTAGTTGCTAATAAATTTGTATGGTGTGATGGAAAATGCTGCTTATGATTATTTAATTCCTTTGGATCTACAACAGTGAATGAGTGAAATAAGACAGATTTTTCAAACCTGTCCCTTATTTGATTGACAATGATGTCGCATGCTTCTTTTGCATCATTTTCTACCATACTGCAGTCAACATTAGCTCGTTTTCACAAAGGTTGCCATTCATCACTTCCATTGAGATCGTTTTTTTTTGTACTTTGCCCAAATAATTTACAGCTGATTCAAAGTTCTTTAGAGCTTGATTACAATTAACATTGGTTGATTTTTTGGACTGTAGTATATTGTACAAAATATCAGCATGTTGTAATATGTGGGAAAAGAAAGACAATAAGAAAAGGAATTCCTCATCTTGTAACAATTTCACAAATCCAGTTGATTCACATATACTCTTGTCATCCCAACCACTTTGGTTTTGAATTCTGTCGAAGCACTTCAAGAGTTCACTTTTGTCTTCTGAAACACCATTTATGATCCTGGATTGAAAATTTCACCTTGTTTCTGAACTGTAGGTGATCGTTTTCGACAAATATCTCGCAATAAACCACTATGTTTAGGTGATACTGTGAAACAGGAGCCGATTCCACTGATATTTGCAAAAAATATTCTTATCCTTTTGATTGTTGAGCACACCTTCTTTAATACTAAATTCAACTGATGAGCACAACAGTGCACATACTGAGCACACGGAAAATGCTCTTTCATGCGTATTTGCACATCACCACGAGATCCGCTCATCACAGCTGCCACATCACATGTCTGAGCAACAAGTTTGTTTTGTAAACCAAACTTTTCCAACTCATCTTTGAGTACAGATGCAAGACCGTCTGCTGTTATCTTTTCAATTTCAACAGGCGATAAAAATCTTCCCACGACATGGCTGTTAATCATATATCGCAATATGATAACAAATTGCAAACGGCAGGATATGTCGGTCGTTTCGTCCGCTTGCACAAATGTGTAATTGGCCTTTTCCAATTTCTCTTTTAACTTCATCCAGGTACACCTGGTACATGCAATCTAAAACTCATTTTGAATTATTTTTTATGTATTTTTTGCAACTTTAGATTTGTCCAGATGGTCTTGTAAGACGCTGTCCAAACTAGCTATATATGAGATCATATCCCAAAACACTCCTTTGTTATGTGAAGATTGTGTTTCATCATGTCCACGTAAAGACAATTCGTGTACACCACAAAATTTTAAGCAGTCTATAATACGTGTTAGAACGTGTCTATTTTAATCAGCTAGTTCATTGTGCTTTCTAACCACAGAGTGATAACCGGCATCTAATTGTGCAATAATATTGACATCACCAAAAGTTTTGAATTTTAAAGTATTATTAATATATGCACTGTGATGCATTCATGTTTTTTAATCCTTTCGGACAAATATTTCATATCTTTGTAGCCAATTTTGGTCCACAGTGGTTCTCCACCAAATAACAAACAATAAAAACTAAATAACGATTTTGTTTTCATCTCTAGCAGTTAGCCAAGCCTTTTTTACAAACTACTGAACAGAAGATGTTCAAAGTTTTGTTCCGTCTTTCTGGCTTACCTGGAAATTCTTGGGCTGATAAGCACCGAGTTTTTTTAAGTGAAGCTTTCCTTCCAGATTTAAAGCAGAGAACGGAGATTTTAATAAAATATCCATTCTATATATTGTACATGACAAGCAAAAAAGCTACAACACAAAGGAACAACACATCACCGAGAGACACACACACAAAAAACTAACTAACTGAACTTTGCTATAACAGTTGACCCCCCCCTGCACCCTTCAGCTTGGTCAGGGTAAGCTTCTCTGTTAACCCACAATGTTAAGGAAATGGATACTCTCCCAGTCAATCAAATTGGCATGGGGCCAGATCTATCTGGCTTTTTTTGGACATGCGGTTAAGGCAGTGTTATATGTAGGTCATCATACTGAATGAGACGGGGAAGAAATCAGTGTCTCCTCTTTGCTTGCATAGTGATGTTACTGGGGCCTGTTGGAGCTGGCCCCAATAACCTCACACTCTGAACGTGATATCTTTCCTCAGGGAATAGTTTTTTGTTTTTGAAGGGGACTTTCTTCCTTGGGGAATGGTTTTTGAAGGGAAAGGTTTATCACCATGCAGTTAAGAAAGAGAATAAGAATTAGGGCAAAAAAATAAATATATATATATATAATTCTAGAAACAGAAATTTTTAGGTAGGCCCGGCCTCTCTGGCCCCTAATGACGAACTGCTCCTGACATATGGTGTTCCTTCAAACAAAATGGTGGATTCCAAAGGTGCAAAAACTGTTACTGTCAAAACGTCTGGTCACGAAAAAACACATTATACTGTTGTTTTATCATGCTGTGCTGATGGAACAAAATTGCCACCTTTCTTGATATTTAAGAGGAGGACATTACCCAAGGAAAGAATATCAATAGGAATTCTTGTTCATGCTTACCCCAAAGGTTGGATAGATGAAGAAAGAATGAAATTGTGAATAAAAAGAAAGTGTGGTCTAGGCATCCTAGTGGACTGCTAAAAAACCTTCCTTGATGGTGTAGGATCAATTTCAATGTCACAAAACTGAAGATGTTAAAAAGGAACCTAATGAGATGAAAACTCGGTTAGCTGTAATTCCAGGAGGTTTAACAAGCTAGCTTCAACCTTTAGATGTTTGTATTAACAAACCATTCAAAAGATTCATGAGGGAGAAGTGGAATAGCTGGATGCAATCTCCAGATTTTGATGTGACTCCAACAGGAAGAAGCCTAGTATTGCAAAAGTGCATGAATGGGTTAAAGCATCATGGGATGCAGTGAAACGAGAAACTGCCATAAAATCATTTAAGAAATGTGGCATTAGTAATACCCTTGACAGTTCTGTGGATGATGAATTGTTTGAAGGCAGTGGCAGCTCGGTTTCTGAGATTTCAAATGACTGATTGCCTAGTTTTGAAGAAAACGTCTCAGGTTTTGACAGTTAAGATGATGATGAGTAAAACATTCAAAGGTAACCACATTGTTCCTTGTGTGTGATTTTTGTTGTTGTTGTTGTTCAGGTAAGTACATCAGTGTGGGGTATTAGCATATAGCTGATGGTTCCAGTTAGTCATTCAACCTAAGGATTCTGGAACAAAACCCAGTGAGTTGGGGTCTCTTTGCCAATGTCACACAGAACTAACTGGTACCTCTCAAAGATTCACAGAGTTCCTTGTTGCTGTTCTGTGTGCCATTGTTCCCACAGAGCGCCACAAGGAGGCAAACCCATCTCTCACTAAGATCGCTCGGGAATCTACTTAACAGTGTAAAAGCCATGTATGCTGGCAGTAGAGCTTGTGTACGAGTGAATGGTGTTTTATCAAAATGGTTTTCTATTTGTGCAAGAATCAGACAAGGTTGTGTAATGTCATCATGGCTGTTTAATATATTTATGGATGCATGCATGCATGCATGATGCCAAAATAGATAATACTGGTTTATGTTCTGGTGACATTCGTGTGTGCAGATTGCTGTATGCTGATGACACTGTCCTGTTGGCAGAGAGCAAAAGTGAGTTGCAGAATATGTTGTCCTGGATGTACAAAGTTTGCATGAAATTCAAACTGAGTAAGAAAAACCAAAGTTATGGTTTTTGAGAGAGGAACTGGTAGTACATACATATCAATAAGCTGTTCACTGAGATTTAGAGGTTAGCTCCAAAGAGAAATACAAACTACCAGATATTTTTACTTATTGTTGTCGTATCAAACTTCTCCATTTACAGCGATCTTGACATACAACTCGTGCTTCACTAATATCCATTACACGCCGTACACAAGATCTTTTATACTTCATACTCGTAATCTTTTTTTCATGCAGACACTCCTGAATCTGATCCACCCATGTCTTCCTTGGCCTTCCTCTGCCTTTACTTCCTGCCACTTGGGCTGAAAAGATTTTCTTAGTAAGCATTTCATCACTCATTCTTTCAACACGGCCAAACCACCGAAGCATATTGGTCTCCACCTTACTAACATTTTGCTTCACATCACACAACTGCAATACATCTTCATTTCTCACACAATCATATCGTGTCTTACCACAAACCCCACGTAAGTAACGCATTTCTCCAGCACACAAACAACTCCTATGTTTCTTCTGCAGTACCCAGTTTCACTGCCATACATCAGAGTAGGAGTAATTACACTTTCATACACAGCCACGCGGGACTCTCTAGAGAACCCATCATTCCTGTGAAAACCTCCCAGAGCAGCTATGACTTTCAAAGAAGAATTCACTCGCCTACTGATTTCACCATCCAACTTGTTCTCTCTGTCAAACATGCTTCCTAAATACACAAACTCACTCACCTGGTCAATCACAGTGCCATTTATACTTACATTACATTCAGTGCTACCCATTCTTCTCTCAAACACCATAACTTTGGTTTTTCCCTCTTTTATACTCAGTTTGAATTTCATGCAAACTTTGTGCATCCGAGTCAACATACTCTGCAACTCACTTTTGCTCTCTGCCAACAGGACAGTGTCATCAGAATACAGCAATCTGCACACACGGATATCATCAAGACATAAACCACTATTATCTATTTTGGCATCACACATGCATGCATCCATAAATATATTAAACAACCATGGTGACATTACACAACCTTGTCTAACTCCTGCACCAATGAAAAATCATTTTGATAAAACACCATTCACTCATACACAAGCTCTACTACCAGCATACATGGCTTTTACACTATTAAGTAGATTCCCAGTAACACCATATTCATTCAATACCTTCCACAAAAGTGTCCTATTCACTCGGTCGTAAGCTTTCTCTAAATCTATGAAGGCAGTAAAAACTTTCTTCCCAACAGCCAGATACTTTTCAATCATTGTGCGTAATGCAAAAATCTGGTTAGTGCAGCCTTTACCAGGCATAAAACCACTCTGAACATCCCACACTTTCAATGATGTAAGACCCCATACTTTTTCAATAACAACCTTACCAAACCCTTTCCCTGGCACACTCAGTAGACTAATACCACGATAGTTCTTGCATTCAGTCTGATCACCTTTTCCCTTATACAAGGGAACAATGATAGCATCCTTCCAATCCTGAGGGACCATTCCTAACTCCCAGCACAACTGGCAAATTTCAGTTAACCAGTCAATTATAGAGTCACCACCATATTTCAACATCTCTGCAGTTATGCCATCAACTCCCGGAGCCTTACCATTCTGAAGAGATTTTAGAGCTTTACACACTTCTCCTCGTGAGATCCCTTCTGTGCTTTCATTCCTCATTGTGACATCGTCTGCGTCTGTCTCAGAATCAGATCTATAATATAAATCAATATCACATCATTACTTTTTGTACAGAAATGCCATCATTTACTGTCATTTATAGAGCCACCTGATCACAAGACTTGAAAACTGCATTACCTTGCAGAGGAAATCACACCAGGACCTCCTGATATCCATTTGCTGCACTGTTATGTCAAATAATAATGGCACAAAAAAGGGGGGGGGAATGCCATCACAAGAATAGAGATGAAACCACTCAAAGATTGCATAGGTCAGGCAACTAAGTTATTTTTTCTATTCAGATAGGTTCAACATTTTAATTATCTTACATAAAAAAAAAAAGAGGGCTCAACACCATTTTTTTTTTCAGTTATTTTATTTTGGTTTTAGAAATCTGGAAATAAGTCTCAAGGTCTGGCATTGATCACTGGATAGAAGTTCAGGAAATGTTGAGGGCAATTAACTATCTATCTGTGTCTCTGCTCCCTTGTTCCTTTTCTGCATTTTGTGGCATAAAAGAACAGCCCAAATGAGAGTAAAATGTTTTGTAGCATTTTCAGTGCTTGTGTGTGGAGTGGAAAGAAGCAGGAGGTGTTGTTGAGTGAAATCAATGAATCTCCTAACTAGGTTTCCTTTGAGCTTTCACCACCTGAGGCTAGGAAAGTTAAAAAAGATAGCATGTTCGTAAACAGTGTCAGATCTGCGCAAAGAATGGGACACATCATTTGTACATTGGCTTAAAATTGCAACATACACTGAGTCGTCTGAAATACCTTAAACATTTTATCTTTTGCCAGCTGTGTTAGCACCTCACTTTCATTTTCTCAAAGACAAAATATGAAAATTCTATTAAATTTGCTAATCTTTTCCTTTCAGTCAGTATCAGAAATCTTGGTATTGGTACAATGATCTCTTTGTGGGCTACAAGTCAAAGTTTGATTTACAGTGTATACAAAACAATGCTTTTAATCCTTTCTTTGGTCAGCAAATTTTTCATCCTCTTTCTGGCTACCCACACTTGCCCCACTTGTCTAACAGAATGCTGTGTGTATTGAATGAAAAAGGTGTGATCAAGGATAATCTGTACTAACTCTTTGAGTGTCTGTGATCATCCTGTGAAATTTCTTCCCTCCCACAATCATTCCAAAAATTTCAGTTAGGGAGCAAGAATTATTTTGGGAACAGGTATCCTGTGATTAAAGGGATGAAAATAGAGATAAGAAAACAGGAATTATTTGCAAATACCAGAGTAAACTAGCAAACACACAGAGATTCTGAAATACAAACTTTGTGAAACAGAAACTAGCTTTGTTAAGTGGAAGTTGGTTTACATTGTATTTTTAAACAAGATTCAAAGAACCCAAAAATAAGTTTGCTAAATGGAAAATATCACCAAATAGGAGTTTGTTAAACAGAAGTTTGGCTGCAATTAGCTTACATAATCTCAATTTTTCAGCACAGCTTTCTGACAATGGTCTAACAAACAAGACAGGTAATGCAGGTAATGAAAAAGGTATTTCATACTTGTGTTTTAAATAAACCATCCCCCCTTTTCTTACAATTTCTAGCATGCATGAGAAACACTACAGATGAAATTTAATCATGCAAAGCCTAACAAGATATTTTTGGACAACTCAGCAAGTTTCAGCATATGAGAATTTATTTTCAATTTGGGTGATTTGTGGATCTTAAAATTATAGCTGCTACATTTCATGGTTCAGGCTTCTCAAAAGTTGAGAGCAAACCATATATAGAACCATAAAGGATTTGTTTTAACTACTGTGTGTAATCAATGATTTTTTTAGCAACAAACTACCTAGTTAACAGCAATGGGAACCTGTGACCTTACCTGAAGGTGGTGGTTTCTTCTGATTATTCCACACAACCAAAACCTTTGACAAACTAGGAGCTTGAACAACCCTTAAGATCACTTCAAAGAGACTCTCCAGACGATCATAAGTAAGGATGACAGCAGTAAACCCATGAGATTTGGGTGCAATGGTAGGCACAAAAAGAGGATTTGTAGCCAGCACCTAAAAATAGTACAAATCACCAGTTTCAAAATTCTATGAGCACAAAATACAACAAAAACTTCATAAAAAGAAATACTGTCAGAGACAGGTCTATGTTTATCACAGTCATCGTGATCTCTGCTACAAGTGACTGAGCATGACTTCCACACTCACTATTCACACACAGTCTTTCTGAAGCACACAGATCCATATGTGTACACTTGTTTACATGGACAATTTGCTTTGTGTTTGAATTTTGTTCTTTAATTCTTGGGATCATGCACTGTGCCAAAATTAAAATACTCATATAATCTGAGGAACAAAACTCTAATCTGGAAATATTTTTCAAAAGAATAAAACATAGTTCCTAAAAATCAACATTAGTAAAATACTTTTAAAAGTATTGGATAGAACATGTATATTACTAAAATATGTTTTAATTACAATGCATTTCTTTCTGCTTTACATCATAACACTTTTGCTGATTATTTACTTACTCAAAAGCAAATTAACTGACATCTTATGTCAGTATTTTCATCTAACTGCAAAGAAAATTTCTTTGCAGTCATCAACTTATAAATCACATTTTCTGAAACATCCCCCAGCACTTCTGATATTCCACAACACACTGTGTCATTGGGCAATAGAACTTTCCAAATTTGCTTTACTTGCACGGAACCAAGGACTGCACTTTCAATTTCTTTGAATACATACATATATATCACTAAGCTGTTCTCTGAGACTAAGAGGTTAGCTCCACAAAGAAATACACACTACCAGATAAATTTTTAACTGATTATTTACTTACTGTTGCTGTATCAAACTTCTCCATTTACACCGATCTTGATCACAATGAGGGTTTCATTGACATCCATCACGACGTACGCAAGACCTTCTATACTTCATACTCAAAATCTTTTTCTTGTGCAGACACTCCTGAATCTGATCCTCCCATGACAATTTATATAATCTGAAAATATACCAAGGTAAGTTGTTTACGCTTTCCAACCGTAGGTTGAAGAAGCGTATATGCTCCAGCTTTTTCCGTCCAACTGTCTGTCGGCACGATAACTCACGTAAAAATGGTTTGATTTCGATGAAATTTCAGTATGTGGTAGGGGACCACCAGGGGACGAACCCTATCAAAAATGTGTGAAGTGGGGTCAAAGGTCACGCCATAAGAGCGGGATCCATTTCATTGCCTTTATGCGTCATAACATGCGTAAATATGGTTTGATTTCGATGAAATTTTAGTATGTGGTAGGGAACCACTGGGCACGAACCCTATTGAAAATGGGCGAATGGGGTCAAAGGTCAGGCAGGGCATAAAAGCGGTATTTATTCCATTGCCCTTATGCGTCATAACTTGCGTAAAAATGGTTCGATTTCGATGAAATTTTAGTATTTGGTAAGGAACCACCTGGGGACGAACCCTATTGAAAATGGGCAAAATGGGGTCAAAGGTCAGGGCATAAAAGTGGAATCCATTCCATTGCCTTTATGCGTCATAACATGCGTAAATATGGTTCGATTTCGATGAAATTTTAGTATGTGGTAGGGAAACACCTGGGCACGAACCCTATTGAAAATGGGCGAAATGGGGTCAAAGGTCAGGCAGGACATAAGAGCGGGATTTGTTCCATTGCCCTTATGAGTCATAACTTGCGTAAAAAATGGTTCGATTTCGATGAAATTTTAGTATGTGCTAGGTAGGGAGCCACTGGGGACGAACCCTATTGAAAATGGGGGAAATGGGGTCAAAGGTCAGGACACTGGAGTGAGATCCATTCCATTGCCCTTGTGCATCATAACTTACCAAAAAATGTTTCAGTTGCGACAAAACGTTATCATGTTGTTCCGGAGGTATAGTGAACCGGTTCTGTTGAATATCAACGAAATGGGGTCAAAGGTCATTGCACAAAAGCAAGATTTATTCCACAGCCATTATTCTCATAACTTGCATAAAACTGCTTCTATTGCGACAAAACTTTAGTATGTTATTCTTGAGGTATACTGAACCGGTTCTGTTGAATATTATCGAAATGGGGTCAAAGGTCAGGACACAGGAGCGAGATTTATTCCACAGTCATTATCCTCATAACTTGAGTAATAATTTCTGGTATGTTGGAAAGCGTATCATAATCAATGCATTGCATGATTTTACTAACTTGTTTTTAAAATGACTCGTGAATCCTACAGGGGTTATGCAATGCCTGCACGAACTGCTCCACATTCCTTTGTAAATCACTTTTTTGTCTCACATGGGAAGATGTTTTGTGCGGCAATCAGTAGCTGTTAAACAACTGTGGTAGTTACAAAAATTAATTAGACAAAATGTCAGTATAGAAGACCAAAGAATACAAATTTGATGTTCTGTGACAATGAATCAAGAAAGAATGGGTTTTCAAACCGAAGACTGAGAGAGTCATAAAGTCACCTAAGTTAAGGGTGCAGTGCAACTACACACCACAATGGTTTTGTATCTAGTAACTTTCTCTACTTGTTCTGACCACTGATTGAAATGTGCTATACTGAAATGATAGTACAAAGTCCAAATAAATAATAGCTTGTTTACATTTAAAGAAAACAGTGCTTGAAATTGCACCCACACATATCAAATCATACTATTACTGTTCACTTATTACATAAAAACAACACTATTATTAAAAATTACCTTCGATGGAGGATCATTCCATTCCTCATAACTTTTTGCTTCATGTGGAAACATTCTATCATTAATAATTTGGAGAACAGTTAAGGTTATCTGCTTCATAGAGCTGAAATACTTGTCCCACAAAAAGCAAACTTGTTGCTGCATTTCAGCTATTTGTTCATCAGATACTGACTTTAGGACATGGATAAGATCGGACAGATTTTCTTCATATAAAATTATGCTAGCCCTGTAACATAAAAACAACAACCTCAGAATCACAGTTTTTGTTACATATGGTTACAACGAAACTTCAGAAAATGTAAACTATCAACAACTGGAGAGCCAGGCACATACAATTTTATTAAAAAAAAAAAAAAAATATTGTTTTCCACTGTTAATTATTACATGCTAGTTGTATATGAATGTAACAAAAATAATATTTATAGTAATACAAAACATTTTATACACCATGCTCGGTTATCTATTCACTTTTGCATTTCCAATTCGGGCACTGTCATACAGCTTTCAGAACAAGTCATGACACATTGCACTGTGCCATTGCACAGCTAGTCTACTGATAGCAATTCATCTTGTGATTCACCTGTTTGGTTTTTTGAGTTCTAGTATTGCCATCTCTTTACGTTTGATAATTTTACATCTTCCATCACGAGTGAAACCAAGAATATGGCATCTGGTGTGGAACACTGATGTTGAGGAGTTGCTTTTTAGTTTTCTACGAGAATAAATTCAGTTATTCTTACAAATCTTTTCGTGAAGTAGTCCAGGAATTTAGGATTCCTGTTGCACTATTCATTTAGTGTCACTTTTCCCTTTACTGTTATATTTAAACCAGAACATGATATGTCATTCAAACTAAGATTCCCCAAATGTTCAAGTACATACATCACATGACTGCTCATTACTACCAGCTTCAAAACTAGATTCCATAGTTCCCAAACTGGATGTCGTCAAATGTATAATAATCATAATCCCATACACATGGAATTCAACCATACAAAGTATGTCTGATTATTTTTCTGAATGATTCAAAATCCTTCCAACATAACTAACTTTAGAATGATTCTGATAATGCAAGAAACAGTGACAACAAAAATATTAACACAGCATGATCCAACAAATCACCTCATCTGCTGTTTCTCAATAATGGGCAAATCACAATGCCACAAAAACATGGATTCATTGTGTTTATCCCCACTGTTTAAGATGATGGGCAGTGTTACTGCCTAGGATGAATTTACATGGAATGAACTGCGTCTTCTTATGCCTCCACATGGACAACTCAGGGAATCATGCATACAGCTCTTTGACGCCAGGCACTTTTGACAATGTAACATTCAATAAACAAGTTTTTATATGTATTAAGAGGTAAGAGGATTATTTAAATATCCCCTAATTTTGAAATCCCTGAAATTTACTGAGGAAGAGCAAAAGAAAATGAACTGGATTGCTTGGATGTTGCTCTTAAATGGGAAAACAACAAAATTATAACAGAACCATACAAGAAACCTACCAAAACTGGTTCACAACTCAGGGCACTTTTCTTGCATCAAACAGAATGTAGCTTTAGTTTTTAACAAAAATAGAGAAAGTAAATTAATCTTAAAGTGACAAAAAGAACATAAAAATGCACTGAGGTCAATCCTAATTGCCAACTACCCAGTCACAGTAATTAACAAGCTAATGAAAAGGAACAACTCAGGCAGAACGGACAAACTTATCAAATAATAGCTACATTGTAATACAAGGAAAGTTACATACCATAGAGGCATTTTTGAAAAGTTAAAAAAGCTCCTGGCTTAAACAAATAAATAAATAAATAAATTATATTGGGTATATAAATAAGTTTTGAGAGATTTCCGTTCGGTGTCGTACTTATTACTGTTCGCATGTATTTTAAGGTGGCAACACTGCGATATCACAGTACAAGATGCCGGCTGTCAAAGTCAGTATACGACGTTCGATTGAGGTGCGAAGACGTATTTGTTTTACTCGATGGAAAATGGCAACTTTCGTCCTGACAAAACAGCATTTGCGGGATTGTCAAGAAAAGTGCTGCCGACAGCTATCATTTAATGTCAGAAATCTATGGTGAACATTCCCCATCCATAAAAACATGTGAGTATTGGTTTAGATGATTCAAAAGGAACGATTTCGATGTCAGTGATAACATTGTGGACCACCCAAAAAAATTGCTGATGCCGAATTGGAAGCTTTACTCGACAAGGATCCGTGCCAGACCCAAAAAGAACTAGCAGCAGCATTAAATGTTAGTCAACCATGCATTTCACAACATTTAGCTGCCATGGGAATGGTGCAAAAAGAAGGGAATTGGGTTTCACATGCTTTGCGGGAAAGAGACCTTGAACGTCGAAAAACCATTTGCGAATTGCTGTTTCAAAAGCAAAAAGAAAGGGTTTTTTGCATCATATTATTACTGCCAGATATGGTACGATAACCCTAAATGGCAGAAAGCATGGTGAAGGCAGGTGAACCAGGTCCTTCAACGCCAAAATGCAATATACATGGTTCAAAGGTAATGCTGTGTATCTGGTGGGACCAAAAAGGTGTGATCCACTATGAACTGCTGAAACCGTCAGAAACTATTACTGGTGATCGATATCGAACCCAATTAATGCGTTTAAAACGAGCTCTCACGCAAAAACAGCCGGAATGGGCTAATAGACACAACAAAGTCATCTTACAGTATGACAACGCAAGACCACATGTTTCTCGACCTGTGAAAAAGTACTTAGAAGGATCCGACTGGGAAGTTCTACCCCACCTGCCATATTTGCCAAATATTACGCCATCGGATTACCATTTGTTCCGGTCAATGCAGTCAGCACGTTCTGGAGAACGGTTTAGTTCTTATGAAGACATCAAAAATTGGCTGGACAACTGGATCTCTTCCAAGGAACCAGAATTCTTCCTTCAGGGCATACGTTCACTGCCCGAAAGATGGGGTAAAGTTGTAGCTTCAGAGGGAGCATACTTCGATTAATATTTAAATATTGTTTCTGTTCTCCAACAACGTGTTTTGTTCACCTCAAATCCCTCAAAACTTATTTATATACCCAATAAATAAATAAAAACTACTTACTTTCTTTGAAACAATCAGAAAAGGATATTTTACTTCAAGAGGGAGTCATTTATATTGCAAAATGAAAATGCTCCTGTGATTTACCTTACTTACATAGGAGAAACAGGAAGCAGATTACACACCAGGCTGGAAGAACATAAAGCAGCTATTAGGAATATTTCCAAGAAAACAAGACTAGATCATTGTGTTAACAAAAAAGCCACAAAATGGACTGGGGCCCTCTTAAAATAATTAAGCATCAAATCAGCCTAATTATCTGAAAGCCTGATGAATCACTCAAAACCAGCAACATCGAGACTCATGAAGGTTGGCAAATCCATTCCATGTGGTCACCAGTTCCCTAGAATTATTCCTGATGACGAATGAGACTCTCACTAGAAAAGGTCATGTATTTAAAATAATCCCCTTTCCCCCTCCTAATACCATAGAATGGCTTAAACAGTGGAAGTCATGGCATTTTTTTTTTTTAATCAGAAGAACGTACCATTTTCTCCAATGCATAAATAATTGCTCTTGGATCACATGCAACTGAGTGAAGTAACACCCAACTGCAGACCTCAATGCTATCAAAAGCCTAAGATTTGGGACATATGTTTGGACCATTCAAGCCCACTCATCTTTGCTGATTTTAGTGCAGATGTGACTGACTTTACAGACCCTCTCAAAGGATCGAATGAAATCTCAGTGTATTCAGAAGTCATGTAGAAAGCAAGACCAAGATATGATTGTCAGTCATTCACAAAATACAGTGAAATATCAGTTAGGTATTCTTAGTAAATGGGCCATGCAATATATGCATTAGGACAATAAATGTATGTATTAAAAGCATGAAACAAGTGAACACACACAAACAAATAAATGAAATGAATTTCTGTTTTTCCCAATAAAAAAGCACTCCTGCATAACAATTATTCCTTCCCTCATTATGAAAAATTAATTTTTAATTTTACCCTATAAAAATATAACTTTTCATTTTCCACATTATTGGTGCAGTTTGTGAGTTAGCTATGATTCATGGAACAAATCAAGGGAAAATGTAAAGTGAATGACCTTTAGTAGAGACTAGATTTATGATAGCAATATTAACAGCAATAGAATTGGTGTTAATATTGCTATCATAATATATGCAACAGCATGTGACTACTTAACTAAACCAACTATCATCAAATTAAGTTGGATAAATAAATGGTACATATATTTATTTATATGTACTTCACCAACCATTATACAATGTAATGCTGAAGTGATTCATGCTGTGATGTTAACTAACAATTCTATTGAAATGTGGTCAGCATTTATTCAATTTGATTTGATATTTGAGAGAGAAAAAATAATAATTACATTTGATGTATTTTTCAGCATTTATGCACACATATTCTGTTACTACATGCAGTCAGTGCCAGGATATTTTACATCCTAGATAAGGCTAACTACTTGTAATGCATACCCCCCCCCCCCCAATACCAACTTCAACTTTTCATAAGTTTTAAAAAGAAAATCAAACAACATATAAATGGAATATGCAACACACAGCAGACAGAAATTTTCCATAAGATGTTTTAATTAATTATATTCTATAGCACTGTTGTGGCACTTATCTTAAAAAAATATATATAAATTGTCAGTTGCATTTTTTACATGGGCTAAAAAACTGATATGCACAAAACTGTGCCTTTCAAAGGGTAGTACTGCGCCCCACAAAGGTCCGTACTGCACCCTTCTAAGGTCTGTGACTTAGGCGGCTGCCTAGTTGGCCCAATGGTTGTGCCTGCCCTTACTATGTGTAAGAAAGAGAAAGAAGGACAATGGGTGAGCATGCACTTGTATGTAATGTAATCAGTATGTCCTAAGTTTGTTTGAGAATAGTATGACTAGAGTTATGAGTCATCTAATTACAAACAATACCATCTGAGCACAGTTTAGTAAAAGATGAAAAATATGTACAAATTAAAATCATTAGTACTTTCAAGGTGACAATCACCTCATCCTCAGATGTATCAGACATGCCAACATAACATCATATATACACTGTGCATGTGCACCATGGGTACGGTACGTTACTCCAGGCACACGTGACAAACAGGATTTTGTAGACAACTTAAGCAAATCATGATAGAGAAGGTAAGCTGTAAGAACAAGTTATTCCAAATTAAACACATTATGCTACTTGAAACAACAGTTTGTTACGAAATGTATTAATGAGGTGCTCCCAAGTTCCAGACAGTTTATGAAGGCTGTAATCATTGCAACACTGGTCGCCAAAAGCTGTAACATAAATACTTTCCACACACAAGAGTGAGTGGACAGAGGAGGGGCTTGCTAACAATTTAGTGCTCTGCTAGTCTGGGAACATAATTCCAGAATTGACATTCCTTGCTAGGGCTATGTTATTTAGGTTAGTTTTTATGCTATATCTGTGCTCCTTCAAGTGCAAACCTATCTGCCGTCTAGTAGATCCTATGTAGTTCCTCATATATAACAAGCACAAAAGCTAACCTAAATAACACAGCCCTAGCAAGGAATGTGAATTCCGGAATTATGTACCCAAACTGGCAGAACACTAAATTGTTAGCAACCCCCGCCTCTACCCACTCACTATTGTGTGTGGAAAGTATTTATGTTACAGCTTTTGGTGACTAGTGTTGCAATGATTACAGCCTTTATGAACTGTCTGGAACTTGGGGGCACCTCATTAATATGTTTCATAACAAACTTGTTTCAAGTAGCATAATGTGTTTAATTTGGAATAACTTGTTCTTACAGCTTACCTTTTTCGTCATGATTTGCATAAGTTGCCTACAAAATCCTGTTTGTCACGTGTGCCTAGAGTAACGTACTCATGGTGCACATGGACACTGTATATAAGATGTTATGTTGGCGTGTCTGATACATCTGAGGATGAGGTTATTGTCACCTTGAAAGTACTAATGATTTTAATTTGTACATATTTTTCATCTTTTACTAAATCATGCTCAGACGGTATTGTTTGTAATTAGTTGATTCTTTTGCATGATGTTTTCGTTTCATGTTATGAGTCATGCTTCAATAAAAACCACTTCTCACCTTTTCCAGTCCATAACTTCAGAAAAAGGCAAAATGTATCCATCAGCTATGATAACAGGAATACAGCCAGCTTTAACTGCATCACTAAGGGTAGGTTGACCAAGTCTAGCGCCTCGTATAATCACGCAGAAAGTAGCATCCTATAAAACAGCACCCTTAACTTTAGAGTTTGTAACAGACAAAATACTATCAAGTGATAACAGTATGAAATACATGCACACACGCACGCAAGCATGCACACGTACACACACACACACACACACACACACACTGAAATGCCAGTTCATTTGTAAAACTTTACTCGTCACATAAATGTCTTAATCCAACATGTAAGACACTTGTGAGTGCAGTGTGCTGTACCAATCACGCAGACCAGCCTGTCAAGCATCAGTTATCTTTTCACTGAGAATTGCAATAGGCAAAATGAGTAATTTGAGCAACTTTGAATGTGGCATGATAGTTGGTGCTGGGCAGGCCAGTTTGAGCACCTTCCAAATGACTGTCCTTCAGGGCGTTTCATGCATAACCATAGCAAGGGTTTACTGGGAATGGGGTGACATGCAAAAAACTTCTAGCAATCAGTGATTTTATTAGTTCCAGGTTGTGTTTCTATGGTGGACCACCTTTCTCAAGTGTGGTAAGCTCACCATATCCCCATAAACTTCAAGCAGTTAGCAATTTTATTAGTTCCAGGTTGTGTTTCTATGGTGGACCAGCTTTCTCAAGTGTGGTAAGCTCACCATGTCCCCATAAACTTCAAGCAGTTAGCAATTTTATTAGTTCCAGGTTGTACTTCTATGGAGGACCAGCCTTCTCAAGTGTGGTAGGCTCACCATATCCCCATAAACTCCAAGCAGTTAGCAATTTTATTAGTTCCAGGTTGTGTTTCTATGGAGGACCAGCCTTCTCAAGTGTGGTAGGCTCACCATATCGCCATAAACTCCAAGCAGTTAGCAATTTTATTAGTTCCAGGCTGTGTTTCTATGGAGGACCAGCCTTCTCAAGTGTGGTAGGCTCACCATATCCCCATAAACTCCAAGCAGTTAGCAATTTTATTAGTTCCAGGTTGTGTTTCTATGGAGGACCAGCCTTCTCAAGTGTGGTAAGCTCACCATATCCCCATAAACTCCAAGCAGTTAGCAACTTTATTAGTCCCAGGTTGTGTTTCTATGGTGGATCAGCTTTCACAAGTGTGGTACGCTCATCATATCCCATATGAGTTCTTCAATATTTTTCTCCGAGTCTTGAAAGTCATAAAAAGTACATCAATGCAGATATCAGCCCACAGCCAATGGTTTCAGTTAGTCATTCCGCCTAAGGGCTCTCAAAATTGGAGTCTTTTGGTCAATGTCACACAAAATTAGCTGGAATTTCAACAGGATGTACAAATACTAAGAAGTTCAATTTTACATCAGCTTCACAGAGGCTCCTGTTGCTGTCATGGGCAGCATTGTTACCCAGCAGAGTGCACCTCGTAGGCAAACTCATATTCCACTAAGATCGTCAATTGACAGCCGAAAGAAATTCCGTTAATTACAACAGACCAAAGAAGAAAAAAATATGCTAATTAGAAGCCCTGAAGTACCTGAAATGGTTTTGCTTTCTTGAGTGTATAGAATGAAACACGCTGTTCACATGCATAGATTCACTAATCAGGTAAATACAGTAATTCTGTGTAGCTATATCAATCACAAAGAATGGATATCTTCTCAGATCAGCAATTTGGTTTTAAAGCAATACCTTAGATTCCTTAAATGAAAAGTGGTTTAAAACAGAAGGCAGAATTTAGAATGCTTTTAGTATTTTGCAAAGAATTTCTTCGGATACTGATGTGAAACCAAATGGCCAGCCCAGTAAAGAGAAACACATCTGCTGAAGGTTTGCAAAACACATCAAACACCCCAATGGTGTAGGTAAGAAATTTTATTCCATACACTCAGAAATACTATATGAGCATTTCAGCTATTTCTGGCTGCAGTTGATTCAGTCACAGATTGACCTGCCCTGATAACTCACCTGATCTTCTCCCTGGATTTTCATTTAATATTAAGTAAAAAAAATAATAATATTGTCATCCAAATATATCTCCCTGTAATGCTGAAATGTAACTAGTTTAAAGAAACATATAAATACAAGATGTAAAATAATCTAGGCAATGTAATGGCAAATACACTTAAAAAAGGTCAGAATCAGGTTCATTTCTTGTTCCAAGGCTTTCAAGTTTTCCACAGATATCACATTTGGTGTAATCAAATGATGTGAGAAATACGGTGGTTAATTAATGTAACATTAAAGTAATTTTGTGCAAACTTGACACTTTTTCTAAAAAGGAATTTACTTAGAATAGGCTGTGTTCAATTTGCAACACCACCACTGTGAAAAAATCTTGTCAATGAAAGTGAACTAAGTTAACTTTTCAATGTTATTGGTATTAAAAATTAAAATACCATTTCATTGTAACTATGAGAAAAATTAGCAATAAATCTACTTATCATCATAGTCAGGGTAATGAAAGAAACATAAGGGTAAAAATATGTAGAAAACATAAGTAAAAAAATTAATGGGTGTGTATCTGTCTCAGAGACTATCTTTGTTCTTCAGCCCGAGTTATCAAATTACATAATAAAAACAAAAAGAACACAAACTAAAAATGAAATCTGCACCATAATTTTTTTATGTATCATGTGCGTGGTAATAAACACAGAGAGGACAAGGTACATCAATTATTGGACTTATGTACTAATTTTGAATTAGTTTGTATTTCTAAATGTCACATTTCTAGATGCATAATAATACTAAAAGGAATTTTCTAACAAATACATTTTAACAGATTTTCTTCAATACTTATTTCAGCAATTTAATTCAAGATGAAGGAAAGAAAAAACATCACACAATATATTAAAAAATAACAACATTAGTTCACAAAGAAAACATCAAGCACACTGTTTGCCCAGTGGTAAACATTTTCATATAAATAAACATAACTTCACCATAATGCACAGGATGACAAGAAGTTGGGAAAGCAAGCCAATTAGTTACGGAAATAACATGATCACTAAGAACATGGGACTAGCAAAAGAAGTTCCACCTATGGTTTTCAATGCTGAGAGAGAGAGATGATAGATAGATAGATAGATAGATAGATAGATAGATAGATAGATAGATAGATAGATAGATAGATAGATAGATAGATAGATAGATAGATAGCGAGAGAGAGAGAGAGAGAGAGAGAGAGAGAGAGAGAGAGAGAGAGAGAGAGAGAGAGAGAGAGAGAGAGAGAGAGAGAGAGAGAGAGCATCTGAAGGTGAAGCTTGAATACACTATTGCATGCTTTATGACAAAATAATCCAACTATAATTGAGTGTGATCATAGAATTTCACCCAATATCTGAAATTTTTCAACTTTTTAAAGAAAAAAAAACTGATTTTGATGATGTATACTGATATAAATGTTTAATTCTGCTCCTGCAATGAAGTGTTTCAACAAACAAATACCTGCATGATAAAAAGTTGCACACGGATTTCTTTCACATGCATGGCAAAATTAGTTTATTTTACATTTAAACTTTCTGTGCACATTCCATGCTTTAAAAGTTATGTATCTACCACAAATAAGGGAAACATTATTAAAAACTAATTGCAACATTTTATTTCAATTACAACAAATATTAGAAACACATTATAGAGTTGCCAAAAAAAAAAAAAAATCCACTTTTACCTGTAATATTTCTGGGTAAGAATATGTATCACCACCCCTGCATCTGAAAGATGCATTCTGAGAATTTGCATCTTCAGCACAACGGCCTAAAACAAGAAGTTCAGGATGTTCTTCAGCAAGATCTTCTAATTCATGGCGATATTCAAAATGTATGTTAATCTGGGAAGAAACTACTAGCCAGTCCCTAGATCTTAAAGAGAACACATAAAACTGAACATAGTGCAGGGTTAATATGGTTTGCTGGAAGCTAAATGAAAAGTATAGGATAGGAATTATTATTACAGAGCATGACTTAAAATGAAAATAAATTTTTCCAACAGACTTATGTAAGCAAATAATGTCCTTTGTACACAAAAACAACAGTTGTTATGTCCCACACTGCGACATAATACAACTGTTACAATGAAACAGCATCTTGTCAATGCACAGCTTTTTTGCCATTTATTTATTACCTGAGTAATAAATGAATGGCAAAAAGCTGAGTTTGTATATTTGGAAGAATGTTTAAAATGAGTTTGTATATTTGGGAAGCCCGTTTAACAGAGAGAACAAATTAGATGGTGAAATTAGAAGGCGAGTGAATTCTTCATTGAAAATCATAGCTGCTTTAGGAGGATTTCACAGGAAATTATGAGTTCTCAAGGAAGTCTGGAATGGCTGTGTATGAAAGTGTAATTGTTCCTACTCTGATGTATGGCAGTGAAACCTGGTTACTGCAGAAAAGATACAGGAGTTGTTTGTGTGCTGGCGAGATACGTTAATTACGGGGGCAGGGGGTGGGGATGGTTAGACACACACTGATCAAGTGAGGAACGAAGATATGAGGCAGATGTGTAATGTGAGGCCAAATGTTGTTAGTAAGGTGGAGACTAATATTCTTAGGTAGTTTGGTCATGTTGAAAGAATGAGAGAGGAGATGCTTACTAAAAGAATTTTTTCAGTCCAAGTGGCAGGAAAGAAAGGTAGAGAAAAGCCAAGGAAAGATTCAGGAATATCTGATGGGAGGGCCAGATTTAGGAATGTCTGCACGAGAAAAAGATTATGAGCATAAAGTACAAAAGGTCTTGCGTGTGTCATATGATGGATGTCAGTGAAGCTCAAGCTGTGTGCCAAGACAAGATCACTGTAAATGGAGATGTCTCATATGGCAACAGTAAGTTTCTTTATTTGAGGAGCTAATCTCTGAATATTAAAGAACAGCTTAGCAATATGTATGTATACAGTAAAACCTCAAAAATCTGGCATCCAGAAAACTGGAAACTTCAGAAATCTGGCACTTTTCTGATTTTGTTTTTGTGAGAACATCGCAAGAACATCCAATATTTCACCAATAACCACGGAAATCTCCCAATGTACCTTCTCAACAACATAGCTGCCAACAAATAACATCGGGAGGTTTCTCACATTTGTCATCTCATTGGGCCACGCTAAGTGACACGGACCAATTTGGCAATGAATCAGCATGTACATTTGAAATGCGTGTCGAATGTGCGATGATCTGTGCTTGGTGGTGGCAATAAGTGGATTTGATTGTGTAATGACATCTACATTGGTCTTCATGATGCATCGTGGTAATCACCTTCGCAATGTATCGTAGTTTTGTCAGTCTAAAAACTGTAACATCGATGTAAAATTAACATTGGGTTTCCGCTATGTATTGATAGATCGCCTAACCCTAGCGGTTGCTCTGGCTTTATTCAAGTTTTTGCTTAACCATTCGCTAAATTCAATTTTTTTTCGAAAGAGTTTCATTATAAATAGTATAAAAAGGTAATTGCCAATATTTTCGCCCAAACTTTTTCCCCATCACCAAAATGTCTTTTTTTTTTTTTTTTTTGCAATTTGCAAAGATTGCGATCGCCAGCATGACCCCTAATATTTATAAGGCATACACACACAAATTTTCATTAAATTGACCTGTTACATGTAAATATGTGCTTTACGTAATGCCCATTATGCAATTTTTGGATAGCTTCAGAAATCCGGCACTCGTCCAGTCACGTCGATGCTGTATTTTAGAGGTTTTACTGTATATTTATTACTTGATCATCTGCTGCAATATGATTCATGAATAACAATACCCTTTTTGCATTGACCCATTTCAAACTGAATGCAAAACAGTATTTAGTTCACCTTTGCATCCATTCTACAAGTTCAAATCAGCAAAATTCAACAATTTACCAAATAGAACAACGACAAAAAAAAAAAAAGAAAAAAGAAATAAAAAGGACATTTTTTGCAATTTCGAAAGAATGTTTTTCCCAGGATCATGTTTTAAACCATTATTTTTTGTTTCTCACAGTAACAGAATTAAATCTTACCAACATTCCTCACTAGAATCTAGTGGGATAAAATGATGCATCATGTATGTTATCTTGATCAAGAACTTATAAATCAATGCTCATTCTGTCAAATACTAATGTTTCAACCACTGTTCTTCCTAGAATTCGTATGGTGAGATAATTGAGGGATATCACATCACTCTGGATTTAAACTTGTTATCAGCAATCTTCAGTACCTATGAACCAATTATCATATCCATATATACAGTGCCCTACCATTTATATGAGAACACTGCTCTATTGACAGTGAATTAGGTTCGACACAAGCACTATGCAGTGGCGGCTCGTGGTAAGCTGAAATGGGAGAGCTGCATCACAATTTTGTAGATATCACGATATCACTTCAAAAGCTAAGTTACTGAGCCTGTGCTGATGCTGTCCGTTTAATAATAATAATAATAATAACAATATATATATTTTGATCGAAAGTGCTTTTTTTTTTTACAAGAAATGAATATTTAGATTTTACACTGCTGGCCACCCAAAATGCAACACCAAGAAAAACACGAGATAGCAAAGCCAGATTTATTGGACACATAACAACAGATACAAAGATGAAATGATAGAGCTTACAGGCCCATGCGACTTGCGGAAAATGCAGACATCAATAGTTTGTGTGGCCCCCATGACTGGCAATAACGGCCGCTACACGCCGCAGCATCGAACGAAAGCGGCTTTGGATGTGGGCTTGGAATATGTCGGTCCAGGCTGCTTCCACACGTTGCCACAGTTCATCAGGCGTAGCCGCGGGTGGTGCTGGGCCACTCTGTTGCCGATCAGTGATCCGACGTGTTCGATGAGCGACATATCGGGAGAACAGGCGGGCCACGGCAGGAGTGACACCTGGTAGGCCGTGGTAAGGGTGCAGGTAAGGGTGTAAGGGTGGACTCAGGTAAGGTCCTGCAGGTAAGGGTGGACTACAGGCTCCAAAACGTCGGAGATGTAGCAGTGGCTGTTTTTTTTTTTTTTTTTGATTGGAGGTTTAACGACCACCGTGAGCAACTCAATGGGCTAAGAGCAGTCGCACGTCCCTAATTTAGAGTCACTGGTTCCAGGGAAGGGAGAGAGCCAGTGCCGTAAGACAAACACAACATCCATGCCTCACCGGGATTCGAACCCGGACCCCGTTCGGACGAATAATCAGAGGCCATTGCTTAGCCCACTGCGCCACCGGGGTGGCAAGTTGGCTGTTGAGTGTACCAGCGATGCATACCAGAGGGGTGCGGGTGTCATATCCAATTGCCTTCCAAACCATAACGCCAGGTTGTAAAGTACCAGGAGATGTGACGTACCTGCCAGAAGGACGCACACGACATAAAGGCAGATAGGAATCAGAATAAAATGTCCGCGTAGCTCAATTGGTAGAGCAACTTATTTCGGAACGAGTGGACCCGGGTTTGAATCCTGGCGTGGACAGAAATGACGGAGAAATTTACTTCGTTATAATGGCGCCCGAACTATCCGGATGACCCGACCGTTCACAATCTCGCAATGGTGTGATGTTATTTCCACACCGCGAGATAGGAAAAAAATGAGCAGCACTTCGAAAAAAAAAAAAAAAAAGAAAAAAGAAAAAAAATAAGAGGGAGATGATGTAACGTACCAGGAGATGTGACGTACCTGCCAGAAGGACGCACACGACATAAAGGCAGATAGGAATCAGAATAAAATGTCCGCGTAGCTCAATTGGTAGAGCAACTTATTCCGGAATGAGTGGACCCGGGTTCGAATCCTGGCGTAGACAGAAATGATGGAGAAATTTACTTCGTTATAAGGTGACGGACTGGTATGGCGATGCATAATGCAGGCGTCATACAGTCTCTGTCCGTGGTGCAGCCACACGCGGATCCGACCCTCGTGGTGTTGCAGGCAGAAGCGGGATTCATCAGAGAAGACAATGCCATGCCATTCCGTAGTCCAGGTGCGGCGTTCAACGGCCCACTGCCGCTGCTCTCGCCGGTGGTGTAACGTCAATGGTAATCGGAGCAATGGGCGCTGTGCGACAAGTCCCCGCTCTTACAGACGACGTCAAACGGTACGTGCTGCACAGGTTGTTGCGCAACACACCCTAATTCCTGCGCTAACGTTCGTGATGTGGCGGTGCAAGCCGTCAATGCCCGCCGCACAACAAGCAGGTCCTCTCGTTCGGTGGTGTGCTGCGACTGCGGCAATCGCTCACGTTGGCCCGTCCGTCCCTCCTGCACCCACCGAATCTATACTCGCCTCACTGTGGCTGGATGTCGTCCCACACGGGCGCCGATGTCTCGGTACGATAAACCGTTGTCGCGATAAGCCACTATTCGTCCTCTGTCGAACTTCGAAACGTGCTGGAATTACTGTCGTATTCTGCTAAGAGGCATCAGGAAGCTTCCCAAGCACAGGTCCGGCAGCACAACACACTTCCACTACTTACACCCCGCCTTCTGTTCACCCTTCTTATAGTGCTTCTCGGTGGCATGCTGGGCGCACATGATTTGCAAATGCCCTGCAAATGCTAATCGTTTGCATGTCCTGTCGCGGGCGACGCATGCTGCGAATTTCAGGCCAAACGGATGCTTCCTTTTTGGTGGTGCATTTTGGGTGGCCAGCAGTGTATATTTGGCGATTGATAGGGAAAATGTAGAAGTGCCGATACATAAATTAAGCAACAGATATCAAGCGATGGCCACATTGCCACATTTATGAAGAAAATATTTGATCTATAAAACTTGGTCAGATGCATTATTTCTTAAAAAGAAACTGATTAATCAGTGCATCCTTCCAGTTCTTACGCATGGAGCACAGACATATACCTCAACTAAAATAAACATACAAACAACTTAAAGCAGCATGTAGAGATGCGTGTTTGATGTTACCAGGAAAGATACAAGCAGGAACTCATGTATCGGGAAAATGACAAGAGTGGAAGACATTATGGTCAGAATTCCTGATATTGCAATGGGATGGACATACTGCTAGAAGAAAGAGCAACCGACGGAGACTTGAAATATTGAACTGATTAGCAAGGGAAAAAACAATACCCAGAAGATGACAAGAGGGAGTTGGGTGCATGAAATTTGAAAGCATGAAAGAAACTGGCTCAAGGCAGACTGTTGTGGAAGAAGAAACTTGGAGACTTTCATCCAGCAGTGGATTGATAGTGGTTGTAAATGATATGTATATAAGTATATCATCATCATCATCATCATTGTCAACCATTATCAATCCACTGCTGGACGAAGGTCTCCCCAAGTTTCCTCCACAACGGTCTGTCTTGTGCCAGTCTCCTCCATGTCACTCCTGCATACTTTCGAATTTCATCCACCCATCTCCCATGTGGTCTTCTTCTGGGTCTTTTCCTGTCGCTTGGAATCCAATCTAAAATTCCGGCTGTCCATCGATGATCTGACCTTCTGGCAGTATGTCCAGCCCATTGCCATTTCAGGGATTTAATGATGCCTTCCACTCTTGTCATTTTTCGGATCCACGAGTTCCTCTTCTTATCTCTCCTGGTTACACCAAGCATGCACCTACCTCTCCATGCTTCTTTTAGTTGATTGCAGCCTTTGTATGTCTCTTTTAGTTAAGGTCCACGTCTCTGCACCATACGAAAGCACAGGAAGGATGCATTGATCAAACACTTTTCTTTTAAGACATAATGGCATATTGCTCTTGAAAATTATGCTGTTTCTTCCAAAAGCTCTCCAGGCAAGTTTTGTACGCCAATTAATTTCTTCATCAATGTGACTCTCACTTGATATCTGCTGTCCAAGAAAAACGTACGTGTCTGTTATCTCCAGCTTTTCTCCATCAATCGATAAATCTTCATTTTGTGTAAAAGCATTGAACATCACTTTTGTCTTCTGAAAGTTCATTTTTAATCCCACTTCTTTACCCTTGTCAGCAAGTTCTTGGATCATACTCTGCAGCTCTGATGGGGTAGTTGCAAAAATGACTATGTCATCAGCAAAATGAAGGTGGGTTAGATAATCTCCATTAATCTTTATCCCTTTGTTTTCCCAGTTCAGTGATTGAAAGACATTTTCCAATGTGGCGTTAAAGAGCTTCGGAGATATGGTGTCACCTTGTCTCACTCCCTTTCCAATTTTTATGTGTGTTGTATTTTCAAAATGCCGAATCTTTGCATTCGCATTTTCATAGATGTTATTAATAATATTAATGTATGCATCTTCAATACCGCAGGATTTCAGAGCCATTGTAACTGCTGATGGTTTCACCGAATCAAAGGCTTTTTCATAATCGATAAAAGCCATGCACAATGGAAGTTCATATTCCCTCGCTCTTTCAATTAGTTCTCTCAGTACGTGGATATGATCTATTATCCTGTAGCAACTCCTGAATCCAGCTTGTTCTCTCGGTTGAGCCATGTCCAGTGTTACCTTCAAACGGTGTGAAAGAACTTTAGTGAAAATTTTATAAACCACTGATAGGAGGCTGATAGGTCCGTAGTTCCTGAGATCCTCAATGTCACCTTTTTTATGTAGCAGGATCATTATAGCGTTGTTACAATCCTCAGGAATCTTCCCTTCATTAAGGCATTGAGTGAAAATTTGGGCGAGTACTGTTTCGATTTCTCCACTTGCTTCTTGTATGATGTCTACAGTAATTCCATCTTCTCCTGGAGCTTTTCCACGTTTCATGTTCTTGATTGCAAGTGCAACTTCTGCTAGGAGGACTGGAAGAACTCTGGTACTGGTACCTTCCATGATGTCTGGAGTACATGCATCATCCCTTTCATATAATTTAGAGTAGAAATCTTTCACTCTTGTCAAAATTTCGCCTCTATTTCTTGTTACAGAACCATCTTCTTTTCTCAGTGCCATAATTTGTTTTCTTCCCTTACTGAGATGTCTTTTTGCTGTCTTTAGGCTTTGGTTGTTTTCAATTGTTTTTCTCACTAGTTCACAGTTGAATTTCCTTACGTCTTCAGTGATACTTTTTCGTACTGTCTTGCATAGCTCCATATATTCCACTTTGGAAGTAACATCTTCTTTAGTTGTCCTCTTCTCTCTTCTTTTTTGCATCAACATTTTGGTTTTTCCTGATAATTTGTTCACATGCAACTTGTTCTTAGACCCAGCTAATTTTGTTGCTGTTTCCATAAGAGCTTTGGTTAATTTTCTGTTAACTTCAGAAATATCCACTTCTTCTGATGTTAGGACTTCTAAAGCAGAGAATCTGTTCTTTAGTTCCAACTTGAAGGTATTATGGTGTTTTTTAAGGTTGGTTATGTCAATACATTTTGTTTGTCTTATGAGCTTGCCACGTTTGAGTTTAGTGTTGAGGTGCATCTTACATCTCACCAATCAATGGTCACTACCTTTGTTGAACTTGTTTAGTACACTGCAGTCTTCTATGACGAATTTTTTGTTACACATAATAAAATCAATTTCACTTGTCGTCCCATTTGGATGTCTCCATGTCCATTTCCTGTGCGGCTTTTTCTTGAAAAAGGAGTTCAAGATGAAAAACCCTTCTGCCTCTGCAAACTCAACGAGAGTATTTCCACGCTGGTTTCTGTTGCCATGACCGAATTTACCTACTGAAGTTTCATTCTGTTGCCATTGCCCTATTTTTGCATTGAAATCTCCCATAATTATCTTCAAGTGCTGCTTACCTTTATTATTTAGATGACGAATTTCCTCATAAAATTCTTCAATCTCTTCTTCAGGATGACTTGTAGTGGGTGCAGCATAAGCTTGAATAATCTGAGCCTGGCATCTTCTCGAGAGTTGGATAACGAGTCGTGCAGCTCTGTCGGAGGAACTTTCAACTTCTACAACTTTATCTTTCAGTTTCTTGTTTATTATAAATCCAACACCACTAGTTCTGCCAGTATCTGTCCCACGGTAGTAGAAGAGATGTCCACTTTTCAGTTCAATGAGATCTTCTCCTTTTCTCCTTACCTCACTTAGCCCGACAATGTCCCACTTGATCCTTTGTAGTTCCTCTTCCAATTCAAGAAGCCTTGAATCAGAAGATAGGGAGCGTCCATTATACGTAGCCAAGGTCAGCATCAGATGGCAGCCTAGTCTGGTCGTCCGGGGATTCTTAGCACCCTCTGCCTTCATGTCGCACTGCTCGCTGCCTTGGCCAGATACATTCCAGCTGCCGGAGACTGAGAGCCAAGATTTAAGTTGTGGAGTCATTTTGGAGGGGTTGGGCCATAACTCACCACGCTGGCCAAGCGGGTTGGTGAGTGTGGGATAGCATTTCCTCTAATCCCGATAGTATAGTTATACCACTATTGGCGGTCGTCAGAGCCCCTTTAGTGGGAACAGGATGCACCAAGAGAAGGCGGGGTTGGCATTTGTCAAGGAGAGGCTGTGATGTTACGCATCACCTGACCTTACATCCCTATATATCATCATCATCATCATCATTGTCAACCATTATCAATCCACTGCTGGACGATGGTCTCCCCAAGTTTCTTCCACAACGGTCTGTCTTGTGCCAGTCTCCTCCATGTCACTCCCGCATACTTTCGAATTTCATCCACCCATCTTCCATGTGGTCTTCTTCTGGGTCTTTTCCTGTCCCTTGGAATAAAATCTAAAATTGCGGCTGTCCATCGATGGTCTGTCCTTCTGGCAGTATGTCCAGCCCATTGCCATTTCAGGGATTTAACTCTAATCATGATGTCTTCCACTCTTGTCATTTTTTGGATCCACGAGTTCCTCTTCTTATCTCTCCTGGTTACACCAAGCATGCACCTCTCCATGCTTCTTTGAGTTGTCTGCAGCCTTTGTATGTCTCTGTTAGTTAAGGTCCATATCTCTGCACCATACGAAAGCACAGGAAGGATGCATTGATCAAACACTTTTCTTTTAAGACATAATGGCATATTGCTCTTGAAAATTATGCTGTTTCTTCCAAAAGCTCTCCAGGCAAGTTTTGTACGCCGATTAATTTCTTCATCAATGTGACCCTCACTTGATATCTGCTGTCCAAGATAAACATACTTGTCTGTTATCTCCAGCTTTTCTCCATCAATCGATAAATCTTCATTTCTTGTAAAAGCATTGAACATCACTTTTGTCTTCTGAAAGTTCATTTTTAACCCCACTTCTTTACTCTTGTCAGCAAGTTCCTGGATCATACTCTGCAGCTCTGATGGGGTAGTTGCAAAAATGACTATGTCATCAGCAAAACGAAGGTGGGTTAGATAATCTCCATTAATCTTTATCCCTTTGTTTTCCCAGTTCAGTGATTGAAAGACATTTTCCAATGTAGCATTAAAGAGCTTCGGAGATATGGTGTCACCTTTTCTCACTCCTTTTCCAATTTTTATGTGTGTTGTATTTTCAAACAGTCGAATCTTTGCACTTGCATTTTCATAGATGTTATTAATAATATTAATGTACGCATCTTCAATACCGCAGGATTTCAGGGCCATTGTAACTGCTGATGGTTTCACCGAATCAAAGGCTTTTTCATAATCGATAAAAGCCATGCACAATGGAAGTTCATATTCCCTTGCTCTTTCAATTAGTTCTCTCAGTACGTGGATATGATCTATTGTGCTGTAGCCACTCCTGAATCTAGCTTGTTCTCTCGGTTGAGCCATGTCCAGTGTCACCTTTAAGCGGCGTGAAAGAACTTTAGTGAAGATTTTGTAAACCACTGATAGGAGGCTGATAGGTCTGTAGTTCCTGAGATCCTCAATGTCACCTTTTTTATGTAGCAAGATCATTGTAGCGTTGTTCCAATCCTCAGGAATCTTCCCTTCATTAAGGCATCGAGTGAAAATTTGGGCGAGTACTATTTCGATTTCTCCACTTGCTTCTTGTATGAGATGTACAGTAATTCCATCTTCTCCTGGAGCTTTTCCCCGCTTCATGTTCTTGATTGCATGTGCAACTTCTGCTGGGAAGACTGGAGGAACTCTGGTACTGGTACCTTTCATGATGTCTGGAGTACATGTATCATCCCTTTCATATAATTTAGAGTAGAAATCTTTCACTCTTGCCAAAATTTCGCCTCTATTTCTTGTTACAGAACCATCTTCTTTTCTCAGTGCCATAATCTGTTTTCTTCTCTTACTGAGATGTCCCTTTGCTGCTTTGGTTGTTTTCAATTGCTTTCCTTACTAGTTCACAGTTGAATTTCCTTACCTCTTCAGTGATACTTTTTTGTACTGTCTTGCATAGCTCTATATATTCCACTTTGGAAGTCCCATCTTCTTTAGTTGTCCTCATCTCTCTTCTCTTTTGCATCAACATTTTGGTTTTTCCTGATAATTTGTTCACAAGCAACTTGTTCTTAGACCCAGGTAATTTTGTTGCACATGCATATATATATATATGTATCATCATCATTGTCAACCATTATCAATCCACTGCTGGACGAAGGCTCCCCAAGTTTCTTCCACAACGGTCTATCTTGTGCCAGTCTCTTCCATTTTACTCCGCATACTTTCGAATTTCATCCACCCATCTCCCATGTGGTCTTCTTCTGGGTCTTTTCCTGTCCCTTGGAATCCAGTCTAAAATTACATCCATCCATCGATGGTGTGTCTTTCTAGCAATATGCCCAGCCCATTGCCATTTCAGGGATTTTACTCTGGTCATGATGTCTTCCACTCTTGTCATTTTTCTGATCCACGAGTTCCTCTTCTTATCTCTCCTGGTTACACCAAGCATGCATCTCTCCATGCTTCTATGAGTTGTCTGCAGTCTTTGTATGTCTCTTTTAGTTAAGGTCCATGTCGGTGCACCATACGTAAGCACTGGAAGGATGCATTGATCAAACACTTTTTTAAGACATAATGGCATATTGCTCTTGAAAATAATACAGTTTCTTCCAAACGCTCTCCAGGCAAGTTTTATACACCGATTAATTTCTTCATCAATGTGACAATCACTTGATATCTTCTGTCCAAGATAAATGTAGGTGTTGGTTAACTCCAGTTTTTCTCCATCAATCGATAAATCTTCATTTCTTGTAAAAGCATTGTACATCATATATATATATACACTATCTTTATCGATTATGAAAAAGCCTTTGATTCGGTGAAACCATCAGCAGTTACAATGGCTCTGAAATCCTGCGGTATTGAAGATGCATACATTAATATTATTAATAACATTTATGAAAATGCAAGTGCAAAGATTCAGCTGTTTGAAAATACAACACACATAAAAATTGGAAAGGGAGTGAGACAAGGTGACACCATATCTCCGAAGCTCTTTAATGCCACGTTGGAAAATGTCTTTCAATCACTGAACTGGGAAAACAAAGGGATAAAGATTAATGGAGATTATCTAACCCACCTTTGTTTTGCTGATGACGTAGTCATTTTTGCAGCTACCCCATCAGAGCTGCAGAGTATGATCCAGGAACTTGCTGACAAGAGTAAAGAAGTGGGATTAAAAATGAACTTTCAGAAGACAAAAGTGATGTCCAATGCTTTTACAAGAAATGAAGATTTATCGATTGATGGGGCACATTCCGACAGTCACCTCTCATCTTCCACTTGAAAATCATGTAGGACACCGTGGATTTTGGGTACTTCAATTCGCTGGATATGTCACATATGGATCGGCCATTTCTGTAATACCCAACGATTACACCTTTCTCGAAATCAGAGAGCTTCAAACTGCATGGCATCTTGCATGCGACTGGTTGCGTTGTTGTTTCCCACACGATATTTAACGGCGGCGGCCGTGATGTGTATCAGGACCGCAGATATTGTCGATTACAGGGGTGTCCAATTACTTGTTCGTAGATAGTGTATATATATAAGGACAAAAAAAAATGCCTGTGCTAGTGGCAGCGGAGACACACTCAAGGTCATGTATGCGTTCTCAAGTGTCTCATTGTGACCCCTAGAAACATGACAGTAAATATTTTGTCTTCTGACACACTCCCTTTTAAACTTCGACTTGATACCAGCCACTGCAACTTGGACGGCGACGAAAAACATTTTGTGAAATTTTGAAGGGTCTGTCAGAATTTCGCGATGAGTTGTTATTGCGATACTCATACACCGGCATTCTCTTTAATAAAAATGGATTGCAAACATATTTAGTCCAGTTTTAATTTTGAAGCCATGATAACAATTTAGTGTACAAAAATTTGTTTTCCAAAATTTACCAACTTTGTAAATTTTCTGAACAATGATATCTGATTAAATGTTCTTTTCAAAGTAATTAAGTATAATGCACTACCTCAACTGAAATGTGCAGCTTATTTTTGGGAGAGAGGGGGATGCAGCAGAAAAATAAAATGTACCGAGTGGAGTGACTTCAATGATTTTTGGTGAATAAAAATTTATGTGAGTTTAAAAGCTAAAATTTCGCTGTTCTTGGTAAGTGAAGAAATCAATTTTGTGCAAGTATTTTGCTGCAGAAATTAGTCTCTCCCCCCCCTTTTTTTTTCAATTTATCCAATAATGAACTCAATTCTTAATCGCAATTTGTTCACATGCCCATTTTGACCAGAAGATAAATATAAGTAAAACTTTTTGCAAAAGTCCTAGCAACTGAGTATTTGTTATTAGCAAACATGAATAATCTCCAGTTCGATGGGAGTAACATTGTTGTTAGAATTATTACATTGAATAAAAGCAGGAACAAACCAAAAATTGGAAGAAGAAAACAAAACAAAACAGGTTGAGTAATACATTCAAACATACTTTATTTAATACTTTATTTCAACATTCATCATTATTTGTAATTCCTTCCCCTATTATATTTCTTATTCGGAAGCACAAGAACCGTATTAATCAACAATGCACACAGGCCCGGTGATGCATTCCCACCCAACGAGAGACTGCATTCACGAGCAACCCCTGCTAGCGAGAGCTGCCATCAATGCAGTCCCCAGGGAAGTTCTATTCAAAGGAAACGGACTGATGTGGGATTAGGCAGAGTTTCCCACATGAGTTGGTTTCAATAGCAGTCAGAGCTGCAAGCAGCGCAGTCCGCCAACGTTCCTTCCGCTCCCAGTGGTGTTATGCAGGAAAAACTTCCAGTTGAGTTAAGAAAACTTCAGTCGTGGCGTTATGCTGGAAAAACGTACAGCGGTGTTCACAAAACTTCTCTTCTCTTGGTACGGCATGAAAAAAAAACTGCTTTTGGTAGGGGCGGGGGGAGCAGCTTCACAGCCCCATAGCAGGAGCCACCCTTGGCACCATGTCATAGACCCAACTATGTATAATTATGTACATACGGTTATCATTCCACAGCAGCATGACTGTGAATACAAGATGCCACAATCAACAGATTTAACTGATTTTCAACAGCATTGAAGATCCCTAGGTAGACAGTTGATGATATGATAAGCAAATGGAAGTGGACTAGGAGTGAATCTGCTAAGAACTAACTACCCAATAAACCTCAGAAGCTAACAGAAAAAGACAGAAGAACTCTGCAAATGACTTTCTGCTCAGAATACAAATAGTCTCAAATCATACAAACCCTATGTGAGATTGTTGGGACTGATGTTAGCACCACTACGGTTGGCACAGGACACTGCACGACATAGTTTACCATAGCAAGTTTACATGCCTCAGAAAACTTGAAAATTACATCATACTGGAACAGAAAACCTCCTCTGTTGCTTGGAAATTCCTTGTTCTGGGTGGTGTAATGGTAGCATACTCAAACGTAAATTGGGAGCTGTAGGTTCGATTCCCATTCCAAGACGATGTAATTTTCAAGTTTTCTGAAACATGTAAACTTGCTTGGTTAATTTGGCATCCATCTGCCTGTAACACCTATTTGACTATTCTGGGTTATCACAGATGAGCAGCTATTCACAAGTAACTAATCACTTTGACTAATGCCACATACTGAGTAGCATGGTGTAAGAAACATCAATCTCGGACTGGAAACCAATGGGAAACTGTGCGTTGGACCAACAAGTCACAGTACACAGTTTACCAGTCTGAAGGTGGTTCCTGGTTGAGGTGGATGCCTAAAGAAAGGTACCTTCTGGGGTGTATTGTCCCACAATGAAGTCTGGTGAAGATAGTGTGATGGTTTGGAGCTGTATTTCGTGTTTCATTCAGCTAAGCCACATTAGTCATTTTGAACAAAGACCATGAATGATGAGCTTTATCTAAATAGTTATGTACTCCCATCTCAACATTGTGGCAGCATTTTGGGAAAGGCCAATACCTCCATCAGCAAAATAACACACCATATCATACTGCTCATGGCATTACAGATTGGTTTGAGGACATGGTCATCAAAAATTTGGGCTGGCCAGCTGAGATCTGAACTCTATAGAGAATCTCTGAGATGAAATGGATCGTCATGAATGTGGAAGAAGATATCACCAAATAAAGAAAACAGCACTGGTCATTGCTTTGAAGGCCAAATGGACGAACATATCAGCAGACATTTATATCAAAACTAGTGGATAGTATTCCACGAAGACACTATATGCCAACATAAGGTCAGAAGGTTTCAGTATACAATATAAAATTTTCTGTAGATACAGATCATTTGTAGACACACAGGAGTCCGGATATTAACAGCACAAGGCAGTATGTATATATATACATACATATGGGATGCATGGTTTTATACACAACATATTATAGCATCTCTTTTCATGATGAACTTGTTCTTACTGAAAGGGCACTGACAACCAACCACCCGGAATACAGAGCAAACACCAGTGGTTGCTGTGGCTTTATTAAAGTTTTTGCCAACCCATTCGCCAAATTCAATTTTTTTTTTTTGTCAATGTGTTATAATAGTACAAGAAAGTAATTGCCAAAACTTTTTTCCATCACCAAAACACTTTTTTCTTTTGCGAATTGCAAAGAATGTGAACAGCAGCGCAATCCCTGAAATGCTGTCCCACACTCACCAACCCACACAACCAGCTTGGTGAATTACATATCACCAACTCTCCAAAATGATTTCACACATCAAACTTGGCACTTATAGTCTCCAGAGACAGGTATGTACCAGGCCAAGGCAGTGGGCAGTGTGACAAGAAGGCAGAGGCAGCTAAGAATCATCAGAAGAATGGGATAGGCTTGAAGTTTTTCAAGAGTTGGCTTCATAGATGAAAGCCAATTATGGTATTTCCATACCTTGAAACAAAGTAACGACAGTGGTTTCTATAGTTGCATAAGTGAGAGAATTCTCTGGATTCGTTTGAAAGTGAAACTTCAGAGAATTGTAATTGTTGTAGTGTATGCTCCTTGTGACTCGGAACCTTCTGATAAGAAGGAAGATTTCTGGAATGAGCTAAAAGCTGTTTTGAGCCAGTTTGGTGCTAAAGAAAAAGTTATAATAGCAGGGGATTTCAATGCTAGAGTAGGTGTGCAGAATGCAATTTCTGACAATGTTCTGGGTAAGTTTAATGATCCTTGTGTGAATGATAATGGTGAAAGATTAATTGAACTCTGCATTGAGAATGGTTTGTGTGTATGTAATACATTTTTCAACCACAAGTATATCCACACATATACTTGGGAAAATCGTACTTTTGGTCAAAAGAGTGTGATAGATTTTGTTGTCAACGATCAGCGTTTGAAACACTTAGTTGTTGACACCCGTGTGATGAGAGGAGCGGATGTTGGTTCTGATCATTACTTGGTAGTGTCACGAGTGAAACTTAATGTTGGTTGGAGGAAAGGGAATAGGAAGAGACCCAGGATAGAAAGAATAAAGGTTGATAGGCTCCTTGAAGATCATCAGCGGTACTCTGACTTACTCAGAGAACGACTGAAGGATCTGAAGTCTGGTGAGAAGGATGTAGAAAAGAAGTGGGAATGTTTTAAGAACTGTGTTGTCACTGCTGCTAAAGAGGTCTGTGGCACCACAATAGTGGGTGACAATAGAGGTGATGCTTGGTGGAATAGTGAGATTGATGAGGCAGTAAAGAAAAAGAAGGAAGCCTATTTGGGGATGTTGCAAGGTAGAGTCTCTGTGGATGAATATCGCTGCAAGATGCGTGAAGCTGCTAAGCTGGTTCACCACAGTAAGGCAAAAGATAGGAAGGAGAAAGTGGAAAGGCATGAACTGGCTTTTTGGAAAGATAGAAAGTCCTTCTGGAAGTACATGAGACTCAGGAAAAATAGGGGAAACAAAGTTGTAAGTTGTGTGAAGAATGAGATCGGGGAAATGATATGGGAGCCCAATGAGTTAAGTGAAAGATGGGGTGAATACTTCTGTGAGTTATTAGATCAGGAGAGCAAAAATGATTCTCAGACAGATGCAGATGATGTCACAATGAGGGATGAAAGCACAGGAGGGATCTCAAGAGAAGAAGTGTGTAAAGCTCTAAAATCTCTTCAGAATGGTAAGGCTCCAGAAGTTGATGGCATAACTGCAGAGATGTTGAAGTATGGTGGTGACTCTATAATTGACTGGTTAACTGAAATTTGCCAGTTGTGCTGGGAGTTAGGAATGGTCCCTCGAGATTGGAAGGATGCTAGTATTGTTCCTTTGTATAAGGGAAAAGGTGATCAGACTGAATGCAAGAACTATCGTGGTATTAGCCTACTGAGTGTGTTTGGTAAGGTTGTTATTGAAAAAGTACGGGGTCTTACATCATTGAAAGTGTGGGATGTTCAGAGTGGTTTTATGCCTGGTAAAGGCTGCACTAACCAGATTTTTGCATTACGCATGATGATTGAAAAATATCTGGCTGTTGGGAAGAAAGTTTTTGCTGCCTTCATAGATTTAGAGAAAGCTTACGACCGAGTGAATAGGACACTTTTGTGGAAGGTATTGAATGAATATGGTGTTACTGGGAATCTACTTAATAGTGTAAAAGCCATGTATGCTGGTAGTAGAGCTTGTGTACGAGTGAATGGTGTTTTATCAAAATGGTTTTCCATTGGTGCAGGAGTTAGACAAGGTTGTGTAATGTCACCATGGCTGATTAATATATTTATGGACGCATGCATGCGTGAGGCCAAAATAGATATAGTGGTTTATGTCTTGGTGATATCCGTGTGTGCAGATTGCTGTATGCTGATGACACTGTCCTGTTGGCAGAGAGCAAAAGTGAGTTGCAGAGTATGTTGACTCGGATGCACGAAGTTTGCATGAAATTCAAACTGAGTATAAATAAGGGAAAACCCAAAGTTATGGTGTTTGAGAGAGGAATGGGTAGCACTGAATGTAATGTAAGTATAAATGGCACTGTGATTGACCAGGTGAGTGAGTTTGTGTATTTAGGAAGCATGTTTGACAGAGAGAACAAGTTGGATGGTGAAATCAGTAGGCGAGTGAATTCTTCTTTGAAAGTCATAGCTGCTCTGGGAGGTTTTCACAGGAATGATGGGTTCTCTAGAGAGTCCCGCATGGCTGTGTATGAAAGTGTAATTACTCCTACTCTGATGTATGGCAGTGAAACTGGGTACTGCAGAAGAAGCATAGGAGTCGTTTGTGTGCTGGAGAAATGCGTTACTTACGTGGGGTTTGTGGCAAGACACGATCTGATTGTGTGAGGAATGAAAAGGTATTGCAGTTGTGTGATGTAAAGCAAAATGTTGTTAGCAAGGTGGAGATCAATATGCTTCGGTGGTTTGGCCATGTTGAAAGAATGAGTGATGAAATGCTTACTAAGAAAATATTTTCAACCCAAGTGGCAGGAAGGAAAGGCAGAGGAAGGCCAAGGAAGACATGGGTGGATCAGATTCAGGAGTGTCTGCATGAGAAAAAGATTATGAGTATGAAGTATAAAAGATCTTGTGTAAGGCGTGTAATGGATATCAGTGAAGCACAAGTTGTATGTCAAGATCGCTGTAAATGGCGAAGTTTGATACGACAACAATAAGTAAAAATATCTGGAAGTTTGTATTTCTTTTTGGAGCTAACCTCTGAATCTCAGAGAACAGCTTAGTGATATGTATGAATAACCCTAAGAATTATATTATTCTTAAGATTTTAATCAGTTCAAGAATTGCAATACTGTTGACTTGGTTTTGTCTGGATGCCATGTTTAAATGTTGGCTTGGTTTTGCCAACTTTGCTGTGTCTGCCAAATTATTGAGTGATGATTGCATGGTCAGTAAGTAATATCAGAAGAGTTGTAGGTTTCTAAGTTTTTGGAGCACGGATGCAAATAAATAAATGAATTAAAACAAATGATTATATAACAAATCAAAGCAAATATTGCTAATGACATTTCATTATACATAGACTGTTTTTGAATCAAAGATTATACTTATAAAAATGCCAGTAAAGGAAACTATAATAGGACCATGGTTTCAGCCATCAAATCACATATGTTGTTCCGTTCTTGACTACCTTCTGAATCTCTTATCACAGGGTTGTGGCCATGTGCTGCCATCTCCTGGCTGGAATCTGTTGAATTTTTGGATAGCCTTCCGAAAATTCAACAGATTCCAGCCGAGAGATAGCAGCACAAGGATATATCGGATATTTTCAGATAGTCTTTCAAAAATTCAACAGATTCCAGCAGAGAGATGGCAGCACAAGACCACAACCCTGTGATACAGTATAAGCTGGTGAAGAACAGAACAACATCAGAGATGCCAACCTAATAAAGAGGTCATCAGTAAAAAAATCTGAAGTTTTCAGTAGTTTTCAGTAAAACTGCTTCGACCTTCAGTAAGATTTTCAGTATATCAAAAATATTTATTTTAAAATCTCAGAATCGTTTATAACACTTTTCAATAAAATGAATGTTCCAAAATGTAATGTTACTTAAACATTATATATATATTTTTGCAGTAGAAGCCACAACTTAGCAGTGAAAGTTCAGCTTTGGCTCACCAGCCCCGACATACTACGAGCTATAGACGTAGCATCATCAGCATGTTGGGTGTTGGAGTGTTGGGTAACACCCGACATGTGAGCTATTCGGCAAAAAATGTCTCACGAGCGTCGACATGCGAGCTATAGAGGCGTCATCGGCATGGAGGGTGACATCCGACATGCAATATATTCGGTGAAAAAGAAATATCTTGCAAACTCCGACATACGAGCTATAGAGGCAGGCATCATAGGCGTAGCGGATGACACCCGACACACGAGCTATTCGGCAAAAAAAAAAAAAAATTCCTTGCGTGCGCGGACATGCGAGCTATAGAAGCGTCTAGAGGCGTCATCAGCGTGGCGGGTGACACCCGACCTATTAAGAGAAAAACAAATGTCTCGCGAGTGGCGACATAAGAGCTATAGAGGTGTAGTAAATGTGGTGGGTGATACCTGACCTATTCGGCAAAAAGCAAATTCCTCACGAGTGCCGACATGCGAGCTACAAAGGCGTCATCGGCATGGTGAGTGATACCTGACACGCCGAAGACGTTTCTGTTTATCTATTCTGTGAAAAAAAAAAAGTCTTGCGAGCCCCAACACATGAGCTATAGAGGCGGCATCGGCGTGGCAGATGACACACGAAACTCGAGCTATACGCCGAAAAAAAAAAAATTCCTTGCGAGCCCCGACGTGCGAAATGTAGAGGTGTCATTGGCATGGTAGGTGACAACTGATGACATTTCTTTTTATCTATTCGGTGAAAAAAAAATGTCTTGCGAGCCCCAACATACGAGCTATAGAGGCATCATCGGTGTGGGGAGGCGACACCCAACCTATTTGCCGAAAAAGAAACGTCTCGCGAGTGGTGTAATCGCAGTGGGTCACCTGCCAAGAAAGCTATTCGGTGATTTCGTAATGTCGGATGTCACCCGACAGTCGAGCGGAAAGGGTTAAAACATTTGCACTGGAATTTTCACAAGCACAAAGCCACATGTAATCAATGTAAAAAATTCGTAAAAGGCGCTGAGCTGAACTCACTCTAGATTTTTATGCACAGCACTCTCAAATAGCAGTAAGGGGAATCATGTGACAAACAGTGTAAAAGCAGAAGCTCCACCTCCGTTGGTGGGGGAAGTCACAACATCGAAGGCATATAGGAACTACCTGCAATGTGCGTTTTTTACCAAAAGACGATAAAAAAATAGAAAATTGCGCACCCGGGCTTTTCCATAGTTTTTTTGGGTGACTTCTGTAAAACTGTAAGATGGAGTGAAAATCCGTACAAACTACGGAAAATATATAAAAGATGGCATCTCTGCAACATATGCAACTTGATGGCTGAAACCATGGTCCCATTATAGTTTCCTTTACTGGCATTTTTATAAGTATAATCCTTGATTAAAAAACAATCTATTAAACAAATGAATTAACATGCACATAAAATCTTCATTCTTTTGAAAGGGGAAACAGGAAAACATTAGTTCAGTAAAATGCTCATTCAATTGCTTCCAGCAGGGACATGAGGTACTTAGGATTTCTGTAATTGTTGCCTAAAGTTTGCACCTTTTCCCTTCTTTGCTACATGCTTGAGAGAATCGTCATAACCCGTACAGTGTCCCAACTCTAATTGTTTTTATTGCAACTATGTAATTCAGCTCCTCATTCCTTTTTCCTGCCCGTTGGTGGAAACTTCCCGCATTGAGTTTCACAACACAATAGCTCATTAACTGGCTCGCTTTGCATGAACAGTCAGTGTTCTCATGCGGGCAGCTAGCTGGTGGCTGAAGTTACTTCCAAGGGATTGTCAACCAATATAAATCTTCACAGGTTTAGCAATAGCCTCTGCAAGAAAGTTTATCCCTTCTACAGAAGGGATGAAGGAGGTGGGGAGGTGTGTCGTTCCTTTTCTTCTGTGAGTGGTGGTCTGGCCAGTAAAGGAATTCTTAAGGGGCTTTACTGAACACAAATTTTTCTCTGCTTTTTTAAATGTATGATTCAAGTCACTATTTCATGATATTAGCCGATACTCAAATATATCTAAATAACATCAAATATATCCATATATAACAATATGAAAAATTATTAGAACACATCAACCTTGTTCGAGGTCAGTATATTGCAATAATTCCCTGTTTTCAAAGTGCTTCTTGCAGAATATGATTATCCATAATGCTCAAAAGTGTTAATGTGATAAATATCTGAACACATAAAAACTTCCCAATATGCTAGACAAAACAAGTTTAAACAATTGTGACTTTACACAAAAGCTTGCTAGAGCAGCTGTTTTCACACAGAATATCATCCTTGCATGATTATTAAATGATAATTAAATGCAACACGAATCCACCCATTCCTAGCAGTAAAACCTGAGTGTGTACATCTCCTTGTCCCCAATCATTAATTCTGATTATTATACACTCCTCTATGCAAGAGTGTCATATAATAAAACAGAATGCTGGCTGAATGATTCAATTCTTTCTTTGAGCTCAAGTCAAATCACAAAACAAAAGAATTACTACCATGGAAAATATCTGCAGTGGGAACAGCAGTGGCGGCTCGTGGGTTATTCAAATGGGGGTTCACAATACATAAATTATAAAAATTAAATTTTCAGTTACAACATAACATACAGGTTAAAATATATTTCTGTTTCTACAAGTAAAAAAAACCAATGTAACTAAAAGAAAGAAGCAAGCACTCATACGTAGAAAAACTGTAACATTCGACTTTGTACAAAGGAAGATTCTATTACAATAGTGCTTACAATTTACTCCAAAGGTAAGCATTCAAAGGAAATGTTGATTACTCAAGTGCAATTTTTGCAAATTAAGTCAATCCGCGTGTCTCTTTTTGAGGCAAACAAATCAATAACATTTTCGTTGAATTTAGGTATGTCATTTATCATGTTTTTTTCAATTGAGAGCATGTCTAGAGCGTTCAGTCTGTCCTCACTCATGCTGCTTCTTTAAAATGTCTTAACTCGTTTTAAAGTTGAGAAGCATCTCTCGGCCTCAGCAGTTGTCATTGGAATAGTAGAAATAACTAGCAACAATTTGTAGGTCTCCGAGAACATAGTGTGCAAGTTATTTTCTGCAACGAACTGTAGAAGACTAATGGCACCATTCATATTTCTGAAATCTGGTCTTCTGTAAATTACTCCTAGTTCAGTTTTCAGGCGATCCTTCTGTAACATGGGATAAACATCTGTTGTTTGCTCAACAAGCTGATTTGGAAACTTTTTTTCGTACTCCTGAAATTTTTCAGCTTGGAGGAGAGAAACAGAGAGTAGTGAGTTATAAAAGAAAATTTTTCACTTGATTCGTGATAACATCACATATCTCTTTAGCTGCCACAGTTTTATTTATGTGAATATTTTCTCTCTTCCTTTTCTTTGATGTTTCCTCTCTTTCTGATATCTTCATTGTCACTGCGTCCGTTCTTTTCCTTTCTTTTTCCATTGACAGCTGGAAAGTGTTTACATGCTTTCGAATGAGTGCTGCATCAGTTAGTGTTTTCTGAAGCTGGTTGTATAACACATCCATGTGGCATAATTTTGTGAAAAACTGTAAGCTAAAACACAAATACTGAGTCTTCTAACATATGCCAAATAGCCCCTGCTTGATTTATTGCTACAGCTTGTTTCGATGATGACTATATTTTTTCCATACATTCAGTTAACTGTTCCCTGTATTCATACACTGTATTGATGATTTGACTCTTGAAATTCCACCTGGTGGCTGAACCATGAGGTATCCTTTTTCTAACAGTTTCATCTAGAATAGCAATTTTTTGTGGAGAGTTACTGAAAAAGTTAGTAATGTCACTTAGGTTGGAAAAAAATACTCGAACTTGTTGATTCTGACTGTTTGCTTGGACGACAACCAAACTGAGCTGATGTGCGTAGCAATACACAAAATGTGCATTCTTATAGGTGCGTTTAATAATAGCCTGAACACCTGCATGGTGACCACTTATCACATTTGTACTGTCGTAGCTGTGGGATATCAATTTCTCGGTTTTGTCTACAACTTTTTCCAAACTAGCTTTAATACATATAGCGATAAATTCTGCATCATGTCCAGGGAGATTAGTGAATTCCCAGAATCTCTCAACTGGTTGCCTGTTACCTAAAATGTATAGAAAAACGACAACCAATTGGGAAGCAGATGAAACATCAGTAATTTCATCTGCTATCACTGCTACAAAACTTGCTTTTGAGATTTCATTTTTTATGTGGTTTTGGCAAACAGTGAGCATACAGTCTAATAAATCGTTTTGAATTTCTTTTGATGTTCCTTTAAAAACAGTGGCACTAGTGAGATGGTTTTTTAGAGATGCATCAAGTTCTGCTGAGAAGTTTATAAGACCTCTGAAAACGCCTGGATTTAATGAATCATCACGTTCATCATGTCCTTGAAGTGCGATCTCAAATGCGCTGCAAAACAGAATACAGTCAATAATTTTGGAAAGAACATAACGATTTTTGGTTACTTGCTCATTGCGTTTTTTAACATTAGAACAAAATGCACTGTCAAGCTGTTGGCGAATATCAACCTTTCCCAGCAAACTAAACTCTAATGTGGAGTTTAAATGCGATTGGGAGCAGTGATGTTTATTTATTTTTCGAGTTAGATGTAATAAATCAGCAACACCGTAACTCATCCAACTTGAATCACCACTTTCTTTTACAAACAGGAGACAGTGAAAACAAAAGAGCCTGTTAGTTAATTCACATCCACAGATTCATGGATATTTCTTATATAAGTCGGGTTTGAATTCCCTTTTGAAATCTCTTGTTTTACATTTTGTCACCTGGATCAGCTTAAGCCTAGGTGTTGGCCTGAGCATTTTAATTTTTCTTTCCAGCGGCAACATTGAAAAATGTAATTGCTTTAGCTCAGAAACACTGATTTTACTAAGTGCCTGCCATCTTAACTGTTTACACATGTTCTTACACACAAAAATAAAACTAACCTATAAAAATGAATAAACAGATTAATAACTGATAAACAACTACACTAACCACCTGTTGCCGCAAACAAAGGAGAATCCGGACGAATAACAAACTGCTAATCTATCTGCGTGAGCTCCCGCACACTGAAGACTGTGCGAATTAAAAGCTTATGAGCGGCATTTATTCCTCACACACGTGCCTCCTCTTCCCACCGGACAAACTGGTTTTCAAGTAGTTTCTTCTATTGCACGTGTGATCAAATCGACGTAAGGCCGGCCGATCTGTGCTGCTAACTTTCGAATTTTATACCATTACAGTCACATCTTGCCAGGGTATTTAGAGGGGAAGGGAAAGGGGGGGGAGCTCGTCCCGAAATTGGCAAAACCTGGAAATGTGTTTACTGTTTTATTGCATTTAACTTGTTATATTTTAATTTCTTTCTTTCGTTTTCTCTTTTTCTGTTTTGGGGGTTCACGTGCTCATGTGCACCAATAGAGGAGCCGCCACTGGGGAACAGTATAAAAAAAGGTACACATATGCATATAAAGAAATTACCTGTCCAAGCAGTTTTGGACTTTAAAAGTTTTGGCAATGGGACTAAAGACTGGTATGCTAATATCATGTGTTCGCCTAAAAGACCATGCTGAGAATCCTGTTCCTGCAACCATAGCCTTACCAAATGGTACTTCTAAAACTTCCTTGTAGTCAGGCACACTACCTGGCAGCATATTAAATAAAAGGTGGTTGACTCCGCCATTCCAACTGAAAAACCAAAAAAAATATCCATCTGTAATAATAATTACAAGAAAAAAGTTGGTAGACACTATATATGACATCTGCAAAAATATTATGCATTTCAAACCCTCTTAAAAGCATTTTTCAAGATCAGGCATAGTTTCCAGACTAATTTTCTCTCGTACCATACGGTGGCACAGGAAGCATGGAAGCTCCAATTGTTACTATTATCCTGAGCACGGGATGCAACCGATTCTTTCAGTCATGCAACTGTCAGTCAACTAAAATGTGCAAACAGAAGAATTGGCAGGAAAACACGTAACACACAAAACATTAAGAGAATTCTTGAAATCGTCATCACACGCGTAAGTTACGTTGAAAATTATAAGCGGGACGTTTCGGTAGCGACTTCTACCTTCGTCAGCCATGGAATGAGACACGTGGTAAAAACGTTAGTGGTTGCCAGATTTCAAAATCGCTTTCCAAACAATAGGGATGTTAAAAGGTGCTTCAGTATTGCAGGTGTTAGGGGTAAGGTAGATTTCAATGCTTTTGTGGTATAGGGCGATCCGCTTAACAGTTTGCCAATCGGGAATTGCGGACGTGTCACTGATGGTTAAAATTGAAAGGGAGGTGGAAGGGCTGCCTTTCTTAACATCAGCGATATGTTCCATCAATCGCCGGTTTATGCTGCAGTAAGTACTACCAATATAGTGGGTAACGCCTGTGGAAGTGTTGATAGGGATAGAGTAGACACCTTGTAACTCTAGGGTTTTATTGAGATCTCTGTCATTAAAGATGAGGTTGAGAAGATGTGGAGGTGGTTTGACTGCAATCCTGTAGCCAAAAGACTTGAAAATAGAACAAACTTTATGAGTGAAGGACAGGCTAAAGGGCAAAGTGTTAACAAACTGATGGATGGTGGAAGGTTCAGGCAGTAAACTAGATCTATTCTGTGATTAAAACCTCTTGATTAATCTATGTACTAAGAGATGGAAAGCCAAGCAATTTGCCAATGTTGAAGATGTTCTGATATTCTTGTTCAAGAGCAGAATGGCTGTTGCAAATAAGGTTGGCATGGTGAATGCATGACTTTAGAGCAGACAGTTTGTATTTTCCAAAGGTGCGAGAACGGTAAGGGATAATTATGGGTGGCAGAAGGTTTCCTGTAAACAGAGAGGCCAAGTGAGAAGTCTGGGTTGATGTTGATGTTAACATCCAGAAAACTAATATTATTGCCGATCTGTTCTTGAGAAGAAAATTTTATATGCAGGAATTTTGAAGTTATGGAGGACATGAGTTCAAACAGAGTGTGTTTCTGGTGTGGCCAAATAATAAAGATGTTGTCCACATACCTTAACCAAATGGTGGGTTTTAAAAGGGATGGGGCAACAATGAATTATCAGCGACTTCTACCTTCATCAGCCATGGAATGAGACACGTGGTCTCATTCCATGGCTGATGAAGGTAGAAGTTGCTACCGAAATGTCCTGCTTATAATTTTCAACGTAACTTACGTGTTTGATGACGATTTCAAGAATTCTTTTAACTCTATAATAACTAGAATTGCAACTTATCCTACATTGCTGCAGTAAAAATCCATTTTTTGCACATTTATTTTCACACCTGTAATGTTCTCTTGTAAATAGTTTCAATTTACAAACATTTACGTACAATGCTTTTAAAAAATTATGAACTGTGCAATAAAAATCCCTAAAATTAATTTAAAAACCCTAAACTACTTAAAATATTTCAATTTGGTTTTCACACCAATTCCACTTTCACGCTAACCACATGGCATTTTCAACACCATGAGCACATTCACACAAAGTTAAGATCGTTTTAAAAACACTAAAAACCAATTTAGTTTAAAGTCACTCTAATGGTAAAATTCTTTAGCCATTATGAGCAGGATTATATGTGGTTATGTGTTATTCTGATTCAGAACTGAGTTCATAGCAGTTCTGTTTTTCACATTACTTGTTGATATTATGCTGTCAGAGTCACATGATTCGTGTCACTAAATTTGTTTCTCAAAATGATTTTGTTATAAAATAGCTAATAATACAAAATGTGCCTATTTGTAGTTCAGCATTTGCCTCCATTTCCTGCAGTTATTTCTTGAATTCTGATTGAAACTATTGATTTATAAGAGTCTAAAAATGGCGTGAGATCATAATAAAGTTAAAAGCAGAGCAATAGGCAAGAAACTGAATAAAAATTATAATGCTTGGACATATCCAATACACGAGGTCCAATCAAAAAGTTCCTAGACCAGGCCAATATACAACAAAGTACTTACGTTACTTAAGTCTGGCTATGATCTCTCTTAAAGCAGTCTCTTTGGGCAGCGATACACCACTGCCAGCGTTTTTGCCGCTGTTGGAAAGCTCCCTGGAAGTCCTGTTCGCGAATCGTGTCAAGCACCGTCTGCGATACACGCTGCATCTCGTCCATGGTTTCAAAACAGTGACGCTTGAGCTTCAGCTTCGTGAACAGAAAGAAGTCACAGGGGGCCAAATCCGGCAAGTAAGGCGGGGAGGAAGTGTAGTCATGCTGTTGCGGCTAGAAACCTGGCGTGTTGCTAACGCTGTGTGAGCTGCTGCATTGTTGTGATAAAGCAGGAAATCACCCCTGCACCACATTTCAGGTTGTTTGCAGCGAAAGTTCTCCCTAAGACGCCGCAGAACTTCACAATAAAAGAAGGCGGTGACAATCTGGCCCTGGGGGATGAATTCACTGTGCACACAACTTCACAAATGTTGAAGAACACAATGAGTATGCTTTTGGTTGCGCTCCGGACCTGTCGGGTCTTCTTCGGTCGTGGAGATGCTGGGCTCTTCCACTGCGAAGATTGTTGTTTGGTCTACGGGTCATAACCGTAGACCTAGGTCTCGTCTCCAGTGATGCCCCATGATAGGAACGTTGGTTCATTCACCACCTGCTGACGAAGATCTTGACAGAATTCAACATGGAGAGCCTTCTGTTCAGGGTTCAGAATCTTTGGCACAAACTGTGCAGCAATACGGTGCATGTTCAAAAGCGACATCAGAATTTCTTGCACTGTTCCGTATGACACATTGACGATGGTAGCAAAGTCTAACCATAGACCAAAGTCTCGTCTCCAGTGATGACCCGCGACAGGAACGTTGGTTCATTCACCACCTGCTGATGAAGATCTTGACAGAGTTCGACACGGAGCGCCTTCTGTTCGGGGTTCAGAACCTTTGGCACAAACTGTGCAGCAATGCGGTGCATGTTCAAAACCGACATTAGAATTTCTTGCACTGTTCCGTATGACACATTGACAATGGTAGCAATGTCTTGAATGGTTCTATGACGATCCTCATGCAACAGTTCCCTAATTTTGTCCACATTTTCGGGGGTTTTGCTTGTGGACGGTCGCCCTGACCTCTCGTCGTCTTCCACTGCAGTTCAGCCGCTCTTGAAGCGCGAGTGCCATTCAAAACACCTGGCATTACTCATTGCTTAATTGCCATAAGCCTGTCGCAACATTTCATGCGTCTTCATTCCCGATTTGCCAAGTTTGACGCAGAATTTGATGTTCGCTCGCTGCTCTAGTTTGCAGTCCATACTGAAATCGCAGCTGTGTTCTGCACGTGACAACCAAACATTGTGTAGAACAGCTCCCGATGTTCACAGAATGATGCCACTCGGGACAATGACTATGAAGGTCACTTCCCTCAACCGCTGCTCATGCACCCGCGTACTGCCATCTGTTGGCACGCTACGTATCTAGTCTTGGAACTTTTTGATCGTACTACGTATATACAGGGTGATTCATAAAGAAGTACACAGTTTCAACGCACTATAAAACAAGAACAATGTAAGATATTTTATGTTACCTGTAAAATAATTGTAGGGGAATATTTCAAGTTTTTTAGAGACAGTCACAGATATTCTATGTGTGCACCCTTAGTCACACGACACACATCGAGCCGGTAATCCATTTCCGCCCAAACGCGAGGTAAGATATCTGAATCAAGTGCAGTGATAGTGGCTGTGATACGCTGTTTCAGCTCCACTAGATCAACAGGAAGGAGAGGGGCGAATACCTTGTCCTTTATGTACTCCTACAGGAAAAAGTCACAAGGTGTTAAGTCAGGACTTCTGGGTGGCCATTGGGTCAGTTCAAAGCGCTTTGTCTTGTCAAAGTCAGTGAGATTTTGCAACATCTGCACTTTGTATGAAATCATTTTCAGCTTCTTTCTCAAAATTCTTCAGACAGTGGGCTGTGAAATCTACACTTCACGGCTCACCCTCCGCGTTGATTTTCACGGGCTTCGTTGAATGGCGATGCAAACACTATCGACGACTTCTTCCGATACACGTGGTCGTCCAGGATTTTTAAGTTTGCACAAACAGCCCATAGTTTCAAATTTTTTATGCCAATCGTAGAGAGATTTTCTGGTTGGAGGTTCTTTTCCGAATCATGATCGAAAATGCCGTTGCACAACAGTTACAGATTCCGTTTTGCTCAATTCAGGAACACAAAATGCCTGACTAGTCACGTGAGACGCGCACTATCGCCTACGTCACTTCCCTCAGTAGCAGGACAGAAACTTTATGAGTACATCTACCTAACTGTTCACAGTTGTGGTCCGTGTCTTCAACTGTTACTGTTTTACAGCATCTGGAAACTGTATACTTCTTTATGAATCACCATGTATATATATATATTGGATATGTCCAAGCATTATAATTTTGACAGCATTATAATTTTGACAAGTGGCGCAAGTCATTTGCATGCTTGCTGAACCACTGCTGAATACATCTTGTGCAATGTCATTCATGAAACAGCCGCAATCTGCTGGATAAAAAGTCAACATTGCAGGATCAACTTGATCGGCAATAATGTTCAAATAATAATTTCTGGAGAACCTGTTCCATACCATTGTCTCATAATGCTCCTGCCAAACTCCATACCCTCCACTTCTCACATGTGAGTAAACAATCAAGTCTTATTTTCAGTTTTAATGTTTGGGTTCTTCAAATTACTATTATCAATTATCCTACATTTAAAAGGCCAGCCCAGAAGACACTGAAATATATTGATTTCAAAGATCAAAACATGCAAAGAGTTTGAAATGTTCGATAATCTCCTTATCAGTTTAGCTTTATCTTTTAGTGTTATCAGCTCAAATTTTGAGCACATCAGATCTTAAAGTTTGGAACAGTAAAACTAGGGTAACTCCTTGCATTTCCTTCTTCCAGTACTGTGTATGAAAGTTCAGAACCCATTTATAATCTGGAGTGCCAAATTTCTAAATAAAAATAAATACATAGCACAGCAACTACTTTGTATTTAAAATTATAACACTGTACATTAATGGATGAGAATGACAAAGTCAAAGACAAAATATGACATTTATGGGCTTACTTAGAACAGAAACATTTTATATGCAGCACAACTGTGTTGTACCTGACTACTGGGGATTAAAGAAAAACACATAATGGAAAATATTATGGCATTTTCAATCTATATGTGGCAATGATTTATGCAACAGAAGTTAAAAACAGCTTGCAGATAGGAGTACATTAACACTTACTAAGGAAGTGAAGCCAAAACTTGAGATGTTTCTTTTAGTCTCAATGTATTCTGATTTAGCAAATCCAGAGATGGAATGAAAATACAAGAATTACTGGCATCTGGAGAGTAGTAAGGACTGTGGTACACTGTTTCTAAAATTTCCATAAATTCTTGAGACATAGGTGTTGATATGAGGACTCCTCGATCATCTTCATAACTGCAGAAACAGAAATTTAAGTTTTAGAACTAAATTTTTTAACAGAATCAAATGAAAAAACAGTAAATTACATATACAACAAAAATGAACTGAAAAAAAGGTTTAATTTCAACATTGGATGTATGTATGAAAGGGAGAGATATACATACCCTGATTATGCAATATAAGAGAATTGTACAAACCCTGTTTATGCAATAGTTTTATAACCAAACATCAGTTATATCATGGCTATAAATTACTATAACCTATGATCACTGATAGTTTCAAGAGTAAACAAACTGGATGTTGGCTTTCCTGAAGAGCATGCTCAACATGCATTTTTAACTAAGGCATATGAACAAAAAAGTATGTGAAATATCATTTTCACCATTAAAAGTGTTGAAGTAGAGAAATGAAGTAACCAAAATAGACACACAAGATTTCTTCTTCATATGGCATTACTAATTATCAAAATCCATTGCTACGAAATGGATATATAGCCTCCATTATGATTATCAGCAAGAAATACATCAGATCAGATTGAGTGGCTACTTCAACAGCTAAATACAACTCGCACATTGATTTGTAGGGATCATCTCATACATTTGCAGGACATTTGCGAAAATGCCATGTCATTAACAAGTTGCAAAGACTTCTGATATATATATGGAAAGTTTCCAAAATATCAAGTTTGGTGGTTGAATCTGGCTTGTCAATTAGTTTTGCTAACTGACAAGCCAGATTCAACCACCAAACTTGATATTTTGGAAGCTTTCCATATATATATAATTTATGACTACTAAGCTTGCAGTGTTAAGATAGAATAATAATAACAATGTTTCACACAATAAAATGTTTATTATACATCGACTATAGTTTCAGAGAGCTTTTGGCTCGGCTTCCTCAGGACGAATGGAGCATAAACATTCAAATCATTGTGACATCATTAGAATTCTGACCAAAAGCTCCGCGAAACTATAGTTGATGTATAATAAACATTTTATTGCACAAAACGTTGTTATTATTATTCTAGCTTTCCATATATATCAGAAGTCTTCGCAACTTGTTAATGACATGGCATCCACCCTATTTCTATCAAGTGCGTGGAAGCATCTAACCAAAACACGTGACTGTAAACACCATTTATGATATATACAATTTGAATATTTATGTGCCATTCGTTCTGATGAAGCTAGGTCAATACCCAGCAAAATCATGGTTGGCTTGAAAAAATAAAAATTTGTGACAATCTACGTTGTATTCTCTTAATATATATAATCGTCACAAGACTGCAGTCTTTGAGATCAAGCATCATGGTAGTGTTTACATCATGCAACGGTGGGATACATGTAGCACTTCGGAAGTACTTTTATTTGTTACAGAATGTTTGTACCCACTGATTGATGAACTCATGTTTATTTTGTGAATGCACATGTACTTCCACTCTTGAGTATATATCAACTATGTTCACCATCCACATTTACTAATCTACAGATCAACGCACTTCTATTTACATAGTTTTTCTTCTCCTTTGCAACAGTGTGCATCAGCAAGACACACTGGCACCTCAGCTTTTCGACCAATTTTGACATTTTATCCACATCAGCAAATTAAGGAACTCATCAGGATGCGTGGCCCTGTTTTTTTACTGATTTTCATGCCAACACCAATAGTGTGTAGTACTTCAGTTTCTCTTGTTAGAAAACATAAAACCCTATCTTTAAATTTTAATTGATTCAGCACATGCCCACACAAGCTAATTATTTGTTGGTCACTGTATAAAGCTTACAAACTCTATTTAAACATTTGTTATGCATATACGATACTTAAAATTATGGCTACGTAATTTTTGAACATAAAATGGCAAAACAAGCCATGCACACTTATTTCTGCTGAAAAAGTTATTGAAAAAAAAATCTTACCGAAATATTGGGTAGATGTAAACTGATATTTTCCGGTCTGCTTGTCCACATTTATACACATCAAAACAATTGTAGTAATTACAATCTGAATAACGATTTTCCGCTGTTTTTGCTTCAGATAACAGCTTTATTGAGGGAGAACTTTCCACAGAACGAAGAGTAAATTTCTGTTCATGATCTCTTAAATTCCATGGCCAAAAGAGTTTCAGTCCAATCACTAAAAATAAACAAACTGCAACACATAACAAAATATTATATAAAAGCAACCATCGCTTTACTACTCTGGTGGGAACTTTAGCAAAAGTTATCATTCTTCCCCTGAAAAAATTAATCGCCGAAATTATGCTTGAAACATATCTTTAAAAACTTTGCTACAACGAAAAAGTAAACCCGGGGTATTAATTATTGTTAATTTTTTCCTGCTCGTTCCACACAAAATGGATTTAATAATTACAACTTCTCCATCACGTAATAAACAAACACAACACCGTTACAGAAGAGACGGGTACTATATAATCGATTATTTATAGCATCGATACTTTGTTACCGACAAGCGGTGAGAGCACATGTGGGATTGTGGGTCTAGAAGGTGGTAGGCGAGGTGAGATGTGGGTCTAGGCAAATGTGAACTGCAAGGCAGGGCAACTCGTGACCGAGGAGATTTCGTGACCCAAGCAGGGTTTAGGAAAGCCCGTCTGTTAATCCCCACCCCCACCCCCCACCGTCAATCCTTTCGCTGCTTCTCAAACGAATTTTTCGCCGTTGTTCTATAAATATTTCTTTATTTCTGAAGCTATAGCAGCTGAAGCAATTAAATTTTTTGCCGCTTTCGGTCAAATAAAACTGTACTATTATTATCGAAACTCCAAAACATCAGTAAAGAACTATCAAGTCGTACGCTATCGATAGATAGTAAAGTATCAAATAAGGATAATGGTTGTCGTCTGTAGGAATTTTCGGTTTTCTCTGTTTACGTTTGACTGTTTATTCAGGCTAGTACTTTTACCCAGTTGCTCGATGTTGAAGCAGGTTATTGACACACCTGAGCACAAGCTTGATAATGTGGATCTGAGATCATGAAGCAGGTGTGGGGTTAATTAGGGTTTAAAAAAGAATGATGTTTCATGAAATCATCCCATTCTGAGAACAGAAATGGCATTAAAAATTGTGAAAGTGAAAGAAATCTGCCAAAAGTTAAGCAGTGCTAAATGCATATCTATAACACCGGATTTCAAACTGATAAGCATTTTAAGTTATGACCATTGTCTTAGTATATCTCATGTAGATTTTAAACATTCAGAACCAACGGTCATTCAAAATGTTCAATCGTAAGTAAAAATGTATTTCTTTTCCTGTAATGGTATTAAAAATCGTAAGTAAAAATGTATTTCTTTTCCTGTAATGGTACTAAAATGTTTTACATATGGTTTACACAATTTGGAAAAAATAATGATATTGCCCACAAAGTTATCAGTGTGTGCCATTACACCTCCCCCATGAGGTAATACTAGTGGTCATAGGCTCCTGCCCTGGCATGGTCAGAGGCTAATTGTTAGTGCTTGGCTCTGAATCTTATGGTTGGTATGCCTGCCCAGTAGGGTATCGCTCGGGATCCCCGGCAAAAAATATCTTCGAAGCCTTTCTCCAAAATCTATTAGCTTTCAACTACTGAAATTTTAAAACTCCATATTATTAACTAGGTTTTTAACGATTCAAATTCTTTGGAACTACTGGTGTTTTTTGTAAAACCAAAATTATTACATATAACACAAGTGTGCATGTTGTAATTAAAATGATTACCCTAGTTTTACACAAATGCAAAGTACTACAAAACATGCCAAAGTTAATCATATGCAAATTTTATCTTTTAGCAAAAGTCCATCCTATTTGAAATGCTTCAGGATCACACACTAAAATATATAACTGCCATGTGATGGTGTCTAAGGACCTTTTTCAATTTATATAAAAATACAGAGCATAAGTAAACTGATAAGTAAGTAACAAATTAAGAATCACGGCACAAAAAAGTTATTTCTAAAAATTTCACTCATTCAAAAAAAAAAAAAAAATTGCTTTTCTTTGTAATATTTCTTTCAAAGCCTCTGTCAAAATTTTTGGCCATTTCCTTAACCAGCTTCATATGAAACTTCTGCTAAAAATTTTGTAAAATCTTAAAACAGTTTGTAAAACCTTTTGGGCCTTAGCCATGAGACCTTTCTGCAGTGCTGGGGTTATAAAGGTTATCAGTACATCACTGTGCCAGTCTCATGGTGCTGTCTCTCTTCTTTCTCTGGAACCAGTTGCCCCCAATTACAGGTTAGTTGATGTAGGCCTTATAGTTCCTCAAAGTGGTTGTTAAACCTCAAAGCAAACAACAACACATACACACACACACGCAAGATAAAAAGAGAACAAAAAACCTGGCTAATCATTGGAACTGGACCCAGCCCTGGATAAAGCATGGGACATGTCCCCATCCCATAGTGCTGTTGCTTTCCTCTACCTGGAACTAGTTGCCCTAAATTAGGGATAACCTTAGTAAATGTATACAATGGGTTTTTAGCCCTCTCCCCCCAAATTACTACAACTGTTCTAGTATTGTGTAGAAGGATACAGAGTTATTACTCCACAAAAATTTTCACATACAAAAGAGTAAGTGATGTTTTTCATTTCCAAAGAAATACAAAAAGCATGCTCTCAAATTCAAAGCACTATGAAAAGGTTTCAGGTCTTATTAACAGACTGTACCAAATTAAACTTGATAGAATTTTTTTCATAAGTGCACACAAAAAAAAAGTTTGCAGAATAATATATGTATAAATTTTGTTTTCAATTCATCATCAACAAGACTGTTTTTCCCCCTTTGTTTTGGTTTCCGTAATCACCTTAGGATAAGAAGGTATGGCACTAATTTAGAGCCATTGGTTTGAAGCAGGTACCGAGCCAGTGCTGATGTGACAGACACTATTTATATCATGTTCTTTGATTTGAACTTACAGCCACCTGTCTGAAAATCACAGATATACCCCTTGTCCACTGTGTGACTATTATTTAAAGTCAGAGATGTAATATAATAATTATTGATCCAGTTCATATAATAATATTCAAAATTTTTTCTCTCAAAACATTTTCATCAAGCATACTGGTAAACTGTTCAGTAACTAAAGTACAACATTTTACTCTCTTTGTTCTGTGAGTTGACTTTATTTTCACACATAGAGCCTTATTATCACTTAGTATTTGTTCAATAAGAATATTGACTCTGTTATACTTGGCTTACTATAACATATGCTGTAGATGAAATAAACCCCAATCTCAAAAATCTTAATATATTAATTTCTATCCCCAACCAAATCAAAAATCAATCTCTAGTCTGTAGCATTTCCTACTGTTTCTCACATTATTTCTTAAAATAGTCATAAAGAACACAGTATTCTAATTCTATCATCAAAATATTACAAATTAAATATACTGAGAAATAATGTTTGTTTTAAAGGGAGTAGATAAATGATATTACCTCTCACCCTGCTGTTGTTCACTGCACCGGTTGAGTATTCGTAATTTGCTGACTTAGAAGAGTTCTCTAGGATCCTGCAAAGAATATGGGCTACCGAGAAACATGGATAGTGCACTCCCTCTCGTCCCTCTGATTTCATTCCCTTGACACTTTGTGCCTAAACCCTTTGACCGATCTAGACCAAATTTTGCATAGTTACTCTCTAATCACTCTGTGGAAAATGTAAGCTACCATGAAACCTGAACACCTCACTCTATATACATACATATCACTAAGCTGCTCTCTGATATTCAGAGGTTAGCTCCTCACAGAAAAAACTCACTGTTGCTGTATCAAACTTCTTCGTTTGCAGCGATCTTGACATACAACTCGGGTTTCGCTGGCATCCATCACATGATGACACAAGGCCTTCTATACTTCATACTCATAATCTTTTCTCATGCAGACATGCCTGAATCTGATCCTCCCATGACAGCCTTGGCCTTTCTCTGCTTTTCTTTCTTGTCATTTGGGCTGAAATTTTTTTCTTAGTAAGCATCTCATCACTCATTCTTTCAGCATGGCCAAACCATCTAAGAATATTAGTCTCCACCTTGCTAACAATATTTTGCTTCACATTACATAACTACAATACATCTTCATTCCTCACATGATCAAAGCGTATCTTATCACACCCCTCCTCCCCCATAAGTAACACATCTCCCAGCACACAAACAACTCCTATGTCTTTTCTGCAGAACCCAGGTATCACTGCCATTCACCAGAGTAGGAACAATAACACTTTCATATATAACCATTCAGGACTTTCTTGAGAACCCATCATTCCTGTAAAAACCTCCTAAAGCAGCTATGACCTTTAATGAAGTGTTCACTCGTGTACTAATTTCACCATTTACGTTGTTCTCTCTTTCAAACATGCTTCCCAAATATACAAACTTGTTTACCTGATCAATAACGGAGCCATTTAGACTTATCCTGCATTCAGTTCTAACAGTTCCTCGCTCAAAAACCATAACTTTGGTTTTTCCCTTATTTATACTCAAGTGAAATTCATACAAACTTCTTACATCTGGGAGGACATACCCTGCAACTCGCTCTCACTCTCAGCCAACAGGGCTGTGTTGTCAGCATATAGTAATCTACACACACGAACATTATTACATTACCAAGACATAAACCCAGTATTACCCAGTTTAGCATCATGCATACATGCATCCATAAATATATTAAACAGCCATGGTGACATTACACATCCCTGCCTGACTCCTGCTCCAATAGAAAACCATTTCAATACAACACCATTTACACGTACACATGCTCTACTGCCAGCATACATGGCTTTCACACTATTGAGTAGATTCCCAGTGATACCATATTTATTCAGTACCTTCCACAGAAGAGTCCTATTTACTCGATCATAAGCTTTCTCTAAGTCGAAGGCAGCAAAAACTTTCTTACCAACAGACAGATACTTTTCAATCATCATGCCTAATGCAAAACTTTGGTTAGCGTAGACTTTACCAGGCATAAAGCCACACTACACATCCCACAGTTTCTCTGATATAAGACCCTGTACCTTACCAATAACAATCTTACCAAACACTTTCCCTGGCGCACTCAGTAGGATAATACCACGAAAGTTCTTGCATTCAGGCTGATCACCTTTTCCCTTATACAAGGGAACAATGATAGCGTCATTCCAATCCTAAGGGACCATTCCTAACTCCCAGCACAACTGGCAAATTTCAGTTACAGAGTCGCCACCATATTTTCGCATCTCAGCAGTAATGTCATCCATTCCCAGAGCCTTACTATTCTGAAGAGATTTTAGAGCTTTACACACCTCTTCTCTTGAGAACCCTCCAGTACTTCCATCCCTCACTGTGATATCATCTGCTTCTGCCTCACAAGGGTGAAAGAGTTCTGCCAAAAGGCGGAATTCCACCTTTTTGGAAGTCATCTGGGGAGTTTCTGAGGTTGATGCAGAAATGCAATAAAACAAATTAGATCAGTATAAATATGCGATTGACATTATTGGTTTGATGAAAGCACGTCAACTAAAATAAAAATCTTATTTGTTCGTAAAGAAATGTTAGACAATTTTATGGCTTTTATTAGTATGTTCAAAAAGTTTCGGAACTTTTTATATTAAAAAAGAATGAGTACAGGTAATACCTGATTATGTGGTGTTTCCTTTGAAGCAGTTACCCTGTGCAACTATGCATTTTTGCCAGCACTCATAACAAGATTTAAATGCAGATTGCAAGCCTTCTTTTGCCACATCCTCCAGTGCCTCTGTCGCAGCTCGTTGCACTTGTTCGGAACTGGAGAAGCGTCGCCCCGTAAGCAAATTCTTCATCTGGGGAAACAGTAACACGGGGCGAGACCAGGGGAATAAGCTGGTTGTGGAAGACCGGGAATGTGATGTTTGGACAGGTAATCAGACACCAGGAAGGATCTGTGAGCCGGCACATTGTCATGTCGGAGCACCCATGAGTTGGCCTTCCAAGATAAAAGATCGAGTTGCTTGCATCTTACTGATTCTTGGGAACGTTTCAGGACATTGATGTACTCTTCTTTAGTGACTGTACGACCATGTTGAAGGAATTCCTTGTGTACAACCCCCTTGTAATCTAAGAAAACTGTTAACAAGACCTTTCCTTTGGAGCGGTCAGCCTTGAACTTTTTGCTCATGGTGATGACGATGATTTCCACACTTTTGGCTGTCGGTTGGATTGGGGGTCGTACAGAAAGCACCAAGTCTCATCGCCAGTGATCAATCAATTCAAGAGATTGGGATCTGAATCCACTGCATCGATGTTATCCCCGCAAACTTGCATGCGCTCATCCATTTTTTCTTGTGTCAGGTTTTTAAGAACAATTTAATGGCACACGTGATGCATGCCCAAGTTCTCTGTTAAAATGGCATGACAACTTCAACTGAGATGCCGGCAACTTCTTCAATCGCTGCAACAGTTTTTTTATGATCATTTTTCACAATTTCTTTGACAATTTCAATTTATTCATCCGTTGTGGATGTTGAAGGCCATCGTGACCTCTCATCATCCTCGATACTCTGTTGCTCATTTTCGAATCGTCGATGCAACTCATAAACTTTAGTTCAACTCTTTGCGCTCTCACCGTATGCTGACTTAATCATTTTAAAAGTCTCAGCAAAAGATTTTCCGAGCAGAACACAAAATTGTACACTTGAACGCTGTTCAAAATTTGACATCGTTGTCTTCACGACGGAGAGCCTTGAATACCTGTAATCACAAACTATACACATACGCTGTACATGTTGGATCTGGATCAAACCGGTTCTGGCTGGTTGATCACATGATGCTCTTTGCTTGCTCGGCGGGGAATGACGTAATTTACTGACATTTGGCAAATATTCAAAAAGTTCCGGAACTTTTTCAACGTAGTAGTATATATGCATATATGGTGCTTAAAGGGTAGTTAATAAATGCTGTAAGGTTAATTACTTTTGCATATTCCTATGTGGGAAAAGTTCAGCCTTTTTCTGCCATGACCACTTTCATGCCTGTGCCTCAGAACCACCTTTGCTATCATGCTCTGACCACTCTCAGGAGTATTCACCCCATCTTTCACTTAACTCATTGGGCTCCCATATCATTTCTCCAATCCTATTCTTAGAATTTTATTTTCCCTTTTTTTCCTATGTTTTATGTACTTCCAGAAAGATTTTCTATCTTTCCAAAAGCCGATTCATGCCTTTCCACTTTTTCCTTCTCATCTTTTGCCTTACTCTGGTGAACCAACTTGGCTGCTTCATGTTTTTCACAGCGATATTCATCCTCAGAAACTCTACCTTGCAACATCTCCAAATATGCTTCCTTGTTTTCCTTAAATGCTTCTTTCATCTCACTGTTCCACCAAGCATCATCTCTGTTATCAACCATTGCAGTGCCACATACCTCTACAGCAACAGTGACAACACAGTTCTTAAAATATGCCCACTTCTTTTCTACATCCCTCTCACAAGACTTCAATCCTTGACACTTTGTGATAGTTTATGTTTAGTGCATGAAGGTGCCAGTTAATTTTAAAGTGTTATATTTTGATATAATTGCTGCAATATGGAACAAACAGGATTTTTCTAACAACTAATTGAATTTCAGCTAATAAACTTCTATGCTTTTTATGTAATTTTTACTTAAATCAAAACAGCAAAAATCTGTTGGACAAATCAATCCCAAACACAGGAAAAATGTGTAGAAAGTGCTAGCCCAGAAGCTGATTCATGTATTTTTTGTTAAACCAGAGCAATGCCCAGTTCTTCCACTTTTTGGAAATATTATAATTTTAAATTTTGCAAATGGACTCATGGAAGTGGGAAAAACCTGTTCCAAGATTTCACAAAAATGTAATTTGTAAAATAAAAATATCAGAGAATGACATCTACTGCAGGGCTCAAAATTTCAGGTCTAACTTTACTAGCCAAAAAAAGTTTTCACTCGCCATCACACCACTGTGGCATGCAAGAGACAGTGAAAAAGTGAGACAGTGAATTTGCAACAAGTTTTCTGTTTTAATGATTGTGTATGAAAATATTTATATATATATATATATATACACTGAAGAGCAATTGAATTAGAGACAGCTGGCGTTATGCAAATGTGGCGCAGTGAGCGGCCCTGTAAGTGGAAACAACATGACGTATGCAGCGATCCTACAATATAAGGAGTGATGCAACAGGAATCAATAAGAGTCGGACACATTATGGGTAAGACTAAAGATCTAAGCGCATTTGCTCGTGGGCAAATTGTCGGGGACCAACGAATGGGTCACTCCATCTCGGAAGCCGTGCAGGCACTGGGATTTTCACGAGCCACTGTGTCACGGGTGCACCGTGAGTACATCAAATCCGGTAAAACCATCCCTGCAAGGGCTAACAGCGTGTGCATGAGCGAGGTCATCGTGGGCTAGCTCGCATTGCAGCAGCTGATAGACGGGCCACTGTGCAAGAAATCACTCGGCAATTTAACGCTGGTGCACAAAAACGTGTAAGCAGCCACACCATCCAGAACCATCTCCTCGCTATGGGGTACAGAAGCCATCATCCCACGAGGGCACCGCTGCTGATCGCACCATCACAAGGTGCAAAGATTAGCATGGGCGCAGGATCATCGCCACTGGACCCTAGACATGTGGGAAAATGTTGCCTGGACTGATGAGTCGAGATTCACGTTGGTACATGCGGATGGCAGGATACGAGTACAGTGCAAACCACATGAAGCGATGGATCCTTCTTACCAGCAGGGTACTCTTCAGGCTGGTGGGTGTGGCATTCTCGTCTGGGGACTGTTTACGTGGACTGAAATGGGACCCCTGGTACGTGTGACAGCGTCCCTCACAGGTCAACATTACTGGGATATCCTGGACGACCATTTGCTCCCGTTCGTGCGTCTTCAACATCCCACTGGGGACCTCATCCTGCAACAAGACAATGCACCGTACCATTGCTCCCGAATTGTATCCGAATGGTTGGATGAACACTCCACCAACGTGACCTCGCTTCCTTGGCCAGCTAGGTCACCTGACCTCAATCCCATCGAGCACATCTGGGATGCCATCAAGAGAGTTGTTCGAGCCTCTGACCCCCCTCCATCAAATCTTCATGAACTGTGGGAGCTTGTTCAGGGGTCGTGGATCCGTATGGCTTCCCAACGCTACCGGTGTCTTGTCGAGACGAATCACCGCCGTCATCAGGGCGAAAGGTGGTGCTACACGTTACTAGACAGGTATCTCTAATTCATTTGCTCTTCAGTGTATATATATACACACATATATAAGAAGAGGAACTCGTGGATCCGAAAAATGACAAGAGTGGAAGACATCATGGTCAGAGTTAAATCCCTGAAATGGCAATGGGTTGGACATACTGCCAGAAGGACAGACCATCGATGGCCAGCCGTAATTTTAGATTGGATTCCAAGGGACAGGAAAAGACCCAGAAGAAGACCACATGGGCGATGGGTGGATGAAATTCGAAAGTATGCGGGAGTGACATGGAGGAGACTGGCACAAGACAGACCGTTGTGGAGGAAACTTGAGGAGACCTTCGTCCAGCAGTGGATCGATAATGGTTGACAGTGATGATGATGATGATACATATATACATACAACTCTGCGATTGTGCTGAGATCTCAGAAAATAATAGTAACAGACCTGCCAACCTCTCAGAACCAAAAACTTTACTATCAGGTAGAAAAATCGTAACACAACGCATGCTGATAAATTTTGAAGCCTATTTCAGCTATATAAATCCTTGATGATGAGAATGTAGGGATTTTTTCCCTACATCAAAATTTTATTGAGAAACTAATTAAATCTAATCAGCAAACACTTTTATGTTGTTAATTATTAGAAGAAAAAATTACGATTACGGGAGAAATCCTCACTCCGCCTAACTTCCGTTTTCGGAAATTTTGAGATACAGAAAACTTGCATCTGAGGGAGTCTGCAAGATGGTTTAATCAAGTTCTGGGGATGTCATTTTTGTCTGCAGGACCAAAATAAATCTGTGATGTTCATCGGCCGCCACCGCAATTCTGCTACGAGGATTAGTAGAAAATGAATCTGCAATGTACGTCGGCCATCACCGCGATTTTTGTACGGGATGGTACAAAATAAACCTGAGATGTATGTCATTGTGATTCTTCTACAGGGATAAGTACAAAATAAACCTGCGATGTACGTCGCTGCAATTCTTCAACGGGGATGAGTACAAAATAAACCTGCGATGTACGTCGCCACCATTCTTCTACGGGGATGAGTGCAAAATAAATCTGCGATGTACGTCGGCCGTCGCCACAATTCTGCTACTGGGATGAGTACAAAATAATTCTGTGACATACATCGTCCTTCGCGAGGAAAAAAATTACGATTACGGAAGAAATCTTCACTACGCCTAACTTCCGTTTTCGGAAATTTTGAAAGGCGGAAAACTTGCATCTATGATAAGAGGAAGTTTACAAGATGGTTTAATAGGGTTCTGGGGATGTCGTTTTTGTCTGCAGGACCAAAATAAATCTGCAACATACGTCGCTGTGATTCTTCTACAAAGCTTTTGTCTGAAAAGGGAAAAAAATGGGGGAAAACATGACTATTTAAAAAAAATCGTATTAACATACTGCAGCATGATTTATCGTACTAAATACAATAAAATCATAACAGTTGGCAGGTCTGTAGTAATAATAAGAACCCTCCAAGTTGTATTAAACCAGAAAAGTCATCAAAAACCAATATTTTTTAGAGCTGGAGGAAAAGAAATAACTAAAATAACATTTAAAACATGTCTGTCACACACCACAACCCAATCCCCCCATAAAGTGAATTGTCAACACCTCCACCATCATGCTCCTTTTCCTCATATGTACATAAATACGTTTCCCGTAATCTCGGCTGGTACAGCAAAGATTAATCGGAGTACGGATGGGAAAAATATCAGTGTTTTTGAGAATCGACGTTTTTCCAAGTGATAATCGGCGTTAGAAACTGCAAAAGAATATTTTCTATATGAAGTAAATGAATTTATCTTTGCTGAATTCTTTTAAATATAATCTTAGCTCATGAATTAGGGACTTTTTCGCCATTTCATTCGATGTGTCCTCACCGAAAATCAAGTTCTTTTCCTTGATGTTACAGGAACCAATAAACCCTCCCCCGCCCTCCCCAAAAAATGGAGGTTTCATGACTTGTTTGAAACTGCAATAGCGCAATCAATTCGAAATTTTTCTGCAATAAGTAAATGAATTTGTCTTTTTTGTATTCTTATACTGAGAAAGGTAATATCACCTTTCTATGTCGCGAAATAGTGATTTTTTTTGCCGTTTTTCTGCGATGTTTCGTCGCCAAAAATCAAGTTCTTATCCTTGATATTACTTTAACCAATGCATCGAGGTTTCCAATACATCAGGCACTTTAACAAATATTATGGTTACTGGATGTTGAATTAGTGAACTATCACCGATATATTGAATGGCAATTTATTCATCGATGTGCCAATAACTGCTGCAGATGGGAAAGATGCGAATTCGTTGGTTCTTTAGCAAAACATCGTGGTTTTTGCTGATACGTCGAAAATTTCCACCCATATAACGGATGCATGAATGTAATGTTTCGGGAATGAATATCCATCGATATGCCCATCCCAATTCTGAGTTAGACCTAGAAATCCTCACGGGGAAGAAATGCTTCCTCGCACAATGCTTTAGGGTTCCTTTCAGCGAGCTTCGCATCAGCTGTGATTGATACGCCTCCGTCAGAGACCGTTTTACTAAAAACATTTCATGACGACGAAAAAAATAATGAAAAGAAAGCACAGTTAAATACAATACTCAAGGATGCCTCTACACTGAAAAATTTTTAAGATAACATTTTACTGAAAGTGAAGACACCATCACAGTTCAAATTATTTTTGTGAAGATACCGCCCAATAGCATCAAATGCCGAACAGGAAAACAATTTAATATTTTTACTCCTCACCAACAATAAATTTCTGGTAGCCATTGGCAACTGGGTGACAGCAAATTTTGCGCCCCGTCTATCTGGACAGTTTAGACTTTGTCCATGAAATTCGATTCTTTTAGTGCTTTGGACCTAATGAATTAATTGCTTAACGTATACTCTGCAACAGATGTAAAACATGTACAAATGATTGTTTTGGTTTATCTTTCTTCATTTTTATCAGAAGTATTATTTTGGTAGTAGTGTAGTTTCAAAATATCGGACTCATAGAGTAGTATTTTGTCACATGTGTAATATGGAATAAGTGTAATTTTGTTATATTTCAGATATATGTGGCAAAGTAAGGCATGTTCTGGCCATCAATATCAGTTACTTACTGTCAACACAACAAACAGTGTAATTTGTTATTCAATTAATGTACAATCAACGAGTTCTTTAGTCAATATAGAAGATTCTGCTGAGTGGAGTGTTTCATCTATATTTTCAAGTAATCAACGCTTGGAAGGTATGTTAATAACTTTTATTTTATCTATTAATTTTATTTGTTCATTCTATGCATGATATGTTTTTATGTTTTAAGATTCATTTTTGGTTTTGAGTTTTTTCTCTTAGTGAAGTGTCAAATTAGTAGAATTATAAAGTCTGCACTAACTCAACCTTATTCAAAACAACATATTGGCTGGATGCTGTCCAGTCATCTGTGATTTAATAACTGTACTGGTAATCACCACAGATGATTCATTTACTGAGTGGTGAAGTATTCTTGGCACTCTCTCATTTTGTATCTTTCTTTTTTGTTTGATGTTGATAAAATGTATAATAGTTGTTATGCAATTCTGTTTTTTTCAATATCAAAGGTATGCAACTTAAGAAAATTTTCCATGCGTTTAACAGTATTTCATTATTTCAGTGAAAAGATTAATAAATATAAAAAGTGTAAAACAAAGTAATACAGCTCAAATGCCTTTGCTTTTAAAATGACCTTTCCATGTGAATTCACCAAGGGGTGGTAGTTTCATGAATGTTGATTGAAAATCCGTTATTACATAGGGCAGCTGATAAATAGTGCACATGTGTGCAATGTCAATGTTACCTTGTAGCAGCAAGGAGCGATGCTGGCAAGTTTCATTCCTTTCCTTATAACAGTTGTGAATCAGTGCATGTTAACATGGCATCGTATGATGAGGATATGTTAACATAGTTTGAACAACACACGGTGATTGAATTTTTAAGTGCTGAAAATGTAACACCAACTGAAATTCCTCTTTGTTTAAAGACTGCGTATGGTGAAAACACTGTTGACAGATGTACAGTAAATCATTGAGCCACTGAATTTTGTCAGTGTGAATTGGGGCATGCTAATCTTGCCAACGAACCTTGCAGTGGAAGACCAGTTTTGGTGACTGATGAAAATCACTGCAAACCAGTTGATGAATTCATCCAAAATTGCTGCTGTATTACGCAAAAGCTGATCGCAGCTAGGCTTGGAATCTCAAAAGAACGAGTGGGGCATATTATTGCTTCACTTGGCTACACAAAAACCTGTTCTTGATAGGTGCTACACATGTTGACGCCAGAAAACTAACAGAAGCATCTTGAACGTTGTGAAAAACTGTTGAAGCGTTATCCTGAAGAGGATGATCAATTTCTGTTGAATATTGTTACTGGGGACGAGTCATGGATCCATCACTTTGACCCTGAAGAAAAATGACAGTGCATGGAATATTGACATGCTTCCTCTCTTTATCCCAAATAAAGTTCAAAACAGAGCCATCTGCCAGCAAGGTTCTTCTGACCATTTTTTGGGACTCACACAAAGTTTACCTAACAAATTTTTCAGAAGCTGAGAATACTGTCAATTCAGCATGTTTTTTTGAAACAATTTTAAAAAACCTTTCCCCAGAGGGTGTTTCCAGTTAGGAAGTCAACTGCACTGATTTTGTTGCTGCATGACAATGCAAGACTTCATACTTCTCACACAACACTTGATGCTCTCCAGAAGCTGAAATTTGAGGTTCTCCCCCATTCGCCTTACAGCCCGGACTTGGCACCAAGTGATTTTCATTTCTTTCCAAATCTGAAAAGGGATCTCGAGGAGACTCCTTTTACCTCAGATAATGGAGTGAAGCATGCTGTCACATAATGGATCAGACAAAAAAGCTCTGAATTCTGCATTGATGGCATGAACTTGTCTTGCATTGAGAAAAATGTATTGAACAACACAGTAACTTCATAGAAAAATATTAATGCCAATTTGTACCTACCATATTTTACTTTCATTTGAATTTTTGTTTTTGAAAATACATCATTCCTTTTTTGGATGTTTGACTGTGTGCATTATTATTCATCAGCCTACCCTCCTATTATATATATATATATATTTTTACATGCTATAGTTGGAACATAAAAGAACTATGAAAAAAGTTTGGTGAGTTACTCCTTTCACCCCATCTGAGTTAGAGGTCTCTTAACCTCCCAAATTTAACAAAAATAGGATTTACATTAAGTAACACAACTTTAGCTATTTAAGTGCTGGTGACACATAACAAAAATGAAAGTGCTTCTATAATGTTACACGAATCCTTCTATGGCAGTTGCAAGTGGATTTGAGATTGCTGCTCTCTGTGTGCCACAACATGATATAAATAGTTCCCTAATAAAATGCAAAACAGTGTAAATTTTTTTGCACACACAAACACACACATTTCAATGAAACAAAAGTAAAATACTACTACGTTCAAAAAGTTCTGGAACTTTTTGAATATTTGCCAAATGTCAGTGAATTATGTCATTCCCCGCTGAGCAAGCAAACAGCACGATGTGACCGACCACCCAGAATCGGTTTGATCCAGATCCAACATGTACAGCGTAGTTCGTGATTACAGGCATTCGAGGCTCTCTGTCACGAGAACAACGATGTCGAATTTTGAACATCAGTCAAGTGTAAAATTCTCTGTTTTGCTGGAAAAATCTTTCGCTGAGACTTTTCAAATGATTAAGTCTGCATCCGGTGAGAGTGCAGTCAGTTGAACTAGAGTTTATGAGTTGCATCGATGATTCTAAAACATGCGACAGAGTATCGAGGATGATGAGAGGTCAGGATGGCCTTCAACATCCACAATGGATGAATAAATTGCCATTGTCAAAGAAATTGTGAAAAATGACCGTCAAAAAACTATTGCAGCGATTGCAGAAGTTGCCATCTCAGTTGGAAGTTGTCATGCCATTTTAACAGAGAACTTGGGCATGCATCACGTGTGCCATTAAATTGTTCTTAAAAACCTGACACAAGAAAAAATGGGTGAGCGCGTGCAAGTTTGCGGGGATAACATCGATGCAGTGGATTCAGATCCCAATCTCTTGAATTGATTGATCACTGGCGATGAGACTTGGTGCTTTCTGTACGACCCCCAATCCAACCGACAGCCAAAAGTGTGGAAATCATCGTCATCACCATGAGCAAAAAATTCAAGGCTGACCGCTCCAAAGGAAAGGTCTTGTTAACAGTTTTCTTAGATTGCAAGGGGGTTGTACGCAGGGAATTCCTTCAACATGGTCGTACAGTCACTAAAGAAGAGTACATCAATGTCCTAAAACGTTCCCAAGAATCAGTGAGATGCAAGCAACCCGATCTTTGGAAGACCAGCTCGTGGGTGCTCCATCACGATATTGCACCAGCTCACAGATACCTCCTGGTGTCCGATTACCTGTCCAAACATCACATTCCCCTTCTTCCACAACCAGCTTATTCCCCTAATCTCACCCCGTGCGACTTTTTCCTTTTTCCCCAAATGAAGAATTTGCTTAAGTGTTCCGAGGAAGTGCAACGAGCTGTGACAGAAGCACTGGAGGATGTGGCAAAAAAAGGCTTGCAATCTGCATTTAAATATTTGTATGAGCAATGGCAAAAATGCATAGTTGCACAGGGTAACTACTTGAAGGAAACACCGCATAAACAAGTATTATCTGTACTCATTCTTTTTTAATATAAAAAGTTTCGGAACTTTTTGAACATAGTAATGCATTAAAAGGAACGTAAAAAAATCTCTAAAATCATAATTTTCTTCAGTGTGAAATCAATGTTTTCTTCTGCGGCACAGTACTCCATTGGCTAATGGAAAAAGTGGCATTTCTCCATGATGTCTTGAGAGCAGAATAATCATATCTGCCAGTTATTATACTTTGCTGTGCCCCTGAACTTCAACTACTGTATTTAAGTGGTTCTTTTACATTGTCCACATGCTGTCAAACTCAACTACTGTATTTAAAGGGTGTTATATGTATGGTTTTGGCAATTAATTTCACTGTGTTTACGTAAGAGCAAGGTTTTCTTTCTTAGACAAGTTATGCAATCAGAAGTAATGTTGCATCACCCACTGTTCATCATGCATGTAAACAAGATGTAATTACACTGTGTATTATATTATCCTCGTCAAGTAACAAGTGATGCGATGAGACGAGTTGGCAAGCAACTCTTTCATCATCAACTGTTTACTGTTTCATCATACATTTGAATTTTTGAATATGCTGAAATTAGGTGAGCTTAATCAAATGTTTATTTTGTGTTGACTGAATGCTTAATTTTCAGGTTTATAAAAGATTTGATTTGTACCAAAACTCTATTCAGTATGCAGTGTTTCATTTAGTATCTTGACTGTGGGAGACTATAATAATGTGTCATACTACTCTTTATCAAATATGACTGAAATTAATGAGTATTCACTTGAACAGCAGAAATTATTGAAAACGAGATTTTACAGGGAATATTTGAACTACATGTGAGTACCACAATAAAAATGCCTTGGACAAATACCCTCACTGCCGCTTGAACTGAATAGCTTCTAAAATACACTGCCGGACAATTGCTAAGGACGGATGACAATAACTACGATAGCAACCATAAAATGGAAGACAGGAAAATGTGGAAATTAGCATAAGTGCGGGATACAGTAAGACGTGTTGTGCGTATGCAAATTTTGGATTGCCGAACTTGTTCATGATGTCATAGCGCTGATAAGAGATATAAAGGATTTGACACGTATTGACCGTTGTTGTTCAAACGCAAAGTTGAAAGGGAAATTGACGAGCTTGCAATTTTCAGTATGTCTTCCCGACATCACCTAGATGATTTTACGCGTGGCCATATTATTGGCAAGATTGAAGAAGGGCGAAAAATAACAGATGTTGCCAGGGAGTTCGACGTCAGCCACAGTGTTGTTTCAAGGCTTTGGAAATCATTTCAAACAAATGGAGAGTGTAGCAAACGTCACGGGGGAGGTCTTGTTCGCAGTACGACACCTGCAGAAGATCGGTACATAGTGCTATCAACAAAAAGACACCGGCGCAGCACAGCTAGTGAGGTAGCAAATAAGTTTATGGCTGCTACTGGCAAGCGGATCTCCCGAAAAACTGTCGCCAGACGTTTGCATGAAGGAGGACTATACTCCCGCCGTCCTGTTGTATGCATCCCATTGTCCAGACATCACCGTACCGCCCGTCTGCAATGGTGCCATCAACATCGCAATTGGACTGATAACGACTGGTCTGCTGTCCTCTTCTCAGATGAGAGTAGATACAGTCTATCGTCTGATTGTCGACGACAACTGATCTGGCGTGATAGTGGTACTGCAGATTGTCCAGCAAACATACAGGAAAGGGACCGATATCTGACATGTAGTGTCATGGTATGGGCTGGCATCATGATCAATGGCCGTACGTCCCTCTATGTGCTTCCAACTGGGACTGTGACTGGCCAACGATACATTAATGATGTTCTGCTACCTCATGTTCGCATGTTCCGTGGTGCTGTTGGTGATAGATTCATTTTCATGGACGACAACGCAACATGTCATCGAACAGTCGCTGTCCAGGAGTGGCTTGAGAGCGAGGATATTCAACACCTCGTATGGCCAGCACGTGCTCCAGATTTGAATCCCATTGAAAATGTGTGGGATGTTTTGGGGAGGAGTCTTGCTGGTCGCCAATGCCCTCCAATAAACAAGGACACCCTCATCCATGCACTGACAGAGGAATGGGATAAATTACCCCAACAGCTGCTTGATAATGTTGTGCAAAGCATGACACGACGTGTGGAATCTTGCATCGCCCTCCATGGTGGCCATATCCCGTATTGACATCTTACGCCGGAACGCTTGCGGACGGTAATTGCATTTTTTTTTATGTATTCTGCACAAAATGGCCTGTTTGTCCCTTGAACACGTTCCAAAGCCTTCTGGATTTCAGAGCACAATAAATTGTCTTTCTTGTAATGTCCTGGCATTCTGACATTATTTGTATTTCACTTGGCATCCAACCACACTTACTTTTTTATGCGCTATATAGCCGTTTATGATCCGTCTTTAGCCATTGTCCAGCAGTGTACTACCACTGCCACTTCTGCTCATTAATATCTCTTAGTTCATTACTCATTCTTTCAACATGGCCAAGTCTCCTCAAAGTATTTGTCCCTACTCTACTAACATTTTGTTCCACATTACGTATCTGCAATTGTAACTCAAAAAAAAAAAATTATACACTTCAGTATTTTCCTTTTCAAGGACTTAAGTTAGACCTCATACAGTATTCTTGGCAGCTAACAAGGTAACAGAGTAGTGTACTTTGTGAAGTGTGGACCTCTCATACACATGAAAGGAACTGTACAAATCAATGGAGAGAGGCATATAAAACAATGTATGAATTTGCCTAACCTTTACCGGTAATTCAATGGAGAGGCACATAAAACAATGTATGAATTTGCCTAACCTTTACCATTCAATGGTGAGAGGCACATTAAACAATGTATGAATTTGCCTAACCTTTACGTTCAATGGAGAGAGGCACATAAAACAATGTATGAATTTGCCTAACCTTTACCATTCTGAATACTCCATAAGGATGAAGAGCTACATTACTGTTTGTGAAAATTGTAACACCATGAATGACTGCTGGTATTAGCTTGAAACTTGTAGGATATGTACAACAGGTTGGGACATGTAAATTATTAAAACGTCAGTGAAAATTTGCATGTGGTTTCAGAGCAGCATCCACTCTGAACTATTCAGTCTTGGGTATAAAGAGCTGGCTCAAATGATATGTTGCAATCAGTAAAGAGCCAACATTGACTTGAAAGGGTGTTTCTTGTGTTTCACAATATCCCATCACAGAAGAAGGTTACGTTATGAACACCTGATGGACTTTGACTGAGGAAGTATTGTTGGGATGAGAGGAGCTGGATTTTCCTACCGCGAAATTGCCACTTGTGTGGGATGAAACGTCAGTACAGTGATGCAAATATGGTGTCAGTGGGCAGGTGAGGCTTAGATGCACAGACATCTGGGAAATAGACCGCAAAATCGCATGACCACTCAGGATGACAAACAATTCTACTACATGGCAGTGACCGATCGCACAGTAGCATTCATGGTGTTAGTACAGCAGTGGACCACTGCCACAAGCCAGGCTTTGTCCTCCAGCACAATTTGACATCTGTGTAACATAGGAGTGGTCACTAGCTGCACATTCCTTTGACCTTCAGCCACAGATGCCTCAGGCTGCAATGGGGTCTAGAAAACAGACATTGGCATACTGATTGGCAACAGGTCCTGTTTACTGACATTTCAATTTGATGTACCATGATGATTGCATACATCTTTGAAGACATCATGGTGAATGGCACTTTGCAGCATCATACCAGCCCAACACCAAGCATCATGGTTTGGGAACACCATTGGGTTCAATTAGCAGTCTTGCCTGATTTGAATTGAGGGAACCCTCAACAGCCAGCATTACATCAGGGGTGTTTTAGAGGTAGATGTGATACCCTTCCATCAGAGTTGTCGTGGCATTATATTCTAGCATGACAGTGCTTAGCTATAGATGCAAACTAGAATTTTAGCTAAGTGGCCAGTGGCCGGTAAGTCCAAAAAAGTTAGTGGCCAAAAAAAGCCAAAAAAAAAAAAAAAAAACTGGCCGGTAAGTCAACAAATCTTAGTGGCCAAAAAGAAGCTTCCAGCATAATTAAAAAAAAAAAAAAAGAGGGAGGATTAATAGGAACTTTAATGTAACTGCAATTATTTACATGGATCTCTATCTGAACATTAAAGGCCACTTCAATGCGCAAAATGAAAACATTTTGTAATTTTTTTTTTCCTCTGGGTTTACTCATTTTCTAAACATTGATAGTATCGGTGGAAATTTACCATGTGTTAGTGAAAACCTCGATGTTTTGATGTTTTTGCTGATAACCCTACGAATTCATACTTTTCCATCTGCAGCAGTAAATGGGCACATCGGTGGGTAAAATCTCTACTCAATATAATGGTGATTACTCACCAAATCAAATTGAGTAATCAATAATATCTGTTAAAATGCTTGATGTATGGGTAGAAACCTCGATGTTTTTGTTTTTGACGTATTGGTTCCTGTAGTATCGAGGAAAAGAACTCTATTTCGTCGATGAAGCATCGACCAAAACTGCCAATTAACAACATAAAAATATGGTGTTGTTCCCTTCCTCTTTACAAGAATGCAACAAAAAGAAATTCATTTTCTTTATGTAGAAAATATTCTTTGCCAGTTTCAAACATCGGTAATGAAACCCCGATGTTAATCGAATTTTGTTTAAAAAATAATTTTACGTGAAATAATTTTTTGGAAATAGAAATTGCAAATTCAAAACGAATTTTCAAAGACTATTCTTCTGCAAGAAAATGAAGAAATATAATGATAACTCCCTTAATTTTGAATATACTCTTATAGATTTATGTTATTTTAAAGTGATTCAAAATCATCACTACCACTTGTCAAACTTTCACTCTCATTACAACTAAACATTTCAAGATTTCCTTACAAACAGATGTTATTCTAAGGTGATTCAAAATGCACGTCTGCAAGTACTGAGGAAAAAGCTGTCAGTAAAGTTCGTCCTCAGCTATCACACGAAATTGGAAAAAGATAGGGGGAATCGTAATTTGTTGAGTTTTGCTATTGTGTCGGTTTGTTTGGGAGAAACGAAATGAATAATGTGAAGAATTTCTAGTAACAAAACAGATTTTGTTCTCTTGCGCAACAAGGTCTGCAAAAAAATAAATAAACACGCTGTTGTCACAGGACGAGTTGCGCATTATTGCACTTTGAAAGGGGCTCAAAAAACTGATTTCCGACAGTGTTATGTTCTACAATTCATCCACAATCCCTTGTGAAGAGCCCTGCCTCAACTGTAGTAGGAAAAGTTTTGGCTGAAATTTGCCTTCCTCCCGTCACGTGGCGAAGGTGCGTGGAAAGACTACAGCGAATGCCAGCTTACGATGTGATTCTTGCCAGCTTACGATGTGATTCTTGCCAGCTTACGATGTGACTGTGAATTCTCATGATTTTTTCAATAATATTGCTGTTTGACGGTGTGATTCGTGGAGATTTCATTTCAAAACAATATGATTAATAAATGATATGATCATTCACACCGATATCTGCTGTCCGATTCGGGAACTACTCGGGTCAAAATCGAGGACTGATCATTCAGCCCACCGCGCTTTTAGCACAATTTGCGTAGGCAAATGAATCGATCGCCGTCGCACTAAAAGGGTTCTGCAACATCGAGGCTTAAACGTCGATTATCGGTGGTAAAACTTCGATGTTCAAAAGCATGGTGGTTTTTGCCATCCCTAGTTAGGACTGGTTTAACTTCCTTTTACCTTTACTTCTGAATTATTATATTTTTGTAAATTGGCACTAAAAATAGCAAATGGCCAAACTGGCGACCACTAAAATAAATGTAATCGCCAAAGTTGCCAGTTTATCGCCATCTGGCGAGTGCTAGTTTGCACCTATATGCTTGGCTATGTGTGGCCTGGAATGTCCAAGACCTCTTTCATGCACGACAGATATTTTCCCGTTGAAACATGTCTGGGACATGGTACCTAAGTGTCTGGCCTGTCAAGCATCTCAGCCAGTCACCACAAATGAACTCTGGTCTCACATAGAAGCAGCCTGGCAGGTTATTCCCAGGATGATATAAAAAATCTCTTCCATTCAATGGCATGCCGTGTAGAGAATGTTATTGTGGCTCGAGGTGGCTACACACTATACTGAGTTTTGAAACAAAAAAATCATGTGTAGCTCTACAAATGCAATCAGTTTTCTCTTCTTACATTGGGAATCTGTGATTTAAATTTAATTTGAATAGCACAATTTTTTTGGAGTGTTGCGATTTTCAAAAACAGTAGTGTACTTGGACATAAGTGCTCTGTCACAAAAAGCCCCTCTGAGCTTTTAACCATGAATGGAATTTTTCCAAGCCGTACACTGAAAGCATCTTCCAATTGTTATGTTCACTATCTGATATTCATTCTGTGCTGGTTTGTTTTTTATTCAGAGTTTTTTTTTAAATATGCGCAATATTTATAACTGTTGACTCTTGGGTACTTATCTGGTTTTCATAGTTTTTGTAAAATTATGTCAAAAACTTGTAGTATGAGTTTTGAAGGATTATAATCTACAAGGAAGGTATGAGAACGTAAAAACTGCATACTATTTGAGTGAGTGTGTGGAAATGGAGACCTTTTGAACTTGAAAGGGCATTCATTTCAAGTCTCGTCTCTCAGATAAGAAAGGCTTGCTCTGGCCCCAGTTTCAATTCCTCCATTAATGTCTTGAGGCTAAAGTCAGTGACAAATGAAGGTGTTGAACAGCTCTATACAAGGTGGATCAAGATGTTGCTGAACCTAGGAGATCCACATAGATTGTATGTTCCAACATGTTCAGGAAGTGAGACTTAAGAGATTAGAATCCCAAACCTCCCGCTCATTATGCCAATTCATTTTTGCACTCTGTCAGTTTCAGATATTATGGGTATTTGTTACAATTAGCCTGTAACTTGCTTTTTGTTTCTTTTGGTGAAATGTGACCCACACATTACATATGCCATCTCACTTTTGTAGTCTGACAATTTCAGATACTATGGATATTTATTGCAGTTAATATAAGCCTCTTTCTTTTTTTTTTTTTTTTTTGCAAGATTTTTTACCATACACTCTACATTATTTAATTATCGAATTTTCCAGCACACAATCCATGAATTATCTGTTCCTAAAAGTTTAAATTCTAGCCACTGTAGATTGTACGACAGTGCGGATAATACGAAACTTCTTTTTTTTTTTTTTCGTGTAAACTTCAAAAATGGAGCTTTAAGAATGCCACATGGTTGACAATAATATGCAGTGTCACTGCATCACCATATCTCCCCTCCCTTGGCTTTTACAAAAACGTCTGTGTGTATGTGCATGTAGATATTTCTTCTCTGGGAAGGGATTGCTGCTTTGTAAAAGTTAAAGGATGAATCATTGCCTACGGCAAAGCACGTTGACCTTAAATAGGGAGTGCCGTTTCCATTCCATAAAACATTAAGAACATGCTGCTCTGAACAGTGACGTCACTCCCCCTCCCCCTCCCCACTCCCACTTGTTTATTTTGCTTTACTTCAAAGAGAATGCCTCTGGCACTACAGCTCCAAGACTGAAGGGGAGAACTTTGGCACCATCACAAATTATTTGCGGTCTGAAATCCAGTGTTTCAGTTGTTGATGTAATTTAAGCATTACTCAGAGTTACAGTATGATTGCCACAGAAATTAAAAATATATGTCACAACCATTTGAAAGTTGCAAGGTATTGTAACAGTAACTTTTTTAAATTTTCAAAAAATGTCAGCGATTTTACATTTTTTTAAACTCATTAAATGGAAAGAAAGTATATATATACAGTAAAACGTCGAAAATCCGGCATCGACGGGACCGGATGAGTGCCGGATTTATGAAAATTCCCGATTTCCGAAGCTATCCAAAAATTGCGTAACAGGTGTTACTGAAGCACGTACTTACACGCAACAGGTCACTTTAACGAAAATTTGCTCATCTAGGCCTTATAAATATGCAGGGATCGTGCTGCCGATCACATTCTTCGCAATTCGCCAAAAAAAAAAAAAAAAAAAAGTTTGGGCAATGGAAAAAAGTTTTGGTGAAAATATTGGCGATTACTTTTTTGTACTATATACAATGTGTCCAAGAATTATTGGACACACTAGAAAATTATATAAAACAAAACATTAAACAGATAGAAAGAAACTGACTGTACTTACTTACAATGTAACTTCACAAGTTAATAAATTTTGATGTGAGATCCCTTGGTTGCTCGTAAGTACATCCAAGCAATACTCGATTTCATGCCATGTATTGGCAAGCATCTGAGGAGTTATGGAATTAATAGAAGCTGTGATACGCTGCTTCAGTTCCTGCAAATCAGCACTAGGCATCTGATAGACACGATCCTTCACATAACCCCACATGAAATAATCCAATAGAGTTAGATCTGGAGAACAAGGAGGCCACGGAATGGGACCACCATGCCCAGTCCATCTGTTGGGGAAATGCTCATTAAGGCACTTACGTACCCATGTTGACTAATGCAGTGGCACGCCGTCTTGTTGGAAAATGACATTGTCATATCTTTTGATCTGGGGTATAGCGAAATTTTCTAGCATATCCAAGTAAATGTCACCATTTATGTTTTTTTTTACAGAAAAAGAAAGGGCCAATCACTTCTCTTTTTGATAGGGCTCACCTCACATTAACTTTTGGAGAATCATGTTCCAGTTCAATAGGAGCATGAGGTAGTTCACTGCCCCATATGCTACAGTTGTGACGATTCACAATACCTGATACATGAAATGTGGATTCATCACTAAAAATTACAGTATTGAGAAAGTTTTCGTCGTTTTCCACTCGATTCAGCACATCCACAGCGAAATCGTATCGCAGGGTGTGATCGTGTACATGCATCTTTTGCACTATTTAAATTTTATGAGCATGAAACTGTAATTTCCTGTGCAAGATATCGTGAACGGTCAATTTCATAATGCACTGTTCTCTGCTTGCTTTGCGAACTGATTTCCAGGGGCTTTGTTGGAAACTTTCATTAACTTGGTCAACCATCTCACCGCTGACACTAGACCTACTGGCTCCTCCACGATGTTCTTTCTTTAAACTGTTTCATCCACCGCTTAGTTGAATTCGTTGACAAAGGATTACAACCATACTCTAAACGGTACCGTCTTTTAACTTTATTGACAGACAGTAATTCAGCAAGCCATAACACACACATTGACTTCTGCTGTACGGATGACATGACTACTGATTGCGCATTTCTCATACATTCCTCATCAGGCCACACCTAGCACCATCTATCGGATTCTGTGAATAACAATTCTGCAAAACAAAAACATAGAAACTGTGTTAGTAATACGTGACATAGAAAAACAGACAATGCTCATAGTTTTTTTGTATATAATTTTGTAATGTGTCCAATAATTATCGGACACCTTGTATTATAAAACTCTTGTGGATTGCACATCTGTTTTTTAACTTTTACTATGAATTTTGTCTGTGGATTATACGCTGACTTTTTTTCTCTCGTGCTGAATTTTACCATTTGCGGATTATACACCGCCACAGATTATATGCCAAAAAATATGGTATATTCTTAAGGATCTTCATGGCCAAACACAACAGAAAGTAAATAAGTGTTTTTATTACCTGAGGCATTCTTTGCAAGTATAGTATTTGGTAACTTTCCATGTTGTTTTTCAGCATTTGTAATATGTCCTTAATTTAATACATTGTCATAACTATGTTAAAAAATTTTTTGAGATATAATGTTTACTTCATATGTTTTTCTCTACAGCTCTTGACAGAGGTGCTGAAGTTCATGTATTAAAGTATGAAGATAAAGAAGTGGTTTTGTGTGTTGAAAGGAGACTGGAAGTTACCCTTTATCTTTCTATGTCAAGAAAACCTGTTGTAGTTTCTGTTTTGGAGTTTTGTGATGAAAAACCTACTCCTCGTGAAGTATGCATGGTTGAAGGGAAGATACTAGTTTTAAATGATGCTGGCAATAAAATTTGTATCCTTGCAATCTGACATTATGTACTGAATTGTAGACAAATTGCTGTTGCTTATTTTCTATTTTTTTTATGTCTTCAATATTATTAAATTTTTAATTATTCTCAGTTGTATTTCCATATGAAGATTGCTCAGGATTGATGGTGTGCTTAGTGTTCAGTGGCATTGAACATCAACCTGACATCCAAATTTCACAAATTCCTGTGAATTTATTCTCCAAGGCAGAACTGTACCTAAAACAGTGTGCATTTGATAAATATGTCTTAGAGCTGTATGCCCATGACTTGTTGAAGTCATTGACATAACCATGACTACAGCATATTTCTTAACTGAGTGAAACTCTTTTTAACATTTTTACATTTCAATAATTAAGCTGTAAGTTTGTTTTCTTGAACATGAATAGTTGTTCATGTTCTTTTAAGTATTTGTAGATGTTTAAAAAAAATAATCAATTTTTCCTCAACTTCACATAGCTGTTTTTTGTATTTCAAGCAATATTAAAATAATTGAAGTGGACTTGAAGAAATGTAGTATGAAACCAGAAGATGTTGGATGTGTGCAAACATTTGCTGCTAGTTCTGGAATAAATGCCATTGCGGTTTATACGGATAAATGTAAATTATTTTGGTTTTCATTAGATACTGCAGCAGCTGTTGTCACATGTGATGATTCATTGCCCTCAAGTGCTGTTACTGCTTTTTCTAAGAGGTTTCCATCAGTAAAACAACTGGACGATGGCTTTAGAAGTTTTCCAAATGCCAACATGGGAGTTTTACACCCTGTCTCACTTCCATGCGATATCCCATTCACTCTGCAACAAATAACTCTCCACAGCAGTAAACTGTATTTCTTACTTCGTTGTAAAACAGACACTGTAGTTGGGGTGCATCCTTTAGACCTGGAAACAGAAACTGTCTTTACTAGGTAAGAATATGGAAGTTTAACACCTTATGCTTATTAGGTGTATGCATTTGTACAGCTTTGATATGCACATGCATTAGCATAATTAAGAAAAAGTTATTTGGTATTCATGTAGTATAATAGTCATATTCAACTGCAAATAGTATTGATTTGTTATTACATTTCTCAAAATGTAGTACTAACATCCATTTATGCACAAAAATAGCTTTACTGAATCACTATAATTTCTGTTTTGACCATTTCCATCTCAATTCAGGCAGGTGTGACCAACATGTGTCAGTTGGCCACCTCCAATTTTTTTGAAAAAATTATGGTAGATACCGTACTCCTAATAGAGGTATAAAGTACTGCAAAAGGATTTTTCATAAAAAAATTTTTTTGGTTGAGCTACAGCATTTTGAAAATAGGCAAAAAATACACCCGTGACAAAAATCATGTGAAATGCCAAATTTTTAAGTGCACACTGCTCCTGAACTATATAACAGGTAGAGACTCATTTTTTTTTTTTCATTTTGAAGCTATTGAATTGACCTTTCTTCAAATTCACAGAAATTGGTCAAACGAATATTGCCAGATGGCAAAAAAAAAAAAAAAAAAAAATATGTTTATTACAAAAAATTTTAATTTTCCACAAATTTAGGATTTTTTTATTTTTTTTAAGAAAAAGACTTATCAGGTGGGTGTTGTGCCAACCTACACCCCTACTAGGGTTGTCCTAGCAGTCATTTTATTTTTATCCTGTGATGCTTGTAACTCATAAAATAATTTTTAAAATATACAAAATTTATTCTGAAATTTTTTCCAAATAATGTCCTAATGGTAGGTCGTTTACTGGGGGAGTCAGGTTACTGGATTTTTGCCTTAAAATTTTCTTACATATTTTTGAAAATGACACTTTTTTTCAATTTCTTCCTTTTTTTTTTTTTTTTTTTCCAATTTTTGAAAAATGGCACTTTTTTTCAAATTTTTGAATTCAGTGAAAAAATAAGAACTGTAAATATTATTTAGTAAATTTTTAATAGCAGGAGCACACAATTCACGGCAGGGCACGCACTAAGCATTCACCAAGTCGTCAAATGTGACTAAATCCGAAAATAGCGAGAAAAAAATTAGTAACAGTGAAAATGGTGGTGAATGATTTTATGAAACTTAGGCAATTTTTGACTCATGGGTTAACTGCAATTTGCATCAATTTTTGGGCTAAACTACAGCTGATATGATTTCAAAGTTTGATTTTCCAAAGCTGTGGCACTGAAAATGGTACTGTGCGATGCAATTTTTATGGAGTACTGTGAAACACCTATTAAGGCTGCTTGAGAGTCATTGGGGGAGTCAATGAAAATAAGAGCTGCTGAAGGTGGGGGATATCGAGAGGGAAGAAACTCTTCCGTAATTTATAATGAACGGATCCAGAGAAATGGGATAGCAGAGGTTTAACAGTCTGCAGCACATAGTCCAGTGTTGGTGTTGCACTTTGCTCAGAACTGATCTGTAATTCTACCTGATGAAGCGCAAAGTTACTATTGGCAAACAGTGTCCAGATCTCACTCTTTACATGCATTGCATACTTTCCAAATGAGACTAAGTCTTTTGTGGTATGTGTGCCATTCTGCTAATAAAAAGTGACTTGTCCTTTGGAAGAACAATTTAAAACAATTGTTTACATCTCAGATGGAGCAGCTGGGCAGTTCAAAAACAAATATCAGTTCTATGAACTTATGAAGGGGGACCCAAATGTAACAAGAAAGTGGATCTTCTCAGCCACAGGCCAATACAAGAACAAGAGTGCATGTTATGGTGTGGGTGGCCTGTGCAAACATTTTGCTACTAAATTCAACTTACAGAAAGAAGGTTCACAAACTATAAGAGATGCACCTTCATTTGTTGAAACTGTCTCCCCATTGATCCCAAAGACTTAACTTCTACTCCTCACAACTTATGAAGTTCAATCCTATCGAACCAGCAAAGTAGAAGAGTGGGATACAGTAAAATCTGTTGTTGGAATACAGTCGCAGCATTCCTGGTTAGTACAAGGAAATAAACCATCAATGGCCAGAACAGTCCGGCACCCACATAAAGCAGTGAAATTTTCAAGCCAACAACAGCAACAACAACAAAAATACCCATTTCCTGTGAATGATTTTCAAATAGGAGAATTTATAGGATGCATTTATGACGATAACTGGTGGATGGATGGGACAGATTGCAAACATATCTAAAGAATTCGAGGACATAACAGCATCTTTCATGCACCCTCATGGACCAGCCAGAGGTTTTTGGTATCCAGAAGAATGTGGCAAGAAAACAGACAAGTGCCCTTAAAAATTGTACTTCTAAAGGTGAATGCCCCAACTCCTGTTGGACGTTCTGCATGACTTCATACCTTTTATGAGAAGGAAATGGATAAAATCCAGCAGCTTTTCTCAGTTTGAATAATTTGTAGTTGTGATGGTAAGCTCATAATTTTTCTTTAATAGCAAATTTTCGGAGAAAACTCTTCTCCTTCTTCCGGCTGACTTGTTGTTGTCACAACAAGTCAGCCTGAAGAAGGAGAAGAGTTTTCTCCGAAAATTTGCTATTAAAGAAAAAATTTCCTAGTAAAATCCCATAAGTTACTTTAGATTATTAATTCAATTAAACTAGGAAGCCATTTCTCAACATGAGCTTTATTCATAATTTTGTTTTTTTGAGGCCTTTTTTATTTATGTAAATAGAAATTGAATCTTAACTGCAACTGAGATAATGTATTGTATGTATAGACTTTGGATTTAAAAAAATTAAACATGTACATAGGTGACAATTATTGAAAATCATAAAAATGACTTTAAAATATAGATTGACACTGCAATTTGGAATATATACTCAGGTAAACTTTTCAGAAATATCTTTCGAAGTTTTTTTTTAATAATAACCCAACCGTGAGGTTCGAGCAGGAGAGAAGTGCATTTTCAAAAATTTGTAGGAAAATTTCAAGGCAAAAATCTAGTAACCTGATTCCCCCAGTTAACTACCTACCATTATGAAATTATTTGGACAAAATTTCAGAATTAAAGAAAATGGGGTTTTTGAGATATTGCAATCCAAAAATGTTGATTTTTTGAAATTTTGTATATTTTAAAAATTAATTTTATGAGTTGCATGCATCACGGGATAGAAATAAAATTACTGCTAAGACAACCCTAGTAGGAGTGCAGGTTAGCACACTTGCGCACCTGATAAGCCTTTATCTTAAAAAAAAAAAATCCCAAATTTGTGGAAAATTAAAATTTTTTGTAATAAATATAGACTTTTTTGCCATCTAGCAACATTCCTTTGATTGATTTCTGTGAATATAAAGAAAGGCCAATTCAATAGCTTCAAAAAAAAAAATCGAGTCTCTATCTGTTATAGTTCAGGAGCAGTGTGCACTTAAAAATTTGGTGTTTCACATGATTTTTGTCACGGGTGTATTTTTTGCCTATTTTCAAAATGCTGTAGCTCAACCAAAAATTTTTTTTTATGAAAAATTCTTTTGCAGTACTTTATACCTCTATTAGGAGTAGCTACCATAATTTTTTCAAAAAAATTAGAGGTGGCCAACTGATACCCCTGCCTGAATTGAGATGGAAAGAAGGGTCTTTTATGCCTTTTGGGGAGTGCTCAATAGTAGAAAACAGATGTTAGCATTTGGCAGTTATTACATATTGTTTCATTCCCTTCTGTCAATATTTTTGCCATCCATTGTACAGATGTGTGGAGTCAAGGCCATCTAGAAAACACAAGGCCATGACAATAAAGAAATGAGTTCCTTCTTTTAGTGACGTCACACAGAAACCAAGGCTTCCGTTTGGTTTCCAATGCTGTCGTATGTGATGTCAAACACGACACCGGCGTATCAGTCTGTGTAATGTGAGAGTGACATCATAAACAGAGGGAACTCATTTCTCTAATGCCACGGCCTTGTTTTTTCTAGACGGCCTCGGTGGAGTGCTAGAATATGCAAAATTTGTTTGAGTGCTGTGTATCTGTTTTCTGAGAATTTGTTGTGAATGCCATTAATAGATCACCATCCAACTACTTATTCTGTTTTGCCGACTTTTTGTTTAAGTTAATTGAAATTTTGAAGATGGCAATCCGATTTTTGGTGTAAATGTGACAAATTAAAATGTTTATAGTTATATTTATACTAATAAAGGTACCAGTAAAGTACCAAAACTGTGAGAATATCTGCTAAGATCTCAGTTTTTGGATTGTTACCAATCTGCCATTGCCATTTCATCAGTAGCTTCCATGTGTTTTTAATGTGATTGATATTGTTACCTAAACATATATTTTCCTGTATTACTACCAATTTTTACCTATACTACTCTTTTTATTGGTCACAGTGTTTTTTTTTGTACTTTTTTTTTTTTTTTTGAAAAAAGAAAATTAAAAGAAAAATGTGGTTTCTGCAATAAAAATTAAATATTTGAAAAAGTGGTTCAACTTTTAAGTATAAAAATTTTGGTAGGTATTTTGCATAGTAGTTTCTGAAAGCTGAATGATTTCAAATGTCTTATTATTACAGTAAGCTAAGGTTCGTTTCAAGTTTGTGAAAATAATACCGATAAAAGTACTTTGCTAACCTTTCAGAGAATAATGCTAATAAAGTCCTGTAATGTTTTGATGCAGCTACATTGAGAAGGGGCTCTGGAATCCACTGTAAAACAATAATGAAAAACAAGTTAGTAAAATCATGCAATGCATTGATTATGATACGCTTTCCAACATACCAGAAATCATTACTCAAGTTATGAGAATAATGGCTGTGGAATAAATCTCGCTCCTGTGTCCTGACCTTTGACATCATTTTGATGATTTTAAACAGAATTGGTTCAGTATACCTCCAGAACAACATACTAAAGTTTTGTCACAATGGTAGCATTTTTAGTCAAGTTATGAGGATAATGGCTGTGGAATAAATCTTGCTCCTGTGCCCTCACCTTTGACCCTATTTTTATGATATTCAACCGAACCGGTTCAGTATACCTCCGGAACAACATGATAAAGTTTTGTCGCAATCGAAGCATTTTTACGTAAGTTTTGAAGCATAAGGGCGATGGAATGGATCCCGCTCCTATGTCCTGACTGACCCTATTTCACCTATTTTCGATAGGGTTTGTCCCCAGGTTGTCCTCCCCTACCACATACTAAAATTTCATTAAAATCGAACCATTTTTACGCGAGTTATCATGCTGACAGGTGGACAAAACTGGAGCATATACTCTTCTTCAACCTACGGTTGGAAAGCGTAAAAAACGGCATCACAAAATCCAACCCAAATGGAGGGAGAAAAATAGAAATAGAAATTAATGGTATGCAAGCTTTCTGCACTCTCAGTTAGCTGCAAGATTTTGTGCATTTGATGTACACTACACTCTCATTATAAGAAACTTGGATATAAGAAATTTGCAGTTATAAGAAAGAAATTTATAACTTTGGTTGGCCCAATGTTAAAGTATAGGAACGTTTAATGTTTATAAGAAAACAAAAAAAGTCAAATTTTGATTATAAGTAAGTTCCGAAAAAATTATTTATAAAATAAAATTTTCTTCTACCTGTATTGCAATGTTTCTTCTCTTCTCTTTATCTCCCATGGAATTTCAAGGCCATTTTTTGGAGCGACTTCTACCAGATATTGCACGTCATTTTTTTCCCTTTTGCTCCTCCCCGCAATGCATGATAAACGTTTCCTTGGAAGGGGTAAATCTCGTTGTGACTTAACCCTTCCAAGAATTCTAGGTCGTCACCTGCGCATTCATAGATGAAGATCGGTATATTGCTACATACAGTATATATGTATTCTTTGTTCTCATCTTTTCATTTTGCACTGTTTTTGAATTTTATTTCTTCTTTTGAGTTAGCGAGTGAAAGCAATCTGACTGTTTGATATGAAAGGACGCACCTAAAATTGCGCACCAACGATTGGAGCAACCTTGGAAGCCATGTTTGAATGACGTAGCTAGTGTGAGTTCATGTGGAGAGAGCTCATTGGGACATTTACTGGTGTGCAGATGCAGGATTTGTGGCAGGGAGAAATTGGTGTGCAATTAACGGTGCTCCCCGATTGTCATGTCCAACCCAATCAGACATGACATGAAGCGTTAGAGTTGTTACAGTTCTGAGTTGTTAGAATTTTTCAGTCGCTCATGTACAATGGCACCAAAGCATAAAGCTCTGTCAATCGAGCAAAAGATAAAGGTCTGTAAATCAAACTCATTTTTGTCATGTGGCTTCCTAGATTAATGTATTCAAATTAGTTAAATATTTTATGGGATTTATCTAGATAAATTCTTAAAATTTCTGCAAATTTTTAGAAAGAACTCGTCATGGTCTTCCCTTACGGTTAACCTTGACGGTTACAGTGATTCTGTAAAATGTCTTGCCAGATGTTAAGCAGCGAAAATCCCTTACAGTCATTAATGATGAAGTTCTGGTATTTTCCAATTTCAAGTCCCTCTTTCAATTTTCACTTCAGGAAGTTGGATTGATGTCCATTGACAGTCAATGAGTCCCAGTTCATGCAGTGTCCTGTTTCTCTAATGTGTCTGTCTAATCCTGTCTTGTTTGAACAATTTTTTATTGCTGCCTTGTGCTCCGCAATGCGAGTTTCCAGCCTATGGCCTGTTTCTCCCATGTAGTATTTTCTACAGCTGCAGGTTACTTTATAAATTACGCCTTGCATTTTTAACAAGTTTTCTTCTTTTTGAATCAAACTAGGGCAAATTTTTTTTAAGTTTGTTGTCTAAATTAAAAGCTAATCTAACATCAAATTCACTGCTTATTCTCTTTAAAGATTCAAACAAACCTTTTTGATACATAATTTTTCTTGTGAACCTAAACTTCTGCTTGCTTTTTTTTTTTTTTGTTTATCTTGTTTGAGTAATTTATCTATTTCCTTTTTGGGTAGTTGTTTTCTGTTAGCATTTCTTCCAGTTCATCCATGTGGACTTTTTTTCATATCTTCTGAGGAGACTAAATTATTTATTTTTTCTAAAAATTGGTTTTACTTTTCTTCATTGAATATGGACGAGAGGAGTTAAAATCTAGTGTTTTGTTTGTATCCAAAGGTTTTCTGTACATTTTTGTGAGGAACTTATCTTTCTGGACATAGATGGTCAAATCCAAGAAGTTTAATTTTCCTTCAGTTTGAACCTCCAATGTGAACTTAAGGGAATCATCTAATTCATTAAAGCACCTTAGAATTTTTTCTGGAAGATTTTCATTTTTGCTATCTATAATGAATAAGATATCATCCAATATCTGTGATAAATGCAAAAGTATGAGGGCTGAACCAGTACCTTTTCTTCCAGCTTTCCTACATAGTAATTTGCCAGCAGTAGGGAGAATGGGGAGCCTATTGCTAGTCCAGACTTTTGGAGGAAAAATCTTTTCTCAAATTGAAAAAAGTTGTTTTTTTAAGGAGAAAATCAGCACTTCAAAAATCCCCACTAATAAATTCCTTGCTTGATTATGAAAAACAATTTTGTCTGCCAGGTCATCTGCTAAAAATTCTATAAGCTGATCTAAATTTATGCTTGTGTACATAGAAACTACGTCGAAGCTGTTGATAGCGAAATGAAAAAGATTGATATTGCCACAGAATTCGGAATTCCAGCCTCCACACTTTCCAACATTTTAAGCACACAAGAAAAAATCCTGTCCGGCACCATAAAGCATGATTGGAAAAGGATTCGAGCTCCCACATATTCTGACGTTGAAAGTGCACTACTCTCGTGGTTGAAAGACATGAGGGACCGCAATCTACATATTAGTGGTGCTATTTTGGAAGAGAAGGCCAGATTCTTTGCCGTTGGATTTGGACATACCAATTTCAAGGCCAGCAGCAGTTGGATTAGCAGATTCAAAGATCGATATGATATTGTTTGCCATCAGCTGTGTGGTGAGTCTGCCTCAGTTTCCAAAACCTCTGCAGAGGAATGGATGATCAAGTTAATACCGATCATTGTTAAATATGATGCACGAGATGTTTACAGTGCAGATGAGACTAGATTATTTTTCCGAATGATGCCGGATAAAATTCAAAAACGAAAAATGTCATGCTGGTAAAAACGTAAGGAGCGCTTGCTACTTCTTGTATGCAATATGGATGGTTCAAACAAGAAAAAATTGTTGTGAATGGTAAATTGAAGAAACCTCAGTGTTTTGCAGGGATTCCATGTTTACCAGTGAAATATCTGTCTAATAAGAAAGCTTGGGTGACTTTTATCTTTGAAGCGTGGTTAAAGGAATGGGACAATGAAATGAAGACACAAGAAGAAAATTCTGCTTGTTTTGGACAACTGTCTCACCCATAGGTGTTGCATAAAGCTGGATTCAATTCAGGTGTCGTATCTCCCTCCAAACACCACTTCTGAACTGCAGCCTCTTGATCAGAGGATCATCCGGTGCCTAAAAGAACATTATCGGAAGAGACTAGTAAGGCTGATGGTTTTAAACATGGAGGCAAGAAAGGAGACGAAAATGGATGTGAAAATCGCCATTGATTTTGTACACACCACTTGGAATTCAGTGGACTCTACAGTAATTAAGAACTGCTTTCGAAAAGCTGGATTTTGTAAGGAAGAAAATTCTGAACTGGAACTAAACTTTGAGGATGAAGTTCCCCTTGATAAGTAAGTTCAATTGGATGTGGAAGGTCTTTTGAGGATTTTGCCACCACAGATCACGCTATGCAGTGTTAGTGCCTGTCAAAGATGGTCTGAGCCATCGACAAGGCGTGGGCAGTCACACCTCATTGATGACAGATGTCAGCACAGGCTATCTTGTCTCGTCCACACCAACAGGAGGGCTACTGTGGCTGACATTACCCATAATTTCAATTGTGGTGAAGGGCCCAATGTGTTCGAACACATAGTTCATCTTACGCTCTTGGATATGGGTCTCCGCAGCCACAGATCCATTCCTGTGCCTATGCTCACAGCCGTTCACCCTCGTCAACTCATGCAGTGGGCATGTAGTCATCGACATTGGACCATAGAAGACTGGAAGAGGGTCTCATGGTGAAACAAATCCCATTTTCTGTTACACCGTGTCAACGTCAATCTTGTGTGTGACCTTTACCCAAGGAAGCCTTCTCACCTGGATGCATGATGGAACGGATCCAGGCAGCTGGAGGGAGTGTGATGATCTAGGCAATATTTTTGTGGGGAACACTTGGACCCATATAGAGTGAACTCTGACAGCTATCATGTACCTGAACATCGTGACTGACCAAGTACACCCCTTTATGGCGACTGTATTCCATGACGGAGATGGCGTCTTTCAACAAGACAATGCTCTATGCCACAGTGCAAAGAAGGTTCAGGAATGATTCCAAGAACATGAAGAGGAATTCCATTTATTGTCATGGCCCCCAAATTCGTCAGACATAAATCTTATCAAGCATTTGTGGTTTGATGGAGAAACGGATACGAGCAGCATCACCCCAAACACATAATTTACAGGAACTGCAGGATCTTCTGTGGCAGTCATGGGACCAAATATCAAGAGACACATACCACCATCTCATTGAATCTATGTCTCATGAGGTGAGGGCTCTTTTGGTAGCGAGAGGAGAACCTACATCATATTAGGTAGGTGGTTTTGATGTATTGGCTGATCAGTGTATGTCCATATTCATATCAGAATGAAATAAAGTGTGCATATTACTTTAATCATTTTATGTGTGTCTTACAGTAGCATTTATCTAGCAAAGTTTCAGTCATTGTGCTTTGAATGGAGACATAAATCAAGTTGCTTTGTTTAAGCAACAAAGTTCAGTAGGTGAACTAGCTAAAATGTTTGTTTACAGAAGGATTTTTCTTTGTTCTACAAGTAAAATTGGTCTTTCAGTGATAATAAGTGTTTTTATGCAATGAATATTGAATCAAGAAAATTCCAAATCAAACCTGGGTCCTGAAATACTTCTATTGTGGGTGTCATTTAAATTTGTAATATATGATCTCGGTATGCTCATAAAAAAATTATTGTTCTGCTGCGGACAAAGGAAAAACAGTTTCTGGCCACTGTTGATTCATAGAAAAGTGTAAGAATTTACTGTTTATGAAAAGGTTGTGGTATTGTGGCTTTTGTTATTGGCATGTTAACACAAATAACAATTTCATACAAAAAAAAAAAAAAAAAATGTGCCCACTCTCTTAAAACAACTATTTCCACCTGCCAACTTCAGTTAACAACTGGGACTACAGAATTGTGCCCTATTGATGGTAACAAGTTTCATGAAAATTAATCAAATATGAAAAATATTACAGTTTTTATATTTTGTTCTTTGATTTCATCATCCAACTGCAGATTTTATCAGTATGTAATTAACGGTTGGTGAGCAAAGCAAGTGGGTATTATATCCCACATACATACATATCATTAAACTGCTCTCTGGAATTCAGAGGTTAGCTCCTCAAAGAAAGACCATCTGCCAAATAAACATTTAACTGTTGGAACTAGAATTTACTTACTGTTGGTGTATCAATTGTCTCTATTTACAACAATCTCGGCACACAACTTGAGCTTCCTTAACATACATAACATGCCGCATACAAGGCCTTTTGTACTTCATACTGATAATTCTTTTTCTCAAGTGGACATTCCTGAATTCGGTCCTCCCATGACTTCCTTGGCCTTCCTCTGCCTTTCCTTCCTGCCACTTGGGCTGAATTTTTTTCCTTAGTAAGCACCTCATCACTCATTCTTTCAACATGGCCAAACCACCTAAGAATATTAGTCTCCACCTTACTAACAACATTTTGCCTCACATTACACAACTGCAGCACATCTTCATTCCTCACATGATCAGAGCATGTTTTACCACAAACACCCATAAGTAACGCATCTCCTCAGCACACATAACATTCCTATGTCTTTTCTGCAGTACTCAGGTTTCACTGCCATACATCAGAGTAGGAACAATTACACTATCACAGAAAAACTTTTTAGCTATCCGTAGTGATAACCCAAGTATGGGAGCTTCACCTATATGATATTCTAAGTTTCCAATAACATGCTGAAATGTCATTTTTGATGAAAAACACGAGTCCTTTATGAAAAGGTTCTCTGTTTGTGATAAAACTTTCTTCATGTTGTCTCCAGGACTCTGTGTCTGGCATAAGGAGGAAACTCGTTGATAACTTTAAAATCTCAATATATAAAAACTTTACTCTAAAAGCCTTAAAAATACTGTAGTTTCTACAAAAATGAAATATGATACAGCAAAAACGAATTGGGTGAACATACAACCAAATTGATACGAAATGGAAAAAAAAAAAAAAAAAATTAGACGAATTGGAACGAATTGGGAGAACATACCTTTCACTGTAGCGTCATTTGTTGAGTGATTACATTGTTCCAACCACGTCATCGATATGATGGGATTCCCTCAAGGCATACACCACACTGAAATTCTACTCTCAACCTAGTATGTCACCAAACTTCACAAAAGAATATGAAATAACCCACACAAGCACCAGCTTAAAACACTAAAATTCTCAAGTACGAAAACGGTCGAACTCTTGTCATGTATGACGTAAAAACACATCTGAAACATTACAATACTGCCTTAAAACGAAGTAGAAAAAGATATGTGTCCTTTGTGATCACACTCACTTTGCCACATGATCACATCACACACTCACTCTGCCATGTGATCACATCACACACTCACTCTGCCACGTGATCACAAAGGACATAGCAGATATTGTCCCTGAAGATGGTAATACGTACAATTACCAAAATGCATAGGAAAAGAATATTGGAAGGACATCATTCCTTATGCTTAGGTCACCGTGATTTGGCATTTCGGGAGGTTTTTGTGTTATTTAGTATCTTTTTCTACTTCGTTCTAAGGCAGTACTGTAATGTTTCAGATGTGTTTTTACATCGTACACGACAAGAGTTCGACAGTTTTTGTACTCGAGAATATTAGTGTTTTAAGTTGGTGCTTGTGTAGGTTATTTCATATTCTTTTTTTCTTTTTTGAGAAGTTTGGTGACATACTAGGTTGAGAATAGAATTTCAGTGTGGTGTATGCCTTGAGGGAATCCTGTCATATCGAAGACGTGGTTGGAACAACATAATCACTCAACAAATGACGCTACAGTGAAAGGTATGTTCTCCCAATTCGTTTAAATTCGTTCCAATTCGTCTAATTTTTTTTTTTTTTTTTTTTTTTCATTTCGTATTAATTTGGTTTTATGTTCACCCCATTCGTTTTTGCTGTATCAAACTTCATTTTTGTAGGAACTACAGTATTTTTAAAGCTTTTAGAGTAAAGTTTTTATATATTGAGATTTTAAAGTTATCAATGAGTTTCCTCCTTATGCCATACACAGAGCCCTGGAGACAACATGCAGAAAGTTTTATCACAAACAGAGAACCTTTTCATAAAGGACTCGTGTTTTTCGTCAAAAATTACACTATCATATACTGTCATTTGGGACTTTTTTGAGAACCCATCATTCCTGTGAAATCCTCCTGTGGCAGCTATGACTTTTAAAGAACAATTCACTTGTGCACTAATTTTGCCATCAAATTTGTTCTCACTGTCAAACATATGTCCTAAATATACAAACTCATTCACCTGGTCAGTCTGTGTGCCATTAAGACTTATCTTGCTTTCAGTACTAACAGTTTCTCACTCAGAAACCGTAACTTTGGTTTTTCTCTTATTTATACTCAGTTTGAATTTCATCCAAACTTCATAAATCCGGGACAACATACTCTGCAACTCACTTTTGCTCTCTGCCAACAGGACTGTGTCATCAGCATACAGCAATCTGCACACACGGATATTGCCAAGACATAAACCAGTTTTGTCCATTTTGGCATCACGCATGCACACATCCATAAATATATTAAACAGCCAGGGTGACGTTACACAATGTTGTCTGACTCCTTCACCAATAGAAAACCAATAAAACACCATTCACTCATTCACATGCTCTGCTGCCAGCATACATGGCTGTCACACTATTAAGTAGATTCCGAGTAATGCCATATTTATTCAGTACATTCCACAGAAGAGCCCTATTTACTTTGTCATAAGCTTTCTCTAAATCTATGAAGGCAGCGAACACTTTCTTTCCGACAGACAGGTACTTTTTGGTCATCATGTGTAATGCAAAAATTTGATTAGTGCAGCCCTTACCAGAGATTAAAACCACTCTGTACATCCCAGACTTTCTCTGATGTAAGACCTTGTATCTTATCAGTTATGACCTTCCCAAAAACTTTCTCTGGCACTCTCAGCAAACTGATAGCACAATAGTTCTTGCATTCAGTCTGATCATCTTTTCCCTTATACAAGGGAACAATGATAGCATCCCTCCAATCCTGAGGGACGATTCCTAACTCCCAACATAACTGACAAATTTCAGTTAACCAGTCAATCACAGATTCACTGCCATATTTTAGCATCTCAACAGTTATGCCATCTGCTCCTGAATCCTCACCATTCTTAAGAGATTTTAGAGCTTTATACACCTATTCACTTGAGATTCCACCATTGCTTCCATCTCTCACTATGGCATCATCTGCTTCTGCCTCAGGATCCCCTTTGCTTTCATGACCTAATAAATCAAAGAAGTACTCACCCCATCTTTCACTTAGCTCATTGGGCTGCCATATCATTTCTCTGATCCTGTTCTTTACACAACTTAGAATTTTATTTTCCCTCTTTTTCCTATGTCTTATGTACTTCCAGGAAGTTTTTCTATCTTTCCAAAAGGGCAAATTGTGCCTTTCTTTCGTGGAAAGATAGGAAAACGTTCTGGAAGTACATAAAAAATAGGAAAAAGTGGGGAAGTAAAATTCTAAGTTGTGTAAAGAATAGTCGGAGAAATGATAATTAAAGAAATTATATTCACAAACATAATTCTGCCTCCTTCCTCACACTTAAATATTATACAAATTATAAAATTTCAAACAAATAGCATTTGCCAAAAAGGAATTAAAAAGAATAGGAGATTAAAGCTGCCCACCCTGGTTGGGGCATCATGAAGATGCCTCCATTATGTAAATCTATTCTGTTTGGGTTATTACCTGTCTGAATGACCAATGGCAACTGCATTCTATTTTTGTTGTTTTGGGTTTATGTTTCATTGAATGCATTTTGTATTATGCCTTGCTGAACTTGGTCATAGACTTGGAAGCTTGATCATAGGTATCCACTTTGCCAGACGAATTTTAGTACTGAGTGGCCAGTAATAGGAAATCCTAAAATCTCTTCATCCTACCCTATTTGAGAGGGTAAGACCATAGTAGTTAGAAAAGTTAATGGTAGGGGTCTTACCCGAGAGGGTTATACCAGCCCCTTCCCTGGCAGGAGGGTTTACATGGACACGATTGACCCACCTTTTCTCTCATTGGGCATTGGAAAAAAGTAGAGTAATTGTATCGTTTGTCTGTGCTCTAGAGTCAGGTTACAGATAGAAAGCCTGACAATGTGGGAATGCAAAACATTTACAATTTTGTCTTTTAAAACCCTATCCTGGTTATGCCCTTGAACAGGTAGTGTGTACGATTGCATTTATTCAGATAATATGATATAGAGAACTTGAGATATATAAGCTCAAAAAAATAAGAGAAAAGAAGCAAAGAGAAAAACTGGTAGAAATGCCTAAAATAATTAGGCAGCTACTCCACATGCTGCTCAAGACAAATTTCATTCTTTATCTCTGTCTATCTCCTTTCTCATTCATTTGATGTGTCTGTTCTGGATGTCTGCTTCTTTCTTTCTTACAAAATATTTTTCAAAGGCACAAGATTGAAGTTTTTTATTCGATTACCTTTGTATCATAAGTAACTTTATATCATGAAACTGTTTTTGTAAATAACTATATAACATAAATAGCTGAGGCAATATTTTTCTATATTTTGTAGCTAAGTGCAATGCTAAAATTGTTTTTTGGTATCTCTAACTATTTTTAAAAATATATTTTACTTTTAATTAGGGTAAAATCTCCAGTGCATTTAATAAAAAGCAGTTCTGAAGTACCAAATTCTCCTGTGCTCCTCCTTTTTGAAACAAATCTGTCACTGTTGCATTTGAAATTTGAACCTGAGGAAATAGTTAAAGAGGTAAAATATTTAATTAATTATTATTGTTCAGCAAGCAACTATGAGTCGTCATTTGTGAACAAAAAAATTATGTAACAAAAGTAATGACATTAAGATATTTCTGTTATCTTGTGTGAATGACTTTCACAGTGAACAAATTCTTTAAATGAAACTACATACATTCCATACATATCACTAAGCTGTTCTCTGAGATTCAGAGGTTAGCTCCACAAAGAAATACAAACTACCAGATAAATTTTTAACTGATTATTTACTTACTGTTGCCATATCAAACTTCTCCACTTACAGAGATCTTGACACACAAATCGGGCTTCACTAATGTCCGTCACACAATATACACAAGACCTTCTATACTTGAATGAAACTATATGTCTAATTTTCACTTTTTGTGTACTTATCTTACTAGAAGTTGCTATTCAAGTACCAATTGTACATACCTTCATACTCATCACACAAGTAGAAATTCACACGCATGGAAATCATGTTGGCAGCTCTTTGGTCTGTTGTCTGCAAATGTGCTGTAGCTAATGTGTCTTTTGTTGTCACTGTTATGTAAATGAACTAAATTCCGGGTTCATATGCCTCCTGGAATTTAAGGAGAATTCCATAAATCTGCCTTTTTCAACTTATTTTCCCTTAAACTCTTTGAAAAGTCCTTAACTTTAATTTTGACTCCTGGATATTATTGTACTTCATACTTTTTTAGTTATCGATTTGTTCATTTATCTGAGGAGAGGTAACCTCCCTTTTTTCTTAAAATGTGCTACTTCCCTTCATCTGCTAGAAGCCTCTCCTGATGGAGTGAATAACAGCCATGATTGAATTAACTTCCATCACATGCCTCAGCATTACTTCAGAGAAGACCCAGACACTCTTAAGTGCTATATGGTCTCTATGGAAATCTGGTTATTCTTCCAGCTCTGCTCTGCTCTGCTTGATATAGTGATTACAGATCAGCCGATAGATGGTGGTATGTCAGTGCAGTATCTATCACATTTTGTAACTATTTTGGCTGACATTTAAAAGGAACTTTAGGAATGTTAATGGTGTCCCTGATTTGAAACATTTTATCTGAAAAAAAGTTTTCTTTCCTCATGAAGCAGAACCTGTCTATCTTGTTGGAACTTGGATTTAGTAGAGGTACCCAGCCACTGGCAATTGTTTATTTTTAGTGAGTGACTCGAAAAATGCAGTCGCTGCGCGCTGGTGGTTTTGTTTCTGGTTTGCCTCGATGAGCTAGAAGGTGACGAAGTGCGAACAAGAACAAATACATAGTTGCGAAGTGAGAATTGAAGTAGTTTGTGGGATTTATTGTACTAATGCTTATGTGGAAGTGTGTGTCTTCGTATATCATTTTAGTGTATTCGTGTATCATATGAATAAATGGCCCTAGCAATCTCATCCTCATCGCATATCATTTTGTTGGAATGACTCCTCAATAGGTAAGATTTATACTAGCAAATAGATATTTGAAACATATCTACCAGAATAGTTCAAGAATATTTATTACTGAGCAGGGAAGAATGGTCTGACGATGCAAACCTACACCTCAAAGCCGTGTTCTGAGGAAAGACTACAATTTTGTCAGACAAAATGTGCCAGAATGTAACTTGTACAAAATTCTAGCGGATAATTCTTACCTTGGCATTCCTTTCTAGCGATGGGAACATTTCACGCACGTGTTTTCCGGTCTTTGTTGATGTTATTGTCCTAAAGTCCGTTGTGTGCGATGACTGGCTTTACTTCTCACACTTTTCGCTGGGTATACTCATTGGATCTTTGCCTTAGGATTCAAACACGTCAATTTTCACCCTTCTTTATACTCGAAATTTTCGCCCATCCTCTGGGCATCCTCAGGAACGTGGCGACTTTACCACCGATGTTCGTGGTTAACTTCGCGCTAATGGAGTCCGATGCTCCTTGTTGCCATTCGTCGGATATACTTTCCTGGATATATTTCGTTATCAAGCCCGGCTGGTGCCATCTATGTTTCATTAAAACAACTTTTTTTTTTTTTTTTTTTAAATTTTCTTCTCCTATCCTGGTTTTCTTGTCTTTTTTTGCCGTTTTTTTGTTGTTGTTTTTCTTGTCTTATTAGTTCTTTCCACAGGCCCGATAATGTGCTAGGGTCGTTCTGGTTACATACCCTTGCTTTATTTTTATAGATTAGTATTGCTTCTTCCCTCCTCATTTGCCTTTCCGATTTTTTATTCTTTTTTAGCATTTTAATTTCATCGAATTTTGGGAATGTCCGGTTTTCTATGCAGAATTGCACTAAACAGTTTTGGCTTCTTTTTTTTTTTGCCAGTTAGGTATGTGTTGTTTGAGTCTTTTTTTTAATCTGTTTTTCGTACTTCCAGTGTACAATATTGGGGGTATGTGTGCAATTGGAATTTCGTAGGTTCCTGATTCTTCTAGCATTTTTTCCTCTGTTTTTTTGTTGACAGTCATACTTTTCACGGTGTGCACTGAGCTTCGTAGTTGTAAGTCATATTTAGCACCGTGCCTATTGATTTCTTTACTCACTCCTTCCAAGTATGGGAAAACTCCAATGTATTTCAATTTTTTATTCCTCATCTTCCTTTGGTTGTGCACTTCTTGGCCTTCTTTACTCTGAGTCATATGCTTTTTACTCTCATGTATCCATTTATTAATTAGCTTGCTTGGGTACCCATACTCTTGTGATATTTTCGAGATAAACTCTAGCTCTTGAGTTTTTAGCCTGTTGTTAGATGTGTGTGTGTACGCTTGCCGTATCAAGTTTACTATGCTGTTTTTTTATGTATCACTGGATGGTGCGACGAGTATATTATCAGTACAGGTATGTAAGTTGCTTTTCTGAACACAGAGTATTTAAAACTATTTTTGTTTTACATAGGCACTGATCACTGCCATGCTGCCATTTATTAAAGGGTTTTGGGATTGTTTATATGGTGTTTTGAATACTGTGATATTTCTTTAATGTTCTCTTGTTATTTTTTGGACATAGCAGGGATTAGACTGTTTTTATCAATATTATATTGTTCCATCAGGGTGAGACTGTTTCGTGATTTTCGGAATTTCAGATTTTTTGACCAAGTTGCATTTTTTTTTTTTAATTTTTCATCCTGATTATATTCTTATTTTTTATATTCTGATCATGTTCCTCGTTTTTAATATATTTGGTAATAGTGAAATGGAAATGCATGTTTCTTTATTTCTAACAGTCTCTTCAAAACCAATTAGTAAAGGAAGCATTTTTGTGACCTTCCCATTTTTAAAGCAAAATTAAATTCCAAAGTCAGTACTTAATCTGTCTGTGATGGAATCTGGGCCATTTCGGTAACTAGTAAAGTTGTTTTCATGGCAGAGTGAACATGCAGACAGATTTTTGATATTTAATTTCATTTAAAAGACGTGTTTTCTCCATTCTTTAGTCACTTCTTGCTATATCAATGGGGAGAGCAAACATATTTTTCTTTGGTTTACAGTGATGTTAATCTTCAAAAACACCACTGTATGCACACTGTGCAAAGAAAATAACTTAATGGGAAATAAAAAATTGTGACAGAGAGTTAAGTTTGGATTGTGAACTTTAATTCTTTTGTAAACAAAAGGGAAAATGTCTGCTCTTTTTTTGTTGGTTGGCATAGCAGAAGTGACTAAGAAATGAGAAACCATGCATTTTCAGAGAAATTAAACTTCAAAAAGTTTTAAAAAGTTCTAATGTCATCATCAACTCCTGAGAAAAATTCAAAAACTCCCCAAATGAACATCCAAAAATCATAACAAACCCTGTGTATTGTAGGAATACATTGATATACACTCATAGGCCAGATCATTATGGCCATCCCTATCTTTTTCCTTTCTGGTGATAGCATATAATATAACTACAGTGATTCATACCAAAATCTGCTATAAATAATTTTGGAACTTTCTATTTAAAGGTAAGATATGTTTCCTATAAACAACTTCTTAATGCTGTGCAAGAAAAGAAAGCAGTTTTTATTATTAATAACTATGCATTCACATAGTTTCTTTCACAGGGTCATCATTGGTATTGCTGGAGGTTGTGGACAAACCATCATAAACTGTAGATTACTAGCTTTGCAATTCAATTTTAATTTTATTGTTAATCCAAAAATTCAGTGCTTTGAATGCCAATCAAAGTGATACAAGCCAGTGCTTTGTAATATTTATTGCATAAAAAATTACTTAACCTGGATAATTTTCAGTTGGGGAGAAAAGAAGAATCAGCAAGTGTTAATATTCCAATTATAACTTCACTGAAGTTGTAATTAGACTAAAAAAAAAGAAAAATTGAGTAATAGCAGCAGCAAAAGCTCCTTCTATACCAGTATTGGAGTCATTCTTTATTTGAATCATTGTTGGATTTACAATAAGCAATTTTTCAGAGATCCCAGTTGTACAAACTCATCAGCTTCATGCTATAATGTGGATTCCAGTTATGAAGTAAAGCAAATCAGTTAAAGAAATAGAGTAAGTAACGAAACAAAGTCTAACAAAAACTACCTATTATCTGCTCAATCCCTGTTTGTTATACTGTTTTCATGTTGTCAGGAATAAAATTTAAAGTGATGAAAAGAGCCACCTGCATAGCCTTTGCATGTTCACTTGTAAAAGCATTATGATTTTATAGTGTGAAAAGAGACAGAAATTATAGTTTTAATTCAAGATTTCAGTCACACCTGCACTATTTTGAATGATAGATCAGTATTTATGCTCCTAAGGTGACCTAAATACCTCAAATAGTTTTAAATCTCTGGAACTTTAGGATGCTTTCTTTTGTGTCACATGTTTTTATTTTCACCCAAGGACATTCATACATATCACTAAGCTGTTCTCTGAGATTCAGAGGTTAGCTTCAAAAAGAAATACAAACTACCAGATATTTTTACTTACTGTTGTCGTATCAAACTTTTCCACTTACAGCGATCTTGACATACAACTCGGGCTTCACTGATATCCATTACACGCCATACACAAGATCTTTTATACTTCATACTCATAATCTTTTTCTCATGCAGACACTACTGAATCTGATCCGCCCATCTCTTCCTTGGTCTTCCTCTGCCTTTCCTTCCTGCCATTTGGGCTAAAAAGATTTTTTTAGTAAGAATCTCATCACCCATTCTTTCAACATGGCCAAACCACCGAAGCATATTGGTCTCCACCTTGCTAAGAACATTTTGCTTCACATCACACAACTGCAACACATCTTCATTCCTCACACAATCAGACCGTCTTGCCACAAACCCCCCATAAGTAACGCATTTCTCCAGCACACAAACAACTCCTATGTTTCTTCTGCAGTACCCAGGTTTCACTACCATACATCAGAGTAGGAGTAATTACACTTTCATACACAGCCATGTGGGACTCTCTAGAAAACCCATCATTCCTGTGAAAACCTCCCAGAGCAGCTGTGACTTTCAATGAAGAATTCACTCGCCTACTAATTTCACCATCCAATTTGTTCTCTCTGTCAAGCATGCTTCCTAAATACACAAACTCACTCACCTGGTCAACCGCAGTGCCATTTATACTTACATTACATTCAGTGCTACCCGTTCCTCTCTCAAACACCATAACTTGGGTTTTTCCCTTATTTATACTCAGTTTGAATTTCATGCAAACTTTGTACATCAGAGACAACATACTCTGCAAATTACATTTGCTCTCTGCCAACAGGACAGTGTCATCAGCATACAGCAATCTGCACACATGGATGTCACCAAGACATAAACCACTATCATCTATTTTGGCATCACGCATGCACGCGTCCATAAATATATTAAACAGCCATGGGTTCATTACACAACCTTGTCTAACTCCTGTATCAATAGAAAACCAATTTGATAAAACACCATTCACTCGTGCACAAGCTCTACTACCAGCATACATGGCTTTTACACTGTTAAGTAGGTTCCCAGTAACACCATATTTATTCAATACCTTCCACAAAGTGTCCTATTTACTCGGTCGTAAGTTTTCTCTAAATCTATGAAGGCAGCAAAAACTTTCTTACCAACAGCCAGATACTTTTCAATCATCGTGCGTAATGCAAAAATCTGGTTAGTGCAGCCTTTACCAGGCATAAAACCACTTTGAACATCCCACACTTTCAATGATGTAAGACCCCATACTTTTTCAATAACAACCTTACCAAACACTTTCCCTAATACCACGATAGTTCTTGCATTCAGTCTGATCACCTTTTCCCTTATATAAGGGAACAATAATAGCATCCTTCCAATCCTGAGGGACCATTCCTAACTTCCAGCACAACTGGCAAATTTCAGTTAACCAGTCAATTACAGAGTCACCACCATATTTTAACATCTCGGCAGTTATGCCATCAACTCCCGGAGCCTTACCATTCTGAAGAGATTTTTGAGCTTTACACACTTCTTCTCTTGAGATCCCTCCTGTGTTTCCATCTCTCACTGTTGACATCATCTGCATCTGTCTCAGAATCATCTTTGCGTTCCTGAACTAATAACTCACAGAAATATTCACCCCATCTTTCACTTAACTCATTGGGCTCCCACATCATTTCCCTGATCTCATTCTTCACACAACTTACAACTTTGTTTCTCCTATTTTTCCTGATTCTCATGTACTTCCAGAAAGGCTTCCTATCTTTCCAAAAAGCCAGTTCATGCCTTTCCACCTTCTCCTTCCTATCTTTTGCCTTACTCTGGCGAACCAGCTTAGCAGCTTCACGCTTCTTACAGCGATATTCATCCACAGAGACTCTACCTTGCAACATCCCCAAATAGGCTTCCTTCTATTGCTTTACTGCCTCATCAATCTCACTATTCCACCAAGCATCACCTCTATAGTTACCCACTATTGTGGTGCCACATATCTCTTTAGCAGCAGTAACAGCACAGTTCTTAAAACATTCCCACTTCTTTGCTACATCCCTCTCACCAGACTTCAGCTCCTTCAGTCGCTCTCTGAGTAAGCCAGAATAACACTGATGGACTAATCAGTAAAATAATGTAAAATGAAAGGATCATGTTAGACCAACTATTACATCAGATTCTTTTTTTTTTTTTTTTTTCTGATATGAAGATACTTGTTTTTCAGATATTTAATTAGCTAAACCAAATCAGCTGCCAAAGTAATGAATAGTGCTTTGTTCTATCATTTCGCTACTTACAATAATCCTTTCTATTGCAGTTCCCTTTAGTAAAATTCAGATTGCTTTATAAACTGTTCTGATTATTGTATAATGATCATGACATCTATATTACTTTCAGCTCATGATGTATCCATGTAGCAAAGCTGCTGAAATATTGTCCAAGCTCAATGGATGGCAAAATATTCAAATAGATATTGAAGTTCTTCGGCAAGGACTTTATAAAAGAGAGCTAGATACAATAGCATTTTTCTTAAAAGCCCATTGTGAAAGTAAGTTTATTTTTAGTATGTGTGCATGAAATATGTAGAAACGTGATGCTAGATTTGTCAAAAAGGTATTTGAGATATTTCTTGCTGAAGTAAATTGAAAATTTATAGGCCAAAAGTATTTATATTAATTACTGATAAAAGAAACAAGAAAAAAACAACAACATGAGTACTGCACTTTTCTTACTTTAAAAATGTCAGTGTAAAATATGTCACAGTTTAGACTATTTGATTAAGTCATTTTACTTGGCAAACATCTTGATGGGTATGTAAATGCAGAAATGAAAAAAAAATTACTTTCTCCAGACACATCATGTTAGTACAAGTATTTCTGTTGATCAAAGACACTGTCATATTACAAAACATCTTTGACCAATGGAAGCTTGTAAAAATGCCAACTAACTGCTTTTCATTCTGCTGTTTTTTAACATTGAATAGCGTTCTTGTAAAAATTCTGTCAAATACTATTCCATTTGCACACAACATGCATTAATATTTCTCAACTTTTGAGGAAGAGTGGGAGTTCAAGAGTACCTATCAGCATCAAACGCTGTAAGGAGTGGCCCATCCATTATTTGAAGTTACTAGGTTTGGGGTTGAAGAGAATCAGAACTAATCAGCAAACACCACAACCCAATAACAATGTCTTATCCAAAACATATATCTAGGCTCTTGGTGTAAAGTGATGTTCACTACAGGAAGTTTTTCAAAGAAAAAGAAAAGGGTAGGGGATTTGTACCCAGTGGTTTAGTCCTGAAAAAAGAAGTGGGCTGGCACTCCAAAGATTAGCCCAGGTTATAGACTCCAGCAGGTAAGGGGGGGGGGGTAACAAACCTTTGAAATGGAATATATTGTATATAGTGTCTGGCAACCACTTCACTGGCTACTTTTTAAAATGGATTCAGTAAACAAAAAATCTATGGATTTGTGCATAGCCACCATGAAAAAAAAAAAAAATTGAGAGAGAGAGAGAGAGAGAAAAGAAGAAGAAAGAGAAAAAAAAACCTTGGTTACGGTGATTATGTACCAAAAAAAATGTTGATTTTGATAGGCAACGATTGAATAAATACAAACTAAATTTTAAAAAATCTGATTCAGTTAGGTAAAAAGTAGCCTGGCAGTGCCACACCCCGTCAGGCCACAACTGCACCCCTGTTTGTACCATTCCTGAAGCAGTGCTACTTTTTATTATCACCGCATTGCTAAGTTTCTTATTCAGCATGCTTGAGTAAATTTTGTGAAAGAAACTAAAGAAATGCCATTGTACTTTTTAAAATCCACATAGATTTCTCTCTTGAAAATTTGAAAAATTACTAACTTTTGCTCTTTGTCAGGATCACAACTTATGTCTTGCAAAGTCTGAGTGACTCAAATGTAATTCAGAACATTTATTATTCCATTGTTTAATTATTTTTGTGGTGGTTTTATGAAAATCTTCAGTTTATTTACTCTTCACATGCAGTATATAGCATCAACAGCTTTAAAAAGACATGTGTTCATTCTGTTCTCAAGTTTATTGTCTGTAACATAATTATAAATACACCATACTATGAATACTCAAGAGACGCATATAGCTTATTAAATCTATTTATTTTTGTGAATTTAATCAGCTTGGCGAATCTTTGTGCTTACTACACCACAAAAATAAACGGATTTAATATGCTGTATGCGTCTTTTGAGTATTCATTGTCTATGCCCACATTAGCAGCTGTCTGCCCATTCACCCCCACTTAATATGTAAATTCACTACAGAAAAAAATTTGACCATGTATTTTTAGTATCAGTAGTTAACTCTTTGCTGATTATGTAGTGGTGGTTTTATTTTAGTAACTTATAATATAATGTCAACTTGTTAGGTATAACCAGTACAACTTTTTTTATTAATTACAGTCTTGTAAGAATACGAGCATAACTCACCTTCTTGTCAATATTTACCACATTAACGCACATTAATTTCTCTGACTGTCTGTTCGTTTTTATGTCTTCTGGTGAGGGACAGCTTTCATTTAGTATTTATTATATGAAGACTTGAACTATTTAGTTTTTGATAATTTTTTATTTTTATGTTTTTTATTTTTTAATAAAGGCTTAAACTATCAATTCAACACCTTTTAGATTAAAAACCTATTAAGAGAGTTTTTGACATTCTTGTAGGTAGTTGTGATCAGTAAAACTTTTTTTCAAGGGGTTGAAAATAGAGAATACTAAGCCAATGGTTCTTAGTCAAATGCCAAATGAAATTAACTTTGTAATTCAGGGCAGGAAAGTGGAGCAATTTATTTGCCTAGGAGTAGTAATAGATGAAGTAAAAACTTGATAATGCATTAGACAACAGAATTGGCAAAATAGTGGACATCATAGTGAAATTATGCTAGCAGCTGTGTAAGACTGTTCTCAATAAGTAAAGGTTAGACAAAAATAAAAAGTTCATTGTAGTATTTTTTAAAACCTATTCTCTTGTGTGGGTAATGAAATTTGGACACAGAATAATGTTCTCATTAATAGGTTAGAAATTGTTCCTATGAGATGGTGTAAGGGTAAAATCTATGAATTTAAAATAAGATTAGTATTATAGGTACTACATTTATGAAAATATGTAAAAAAAAGAAGTGTGTTTTAATTTTGATGAACATGCACTGCAAAACTAAAAGTGAAACTGAGTGTTTGAACAGTTTGAATTTTTATATAAAAATTAAAACTTTACTTTTTCTTTCTTTTTGTGCTACACACATGTGGTTACAGTGTGGGACAACATATAAAGAGAATACTAGAGGGAGAGAGATGCTTTTGTTAATCTTTAAGTTTCTCTCTAGGATGTCCAATATAGGCTCAGTAGGTAAAACAAAAAAGTATTTTCTTACTCTGTCAAAATTCAATATTGTAGTACTCGTGTTGGTACGTAAACTTTCTGTTCAACACATTATTTTATTAACACTTCAGATATAGTCTGTATGGTCCCAAGTTTCAGGTTTAATATCAATTTTGACAGTATACTATAGACATCAAGAATAAAAATATCCATGGGGCTAACCCTGCTGCTCCGCTGCCATGAAATTCTTAAGTCGTATGTGTCTCTGTTATTTCAATCCAATTCTACTTGTTGGTACAAATGTGCTGAAATGTTGACTTCATGTACTCAATTCGATATAGAGTCTGTTAGCATATAAAATTCAAAGATAATGCATTGCTTAAGCCTAAAATCATCTATTTAAAAGTTTTGTCTTGTTTTATAGACAGATTTCTTTGCACACACAGCAAAAAAGGCATTCTTCTTCAACAGCTTTGTATGCAAGGAAAACTGTCTTTTCTAAAAAAAAGAAAACAAAAAAACAACTTGTAAATATATGATTTTAGGCTCAAGTTTAAAAAAACCCTTGTAAATAGGTGGTTTTAGGCTTTGTCATATAGTGTGTTTTTTAACTGATTCAGATTCATCTTCCCCATGCTTATTTGTGTGTAACCCCCCTGTAAGTAATGGATTTTTCCAGCACACAAATGACTCCTATGTTTCTTCTGTTGTACCCAGGTTTCACTGCCATACATCAGAGTAGGAACAAATACTTTCATACACAGCCATGCCCATGCGAGTCTCTTTTGAGAAGCCATCATTTCTGTGAAAACCTCAAGCAGCTATGACTTTCAATGAAGAATTCACTCGCCTACTAATTTCACCATCTAATTTGTTCTCTCTGTCAAATGTGCTTCCTAAATACACAAACTCATTCAACTGGTGAATCACTGCGCCATTTAGACTAATCTTGCATTCAGTACTAACAGTTCCTTGCTCAAAAACCAATTAACTTTGGGTTTTCCCTTATTTATACTCAGTTTGCATTTCATGCAAACATCGTACATCCGGGACAACATATTCTGCAACTCACTTTTGCTCTCTGCTGACAGGACAGCATCAGCATACAGCAATCTGCACACACAGATATCACGAAGACATAAACCAACATTATCTATTTTAGCATCACACATGCATGCATCCATAGATATATTAAATAGCCAGGGTGACATTACACAACCTTGTCTGACTCCTGCATTAATAGAAAACAAATTTGATAAAACACCATTCACTCATACACAAGCTCTACTGCCAGTGTACATGGCTTTTACACTATTAAGTAGATTCCCACTAATACCATATTCATTCAATACCTTCCACAAAAGTATCCTATTTATGTGGTCATAAGCTTTTTCTAAATCTATGGAGGCAGCAAAAACTTTCTTACCAACAGCCAGATACTTTTCAGTCATCATGCATAATGCAAAAATTTGGTTAGTACACCCTTTACCAGGCATTAAAATGGGGTGTTTTGTGGGAAAAAACAGCAAGTTCCTAGGTTTTGCTTTGTAAAGTGTGTGATAGTTTTGTGACCTTTTATAAGTTACATCCCAGCAGATGATAACTGCCGTATATGATAATTGTGGTTTTGGTAGTGATACAAACACAGATTAATGGGATGTTGGCTCACAGACTTGTCAATATATGTATAATTAATCTGTATGAACAAAAAAAGAGCAGTGAAGAAACAAGTGAAATATTATTTCTGTCATCTGTAAGTGTGTGTAATGGAAGCCATGATTATCATCATAGAAAACCATTCTCATGGAAAGAAATTGCATAAAAAAGTACCTCTGTACATTGTATGCTTTACTTTTTTGTGGTCTATTTAATTTGGCTGATATTGGTTCAGTTCTTACTCTAATTACTGAAACTACACGAAAAACTGTTTACATGGCTTAGAATTCGTTACTACAGCAGATGTGATAATTTAAGAATTAATGTATATTTTTAAAACTAAAAATGTTTTATGATATAAGACTTCTTTACATTTCAAATGGCAGATATTGTTTTACCAGTGTAAACAGGTTCTCTCAAGACTTCCTTACTGTGTATAATCTGGGTTATGTAGACAGCCACAGTGGAAAGAGATCCTATGTTAGAGTGCATTCTGGATGATAGGATCAGCTGAAGGCACACCTACCAAGTTTTACGGTTTACCTGTAAAATTTATGGAAATTCTACTTGTTTTGCGATTATTTTACGGACGAAATATTTTAGATTTCCGTTGTTGTTTTTTTCGTTTTTTTTTTCTTTCAAGCTTAGTGCAAGTTCAAGAGGAGAATAAATGTTCCTAAGGACCACAATGTCTCTATATTTTTATTTACCTGATCATATTTTCACCCACTTCTGCATTTCCAACCCTCTGTACTGGACTACGTTAAAAACATTGTAGGGTTAAGATGCTGCAAGAGGGATAGAAATGAGAAATATCAGCCTCACATGTAACTGAATATTGTATAGCCCTTTGAGTTGCTCATGGTGGTCGTTAAAACCTCCAATAAAAAAACAACAACTTAATATTGCATTTAAAAAGTATTCTAACATGTTGGCACAGAATTTTCAGGTGAAAATCTCAGTTAAGTTGAAGTAAAAAGTTAATGCAATAATTTTGCAATGATTCCACAGTTATAAATGAAATTTTTAGCTGTGTATGTAGCCTAATGATAGCATACTTATGAGATAATTATGTATCGATTACATTTTAATCACTGTAATATTGAAATAAAAGCAAACATCTGAATAAAAGCATGTGAAATCGATTAAAATCGAGACATCATTTGTATAATAAATTGGCTTTCAATTGATATATTCAATGAATTTAATACATTCGATACATCAGACAATCAACCTTGTTGATTAATCCATTGAACTGTCACTGAAAGTGTTTTACAGATTTTGATTCTTGGAAAGTTGGCAGGTCTGGCCAGTTGGCAGATAGCACCAGTCACTAAGAAATGCCTCATCCTAGCATACCAAGATAGAAATTGGAAGATGTTGCTTCTCTTCCTTCCCCATGATGTCACAGACACAATGAAGTTCTCTGGAAATTTTTTGTACATGGATTATAAGTTGTTTGAAACGTTGTTAAACCATGAATACTGCCTTTAAAATTACTCTGTATGTGTAGGGGGGATATATAGTGTTTCTTATCTAGCTTCAAAAGGAATTTTGTTAGTGCTTGCCTGATCTCACAGTAAGTATTCAATGGTTTTTGGAAGCTTTTGTTCTTCTTTGCATTTCTCAACTGTGTATGTGTCTGAGACATATATCTGAAGACCACTTGCGTTTTTCACGAGCTGTATTAAATGTTATCTATGATTGTTTCGTGTTCTACATCGAACATAACCTGTGCATCTTATATGGGTTATATTGAACATAACCTGTAAATTATTAACCCAGCAAATAGAATAACATGAATTGCCAACATCATCACATAAAACTTGAAAATTGTGTTGCCCTGGAGCTGGAATCAAACTTGCATCTCCCAATTTTCGTCTGAGCATGCTTTCAATTACGCCGCCCAGGACAATAAAGTTCCAATTATCTGAGGGTGAAGAATCTGAACAACTTCAGATTTTCACCAGTCAAAGCAATCTGATGCTTTCTCGTAGAACAAATAAATTACAAATATTTCAGATGTGAAAGTTATGTAATGTTCAAGTTTCCTGATGTGATGTTACATGTAGAACAGTAAAACTAGGCAATTCAGAATATTCTAATTACTGGGTTAAAATAATTCTGTAGAACTTTGTTCCATGTATTTGTGAAGAATATTTCTTCCATAGCCTTTGCATGTTTGTTGCATTGTGTCAAACATGGGGTTTAATGCTTATGTTAGACCATTGTGATAGACGAGTTCTGATTTCAGAATTCATCTATCAGAATTCATCTATCACATCTCAGAATCCTGAAATCACAACAGTGATTTTTGAATTCTGAGCATGTTCACTTCATGGTACTGTTGTTGTTTGCATATTTCAAATATTAATTTTTGATGTTTTTTACCTTAGACAAAGTCATCGCTCTTGTTCTTTACTTAACACACAGCAACCAAAAAAATTGTTATCTGGACACTGCTAGGATCGTACCCCAGATCTCTTCATAACTAGTTGAGTGGGTTTGCCTTACGCTACGGTTGCCCACAATCAACAGCGCTATGTGCGTTTATCTATCAGCATCTGACTCCACAAACCCATAGAGATGGGCTCAGCAACAGAGACGCCTCCATCTGGTTTGGCTTAATGGCACAAGCTATTAAATTATAGCTAATAAATCCAAAGGGCGAGAATGATAGTGAAAATCTTCCTATCACTCTTGCATTTTGGAATATTTTAAGAAGAGTATTTGGAAGATTTTCACTAATCACTCTTGCCCTTTAGATTTATTAGCCATAATTTAATAGCTTATGCTGCTAAGTCCCACCAGATGGAGACATCTCAGTTGCTAAGCCCATCTCTACAGATTTGTGAAGTCAGATACTGACAGATAAACACACGTAGCGCCGTGGATTGTTGGCCATCGTAGCGTAAGGTGAACGAACACACTTGGCTAGTTATCGAGAGATCTGGGGTACAATCCCAGCAGTATCCAGATAACAATTTTTTGGTTGCTGTGTGTTAATTAAAGAAAACATGGAAAGAGCAATGACTTTACCTATTCACGTTGTCTCTACGTATTTGGAAGATTTTCACTGTTTTTTACCTTTACGACTTTTATTTTGAATATGACCAACTTGTATTTATTTAATGTAGTGATTGCATATGTGTATATTTTTTGTAGGGATGTCTCAGGAATGCAGTGAAATATTTACTCAACCTGAAAAGTACAAAAATGAAACTGACTTGTGGAATCAGATAATTAGTTTACTTTTAGATAAAATTGATCACATTTTCTCTGATGGATTATCAGATCAATTTGTAGAGAACTTACTTCAGGTAAGTATTAATTATATTAACAACATTCAAGTTAATATAACTTATAGTAAATTTTGAAATGTTTCTGGTGGATATTTTCTCACTTTTTCTGTCTTTTATGAGTCATGAGCTTTGAATGTGATGCTTGCATTCAAGGTTGTTTTCCCATTAGCTGGTTTTTAAGTTCTGTATTTGTCTCAGTTATTCCCTACTTTTGTTGGATCATTACTCTTATGACATGCAAATGTTGGCTGTAACCTGGTGTACTTGTTGCAACTCTACCTTTATCTATTTATCACTTATTTATACCTGTATTTCATATGGGAATGACCTATTTGTCTTTTACTTTCTTTAATTCTGAACAAAACAGAAATCATACATCCTTTTTTTAATCTTATTTTTAATTGGCTGTTCTCTCTCTACTGCTAAATATAGGGGTTGTCCAAAATAATGGAAACATCTCGCTGAATATAGTGGCTTTGGTATCTGCTGCTTTTTGAGTAAAACGAACATGTAGCTACAATTTTATTCGTAAAAAATTGTTGCTTATATTCTCAAGGGTCTGTGTGTTTGCATAATTTCGTTCCAGGTGAAGGCACAATGAGTGACCTGTCGGAGTTCCAAAGAGGGCTGATTGTAGGAGCCCAGGAGCCCGTCTGGTTGATGCGTTGGTAACCACAGTGACACAGGTATTGTGGGTATCGAGAGGTACCGTGTCAAAGGTCATGACAGCATACAATGTTCACGGCACAACAACATCTGCGAGACACAACTGTGGAAGGAAAACCAAACTCACTGCAAGAGACAGGAAGACATTAAAGAGGGTTGTGACCGCAAGGAGGAAGACTACGGTGACAAAAGTGACTGCTGAGCTTAATACATATCTCCAAAACCCAATGTCGACCCATACTGTGCAAAAGGAATTCCATAAGCAAAATATTTACAGCAAAGCTGCGATTGAAAAACCTCTGGTGTCACAGGTGAATATAAAACGGAGACTACAGTGGTGCCAGGAACATAAAGCGTGGGCTACGGATCACTGGAAGCATATCTTGTTTACCGATGAATCAAGTTTCTCACTATTCCCCACCACGGGACAGATTTATGTGTGGAGAACCCTCACAGAAACCTACAGCCCAGACTTCTTCCTACAGTGAAGAATAGGGGCAGTTCTGTAATGGTTTGGGCCATGATCTCATGGTTTGCAGCAAGTCCCATTATCACCTTACATGGACAGATCGCTAGCGGTACTATGTCACTCTTTTGGTCGACCATGTTCATTCAATGGCGCAGACATTGTTTCCATTAGGGGATTGCACCTTTCAATATGATAATGCCCCGATTCACAGAAGTCGAACTGTTCAATCATGTTTGAGGAACATGAGATGAAGTTGCACATCTTCCCTGGCCTGCACAATCACCGGACTTAAACATCATTGAGCCCCTGTGGTCTGTGTTGGAAAACACAGTGCAATCCTATATTATTCTCCTCCGGTGTCTCTCAAAAATTTGAGCAGTTTCTGCAGGAAGAATATTACACCATACCACTTACCACCATCCAGAACATGTATGCGTCCATTCCAAGAAGGATCCAAGCAGTATTAAACGCCAAGAGTGCTCCCACACCATATTAGGTGCGTAACACCTATTGTTTCAAGGTGTTTCCATTATCTTGGACAACATCTGTATTTCAGTATGTTTTTTTTTTTTTTTTATGATGTCAAATTTTTCTTTGTGGTTCCATTTTTCCTTGAGATTTTAAGTGCAATTTCTGTGTAGGATGTGGCAGTCCGTATGATGATTGCTGACAGGCAGGTTTCATATCTGATGTTTAAACAGTGTTTGGAAAATATTATTAAAATATGAGAAATTTTGGTGTTGGAATTATAAAATTATTGAATTTTAATGTAAAACTGTTGAAGTAATTGTTTTAACTTATCTTACTTTCTGTAACTTCAACAAATTAAACACCTTACATGGCACAGGACAAAGAACTATATCTGAGAGGCAATACTTACCTTGAAAAGCATTGTAAAAGTGCAAAATTGATGACATTATGCATGTATTGTAATATATTATTTGTTGCAGCTTTGTTTGATGCATCATAGCTCTTCCTCCTTCTTTTCCTCACATTCTCTCTTTTCTGCCTCCTGCTAGACTCTTCTGTGCCTGTTTTTCTCTCTCTTTCATCAACCTGCCCATGTTGCATTCTTCTCTGGCCACTGAATGACATTCCTCACTGTCTACCCTTACTCCATCCCCAGTCTCCCTGTTGTCACTTTTCATACCAAAGCACTTCTTCACTCTCACTCGTGCCTCTTCCATGCATATTAATTTATTTTCTTGCATTATGCAGTTGTATCATACAAATGTTGAGTTCTTGTGTCTGGCACTCTTTGGCTAAACATGGCCCTTTCATGATAAAAATCCACCAACCACCATGAAATGTTGAGTAATATGTATATTCTGATGTTGCATGAATGTTTGCTTTACACAGTATTTTATTTTCCTGTTTTCACTTATATTATTTTTTTTTATTTCAGATTGTTATGTCAACCTTGATTCACTTGATAACGGTGACTGAAGAATGTAGAAGAAGTAATATGAAAAACTTTGAGCAGTCATGTGTAAAAAATTGTGTGTCACTGAACACATTGTTCAGTAAATTCCTGCAAATGTCTAGAAAAATTCTTAGGGACTATAACAACATGACCTTTCCTGAGTACAAATTAAAACCAGTTTATGAAACCAGCAGTTTCTACCCAGATGAAGTACTAAAACAGTGGGATATGTGGCACCACAAGTTATCTACTAGGGTAAGAATGTTTTTCCCATGTCCTAAGGATATAAATGAAATTTTTTCATAAGTCTTAAGCAATTGAATGTCATATACAAACTGTTTTGTAACAGTAAAAATCACTATTACTTCTTATACACTAAGGTTGTTTAACATCCTTTTACAAAAGTTTGTGAATCATAATTTCCAAGATTGCTGTCTGTGATGCAACCATCCACTTAAAATCTTCAATGATTCATGATTGCTACAGCCCTGTATGTAATAGCCAGTAGTCGAGTTTCAACACTTATTAACCAGACTTTCCACAGTTAGCACCTACAAAGCAATTGTTAGTAATGATGTTCCAACATTTAATAATCAGTCCTTCTACAGTTACCACCAGTGGAGAAGTAATTGTCCCATTCTATGCTGTTAACACCGGTTGCATTTTAATTTGATTGTACATTTTGCCACAAGCATTTAATAAACTCCATTCAGATAATCATGATTGCTACAGCCCTGTGTGTAATAATTGTTTTACAAAGAAATATTGAAACTGCAGCAGATGGTTCTTACTCATGAAAGAATCAAAATTTTCTAAAAAAAAAAAAAGAAAAAAAGAAAGAAGAAGTAGAAAGAAAGAAAAAGAAGCAGAACATTGGTGGTATGGTTAACCTGGAACCAACTGTTTGAAGTGTAAGACTGGTGGCTTTACTTGAGAATAAAGTAGAAGCTCCTTTGCAAATTAATTAATTGTTTTTGTCCACCTTGGCTGAAATGTCAACAGGAAGAGTGTGTATAACAACTTAAGAAAGAAGATGTGTGTGGGAGCATTCATGTGGAGAAGCTTTATTTGTTCACTTATTAGATTTTCATGTTGCAAGAGCTGTTTCTGGTCAGTGAGCACCATACCACTTGACATATTTACAAAAACCTTGGATTGGACTGTGGGAAGATCAAGGAGGTGAATTCTTAGTCAACTGGAAATCTGTTTCCTTCCCAGCTTCCATGCAGAGTCATGGTAGCTGAGAGGGAAAGAGGGCATCACTTGTTAATTACATCCATAAATGTAATTCAAAAAGTTGTATCCCTGTGTACCTACAAGACCATTACTAATATGGAAACAGGATCTAAGAACTAAATGAGGTCTTTACCAATATGTTTTCATTTGACATATTGTTATAAACATTTCATAACATACAAACTGAAAATGGATGTTTAATGTATTTATAATAATTCTTCTAATAAGTGGCAGTGGTGTGCTTTCTATCATGATTTTCTGAACATGGTTTTGTTCCTCATCATATATTCTTAACCAGAGAAAAAATAAGATGTTGAAGATCATTGGTAGAAAATAGTAAAACTAATACTAGTAATCTGCTTTATTGGCATAAGAATATATAAATAAACATTTCCCAGCTTTTGCATATCAACCAGATGGCTTTTTCAAAGAAGATAGACAGAAACTGCAATCTGAATAACAGAACTTTTCAACAATTTGAACGTGGTGACTTGACTTGGCAATAAGATGTGATGTAATATTTATTTAAAGACACAAGGCATCATGTTGGTTGTGCACGCAGTATCCTGGTAGATAAAAAGGCATTACTTGAAGAACTGGTTCCAAATTCGTGGCAACTCCAGAGAGACGCCATCATTGCAAGCCTCACTGTTAGTAATGATCTCCAAGGTTTCTCAAATAGCTGTTGATTTAGGGGTAGAGTAGGGAGCTAATTTTTTTATGTCATCCCACATAGGAGTAGCAGACTTGAATTTGACTTCCCTGGATAGGTCAAAAAATCAAATGCCATTTGAGAAACCTTAGAGATCAGTACAAACAGTGATGCTTGCAATGATGATGTCTCTCAAAAAATCAAATGCCATTTGAGAAACCTTAGAGATCAGTACAAACAGTGATGCTTGCAATGATGATGTCTCTCTGGAGTTGCCACGAATTTGGAACCATTTCTTCTAATAATATGTTTTTATCCACCAGGATACCACTTGCACAGCCAACGTGATGCATGTCTTTAAATGAATATTACGTTGTATCTGTATATTGTCCAGTTCAGTCATCGCGTTCAACTTGTTGAAGTGTTCTATTATTCAGATTGCAGTTTCTGTCTATCTTCTTTGAAAAAGCCAGCTGGCTGATATGTGAAAGTTTGGAAAGGCTTATATATATATATTATTATGCCAATAAATCAGATTGCTAGTATAGTTTTACTATTTTCTACATAGTTGGTGTACAGTTCCTCATTAAGACTATTGGTACATACATACATACATACATACATACATACATACATACATACATACATACATACATACATACATACATATCATTAAGCTGTTCTCTGAGATTCAGAGGTTAGCTCCTCCAAAAAAGACAATGTGCCAAGTACAGATTTAACTGAAGAACTAGAATTTACTTACTGTTGACGTATCAAATGTCTCCATTTGCAAAGATCTAGGCATACAGCTTGAGCTTCATTAACATTCATCACACGCCGCACACAAGTCCTTTTGTACTTCATACTCATAATCTTTTCCTCAAGCAGACATTCCTGAATCTGGCCCTCCCATGATTTCCTTGGCCTTCCTCATCTTTCTTTCCTGCCACTTGGACTGAAAAAATTATCTTAATAAGCATCTCATCACTCATTCTTTCAACATGGCCAAACCACCAAAGAATATCAGTCTCCGCCTTGCTAACAACATTTTGCTTCACATTACGCAACTGCAACACATCTTCATTCCTCACACAATCAGAACGTGTTTTGCCACAACCCCCTTGTAAGTAATGCATTTCTCCAGCACACAAATGACTCCTATGTTTCTTCTGTAGTTACTCAAGTTTCACTGCTGTACGTCAGAGTAGGAATAATTACACTTTCACACACAGCCATTTGGGACTGCCTTGAGAACCCATCATTCCTGTGAAATCCTCCTAATGCAGCTATGACTTTCAATGAAGAATTCACTTGCCTACTAATTTCACCATCTAATTTGTTCACTTTGTCAAACATATTTCCTAAATATACAAACTCATTCACCTGGCCAATCTCTGTGCCATTAAGACTTATCCTGTATTCAGTATGAACAGTTCCTCACTCAAAAGCCATGACTTTGGTTTTTCCCTTTTTTATACTCAGTTTGAATTTCATAAAAACTTCGTACATCTGGGACAATATACTCTGCAACTAACTTTTGCTCTCTGTCAATAGGACTGTGTCATCAGCATAGAGCAATCTGCACACATTCATATTACCAAGACATAAACCAGTATTATCCATTTTGGCATCACTCATGCATGCATCCGGAAGTATATTAAACAGCTAGGTTGATATTACACAACCTTGCCTGACTGCTACACCAATAGAAAACCATTTCGATAAAACACCATTCACTCATGCACATGCTGTACTGCCAGCATACATGGCTTTCACACTAGTAAGTAGATTCGCATTAATACCATATTTATTCAGTACCTTCCACAAAAGAGTCCTATTTAATTTGTCATAACATACATATCACTAAGCTGTTCTCTGAGATTCAGAGGTTAGCTCCACAAAGAAATACAAACTACCAAATAAATAAATACATTTTTAACTGATTTTTAACTTAGATTCCGTATCAAACTTTTCCATTTACAGCGATCTTGACACACCACTCAGGCTTCACTGACATCCATCACACGACATAAACAAGATCTTCTACACTTTATACTCATAATCTTTTTCTCATGCAGACACTCCAGAATCTGGTCCTCCCATGACTTCCTTGACCTTTTTCTGCCTTTTTTCCTACCACTTGGACTAACAAAATGTTCTTAGTAAGCATCTTGTCACTCATTCTTTCGACATGGCCAAACCACCAAAGCATATTAGTCTCCTCCTTGCTAACAACATTTTGCTTCACATTACACAACTGCAACACATCTTCATTCCTCACACGATCAGAATGTGTCTTCCCACAAACCCTCCATAAGTAACGCTTTTCTCTAGCGCACAGCCGACTCCTATGTTTTGTGTAGTACCCAGGTTTCACTGCCATACATCAGAGTAGGAACAATTACACTTTCATACACAGTCATGCAGAACTCTCTTGAGAACCCATCATTCTTGTGAAAACCCTCCAACGCAGCTATGACTTTCAATGAAGAATTCACTTGCCTACGAATTTCACCATCCAATTTGTTCTCTCTATCAAACATGCTTTCTAAATGCACAAACTCATTCATCTGGTCAATCACTGTGCCATTTAGACTTATATTACATTTAGTGCTAACAGTTCCTCACTCAAAAACCATAACTTTGGTTTTTCCCTTATTTCTACTCAGCTTGAGTTTCATGCAAACTTCGTACAACCTGGACAGCATATGCTGCAACTAACTTCTGCTCTCTGCCAACAGGACTGTGTCATCAGCAATCTGCACACACAGATATTATCAAGACATAAATTCTTCAATATTTCTGAAGAATCCAGATCCTCTGTTGTTTTTTCCAGGAATTGTGTAGCCAGATTAAATTTAATGTAGGTGGGATAATAGGAATGGTAGCTCAGAACATTTTTAGTATTGTTGGGTTTTTTATACAATTTTGTAGTAAATTTTTCTGCTGAGGCTGCAACTGTCATGTCCAGGAAGTTCAGGTTATTGTCTTGCTGAAGTTCTAAAGTGAGTTTCATAGAATTATCTGGGTTATTACGCAGATTGGAGATATTTACTGGGAGAGTTTCATTATTACTGTCAACTATTATGAAGATGTCATCCATATATCTCACGTACAAGCAGAATAATGAAGGGTTGGGGTAGAATTACCTCATCTTCAAATTTTCCCAAATAATAGTTTGTCAGAAAAGGAATGAAAGGACATCTCATTGCTAAACCTCAGGTCTGTTTTTAGAAATTTTTACTAAGTAGTTTTACTGTTTTAGTATAGTTGGTGTACAGTTTATCATTATTAATTAATCACTTGCTTATTGCTGCCTCAGATGCTGAGAGAGTTTCATTATTGATACACAAGGTAGGTAAAAGTAAAGAGAGTTCTGATGATTTTCCACATTTATTTATTTTCTTTTGTTTAGTGTACATGTGTAATAGTGACACCAGGACACCATGTTTAAAATACTATAATAGCAAGTAAAGTGCTGTCACTTACTGTAAAGCATTTTAATGCACTGAATTTTCTTTTTTAATTACTGTGTTCTGAACTATCCATAAAAATGTTATATATGAGGTGAAAATGTATTGGCAAAGGCTGATTTAACCTATATTTTAATAATAATATGGAGACTGGCTCAAGACAGGCAGTTGTGGCAGAAACTTCCACAGCGATCTATCTGAGCCAGTCTTCTCCATGTCACTCCTGCGTGCTTTCGAGTTTTGACTGCTGATTTAAACTTTACTGCTTTGATCATCAAATTATATTTATTTCAGTATAGCAACATTATTTTTGTATGCTTTTTTTCTGTTGTTCTTTTGTTAGGAAATAGTTGAGCACTCAGTTATTCAAGGAGACATTCCTATTGCTATTAGCTTCTTCATGAAACACCAAAAAGCATTTTGGATAGTACCTCTGATGTTTATGATGGGTTTCTGAGGATTGTATCAGAATTTGTTGTGAACTGTATCCGAGCTGGAGACTTACCAAAAGCAAGAACTGCTTTATCTAATATGGTAAGAATATATATTTTTGAAATGTGATTTGTTGTATACTGCTGTAATTGCTTCAACTTGGTATTGCTGATTTTATATTTAAAAAACAATAAAACTGAAATGTACTTGTACATAATAAAACTCCTTGCAAAATCTTAAAAAAACTGATGTATGGCAAAAAAGAACTGAGTAAAACTCAAATATGAGAAAACATTGAAATGTTGAAAGTCTAAATTATAATTAATATTTGAAAATAATGGAAAAGTCAGATCATATTTTAAACTTTCTGTTTTGCACAGTGTATTGGGTGTTGTTTAAGCTTCACTACTTAACAAGCAAATACTGCCACCATACTTGTTTTTGTTTCTTGCAGTGTTTTACCATTGTAGTTGGGTTATTGTATTAATTTTAGCACACGCAGTGGTGATGCAGCAGAAATCTTTATATGAAAACAGTCAGGGCGGATTGGCCCACCAGGACACCGGGACATTTCCCGGTGGGCCCCTCATTTATAAAAAAAGTGTCTTTTATATTTTTTTTCAATAAAAGCTGTATCAACTTTTATTTTAATATCTCAGCCATGTATAAAGTATATTTTTCCATGTATGGAAGATATACACGAAGTTCGTATATTTTTTTTCGTCTATAAAAAAGTGTCTTTCTTTCTTACTTTCTTAAAAATGTTTTCAATTCAGTTGTTTTAAACACACAACTGAACGACAACACTTTTTTTATAAACGAAATACACATTATGTAATTATAACAAGCGGGGGAAAAAATCCTTCTATTTTGAATTAGGGAAAAAAATTCCCTCACCAGGCAACTGCTAGAATCCCAACTACAATAGATGGGCCATGTGTGTTTGCAAACTTCTGGGTTCACTTAGTAGCTGAGGAATGAAAATGTTTGTACCCTATGTTGCGGAAGGGCGGGGGTGTGTACAAATGTTCTATATATTCCCCAACGAAGGGTGGGGGGAGAGTTAATTTTGCTCTCATTGGTTGTAGGAGGCATTAGTGCTATGCTCATAAGAGCTGAGTTCGGGCTCAATTTTAAGAGCCCGAGCCCGTCCGAGCCGGAAGTATGTCAGCCCTAGCCACCCCCCACCCCCAGCCTGAATTTTATATTGCAAGATAGAGCCCGGGCCCTAAGGTAATGTCCAGATAATGTCCAGATTCATCCTCTGCTCAAAATCGTGGCGATTCGTGCCCCCCCTACATTTTCCCAGTCGCTTAATAAAATTAGTTATTTAAGTTCATATTATTTACTCGTTATTTAGTTTTGCTCAGAGTTTTAGCCGCATATTGCGTTTTTAGAGAACACCACGAGGAGGTGTCTAACTTCATTCCCCAAAAATTATTATCATGGTTTCTGAGACTAATCCGTTTTCTTTTAATTTTTCTTGTCACAAATGCAGGAAAAATCTTTGTCAGAAAACTGCCGTGAAAATAGCTGTGATTGGTAGCACGTTGTCAATTTTAAGAACTTATCTAGCATATTATTGTAGTTTCACTGTGTATGACAAAGCACGTAAGCATTCAATTAGTGCCCTCTTTCCGGTTTAGAAAACATGAACCGTTTTCTCAATTATTTTATCCAAGTTTGTATTGGGTATATAAATAAGTTTTAAGGTGAACAAAACACGTTGGAGAACAAAAACAATATTTTAATATTAATCGAAGTATGCTCTTTCTGAAGCTACAACTTTACCCCATCTTTCGGGCAGTGAACGTATGCCCCGAAGGAAGAATTCCGGTTCCTTGGAAGAGATCCAGTTGTCCAGCTGATTTTTGATGTCTTTATAAAAACTAAACCGTTCTCCAGAAAGTGCTGACTGCATCGACCGGAATAAATGGGAATCCGATGGCGCAATATCTGGCGAATATGGTGGATGGGGTAGAACTTCCCAGTCGGATCCTTCTAGGTACTTTTTCACAGGTCGAGAAACATGTGGTCTTGCTTTGTCGTGCTGTAAGATGTCTTTGTTCTGTTTATTTTCCCATTCCGGCCGTTTTTGCGTGAGAGCTAATTTTAAACGCATTAATTGGGTTTGATACCGATCACCAGTAATAGTTTCTCACGGTTTCAGCAGTTCATAGTGGATCACACCCTTCTGGTCCCACCAGATACACAGCATTACCTTTGAACCATGGATATTGCATTTTGGCGTTGAAGGACCTGGTTCACCTGGCTTCACCCATGCTTTCTGCCATTTAGGGTTATCGTACCATATCTATTTCTCGTCGGCAGTAATAATACTATGCAAAAAAACTTTCTTTTTTGCCTTTGAAGCAGCAATTGGCAAATGGTTTTTCGACGTTCAAGTCTCCTTTCCGCAAAGCATGTGGAACCCAATTCCCTTCTTTTTGCACCATTCCCATGGCAGCTAAACGTTGTGAAATGCATGGTTGACTAACATTTAATGCTGCTGCTAGTTCTTTTTGGGTCTGGCACGAATCCTTGTCGAGTAAAGCTTCCAATTCGGCAACAGCAATTTTTTTGGGTGGTCCAGAATGTTATCACTGACATCGAAATCGTTCCTTTTGAATCATCTAAACCAATACTCACATGTTTTTATGGATGGGGAATGTTCACCATAGATTTCTGACATTAAGCGATAGCTGTCGGCAGAGCTTTTCTTGACAGTAAAGTAATGCACTAACATTTCCCGCTAATGCTGTTTTGTTGAGACGAAAGTTGCCATTTTCCATCAAGTAAAACAAATATGTCTTCGCACCTCAATCGAACGTCGTATACCGACTCTGACAGCTGGTGTCTCATACTGTGAAATCACAGTGTTGCCACTTAAAATACATGAGAGCAGTAATAAGTATGACACCGAACAGAAATCCCTCAAAACTTATTTATATACCCTATATATATATATATATATATATATATATATATATTTTTTTTTTTTTGTAGGCATATTAAGTTTATGTTGTTTTCTTTGAATGTCATAGATCTTTTAACTTAATCAAACGTTCTAATATATTTGGATGAGATTTTCTTACAGATTTATTTAATCTCTCTATCTGTTATGCCACTATTCTATGGAATTTGTCGTTCTGTGTCACTCTTTAACAGTTCCATATCGACCAAAAACAGGGTTGTCCATCCACTAATCTACCATAAAATTATTAAACTCTTGAACAGCATGATTTGTGGGCGTAGTATTGTCCATTATGGCTAAAAATCCATCATCTACGCAAGTGGGTGGAATGAATGCAAGAGCTACAACCATTCATATATGATGTTTGATGTCTTCATTGTTTATGTATTCTGATGTTAGGCCTAAATTTTGAACTTCACACCATAGGGATTGGTTGTAATGGTAATTACATTCTTTGACTTCGCAAGCTATATATTAAACAAAACGGGAAAGGATGAATCCGTACCTACTCCTGTGTGCAGAGGACGAATCGCCACACCTGTTAAAACCCGAGGATGAAACGGGAAAGAATTAATCGGTACCTACTCGGCCCGAACGAGCCCAAAAACTATGATTTATCTGTTTAGGCATTAAAAAAAATCTACTCTTCCAAACTTCCCCTCCTCCCCCCCCCGTGCAATTAACCGATGCCTTTCTCAACTGCGGAGTGGGGAAGGGATGTCTATCTATTTCTATAATTTTTTGACCATTCATTTCATCCTGAAATGTTTCGAGGGGCCCGGCATCAGGAAAAATCAGGAGGCACAACAATCTACGTATGTTAACAGCATTGGGGTGGGGGCTGAACAGGGCTAATTTTTTCACTACCCATGTTTGATAAAATTGCAGAACAATGCTAGTTAATGGTCATTATGGGATGTGTTATCCACTGTATGACTACACAGATATCAGAGTGAAAGCTTATTTTGAAATAACTAAGATTAAGAACTTATATCAAGAACTTATTTTGAAATAACTAAGATTATTTGCGGGGGTGTTCATATACGATCCCTTTTCCCCGAAATATTCTACCTATGTAGCCTACGCTCCTTGTGATAACTGACAAATGCTGCAGATGAAGGCATTTATGGAGATATCATTTCAACATGAAGTTGCAAAATGTTTTGTTTACCTTATTTAGCAAGGTGTCTTTACAATACATAACCGCAACATAAAAGCACGTTTTGCAATTGAAACACATAATAATATATGATCACTAAATGAAGAATCTGTTTGCCATGATATTGAAAAATCTTTAAATTTCTAACTGTGATTGTCCACAATAGAAAAATTGCAAGAATTGTAGTACAAATAGAAAATTTTCCAGTGTAAAAGTTCTGTATTTTTTAAATTTATTTAAATTTAAAATTCATGTCTTATGCGAAAGAATTTTTGGTACAACTCCAACATAATTTTAGTAGTAGCAGTTCTCTCTTTCTCAAATATTTGCTGGAATTTCAGCCCACTTCGTTGAAAATTTAAGAACTGGAAGCTAAAAGGTATGAAAATCAAGATTATTTTACGATCTGTCAAACATGAAAAGTCTGTATAAGCATTAAATTAAAAACAAATACCGTCTCCTGCAGGATACACTTTAATGATAAAAAACTATGTACAATTAAATTATTTTAATTGTACATAGTATTTTATCATTAAGTGTATCGTGCAGGAGACGGCATTTGTTTTCGATTTAATAGCTTTTGGCGCACAAGTTAATTTCTTCATGTCTATATAAGCAATTTAAAAAAAAATTAATATTCTTACTTCAGCATTCTTAAGAGAAATTTTTAAACAAATATAAATATTGAGTGTGTCCAAAATTTGAAGCTTCTCTAGTGCAATTACATACATAACTAACTAAACTAGTGATTTAAACCTGGTTATTCACTTTTTCCACGTCGATTAAGTGAGTTTGCTACGATATTTTAATATCTTGAAATTTCTAACTGTGATTGTCCACAACAGAAAGATTGCAGTACAATTTTTCTGCAGTAAAATCTGGGCATGGGCCGATGAAAATTTTTCTGCAACACTCACTTCAATTTAAGGATGGCGGGTATACTTTTTCACTTCCCCCCCAGTACTATGCTTGCCACTGTTTCCAGAGCAACTGTACTTTTTGTTTTGTTTTGTTTCTTACAAAAAAAAAAAAAAAAAAAAAGGGATTTTCAGTTGTGATACAACAGTACCCAGAACTACAACAAGGGCCCATTTGCAAAAATTTTCCTGGGCCCTCTTGCAATCGCCAATCCGCCCCTGAAAACAGTTTCAAGTTCTTAGAATTTTTTTCTTCTCATATTAAAGCCTTGACTGCAAAATATGTACAGCAGTGTTGTAATGGAGCAAAATTACTCTGTTTTTTGCATTTTGCGTTTTATTTACTACAGAACATTAAGAGTTTGTAGTTAATAAGATTTGTTGGCTCTTGATTTAGTTATGTGCATGACAATGATGGGCAAAACATGTAACAATAATAACAAATAAAGGTAACTTGATCACGCTAGTTACGTTACATGAAAAAACTTTTACAAGAACTACTCTGTCTTCGGCCTCTAATGACAAGCCAAAGTATGTAAATCTTTCTTCTGTTACTATTCCTCCTAGCTTGGATAAATTCTTATCATTAGGCCCAAAATTTTCACCAGCTCTTCCTATCAATCTTCCACAAACTGTTTCTCTTATAGAATCAGCCATCCATAGAACTGAGACTGTTCACCAACCTATCCTCCGTGCCAACGCTGCTGTTATTCTATCCAAGCAAAATTCTGTGCCAATCAAGTACTCTTCTTCTTGTCTGAAAGAATTCAGGTCATTTATTCAAGAAATTGAACTTGCTGTATGCAAAGTAGATAAAGTTGGTTGCCCAGTCATCATTAGTAAAGAAATTCTTAACCAAAAAGTGCATTCATTTCTTACTTCTGCTAACTGCATCCCTCTGCAGTCAGACACCACCAACTCACTCAAAAACTCAGTTGACAGATTATCTAAGAAAGAAACTCTTCAATCCTTCCTTAGAGATATCTCACCCCCTCCTTACTTTAGAACTCCCAGGCTTTTCCTGCAAGTTAAACTGCATAAAGCTGGTAATCCCATCAGACCTTTAGTTGAATATTCTTTTTCTCCAGCAGTGAACCTTGAAAAGAAATTGGTCCTCAAATGCAAATCCCTGGCAACCAACCATCCTCATACTGACATATCATTAAAAGAGCCAATCACTTACCTGAAAGTTCTTGGTCACTTTTTTCTTTACACTTCATGCACGTCGATTATAACATTATTATAAGTTACAGATTCTGTTATAATCGACGTGCATGAAGTGTAAAGAAAAAAAGTGACCAAGAACTTTCAGGTAAGTGATTGGCTCTTTTAATGATATGTCATTAATGACTTGCACGTAAATATGCGCATTTTGCTGGTGTTTCATACCTTTAAAGATACAAATAATATGACATCCTCATACTGTTGTCTCTACTTCAGACTTCATCCACAAACTTCCTAATTCCTTTTCTCCAAGTGTTAATCCATATACTCTTGATGTGGAATCTTTGTTCCCCTCTGTACCATATTTTGAGTCCTACATGCTCCTCATGAAGAAATTGATTCTTCATTTTGAACCACCCGGTACTCTTATCAAAGATCTTTATGATTGTTTCCACACTATTCATCAACACAATTGTTTTGTTTTCAACAAAATTGTGTACTAGCAACAATCTGGTCTCCCCATGGGCTCACCTCTTTCCCCTCTTCTTGCAGAAATCTACATGCAACATATTGAAGTTTCCATCATTCCTCACCACCCTTTTCAACCTTCCCTGTGGTTAAGATATGTAGATGACATTTTCATTAGCTGGCCACATACCGAGTCTGAACTACAGACACTGATCAACTCCATTACGGAAAAATTTCCTTCTATTAATTTCACTATATCTAAGGAAGTAAACAACAAAATTGATTTCCTGGATGTATCCATCTGCAGAAACGCTGATCTCTCCATCACTCGTTCTGTCTATCATAAACCTTCTGTGGCCACTAACATCATTCCCTACAAATCTTTCACTCTGCATCTCTACAAGCTTGCAGCATTGAAGTCTTACATCCACAGGGCTCATATCATTTGCAACAACCAACTTTCCCTTCTAGAAGAATTCTCCAAAATTTCTACAATAGTCTTCTCTCATGGTGTCCCTGCTCTTACAGTCAACTCCCTCTTAAAGAAATATGAAAACAATTCGAAAATTGAATGCCTCCTTCCTCAAAAGAAAGAAAACTTGAAATTCTCTGGTTCTGTTCCTTACCATCCTTCCTATGCTTATAAGTTACAGATTCTTTTTAGAAGTTTTGGTTTCCATCTTGCCATTAAATCCACCCCAAACATCTTGAAACTTTTACAAAGGGATAGGGACAAAGTTGAAAATCTGGACCTCCCAGGAGTTTACTGCATTCCTATCTCTTCTTCAACAGGTGATAACTTATACATTGGAAGCACATACAGGAGCATTAACCACAGAATTTTAGAACATAAAAAAATGTTTCGAAAGCCAATCCTAATACAGCCTTGTCTGTTTTGACAATGGAAGACATCTGCAGTTCCCCGCTGGAACGAAGCAAAACGAATTGCTTCTTTTGACAATCGTTTTGCCCTCCGTTACCGTGAAAGCCTGGAAATTATTTTCAACTCAATGACTTGCAATTCCGAATCTCCTCTCTACATTCTGATGATCTGGAGATCAATTCTAAGTTTTGGCAACAAAAATAGAAAAAATTCAAAGTAGAATTTGGCAACAATCTTAGTCCTCCATTGGCGTGATGAAGACGTAAAATAAGGTCGAAAGCTCCAACCTTACAAACTTTCTTGTAAAAGTTTTTTCATGTAACGTAACTAGAGTGATCAAGTTACCTTTATTTGGTAGTAATAATGTGCATGTTAGATTTTTTTTATTTATGTGTTTCAATTTGCATGCTTTGAAAAAAATACTGCAATTTTTTGACAAAAAATGTACATAACTCTTCTGATACTTATTTGCACATTTAATGTAGCTCTTCCGACATGTTCATTTTCAGTGTGTCAGTGTTAAATATAATCTTCACATCAGAACACCAGTGTCTCTTGAAAGCATATTTTCAAATTTGGCCACATTGTTCCAGATATCTAACATGAGGATTTCATTTGTAGTTGCAGTATTGCAGTAATAGCTGTTTTTGTTTAAGATTCGGTTGTTAAATATTATCAACTCTACATTATATAGTGAAATGTTATCAGCTCTTATTGTTAATATTAAGGTTCCTTATTGCTGATTATCTCTTAAAAGTCATTTCTTTTCTTCTCTTTTAGGGTTTGGATATTGATGACTTCTTCTTGGATGTTTTCAGGAATACATTAGAAAAGAATATAAGAACAGTACTTCAAAATGAACTTCAATCTATAATCCTTACTAATGAGGAAGATAAAAAAAATGTTGAGTTTGCTTCTGTGCTTGAAACTCTTTGTCCATGTACTTCATTTGAAAAAAGGAAGCAGTTTCTTCAACAACAAAAGTAATTTCTGTTTTCCTTTAATATGAAGTAAACATATTTCATCTGTTTTAAAAATTGTGAGCAAAGAACTTCTGATTATTAATTTCTTCTCTTTTACAACATTAAAAGGGCCTATCTAAAATTTCTCTTCACCATATCATGTTATTGTATGATTTCCACCATTTTCTTTTTATTTAATTTATGTTTTTTTAATTTCTTTTCTTCTCCTATGTCATGTTTCAAGGTAAAATACAAATTTATTGATGTATTGGTATTACAGTTTGTAGTTTTGGTCTTTTCTAGTATATACTGCTTCTGCCATTAGCACTTTGCGCCATATGTTGTGTTGCACTATTTATATTTATGTTTTCCCAGTCTGTAATGGCCTGATTGTTTATACAGTAACCTATTAATGATGTTTTACATATTTTGTTGTTTATTCCAGTTTTGTAGGTTTTCAAACAAGTGTATCTCCAGATTTCTGTTTTGTGCTTTCGATATACAATTTTTTTAATTGATTGTGCTTTTCCCTGATTGGAGTTCTTGTATATGCCTGCTTTTCTCAGGATGCTAGTATTTTCTAGATTTTGTGCAATTGTTCTTTTTATATCTCTTACTGTGATTCCTACATCAAGGTTAGCTTTTTTGCACATGTTTTGATTAGTCTTTGCAATTTCCAATAAGTAAGGAATCCAATTCAAAATTTTCTTTCTATTTTATCATTTTGCTTCGACTCTGTTGCATCTGGTTTTCTGTCGATACTCCCAGTTTCCAGACTGATCTCCTAGTTTTTTAACAATTTTTTTGAAAAATCCTACTGGTAAGGATTAAAAAAGAAAATACAGGCTTGGAATTCCACCTCCAATGAAAAAACTGTAGTTTTTTTCCTTAAGGGAGTTATTTACCATGACTGACTCTTAGGTACTTGGCAAGGGCAAGATATAAAAACTCAACCCTTGGCATCAGGCTAGGAGCTTTTTGATCTCTGAACTTTGAGCAGCCAGCAGTTCATGTGACGTAAAGAAGGGAACAACTAAAAAAAGGAGTCAAAGGAATGGAAACAATTGTGCCCATTGGCGGGAGGTTAGCCGAAAGTCATGGGTTTGCTTGGTAGCTGGTGGAATAGCCAAATAAGAGAGGAAGTGGAAGCAACAAAAGAATTAGCTGCCATTTGCACATGCTAATCCACATGGCTTGCACAGCCTCCTGGTGGGCAAGCTATTTGCCGTTCCACAGTAAAGGCAGGATCCGTGCTTTGGCTGGCTTGTCTCTAGACACGTATTCAACACCAAATACAAATCATGACTCATCACTGAAGGCAACACAGTGCCACTAGACACTATTGCATGTCGACTAGGCCTGACACCACTGCAACCGGTTCCAGCAATGCTCGCTGGTCAGTGATTGGTGGCGGAGTGGCCTCCTTGAATGTAGTCCCTGTGTCGCAAGTTGTCTGGCAGCCGTCCGAATGGCAATTTCCATACCTATAGGCTACGGTCAGTGGTAGGTGGCGGAGTGGTTTCCTTGAATGTAGTCCCTTTGTCGCAAGTTGTCTGGCAGCCGTCCGAATGGCAATTTTCATACCTATAGGCTACGGTCAGTGGTAGGTGGCGGAGTGGCCTCCTTGAATGTAGTCCCTGTGTCGCAAGTTGTCTGGCAGCCGTCCGAATGACAATTTCCATACCTATAGGCTACGGTCAGTGGTAGGTGGTGGAGTGGCCTCCTTGAATGTAGTCCCTTTGTCGCAAGTTGTCTGGCAGCCGTCCGAATGGCAATTTCCATACCTATAGGCTATGGTCAGTGGTAGGTGGCGGAGTGGCCTCCTTGAATGTAGTCCCTGTGCCGCAAAATGTCTGGCAGCCATCCGAATGGTAATTTTCATACCTATAGGCCACGGAACATGTCCATGGATGGTTGAGAGTGATGAATTTGGTTCTGTTCATGTTGCTCTCACAGAACACTGGGGTCAATCACTCGACCCCAGTGTTCTGTCATTACCCTTGGCCGTCCACTGCCAATGTGCCACTGGGTTGTGCATTCCTCGACCCATTGGTGCCAGCATTGCTCCAACCCAAATGCGTGGCGACAAACCAGCCTCTGTCCCAGCCCAGTTTTACGTCCTCTCTCAAACTCACTGAACTGCTCGTATTGTGCACATATGAGACGTCGAGGCATCCTCACAGTCCATGGAGGTTAATGCAACCACAATCCACTGCCACAATTCTTCCTGCGGGTGAGCTTTGCTCTTGATATACCCTCCTTGATGCACGGTTCTCGTGTGCCATGGCAGGGTACTATTTAGTAGTTGGTTGTTATTTTTTAATCATTTGCATATTTGGCACTGTGCATGTGGACTTTCATTAGGATCAAACAACTTTCTTTGGTGCCTTGTTTTTTGTTGGGTTTTCTTCGGCCAACAGTGTATCTGCAGTCTGAACTTATCCTTTGATATCCTACAAAATAACTTCTGCTAAGATTCCTGTTAGTAAGAAAGTTTTCCCTGCTTTTGTAAATTTGGAGAAAGCTTATGACTAAGTCAATAGAATACTTCTGTGGAAGATCTTGGATAAATATTGTATAACCAGGAATCTGCTTTTAATAGTGTGAAAGCTATGTATATGGGCAGTAGAGCATGTGTACAAGTGAATGGTGTTTTATTAAAATGGTTTTCTATTGGTGAAGGAGTCTCACAAGATTGTGTAATGTCACCATAGCTGTTTAATATGCACTATATTGACAAAAGTCACCGGACACCTAGAAGAGAAACACAACATAGCATTTATTGACATACATTAGTACTGTGTTGGTCCACCTTTGGCCTTAATGCATGCACTGACCCTTCGAGACATGCTTTTGACAAGGTTTTGGAACACAGCGATAGGTATGCGCTTCCATTCAGTACATACTGCTGCCACTAACTGTTGCTTAGTAGTAGGCCTTGGTTCCAAACTTCTTATGCGATGCTCTAATGCATCCCATAGGTGCTCGATGGGATTAAGATTAGGGCTCTGTGCTGGCCAGTCCACACACGATACGGAATTATCATCAAACCATGCCATAACAGTCCTTGCTTTATGGCTCGGTGCATTATCCTACTGGTACCAACAAGGCTCAGTTCCATGGTATTGCCACACAGTTGGTAGGGTATAATTGTCCAGAATATCAATGTAGACGTGCTGGTTAACAGGTTTGTCCACAATAACCAATGGGCCGGGACCATACACCCCCCCCCATAAGTCTAAATTTGACCGTAGGAACAGTACACTGAGGTAAATAACGTTCCCCCGGCTGCAGCCATATCCACACACAGCCATGAGACTGACGGGTCGTGTATCTGGATTCATCAGACCATAGGACCTGTTTCCATTGATCTATGGTCCACGATAAATGTTCTTTACACCATGCTAAACGACGAGTAGCATTCCGAGTGGAGATGAAAGGCTTACAAGCAGCTGCACGACCACGGTAACCCATGGAATGAAGTTATCTGCGAATGGTACTTGTACATACCGATGTACCAGCATTTTTACTCACCTGTACCCTGAGGTCTTGTGTAGTACTCCATCAATTAGCTGTAAGGACTCTCCTGAGGCTTCGACGTCCTCTATCACTGATTTTCTTTGGTCTGCTGGTATGTTTTGCTGGTTCACGCACACCATGTGCTTTCCACTTATTCAGTACATCCAAAAGAGTTGACTTAGGTATGTTTAAATGCCTCTCGGTTTCTCTTATTGACAACCCACTAATATAACGCCCAACAATCTTTCCTTTCTCGAAGTCAGTTCTCTCCTGCCGCGACATTTGAACTCAACCTCACAGTGCGATATGATCGTGGTCAGCTGCAGGCTTGTTTTTATATCGTTTGCAGCTGTGCTGTGCATCTTAACAATGCAGCGGATCCATTCATTTGCTTTTGAAGGCATGTCCGGTGACTTTTGTCAATATAGTGTATATTTATGGATGATGCATGATTGCAATATAGACAATACTGGTTTATGTCTTGGTAATATCTGTATATGTACAGATTGCTGTATGCTGATGACACAGTCCTTTTGGCATAAAGCAAAAGCGAATTGTAGAGTATGCTGTCCAGAATGTACAAAGTTCATATGAAATTCAAACTGAGTATATATGTATAAGGGAAAAAGCAAAGTTATGTTTTTAGAGTGAAGAACTGTTAACACTGAATGCAAGATCAGGTACAGCGATAAACCAGGTGAATGAGTTTACAGATTAGATGGTGAAATCAATTAGGTAAGTGATTTCAGCTTTGAACATCATAATTGTTTCAGGAAGATTTCACAGGACTAATGGATTCTCAAAACAGACCTGAATGGCTGTGTATGAATTTGTAATTGTACCTACTCTGATGTATGGCAATGAAACCTGGGTACTGCAGAAGACAGACATAAGTTGTCGTGTGCTGGAGACGTGTTATTTACTGCAGGTTTGTGGCAACACTTGTTCTTATGTGCAAAGTGAAGATGCATGCAGAGATGTGTAATGTGAAGCAAAATGTTGTTAGTAGGGAGGAGATAAACATTTTGAGGTGGTTTGGCGATGTTGAAAGAGTGAGTGATGTGGTTGCTATCTAAGAGAAGTTATTCGGCATAAGTGGCAAGAAGGAAAGGTAGAGGCGGTCATGGGAAGATCACATTCAGGAATGCCTGCAAAGGAAGAAGATAGATGGAAAGTATGAAGTACAAAAAAGAAGTATTCCATGAGACATCTGATGGATGTCGATGAAGTTCATATTGGGTGCCAAAATCTCTGTAAATGGAGACATTTGATGCTTCAACAGTATGTAAACTCTAACACTATGAGTAACTTTGATTTAGCATATTGGCTTTCTTTGAAGACCAACCTTTGAATCTCAGAGAACATCCTAGTAGTATGTATGTATGAATGCATTATTTTCAAGTTGTGTTTTAACAAAAATTGTGTGTACAGTTGTGGAAATACTAAATAATGTTGCTCAAGGTTGTCTGATTGTGTATCAGTTTCTTTTCTTTCATATTTTTTTTAACATTTTTCAACAGAAGTCGTTTTTGCAGTTCAGTTTTGTAAAGTAGTATATTGGAAACAAGAAAACAGATATGCTGTAGCATGGGAAAATGTGTAGGAAAGCCAGAATTTAACAACAACAACAACAACAACAACAACAACAACACACACACACACACACACACACACACACACACACACACACACACACACACACACACACACACGAGTTTACTTCCTTAATTTTCTTCAAGAACTGACATGCTATATTTCTTTTTATGTAAAACAGGTGGTAATAATTATAATCCAATATTTTATTTGTATTCATGGTTTTTTTTTCATAATTTTGTTAGTACTTTTTCATCTTCAAATTATTTTAATTATTTTTCTTTCAAATGGAACTTTAAAAGTGAATTTTGGAGCATTATTTAACTCCTAGAAAGTTTCTAGAATTTTTTGTGCCATTTTTTTCTTGGCTATCTATTATGAGTAGAATGCCATCCATATAGGGAAAATATGTTTATTTTATTAAAAATTTCACTTCTAGCTTCCCCACGTAGTCTTTTCCTTGTAAAGGAGACAGTAATGAACCCATAGCTAGTCCATATTTTTGGAGATTATTTTTTCTCAAATTGAAATTAATTATTCTTTAGTGGAAAGATGAGAATTTCAAATAACCTATTGTCAGTTTTTGCATTCCTGTATGAAAGACTATAAGGTCAGCCAGTTCTGCTAGAAATTTAATTAATAAATCTAAATTGATTAATTCAAACACTCGACGTGTATCAGCAACCCCAAACAGAAATCATCGCTCTTTCCATGTTCAAATGTGGCTGTGGTGCTCTGCACCACAGCCCACATTGTTCCATCTTTGTGTTCAATTGTTCCATCTTTGTGTTCCATGTTCCATCTTTGGTGAATCCCCAGCGTTGTGTGGGGCTCCATGAAGCAACCTGCCATGTAGTTTGGCAGTTAATCACTTGTAAGTGTGAAGAATTCGAGGCTGCTGTGGTGCAATGGTAGCATGTCCGGCTCGTAACTGGAAGACCCTGGGTTCGATTCCTGGTGGTGGCCGATGATAATTTTTCCATGACTCACTTATTAACATGGAAAGAGTGATTATTTCTGTTTGGTCTAAATTGATGTTTGTATACATTGAATGCATGTATGATATCTTATCAGCAGTGGTGAAACCTGTAAAGAATTTATGTGATAATTTGAAGTCCTTTTGTATTATTTACAAGTTCCCACATTTTTTTCATGGTGCTTAAGTAATTTTTTTTTTCCATACTTTCAGTTCACAATTAGAAGTGGTTCCAAAATGTTCATTTCCAAATCAAACAGATGCCACCTGTTTGGAAACTGGTGACATTGACCCTTTGGATGACAGCGATGGCTCTGGTGCTTACTGTCGCTTTGCTTTAAAATGGCTCTCAGAGTGGGATGAAGAAACAAGGGGAAGGATTATTATTTCTCTAGCACCTAGTGATTCAGGTATAATTTGTATTGTAATCTTAATTTGCATCTTTTCTCTCAGAGTGGGATGAAAAACTAGGGGAAGGATCATTATTTCTCTAGCACCTAGTGATTCAGGTATGATTTAAAATGGCTCTCAGAGTGGTATGAAGAAACAAGGGAAAGGATAATTATCTCACTACCACCTAGTGATTCAGGTATGCTTTAAAATGGCTCTCAGAATGGGATGAAGAAACAAGGGGAAGGATAATTATTTCTCTAGCACCTAGTGATTCAGGTATACTTTAAAATGGCTCTCAGAGTGGGATGAAAAAACAAGAGAAAGGGCAATTATTTCTCTAGCACCTAGTGATTCAGGCTTTAAAATGGCTTTCCAGAGTGGGATGAAGGAACAAGGGAAAGGATAATTATTTCTCTAGCACCTAGTGATTCAGGTATGCTTTAAAATGGCTCTCAGAGTAGGATGAAGAAACAAATGGAAGGATAATTTTCTCTAGCACCTAGTGATTCAGGTATGATTTGTATCATAATCTTGATTTGCATCTTGTTTGTGACACTTAAGTACGTAGTTACTTGAAAAAAATAAGTCAGAAAGAATGACAATTTAGAAATGGTTCATATTGCAGCAAAATGGGATATTTTTTAATTTAATTTTTTTTCATTATTGTGCCCTTTTATGATCAGTAAAACATAATCTACTTTTATTAAGTTTGGACTATTAATAAATTTATGTGAGTACTGAATTAATATATATGTGTCAGGTTGAATAAGTATTTAATGGGTATGCATATGAAGCATCATTTAATTAAACACTTCGAAGTTATGGAATATTTCAGATTTTTGACTTTCTTTTAGATTTTTGCAGAATATGACTGAAAATTTGAGCTGGTCAAAAATATTTTGTGTAATGGAAACAAACAGAAATTTGTGAAGTATTCCTAATATGATGTTAGATATTGATTCAACAAATATAGCTTTGCAAACTCTTGTGTATTGCAGAAATTCAGCATTTCATGATTGATGTACTGAGAAATAAATTCTCATAGTTTTTATAAGAATTATGATGAAAACTGACCAAATAGAGTAACAAAATCCACTGAACTTTGGGAATGTTGCATATTGTATGATGAAGCATGGATCTATAATAAATGCTCACATAATCACAGTTTTAATTTAATTGAGATTACACATAATTCCAAAAAATGAAATTTTCAGCATTCCTTAAAGCATTATAAATACTTGAACTGCTTGAAATGTTCAGCTGGTGATTTGTTGACTTAATGTAATATCAGATGCTTTTTTTTTTTCAGTATTTCTTTATTATTGATTTACTTTGAACTCATACATGTTATTGATTATCTTTGAACTCATGTATATGAGTAGAAAGTAAGAGTATGTAAGAAAGATATACAGTGGTGTGCAATAGTATTGCATCACCTGAAAAAAACTGAATTTTTAGGTTTAACTTTTTTTTAACTAATTGATTTTCATGGTCATTTCATCATTTGTGTGTTCAGTAGATGCAAAATTTAATGGAAATTTCAAAAATGTCTTAGTTTTTCCTGCAGCTACACCTGTTCTTAAGATACATTACAAAAATCATGACCAAGTCAAAATTATGAAAAGGATCATTTATCCAATATTTAGGTTTATAGCAATAAATCGTTTTTGTAATTCATAAGGAATGAAATAATATTTAAATACAGAAATATAATGAAGCAAAAATTATAAAATATACCTAATATTTTGTTGTCCAGCCTTTAGCTTTAATCACAGCTTTGTATCTTGATGGCATACTGTGAACAAGGTTTTGTAAAAGATTGGGTTGAACAATATGATCCCAAATTTGAATTACATCTTCAATGAGTTTAATTTTGGTTGTTGGCTTCTTTTTTGATAGTTCATACGATACTTTGAACCACAAATTTTTGATCAGGTTTAAGTCTGGTGACTGTGGTGGTCAATCAAGATGCTGAACGTTTCTTTCCTGAAACCACTTTTTCACTACTTTTGCATGATGACAGATAATTTTCACCTTGAAAAATAAAATTGCCACCATAAAGTCTTCTAGATGATGGTAGCATCTTGTTTTCTAATTTCAAGATCTATTTCTGGGCATTTACAGTACCATAGACAACATGGAGGTTCCCAACGCCATGTGCACACATGCAGCTCCAAACCATGACCTTCACTGGATGCTTAACAGTAGTCACTAAGCAACTTCGATGGAATTCTTCATTCTTGAATCTCCTTACATAGGCACTACTCTGATTCACATTAAGACAAAATTCTTATTCATCACTGTAAATAATAGGCATAGGACATTCAAAGCCTCAAATCCCACGAACCTTGAAAAAGATTCGAGATTCGAAAACTCAAATCTTTGCCATTTTTTCATCATTTGAATCTTTTGAATCTTAACCTAAAAACCTTGGCGTTTGGTGCTTGTTCTAGAGCGATATTTGTTTGCATTTTTGTCTGCATGACGAGTTCTGACATTAGAAAACAATTGAAGAAGATCGTCTATAGTGTGTACACAGCTTTTTGAAATAGCGTTTTACTTCCAAACGAGATGCAGCAGTGAAGGAATTGTTCATCCAAACACAGAGAGCAACCGCCGAAGTGACTGGTGTTTCCCATTGGACAGTGCCTAACCCACCATACCTGAAGTATAATAGGAAAAGTGACTTAGCCATATTTCATCTCTTTCCTGGCAGCCATTACCATGGCGACAAGCATGAGAACAAAGAAGGGGAGTGTGACCTTGAGCCGTGTTGCACACATGACTCAAGTTACTCTGTCTATAGCTCAGCGTTTTTAGTTCTACTCAATTCTCCACAGCATCTCACTTGCATGCGCTATCAGTATATGCTCAGCGTTATCCGGTCTGTATTTTTTGTCTCAATCTCAGCATTTCTCACGTTTTAGTTTTTTGTATTCCTACATAGTTTCTATTGCTAACCACAGCATTTATGCATACTTAGGAATGATTTATCTTGTGCCTGTCACACAACCATCGCATCTCCTATAACCTGCAACGAATGTCAACCCATGAGATGACATCATCTCAAGCATCTTCTAATATCTGGATCTATTTCCAAATTTCAGATAATGAAAATTATGCGAATTGCAGTGTGTGTTCTGCAAAAATGTCCAGAGGAAAAGGGTCACATACTGCTTCAGTAATGTGGAAACATTTGAAAGCCAAACATTCATCCAAATTTCAAGAACTGAAAGATAGAAGTTCACCATCCCCATTACTGACCCTAGCTTCACCCTTAAGCCCTTTGACTGTCAGAGTTGACTCCCGATTGGAAGACAATAATGACCCAGATGATCCAGCTGTCATTGGGAGTCTTGCATCAGTTAGTTCAACTCCTAGTATAGGTTCAGCAGCTTCTTCATATAGAGAACAAAGCCCTTTCGAAGCACTCCCAGTAAAACTCAAAGCAGTTGTGACATGTCTGTCAAGCAAGACACACATAAGATAAAGGCAGATAGCATCGAGAGCATACGTCCACGTAGCTCAGTTGGGAGAGCGACTTACTCCGGAGTGAGGGGACCTGGGTTCGATGCCCTGCGTGGACAAAAATGATGGAGAAATTTACTTTGTTATACAGTATCTTCTAACCAACTGATTCTAAAAGCATTTATTGATAGAATGCAAGGTTGAAAGCATTTATTGATAAATGCAAGGATTTCCGTATTTTGCTAAAAATGTGATTCATAGTAAAGTAAAATGTAACTGCATCAATTAAAATTTGCATGAACCCATTCGAATCGTTGGCAAAGGTAAATGTCAGCTAAATGGTTTCATAAGTTGATTTTATTGTTAGGTATTTTATAATATTCACAAGTAAAAACAAACTGATTCTTGATCAAGTTGGTCGACTGTAGCATTGTGCAGCTATGATGCGAATATGTACTTTTGATGTTTCGGGATGTAATAATCAGTTTGATGAACTGTCAGCTGTGGATTTGCTGAGCAATGGCAAATCTTTATCAGAACATTTGCTGAAGTTTTTATTTTGACTGTTTAGATATTAGACCCCCAACACTGCTGATGTTTTAGTAACAACAAATAAAAAATTCCACTAATTGTTCTGATGGAAGTGAGGCATTTTTTAGTTAGGTTGCAGCAGACAGTTAATTAACTTTATTGTGCTTAAAGTATTAAAAATTCTAACTGTGTAGTGCTATAGTTGACCAAATATGTTACATCTATGGAGAGCCAAACAATTACAGCAGCAAATACATATGCAGTGCTGCTTCCACTAAAGGAATGCGATGAATAAGAATGGCTACACCACTACAAATCACATTGTTATATTAGGTATATGCTTAAGTTTCTGGAACTCTACTTAGTGGGCTGTAAAATTTGAATTTTTGTCAGAATTTCCTGCTGTGAGAGTAAGGTGGCTAGATTATGTTGAACGACAGTGACACTTATTGGCAGACGGCCCAGATATGCAGTTAGTTGAGTTAGGACATGACGACTAACTAAGTACATATTGTAGCTGTCTGTTGTTTATGTTTAATTTCAGGAACCCACTGCAGAAGAACACATAGATTTATTCAGTCTATGGCAAGAAAACTCTAGGTGCAAGCATGTGTCATAAGTGGTTTGTGAAGTTCAAAAGTACTGATTGCAGTGTGGAGGACAAGCAGCATAGTGGAATGGCAAAGGAAATCCTGAGTGCAAATTTGCAAGCTCTTCTACATGAAGATGCTGCCCAGTCAACCTCAGAACTGGTACATTTAAGCATTAATCAGTCAACCATGATTTGACCATTACATGTCATGGAGCCGCCCCAGTGGTGCAGTGGTCTAAGGGATGGCTTCTGATCATTCATCCGAGTTGGATCCAGGTTCGAATCTAGTGAGGTATGGATATTGTGTTTGTCTTATGGCACTAGCTCTCTCTCCCTTCCCTGGAATCAGTGGCCCATGAATTAGGAACGGGCGACTGCTTCTAGCCTGCTAAGTTGCTCATGGTGGTCATTAAACCTCCAATCAAAAGAAAAAGAAACTGCCATGGGAGTTTCAGATGTTAGTTTCTCAAAGCAAGATCATCTGAAAAAAAAATGATTGATGGTGCTAAAAAAATTTTAACTGTTGGTGCATAAAACATCTCATTTTGAGCTATCTTGGAACACAACTTGAGCTTCACTGACATACATCACACATCTCACACAAGACCTTTTGTACTTCATACTAATTAATTATCTTTTCCTCATGCAGACATTCCTGAATCTGGTCTTCCCATTATTTCCTTGACCTTCCCCTACCTTTCTTTCCTGCCACTTGGGCTGAATAAATCATCTTAGCACCTCATCACTCATTCTTTCATCATGGCCAAACCACCTTAAAAAGTATCCGCCATACTAACAGTACTTTGCATCACATTATACATCTCCAACTTGCTTCACATTATACATCTGCAACTGATCTTCGTTGTGTGCATGATCAGATTGAGTTCTGCCACAAACCCCCAGTATGTGACATACTTCTCCAACTCACAGCAACTCCTGTGTATCTACTGTAATACTCAAGTTTTATTACTTTACATCAGAGTAATTGCACTGTTATGCACTGCAATCTGGTACCTTTTTGAGAACACATCTGCCAGGTGAAGTAATGTAAAGTGTAATCAAAATTTGGTCATTTTGATTGCATTTTACATTAATTGCAAATTTTAATTTCCTGAAGGATGATCAAAATTTTGTCATTTGACAGAAAAGTCATACCAGAAACTAATAAGAAACTTAGTTTTAGCTTTCATCACGTGGTGAATGGTATCCTTAGTAATTTTTTTGTACCAATTTTCCCCAATGAATGAATGAAAGTAAGGAAGAAAGAGAAAGGATAAATAAATGTAAATAAAAAATGCACAACTATACTGTGAAATTAAAGAGGATTAGTTTCAATAATAACCTTCTTCCATCATTGCCTGTTCCTGCTTAGTTAATTTCGATTGTTGGTAGATGATGGAGAAGCGGACAGGAATGCAAATTAATTTTATAAGGTTAACTTATTATTATTTGTGATGAGATGAAATAACATCTTTTTTTTTTGGGGGGGGGGGGGCAGAGAAAATTGAAATAAATTGTCACATGTTCACCCATTTTACTCAGTAGCTATTTTACTTTAGATGCAGCAGTGTGTTATTCATGTTTTTTTGTTTTGTTTTTTCATTTCAGATTTTTTCAGCTTAAAAGTTTCTCCTGAAGTACTGTGGTGTTACATGCTTGAATATGGAAACATTGAATTCCTAAAAAATTGGATTAGTATTTGGCTTCAAAATTTGCATGGCTCATCTTCAAGTGAAATGTCTCATATATGTGTGAATGATTCAATGGTGAATGCTATTAAAGAGAGGGCACCCATTCATGTTGCTGAATCCCTTTTGGATGAACTTGCCAGGTACATTTCAATCTGATGTTTGTAATTCATGTTAATATGTGCAGTGTTTTCACAATATTTTTGTATTGGTATCTTTAGTGTTTTTTTTTTTTTTTTGGGGGGGGGGGTCCTATTTTTTATTGTTGCTGCAAATAAAAAATGTTGCACAAGTTTGATCTGAAATCTAATATAAGCTTCCATATTCCTGATCTTATCAAGGTACAATATAATGCATCTTTACTCAAAAATGTAAAAGAATGACCTTGAAAAATAATTTTTGGACATTGAAGATTTATGTGCTTCTTGTGTTTTAATTTGTCTCAGTTACAATTTAGAAACGTTACCAACAGTTTCTGAAGACATTCATAAACTTTGAATAATATTGTTAAGAGACCAATTTTTTACATTTTTAGTTGAGTTCTCATACAATCAGGACTTTCTCAACCAGTTTTCCTAAGTAAAAATTGTTAACAAAGATGAAAGTGGTGAGCCCATATTTAATACACATTTTTGTATAATTTTTCCCCTCTTAAACTGAAAGTGTTTGTTTTGTAGAAAGAGAAAAGAAAAGAAGCATTACAAAGGTTCTTATTATCATCTCTCTGTCCATAATTTGTAATACAATAAGGTCAACTGACTCATCGGCCAAGAACTCAGTGAGAAGAAACAACATACAAACTTTCAATAGTAGAAGAGCCTGATTTTGAGTGCTGATCCAGTCTTTCTTTCAGTTCTTTCAAATTTTTAATTAAAGTGCATGGTTCTTTTTAAAAATATTTTGAACATGAAATTTATAAAGTAATTTATGTTAGAAAGAATTAGAGCATTTTGTATATTGGGTGGTTTTCTGCATGTAGTTCTATTATTCCATGTATTTGGGGTATTTTGCACTGAATTTTTAAAAATTACTTGTAAATAGATGCAAGTTAATTTTTCTCTGTCAATCGCTTATTACTTTTGAAATTTATTTTACTACTGAAGATGATGGAAATCTTTTACCATTTTTTACGCTTTCCAACCGTAGGTTGAAGAAGTGTATATGCTCCAGCTTTGTCCATTTGTCTCTCCGTCCTTCTGCACGATAACTTGCGTAAAAATGGTTCGATTTCGATTAAATTTTAGTATGTGGTAGGGGACCACCTGGGAACAAACCCTATTGAAAATGGGAGAAATGGGGTCAAAGGTAAGGACATAGGAGTGGGCCCATTTCATTGTTATTATGCCTCATAACTTATGTAAAAATGCTTCGATTGCAACAAAACTTTATCATGTTGTTCCGGAGATGTACTGAACCGCTTCTGTTTATAATAATCGAAATGTAGTCAAAGGTCAGGACACAGGAGCGAGATTTATTCCACAGCCATTATCCCCATAACTTAATTAAAAATGCTTCTATTGTGACAAAACTTTAGTATGTTGTTCCGTAGGGAATACTGAGCCAATTCTGTTAAATATAATTGGAATGGGGTCAAAGGTCAGGACACAGGAGCGAGATTTATTCCACAGCCATTATCCTCATAACTTGAGTTATAACTTGAGTAATGATTTCTGGTATGTTGGAAAGTGTATCATAATCAATGCATTGCATGATTTTACTAACTTGTTCTTATTAATTGAAGGTAAAGTAGATCACACTTTGTTATGTTAGAAAATTATAACTTTTAGAAATCTTATAAGTTGGGAGCTTTCAACTTTAGCTTAGGTCTTTATCATGCCAAATGGAAGACTGAGACTGGTTTCCAAATTGCGAGTTTAAATGTGTAGTAATTACAGGAGTTGCTCTGTTTTTTTAAGTTTTTGCTAACTTATTTGCCAAATTCATTTATTCCATATTTTTTTTTTTTTTTGCCAAAGTGTTATAACAGTACAAAAGGGGTAATCCCCAATATTTTTTTTCCATCGCCAAAATGATTCTTTTTCGCAAATTGCAAAAATGCGATTGGCAGCGTGGCCCCTGAAATTAGTTTTGCTAGAATTTTCCTGTTAATCTCCCGCAAACTGTTTTCCTTGTAGAATCTGTCTTCCATAGAACTGATTTTTACACGAACCACTTCTCTGAGCCAATGCAGCTTTAATTTGATCCCATCAAAAATCTGAGCCAATCAAGTTCTCATCTTCTCATCTGAATGAATTCAGGTCATTTCTTAATGAAAAAGAGCTTACCATTTGCAAAGTTGATAAAATTGGTTTTCCTGTTATCATCGAAAAGGCAGTACTAAACCAAAAAGTGCATTTGTTTCTTGCTCCTACTAATTGTGTTACTCTGAATTCAGACTCTATCAGCTCATTTAAAAATGCTATTGATAGACTCGCGAAGAAAGAAACACTTCAACCTTTCCTTGGGGATATCTCACCCCACCCTACTATAGGACTCCTAGGTTATTTCCACAAGAAACACTCCTAAAACCGGCAACCCCATCAGATTTTTGGTAGAATATTCTTTCTCTCCAGCTGAAAATCTAGAAAACAAATTAGTCCTCAAATGCAGATCTCTGACTTCCAACCACCCTCACACTATTGTTCCCACTTCAGACTTCATCCATAACCATCCTACTTCCATTTCTATCAATGAACATTTATATACTCTTGATGTGGAATCTTTGTTCTCTTCCGTTCCGTATTTCGAGTCCTACATGTTCCTCATGAAGAAATTAATTCTGCAGTACAAACCTCCTGGTGTTCTTATCAAAGACCTCTACAATTGTTTCTATACCATCCAAGAGCATAGTTGTTTTGTTTTGAACAAAACTTTTTACAAACAACAGGCTGGTCTTCCCATGGGTTCACCTCTCTCCCCTCTTCTTGCAGAGATTTACATGCAGCAAATTGAAGAAACCATAATTCCACACCAACCATTTCAGCCTTCCTGTGGTTGAGATGCATTGATGACATTTTCATTAGCTGGCCTCATCCTGAATCTGAACTAGAGAACTTGAACAACTCCATAACTGAAAAAATTCCATCTATAAAACTCACCAAAAACAGCAAAGAAAATAACAAAATAGATTTCCTGGATGATTCCCCATGCTAAAATTCTGATCTCTCCATCTCATGTTATGTTTACCGTAAACCCTCTGCTGCCACAAGCATCATTTCCTTCTAGTCATCTACCCTGCATCCCTACAAGTTTGAAGCATTCAGCTTTCATTTACAGGGCTTATCTCATATGTAACAAGTAATCTTCTCTTCAAGAAGAATTTTCAAAAAAAAAAAAAAAAAAAATCGCTGCAGTAGCAACTTTACATGGTTTTCCCCTCTTACAATCAACAACCTCATAAAGAAATGTGAAAATATATTGAAAATTACTCTTACTTGCCTCCATCCTCAAAAGAAGGATACCTTAAAATCCTCCAGATCTTCCATACCATCCTTTGTGTTGCGTATGAGCAACAAAATCTATTCGGAAGATTTGGTTACCATTTTGCCATTAACTCCCCCCCCCCCCGAAGCTATTATTACAAAATAATAGGGACAAAGTTGGAAATCTTGATCTTCCAGGTGTTAACTCATTCCTATCTCTTCTTCCACAGGCTATAGTTTTTACAACGGAAATATGTACAGAAGCATTAACAACAGAATTTTGGAACATAAAAAAGATGTTTTGAAAGGTATCCAAGTATTACTGTGTCTATTTTGACCATGGAAGATATTTCTGCAATTCCCTGCTGGAATGCAACAAAATGTATCGCTCTTTTTGATAATCAATTTACTTTCCCTTCCATTGAAGCTTGGAAATCCTTTTTTCACCAAAAAAAAAAAAAAAAAAAAAAAGCTTGCAATTCAGTCTCCACTTTACATCCCTATGATCTGGAGATCTGTTCTAGATTCTGGCAATGATAATTACAACATACATTTGATCTTGGAATCTGGAAACCAGTCTCAATCTTCCATTTGGTGTGTTGAAAACCTAAGCTAAGGTTGAAAGCTCCCAAACTATAAGTTTTCTAAAAGTTATAATTTTCTAAGATAGTAAAGCATGATCTACTTTTCCTTCAAGTAGTTATCTCTTGTTACATGTTTTGCCAATCATCATCGCATTTTTTTAATGTAATCCTTTCTGTCCACAACTGTTTATGATTTTGCTTTTGTCTGCTAACTATATTTTCTTCTTTTGTAGAATTCTTGGTCTCTTTTTTTATAGATCAAGTAAGGCTAACATAGTACTCTCTTCTGATGGATTCTGCTGTATCTAAGCTTTCATTTTCTATTGTATTGCAAATATACTCTAATTTTATCACTATTTCTCTTTATCTTTTGAGAGAGATTGAGATTGAAATTACTTTCTTTATTTGGAGTTTGCAACAAATCTTTACTTATACATTTTTCAGTGAGGTCTAAGTATTGGAGGTCACTTCATGAAAAAAAAAAAAAAAAAAGGTAAATTTGACTCAACTGAAAAGTAGAAAAAGTACACAACACAGAAACCAGTTATCCACAAGAAGTTATTAAAAATGAATTGATAAAAGGAGAAAAAGGAAATCTCACTTAATAAGAAATACAGCTTACCAGAAAAATCACTAGTAAACTTTTTTATGGGATTTATCTAGGTAAATTCTTAATATTTCTGCAAATTTTCGGAAAGGAATCCCCTCCTTTGTCAGGCAGTCTTTCATTCAATCTCCGTCACAGTCTTCGGTTATGGTTAACCTTGATGGCTACGTCGATTCTGCAATATGTCTTGCCAGATGTTAGGCAGTGAAAATCCCTTACAGTCATTAATGATGAAGTTCTGGTATTCTCCAATTTCAAGTCCCTCTTTCATTTTTGCCTCAGGAAGTTGGATTGATGTCCGATGACAGTCAAAGAGTCCCAGTCCATGCGGTGTCCTGTTTCTGGACTGGGACTTTTTGACTGTCATTGGACATCAATCCAACTTCCTGAGGCAAAAAATGAAAGAGGGACTTGAAATTGGAGACTACCAGAACTTCATCATTGATGACTGTAAGGGATTTTCACTGCCTAACATCTGGCAAGACATTTTTCAGAATCAATGTAGCCGTCAAGGTTAACCATAACCGAAGACTGTGACAGAGATTGAACGAAAGACTGCCTGACAAAGGAGGGGATTTCTCTTCAAAAATTTGCAGAAATTTTAAGAATTTACCAAGATAAATCCCATAAAGAAGTTAACTAGTTTGAATATAATAATCTAGGAAGCCACATAACAAAGATGAGTTTGATTTGCAGATAAATCACTGTCGTAAATATCTGCATTTTGAATTTGTTCAAAAAATTAACAAGACGTATAACGTAAGACTGGCACCACATCTTGACAACAAATAAAATAATATTTTTTCTCAAACTGCACAACATGAAAAAAGATGTCTTGCTAATGCAGTGAGTTGTTTACAAAGTGGATTTCATCTGTGGGCTTTTGTGCACAGGTATGAAAGACAAACTAGAGACTTGGGTGGCAGAGCATTTAGCAGATATAAGAAAGAATTCTAATAAAAACTGGATTAGATAAACATCTAAGAGCAATCTGATCATAAAATGAACTGAAATTCCCTTAAAGTTATTGGACATCAATGAAACATTGCCAAAAGAAAATTAAAAGATGGATTTGAAATTGAGGGCTCTACCATCACATTGACTGTATGGGTTATTTACTGCTAATCATTTGGGTCACCAGTAGAGACAGTGAGTGCAGTGCAAAATGTCTGATGAAGAAAATGAGTAACCTCCAAAAATTATCTTATTCTATTTTAGGAAGTCTTAATACATTAGCATATTTTGTAAAAAATGGGCTAAAAGTAGATGTTGATCAAGTATCTGTGAAACTAAAACCTGAAGAATTAGGTAAACATTTTTCTTTTCTTCCAATTTTTCTTTTTTGTAGAGTAGCAAATTTGAGGAGATGCCTATGATGGCAAAAAAGTCGAATTTGTTTCTAAGGTTACACTATTATGGACATGTGTTGAGAAGGAATGAAAAGAAAATAAGAAATGAAATTATAAATGTTGACCTTTTAGGAAAGAGAAGTGGAAGGCTGAACAACATATGAAGGGGATATGTAAGTAATGACGTGAAGGACAAGAATTTAGGGCAGTGGGAATCTGTAACACTTGCCCCACCTATCTATGAAACTAATTGTGCTTCAGAGAAGAAGCAGGAGGAAGTTCTTACAATGTGAGATGCATCTAACATTTGTTGTGCTGTCAGCATGTCCTTATGTGGTTTTAGTCCTTTATACGGTTCTTAAATTTTCTTTTTACATTAGATGGTAAAGATGTGCATTACATAGTGTTAACTGTTGCCTAAATCTTAAGTATTTTAAGTGTTTACAAAATGCACATGAATTATTTTTCTTCCATTATAGGAATGGCATTTTTTGCAAACAAGAGCAAGATAACATGCCTTTGCTCTTGCGGCGCATTGGACGTTCCCAGTGTCGTATTGAAGATATCTTTGCTAGACAGGGTGCAATTTCTTCATTATCACCCCAGAATTTTTATCATGATATAGTCCATTATTGTCTGAGGAACAAACTGCATCATTTTCTATTTTCATTTATTTCTCAAGATTTGCTCAGGTTAGTAATGCATTAACATTTGTTCAGGCAACATTTCTGTGTTAAAATATAATATATGATTATTTATGCTGCAAATAATTGTGAATGTACATATAATAAGTTCTAAGTTTGAGTATGGGGCAAAACAATGTATGAATGTTAACAGTGTTTGTCAGTGTTACATCATTCTTTAAAAACTGTACACAAATGATAAGGCTGCAACTGAATATCAGTTGTTGGAGTTCAACAAACTGATTTGTTTTGTTACTCAAAAAAGAATTGTGCCAACCAGTATTCACAAGCATATGGTTGGAGTGTATGGAGTTCTGCACAATGCTATGGTTTTGTGAGGCTCTTCATTGTCTGTGAAACTGCATGCATGTGCACACACGCACACATATTTAAGAGTCACTGGAGATATCTACAAAGTTACAGGTGTTTTCAGGACACAATAAAGACTTTAACTGCAAAGTACTAACAGAGCTGGAGAAATGATGTGCAAAATACACTATATTGACAAAAGTCACCGGACACCTAGAAGAGAAACACAACATTATTGTCGAAGGAACAAACTGCATAATAAAAAAAAAACTGCATGAAACACAACATTATTGTCTGAGGAACAAACTGCTTAATGCATGCACTGACTCTTCAAGACATGCTTTCGACAAAGTTTTGGAACACAGCTATAGGTATGCGCCTCCATTCAGTACATAATGCTGCCGCTAACTGTTGCTTAGTAGTTGGCCTTGGTTCTAAACTTCTTATGCAGCTCTCTAATTCATCCCATAGGTGCTCTATGGGATTAAGATCAGGGCCCTGTGCTGGCCAGTCCACACACAATACGGAATTATTGTCAAACCACATCGTAGCAGTCCTTGCTTTATGGCTCAGTGCATTATCCTGCTGACACCAACAAGGCTTGGTTCCATAGCATTGCCACAGAGTCGGTAAGGTGTAATTGCCCAGAATATCGAGGTAGGCGTGCTGGTTAACAATTTTGTCCACGATAACCAATGTGCAGGGACCATACCACGAAAAACACCCCCAGACGAGCACACTGCCAGCTCCAAACTTGACCGTAGGAACAGTACACTGTGGTAAATAGCGTTCCCCCAGCTGCCGCCAAACCCACACATGATCATCAGACTGATGGATCACGTATCTGGATTCATCAGTCCATAGGACCCGTTTCCATTTATCTATGTTCCACGATAAATATTCTTTACACCATGCTAAACGACAAGTACCATTCCGAGTGGAAATGAAAGGCTTATGAGCAGGAGAGCCGCACAACCACAGTAACCCATGAAATGAAGTTCTCTACGAATGGTACATGTACATACCAAGGTTCTAGCATTTTTACTCACCTGTACACTGAGGTTCTGTGCAATACTTTGTCGCTTCTTCAGGCATGCCAGTATCTTCCACTTATTCAGTACATCCAAAACAGTTGACTTGGGTATGTTTAAATGCCTCTCGGGTTTTTCTTATGGACAACCCATTAATATAACACCCAAGAATCTTTCCTTCCTCAAAGTCAGTTTTCTCCCGCCGTGACATTTTCACTCAACCTCATGGTGAGATATGATTGCGGTCAGCTGCAGGCTTATTTTTATACCGTTTGCATCTGTACTGCGCATCTTAACAATGCAGCGGATTCATTCATTTGCTTTTGAAGTGGTGTCTGGTGACTTTTGTCAATATTGTGTATATTGAAGTACGCAAAACACAAGTATGTTGGGCTCCTTGATGATATTTTTGACATACACCAAGTGAACACTAAATTATGACCACCCTATCAAAAATGGATGCAGCCCATTGGTCATGGGATTTTCGAGAGGGCACGGTTAGTTGACCGACGTAGTTTATATAAGGTGTGAGTGGAGCAGTAGGCAGTAAAATTCGGAGCATGATGGGTAACGAAAGGATTTATCATACTTTGAGAAAGGACAGATTGTGGGAGTTTAGAGAGTGGGTGCTTTGATTTCCCAAACAGCTGAACTGGTGGGTTGTTTGCGAGCTGCTATAGTTAAAGTATGTCAGGACTGGCGTGAAAATGGTCAAACAAAGACCCAGAGAGGCAAAACTGCCCAGGACAGTGAAAGGTTGATGTGAGAGGGGAGTGCTGGGTTCAACAACTCATACAGGCCGACAAACAGACACCGCACTGTTCAACAGTTGACTACCTAATTCAACAGAGGTCAACCTGGAACAGTATCTGTCATGACCATGTGTTACACACTCATGTGTGTAGGCTGTAACAGCAGACAACCTGATAACATATTCTCCTAACCATGGTTCATTGGCACAAAAGATTCACCTGATGCAAATAAAGGTAACTTGATCACGCTAGTTACGTTAAATGAAAACTTTTACAAAAAGTTCGTAAGTTGGAAGCTTTCGACCTTATCTTAGGTCTTCATCACGCCAATGGAGGACTAAGATTGTTGCCAGATTCTACATTTGAATTTTTCCTATTTTTGTTGCCAAAACTTAGAATTGATCTCCAGATCATCGGAATGTAGAGAGGAGATTCGGAATTGCAAGTCATTGAGTTGAAAATAATTTCCAGGCTTTCACGGTAATGGAGGGCAAAACGATTGTCAAAAGAAGCAATTCGTTTTGCTTCGTTCCAGTGGGGAACTGCAGAAATGCCTTCCATTGTCAAAATAGACAAGGCAGTATTAGGATTGGCTTTCGAAACATCTCTTTTATGTTCCGAAATTCTGTGGCTAATGCTCCTGTATGTGCTTCCAATGTATAAGTTATCCCCAGTAGAAGAAGAGATAGGAATGCAGTAAACTCCTGGGAGGTTCAGGCTTTCAACTTTGTCCCTATCCCTTTGTAGAAGTTTCATGATGTTTGTTGTAGATTTAATGGCAAGATGGTAACCAAAACTTCTAAAACGAATCAGTAACTTATAAGCATAGGAAGGATGGTAAGGAACAGAACCACAGAATTTCAGGTCTTCTTTTTTATGAAGGAGGAGGCATTCGATTTTCGAATGGTTTTCATATTTCTTTATGAGGGAGTTGACTGTAACAGCAGGGAAACCATGGGAGAGGGCTATTGTTGAAATTTTGTAAAGTTTTTCTTGAAGAGAGAGTTGGTTGTTGCAAAGGATATGAGCCCTGTGGATGTAGGACTTTAATGCTGCAAGCTTGTAGAGATGCAGGGTGAAAGATTTGTAGGGAATGATGTTAGTGGCCGCAGAAGGTTTACGAAAGACGGAACGAGTAATAGAGAGATCAGCGTTTCTGCAGATAGATACATCCAGGAAATCAATTTTGTGGTTTACTTCCTTAGATATAGTGAGATTAATGGAAGGAAATTTTTCCGTAATGGAGTTGATCAGTGTCTGTAGTTCAGACTCGGAAAGTGGCCAGCTAATGAAAATGTCGTCCACATATCTTAACCATAGGGAAGGTTGAAAAGGGTGTTGAGGAATGATGGAAACTTCAATATGTTGCATGTAGATTTCTGCAAGCAGAGGGGAAAGAGTTGAGCCCATGGGGAGACCAGATTGTTGCCTATACACAATTTTGTTGAAAACAAAACAACTATGTTGATGAATAGTGTGGAAACAATCATAAAGATCTTTGATAAGAGGACCGGGGGGTTCAAAATGAAGAATCAATTTCTTCATGAGGAGCATGTAGGAATCAAAATATGGTACAGAGGGAAACAAAGATTCTACATCAAGAGTATACAGATTAACACTAGGAGAAAAGGAATTAGGAAGTTTGTGGATGAAGTTTGAAGTAGAGACAACAGTATGAGGATGGTTGTCTGCCAGGGATTTGCATTTGAGGACCAATCTCTTTTCAAGGTTTACTGCTGGAGAAAAAGAATATTCCACTAAAGGCCTGATGGGGTTACCAGCTTTTTGCAGTTTCACTTGCAGGAAAAGCCTGGGAGTTCTAAAGTAAGGAGGGGGTGAGATATCACCAAGGAAGGATTGAAGAGTTTCTTTCTTAGCTAATCTGTCAACTGAGTTTTTGAGTGAGTTGGTGGTGTCTGACTGCAAAGGAATGCAGTTAGCAGATGTGAGAAATGAATGCACTTTTTGGTTTAGTGTTTCTTTACTAATGATGACTGGGCAACCAACTTTATCTGCTTTGCATATGGCTAGGTCATTTTCCTGAATAAATGACCTGAATTCTGTTAAACAAGAAGAAGAGTACTTGATTGGCACAGAATTTTGCTTGGATAAGATAACAGCAGCGTTGGCACGAAGGATAGGCTGGTGTACAGTCTCAGTTCTGTGGATGGCTGATTCTATAAAAGAAACAGTTTGTGGAAGATTGATAGGAAGAGCAGGTGAAAATTTTGGGCCTAATGATAAGAATTTATCCAAGCTAGGAGGAATAGTGACAGAAAAAGATTTACATACCTTGGCTTGTCAGTAGTGGCTGATATCCTTCGTGCCAACGCTGCTGTTATCTTATCCAAGCAAAATTCTGTGCCAATCAAGTACTCTTCTTCTTGTTTAAAAGAATTCAGGTCATTTATTCAGGAAAATGACCTAGCCGTATGCAAAGCAGATAAAGTTGGTTGCCCAGTCATCATTGGTAAAGAAACACTAAACCAAAAAGTGCATCCATTTCTCACATCTGCTAACTGCATTCCTTTGCAGTCAGACACCACCAACTCACTCAAAAACTCAGTTGACAGATTAGCTAAGAAAGAAACTCTTCAATCCTTCCTTGGTGATATCTCACCCCCTCCTTACTTTAGAACTCCCAGGCTTTTCCTGCAAGTGAAACTGCAAAAAGCTGGTAACCCCATCAGGCCTTTAGTGGAATATTCTTTTTCTCCAGCAGTAAACCTTGAAAAGAGATTGGTCCTCAAATGCAAATCCCTGGCAGACAACCATCCTCATACTGTTGTCTCTACTTCAAACTTCATCCACAAACTTCCTAATTCCTTTTCTCCTAGTGTTAATCTGTATACTCTTGATGTAGAATCTTTGTTTCCCTCTGTACCATATTTTGATTCCTACATGCTCCTCATGAAGAAATTGAATCTTCATTTTGAACCCCCCGGTCCTCTTATCAAAGATCTTTATGATTGTTTCCACACTATTCATCAACATAGTTGTTTTGTTTTCAACAAAACTGTGTATAGGCAACAATCTGGTCTCCCCATGGGCTCACCTCTTTCCCCTCTGCTTGCAGAAATCTACATGCAACATATTGAAGTTTCCATCATTCCTCAACACCCTTTTCAACCTTCCCTATGGTTAAGATATGTGGAAGACATTTTCATTAGCTGGCCACTTTCCGAGTCTGAACTACAGACACTGATCAACTCCATTACGGAAAAATTTCCTTCCATTAATCTCACTATATCTAAGGAAGTAAACCACAAAATTGATTTCCTGGATGTATCTATCTGCAGAAGCGCTGATCTCTCTATTACTCGTTCCGTCTTTCGTAAACCTTCTGCGGCCACTAACATCATTCCCTACAAATCTTTCACCCTGCATCTCTACAAGCTTGCAGCATTAAAGTCCTACATCCACAGGGCTCATATCCTTTGCAACAACCAACTCTCTCTTCAAGAAGAACTTTACAAAATTTCAACAATAGCCCTCTCCCATGGTTTCCCTGCTGTTACAGTCAACTCCCTCATAAAGAAATATGAAAACCATTCGAAAATCGAATGCCTCCTCCTTCATAAGAAAGAAGACCTGAAATTCTGTGGTTCTGTTCCTTACCATCCTTCCTATGCTTATAAGTTACCGATTCGTTTTAGAAGTTTTGGTTACCATCTTGCCATTAAATCTACCCCAAACATCATGAAACTTCTACAAAGGGATAGGGACAAAGTTGAAAGCCTGAACCTCCCAGGAGTTTACTGCATTCCTATCTCTTCTTCTACTGGGGATAACTTATACATTGGAAGCACATACAGGAGCATTAGCCACAGAATTTCGGAACATAAAAGAGATGTTTCGAAAGCCAATCCTAATACTGCCTTGTCTATTTTGACAATGGAAGGCACTTCTGCAGTTCCCCACTGGAACGAAGCAAAACGAATTGCTTCTTTTGACAATCGTTTTGCCCTCCATTACCGTGAAAGCCTGGAAATTATTTTCAACTCAATGACTTGCAATTCCGAATCTCCTCTCTACATTCCGATGATCTGGAGATCAATTCTAAGTTTTGGCAACAAAAATAGGAAAAATTCAAATGTAGAATCTGGCAACAATCTTAGTCCTCCATTGGCGTGATGAAGACCTAAGATAAGGTTGAAAGCTTCCAACTTACGAACTTTTTGTAAAAGTTTTCATTTAACGTAACTAGCGTGATCAAGTTACCTTTATTTGTTAATATTGTTACGTGTTTTGCCCATCATCATCATCACCTGATGCAAAGATCACGCAAGTTGGACGTCAGATGACTGGGGAAAAAACATGCTGGTCTGGCGAGTCACATTTTTACTCCACTCCATGGATGGTGATGTATGTATTTGGTGTAAACAACATGAGGTACTCAATCCATTCTGCATGGTCTCCACAGTGCAAGCTGGTGGAAGCGGTTGTATAATGTGGGGCATGTTTGTCTGGCAGGAACTTGGACCCCTGGTGCATGTGGAACAATGTATGACTGGTACCCACTATTGTGAATTGCTTGTTGACTCTGTACATCCAACAATGTTGCACTTTTCCCCCAAATGGCTACAGTGTCTTCCAAGATAACAATGTGCTTAGCCACAGGTCCAACATTGTGCAAGAATGGTTTGAGGACAAGAGTTCAGACTTCCAGCATATCGATTGACCTCCGACCCCCCCATATCAATCCCAAAGAGCACTTGTGGGACACTATAGAATGACATATCATGCGTCTGGATATGCCAATCACCTCCATACCTGCATGGAAGGCCGCATTACACACAACTTCGATGGGCATACCTTCCAACTGCTTCTGGCATCTTATTGAATCCATGCCATGTTGGATAATTACTGTATTGAGGACGAAAGCAAAGTATTAGGTAGGTGGTCGTAATTCAGTGATCATTCAGTGTATTTGTACACACTGCCTTAACATGAAGCTAAATTTGTGTTACTAATACCAGTAAATATAAAAATTCAAAACTTCTTGTATGATAAGGTTTGTTCAGCTTGTATAGGTGATCTGGCACTTTTAATCATTGTTGGCATTGTACCTTATGAATTGCATATTTTTGTTATGGTTGGCCTTTTTCTTAATCTGTTTCACTAGATTGAAATATAATAAATGAGTATTCTCACTGCTCATTACTGAATGAAGTGGCAATTATATTGTGAGGATCTCTGTGAATGAGAGATCTTTATAAATATTTAAGCAAGGTTTAAATATTCAATTGATGCATTATTCAAATTTGCCTTACAATGATGAATATGATTTTATTTTTTTTGTGTATGTGCATGTGTTCAAGTAACGGCAGTGTAATATATCTTGTATGAGACAGACAATTTATTCTTACACACCCACTGCTGAACATTTTGGGTAAACTTCTCCCAAGAGACACCATGTTGTTGTTCGGACTAGTAAAATAGTCATTGTTTGTTAAGTACATGACGATATTCTGTAGGCCTTCTTACATGTTGAAAGGCAGAAACAAAGGGACACTCATTACGAGGTGTCAGCAATGCGACCCCCCAAACGTTGAGGGGATCACAGGAAGAAGAGAGAGAAGGACATTGGAGATTCGAAGTGGCTATGAGAAGGAGATGTCACAGAAATACAGCGTAATGTTTTTTTGTTGTATGAGATATATCCCATAACATATGTAAATAATGTACATATCCTGAATACATAATCAGTCCTCTTAGCAATGGATTCCTGAAGGTATTTTCCGTGAGGCCGTAAATTATAAAGAGCGAAACAAACCAAACAGGGCCTGGAACCTACAAGCCCGCTAGCACATCACAGATATGTAAAATTTTTATCTTTCACTTTTTTTCTACAAGTGCAAAGCCTTTTACACAACCCAATAGAAGGATTAGAGTTAGAGACAGGAATCCACTATAATAATCACAAAAGTTGGTCGTTCATCAAGAGTGGCAACACATGCCTAACTATGGCACAGACAATAAACTAGGATTTTGCTCAAGACTTTGGTTGTAAACAAACTCCTCTGTAAAATACCATAAAAAAATTGCTTCAAATTCCGATTTAAATACTAAAGAGGCCGCCATGCATGAAAAAGAGGCTGCCATGTATGTATTATGTTATTTCTAATCTAATTTTTATGTATATATTCATGTAAATGTGAAATAAAATAAATGCAATTTTGTGTGCAAAATGTGCCATTATCTATCTACATGTGTTTTAAATGTAAGGAAACATTACAAAAGAAAAAAAAAGTAATGAAATAAAGCATGTATTTTTGCTTTACAAAATATGAATTTTTAATTAATTTTGCATGATAGCTGTACTTAATTTTAACATCTATTCCAGTAATATAATTTTAACTATTTTCTACAATTCGTTTTATGTAAAACTCTTTATGAAATTTTTGTATCTACATTCATTTTTATGGATGTGCTGGTAAGTTTACTGACCAGCATAATGCATTGTTTTACTTTTCATTTTTAATCAACAAATATAATGGATTGCAGTGGATTAATAATAAAATGTTTTCTCCTTTTCCTTTAGTGCTTAGAATTCTAAAGTGGTTTAAGTTTTTACTTTACTTTTTTTTTGTGTGCATGTATGCAAGTGTGTGTGTATATGTGTGTTTGTTTATATATACATAAGAGGTATTTCTACTGAACATTTTAAGACTGAAATTATGCTACCTTTGTTAACATTTTACTTCACATTGCTAGTGATTTGTTGAAAAATATTTTGGGAATTCTTCCAATTAGTGGTTGTTTGTTAGATACCATATGATTAAAATTATCAAATGAAACTTCTTAGCAGTAAGCACTATATTTTTGTAATGCAATTTTATGAATAAACCAAACCAACTTTTACATTTTTTTTCATTGCAGGGATGAAGAAAAGCCATGCTGTGAAAATTGTGATGTATCAATTGTTCGGACAATGTCAGCTTTCTCCAAATGGGCAAGAGATCCATCATGTACGTGCCAATGTTAAACATTCATGATATACACTGAAGTGCCAGAAAAACTGGTACAGACGAGCTTATGCAAAATACATAGCAACGTCACCTATGCGCGTACTCGGTTGCGTCCACCAGTGCGTATATAAAGCGATAGACATCCTTGCCAGCTGTCAGAGCTGTTTTCGGCATGAGAATGACAAGTAATAACGATTTAAGCGATTTTCAACGCGGTGTCATAGTTGGCGCTCGTGAGATGGGCCATAGTATTTCCGAGGTAGAAACAAAGTTCGGATTTTCACGGAAAACCATTGCAATGGTGTACCGTGACTACAAGAATTCCGAAAAAACCTCCAACCTATGATACCAGTGTGGCCGTAAAAAGACATTGGGTGAACGTGACCATCGTTGGCTGTCAAGAATCGTTTCACGAGATAGGCGTGCAACACTCTTGCAGTTATCATTGGAATTTGATGCTGGAACCTCAACAAGCACTGGCATCCAGACTGTGCAACGTACCTTGCAGGATATGGGCTTTGGGAGTTGACGCCCAACTCGAGTCCCCTTGATGAGTGTACCACACAGAGCTATGCGCCTCGATTGGGCACGGCAACACCGCCACTGGACACTTGGTGACTGGAAACAAGTAGCCTGGTCTGACGAGTCGCGTTTCCAACTGTATCAGGCAGATGGAAGAATTTTTGTGTGTGGCGCAAACCCCATGAAGCCATGGATCCGGCCTGTCAACAGGGAACTGTACCGTCTGGTGGGGGGTCCGTAATGGTATGGGTTGTGTTTAGCTGGACTGCACTGGGACCCCTCGTACGTCTACAAATGTCTGTGACCGGCCAACGCTATGTGCGCATCCTTTCTGATTAGGTACACCCGTTCATGTCCTGCATTCATGCTGATGGGTTGGGCCTGTTCCAACAGGACAATGCACCTCCACACAAGTGTCGAGATGCCACATTATGGTTAGAGGAGCATTCATCTGAGTTTGGGGTGTTGCCATTCCCACCCAAGTCCCCAGATCTGAAAGTGATAGAACACTTTTGGGATGCCATGCAACACGCTATCGAACACAGGAATCCGAGACCTCGGAATGCACCTGAATTGCGGAACACTGTGCAGGAAGTATGGTGTGCATTGCCTACAGCTTATTTCCAGAAGCTAGTGGAGTCCATGCCCCGTCGTATTTCTGCAGTCCTGCACTCCCGTGGGGGACCTTCCAAGTATTAGGCTGGTGTACCAGTTTTTCTCGCACTTCAGTGTGTATAGTGTTCTCCCTAGAGTTTTTTTACAGCTGGGTGGCAAGAAATTTTAGCTGGGTGGTACTTTAAACGACCCCTTCTTCAATCAAAAAAAAAAAAAAAAAAAAAGAAAGGATGTTTTGCTTAACATGACTGTACTTACTAAATACTTACTGATAAATCATGTTCAACACAGATTTCAGTAATTTTCACCAATATTTATGGTGTATGTGGGAGTAAGTTTTGCACTCTTACTATTATGGGTGTTGTGAAAACATTCATTACAGGAAATTTAGCTGGGTGGGCCACCCAGTAAAAAGGCTCTAGGGAGAACACTAGTATATATATTTTACTTTCTGTCAAAATGCTTCTAAGTTAGAAAAAAAAACAAAAAAACTTTCCAACTCGTTTTGGACATCTATCTTCATTTTGTGTTATGTTTTTGTATTGTTAGCATATTTTTGGCTATTTTCCAGATATGCAACCTCTCCTGACATTTGCAAGGCATATTTTTTAAAAATCAAAGTGCCATAAAAACTTTTTTTTTTTTTTTCAAATCAGCATGTTATTTACAGAGCATAGATTTGTAACTTTTTAACAGATAATCTGTGGATTATACGACCGAAATTATGGTAATTCCATGAATAGCAGGTAAGAGGGTATCAAGTTAATTGGTGTTACTATAAATAATCTAAGGTATGTTGACAATGTAATTTTCACTGCCTCCTGAAAAAAATCCTCCAAACACTGCTTAGAGACATATAAATAAAATGTGTTGCATTGAGACAAGTTAAATTAGAGATTGAATGACAAAAAGGAAAAACCTTTAACATATAAGCACAACTGCTCAATATAGCGTCAGGGTGTGGCTAATAGATGAGGCAACTCAACTGCTCAAGCACTACTCTGAAGCAAGTACTTGCACAGGAGTGATACACAAACAGTACTTACTTTCTGGATGTCCCTTGTAATTTCCTGATGCTTTTTTCTTTTTCTTGTAGTTTGTACAAAAAATTAGATTTTATCCCTAATTCTTGCATCTAATGATTTTCAATGTTACATCTTTACAGGTTTTGATTCAGCCCGCAGCTCTGTACTGCTTCTGACACAGCACTTGAATAATTTGCCTGATACGTTGCCTGAAACTCTTTTGAGAAAGATTCCCATGTCTCTTAATACTGCACTGCTTCCATTTGTTCCAGATGTAATACCTGAATTTCTGTCAAAACAAAAGGAAATACCTGCTGTAGGACCGTCCCACAAGCACCAGCAAGTCCTAAATGTTTTGGGGGATTTTGTTAAACAAAAATCTAAAGCTGCAGTACCTGATGTGTCAGTTTATGAATTATTGCAGGTATGTCACAGTGCAATGCATTCTATAATAAGCAAGTACTATAAAAATTGATTTTATGTGAATACACATGTGCATTCATACTCATACAAAAGCACCATCACTCTTCTGCTGCAAAGCACAAAATAATGTATTTTTTGCTTGAGTGTTAGATTTTTGTCAGAAATGTTGAATTAAATTTTCAGTCTTTCTTCTTTATACAATGCAAATAAGCCATTATGGTCATTCTTTTGATGGTTGTACAAAGTAATTAATAATAAAACTTGGGCCTTAGAATCAAAGTGTGAAGGTAATATCCTGAAACAGTGTTTTGTTACAAAGAAAAGTATGGTTGTGATCGTGTATTTTTGTGAACAAGATTTTAAACAGGTAAAAGTACTATATTTTCCAATCATTATGTAGTGGCACTAAACTCGATTTTACTAACATACATCTCCAAAATGCTGTGTTTAATTAGGTGCTGCATATAACAGTTTTCAATGATATAAATTCCAGCCTTCATTCGCTACCATTGGCAGGAATTGAGATTTACCTTAGGTAATTTCAATGAACTGAATATTATGGCATCCTGAAGTTCTTTGTAATAAAAGATAACTGTATCTAACTATTGGTATTGGGTCATGATGATCCTCAAATAAAAATGTCATATGGTATGCTTACCTGCAGTTTTAAACCTGCTACAATGTTATTCCTGACAATAAAACAATGAAAGGAATGGAACTGCTGCATTATTCTCGAAAAATATGCAGTATGGTTTGAGAATAATGTTTGTGTAATGGGTCTGACTGTAGTGAAATAGATTCTAATTGGTCAAACATAACTAGTCTTGTGTCAGTTGATTTTCAGTTTGCTAAAAAAGGAGTTCAAAAATGTCTTTTTTCTTTTATCTTCAGCTTTGCTCCCAATTCTGAAACTTGGAAGGTTTATCTTGAATTTAAATATGACAAATGAAATTAACATAATGGGTTTATAGAAACCCATTTCCATCTCTGTCCTTTCTGTATTCCCAAATACAAAGAAAACAGATTAGATGGTGAAATTAGTAGGCAAGTGAATTGAGCTGTGAAAATCACACGTACCTTTTAAGGATTTCCTAGGACTGATGAGTTCTCTAAAAGGTCCTGAATGGCTGTATATGAAAGTTTACTTGCTCCTACTCTGATATATGGCAGTAAAACCTGGGTACTGCAGAAGAGACACAGGATTTTTGGTTTAATGGTTTAAAACTCAGGCTTCATGTGACAATAACACATAAACATAGAAATCGAGCAAAAACACAGAGTCACATATGGTAAAAAGGTTCCTTTAGCATTTAGCGGTAGCTTTCGGTCATCTTACGACCTTGATCACCCACGATCGATTGGATGGGCCGGTTGCCACAACTACAATTCGAAATTGGGGTGCTAGAACTGTTGCCAGATTTTAGTAGAGAGAAAAAAACTGCAATTCAGAGACCCCTCACCAGATCCCATGTATTTGGATCTCTCTACTAAAATCTGGCAACAGTTCCAGCACCCCAATTTCAAATTGTACTTCGGGCAACCAGTCAATCGCAGGTGATAAAAGTCGTAGGATGACCGAAAGCTACCGCTAAACGAACCTTTTTACCGTATGTGACTCTGTGTGTTTCGACTCGATTTCTATGTTTATGAGACACAGGAATCAGCTTTGTGCTGGAGAGATGTTCATGACAAGATGCATTCTACATTTTGATCATGTGAGAAATGAAGATGCAGGGGTGCAGTCAAGGCCTGGCACCGTCAGGCTTCTTTTTACCTAACTGAATCAGACTTTTTTAAATTTACGTATTTATTCAATCATCGCCCATTGAAATCGGCATTTTTTAAACACAAATACACTGCCAGACAATTGCTAAGGATGGATGACAATAGCAACGATAGCAACCATAAAATGGAAGGCAGGAAAATGTGGAAATTAGCATAAGTGCGGGATACAGTAAGACGTGTTGTGCGTATGCAAATTTTGGATTGCCGAACTTGTTTGTGACGTCATAGCGCTGATAACAGATATAAAGGATTTGACGCATATTGACCGTTGTTGTTCAAACGCAAAGTTGAAAGGGAAAGAATCAATTGACGAACTTGCAATTTTCAGTATGTCTTCCCGACATCACCTAGATGATTTTACGCGTGGCCGTATTATTGGCAAGATTGAAGAAGGGCGAAAAATAACAGATGTTGCCTGGGAGTTCGACGTCAGCCACAGTGTTGTTTCAAGGCTTTGGAAATCATTTCAAACAAATGGAGAGTGTAGCAAACGTCACGGGGGAGGTCGTGTTCGCAGTACGACACCTGCAGAAGATCGGTACATAGTGCTATCAACAAAAAGACACCGGCGCAGCACAGCTAGTGAGGTAGCAAATCAGTTTATGGCTGCTACTGGCAAGCGGATCTCCTGAAAAACTGTTGCCAGACGTTTGCATGAAGGAGGACTATACGCCGCCGTCCTGTTGTGTGCATCCCATTGTACAGACGTCACCATACCTCCCGTTTGCAATGGTGCCATCAACATTGCAATTGGACTGATAATGACTGGTCTGCTGTCCTCTTCTCAGATGAGAGTAGATACAGTCTATCGTCTGATTGTCGACGACAACTGATCTGGCGTGATAGTGGTACTGCATATTGTCCAGCAAACATACAGAAAAGGGACCGATATCCGACATGTAGTGTCATGGTATGGGCTGGCATCATGATCAATGGCCGTACGTCCCTCTATGTGCTTCCAACTGGGACTATGACTGGCCAACGATACATTAATGATGTTCTGCTACCTCATGTTCGCATGTTCCGTGGTGCTGTCGGTGATAGATTCATTTTCATGGACGACAACGCAACATGTCATTGAACAGTCGCTGTCCAGGAGTGTCTTGAGAGCGAGGATATTCAACGCCTCATATGGCCAGCACGTTCTCCATATCTGAATCCCATTGAAAATGTGTGGGATGCTTTAGGGAGGAGTCTTGCTGGTCGCCAATGCCCTCCAATAAACAAGGACACCCTCATGCGTGCACTGACAGAGGAATGGGATAAATTACCCCAACAGCTGCTTGATAATGTTGTGCAAAGCATGACACGATGTGTGGAATCTTGCATTGCCCTGCACGGTGGCCACATCCCGTATTGACATCTTACGCCGGAATGCCTGCGGACGGTAATTGCATTTTTTTCATGTTTGCGTATTCTGCACAAAATGGCCTGTTTGTCCCTTGAACACATTCCAAAGCCTTCTGGATTTCAGAGCACAATAAATTGTCTTTCTTGTAATGTCCTGGCATTCTGACATTATTTTATTTCACTTGGCATCCAACCACACTTACTTTTTCATGCGCTATATAGCCGTTTATGATCCATCCTTAGCAATTGTCCAGCAGTGTAATTTTAATGGAGTTTTTTTCTCTCTCTCTCTCATGTTTTTCATGGTGGTTATGCACAATTCCGTAGATATTTTGTTTACTGAAACCACCTCAAAATGCCAGCACACACACGCACACACACACACACCCACACACACACGCTGTTGAACCTCCATAATCCGAACTAATTGGGAACGGGGGTGGTTCGGAGTATCGATTTGTTCGGATTATTGAACATCTATTTCTGTAGTGTCAAAAATTATTAAAAACCTTAGTAACAGTACTTAAATGGTTTAAGAAATAAAACTACAAAGTACCTACATAACAATAAAATGAACAGTTTAGTTTACTTTAATTACCCTCCAAAAAAAAAAAAAAACCATTTCAGTACATAGACTCAAGTTATAATAAAACTACCTACCCTATGTTAAATTCGAAATGCTATTTGCATGATATGCATGTATTTCTCGACGTATCGACATTGAAAAACATGTTTTATATATGTTATTCTTTTTCAGTTAAAACCATTCAATAGTGGTTTAACTGTTGGAACTTTTTACATGTTATTGTTCCTTTGTGTGAAATGCAACTTCTCAGTTGGAAGTTATTAGTATTTACTGCGAACAAATACCTCAGTAATCAAATGTAATTCAAGGAAAAAACTTTTCACATACCTCTCAGTTGTAAGTGGTCAATGTTCGAATTGTTTGTATCGTTGTTCTCATCAGGCTCATGAGTTTAGACTTTTAAGAAATTAGTCAGCACATTTTCTTTGCGGGGTCCCAAAATTTGGAAAGGCAAATTGATGTATTCGAGGAATTTTCAAGACTATTACTTGACCAGGATATATTTTAGTTGAAATACGAGAGGCACATGGCGACAAAGGAGTTACAAAATTATGCCGGAAAACTGCGTCGAAAGACTAAAAGGATTATAAAAATTTAAAAATATTGTAATACAAGACTAAAAGAACCACGAAAACTTTAAAATCTTGACAAAAGAGATTATAAATTATAACAATGCTTGTTATATTTTATTATCTCAACGCTTGTATATTTTATAATCTCAACGCTTGTATATTTTATAACAGCGTTGTTATATTTTATAATCTCCTTTGTCAAGATTTTAGTTTTCATGATTCTTTTAGTCTTGTATTACAATATTTTTAAATTTTCATAATCCTTTAAGTCTTTCGACGTAGTTTTCCGGCGTAATTTCGTAACTCTTTTGTCTTCATGTGCCTCTCGTATTTCAACTAAAATAGATTCTGGTCAAGTAATAGTCTTGAAAATTCCTCAAATACATCAATTTGTCTTTCCAAAATTTGGACCCCATGAAGAAAACGTGCCGACTAATTTCTTAAAAGTCTAAACTCATGAGCCTGTTGAGAACAACCATACAAACGATTTGAACACCGACCACTTACAACTGAGAGGTACGTGAAAAGTTTTTTCTTTGAATTACATTTTATTACCAAGGTATTTGTTCGCAGTAAATACTAATAACTTGCAACTGAGAAATTGCATTTCACACAGAGGAACTATAACTTGTAAAAGTTTCAACAGTTAAACCACTATTGAATGGTTTTAACTGAAAAATAATAATGCTATTCACAGTAACTACACAGTACTATTTAAGTAAAAAAGTACAAACAGCACCAAAAACTCTACTTACAGTGTGTACTATCTCATATAAGAAAGTTTAACTAAAAATGTCACCAATCTTCTTTTGCACCATTGTTAAATAACGTTTTTTCACTGATAAGTTTTTTTGTCTTTTCATCAATAAAAGTTGAGATGCACATCACTCAGGTTGTTTTTCGTACCATGGCACTGCAGTATCAAAAGCATGAAAAGTATCTGTATGTGATGTTGTAGTCATCACTACTGTTTTCGCTGTTGTCATCAGCCTCGGTAACGTTGTGTATGATCTCGTCGTCATTATAAATTTGGTATTCTTGTTCATTAACATTGCTGTCTAGCCATTCGTTAGCATCCTCTACATTACAGTCCTAAAAGCCAGGGACAGATTGACACAGAGCTGCAACTTCTTCACAGTGTGGTGCAATTGAGATAGTTTATATGTTGTTTCCTGCTCTTTGGGATGGCGCAGTGATTTCGTTCCGGGCGAGGTGCACGATTACGTAAATACAGCATAAGGTCATTCGTTAGCTATTTCGTTGACGTGGAGGATGACTGAAAATGGCTCTCTCGTGGCAGGATACAATAGTTCTGTTTCTAAAGGATTCATAGGTATTCAGAGAAGCCAACTTTTATGGATTTTCACTCCATCTTACGGTTTTACGGAAGTCACCCAAAAAACTACAGAAAAGCCCATGCAAAATCCCTGCATGCAATTTTTTGCTTTTTACCGTCTTTTGGTCGAAAAAATGCACTTTACAGAAAGTGAAAGTCCCTATACACCTTCGATGTTCTGACTTCCCTGCCAACGGAAACGGGGATTCGTCTGTTGATTCCCCGTACAGCCATTTGAGAGTGCCATGCGCAAAAGCCGAGAGGGAGCTCAGCTCAGCGCCTTTTGCGAACTCTTTACATTGATTGCATGTGGCTTTCTGCTTGCGAAAATTTCGGTGTAAACATTTTAACCTTTTCCACTGGACTGTCAGGTGACACCCGACATTACGAAATCGCCGAATAGCGCGCACAGCACACCGATGACGCACCTATAGCTTGCATGTCGGGGCTCGCGATACATTTCTTTTTCACCGAATAGAGAAAAAGAAATTTCATTAGCGTGTTGGGTGTCACTCGCCATGCCAATGATGCCTCAATGGCTCGCATGTCGGCGCTCGCGAGGAATTTTGTTTTCGCCAAATAGCTGGTGTGTTGCATGTTATCTGCCTATGCCTATGACGCCTCTATAGCTCACATGTCGGTGCTCACGAGAAAGTTCTTTTTCGCCGAATAGGTCGGGTGTCATCCACCACGCCTATGACGCCTCTATAGCTCGCATGTCGGGGCTTGTGAGACATTTCTTTTTCAAAGAATATCTCACGTGTTGGATGTCACCTTCCAAGCCGATGACGCCTCTATAGCTCGCATGTCGATGCTCGCGAGACATTTATTTTTTCGCCGAATAGGTCGCGTGTCATCCGCCATGCCGATAATGCCCTTATACCTCGTATGTCGGGGTTGGCGAGCCAAAGCTGAACTTTCACTGCTGAGTTGTGGCCTCTATTGCAGAAAAAAATAAAACAAAAAAACGAGTGCCGGGTGAGTATGGATGAAAAGTTATTCGAGTGTATCCGAGTGGAAAGGGTTAATTTAGATTAAAACGAAATGAAATGTAGCTAGCAGTGAAACAGCTATGACAACCAAAAAGAACGAAGTCAGATAAAACTCATTGTCAAGTGAATCGCAATATATAGTAAAGAATGGCCTTTTTATGAAGCATCTAAAGTTTTGTCGAATCACGTTTTGTAAGCCATGTGGCTGCGATTTTAGCCTAGTGCATGGCGGCCACGATGATTGTAGGCATCATGCAGAGAGTAAGAAGCGCAAAGATCATGTCAAGAGACTAAATGGAGATGTGAGTAAAATTAATGTAACCAAAAAACTTCTGACAGCTTATAAAGAATCCTGGAAAAAATATCAACAGCAGATTAGTGCTGGAAATATGCAGCAAAATCAGCAAAAAACAGAAGAAGAAATTGAATTTTCTCAAGGTGATTTGAAACTGGAAGAAGCTGAACTTTTGCAGCAGTTTGATTCCTCTCATAAAATGTTAAACAATGTTGAGATGAACATTGAATGTGGCATAAAAAAAAGAATTACGAAAAATGCAATTCATGAGGCAACCTTATGGGTTGTCTTATGTTATAAATGTGCTTTTGATTAAAATATACATAATATCTAAGGTATTTTACCTGATATTTCAAAGTATTTTGCACGTTGTTTGCTCTGTGAGGCACGTGCTCCTGGCCCGAGAGGTCCCTTACGTTACGGACCTTTAGTTAGTTACGAAATTTTTTTTTTTTGCAGAAATAAAGCAGTTAGGTTATATATTTTCAGTTCCACATTCATTCATTCGCACAATCAAACGTTTAAAATTTACTATTAATTAAAAAATTTTAGTAGAAAGAGTTATACTCATTAGGTCAGGAGACGTCTCACAAGGCGTTCGTTGACCCGATGAGTATAACTCTTTCTACTAAAATCTTTTAATTAATAGTAAATTTTAAACGTTTGATTGTGCAAATGAATGAATGTGGAACTGAAAATATATAACCTAACTGCTTTATTTCTGCAAAAAAAATATTTCGTAACTAACTAAAGGTCTGTAACGTAAGGGACCTCTCGGGCCAGGAGCACGTGCCTCACAGAGCAAACAACGTGCGAAATACTTTGAAATATCAGGTAAAATACCTTAGTTATTATGTATATTTTATAAAAAAGAGACATGAGTGCGATAGAAAGTGGACAGGTACTATTAAAAGAAGCAAAGCAAAACATTGCTAACTATCTTAAAAAATTAGAAAAAAATAGAAGTGAGCAATTAAATATTGAGAAAAGCTGCAAAAAATTAAAAAATAAACATTTTTTGTAAAATAAATGATTAATAATAGAATCCTGCTATGTTTAAAAATTTTTTGATCTATTTGGAAACTAAAGTCTTTGCATATGTGTATGTGTATTTCAATGCAAGATGTTTTAAATTTGAGTAGGTTGCATCTAGTTTTAAAACATTTTTGCTTAAGAGTTTGTTTTACCTACTAATATTTTACCTGTTCCAAAAAAATGTTTTCTTACAACAAAAAAGTATTTTATCTGATCCAAAAATGCACTTTGCTGCTCCAAAAATGTATTTCACCTGCTCCAAAAATGATTTTGTAACTTTCCATCACTGCTGATGTCATCCACGCATTCTTCTGCCCTTTGTAAGTAATGGGAAGGGATTTCACATTTTTGTAACACTGGGGTTTCTTGCTTTTACTAATCACCAATATTGGAAGATGGTGTTTACCACTTGCATTGCAGCAAACCATAGCTGTAACTCTGTCTTCACTGACTTTGTAGCCAGTAGCTTTCTTTTTGTAGTGAGATGTGAGAGACTTTTTGGGGAGTGAACGCCAGTTTATAGCATTCTCATCAGCATTGTACACATCATCTGTAGAACTCCCGAATACCCTTGAGTATTAATGTATTCAGCAAACTTTACTTTGAATTCCTCTGATGCAGTAACATGGCCTGATAAACTCTCGCCTTCAATTTATAGTTCTCTGATGCCACGATGCTTTTTGAACTTTTGCAGCCAACCACTGCTAGCTTTGAAGTCAGAAGGGCCATTTTTTTTTTTTTTTTTTTTTGTTTAAGTATAGGGCTTTTTCACAAATCAGTGGGCCCAATATTGGGTCTCCCAAGCTTCGTCTTTGTGTGAACCACAAATATATGGCATCTTCAAGGGCTGTATTTTTCGCTGTTTTTAAAGTTTTCTTCATTTTTGACCCTTCATCGGAATCCAGTTTAGAAGCATACTGCAATATAGTTTCCCTTTTGTTTTTCAAGTCACTTATTGTGGCTTTTCCTACGCCATATATTCTGGCTAAAAGAAAGTCCACTTTCCCCCTTCTCAAGTCAATTTAAAATCTCTATTTTAGTCTGTATATTTAAAGTTGTATGTTTCCTTTTAAGAGATGTTGATGCCACCACAGTTTTCTCATACACTGTTAAAGTACAGTATAAATACATGGAAAACCCACGAACACACACAGAAGCAGAATGTCATACAGAAACACACTTAGAACAGGCAATGGAACTACATTCACTGTGGCAGACAAAGCCTGCGTGGAAGAGAGAAATACCGTAAGGTGGGGCTTGTGAGTCAGACGACGAGCTACCCTCCCCCACTATTTGTGAAAGTAGCCGCGTAACCGGTTATTCCACTTGTTTCCACTCCGTAATGCATAGCACGGCAGCAGTGTTTATTCTTACTCGCTGCAATGTATGTCTGTCTCTGTATGTTGTAAGTATGTACATCATCATCATTGTCAACCATTATCAATCCGCTGCTGGACAAAGGTCTCCCCAAGTTTCTTCCACTGCGGTCTGTCTTGTGCCAGTCTCCTCCATGTTACTCCCGCATACTTTCGAATTTTATCCACCCATCTCACATGTGGTCTTCTTCTGGGTCTTTTCCTGTCCCTTGGAATCCAGTCTAAAATTTCAGCTGTCCATTGATAGTCTGTTCTTCTGGCAATATGTCCAGCCCATTGCCATTTCAGGGATTTTACTCTGATCATGATGTCTTCCACTCTTGTCATTTTTCTGATCCACGAGTTCCTCTTCTTATCTCTCCTGGTTACACCAAGCATGCATCTCTCCATGCTACTTTGAGTTGTCTGCAGTCTTTGTATGTCTCTTTTAGTTAAGGTCCACGTCTCTGCACCATATGTAAGTACTGGAAGGATGCATTGATCAAACACTTTTCTTTAAAAAAAAAAAGAAGTATGTACATACGTCAATGTAAACATTTGATACGTTCGTATTATGGAGGTTCTACTGTATACATATATATTCAACTTCAAAGGTTCGTTGCCCCCCCCCCCCATTCCTGCTAGAGTCGATCACACTTGGGCCAGTCTTCAGAGCGCCAGGCCATTTCTTTTTTCACGACTGCATCACTCATACATGAGGTTGTTCTGCGGATTCATGGAATTCCGCTGTTTTCATCATCGTTTGGGTCATTCTCGAGATCGATGCAAAACTGAAGCAAAAGTTTTGGGGTATTAATTGGGGGAAGGATATGTTTCACATCAGGAAACGATATTTCATTTTTTTAAATGTTCGAAAGCGAAAGTTAAACAGAGAAAATATTTTTCTTGTTCTTGTAAAGCCCTTTTCTCGCGATGTTTCTTCTGCCCAGTATTGCTAAATGTAATTATATTCCATAAATACTTGTATTTCAGCTTGAAAACGGAGGAAAATCTTCCGAAAACGAAAGTTAGATGCCGCGAAAATTTCCCTGTACTCTTCAGGCATGAGATTGTTCTGTGGATTCGAGTCATTTCGTCTTTTTCATCATCATTTGTGGGGTCACGAGATCGATACGTAACTAAACAAAATATGGGGGAGGGTTGTTTTCCGTCGGATGGCAGAAGTACGACTATCGAAATCGGAAGTTAGACGGAGTGAAGATTTCTCCCGTACTTGCAATTTTTTCCCTGCAAAATCCTTTTGCTCAGCATTGTTCTTAAATATCATTTTATTGAATAGATATGTGCATTTCAGCTTGAAAATGGAGGGAAAATTTCAGAAAACGGAAGTCCTCTGCACAATGTTTTCTCTATCTTGTGTTGTTAAATGTTAATAATTTTATATTTTGAATAGAGTGATGTGATCCAGTTTAAAATTTACATAAATAAATTAACGAACAATTTTGTCTTGCTCATGCTGTGCTTTATTAACACTGTTGTGCCGTGCATTCTGATTTTTTACCCAGTTAAAAAGTTCAGGTTTTTTTTTTCTCTTTGTCAATCTCATGTATGATCACTGTGAAGATGTGTTGCAGATGTGTAATGTAAAGCAAAATGTAAGTAGGGTGAAGACAAATATTCTGAGGTGGTTTGGCAATGTTAAGAGGACAAGAGGTGAGATGCTAACTAAGAGAATTTATTTAGCCCAAGTGGTTGGAAAGAAAGGTAGAGGAAGGTCAAGATAATCATGGGAGGACCAGATTCAGGAATGTCTGCAAGGGTAAAAGACAATGAGTATGAAGTACAAAAGGTCTTGTGCGAGACGTGCAATGGATGTCACTGTCGCTCAGTGTGTGTGCCAAGATCGCTGTAAATGGAGATGTTTAATACATCAACAGTTTGTAAAATCTAGCACCATTTAAACTTTAATTTGGTGGATGAGCTTTCTTTCAGGAGCTAACCTTTTGAGTCTCAGAGAATAGCTTTGTGATATATATGCATGTATGTATAATTCAAGGTATTTCACATGATTTACTGTATAAAACAGACGAAGTGATAGCGTTTTTTTTTTTTTTTTTTTTGTGCTTCATTTTTTGTTTACATTTATATTTTATCTTCATTTTCATTTCATTGGTATATTCTGACTGTAAAAGATACGTACATTGTACAGTTTTTTGCTACTTATTTTATTTTATTTTTCTGTTTTTTATTGTGTTGCATATGTTTGCATCTTACATGTAATTTACATAATTTTGTTCTGAATGTTTTCATCCCATAGGGTAGCCACCACCATATTGATCCTTTGCGTCTTCTTGGTTGGCAACCAGATAATCCGATAAAAAATGAAGGTTTGTTTCACATTGTGGCATTTTGATTTAATAACTTCTGTGAGTTATGTAAGATATACAAATCTGCAACAGAATCATATTTTTATTTTTGAAATTTTGGTAGAGTTGGTACTCTGAATAATTTTTAATTATGTTTATCGCACAATCAAAATGGTCACTTTTATTGCTGTAAAATTAATTGGATTTATGTTGTATTATACAGAAATTTCTGTTGTTGATGCTGGTCTCATTCATTTCGTCGGCAATCAGTTCATCAAAGGCCATTTCGTCGAGAATGAAAATCCCTACTCACAACACACATTCCTGGAATTGAACTTGGGTTTTAGCATCCAGTGTGTTTACCAACTCTACCACCAGGGGGTGCCGGTGCCTCAGGTTGCGCATAAGACGGAGACGTCGCTCCGTTTTTTTATCAGTGCAAACTAGTTACCCCCTTGATTGAGAGTTGTGTGGTGAGGATTTTTATTTTACAATGGAAATCTCAAAAGTTTGTGAGGTTCGGAAAACAGCAAAAAATAAGGATTCAATCACAGTTGATGGGCTCGTTTTAACAAAAGATCGGAATCGAAATGACCGTTACTATTCGAAATGTGAAGGTCGTAAATGTACAGGAAGGGCGATTACTACATTGGTTAATGGCCAACACATCCTTAGTCAACATGTGGTTTCCAAACATGATCATGCATCAGAAGAAAGCAGAGCTCCAGTGATCAAAGCCTGCATACAAATGAAGGACATTGCAAAAATGACAAATGGCTGCTCAAGTAATACGGAATATTAAAGCAGGAATTTCAGCTGAAAACCTTCCATGCATGCCCTCCAACAGTGCCATGCTTCAGAAAATCAAAAGAGCTTGCAGGTAAGAACATTCTGCTGAAATATTAAAGCAGGAATTTGAGCTGAAAACCTTCCATGCATGTCCTGAAAATGCGCCATGCGTCAGAAAATCAAAAGAGCTCCCAGCGAAGGACATTCTGCTGAACCACAAACATTGGAAGAATTTTCATTACCTGACGAATATTTATTGACACTGAATGGCATCATTTTTTTAAAGCAAGAATTTCAGCTGAAAACCTTCCATGCATGTCCTCCAACGGCGCCATGCATCAGAAAATCAAAAGAGCTCCCAGGGAAAAACGTCCTGCTGAACCACAAACATTGGAATTTTCATTACCTGACGAATATTTATTGACACTGAATGGCATCAACTTTTTAAAGCAGGAATTTCAGCTGAAAACCTTCCATGCATGCCCTCCAACAGTGCCATGCATCAGAAAATCAAAAGAGCTTGCAGGGAAGAACATTCTGCTGAACCACAAACATTGGAAGAATTTTCGTTGCCGGACGAATATTTATTGACAATGAATGGCATCAACTTTTTAAAGCAGGAATTTCAGCTGAAAACCTTGTATGTATGCCCCCCAACAGCGCCATGCATCAGAAAATCAAAAGAGCTCGCAGGAAAGAACATTTTGCTGAAATATTAAAGCAGGAATTTCAGCTGGAAACCTTCCATGCATGCCCTGAAACAGCACTATGCGTCAGAAAATCAAAAGAGCTCCCAGCGAAGAACATTCTGCTGAACCACAAACATTGGAAGAATTTTCATTACCTGACGAATATTTATTGACACTGAATGGCATCAACTTTTTAAGGCAGGAATTTCAGCTGAAAACCTTCCATGCATGACCTCCAACAGCGCCATGCATCAGAAAATCAAAAAAGTTCGCAGGAAAGAACATTCTGCTGAACCACAAACATTAGAAGAATTATCATTACCTGATGAATATTTATTGACACTGAATGGCATCAACTTTTTAAGGCAGGAATTTCAGCTGAAAACCTTCTATACATGCCCTCCAACAGTGCCATGCGTCAGAAAATCAAAAGAGCTCTCAGGGAGCTGAAATATTAAAGCAGGAATTTCGACTGCAAACCTTCCATGCATGCCCTCCAACAATGCCATGCGTCGGAAAATCAAAAGATCTCGCAGGGAAGAACATTCTGCTGAACCACAAGCATTAGAAGAATTTTCATTACCTGATGAATATTTATTGACACTGAATCGCATCAACTTTTTAAAGCAGCAATTTCAGCTGAAAACCTTTCATGCATGCCTCCAACAGCGCCATGCATCAGAAAATCAAAAGAGCTCACAGGGAAGAACATCCTGTTGAAATATTAAAGCAGGAATTTCAGCTGAAAACCTTACATGCATGCCCTGAAACAGCGCTATGCGTCAGAAAATCAAAAGAGTTCCCAGCGAAAAACATTCTGCTGAACCACAAACATTGGAAGAATTTTCATTACCTGACGAATATTTATTGACACTGAATGGCATCAACTTTTTAAAACAGGAATTTCAGCTGAAAACCTTCCATTCATGCCCTCCAACAGCGCCATGCATCTGAAAATCCAAAGATCTCGCAGGGAAGAACGTTCTGCTGAACCACAAACATTAGGAGAATTCTCATTATATTTATTGATACTGAATGGCATCAACTTTTTGAGGCAGGAATTTCAGTTGAAAACCTTCCATGCATGCCCTCCAATAGCGCCATGCATCAAAAAACCAAAAGAGCTCGCATGGAAGAACATCCTGTTGAAATATTAAAGCAGGAATTTCAGCTGCAAACCTTCCATGCATGCCCTCCAACAGTGCCATACGTCAGAAAATTAAAAAAGCTCGCAGGGAAGAACATTCTGCTGAACCACAAACATTAGAAGAATTTTCATTACCTGACGAATATTTATTGACACTGAATGGCATCAACTTTTTCCGAGACGTAAAAGTTGCAGACCAGAGAATATTGATTTTCATAAGTGATAATCTGAATGACGCAAAATTCTGGATTATGAATGGAACCTTTAAAACTGTTCCTGTCGTATTCAGGCAACTTTATGCAATACACACTCCGGTCGGTGGTCTATCAACCAACAAAATCTGTCCTCTAGTTTATGCATTATTGACAAGCAAAAGCGAAGAACTTTACTTGAGACTGTTTCAAGAGCTGATTGAATGGGCTGAAAAATACGATTTTGAACTGAAACCACAATTTGTTTTAACAGATTTTGAGAAAGCTGCAATCAATGCAGTAAATGCAGAATTTTCCAGCGTTCAGAGCAAAGGGGGCCATTGTCAGTAGGTATTCTTCATATGGCAAATACCAGCTTTGGCATTTTTTAGTGTACTAGAAATACCAGCTGCATTTAAATGAATTGAAAATAATTATGCCGAACGAAGCGTAACTGATTGTTCAATGGTTTGAAGAAAATTATGTACATGGACATGTGCTCAGAACTCTCAGGAATGGGCAAGTTATAAGAAATTCATCTCTTTTCCCACCAGAAATCTGGCCTGTTTTTGAAAACAGTGCATTTGCATTTCCCCACACGCAAAACAAAGTCAAAGCATGGTATAGGCAATGGAAAATGCTAGTTGGTCGTGCACGTGTTGGAATCTTTGCGATAATTTCTGAAATTCACACGGAACAGAATTAAACTCAATCAGAAATAGAGAAAATAATACGTAGTGAACCATCACATGAGAAAGAGATCTCGGCTGAGTGAATGTAAGATTGGTGTATGGAATACTGGAGGTAGAAAGGGCAAGTTGAATGAGGTGATTGAAGAGATGAATAAGTATAGATTGGATGTGCTGTGTGTAAGCAAAACCAAAAAGAAGGAAAATGGGATAGAAAAAGTGAATGGAACAGTGAGTATGTGGTCTGGAGTGTTGGATAATGTGAGAGGACAGGCTGGTGTATGTGTGATTTTAAGTGAAAAGATGAAGAACAACTTGCTTTACTATAGCTTCATAAGTGAGAGAATTCTTTGGATTCGTTTGAAAGTGAAATTTCCGAGAATAGTAATTGCTGTAGTGTATGTTCCTTGTGACTCAGAACCTTCTGATAGGAAGGAAAATTTCTGAAATTAACTAAAAGCTGTTTTGAGCCGATTTGGTGCTAAAGAGAAAGTTATAACAGCAGGGGATTTCAATGCTAGAGTAGGCATGCAGAATGCAATTTCTGACAATGTTCTGGGTCAGTTTAATGATCCTTGTGTGAATGGTAATGGTGAAAGATTAATTGAACTTTGCATTGAAATAGTTTGTGTGTATCTAATACGTTTTTCAACCACAAGTATATCCACACATATACTTGGGAAAATCGTACTCTTGGTCAAAAGAGTGGGATAGATTTTGTTGTCTATGATCAGCATCTGAAACACTTAGTTGATGACACTCGTATGATGATAAGTGCGGATGTTAGTTCTGATCATTACTTGGTAGGGTCACGAGTGAAGCTGAATGTTGGTTGGAGGAAAAAGAATAGGAAGAGGCCCAGGATGGAAAGTATAAAGGTTGAAAGGCTACCTGAAGATCTTCAGCGTTATTCTGAAGTACTCAGAGAGCAACTGAAGGAGCTGAAGTCTTGTGAGAGGGATGTAAAAAAGAAGTGGGAATCTTTTAAGAACTGTGTTGCCACTGCTGCTGAAGAGGTCTGTGGTACCACAATGTTTCAAGTAACTGAAAAATTTAGTGCTTTTATCTCTTTAGACTTGAACCATCATGAAAATGAACCAAGAGTTAACCGCAAAAATTATCGTAATTTGCATGACAAAAATGACCCATGAAGAAAAGTATATACAGTCAGCCTTCTGTATCCACGGATTTAACCAACCATGGATCCAAAATATTTGATGGGGGGGGGGATTCAAGAAATTTCCAAAAAGCAGAACTTGAATTTGCTGCACACCGATTCCTGTGAAATAAAGTAACATATTAAAAAAAATACTTTTTTGGCTTTAAAAATAGTTTTTATAGACATCGTCGCTGACTGCTCACATTTCTGTTCTGCTATCAGCAAGTAGCAACTGTCTCTGTGAGAAGTGTTGGAAGAAGTGTTCTTGACACCAAAATGGCATCTTGGTAATGAGGCAGACCGCATCTTCTCTTACACGTGTGCTATCCATGATTGCCATGTGCGTCCTTGACCCTGCTGACAGTCGCGGGGGTCTCTCAATCTCCAGCAAAAAGGCGAAAGCAAAACAGAATTTATCAACACGTTTGAGCATCGTTCACCTTGCGTCTCGTTCATTCGCTGCTTGTGTTGTGTGCACCCTTTATTTCTGTGAAAAAATGGCTCCTAAAAAGCAATTAAGTGGTCCAAGTAATCCCTTAAAGGCTAAGAGAGAGCATAAAGTGCTATCTCTCAATGAGAAAATAAAAATCTTAGACCTTTTGAAAAGTGGCATGTCTCTTGCTGAAGTGGGAAGTAAGGTTGGTAAGAACGAATCGAGCATTCGCACAATAAAGCAAAAAGAAGCTGAAATTCGTGGAAGTGTTAGTGCTACCTCTACAACAACAAAAATGATCTTTCTGGTTCATGATAAAGTGCTTGCAAGACTGAGAAAGCATTAAGTGTGTGGGTAAAGGACATGTCACAGAAGCATATTCCTGTTGATGACAAAATTAGGTATGAAAAAGCACTTAGCCTCTATGAGCATTACTGTCAGGGGGTTGAGGAGAGTGAGAGAAAGGAGTTTAAGGCTAATAAGGGATGGTTGGCAAGCTTTGTAAAGCGCTAAAGCCTCAAGAACTTAAAGATCACGGGATCATTGCCATCAGTTGATGCCACGGAAGCATCAGCATTCCCAGAAGAGCTCAAAAACTCATAGAAGAGAAAGGCTATCTTCCAGAGCAAGTCTTCAATTGTGATGAAGCGTGCTTGTTCTGGAAGAAGATGCCCAATCATACCTACATCCATAAGAGTGCCAAGTAGGCCATGGGGTTCAAGGCTGGGAAAAGATTGCCTTACTTTGGTGCTGTGTGGCAATGCAGCAAGTCACATGATTAAGCCAGGTCTCATCTATCAAGCAAAAAAAAAAAAAAAAAAAACACAGGCCCTTAAGAACAAAAACAAAAGTTTGCTGTTCGTGTTCTGGCAACAGAAGAAGGCTTGGGTGACGACCATCTTGTTCTTGGAATGGTTCCGCCAGTGCTTCATTCCTGAAGTGAAGAAATACCTCGAAGAGAAGGGGCTGCCATTCAAGGTCCTTCTCATAATTAATTGACAATGCTCCTGGACATCCTCGGTCTCTCTGCTTCACCGATGAGAATGTGGAAGTAATGTTCTTGCCTCCTAACACTAAGTCTCTGCTACAGCTACTTGATCAAGATATCAAGTGCAATAAGGCGACCTACACACGCCTCACCTTCAGGAAGATTCGTGCTGCCCTTGATGCTGATCCTGACTGCAGCATCATGGATTTATAGAAGAGCTTTCCAATTGCAAACACAATCGTGCTTATTGCAGAGGATGTAGATGCTGTAAAGCCTGAGACTGTCAATGCATGTTGGAAGCCATTATGGAGTGAGGTAGTCAATGATTTCAGGGGCTTCTCCACTATTGATGCAGAAGTCAGGAATATCTTGGATGTTGCAAGAGATGTTGGTGGGGAAGGTTTCTCTGACATGATTGCGGATGACGTCGAGGAATACATAGAAGAGCATAGAGAATCCCTTACCAACAAGGAGCTCAAAGATCTGCTGAAATTCTGTATCAACGATGATGATGAAGCAGAAGATTTTAAGGAGGCAGAGCCATCAATTTGGACACTTGGCAAATTTGCAGCAGTTTTTCAGCAGGAGCAAGTTTTAAAGGATATGATCCTCAAGTGCGATCCTTTGATGGAATGAAGCCTCCGTGTCACCTGAGAGATGCCTACAGCCACTGCAATATTTGTTTGATGATGCAAAGAAAAAGAAGAAACAGCTTCCTATAAGAATGTTTCTAATTAAAACACCCTCAATTGTGAAGCCTCGACCTTCAAAACTTGAAGATCCTCTGCCCTCAACCACTACGGATCCTGACATTAGTATTAGTGAGCCTCCCCTAAAGTGTCAATGCCTGCAATCGAAACCTGGTTTTTCCAACGTGGATGATCCTTCTGACATCCTGCCAGAAGGTTTAAGTTAGCCTGATGTCCTACCACTCACCTACAGTGCCACACATCTCGTCGCCTCTCCACATCGGCATTGTAGGTATCATACAAAAATCATCGTCGTCATCATCATATGAGGGTTATCAAGAGAGAAGATCTCAATTTATAATTACAGTATATGTTCTATACATACTTGTATTTTAAATATTATGTGTTTTATATTTCACTTTCAGGTCATTAAACAAAAGCAATATACTGTATAAATGCTGAATGAAAGAAAATGTTACATTGTTGCTGACGTGTACTATGTTGGAACTGTACAACAAATTATACTCAAAATAATATAACTATATACTGAAAATCCGAAAATTTCTTGGCGTAGAATAAAAATCAAAATTTCCAAGCTTTCGCACATCAACCAGATGGTTTTCTCAAGGAAGGTATACAGCTAACTGCAAACTGGATAATAGAACATTTCAACACTTTAAACATGGTGACTTAACTAGACAATAAATTATTAGGAGCAAACGTGATATTTCGAAGAAACGAGGTCACGTTGGTTGGGCACGCGGTACTATGGTAGAAAACTCAGCATTATTTGAAGAATTGATTCCAAATACGTGGCAACTCCAGAGAAATGCCATCGTTGCAAGCCTCGCAGCTGCGAATGGCGGTAGATTTGGGTGTGGAGTATGAAGCTAATTTCTTTACATCACTCCATATAGGATCGGCAGACTTGAACTTGACTTCTCTTGATAGGGCAGTGGTTATCTTCCCGTCTCTTGTATCCCTCTTATGTTCGCTGTTTCTAATTCCAAACGAACATTTGTTCATTCCGATGTAGTATCGCCTGGAGCCGTCCGGATATTTTAGTGAGATGGCATAAACACCTGCCTCATTGAGAAGAGGGGGCTTGTTAATATTTCTCTTAAGCATCGTGTATAAAGATGCCGGAGACCTTATGCCGACACCGAAGTTTATCCTCCTGAGCGCGTTTTTGAGTTGATAGGAAATATTTGGTATGTAGGGAATAGAGCCCAGGTAGTGAAGTTGCAACATAGGAATATTTTTAGCACTGCTGGTTCTGGCTTTCTCGATAAAAGTTATGCATCTGGTTTGAAGTATATCCTGCCTCAGTGGCCAATTCGACGATGTTTCTTAGTTCAGATTGTCTAGAACGGACATCAGATGAGACAGCAAAAGCTCTTCTAATTCGAGAATGGAATAAGATGGTCTTGTAATCATCAGGGCAGAATGAACTGCGGAAAATCAGGTTGGGAACGAAGGTGGGTTTATAATAGACTTCCGTATGAAGGCGGTTGTCATGTGATTTGCACACTGAGGCATCGAGATAAGGTAAGGTACCATTGTGTTCAAGCTCCACGGTGAAATTGATTGTACGGTGTATATAGTTTATTTTATCGAGGAAAAATGGGAGAGTCTCCTTTCCATGTGGCCATATGAAAAATATGTCGTCTGCATATCGTAGCCAGGTGGTAGGTCTTGGGGTGATGTTGGTGAATATATGTTGCTCAATGGGGCGAAGTATTGCTTCCGTAAGGACGGCTGAGAGCGAAGATCCCATCGGAGCGCCATTTACTTGCTTGTAAATTTGCCCTCGGAAACTGAAGTAGCTGGAATTTGAGACCAAGTCCATTAATTTGAAGATGCTGAGGCAAGACTCGTGAGAATAAACCGATGAATTAGATATAGTCTCTTTCAATGTTCTGATGGCTTCCGGTACGGGGATTGGTGGATAAAGAGAAACTACATCGAAACTGCCGATAATGTCACGTTGTTCAACGGTGAGCTGCTTGATTTTCGTGATAGTCCGACTCCGGTAGATGATTAGTTAAGAATTTGGTTAACGCTTTCTCTAAGTGGTACGTCGGTGCAGATGTTCTAGACATGATCGGTCTCAATGGATTGCCGGGTTTGTGGTGTTTAAGTCTGCCGAAGAGTTTTGGGATCTGAGGGCCAGGCGGTAATTTGTCGGATTTCTTGAGATCATCTGGAATATCAGTTGACCTTACAGTTCTTTTTACCTGTGCAATCCAAGAATTTAGAGGATTCCTTCGTAAGATTATAGATCCAGAATCGGATATAAATTCTTCTAGTTTTGTATTATAATCCACTGTGTCCATTATCACTATCTGGCCGAATTTGTCCGTTAGCGTCAGTATTATGGAGTGATCTGTAAAGCATGCCGACCCTGTGAAAAAAAAAAAAAAACATGAGAAGAGTTTTTTAAACCTCTTTACCATTTTCCTTCTTATGAATTTAAAAAAATATTCTCAATGATTATTTCCATGTAAATAATTGTCTTCCCAAACTTGTTGCTCGTGTTTTCTGAGCATGTGCCTTTGTTACATTTTGTTTGTTGGTGCTGTTCTGTTTGATGTAAATCAAATGTACACTGAATTTCACCAAAATCTTGCTTTATTTTGCAGATTCACCTGTGGAAATACCTCATTTTTCTTCCAAAGCTCTTTCCAAATATGGTCTTAAGGAGCCTATTACATTTTTGTTCTACCTAAGGGAAGGCCAACCACATTATGCATACTTGAAATTGCTTGCTGAAGAGCATGCGACCAAAATTTCTGCTCGTCGGTAAATATGTTTATTTTTTGTTACTTCCTTGTTCAGTTATAACATCAGACTCGGACTAAGTGGTGCAGTAAGAACTATTAAATGTATACTCTGTGAATCAAGTTGTCTTTTTTTGTTCTCCTGCCTGTACTTATCAGTGTTTCCAGTTGTTGTGGAATGCTTAGTCTCTTATAAGACCACTTGGTACTCAGACTGGCCTCATAGAAAATCATCCTACTGGCTAAATTATAATGTGTGTAGCACATTTTTACTCAAATTGAAAATTTTCTAGTTTTCTTGTGTGATTAACATTGAGTGACCAACAGTAAATGTAGGCAATTCGGGGTGTCTGATTACTGTGTTGGTAATTCTGACGTGTTTCCAGGTATTGTGAGAGGAATGTTTCTTCCACAGAATTTGCCAGAGAGACTGGTGATTTACTTAACTGTGCTATGGTTAGGTGGAATGGGCTTTGGCTGGCGAAGATCTGAGAGTGTTCTAATTCTTAGGACTCAGTTACTTGGAACTTCATCGTCCTGAGTGGTGTAACAGATAGCATGCTCGAATGGAAATCGCGTGATGCAGGTTTGATTCCTGCTCCAAGGCGATATAATTTTCAAGTTTTCTGATGTGATTGATATTGCTAAATGCAGGCAATTCAGGGGTGTCTGATTTCTGTGTTGGTGATTCTGACATGTTCCCATGTATTGTGAGAGAATGTTTCTTCTACAAAATTTAACTGTGAGTAAGTTATGGTCAGAAATGAAGCTAGAAATCCTGAGTCTTAGTTCAGGATGAAGACCATGTATGACTGGCATTTATATAAAAGGCTGTGAAAATACAAGTTTGTCCATGACTGGGATCAAACCCACTTCCCCTCACTCTGGAGTAAGTTGCTCTCCCAACTAAGCTACACAGACGGAATGTATCACTGCAGATTTGTCGTCTTGACACATGCTTTACCGCTGTAGTACATCACATCATCTCCCTCTTAATTTTTTTTTTTTTTGAAGTGAACAACAAATTTTTATTAATTCCAGACGATGCGTGGAACAAACATCATAACATTTTTCCAAGAACCCTATGGCCAGTAAATCCATTTTTATGTTCGGACGCCAATGTAAAAACACATGTTTGAAACACGTGATGGGAATTGAACCCACGTCCCCTCACTCTGGAGTAAGTTGCTCTCTCAACTAAGCTACACAAGTATTGCTGCAGATTTGTCATCTTGACACGTGCTTTACCGCTGTAGAACATCACAAGGCTTCACTGTGAGACTTTGTCATTTGTCATTGTACTATCAATGACATGAATTGCCCCAAACTTTTCACTAGTTGCATTCCAATCATGGTTAAAGTATTTAATATGAATGCTATAGAACACTTACCTATCAGAATCATATCAAGGAGGTATGGTAAGTGTCCTATAGCATTCATATTAGTCTTAATTTGCACATTTTTTGCAGAATGGAAGGATGAATATGAATATTCTCTTGACACATCGTTATGTATGGTTAAAGTACTTTAACTTAGGATATCATTTGTTGATTAATTTTAGAGTAAGCCATTCTTGTTTAAAATAGTATAACTATATTAGTAATCCGAATTTCTTGGCGTAGATTACAAATCAAGGTTTCCAAGCTTTCGCACATCAACCAGATGGCCTTCTCAAGGAAGGTAGACAGCAAACTGCAAACTGAATGATAGAACGCTTCAACAATTTGAACAAGGGGACTTGACTTGACAATAAACAAGCAGATGCTAAGTAATTATTCATCAAAAGACTCGAGGCATCATGCACGTTAACATGCGGAATCATAGAAGAAAACGAAATGCATTCATTATTTGAAGAACTGGTTCCAAACTCGTGGCAACTCCAGCGAAAGGCTGTCATTGCATGATTTACTGTTGGTGATGATCTCTAAAGTTTTGTGAATGGCGGTAGATTTTGGGGTGGAGTAGGAGGCTAATTTCTTTACGTCATCCCACATAGGAGTAGCGGACTTGAGCTGGACCTCTCTGGATAGGGCTGTTGTTACTTTACAGTTCTTTATGTCCCTTTTATGCTCATTGATTCTAGTTCCAAATGAACGCTTGGTCATTCCAATGTAGTATCGCTTGGAGCCGTCTGGATATTGTAAAGGGATGGCATAAACACCTGCCTCATTAGAAAGCGGGGACTTGTCAGAGTTTCCCTGAAGCATGGCATATAAAGATGTCGGAGATCTGATGCCAACACCAAGGTTTATTTTCTTGAGCGCGTTCTTGAGCTGATAAGAAACATTTGGTATGTATGGAATTGAGCCCAGGTAGTGTAGTTGCGGCGTAGATAGATTAGTATGACTGGTTCTGACTTTCTCAACATAACTATGTACCAGATCCGGGGTGCATCCTGCCTCAGTGACCAATTTGGTAACGTTCTTTAATTCACATTGTCCACAAAGAACATCGGAAGATACTGCAAAGGCTCTTCTTATTCGAGAACGGAAGAAAGCTGTCTTGTAACTAGCAGGGCAGCATGAGCTGTGGAGCATCAAATTGGGGACGGATGTGGGTATATAGTAGACTTGGGTACGAAGGCAATTTTCAGGCATCTTGCTCAGGAAGACCCATTGTATCGAGGGAATTCATGCCAACGTACCATTTAGAGAAAGCACTTTCAAAATTTCTGGCTAATTATCTTCCTGAATCGAACATTATAATAACTTCCACTCTGGATTTTATCACGAAAATCAAGCAAATCTCTGTCCAACAAAGCGACATCATCGGCAGTTTCGATGTGGTTTCTCTTTACCCTTTGGTCCCTGTGCCGGAAGCCATCAGGACATTAAAAGATGCTGTTATTAATTCATCACTTCATTCTCAGGAGTTTTGCCTCAACATCTTTAAGTTAATGGACTTAGTCACAAGTTACAACTACTTCAGTTTCCAAGGAAAAATTTACAAACAGATTAATGGCGCCCCAATGGGATCCTCTCTTTCAGCCATTCTCGTGGAAGCAATACTTCGCCCAAGCGAGCAATATATATTCTCCAACATCACCCCAAGGCCTACTACCTGGCTGAGATATGTGGGTAATGTATTCTTTATATGGCCACACGGAAATCAAACTCTGCCGCTTTTCCTAAATAAAATTAATGATATTCACTCCACGATCAATTTCACTATGGAGCTCGAACACAATGGTGCCTTGCCTTATCTGGATGTATTACTGAGCAAGATGCCTGAAAATCGCCTCCGCACCCAAGTCTACTATAAACCCACATCCATCCCCAATTTGATGCTCCACAGCTCATGCTGCCCTGCTAGTTACAAGACAGCTTTTTTCCATTCTCGAATGAGAAGAGCCTTTGCAGTATCTTCCGATGTTCTTTCCAGACAACGTGAATTAAAGAATGTTTCTGAATTGGCCACTGAGGCAGGATACACCCCGGACCTGGTACATAGCTATGTCGAGAAAGTCAGAACCAGTCATACTAATCTTTCTACGCCGCAACTACGCTACCTGGGCTCAATTTCATACATACCAAATGTTTCTTATCAGCTCAAGAACGCACTCAAGAAAATGAACCTTGGTGTTGCCATCAAGTCTCCGACATCTTTATATGCCATGCTTCAGGGAAACTCTGGCAAGTCTCCGCTTTCTAATGAGGCAGGTGTTTATGCCATCCCTTTACAATATCCAGACGGCTCCAAGCGATACTACATTGGAATGACCAAGCATTCATTTGGAACTAGAATCAACAAGCATATAAATCATGCAATGACAGCCTCTTGCTGGAGTTGCCACGAGTTTGGAACCAGTTCTTCAAATAATGAATGCATTTCGTTTTCTTCTATGATTCCGCGTGTTAACGAGCATGACGCCTCGAGTCTTTGGATGAATAATTACTTAGCATCTGCTCGTTTATTGTCAAGTCACCACGTTAAAATTGTTGAAGCGTTCTATTATTCGGTTTGCCGTTTGCTGTCTACCTTCCTTGAGAAAGCCATCTGGTTGATGTGCGAAAGCTTGGAAACTTTGATTTGTAATCTACGCCAAGAAATTCGAATTACTAATATAGTTATACTATTTTAAGTGTGATTGGTGTACAGTTCCTCGTTATTATTAAGCCATTCTTGTTTTTGTTTTGTTTTTTCATTAGAGTATTGAATGCTCTTAATTGGAAGCACCCTTCTCTACCACTCAAGTTATACTATTTTAAGTGTGATTGGTGTACAGTTCCTCGTTATTATTAAGCCATTCTTTTTTTGTTTTGTTTTTTCATTAGAGTATTGAATGCTCTTAATTGGAAGCACCCTTCTCTACCACTCAAGTTATACTATTTTAAGTGTGATTGGTGTACAGTTCCTCGTTATTATTAAGCCATTCTTGTTTTTGTTTTGTTTTTTCATTAGAGTATTGAATGCTCTTAATTGGAAGCACCCTTCTCTACCACTCAAGTTATACTATTTTAAGTGTGATTGGTGTACAGTTCCTCGTTATTATTAAGCCATTCTTGTTTTTGTTTTGTTTTTTCATTAGAGTATTGAATGCTCTTAATTGGAAGCACCCTTCTCTACCACTCAACCCTTTCTCTCCTGAACTTTTGCTTTCCTGTCTAGGATTGTTGTTTATTCCTAGTCTGTCTGAATATATTTTATCAAACTCTTCCTAGTCTTCCCCAGTGACGGCTCATGGTTTAGCAAGCAGGTAGGATGCATGTGATGAGAACTGATATATTAATATTTTTATGTGCTTCACAATGGTATTAAAAGTACCTCAAGTAAAAGATACCAGACATAATGAACTGAGTTGTCAAGTCCAGTTCATTATTTCCTTGCAGAACAAGTTCAGATGTGCCACAAAAACAAATACTATTTATAAGATGTGACAACATATGTCCATTGATTTTGCTTTTTCGATTTATTGTTGCATTTACCTCGTATAATTGGAATCTATTGCTATCTTATGTTTTCTATTCAAAGTGCAGCCATAGCATGAGGACATCTCATGCTCTGAATTTTGTCAGCTAAATGTCAAAAATCTCTCACTCCAGTTGTAGACCATGAAATTTTGCCTGTAAACAATAAGTACAGCATTATTTATGCCATATCTGCATATCCATTCATTCTCATTATATGTTTTGGAACTTAACTTCCTGATTCTCTCAGTATTTTTATCTTTATATATTTTGTTGTAATTTAAGATACAGGCTTACCGTGTCTTTAAATTTCCACTTTCTGTTCCATTGAATCCATTCTTGTTTTGGTACATACAGATTCTGTGGAAAACTACCATATTGTCCACATATATCTGCTCCTTTAAAAAAGGAATGCCACAGGGCAAGATAACTTATTGCAGACACTGTACTCGACAACAGCAGACTTTTGCAGTCAGGCAGGGAAGGATGTTCCATATTACATAAAGCAGGTGTATATCGTATACCAATTATTAATGTAAAGGAGAACCCAGATAATAAAACGGTTCACATAGGTAACATGAAAAGAAGTATTGATATCAAATTATGTGAACCCTTAAATAACAGGAATAAGGGTGAAATTCAAACTTCACTTATACAATACTGTCATAATAACAAGTCCATGCCCGACTGGGAGAATATTAGTTTGGTTACTTCTCACAGCACACATAAAAAGATCCTGACAGCTGAGGTCATTATGATCGAGAAGACCAAAGCATATAATTGCAATTTAAATGTTCCAGTCGAATTATCACCAGCATGGTTGAACACGATAAAACAAGAAAAACAACACATTATTCAAATTCTTTGAATAAAGCTCATGTTGAGAATTGGCTTCGTAGTTTCTTAATTCAATTACTGATCAAAAACAACTTTTATGGGAATTTTACTAGGAAATTTTTTTATTTAAATTGCTAATTTTCGGAGAAAACTCTTCTCCTTCTTCAGGCTGTCTTTTTGTTGTCTCTTATTTCCGTCACTATCTTGGTTATGGTTAACCTTAATTTACTAGGAATTTTTTTTAAATAAAAAAAATTCCTAGTAAAATTCCCGTAAAAGTTGTTTTTGATTAGTAAAAGAAGATCAAGTTGACAAGTGCAAAGAAGATTAAAAAACAGGACGACACTAGATGGTGCCAACAATGTTTTGCATGATGAGCATGACGATGATGCAGACGATAAAGATGGCAGCAACGTCGACTTAGCTAGCAGTTAACGTACATGGAACAGTACAGCACGAAATCCCCTTGAGAATGGCCACGAAAAATGTGAGCCGAAACGCGTCAGAGGTTTGGTGTCTGGATTCCTTGGTAATGTTGGGTGCTTTGAATATCGTTTTCATTTGAAGTTCAAGTTGGACAAATGGATTTTAATTTTATTTTATTATTTCATTGGATTAATTCTTTCAAATCTCTGTCAGAAGGCAGGTTTTTTCATTTTGAGTTTTATTGCGGATTTTAGCTATCCTAAATATTTTAATCGTCAGTAGTTGTGTTTTTATTGTGAAGTGTCTGCCACCCACAAACCTTTCTTTTGGCTACATATTGCTCGAATGAGACTTCGGTTTATGAAATCACTTGACTACTCAGTTTCTTCTTGAAGAACATAGGTCACTCGAAGGTCAATAGTAATGACGAAATTGTACCAAAGGCAACTAGCCGGAAAGGAGCAACTGACCGATAAAAAGTAACAAGGCTATTATTTTATCCTCATTTTTAAGAATTAATTATTTTTTTGGTTCGTATTTTAATATTTATATCATTCGCTTTTAGTATGACGCCTGCTGGTTAAATGTGGAGCTGTGGGGTCCGGACATCAGGATTTTTAACAAACTTTTAAAAAAAACCTGAGGAACAGAAGAATAACAGGATTATTGCAATATCTTGTCAAAATTCATGAAATTACTTTTTTTTTTTTTTTACTTCTTAGTTTGGTTACCAAGCAGTTTAACATCATGGAAAAAAAGCAGGATTATTTTTTTAATGTTTAGTTTCTTTTGTTGTTATTAAGAGTTGATCTCTCTTATGAGCATGTATAATGCTTGCATTAGAAATGTCCTTCAGTTTAATTTTTTTTATATGTTGAAGTCATTCTATTGTAATTTTTTGTTTGTTTTTGCAGTGTTTGTCTCTGTTGCATAACATATGTTTTTATTTTACTAAAATTTGATGTTGCTACTTTTAAGTTTAAGGTGAGCATTGCTCTCTCTCGCTCTTGCTCTCTCTCTCTTTCACTCGCACATAACACACACCTACACAAAAGAAAGGAAAAAAATTATAGGTACGTTTATTCTAAATATTTTTCTGTTTTTTTTTTTGTTTTTTTTTTGTACATGTTCTATATGGGGATTCATGATCAAAGATAATTACAAACTTCTTTTCTTTTTCACATTTTTGTGCTACTCTAATTTCTTAATTCAATGAATTCTGTTATTTTTCATTTGCTTTAATATGGAATTGCCTCTTTATTTTTATAAATTTATTTATTGACTGCATACATCTGCAATTTATATAAGTTTCCAGGTATTATTGTCAGAAAGAATTCCTTCTTCATTTTGTGTTTCATACTGTGAGCTATGTCCCTTGTTGTGATTTCATTCTGATACAACTATGATACCATGACCTGATGCAATCTAAAATCATCATGATTATATCATCATCATAATTCAAAAGCACTACATTTAATAAAATTCACTTTTCAGTATGAGAGTGAGAGTACTATGTATGAGGGTAGTACTGAAAGTAATGCAAGAGTGGGCATAACTTTTTTATTTAACTGACAGAGGTTATTCAAGTTGCACATGTTGATAGAGTAACTTTTTCTCTATACAAAGGTACTACCTAACATAGTTTCCATCACAAGCAATGCATTTGCATCATCGTTGAACTCAACTCTCAAATCCTCTTTGAAAAAATTCAGGTTTGGACTGTTGTACCCACTTCTTCACAGCCACTTTCACCTCGTCTGTGTCATCAAATCATTGCCCTCGAAGACTGCCCTTCATTGGACTGAACAGGTGGAAGTCGGAAGGCACCAGATCTGGGCAGTATGGTGAATGAGGGACCACCGACCAGCCTAATTTGCTGATCCCCTGATTTGTTGCCCAAGATGTGTGTGGTCTCGCATTGTCATGATGACTGTGGATCCTTTTCAGATTCTTGTTTGGTCTCTTCCTGCTTATGGCTTCTCTAAGCTTTTTGAGTGTCTCAATGTACCACTTGCTGGTAATGGTACGGCCACTTTCCAGAGGTGTGACACTATTCATGGATTGATTCTTCATTTCCGGATCGTAAAGATATGCACATCCCATTTCATCCCCTGTCAGCAGATCAGAAAAAAAACGTGCTTTCATTGGCTTCAAATGCTTCCAACAGATCAGAGCAGACTTGCACCCTTCTCTCCTTCAAATCAGGTGTCAACTGCCGAGGTACCCACTTTGCACACACTTTCCGATACCCTAAGTCTTCAACCATCTTCCTTATGGCATTATGACCACAGTCCAGTTGTGCAACAAGCTCATGGATTGTGACTCATCTCTCTGCATGAATCAATTCATCCACTTGCTGACGATTCGTGTCAGTGGTCGCAGATGATGGTCTCCCACTGCATGGTTTGTCTTCAATGCTGGTTACCCCTTCTTTAAACTTCTTCATCCATCTGTGCACATTGCTATTGTCACAGTGGTGTGATCTCCGTAAATATTCTATAGCCTTCTGTGCTTATGGGACAGTCTGCACCCTTCTTTTGCCAAGAACTCAATGATGGCACGTTGCCTCTGCTTGGAATCCATTATTCACCTACCATGAAGAAGGGTTACTATAGAGGAAGAGTTACTCTACCAACATGTGCAATTTGAACGATCTCTGTTAGTTAATAAAAAAGTTCTGCCCATTTTTGCATTACATTTGGCACAATCCTTGTATTATTTTATTATAATAACATAAATGATTGAGGGGTGATATTTATTTTTGGATAAGTGATGCACGTTGTTGAAGGTCACTTATAAGTACCTTTCTTTTCTTTAGGAGTAAAGCCGCATGCAAACAAGCATTTCATCTTGGAATTTGCAATTATAAAAATACGACTATTTCTTCTGCGTGTGTCTCATTTTTGGAGATCCTTGGTCAGGATTCTCTTATCTTGCGTGTGAGCTTAGTACTTGCAAACATTTTGCATAACAGTAAGGTCACGAATCCTGTGGGGATGAAGGAGAATTTGTTGCTTGTGCAAGAGATAAGTAAGTTTTAACAATTTTTATTCATGTGTGTTACAGTATATGTATGAAATCAGACAAAATTTAATGTTGTCAAGTGTTTCATTTCTCTAGGTTTTGCTTTACTGCTACTACAAAACTGAAAATGATGTGTTAAAATGGTAAACAAATCACTTACAGCAATGAGCCATTACATTATGACCACCTACCTAATAAGCTGTATGACCTCCTTTAGCCAGCAAAACAGCGACTACTAAGCAAGTTATTGATTCTATGAGGTGGTGATAGGTATCCTAGGGTATCTGGCACCATAATGTCAACAGCAGGTCCTCCAGTTCCCACACATTTAAAGGGGGGGGGATTTAGCGCGAACCCGCTTTTTCCAAGTCGAACCACAAATGTTCCATTGGGTTCATGTCAGGCGAATTTGAAGGCCAAGGCATTAACAGAAAGTCACCAGAATGTTCCTTGAACCACTCCTTGAAGATTCTGGCAGTGTGGCATGGTGCATTATCCTGTTGGTAATGGCCATCACCAGAAGGAAACACTGTTGCCATGCATGGGTGAACTTTGTCCACAATGATGTTCAGATACCTGACAGCTGTCAGAGATGGTGCTATTAGGATAATGGGGCCTAAAGTGTCCCAAGAAAACATCGCCCACAGCATAACACTGCCGCCGCTGGCCTGTTTCCGCCCAACAGTGCATCCAGGTGCCATAGCCTCTTTTGGTAATCAGTGTATCGGTGCTCAGCTGTCTACGTGATGCACCAGGAATCTTGATTCATCAGACAGGCTACTTTGGTCCAATCTCGATCTTGGGCCCATTTCATGCGTTGTTGGCGATGATGTGCAGTGAGCATGGGGACCAGGCTGGGTCTTCAGCTACACAAGCCCATGTGCAGAAGGCTTTGATGAACTGTGTGCTGTGACACATTGCCCTGATCACGAATGTTGTAGCTGTGGGTGATTTGTCACATTGTGGCCCTGCAGTCACTGTGGACAATGCACGACAGTCTCCTCTAGCATCAGTGAGCTGTGGACGATGCACGACAGTCTCCTCTAGCATCAGTGAGCTGTGGACGATGGTTCATCGTTTTGCCATCTGTGCACCACTTTTGATATGTACTCACTACAGCAGCACGTGAACAGCCACAAGCCACCATTTTCATCACAATTTGTTCTTTATAAAACTCCTATTAATCTGCAGCTTTTCTCATTCTGACTCCGAACACTCTGCTGACCGAAAGCCGGTCCTCGGGTTGTATATAGGGTGTAACCAAAAGTCCGGAAACAGCCACATAACTGGTGAAATAAGGGTCATACAGGAACGAAACTGGTGACTAGGTATAGGTAAAGGGCCATGGCCGATCCAATGGGACCAACAGCGGTGCCCTCTGACGGATATTTGCAGTACTTATGAAAACTAGCTTTGAAACAAAGCAAGATAGGGCAAAAAAGTCTATTGCAAAGTTGTAGAGCATCTGCTGGTTAGTAGGAAAAGTTATGTGGTTCGCCGGAAACCATCAAGGAAATGCCTGTAAACACAACGAATGCGAACGTTCACTGGACGGTGTCAGTCGGAAAACCGTGCTTAGAAACCAACATACATAAACCTGCACGATACAGCATAAGGGACAAAAGAATGACGACACAATTGAAACAGAGTAAGCATTTTTATGTATTCATACAAAATGCAATTACATACCGATAACAAAGGTCAGACATGCGTGCATACAAAACCCACATATTCCATATGCACACCTAATCCAAGGCTTGTTCAATGTGCGCACCGTCTGCTGCTATACACGTCTGAACTTGAGAAAGCACGGTTTCTCGTACGTTCTCCAACATTTCAGGTGTCACACTGAGGCATGCGGTGATGATACAGTTGCGTAAATCTTTTACATCTGTCGGTTCCTTGGAGTATACTTGTTGTTTGAGGTATCCCCACAGAAAAAAGTCTAGAAGAGTCAAATCCGGAGAACGGAAAGGCACACCACATGTTGTTTCCTACTAACCAGCGGATGCTCTACAACTTTGCAATTGACTTTTTTGACCTATCTCCCTTTGTTTTGAAGCTAGTTTATATCCGCCAGACGGCGCCGCTGTTGGTCCCATTCGATTGACCATGGCCCTTTACCTATACCTAGCCACCAGTTTCGTTCCTGTATGACCATTATTTCACTAGTTATGTGGCTATTTCCGGACTTTTGGTTACACCCTGCTCTGTGAACTTTGCCTGTGCCACTGTTCGGTCTCCAGTTGATCTCATTTCTCTAGGTGGGGGTGTTCATAATAGAATGGCTCATTGGGTATATGTACTGAAGGGAAAAAATTAAGCTAATTATTATTATTATGAATTATTTGTAAATAAGTTTTACATAAACCTGTTGCTTCTTGTCCGAAATTTACTATGTGATAGTTTTAAGTGTTTGTTACCATCAATACAGCTCAGATTCAACAGAGTAGAAACAAAAGTTATTACATTTGTTTTCAATGTGTGACTTTCAGATCTGGCAGTGAATCTTTAAGAATTTTATGCTGTCAGATGGTCCATCTACTTTTTACATAATCTAGCACCTGTAAAAGTTTTGAAGTAAATGACAGTTTCTTGTTTAATACCTATAGTTTATACCCTGTACAATTATTTTCACCTTTTTAACGAATTAAAAAAAAATGTAAGCAGTTGTATGTCTTTTTACATTTTGGTTGCTGTGTGAAGCAACTGAACCATCCTTCTCAGGTACAAATGGAATGTGCTGTTTTACAATTATGTTTTCTCCTGAGGTCATACATGTACTGAAATTTTAATAAGAAAAAACAAGAATAAAATGGCACCAAAAATGAAGTAGGTATCAAGATAAGGGATGCTGTGTAGTTTGAAGTAGGAGAAAACATACAATTGAAGTAAAGGGTTGGCTTATATACAAGTATATACAGTAATTTTTGTTAGTTTTTTTTTTTATGGAGGTTTTAATGACCACCATGAGCAACTCAATGGGAGGAGTGGGGTGGTAAGTAGTTGCCCGTTCCTAATTTAGGGCAATTGGTCATAATCCAGCACTTAGACCACTGCACCACCCGGGCAGCTTAGTTTGTTTCGAGATTATCTGTTCAATGTCTTCATATGCTTTCCCCTAGATCATCTTCCAACTAGCATTGTTAAGGTTTCTATCTGGGCAGCCTGTCATGCCCCATCCATTCATGTGTCCAGTCTAGCTCAGCCTGTGCGATTTAATTTCTCTTATTAATAATGGGAATCCATATAAATATATCATCATCAACAATTATCAATCCACTACTGGAAGAATGTCTCCCAAAGTTTCTTTCACAACTTTATTTTGAGCCAGGCTCCTGCATGTCACTCCAGCATGCTTTCAAATTTCATTCACCAATCTTCCACATGGTCTTCTGGGTCTTTTTCTGTCCCTTGGTATCCAGTCTAATATTTCTTTTGTCCAATGACTGGACATTCATGCTGTCAGTTCTTCTCTAACATTATGTCCAGTCCATTGCCATTTCAAGGATTTACTTTTATCATGATGTCCTCCACTCTGTTGTATGGCAGTGAAATCTGGGTACTGTAGAAGAGACAGGAGTCATTTGTATGCTGGAGAGAACGGTACTTATAGGGGGGGGGGAGGAGGGCAAGATTCACGCTGATCATGTGAGGAATGAAGATGTGATGCAGTTGTGTAATGTGAGACAAAATGTCATTAGTGAGATGGAGATAAATATTCTTTGATGGTTTGGCCATGTTGAAAGAATGAGCACTGAGATGCTTACAAAGAGAATTTTTTCAGCCCAAGTGGCAGAAAAGAAAGGTAAAGGAAGCCCCAGGAAATCTTGGGAGGACCAGATTCAGGAATGTCTGCATGAGAAAAAGATTATGAGTATTAAGTACAAAAGGTCTTGTGTGTACCGTGTGATGGATGTCAGTGAAGCTCAAGCTGTATACCAAGTTTGCTATGAATGGGAATGTTTGATGCACCAACAGTAAGTAAATTCTAGTTCCATCATTTAAACATATTTGGTGGTTTGTCTTTCTTTGAGGAGCTAACCTCTGAATCTCAAGGAACAGCTTAGTGATATGGATGTATGTATGATCTCATCAACTCTTTTAATTTTTCTGATCCATGAGTTTGTTTTTGTATCTTTCCTGGTTGCACCAAGCATACATCTCTCCAGGCTTCTTTCAGCTGTCAGCAGCCTTTGTGTGTCCTTTTCAGTTTAGATTCATGTTTTTGTTCTGTATGTAAGAACTGGAGGGATGCATTGATTAAACACTTTTCTTTTAAGATATAATAGTATATTGCTCTTGAGAATTGTACTGTTTTTACAAATGCTCACCTATCTAATTTTGTATGCTGAACAATTTCTTTTCTTCGATGTGGCCCTCACTCTATATCTGTTGCCCAAGGTAAATGTAGGCATCAGTTGCCTTTAGATTTGTCCAATCAACCGTTAAATATTCAGAGCAAAGGCGGGTTAGAAAATCTTCATTAATTTTTATCTTATTGTCTTCCCAGTTCAGTAATTGAAAGACATGCTGCAATGTGGCATTGAAAAGCTGGGGGAAATGTCACCTTGTCTCACTCCCTTTCCAATTTTTATGCAGTCTGCTTCTTCGAACTATCGAACCTTTGTTCTTTCATTTTGGTAGATGTTATTAATAATATTAATGTATGTATCTTCAGTACCATGGGATACCAAAGGCATTATAATTCCTGATGGTTTCATGGAATCAAAGGCCTTTTCATAATCAATATGCATAGTGAGAGTTTATATGCATTTGCTCTTTCAGTTAGTTATCTCAGTACATAGAAATTATCTACAGTGCTGTAACCACTCCTGAAGTAAGCTTGTTCTCTTGGTTGTACAGTGTCCAGTGTTTCCTTCAAGTGATGGGACAGTACCCTAGTGAAGATTTTGTAAACAACTGATAACAGGCTGATGGGTCTATAGTTTCTGAGATCCTCCAGGTCATCTTTTTTATGTAGCAGGCATTGTTCTAGCATTGTTCTAGTTCTTTCATTCATTGAAGCATCTAGTGAAAACATGGGTAAGTATAGTTTCTGAAAAATCCTGTTTTCAGAGTTCTGGAAGATCTTATCTCGGACAGTTGTACTCCAGGTTTCAGCTCCATGTATCACATTGGGTCTGATGATGATTTTACAAAATCTGACAATGGGTCTGACGATGATTTTACAAGTTCCTTTGAAGGAGTTTTACCCAAAGCAAATGATGTAGAAAAAAAGTTAGCCTTATTTGCTGCTTGAATTTCATCACAAATCTCAGTGTTGATTTTGTTTTCATGGTTTGTTGTTGATTTATGATATTTAAAAAAAAGTAATGTTTTTAAACTTCGGTCTCATCAACTGAAAAAAATGTCACTGTTTTTGTAGTTCTTATTTCTGGAAACTTAAATATTGAATCTCGTCTTGATTTATCTCTATGTTGGAGAGAGATTTATCTTTTCTATATCTTATCCTGATGCCATAACTCTGCTAGGTGATTACTGTGACTGTGCTCCCCGTGATGCAAATTTTAATTTAATTTATTAATTTTTTGAAATAATCCAAATTCTTTTACTATACTTCATAAACTTCCTTTATTTATGCTATGATATGCTTTTTTGAAGTCTGTAAATGAAATATAGACAGACGAATTATATTCCAATTTTTTTCGGTAAGATTTGCTGTAAGATAAATATACATTTCTGTCTTTTAAAAATGCAACACCAAGATAGACCTCAGATATTCGAGTGAAATATATAGGGTACATTACTTATTATACAAGACATAAGTGATCAGAAGTATAGACATGTGAGTGATGTGGAACACACTGTACATATACAATACATACACTCATTGTCATAAAAATCCGCACACCAAGAATGAGGCCTCGGATTGAAATGAGATTTTAGTAATGAGATGGTACATACCAAGGACAGAAGTGATTACAATATCACAGCAGCAGGACAATTTCCCGTGGGCATACGGTACACATATCAGTCAGTGTTAGTACCGCGTCGGACTGCCTCGTGCTCTGATACAGTCCGGCATGGAGTCAAAAAGATGTCATATGTTATCCTGGGACAGATTGGTATACACTTCTTGCTACTGATGCTCAAAATCATGAACAGTGGAACATGGAGAAAGCTGGCATCCCATCTGGTCCCACATGTGCTCGATGGGCGAGAGATCAGGCGATCTGGCAAGCCATGAAAGCATTGAAGCATGATGTAGACAGTCCTGGGAAACCCAAGCCATGTGCGGACGGGTGTTATCTTGTTGGAAAATGGTTTCGGGCCACCCCAACAGAAAAGGCAGCACAAGAGGCCACAGAATCTCTTGTACGTAGCGCTGGGCTGTCAACATCCCTCGGATCACTGCGAGGGAAGTCCTGCTGTCATACGCGATGGCTCCTTAGACAATAATGCCTGCAGTTCAGGATGTGTGTCACTGTACAGTGAAGTTGAGATTGTAGTGCTCACATGCGGTCCTCCACACTCTGGCACTATGGTCGTTCATTCCCATATAGGAGCAGGATTCGTCACTGAACACTATACGTCGCCAGTCTGTAGCATTCCATGATCTCATGTTTTTTTCTTTGGTGTGCAGATTTTTATGACAGTGAGTGTATACAAGTCGTAATGTCTACAGTCATTGGCACATCATGTCATAAATCTCAATACAGCTGATGATATCACACCAAAGAATTATGCAGTATTGTTCAGCAGTTGTTCTGTGTGAAGTTTGGGTCATCTGATTGGCATGCAATTTTGTGTCTCATACATGCCTACCTTCTTTGTTGTAAAACATATCTGTGGCTTTTTTTTTTTTTTTTTTAATATCTGCTTTCCTGCAGCTGCTGTCTTCATCAAAAGTAATCCTAATAACAAAAATATCTGAATCCAAGCAAAAGTCTGTAGTGCTTAGCCTTCAATGAAAACTGTAAAAAGTCTAGCAGATTCAAAAAGGTAGAAATGTTAAAAAATTGTGCATTATAATGTGAAGCAGAGAAGCAAATTGTTTGTGATGTGAGAAAAGGCATTTTTTTTTTAAATCCTTGAGTTCTTAAAGCAGGCCCAAAAAATGAAAAACTATGAAAAATTCCTCTTATAATCAAGAAGTACAATTGATACCGATCTCTTAAAAGTTGTTTTCTAAACAAGCAAAATTGTTCTCCAGATTTCTTGTGAATAAAAGTAACTTTGCTGCACTTTAACCAGATTCAAACAAATTGTGCAGAATTTGTTGGAAACTAAGTGGTTCTGTAACAACTGCCAGTGGTGTAGCCAGAAATTTCTTAAGGGGTGTGTGTGTGGGGGGGGGGGTCCATGGGTTTGGTTCATTGGTGAAAGCCCCATGTATACATATATATCGCTTTAAATTCATACTAAATGTCCCCTCAAGGGGGGTAGTGTCCGGAACTGAGGACCACCCCTTTGGCTACGTCTACGACAACTGCTAACAAATTTTGTGTTTAAATTTTGGTGTCTTAACTCCTACTTTTAATACCTTTTGTAGTGTTGTTGGGAAACACTATACCTCCGTTAAATGCTCAACAAGAAACTGATGTGGGACTTTTAACTTGCCATACCACCAATGCAGATGACAAGGAAGAAAGCATCTACATGGCAATTGGATAGTGCAGTTCAACAGATGTGGCAATGGCCAGGCATGAGTGGTTGACTGTTCAAAGACCACTGAGGATGACATAGGCTTATACGTTGACATGCATTTGGAAACTACGGGGGAAGGAAGCAATGTTCTTTCTGAGATTTTAGCATTTGTCAATTCATTTTAAGAACCTTAAGATTTTAACTTCATTTCACTTCTATTTCTGTACTTCATTTTCTCAACTTTTATCGTTATCGTTCCTTTCACTTTTTATGCACTTTGCATACCATTTACGTCAGTGAAAACAACATGGATGAAGCCTTAAAGTTCATTTATCATGGATATCAAGTTTAGCCTTTCACCAGGTGAATTGCATTTAATCATATCTTTTCAACTGTTTAAACTTCTATTTAGAACATCATTGTAGTCCCTCTGTTGAATGCAAAGCTATCAATAACCAGTCATTATTATTTTTCCAGTCAGTATCTATATAACGTGTGTGTTTGTGTGTGTGTGTTGAACTCAAAGTCAATATCAGTTTTGGACCTCCCCCTCCTTTTCAAAATCCTCTTTGCTTGTGAATATAATGTGCATCCCTTTCCTCTTTGCTTGTGAATATAATGTGCATCACTTTCCTCTTTGCTTGTGAATATAATATAATGTGCATCCCTCTCCCCCTTTAAAACACTTCCAGTTATGAAGTAAAGTCATGTACTTCTGCCTGTAGGCAAACTAGCCACACAATCAATCAATCTGCAGTAAGGTTCTTCCCGAACTGTCCTTTTTCATGTTTATTTCCCACAATGTAAGAAATTTCTTTCTTACTTCCATACTTAAGATTCATGTTTACACAAGTTCTTGGTTCAAGCATCCTTAGCATTCAAGAGCAACAACATGCAGGTTTGCTTTTTTTGACATATATTTATGCATATATAAGTAGATATTTTCTTTATGTACTCACTGGCCACTTGGCTACCTGTTCTATGGCTTTGTTGAACATTGTACTTGTCCGTATGCTTTTATGTTGATGTTTCACGATGGATGGGTGCCATTTTTCAATATGTTTCGTTATACATCATCTGTCATAGTGGGTGGGTGCTGTATTTCAGCATGTTTCATTGTTCACAAGCAGCTTCCATTTTTTTCAGTCTGTCCCACTGAAAATTCCAAACACTTAGGCTCTATTATAGTTGGAAACATAGTAGGGAACATGTTAAATGTCATTGTGATAATTGATGTTCTCTAGGTAGTAAAGAAAACTTAACAGAATCGTGATAGTTTTTCGTCCCATGTAGACTTTTTCTTATGGTGAAAACCAAGATTGGTGAATTCTGCTAGCACTGTTTATGCTAGATTATGATAAGAAGAAAAATAACTTATTTTGTAAATAACTCTAAAACTATTTGTAAATGAATTTATGACACCTCTATTCATAGTGTACTGTGGAATTAACCTTTTTACGGGTCTTATAGAGGTTATTATTAAAAAAAAATGTTTGGTGGTCAAGTTTTCGAACTAAAGCTTAGTTCGTCATCAGGACTACGTCACTGGATTAGTTAGTCCTGATGACGAACTAGGCTTTAGTTCAGATTTTCAAACTAAAGCCTAGTTCGTCATCAGTACTACGTCACTGGAGTAGTAATTAATCCAGTGACGTAGTCCTGATGACGAACTAGGCTTTAGTTTGAAAATTTGACCACCAAATTTTTTGAATAATAACCTCTAAAATTATTTTCTCTTTCTTGTATCGTAAGTCAAACATTATACATCATTTTAATGTTTAATGAATATATTCTTATACCTTTTCATGTCTTCAGAAGAGTAAGTTTCAATTTTCATCAGAGCAGTTAATTTTATTTGAGAAATAAATTTTATTTTACAATTAGATTTCCACCTCAATTTTTCCCCCTCTAGGCAGTCTGTTTAGACAAGCAGGAGAACAACATGAAGCAGCACAGAAGTTACTGGTCCTTCTTAAGGATGCTGTGCAGTCCACTGATAATGCTTCAGATAATAGGTAAACACACAGTGACTTCATCATATCGATGTTTTGACTAAATATTAAAATATCGTACATTTATGTGGTTCAGTTCATGTATGGTTCATGTATACAGTGTTTTTATTGCACATACTGTTACATCTGTTGAACACATTAAGTCCATAATATCACCACTTTCAACCACTGTGTACAACAGAATTTATAGTATGTTGCTTAAAATATGTAGAAGTAACTTCATTCACCCCATCCAGTGACATCAGTGTTGATTTTACTAATTTATTCACATGTCACATCTAGTACTTCTTCTTTCATGATTTTTACTTTGCGCGCTCTCTCCTCTCTCTCCTCTCTCTCTCTCTCTCTCTCTGTCTCTCTGTCTCTCTCTCTCTCTCTCTCTCTCTCTCTCTCTCTCTCTCTCTCTCTCTCTCTCTCTCTCTCTCTCTCTCTCTCTCTCTCTCTCTCTCTCTCTCTCTCACACACACACACACACACACACACATTTATCAACAAAACTTCAGGAGTTAGGTCTAGTTTTCGCTGTGTTAATAGAGGTTTGAAGTTTGAGACAGTGTTGGGGCTGGTGACAAAATATGGATGAGTGGAAGTTATGTATACATATTGTAAGCTAAATACCGTAAATTCCATGCACAAAGTGGCCAAAATGATAACATTAACATGCTGAACAGAAATAAGCATATGTATTGGAAAAACTCTGTATACAGTACATGAACCATATACACAGTCACTTGTTTAACTGTTTCCTGTATTTGTATTTATTGCCTTTGTCATAACAATCTATAACGGAACCTACAAATTTTGTTGATTTTGCTCATTTCTTGCAGGTCACTGTTCCATGATATTGTGAAGTGGATTCCTCTGATGATTCTGGCAAATTCTTATAATGTTGATATTTACAAGGATTTTCTTAACTCTTGTGCTCAAAAAAATGATTGGTTTGGATTTCTGCTCTTTGCTCAGATTTTCCAGTTATCAAAACGCCAGGTAAGTGGACATAACTTGTGGGTTTTCTTTTCTCTTTTTCAGGGGTAGACAAAACCCAAAACTTTCAGGAGTTTTTCAAGAGATCCAAGGAGAAAACCACTATCGATCTGAACAAAAAACTACACATACTGAATCATGGTCTCCAACTGTCAAAATTAATGGAGATTGTGGAAGAAATATTCTTTGCAAATGCATGGAACAACTACAGGATTTTTAAGATGTCAAACATAATAGCCATTGTCTTGCTTACTGTTCAACGTGTAATTTTAGTATCAGAAAATTTTAAAATTACATTGCCCTGGAGCTGGAATTGAACCTTTATCTTCCAATTTATTTAATGTTCTGATTCTTAATACTCAGATACTTGGACTTCCTTAATGTTCTTATTCATAATAATCAGATACTTGGACTGAGAATGTTCTGATTCTTAACACTCAGATACTTGGGACTTCGTCATCCTGGGTGGTGTAATGGATAGCATGCTTGAACAGACATCGGGAGATGCGGGTTCGATTACCTTGCTCCAGGGCAATGTAATTTTCAAGTTTTCTGATGTTAAAGTTACTTTGTTGACCAGTAAACAAGGCAATTGATTTTAAAATCCTGTCAAAATTAGTGTATTACGGTATTTCTTAGATATTGTTCAATAATTCAATGCAAAGTGCACAACTAAAACTTGGAAACATATTATGCACTTCTATTAATACTTGCAGAGCTGCTAGTGGCGACTAAATAGGCGACTATTGCTATTTTTAGTGGCAGGTGACTATTGCTACTATATTTGATGACAGGCGACTATGGCTACTATTTCTTACAAAAAACAACCAAAAGCAACTATTTTCAGAAAAACCTTGAACTATTTTAATTGTAAGGCTACTATTTTTTAAAAAACGTGATTTGTGTTGTGTATATCGATGTGCTTTTATAACATCACTTTTAATATTGATACACATGAATATCAACTTAGATATCGATATGTATATGTCATCCTGGAATTCCATTTTGTCCTTTAAAAGTCCTGGAAATGTACTAAAATTCTGTTACATGTCCTAGAATTTTATCCACTTCTGCCTTTTTTCCCTGCACGATGTTTTGTAGTTGAGGATTTTTCTACTGACATAACTTATGTCTGCCAAATTTCCCTTCCCACCCCCTGCAAAATGTGTGTGTGTATGTGGGGGGGGGGGTGCTATCGGTTTTCTTTTTAGGAGGACTGAAGCTGCGTTATTAGCATCTTTTGTGTCATGCTTATGTTAGCATTTTGACTGTCCTGCCGGGGATACCATATCTCTGCAATTATTAGTTCGATTTGTAAAATTATTTTTGTATTGGGAAACTTAAAATGTGAGAATGATGATCAATTCATTCCGGTTTTTTTTTTTTTTTTTTTTTTTTTTTGATGCACAAACTTTACCGCTAGAGGGCGCAAAATGGAGATCGTATCAGATTTAAAATGCATTTCATATATTTGCTTCTAAATATCCAATTGAAAAAAATTATTTTTCCTTTCAATGACATTGATATCAAAGACTTTTTTAGTTACAGTCCCTTTTTTAAATAATGCATCAATTTTACGCTAGGGGGCGTAAAGGTAAATCGTGATTTTCCCAATATCTCTACTTCTAAAAGTCCGATTTGAAAAATTCTTCCTGAGTCGGATACAGCTTTTGAGGTTGAAACGTTTTGCATACAAATGATCATTTCTGGTAAAGAATGGTATGGCCACCAGGGGGCATAAAGAATGGCGTAATTGATGTATTTTCAACAAAATCTGAGCTGGAAACTCGATTGAAAAAGTTCCTCTGTGAACCGATACCGCTCAGCTCAGAAGACTTTTTGAGAATACCTCCTGCTTTAAATAGTGCATAATTTTTCCACCAGGGGACGTACACGTATAACTTAGTTTTGTCCATATCTCTATTTCTAGGAGTCCGATTTGAAAAATTCTTTCTTGGAGAACATTTTTCAGTGCAAAATGTTTCCCATATAATTTCAAATATTTTTGAATGCACAAGTGCTCCACTAGAGGGCGTAAGCTCATGTTTCTGTTTACAGCAATATCTGTGGGACTAAAAACCCAATTGAAAAATATTATCTTTCAATCAGAAACTACTAACTATGAAAACTCCTTGTGTTTATTTTCTTCCCGAAATAATGCATGATTTCGCCGCTAGAGGGTGCAAATATTTAATTTATTTTTCTCAATATCTGTACTTCTAAATGTCCGATTTAAAAACTTCTTTTAACACCAGATACCATTTACCTTATGGAACACTTAAGGTTTGTATTTGAGGAAGTTTGTGGTTCGCAATTCTGCTGCTAGGTGATGTTTGTATACTTTCATTTGCAGCCTATCTCGCCTCTAAAGACCCTATTAAGAAATTTCTTTTTTTTTTTTTTTTTTTTACTGTGTGCCATTGGCTACAATAAAATGGAGAGTAAATAAGATTTTTGCTACAATAAGAAAATCCTCTTCATATAATGTACAACTTTCCCCTAGGGGTTGTAAAGGTCAAAACATTTTTCTTGCTATCTCTGCTTCCGGGAGACGTATTTGAAAAGTTTTTTCCTTAGCATAGCTTTTGCTATGAAGAATGCTTTTCTCCTGTTTTTAACTTTTCCATTATGCAAATTTTTTCCGCTGAAATGCATAGTTATATCATGTTTCCTTCTATATCCTTTTAACTGATCGATTTTTGAAAATCTTTTTGTCTCTAATACCTTTCTTCTGCTATGGGAAATGTTTTTTGTGCCATTTGTTAACTTTCGTAACATATTTTTTAGCCACTGGTGGAAGAGTAAATAGCTGATTTTGTGTGTGTGTGAAATTTGCCATAAAATCAGATTGCTTTCTAATATCAGAAATGTAAATCTAGTTGTTTCTTAGTATTTTCTGAGCTTCTATAATTAGTTTTTTAATTGTGCCCAGTTAAATTGCCATGATCACTATTGAATGCAATTGCACACAGCCCTTTGACATAAGGTTTTCCCGTTATTCTCTTTCATTTCACGTTGGAAATTTTCAGGCATACTTTGTTTGCTGGTGAGTAAAAATTAAAAACATAGCTACAACATCGATATTATGTTTAAAATTCCTTCCCTAAATAAAATGTAACACAAATACTTGCTTCCATGATTATGTGTTTAAGAAATAACAATCCCTTTGGTTTTTTGAAAAAGTTCTAGATATTTCACCTTTCCTAAAATTTCCAATGTGAACATTATTTCAAAATAATTAAATATAAATAGTATTTTATGTATTGATTGTGTGGTATATGAAAGCATTTCAAGAGAAATGCTACATAACTATGTATTTTTGAGTTTTATGGGGTTTTTTTTATTCTGCAGTTTATTTGCTTCAATAATTGAACTAAAGCCAAAGTAGAAAAATAATGTTTTCTCAAAATCAGTGTAGTATACTGTATATAAAAGTTTAGTAAATATTAAACCTGGTCACATTTTCAGTGACAGTTTTGGTATTTCAGTATTTATCTGTGATTCTAAGTTTCTGATTAGCTGCAACAGACATCATTTTTAACATTCTGTTTTAAGTTTTCCAGGCATGTAGGAAGTTGTTTGTTGTAGGATACAAATTGAACAGACGTATGGTTTCACTATATTTTAAGTAAGAGCATTTGGATCGTTTGTCCTGGAAAAAAATCCCAAAGTCCTGGAAATGTCCTGGAATTTTGTGATTGAAAAAGTGTATGAACCATGCGAATCATTATCGATATGTTTTGTTCAGTTTATTATTTTCTGTTTTATTGCAAACATCATGGAGGAAAGTCAGTGGTAAGTATATACTAGACCCACATGTGATTTAAAGGAACGACCTACTCAAATCAAGATATTCCGCCAAAAAAGTGTCCCGTTTTTCTGTTTGGAATACGGCAGTGCCAGGAGCGAGCATGTATCTTGCCTTCGCCGTATTAAAACTATTGTTTTTTGTGCTTACTGAAGTTTATTTGCAGTTAAATGTATCAATTTCAAGTCGAAAATTTTGTACCTAGAATTTCATGAATGATATGTTTATTGAAATAAATTTGCATGATTGTTTTTACAGCTTTATTTTCCGAATGACACGAAAAATGCATGTTTTTGCCAACAGACATTTAAACTCACTTTACATTATCTACAAACTGTTTAATATAAATTAGGAATTGTTCATAATGAAAAAAATTAAGTGGTAATCGAAAAAACACCTGGTGAGACATTGCTGCGTATCTGTTAAAAATAGCGAGATGGTACTTTTTGTCATTTGAGTAGGTCGTTCGTCTAATCACGTGGGTCTGGGCATAGATGTACTTGAATGTATAAGAATTTATTCCAAGCAGCGAAATTAGGATTGATCATTTTTGGAGAGACATATTGTAGCAAAAGACATTTGGAGACTGGAAATATCCATCTTTGGCTAAAGTTGTGAAAGCATGCCATGCTTTATCACATGGCAACTTCGATGTAGAGAGAGGCTCTTCTGCATCACGAAGAGTTTTTTCAGATGAGAAGGCATCTATGTCTGGGAAGATGTTGAATGATAGACTGACAATTCGAAATGCATTAAAAATGTATGACAACCAAGTTGCAAAGGTGCTAATAACCAAAGAACTAATAAAATTAGCACTTAATGCAAATAGGTCATATAGCAACCATTTGGAAGAGGAGCAGAGATTAAAGGAACAGCAACTGAAAGCAGAGAAAGAAAGTGCTGAGAGATTGAAACAAGAATTGCCAAATAAAGGATTTCAAGAGCAGAAAGCAAACTATAGAAAACATGGAAAACAAGATAAAAATTCTTGTTCAAGAAAAAAGAGAAGTACAAGAATCATTAGACTCTGTGCTTAAAGAAGCCAGTAAGAGACTAAAGCAAGCAATAAAAAAAAAAAAACATACCTGCGATACGAGTTGCACATGGCATTCTAGAAGGAGCAGAGAAACTCTGACAAAAGGAAAGACAACATGAGCTTGAAGCATTAAAAATGAATAGGGTAGTTCATAAAAGGAAATCTTCCCTAACTGATGTGTTTATGCAGAAAACCTCAAAAAAAGAATAAATCTAAGGTTAATGAAAAAGCTTTTTGGTTAAGCCTACCCTTATATGCACTGATGACAGTTGTATAAATTCACACTCAATTTTTTAAATAATTTACTGCGTGTAACTCCTCCAAATTGCTACCATGGCATAAGAATAATGTAAACTTTAAAGAGGACTCCCCCCCCCAAAAAATTGCTAAATGATAAAGTTTGTTTATATGTATTGGGGGGCAGGTGGCATAATGTAAAAGTTTTTGATGTCCCATTGCAGTAATTTTCAGAAGAGTTATAAAACAATCATTTCTTAAAAATTGAGCTTTGGTTTTATTATTGTCATCAGTGGGTGTAAGGATAATCTTAGTTTTACTGTTGTTAGAGCTTTGAAAATCGATCATGGTTAACATCTAGGAATTTTAACTGTCTTCTGTTATAAAAGTAACCCAAATTAGAAGAAAGTCCGTCATTATAATTGACCTACACAGACTTGAGCTTGAATCGTAAGATAGTTGTCCATGCCCTAATGAAATGAAGACATTTCAGACCGGTTTTTCACGCTTACCTTTCAAATATGTGAATCAAAATAAAATTTACTGTTTTACAACGTAATTCAAAATCATGTTAAGCACCATTATTATTATTACTTATGAGTTAAAGAGTTTCCATTATTGAAGAGGGAGATTACACTATACCCATTCCATTCCTGATGATAATAAATTGCTAGTTTTCATTTTTTTATTTCCAGGCTTTGTGTTTTTGTTCTGTTCTGTACACATTTACAGTGTTTGATATTTATTGTCATAGCTGTACAAAAGACAAGTTTGAAATATTTCCAAATGTTCATCTGTTCGAATCAGATTCTTGATATACCTCATATCAGATAACTACGATTATTATGTGTACAGAACAAGACAAGTGATCATCATAGCACTGAATGACCACAACTATGGCCTTTGAAATAAGAAATACACAACAATTTTTTCAACACAGTGTATGAAGCTCACTTGGAAAATCTTTTATTTTTTAACCAACCACAATGCAGAAGAAAGCTCTCCGTACTGGCTTGATATAAATGAGAACATCTGACCTCCAGAACAATGACAAAAAAGGAAGTGTTTTGTAATTCCAAAGTTTGTAGTAGGTTAGTTTATGTAAGTAGTTTTTGATATATAATTGAATTATTTTTTTTCGAGGTGGGGGGTGGGGAGTGTGTAATTTCCATAACCTTTATAGTTCTGAGTGTCTTGAGTATCATTATATTGAAACTTAAGATGCCCTTTTTGCAGTGTGTGTGTGTGTGTGTGTGTGTGTGAGAGAGAGAGAGAGAGAGAGAGAGAGAGAGAGAGAGAGAGAGAGAGAGAAAGAAAGAAAGAAAGAAAGAAAGAAAGAAAGAAAGAAAGAAAGAAAGAAAGAAAGAAAGAAAGATAGATAGATAGATAGATAGATAGATGATAGATTTATTTATTTATTTATTTATTTATTTATTTATTTATTTATTATCTTCCCCCACCAAAATGTGAACATGTGCTAATTTTGTCACCATGGTTTGAAATGTATAAAAAAATATTCACAACATTTTGTTTTGTTGTGGAGCCCTTACATTCTAAAACTCATGCACCTTTTTGGGCAACTATTTTAGTAATTGACATAAGTTTTTAAGGCTACTATTTTTACCATTGGTGGCTACCAAAGCAACTATTTTCTTGGATGTGATAGGCTGGCAGCCCTGTACTTGCATTTCAAAATAGGTTTTCATTTCAGAAAGTTCCGCTCTGTCTTCCAGTGTATAACATTCAATACAACCACTAATCTATAAATGCACTTATAAGCACTTCATGAGAAATCAGTACCATAGCTATGAACATCTCTAGTGCTTAACTCTGCATGCACCTACATCTCTTGGATTGCATCGTGGGACTTCAGCCTAAATCCCTGCTGCTAATATTGCTGCATAATGTGTAACACTGCTAATAATAATGCCAAAAATTGATATTGGCATTTTCATTATTCTGATTTCATGGTGAGTAGTCTATGAAAAAGATGCAAACAGAAAAAAATCCATATACTGTGCATACTGCTTTATTAAAGAGATGGAAGCTCCATAACAGAAACCCAAATTTTAAAATAAAATAGAATTTTTCAAAACAGAATTTTAAAATTGTTAAAAATTTTCAAGTGTCACAGCCACTGGGCACTTTGAATTTGTCTTTCCCTGCACCTTTTTTGTCTGGACATTTTTGCAATGTCCCAGATATCCTTGACATTGATAACCAGATCCAAATTGTAGATATTCAAGACAAAAGTAATATGCTGAATGATTAAGTATTCAAGTGTTTCCTAATTTCAACAACCTAGATTATTCCTAATGCTAGTGGTCACTTATATGGCAACATTAATTGTTATGCAACTTCACAGTTTATTCAGCAACTGCTGTCACTTTTGTTTCAGTCTCCTCCACAAAGACATTCAATAATGTGCTGTTACGGTTAAAACTGGATTTATTGTAAAATCACATCCTTTTTATTTTATCTTATCTGCCCAAGTGTATCTAAACACTAACAGTATAATGACTATATAACAAATCATAGCAAATATTGCTAATGGTATTTCATTATACGTAGATTGTTTTTAATCAAGGATTATACTTATGAAAATGCCAGTAAAGGAAACTATAATTGGACCATATTCAGCTATTGTTAGCTATCAAATCACGTACATTGTTCCATTCTTGACCAGCTTTTGAATCTCTTATCACAGGGTTGTTGTCTTGTGCTGCCATCTCCCAGCTGGAATCTGTTGAATTTTTTGAAGACTTTAATTGGTCGTTAATATTTTATGAAAATGATGTGAAAAAATTATCCCATATTTTGTTAATTTTGATGGATGGGTCCTTCTTGCAATAATTGGTTGAAATTTCGATAGATTCATGGATAAGAGTTCATTTCCAACCTGTGCAATGTGAAATGATTTTTGCTTCTTCCCAAACAGGTGTAAATACCTCATTAATAACTGTTTTAACTAGATCTGTAATTTTTTTGAGAATATTTAACATTTCATTTATGCTGAAACCATGGTCCCATTATAGTTTCCTTTACTGATAGTTTTATAAGTATAATCTTTTATTCAAAGATGATCTAAGTATAATGACTGTATATTAAGTTGGCAACCACTCACTGAGTCTTAAAGGAGCTGTCAGACTAGAAAAAAATATCTTTGTCAATAATCAAAAAGTGTTAATAGCACTCTGAAGTTTTCATGTTTTCTTATTTGTGCATTACAACATTAGCCATGCTGTAAGAGTTTTTCTTTATTCTTGCTGCTTTGTAATCAGTTGGTACATGTGCCATACCTGCAGTTATAGAAAGCACAATGTTTTCCTGTTGAAATTTTCTCTGCAGAAGTAGACTACATTGCTGCTGGTATCTCATGTATCTGTGCAACATGATAAATTAGATTGCAAATATGCTGAAAATCATCTAAATACGTGGCGTCAATTTTTCGGTTGTTGTGCGTTGCTTAACGTGGAAAGAGCAATGGATTTATTTGCAAATATGCTAATGTAAATTTTAAATGGTAGTGATTATTAATGTGATCCTCTGATATTTACTTCCAACACATAACTATCATATTATTGATTGTAAGACTTGATGTGGCAAGGGCTTTTGTAAATACATCAGCTATTTGTCATGTATTTGTGGCTCTAAAAGAGGTTTTTGGTATATCTTTGTTGTGCTTTTTCTTTAGATTTGCTGTATATTGGTGCATATTTATGCTAATTAATTATTGGTCCTGGTAGTTCACGCATGTCATGTGTCAAAAATATTTAATACTTTAGCTCCTGTAGAGGGCAGTCTTATTTTCTTATTTCATCTCTGTGATATTATAACATTGTCATTTTTTAATTTTTTTTATATTGGATCTTCTTTTTATTTTTTGACTTCCATATTTTCTTTTTCTATGTGTATTGTTTTTCATCAGTAATTACGTAAGGCAAAAGGTAGGAAGGAGAAAGTGGAAAGGCATGAACTGGCTTTTTGGAAAGATAGGAAGTCCTTTTGGAAGTACATGAGACTCAGGAAAAATAGGGGAAACAAAGTTGTAAGTTGTGTGAAGAATGAGATTGGGGAAATGTTATGGGAGCCCAATGAGTTAAGTGACAGATGGGGTGAATACTTCTGTGAGTTATTAAATCAGGAAAGCAAAGATGATTCTTAGACAGGCGCAGATGATGTCACAATGAGGGATGAAAGCACAGGAGGGATCTCAAGAGAAGAAGTGTGTAAAGCTCTAAAATCTCTTCAGAATGGTAAGGCCCCAGGAGTTGATGGCATAACTGCAGAGATGTTGAAATATGGTGGTGACTCTATAATTGACTGGTTAACTGAATTTTGCCAGTTGTGCTGGGAGTTAGGAATGGTCCCTCGGGATTGGAAGGATGCTATCATTGTTCCCTTGTATAAGGGAAAAGGTGATCAGACTGAATGCAAGAACTATCGTGGTATTAGCCTACTGAGTGAGCCAGGGAAAGTGTTTGGTAAGGTTGTTATTGAAAAAGTACGGGTTCTTACATCATTGAAAGTGTGGGATGTTCAGAGTGGTTTTATGCCTGGTAAAGGCTGCACTAACCAGATTTTTGCATTACGCACGATGATTGAAAAGTATCTGGCTGTTGGGAAGAAAGTTTTTACTGCCTTCATAGATTTAGAGAAAGCTTATGACCGAGTGAATAGGATACTTTTGTGGAAGGTATTGAATGAATATGGTGTTACTGGGAATCTACTTAATAGTGTAAAAGCCATGTATGCTGGTAGTAGAGCTTGTGTACGAGTGAATGGTGTTTTATCAAAATGGTTTTCCATTGGTGCAGGAGTTAGACAAGGTTGTGTAATGTCACCATGGCTGTTTAATATATTTTTGGATGCATGTATGCGTGATGCCAAAATCGATGATAGTGGTTTATTGTTTGGTGATATCCGTGTGTGCAGGTTGCTGTATGCTGATGACACTGTCCTGTTGGCAGAGAGCAAAAGTGAGTTGCAGAATATGTTGACTCGGATGCACGAAGTTTGCATGAAATTCAAACTGAGTATAAATAAGGAAAAACCAAAGTTATGGTATTTGAGAGAGGAACAAATAGCACTGAATGTAATGTAAGTCTAAATGGCACTGTGATTGACCAGGTGAGTGAGTTTATGTATTTAGGAAGCATGTTTGACAGAGAGAACAAGTTGGATGGTGAAATCAGTAGGCGAGTGAATTCTTCTTTGAAAGTGATAGCTGCTCGTGGAGGTTTTCACGGGAATGATGGGTTCTCTAGAGAGTCCCACATGGCTGTGTTTGAAAGTGTAATTGTTCCTACTCTGATGTATGGTAGTGAAACCTGGGTACTGCAGAAGAAACATAGGAGTCGTTTGTGTGCTGGAGAAATGCGTTACTTACGTGGGGTTTGTGGCAAGACACGATCTGATTGTGTGAGGAATGAAGATATATTGCAGTTGTGTGATGTGAAGCAAAATGTTGTTAGCAAGGTGGAGACCAATATGCTTCGGTGGTTTGGCCATGTTGAAAGAATGAGTGATGAAATACTTACTAAGAAAATCTTTTCAGCCCAAGTGGCAGGAAGGAAAGGCAGAGGAAGAAAATCTTTTCAGCCCAAGTGGCAGGAAGGAAAGGCAGAGGAAGGCCAAGGAAGACATGGGTGGATCAGATTCAGGAGTGTCTGCATGAGAAAAAGGTTATGAGCATGAAGTATAAAAGATCTTGTGTACGGCGTGTAATGGATATTAGTGAAGCACGAGTTGTATGTCAAAATCGCTGTAAATGGAGAAGTTTGATACGACAGCAATAAGTAAAAATATCTGGTAGTTTGTATTTCTTTTTGGAGCTAACCTCTGAATCTCGGAGAACAACTTAGCGATATGTATGCATGTATGTTTATTATTTTTGCAGTCTGTTGCTTTGCTAAACATAAAGTACATACTTTTCTTCAGGCAGAATCTTGATTACATTTGCTATTATTGGTTTATATTGCTCTCTTTTGCCAAAATTTTTTTTTTTTTTTTTTTTTTTGGATTGCATATTGTGTTCTCCTTTTTAAAGCTTTTCTTTTCTTTTTTTCTTTTTTTTATCCTTGGGGATAGGTCAGTTCTGTATTTTCTTGATTTATATTCAGTAAATTTTGCTAAGTTGGCCACCTCTATAATTTTGTCACTTGTCGATATTGACTGCATTTTGATCTAACTGGGAGAAAAGTATATTTGTGTTGACATTAGGTTAAACCTCTCTGCATTGCCCACCTGATTATCTTGGAAAGTGCCTACAAAAAGTGAACATGTCCGATTTCACATTGTGTTAAAAAAAAACAAAAAAAAACTATATTAGTGAGTACTGTATTCTCTTACCACATTCAGTGCTGTGAATCTCCAAGATAATTTTCCTACATTCCACTGTAATGCATAACTTTTAACTCTCTCTGATAAAATTGCACTAAATATAGAGCTGGAAAGTCACAATACGTGCAACTTCAAAATGCTTCCTTTCTGCAAATCGAAGTGAAAAAATTTCCTGTGTTGGATGAAGAGAAACACTTATGCAAAGAAACACTTCATTAGTGAACAAATAAAATAATTTCATTGTTGCATTACCAACATGCAGTAACAAGAAGGAAACAAGTGATGAAACACTCTGCTGACATTAAGTTACTGTTCACCTGCACCTCTTGAAATGGCAAGTTATTTGGTATGTTTGCTAATGTAACAGATGTGGGAGGGATAACTTTTAGCATGTCTTTTGTAAAAAAAGATTGTTCTTATGTTATCACTATGTCTGTCCGTCCATCTGTGGACACCATATCTCTGCAGCTATTAGCCCGATTTGAAAAATTCTTTTGCATTGGAAAGCTAGAATTATAAGAATTATGATCTTTGCATTTCATTTTTTCTGATGTATGACTTCGCCATTAGAGAGGGTAAATGCAGATAATATCAAATTCCAAATACATTTTATTCCATATATTTGCTTCTAAATTTCCAATTGAAAAAAATATTTTTCCTTTTGATGCCATTTATATTGAAGACTATTTTAGGTATAGTGTCTTTTTCAAGTAATGCATACATTTTCCACTAGGGGCATAAAAGTAAATTGCATTTTCCCCAATATCTCTGCTTCTAAAAGTCCAATTTGAAAAATTCTTTTTGCATTAAATACAGCTCCCAATGGGAAATGCTTTGCATGTAATTTATAACTTTTGGTAAAGAATGGTGTCGCCACCATGAGTGTAGGTGTTTATTCCTATCTCTGGTGTATTTCTGAACTTCTGAAAACTCAACTGAAAAAAATCTTTCGTTTTCTAGTAGAGCTCACCTTGGAAAACCTTTTGAGAGTACCTGCTGCTTAAGATAGTGCATAGTTTTTCCACCAGGGGGCATAGATGTATATCTTATTTTTGTCAACATCTCTGCTTCTAAGAGTTCGATTTGAGAAATTCTTTCTTTGTTGGAAAGTGTTTCCAGTGTTAAATGTTTCACATATAATTTAGAAATGTTCTTAATGCACAAGTGTGTCACTAGAGATCATAAGTTTGCATTTCTGTTTACAGCAATATCTGCAGGGCTAAAAATCCAACTGAAAAAATTCTTTTCAGTATGATGCTACTACGATGAAAACTCTTTGTGTATATTTTCTTCCTAAAAATGCACAATTTTGCCGCTAGGTGGCGCATATGTTTAATATGTTTTTCTCAATATCTATGCTTCTAAATGTGTGATTAGAAACAATTCAGTTAACACTGGATATCATTTATTTTGTAGAACACTTTAGGTTTGTATTTTGGAGAGCTTTGTAGTTCACAGTTCTATCACCAGGTGGTCTTTGTATGCTTATGTTTGTAGCTGTATCTCCGCTCCTAAAAACCCTGTTTTTACTATATGCCATAGCTACATGAAGATTGGGAGCATTGTCCTCTTTAGATAATGCACAGCTTTCTTGCTAGTGGCTGTAAAGGTCAAAACCTTTTTTTCACTATCTCTGCTTCTGGGAGATGCATTTGAAAAGTTCTTTTTCTTTAGCAGCTTTTGCCATGAAGAATACTTTTCACATATTTTAAACTTTTCCATTATGCAAAATTCGTCCACTAGAAGGCATAGAATTGTATCATGTTTTCTTCTGTATTTCATCTTTTAACTATTCAATTTGAAAATCTCTGTGTTTCTGATACCTTTCTTCTGCTATGAAAAACTTTTTGTGTGCCATTTGTTAATTTTCATAACATTCTGTTTTAGTCAGTGTTAGAAGTAAGTAGCTGTTTCTATTTCTGGATGGTTTATCATTGTAGAAATCGAGTTGACTTTTTTTCCTAACCGGTTTCATTGACTATGAATAACTTTGATAAATTTTATTCATGTTGGAAAGGACACAAAAGATGTGCTCTTTACAGCCGGAATATTCAGTGTCATCTTTCTTGTTCAGATATGTAACTGCTACAGGAGGTAAGAGCAGTAATAAAGGAAATTTTATGATTCATGGTAGTCTGCATTAGCAAAAGACTTTATTACCTCTTCTTCCTAATGTCATAGTTGTATAGAAAAGACTAGAGCAATTGCATGTTTTTCCCCCTGGATATTTAGGTGGAAAGGACATACTGTAAGATGGATCACTAATTGTGTGTTTTGATTATTTCAGCTCTCTTAAGATATTCAAGTAAATTCTGAGTTTTTAAGGAAAAATCTTTAGCTTCATACCCTAATGCTGTGGATTCCTCAAACATGAAAATACACATGCAACTTAGTCTTGCAGAAGAGACATTAAAAGCATGCGGCAGGGAGTTCCGGTCTGTCTTCGACTTCAAGGCAGCAGGATTAGTTTATCCCCCTTTTCAAGGTCTATTGTTATCAATGAATTGTGCATCAAATCCTTATGTTGTTTGTACTTTAGGGGTTATTTTTCATTTTGAGATGAAAATATTTTCTTTTGTATTACCAAGGACATCAGAAAATTTTTGGTTTATCATGACCATAATTTCATCATTTGCATCTAGGACACTTGTGGGAATTTCACTTTTTTTTTTTTTTTGTTATCAAAAATTTAGTGTCATTGATGTTTGAATTATAAAAAAGTGACATATGCAGCATCTAAACACCAGCTGATTCCTAGCATCCATTAAAATTAGCAGAGTTTTGTATCTACATCAATATAGCATACATACATACCTCTGAGCCTAAAAAGAGAATTACATTGAAAACAGAAACTGAGATCAGACAACTATGCATAAAAATGTGTACTTGTCGAATTAATAAAGGAGCTAAACCCATCCTATTAATAACATTATGATGGAATAAATATGAATGGGGGGGGGGTGTTTAGGTGTTTGTACTTATATTAAGGGAATTAACAAAAGCTGTTTAAAAAAAATGTATGCAAGAAAGCAAAAATCAAAATAGAGGGACAAATATCAAAGAAACAGTGGTAAAAAAAATCAGATTGAACTTCTAAATGAGCATGCCAGTTATAACTGTTAATAAAAATGAAAAAAAATCAGTTATATAGGCAGCATAAAGGGGAATTGAAAAAAAGAGAACATTTAGCTTCATCATATTATTGTGTAAAACAAACGTGTAATTCAGGTTTTTTATCTATTTTAATGTGGGAAGGACTTATTGTTAAATTTCATTTATAAACCAGAATAACTGATTGATTTGTAAAACTTTAATTCTTCAGTTTGGTAAATTGTGCAACTGTGTTTCCTCAGTTGTACTCATAATATGCTTATTTGTAAATTTGGGCAACAAGCTACTTCTATTTATTTTATTTATTTATTTGCTTTTTTTATATATATAGTGAAATTAAATTAATAAAACTGCTAAGAAAACACATTTAGTTTCTAAAACATAACTCTTCATTTTTGTTTTGCATAAATTAGGTATTGAATGCTCTTCCCAGATTTTCTGATCCGTGTATTGAAGTTCACATCCGCAATTCCCTGGAGAAGAAATGTGGTGTGATGCCAGATGATATCTCCCTCGTGAAACATAAATCACTCATTGATAACAGAGATACTAGGAAGTCTTTCTATAAAAAAATTGGCCTTGTGAAAAAAAACCAAAGTATGACTGATGACAAAGGTATTTCTTAAAGTGTCATTACATTTCATTAACAGACATTTAAATGTTACATTAGTGGTATGCAAGAAAATATGTGTGCAAAACTGGGCTTAAAAAAAAAAAGTGGATGCAATGTTTTCAAGACTTCAAATGCTTCCACCTATGAGTTCACTGAATATCATAGGAACAAGGAATTAATTTCATCTATATGTTGTACTCACACACAAAGGCACTGGTGAAAAAGACAAAAAAAAAAAGTTGCTTAACTCTTCCAAGTTAGTCTGGACAAAAATTAATTGTTATGTCAGCATCAGAGACTTTTTTTTTTATCAAGAAGTTAGGAATACTGTGAAGAATAACTTAAGAGAAAGGGAAAAGGTGGGCAAAGACTGAATCCAGTCATTTAGGAACCAAAAATGAAAAATACAATTTCCTAAACTTAGAAATTTATTGAAGTTTTTTTGTCACAATTTTATTGCTGAAGCAAATGAAATGCCCAAAAGTTACCTCAATATCTGAAATGATTTTTCAACTACTTTTGATTTTATTTCCTGCTTTTTATTTTTATACCATATTTTGCATCTTCATTAAGCTACATGAAAGTGTAATTTGCAGCATATTTGTTTTCCTGATAAACTTTTAGGTATTAGTGCAACTGGTTTCATCGTTTCTGATTTTTCTTCTTTAAATATTCTAAAACATGCATCTTAATTGCAGTTTCATACTTTTTGTTGGCATGCATGAGGAATTAATAATAATTCTTTATCAAGAAAATTCTATTCATGTGAGTTTAAATCTCCCAAATTGGCAACATATGGATGGCTGTTTTCCCATAATGACTTGAAATCAAAATCGGCATAAATTTTATAATTCTGATTATTCACTTTTCTGTTCTTTTCATTACTGAAAACTTAAAATCACATGTCAATGATTGTGTGAAAAATTTAACATTGTTTAATGTCTCTTTGCTTTAGTACTTATCAAGGATTTATCATGGAGAGTAAAAAAATGCTAAACCCTACTTGTTTTTTTCTTTCTTTTTGCCAGAGAGAGAGAATCATAAAAGTGTCATGATTTCTAGTTTAATTAGCACACATGTGAGCATTGAAAACTATTGGCTATTCCACATCCATAATTTAAGGCTATTGGCTACAGGAAAAGGAAAGGACTAAAAGCAGAGCCCCAAGTTAGAAATATCTGTGTTATCTCAATGCAGTAACAATCAAGATTTTTTTTTTTTTTTAGTTAGGGTTGCTTACCCCATTTTCACTCCTTTTTCTTCATCCAAATTTTTTCTTGGAAGAAGCTTTATTCTTGAATGATTATTTTGGTGGTTTTGGAGCCTCCATCTTGATAAATTTGTTGGATGGTCAAAGAAACACTGTTTACCCACCATGGTAAGCCTACGTCATCGATCTTCATTGAGCACATGTCCAAGACACCTCAATTTGTTCTGATTAACTTCTTCTTCTACCAAAGAAGTACACAGCTTAGTTGTTTTGATGTCTGCAGTATTAAGTCTCTTTTACTACTGAAGTCACTGGTTTTCATATGACATTCCTTATTATTCTTATGTTAATAACTTCTAACATCCTAAAGATCCCTTTACTTTGTTCAAAGCTTATACTAACATAAAAAGAGTTAGATCAGAGTACTGCATTTATCAAGTTTTGCTCTCTGACCAGCCTCCTACTTAGTGAAGATATTTCTATACATTTTCCTAAAACACAGGTCTAAAAATCCACTCTAAAAGAAGAAATCTCTTACTGAGGACTTATTTAAAAAACTCATAAAGTTGTATATGTATAACTACTAGCACATTGGGCACACAGAGCCTAGAGGTTCTCTGCCCCAAATGATTATTTTTTTAAATGTTCTTACATTAAAATTAAATAAAACATTAAAATATTTAGGCAACTATATTGTCATATGTCTATTAGGACTCAAATTCCAAAAGTACTAAACTTCTGACCTATACATTTTCACAATACTTTAACCCCCCCCCCCCTTTTTTTTTTGCTTAACTTTTAAAACTAAAATTCTTGAAATTTTCAAGTTTTCTGATGTGATTTAATTCACGTGTTAAACAGTAATTACAGTCAATTTGGCGATGCCCGATTGACTGTAATATCATGATGTATTTACCACGTATTAATTATGAAAAGAATATTTCTTCAACTCTGAATAAAATTCTTGGAAAAAATTAATATTTTCCAAAAGATTTAGGGTAAGAAAAACTGACTCTGGTTGGCTTTACCAAGTCGCAGGCACTAGCACTTTCATTTCTTCACAAGAGACATCTTCACATTGGCGGGTGTCTTTGATGCTACAAACATCATCACAATGTCTCCACATGAAATTAGTACATGAGCGTGTACACCGAACCTTGAAAGATCAATTCCAGTTGTAATTGGGTGGTATATAGCTGAAACAGACTCCTTGCTTTGCTGATTATATTGTTTAATTCCATATAAATTTTTCTTCTCATGTCAGTAATCACAAAAACTGTTACATGTTCTAAATTCTTCCTCTGTGCTGCACAATTAATAATTTTGCATTTTCACTTTTACTTTGATTTACCAACATTAATCTTCATTCCAAATTTATTTGCACATCCTACTCAGGTAACTGAGGTTAGTTACCCTGTAACTTGTTTACACTCTTACAAATTACAATACTGTGTATATAGACAATATCTGCATATCAAACCCATCTTTGCTCGGGTGTTAGCAACATAGTATACAGATATCTTTTAAAATTCAATTTAAATATTTTGATTATAGTTGTAATCAAAATAATATAACTACACTAATAATCCAAGATCTCTTGGTGTAGAATAGAAATAAAACTTTCCAGGCTTTCGCACATCAGCCAGATGGCTTTTTCAAGGAAGGTGGACAGCTAACTGCAAACTGGATAATATAATCTTTCAACAAGTTGAACGTGGCGACTTGACTAGACAATAAATGAATAGGTGCAAATGTGACAATTTGAAGAAACGAGGTCACGTTGGTTGGGCACGTGGTACCATGGTAGAAAACGCAGCATTATTTGAAGAATTGATTCCAAATACGTGGCAACTCCAGAGAGACACTATCATTGCAAGCCTCGCTGCTGGTCAAGGTTTCGCGAATGGCGGTGGATTTGGGTGTGGAGTATGAAGCTAATTTCTTTACATCACTCCACATAGGATCGGCGGACTTGAACTTGAACTTGACTTCTCTTGATAGGGCAGTGGTTATTTTTCCGTCTTTTGCATTCCTTTTATGTTTGCTGATTCTAATTCCAAACGAATGTTTGGTCATTCCGATGTAGTATCAACTAGAGCCGTCCGGATATTGTAGCAGGATGGCATAAACACCTGCCTCATTGAGAAGAGGGGAGCTTGTCAATGTTTCTCTTAAGCATTGTATATAAAGATGCAGGAGACCTTGTGCCGACACCGAAGTTCATCCCCTGAGCGTGTTTTGGAGTTGATAGGAAACATTTGGTATGTATAGGGTGAAATTTCTCCCAAAAATTTTGTGTAGCAATTCTGCTAAAAACTGCTATGCAAAAGAATTTGAATAGCAGTTACTTGTTTTTGCGTAGCAGTTTTTCCGGAACTTCATTCAGAATCTGTATCTGATTCATGTGGATGTTTTAGTGCCATTGCCATATGGTTTTACATTTGGATTCCTTTGTTTGTTATTAAAAAATAAATCACAGGATGACTGTGGGTTAAATTCCTTGAGTTCTGGGCCTTCTAAAGTAATTCGAAGAAGACCATCTAAAGTCTTTATATCCATTCGATTTCTAAAATCTGTTTTAACACGTTTCATTGCAAAGAAAGCTCTTTCTGCTTTTGCATTGGTCATCGGCAGCACTCTCAACAGCAAGAACAATTTTAATCCTCTATAACTAACTATTATTCTGAAACTAAAAATTGTCTTATTTCAGTTATTTTTTAATTATTAGCAATAAAATAAGATGAAATTAAGAATTTCACTTTATTTTACTTCTAATTGTGGTCCATGCTTTCTGGGTTTGCAGAAAGTTTTCTGTTTCAATGATTGTGCATGCCAGGGCTGGACAATCATTGAAACAGAATGTCATTTTCGGTGCCGTATCGTAAAATTCAGAAAAACGTCATTTTTCCGTCATCTAATCCACGTCAACCTTTCGGCAGACCGTGAAATTCAGAAATAAAATATCGGCACCTGTCATGTTGATCCTGTAGCATAATTTCCGACAGAAAAAGCCATGATCCATACGATGACCAAAAGTCCAAAATTATCTTATAAAAAAAGGCAACTGTCATTTATAAGTACTTTTATGTTATTTTCAGATGGGAAAAAAAACCCACAAAAATTCCTCGTTTTTTTTCAGCATTACAATTGCTTATTAGTTAGACTTAAAAATCAGTAGTATTTTGCATTTCTGAAAATATTTCTCAAAAACTGAAGGACGAACAAAAGCCATGACACTAATGTGATTAATGCAACAAATAATGAATGCGATTCAGAAAGCGATTACGCTACCGCGACAGCAACAATTATGTGGTGGCTTTCCAGAGCACTTAGCCTAGCCCGCTGAGCTATTACACACTACTGATTGAGTTCAAAATATTTTCTGTCAAACTGCTCATAAAAAAAAAAAAAAAAAATGAAAAAGCCGTAATTCCATCTCTTTGCGGCTCTCTAACCTTTCGTACTACATAACATTTTTTTCTTTGCTACTGTTAGCGCATTTTCTAACACCGCTAGCTAGCTGTCCTGAAGCCATGCAGAATTTTTAAAAATTAAAGTACCATAAAATCTTGTTATCTGCAGAACTTAACATTTTAACTGATAACTCATGGATTTATACGACGAAAGTACGGTATTTACCACAAATTATGCAACTTGAATCAAAAACAAAATTGGGGAGTCAGGGACATATTTTTAGGCACCCGGAATTTTTCAGCCGTTATTATTTCTTTCATAAAACTATGTTCAAGGGGGATACAACAAGAAAAAAAAACTCACTCCAGGTTGCATTAAAAATGGAAAGTCATCGAAGGTCAAACATTTTTAAGTGCTGGTGGAAATGAAATAACTCATTATGCAATATCATCATCATCATTCATTATCAATCCACTGCTGGATGAAGGTCTCCCCAAGTTTCCTCCACAACGGTTGTCTTGTGCCAGTCTCCTCCATGTCACTCCTGCATACTTTCGAATTTCATCCACCCATCTCCCATGTGGTCTTCTTCTGGGTCTTTTCCTGTCCCTTGGAATCCAATCTAAAATTTTGGCTGTCCATCGATGGTCTGTCCTTCTGGCAGTATGTCCAGCCCATTGCCATTTCAGGGATTTAACTCTGATCGTGATGTCTTCCACTCTTGTCATTTTTCGGATCCACGTGTTCCTCTTCTTATCTCTCCTGGTTACACCAAGCATGCACCTCTCCATGCTTTTTTGAGTTGTCTGCAGCCTTTGTATGTCTTTTATTTAAGGTCCACGTCTCTGCACCATACGTAAGCACTGAAAGGATGCATTGATCAAACACTTTTCTTTTAAGATATAATGGCATATTGCTCTTGAAAATTATGCTGTTTCTTCCAAAAGCTCTCCAGGCAAGTTTTTTATGCTGATTAATTTCTTCATCAATGTGACCCTCACTTGATATCTGCTGTCCAAGATAAATGTATGTGTCTGTTATCTCCAGCTTTTCTCCATCAATCGATAAATCTTCATTTCTTGAAAAAGCATTGAACATCACTTTTGTCTTCTGAAAGTTCAAGTTCCTGGATCATACTCTGCAGCTCTGATGGGCTAGTTGCAAAAATGACTACATCATCAGCAAAGCGAAGGTGAGTTAGATAATCTCCATTAATCTTTATCCCCTTGATTTCCCAGCTGAGCGACTGAAAAACACCCTCCAATGTAGCATTAAAGAGCTTGGGAGATATGGTGTCACCTTGTCTCACTCCCTTTCCTACTTTTATGTGTGCTGTATTCTCAAACAGCCGAATCTTTGCACTTGCATTTTCATAGATGTTATTAATAATGTTAATGTATGCATCTTCAATACCACAGGATTTCAGAGCCATTGTAACTGCTGATGGTTTCACCAAATCAAAGGCTTTTTCATAATCGATAAAAGCCATGCACAATGGAAGTTCATATTCCCTCGCTGTTTCAATTAGCTCTCTCAGTACATAGATACGATCTATTGTGCTGTAGCCACTCCTGAATCCAGCTTGTTCTCTCGGTTGAGCCATGTCCAGTTTTACCTTCAAACGGTATGAAAGAACTTTAGTGAAGATTTTATAAACCACTGATAGGAGGCTGATAGGTCTGTAGTTCCTGAGATCCTTAATGTCACCTTTTTTATGTAGCAGGATCATTGTAGCATTGTTTCAATCCTCAGGAATCTTCCCTTCATTAAGGCATCGAGTGAAAATTTGGGCGAGTAATGTTTCAATTTCTCCACTTGCTTCTTGTATGATGCCTACATTAATTCCATCTTCTCCTGGAGCTTTTCCCTGCTTCATGTTCTTGATTGCATGTGCAACTTCTGCTGGGAGGACTGGAAAAACTCTGGTACTGGTACCTTTCATGATGTCTGGAGTACACGTATCATCCCTTTCATATAATTTGGAATAGAAATCTTTCACTCCTGTCAAAATTTCGCCTCTATTTCTTGTTACAGAACCACCTTCTTTTCTCAGTGCCATAATCTGTTTTCTTCCCTTTTTGAGATGTCCCTTTGCTATCTTTAGGCTTTGGTTGTTTTCAATTGCTTTCCTCACTAGTTCACAGTTGAATTTCTTTACATCTTCAGTGATACTGTTTTGTGCTGTCTTGCATAGCTCTATATATTCCACTTTGGAAGTCACATCTTCTTTAGTTGTCCTCATCTCTCTTCTTTTTTGCATCAACATTTTGGTATTTCCTGATAATTTGTTCACATACCACTTGTTCTTAGACTCAGCTAATTTTGTTGCTGTTTCCATAAGAGCTTTGGTCACTTTTCTGTTAACTTCAGCAATATCCACTTCTTCTGATATTAGGCCTTCTAAAGCGGAGAATCTGTTCTTCAGTTCCAACTTGAAGGTATTATGGTGTTTTTTAAGGTTGGTTATGTCAATACATTTTGTTTGTCTTATGAGCTTGCCACATTCAAGTTTAGTGTTGAGATGCATCTTACATCTCACCAATCTATGGTCACTATCTGTGTTGAACTTGTTTAGCACATTGCAGTCTTCTGTGACGAATTTTTTGTTACACATAATAAAATCAATTTCACTTGTCGTTCCATTTGGATGTCTCCATGTCCATTTCTTGTGTGGCTTTTTCTTGAAGAAGGAGTTCAAGATGAAAAACCCTTCTGCCTCTGCAAACTCAATGAGAGTATTTCCACGCTGGTTTCTGTTGCCGTGACCGAATTTACCTACTGAAGTTTCATTCTGTTGCCGTTGCTCTATTTTTGCATGGAAATCTCCCATAATTATCTTCAAATGCTGCTTACCTTTATTATTTAGATGACGAAATTCCTCATAAAATTCTTCAATTTCTTCTTCAGGATGACTTGTGGTGGGTGCATAAGTTTGAATTATCTGAGCTTGGTATCTTCTCGAGAGTTGGATAACGAGTCGTGCAACTCTGTCAGAGGAACTTTCAACTTTTACAACTTTATCCTTCAGTTTCTTGTTTATTATAAATTCAACACCACTAGTTCTGCCAGTATCTGTCCCACGATAGTAGAAGAGATGTCCACTTTTCAGTTCAATGAGATCTTCTTCTTTTCTCCTTACCTCACTTAGCCCGACGATGCCCCACTTGATCCTTTGTAGTTCCTCTTTCAATTCAAGAAGCCTTGAATCAGAAGATAGGGAGCGTCCATTATACGTAGCCAAGGTCAGCATCAGATGGCAGCCTAGTCCGATCCTCCGGGGATTCTTAGCACCCTCTGCCTTCATGTCGCACGCTGCCTTGGCCAGGTACATTCCAGCTGCCAGAGACTGAGGGCCAAGATTTAAGTTGTGGAGTCATTTTGGAGGGGTTTGGCCATAACTCATCATGCTGGCCAAGCGGGTTGATAAGTGTGGGATAGCATTTCCTCTAATCCCGGTGGTATAGTTATACCGCTATTGGCGGTCGTCAGAGCCCCTTTAGTGGGAACAGGATGCACCATGAGAAGGCGGGGTTGACATTTGTCAAGGAGAGGCTGTGATGTTACGCATCACCTGACCTTACATCCCTATGCAACATATATATATATATATATATATATATCATCATCATCATCATCATTGTCAACCATTATCAATCCACTGCTGGACGAAGGTCTCCCCAAGTTTCCTCCACAACGGTCTGTCTTGTGCCAGTCTCCTCCATGTCACCCCTGCATACTTTCGAATTTCATCCACCCATCTCCCATGTGGTCTTCTTCTGGGTCTTTTCCTGTCCCTTGGAATCCAATCTAAAATTTCGGCTGTCCATCGATGATCTGTCCTTCTGGCAGTATGTCCAGCCCATTGCCATTTCAGGGATTTAACTCTGATCATGATGTCTTCCACTCTTGTCATTTTTCGGATCCACGAGTTCCTCTTCTTATCTCTCCTGGTTACACCAAGTATGCACCTCTCCATGCTTCTTTGAGTTGTCTGCAGCCTTTGTATGTCTCTTTTAGTTAAGGTCCACGTCTCTGCACCATACGTAAGCACTGGAAGGATGCATTGATCAAACACTTTTCTTTTAAGACATAATGGCATATTGCTCTTGAAAATTATGCTGTTTCTTCCAAAAGCTCTCCAGGCAAGTTTTGTACGCCGATTAATTTCTTCATCAATGTGACCCTCACTTGATATCTGCTGTCCAAGATAAACGTACGTATCTGTTATCTCCAGCTTTTCTCCATCAATCGATAAATCTTCATTTCTTGTAAAAGCATTGAACATCACTTTTGTCTTCTGAAAGTTCATTTTTAATCCCACTTCTTTACTCTTGTCAGCAAGTTCCTGGATCATACTCTGCAGCTCTGATGGGCTAGTTGCAAAAATGACTATGTCATCAGCAAAACGAAGGTGGGTTAGATAATCTCCATTAATCTTTATCCCTTTGTTTTCCCAGCTCAGTGACTGAAAAACACCCTCCAATGTGGCATTAAAGAGCTTCGGAGATATGGTGTCACCTTGTCTCACTCCCTTTCCAATTTTTATGTGTGTTGTATTTTCAAGCAGCCTAATCTTTGCACTTGCATTTTCATAGATGTTATTAATAATATTAATGTATGCATCTTCAATACCGCAGGTTTTCAGAGCCATTGTAACTGCTGATGGTTTCACCGAATCAAAGGCTTTTTCATAATCGATAAAAGCCATGCACAGTGGAAGTTCATATTCCCTCGCTCTTTCAATTAGTTCTCTCAGCACATGGATATGATCTATTGTGCTGTAGCCACTCCTGAATCCAGCTTGTTCTCTCGGTTGAGCCATGTCCAGTGTTACCTTCAAGCGGTGTGAAAGAACTTTAGTGAAGATTTTATAAACTACTGATAGGAGGCTGATAGGTCTGTAGTTTCCGAGATCCTCAATGTCACCTTTCTTATGTAGCAGGATCATTGTAGCGGTGTTCCAATCCTCAGGAATCTTTCCTTCATTAAGGCATCGAGTGAAAATTTGGGCGAGTACTGTTTCGATTTCTCCACTTGCTTCTTGTATGATGTCTACAGTAATTCCATCTTCTCCTGGAGCTTTTCCCCGCTTCATGTTCTTGATTGCATGTGCAACTTCTGCTGGAAGGACTGGAGGAATTCTGGTACTGGTATCTTTCATGATGTCTGGAGTGCATGTATCATCCCTTTCATATAATTTGGAGTAGAAATCTTTCACTCTTGTCAAAATTTCGCCTCTATTTCTTGTTACAGAACCATCTTCTTTTCTCAGTGCCATAATCTGTTTTCTTCCCTTACTGAGATGTCCCTTTGCTATCTTTAGGCTTTGGTTGTTTTCAATTGCTTTCCTCACTAGTTCACAGTTGAATTTTCTTACGTCTTCAGTGATACTTTTTCGTACTGTCTTGCATAGCTCTATATATTCCACTTTGGAAGTCACATCTTCTTTAGTTGTCCTCATCTCTCTTCTTTTTTGCATCAACATTTTCGTTTTTCCTGATAATTTATTTACATGCAACTTGTTCTTAGACCCAGCTAATTTTGTTGCTGTTTCCATAAGAGCTTTTGTTACTTTTCTGTTAACTTCAGAGATGTCCACTTCTTCCGATGTTAGGCCTTCCAAAGCAGAGAACCTGTTCTTCAGTTCCAACTTGAACGTATTATGGTGTTTTTTAAGGTTGGTTATATCAATACATTTTGTTTGTCTTATGAGCTTGCCACGTTCAAGTTTAGTGTTGAGGTGCATCTTACATCTCACCAATCTATGGTCACTACCTGTGTTGAACTTGTTTAGCACACTGCAGTCTTCTATGACGAATTTTTTGTTACACATAATAAAATCAATTTCACTTGTCGTCCCATTTGGATGTCTCCATGTCCATTTCCTGTGTGGCTTTTTCTTGAAGAAGGAGTTCAAGATGAAAAACCCTTCTGCCTGCTCTATTTTTGCATGGAAATCTCCCATAATTATCTTCAAATGCTGCTTACCTTTATTATTTAGATGACGAAATTCCTCATAAAATTCTTCAATTTCTTCTTCAGGATGACTTGTGGTGGGTGCATAAGTTTGAATAATCTGAGCCTGGTATCTTCTCGATAGTTGGATAACGAGTCGTGCAGCTCTGTCAGAGGTACTTTCAACTTCTACCACTTTATCCTTCAGTTTCTTGTTTATTATAAATCCAACACCACTAGTTCTGCCAGTATCTGTCCCACGATAGTAGAAGAGATGTCCACTTTTCAGTTCGATGAGATCTTCTCCTTTTCTCCTTACCTCACTTAGCCCCACGATGTCCCACTTGATCCTTTGTAGTTCCTCTTCCAATTCAAGAAGCCTTGAATCAGAAGATAGGGAGCGTCCATTGTACGTTGCCAAGGTCAGCATCAGATGGCAGCCTAGTCCGGTCCTCCGGGGATTCTTAGCACCCTCTGCCTTCATGTCGCACTGGCCGCTGCCTTGGCCAGGTACATTCCAGCTGCCGGAGACTGAGGGCCAAGATTTAAGTTGTGGAGTCATTTTGGAGGGGTTTGGCCATAACTCACCACGCTGGCCAAGCGGGTTGGTGAGTGTGGGATAGAATTTCCTCTGATCCCGATGGTATAGTTATACCGCTATTGGCGGTCGTCAGAGCCCCTTTAGTGGGAACAGGATGCACCACGAGAAGGCGGGGTTGACATTTGTCAAGGAGAGGCTGTGATGTTATGCATCACCTGACCTTACATCCCTATATATATATATATATATATATATATATATATATATATTGAAAAAAAAATCACTTCTATGTCACCGATCCCTCATAAAGTGAAAAGTCAGCCGCTTCCCACCATGTTCCTCTCCTCATAATAGTAAACAGGATTCGCGTAATATCGTTTGGTACGGCAAAGGTAAATAAATAAACTTCCCAACTTTCCTCCTTGTGTGCAAGAACTGCAGGAACTAAACCTTCTGAAGTGATTAGCACAAGGGGGTTTGGTTTGGGGAGATGGAGACAGAAATCTAAGGTGCAACACTTCTAAATCGCAGTGAGGAAGGAAGGACAGAGAACCAATCGCGTTCTCTGTAAAAAGATACTCCCACAATCCTTTGGAATTCTTCTCAGCGAGCAAGAGTGAGCGTCGCATAAGCCGACAGTAGCAATGATGCAGTTTTTGATAGGCATCCGTCAGCGTCCGTTTTGCTGAAAACAAAAATTTTTTTTTAATAAAAAGACATAATAGTTAAACATAATATTCAAGATGACTCTTACATTAAAATATTTTTTGCTAGATTAAAATTTTACGGGAAACGAATATACCATTAATTTCGAAATATTTCTGTGAAGATACCGTTTGAGCAAAAAAAAATTATGTGAAATACCATTTGAACAAAAAATATTTTTGTGAAGATACCGTCCAGCGGTATCAAATCCCGCCTGGATCAACCCTGAATGTTCACACAACTTATCGAAATGCATTCCTACAGCATGACTCTGCGTTAATCGATGCGGGCAGTCACGTGAGAAGATGGTCCTATCAGCGCTAGGGTTATCAGTTCTATTTGAGAAAGTGCGCTGCACGTTCATATTTGGAAGGCGCCATTGCTTAACGGAAACATGGAATCTCATTATGTTTACCAGCAGTCAGAATAATGCTTTAAAAAGTTATTGTTGGATTTTTTTAGGATATACATTTATATTGTACATATTTAATCACAACTTGTAAAAACCACTTGAAACTTGCATCGCAGAAATATGCGACGTAAATCTCAAATTCTATCGCAACTCCATGCAAAATGCATCTAAAATGCAATGCTATACCAGTCAAATTTCACCCTGGGTATGTAGGGAATAGAGCCCAGGTAGTGAAGTCGCGGCATAGAAATATTAACACTGCTGGTTCTGGCTTTTTCGATAAAGTTATGCATCTGGTTCGACGTATATCCTGCCTCATTGGCCAATTCAACAATGTTTTTCAGTTTGGATTGTCTTGAACGAACATCGGATAAGACAGCGAAGGCTCTTCTAATTCGAGAATGGAAGAAGGCGTCTTGTAATCATCAGGGCAGAATGAACTGCGGAGCATCAGTTCGGGAACGGAAGTGGGTTTATAATAGACTTCCGTATGAGGGTGATTGTCATACAATTTGCTCACTGAGACATCGAGATACGGTAAGGTACCATTGTGTTCAAGTTTCATAGTAAAATTGATCGTAGGATGTATATAATTGATTTTATTACATAATTATTATTTTATTATTTTAATTGATTTTATTTTAGTTGTAATAATGATTAAGAGTGAGAAATATGCATGTGCATTGTAAAATTTCCATAGAACATGCACAGCACCAGTATAGTGCATTTCAAGTTGTGAAAGGCTATGTTGTTGATGAATAAATCCACAAAACTTGCTTATTTACCATTTCCATACTCTATTTTTTATATATTTGTAGTCACACACACATCAAAGATATGAGAAGTACACATTTAACTGACTACTGAACATTCTTTCTTTGTGTTTTTATTAATCAGAAAAGTACACCAGTACGGGGAATTAGCCCACAGTTGACGGTTCTAGCTGGTCATTCCAACTAAGCATTCTGGAATGTAACCCAGTTAGTTGAATTCTTTTGGCCAGTGTCACAAAGAACCAGCTGGTACCTCAACAATATTTATACTGAAGCTTAAATTTGTGTCAGCATCCAGGATTCATGCATGCAGAATGCCGTATGCTGATGACACAGTCCTTTTAGAAGAGAGCAAAAGTGAGTTGCATAGTATGTTGTCCCAGATGTTCAAAGTTTGTATGAAATTCAGACTGAATCTAAATAAAAGAAAAAACAAAGTAATGGCTTTTGAGTGAGGAACTATTAGCACTGAATGCAAGATAAGCGTAAATTGCACCGTGATTGACCAGGTTGGAGGAAAAGGAATAGGAAAAGACCCAGGATAGAAAGAATAAAGGTTCATATGCTCCTTGAAGATCATCAGTGTTATTCTTACTTACTCAGAGAACGACTGAAGGAGCTGAAGTCTGGTGAGAGGGATGTAGAAAAGAAGTGGGAATGTTTTAAGAACTGTGTTGTCACTGCTGCTAAAGAGGTCTGTGGCACCACAATAGTGGATAACAATGGAGGTGATGCTTGGTGGAATAGTGAGATTGAAGAGGCAGTAAAGAGAAAGAAGGAAGCCTATTTAAGGATGTTGCAAGGTAGAGTCGCTGTGGATGAATATCGCTCAAAGAAGCGTGAAGCTGCTAAGCTGGTTCGCCAGAGTATGGCAAAAGATAGGAAGGAGAAGGTGGAAAGGCATGAACTGGCTTTTTGGAAGTCTTCCTGGAAGTACATGAGACTCAGGAAAAATAGGGGAAACAAAGTTGTAAGTTGTGTGAATAATGAGATCGGGGAAATGATATTGGAGCCCAATGAGTTAAGTGAAAGATGGGGTGAATATTTCTGTGAGTTATTTGATCAGGAAAGCAAAGATGATTCTGAGACAGATGCAGATGATGTCACAGTGAGGGATGGAAGCACAGGGGGGATCTCAAGAGAAGAAGTGTGTAAAGCTTTAAAATCTCTTCAAAATGGTAAGGCTCCAGGAGTTGATGGCATAGCTGCAGAGATGTTGAAATATGGTGGTGACTCTGTATTTGACTGGTTAACTGAAATATGCCAGTTGTGCTGGGAATTAAGAATGGTCCCTCGGGATTAGAAGGATGCTATTATTGTTCCCTTGTATAAGGGAAAAGGTGATCAGACTGAATGCAAAAACTATCGTGGTATTAGCCTACTAAGTGTGCCAGGGAAAGTGTTTGGTAAGGTTATTATTGAAAAAGTACGGGTTCTTAGATCAGAGAAAGTGTGGGATGTTCAGAGTGGTTTTATGCCTGATAAAGGCTGCACTAACCAGATTTTTGCATTATGCACGATGATTGAAAATCTGGCTGTTGGTAAGAAAGTTTTTGCTGCCTTCATAGATTTAAAAAAAGCTTACGACCGAGTAAATAGGACACTTTTGTGGAAGGTATTGAATGGATATGGTGTTACTGGGAATCTACTTAATAGTGTAAAAGCTACGTATGCTGGTAGTAGAGCTTGTGTACGAGTGAATGGTGTTTTATCAAAATGGTTTTCTATTGGTGCAGGAGTTAGACAAGATTGTGTAAAGTCACCATGTCTGTTTAATATATTTATGGATGTGTGCATGTGTGATGCCAAAATAGATGATAGTGGTTTATGTTTTGGTGATATCCGTGTGTGCAGGTTGCTGTATGCTGATGACACTGTCCTGTTGGCAGAGAGTAAAGGTGGTTTGCAGAGTATGTTGTCTCGGATGTACAAAGTTTGCATGAAATTCAAACTGAGTATAAATAAGGGAAAACCCGAAGTTATGGTGCTTGAGAGAGGAAATGGTAGCACTGAATGTAATGTAAGTATAAACGGCACTGTGATTGACCAGGTGAGTGTGTTTGTGTATTTAGGAAGCATGTTTGACAGAGAGAATAAATTGGATGGTGAAATTAATAGGCGAGTGAATTCTTTATTGAAAGTCATAGCTGCTTTGGGAGCTTTTCACAGGATTGATGGGTTCTCTAGAGAGTCCTGCATGGCTGTGTATGAAAGTGTTATTGTTCCTACTCTGATGTATGGCAGTGAAACCTGGGTACTGCAGAAGAAACATTGGAGTCGTTTGTGTGTTGGGGAAATGTATTACTTATAGGGGATTTGAGGCAAAACATGCTCTGATCATGTGAGGGATGAAAATGTTTTGCAGATGTGTAATGTGAGCAAAATGTTGCTGGTAAGGTGGAGACTAATATTCTTAGGTGGTTTGGCCATGTTGAAAGAATGAGTGATGAGATGCTTAGTAAGAGAATTTTTTTAGCCCAAGTGGCAAGAAAGAAAGGTAAAGAAGGACCAAGAAGTCTTGGGAGAACCAGATTCAGGAATGTTTCCATGAGAAAAAGTTTAGGAGTATGAAGTACAAAAGGTCTTGTGTGCATAATGTGATGGATGTTTGTGAAGCTCAAGGTGTGGGTCAAGAACGCTGTAAATGGGTATGATCAATACGGCAACAGTAAGTAAATTCTGTTTCCATCAATTAAACATTTATAAGGTGGTTTGTGTTTTTCTTTGAGGTGCTAACCTCTGAATCTCAGAGAACAGCTTAGTGATATGTATGTATGTACTGAACACATCAAATCAAAGGAATGGTGGCATATAAGATAGTCTGCTATTTTTAACTCTGAATTTAAAATGAATAAAAAGCAGAAGCATTAAAATGCTACAATTTTAATACAATCTTGAATTTAATACATTCACAGTGAAAAAAAATTATATTTGGAGAAGCATTTTGCTCTATTATGCGTACCAGAAATAGTAGTTATATGTACCATATCACACAACCATGGATGCCACCAGAACAAAAATGAGGTTGTGTGAAACAAATGAGATGCTGTAGTTAAGTCTTTAATAATAAAGAATGCTGGATATTGAAGCTGTTTGCTATAGCTTTGTTATTGCTGAATTACCATAACTTAATTTTTGAATAGGATTTTTTAATCCTAAATTGTTGTACTCAATAGGTATCCCTTTGTAATAATTTTTGTTTGGAGGTTTTTCTTATTTTAGTACAGTTAATTTATTATTTGAATAGACTTCTGAATGATATCAATGAAGTTTAACTTAAAATAGCATAGAACGGGCAATTTAAGTTAAACTTCATCTGTAGAAATGAAGAATATTGTTCTTATTATTATTATTACAAGATTGAAAATTATTGTTTTTTATTCTTGTTATTCTTATTTTATTTATGTTATTCACTTATTTAAGGTAGTAAAAACATTTAATTCAAAGCTTTGCACCAATTTCTGAAGTTCTATATGCAGATAACATTTGTTGAGTGGCATTTCTTTGCCAAAAATTCCTACTTTTGGTAATTCCATGTGCTTTGTAAATTAAAAGTTTATTAGTTTTCACAGATTTTTTGTCTGACCAAACTGATCCATGTTTTTAATGCACCCTAGCTCAAACAATGTCTCATAACTTCTGTGCTGTTTTCAGAGGGCAAATTACCATGCCGTCCAGTACCTCACATCATTGACCAAATGCATAGAAATATTTTCCATCAGGATTGACTACCAATGACTTCTATTATAACAGAAGTAATTTAATATGAAAGACTGAAAAACACAAATAATTATTTGTGTTTTTCAGTCTTTTATATTAGATGTCCATTAGTTGCATATCCTTGCCTGAGGTATCAGTGTTCAGCTAAGCACAGTGGAAGCACCATAGTTCACAGATTGTCTGAATGAAATGTGGACTACACTGGTGGTAAGGGCAAGATATTGCAGAATAAGGTTCTGCTAGACAAAGGAACATATGTACCAGCCCCTTTCTTATCTGACTTGATCTGTTGTTCTGCTTTCCTTGTATTTTACAGAACTTACCTCCTGACAGGGGCAAAGAAGTTGGTGCAGTGTTTCTATTTTTCTTATATCTATCTGCCTTTACCCATTGTTATGTATCATCAAATCATCTGGAGTTTGTTTTTTTCTTTACAATACAGTGGTTTTAGTTCAGTGTGTTTCTTTCAGTTTAAGCTGTTTTTGTGCTCTAAATAGGAAAAATCAATGAGCTGGATTTTTAAAAATGCTTCTACTTTTTGGTAGCTATCAGCGAAAAAAGTGAAGAATACAGTTCAGTTTCCAGTGAAGATAGTTCTGTTTTTCCTATTCAGAATTTAGGTAAGTACTTATTATTATTATTATTAATTTTTTTTTTTTTTTTTTTTTGAATTCATGTAAAATTTCTCTCAATAAAACAAATTTCCACTGCTCTCAGGACATCTGCATAATTCTTGCATTGGTGATAGTGATACCCTTATGCTCTATCACTCTCCCATGATGACCAGTGTTGTGGAGTTTGGCATATATTGCAATTCTTGGTGATGGTAGTTGATATTAGCAGGGATGACTGATGAAACCCATGTACCATCCATCTGAATCAATTCTGATCATGTGGCATAAGCTACTGTCATACTTCAGTGTGTCATTGGGCTGTGGTGGTATCATCATGCTACCATCCTTCTGAGTACACTGTGATAACATGGGGTGAGCTGCTGTCATCATCTAATATGTCCTTAAGCTATAGTGGTATCATCATGCTTCTTGATAGCATCACTGACATTTAACTTTGGATGGTACAGGCTGTCTGTAATTGTGCGAATCAACATGACAGTAGTGGGACACAAAAGATTTGGGGGTCAGCATTTTAATATCCACACTTCTACTTTCCACACACTGATGCTGGAAAAACAAGAGAAGTAAGGCATCTAAATTTTTATTTTTCATATCTTACTCACACTTTTAATTACTGTCCGAATAATTTCCTGTTGTTCTGGTAAAGTAAGTTAGCCATATATTCATACATTGTGAGTGACGAAATTCATGGATGTCTTATCTTTGGTTCAGGTATGCTTTGAGTATGTCACAGTTGTGTTCCCAGAATGTATTCTTGTAAAACCTACGTGATAGTGTACGTCTTTTAAGTTTCAACTAAATCTTCATATTATCATATAGCTCATGCAATGTAAACAAAAAATAAAATTTAAAAATGTGGATTCAATATAACATACGAAGTACAAATTTAAGAAACGCTGTGCCCACCACATTCAAAGAATGCTGATGAGAGCAAAGAAATTTCCTTTTGAGAATGAAGATTTTAGTGTTGATCTGAGGAATGGTTAAACTTCTAATTTGAACTTTTTCATGTGAGAGAGGTGTCTCATATTATCATGTTGAGGCCTGAGGCTTGACCATGGAGTATATATGTACATATATACAGTATAAGTTAAATATATATGTATATATATTATGTCACTCTCACAGCTTGAGTTCTCTTTAATCTTCTTCTCGCTGTTTAATAGTAACAGATGAAGAGCATGGGTCGGGCCAGGAAGGTTCATGGATGCAAGCGAAATTGTTAACTAGTGCTAGGTCATACAACTCTGCGGAGGACATGACATATATATATTTTTTAAAACAATTTTAGGTGGGAATGTTACTTGCGTCTATGGCCTTGCAGAAACCCATTTCCAACTAGGTCTTTGTGGAAGTGAGAAAATGCAGAGTTTTTGCTGGTCCTTGATAAAGCCAAGGCTCAGTATTCTCGACACCTTCTACATTCAGTTGTTTTATTTTATTTTTTACCTTTTCTCCTTTTACTCACACAGGTAGATACATAACCTTTTCTATGTTGTACTTGGTGTGAGTCAAAATTATATATGTATTTTTTTGCTTAGGTATCTTCTTAATAGAATATATATATATATATATACACTCACCAACCCGCTTGGCCAGCGTGGTGAGTTATGGCCAAATCCCTCCAAAATGACTCCACAACTTAAATCTTGGCCCTCAGTCTCCGGCAGCTGGAATGTACCTGGCCAAGGCAGCGGCCAGTGCGACATGAAGGCAGAGAGTGCCAAGAATCACCGGAGGACTGGACTAGGCTGCCATCTGATGCTGACCTTGGCTACGTATAATGGACACTCCCTATCTTCTGATTCAAGGCTTCTTGAATTGGAAGAAGAACTACAAAGGATCAAGTGGGACATCGTCGGACTAAGTGAGGTAAGGAGAAAAGGAGAAGATCTCATTGAACTGAAAAGTGGACATCTCTTCTACTATCGTGGGACAGATACTGGCAGAACTAGTGGTGTTGGATTTATAATAAACAAGAAACTGAAGGATAAAGTTGTAGAAGTTGAAAGTTCTTCTGACAGATATTTTAATTCGAAAAGCCTTTCAGCACGATAAGATATATTTATTAATACAGTCTGTACTAAAAAATAGACATTTATAAGGCACAACAACTTACAAGATCTTTCAAAGCACCAAGTGCTCCATCGTCAGGTATTTCAATATACATAAACAAAACAACGGATAAAAGCAAGAAGCATTTTCAAATTACGCGAGCACGTGATAACAATAACGAGGTTTACATTAAATATAGTAGAAGTTTTGTCATGCGTTAAAGGGTTTCAACAAATGATACTATGAATTGCTATTACATATGCGAAGAAAATATATACACAGACGATAATTAATAAGTTGACATTATTCGTCAAACTGTAAGTGAATTATTAGGATTTAAGTGTTGCTGGATAGGAGTATGCTGTTCTGGCCGCATTAACATGGCCCAAGGCACTGGAACGAAACGTGGAGTTTCTTCATTACAGCAGTCAGAGTTGTGCGATAATATACATAGACTTTCAGCGAATCGAAGAGATCGCTTTGTACGATTTGAGCTCAGCACACTGGCATTGGTCCAGTCTGGTCGGTAGATACCTCTATTAACTAATCGTGCAAGAGAGGTAGCATAAGAGTTATTAGTAATTGAGTACTTGTGCTCATATATTCTTGTTCGCAATGGGCGTGCAGTGGATCCTATATATGCAATTGCTGGATCTTCTGGGTCAATAGGAGTTAACTCCTATTGATCTTCTGGGTCAATATATGCAATTGCTGGATCTTCTGGGTCAATAGGAGTTAACTCCTATTGATCTTCTGGGTCAATAGGAGTTAACTCCTATTGACCCAGAAGATCCAGCAATTGCATATATAGGATCCACTGCACGCCCATTGCGAACAAGAATATATGAGCACAAGTACTCAATTACTAATAACTCTTATGCTACCTCTCTTGCACGATTAGTTAATAGAGGTATCTACCGACCAGACTGGACCAATGCCAGTGTGCTGAGCTCAAATCGTACAAAGCGATCTCTTCGATTCGCTGAAAGTCTATGTATATTATCGCACAACTCTGACTGCTGTAATGAAGAAACTCCACGTTTCGTTCCAGTGCCTTGGGCCATGTTAATGCGGCCAGAACAGCATACTCCTATCCAGCAACACTTAACTCCTAATAATTCACTTACAGTTTGACGAATAATGTCAACTTATTAATTATCGTCTGTGTATATATTTTCTTCGCATATGTAATAGCAATTCATAGTATCAATTGTTGAAACCCTTTAACGCATGACAAAACTTCTACTATATTTAATGTAAACCTCGTTATTGTTATCACATGCTCGCGTAATTTGAAAATGCTTCTTGCTTTTATCCGTTGTTTTGTTTATGTATATTGAAATACCTGACGATGGAGCACTTGGTGCTTTGAAAGATCTTGTAAGTTGTTGTGCCTTATAAATGTCTATTTTTTAGTACAGACTGTATTAATAAATATATCTTATCGTGCTGAAAGGCTTTTCGAATTAAAATATTGTTTAGCGCACGAAGAATTCTCTGACAGAGCTGGACGACTCATTATCCAACTCTCGAGAAGATACCAGGCTCAGATTATTCAAACTTATGCACCCACCACAAGTCATCCTGAAGAAGAAATTGAAGAATTTTATGAGGAAATTCGTCATCTAAATAATAAAGGCAAGCAGCACGTAAAGATAATTATGAGAGATTTCAATGCAAAAGTAGGGCAACAGCAACACAATGAAACTTCAGTAGGTAAATTCGGTCACAGCAATAGAAACCAGCGTGGAAATACGCTCGTAGAGTTTGCAGAGGCAGAAGGGTTTTTCATCATGAACTCCTTTTTCAAGAAAAAGCCACACAGGAAATGGACATGGAGACATCCAAATGGGACAAGTGAAATTGATTTTATTATGTGTAACAAAAAATTTTTCATAGAAGACTGCAGTGTACTAAACAAGTTCAACACAGGTATTGGTGAGATGTAAGATGCACCTCAACACTAAACTCGAACGTGGCAAGCTCATAAGACAAACAAAATGTATTGACATAACCAACCTTAAAAAACAACATAATACCTTCAAGTTGGAACTGAAGAACAGATTCTCTGCTTTAGAAAACCTAACATCGGAAGAAGTGGATATTTCTGAAATTAACATAAAAGCAACCAAAGCTCTTATGGAAACAGCAACAAAATTAGCTGGGTCTAAGAACAAGTTGCATGTGAAAAAATTATCAAGGAAAACCAAAATGTTGATGCAAAAAAGAAGAGAGATGAGGACAACTAAAGAAGATGTGATTTCCAAAGTGGAATATATAGAGCTATGCAAGACAGTGCGAAAAAGTATCACTGAAGACGTAAGGAAATTCAACTGTGAACTAGTGAGGAAAGCAATTGAAAACAACCAAAGCCTAAAGATAGCAAAGAGACATTTCAGTAAGGGAAGAAAATGGATTATGGCACTGAGAAAAGCAGATGGTTCTGTAACAAGAAATAGAGGCGAAATTTTGACAAGAGTAAAAAATTTCTATTCCAAATTATATGAAAGGGATGATACGTGTACTCCAGACATCATGAAAGGTACCAGTACTAGAGTTTTTCCAGTCCTCCCAGCAGAAGTTGCACATGCAATCAAGAACATGAAGCAGGGAAAAGCTCCAGGAGAAGATGGAATTAATGTAGGCATCATACAAGAAGCAAGTGGAGAAATTGAAACAGTACTCGCCCAAATTTTCACTCGATGCCTTAATGAAGGGAAGATTCCTGAGGATTGGAACAACGCTACAATGATCCTGCTACATAAAAAAGGTTACATTGAGGATCTCAGGAACTACAGACCTATCAGCCTCCTATCAGTGGTTTATAAAATCTTCACTAAAGTTCTTTCACACCGTTTGAAGGTAACACTGGACGTGGCTCAGCCGAGAGAACAAGGAGTGGCTACAGCACTATAGATCATATCCATGTACTGAGAGAACTAATTGAAAGAGCGAGGGAATATGAACTTCCATTGTGCATGGCATTTATCGATTATGAAAAGGCCTTTGATTCAGTGAAATCATCAGCAGTTACAATGGCTTTGAAATCCTGCGGTATTGAAGATGCATACATTAATATTATTAATAACATCTATGAAAATTCAAGTGCAAAGATTCGGCTGTTTGAAAATACAACACACATAAAAATTGGAAAGGGAGTGAAACAAGGTGACACCATATCTCCCAAGCTCTTTAATGCCACATTGGAAAATGTCTTTCAATCACTGAACTGGGAAAACAAGGGGATAAAGATTAATGGAGATTATCTAACTCACCTTTGTTTTGCTGATGACGTAGTCATTTTTGCAACTACCCCATCAGAGCTGCAGAGTATGATCCAGGAACTTGCTGACAAGAGTAAAGAAGTGGGATTAAAAATGAACTTTCAGAAGACAAAAGTGATGTACAATGCTTTTACAAGAAATGAAGATTTATCTATTGATATGGAAAAGTTGGAGATAACCGATACCTACATTTATCTTATGTTAAGTGAGGGCCACATGGATGAAGAAATTAATTGGGGTATAAAACTTCCCTGGAGAGCTTTTGGAAGAAACAGCATAATTTTCAAGAGCAATATGCCATTATGTCTTAAAAGAAAAGTGTTTGATCAATGCATCCTTCCAGTGCTTACATATGGTGCAGAGATGTGGACCTTAACTAAAAAGACATACAAAGGCTGCAGACAACTCAAAGCAGCATGGAGAGGTGCATGCTTGGTGTAACCAGAAGAGATAAGAAGAGGAACTCGTGGATCCAAAAAATGACAAGAGTGGAAGACATCATGATCAGAGTTAAATCCCTGAAATGGCAATGGGCTGGACATACTGCCAGAAGAACAGACCATCGATGGACAGCCGAAATTTTAGATTGGATTCCAAGGGACAGGAAAAGACCCAGAAGAAGACCACATGGGAGATGGGTGGATGAAATTCGAAAGTATGCGGGAATAACATGGAGGAGACTGGCACAAGACAGACCATTGTGGAAGAAACTTGGGCAGACCTTCGTCCAGCAGTGGATTGATAATGGTTGCCAATGATGGTGATGATGATTATGATATACTCCAAATAGATGTGTTTCATATTATTATGTTGAGGCCTGAGGCTTGACCATAGAGATGTATGTACCATATATAAGTGAAGGAAAAATCACATATCCTAAATCTTAATTTTTCTGCACCATATTAGTAAAAAAGTATATCTTAAAGTGTGCCTTCATATATTTTTTTTTACATTCATCTTTTTTTATAGCCACTGGTTTTCTTTTTCTCTTTTATGTAGTCTGCTGCCATTTCCACTCTCAGTATTCTTACATTTCATCTTCACATTTTTCTCTGTCATTAAAATAATGAGAAATTGAATGTTTTGGTAAGAAGCTTAATATATTGCTGATCTTTATCTAAGAATTTTATTTTTCCATCTCACATTAAATTCTACTCACTAAGTATGCTAGCAAATGTTAACTAGGTTCAACATTTGTATCTCCTGATGCTCCTGTACACACCAAATGTGGTGAAGGTGATGTGAATGACAGGTTAAAACAAACAATCGTGCATAAGACGGCAACCTTATTTTATGACTAACTGAGCACGAACGTTTCATCTATTTTAATTTGTATCTCCTCAAATGTTAGCAAGCTAAGTTTTTAGATGATGGACTTGTTTATAGAATTGATCCAAGTGCCTGAGATGACACTAGATGTTCCCATATGTGCTTGATTACATCAAACAGTACTGTACCTGGAGACACAGGTTTTTTTTCTATATATATATATGGCTGTTAAAAGGGCATTTTGTGTGTAGGAGGAGAGAAAAAAAAAGTTTTTTTTTTTTTTTTTCTTTATCTGAAGAGAAAGCTGCGTTTCATTTCTTATGAATACAACATGACAGCTGCAGATGTATGAAGGAAATCCTTACCTCTAGTCATTAAACCTTGAAAAATAAAATAAAAAGTCCTTACTTCCCTGGTAAAGAATCATAAATACTGTGGCTTCATTGATCTCACTGCTTCTGGATTTGGGGTATGTCTGAATTGTGGGCATGGGGATCCCTTAAAGACTGCTTCCTTACTGAAGGCGCAAAGGAATTGGGCCAACAAGGGAAGATTGGCTGGGCTAGAGGTAGTCACTGAGATCGATAAAGCCATGATATTCATTATTCTTTACCTGGAAAGTAAGGATTCCCAGGTAGCTAGCTACCAGAGCAGTTATCATGTTGTGTTCCTAGGTGGTTATTTTTCTCTCATGTTTTTAAGAAGAAACATTTTATTGCTCCTCCAATACACAAAACATTCTTTAAAGTCTTTGGGTGGTAAAATCTATTTCATGGATAGGAGTTGTCCTGAAATTCCTGATTTTTCTTTTTTATGTCCTGAAAGTCCTTAGTTTTTACTGTTTTTCATGCGTAGGAGTTATCCTAAAATTCCTGATATTCCTTGTTTTTCTTTTTTATGTTTTGAAAGTCCTTAGTTTTTTACTGTTTTGTCCTGAAATTTTAAAATAATAATTTACTTTTGAAATTTGACCTCTTTTTTTTTTTTTAATCAAAAGTAGCTGCATTCAGCAGTAGTGAAAATAATGAACTTATCCTGAGTTAGAATGTTATGACTACCACTTGCAACCCTTCTCACACCCTCTCCTCTACAGCTATAACAGGCAACAATAGCTCTCACCACTAAAAATTTCAGCATTTCTAATGGGCAAAGAATGGTTGTTAGTTTTCAAAAAACATGATGCCCCAAGGCATAATAGCATTGATTCTCTAAATCTCCGAAAAAATATTTTATGCATAATTCAATGAGTTTTCATTGGATTCAAATGAAATTTGCAGGGTAAGCTATACCAAGTAATGGCATCTAAAAAAATAAAAATGTAGATGTGAATATCTGTAAGTACTGGCCCAAGGTTGCTGACATTAAAGATTCTGCTGGTGCATTCAAATCAGATTCTTTATTTGCCTATATTAAAGCCTGTCTAACACTTTCACATGGGGATGCACAGCCTGATAGGGGAATTTTTCAAATTAAGTGTATTGTTACGAAGGAAAGGGTTTCTCTTTTAGGTTCATGTATCTGCTCCATATATTGGTGTATAAAATGCAATCCGATTGCATGAAAACTCTGTTCATTCAATTCTAGTTACTAAGAGCTTTTGAATTGTGTGAAGCAGTCCTGTGCACTATATGCCTTAGAACAACAATAAGATAAAGAAAATAACCAAAAAGAAAAAATTGGAAGTCAGAAGAAAAATTCATTGAAAAATTAGAATGAAAAACAAAACAAAACAAAAGAAAACGGAACATGCATAACTTGAAGAACAAATAGCTTATTTATTGAATATAGATATGTACTTGTTGACTGAATCGATATATTGCATAAGCTTTTGGTTGAAACTTCAAAAAAATTAGACAGTGGTGTTAAAGAAAACAATATGGGAGAAGTTAGAGTTGCCCAGATGATGATACATTGTATTAGCTCTTGGTTGAGCAACTAACAAAATTACAAAGAAACTAAGTGATATTTGCCAAGTAATATCCAAATTTCGAAGAAAACTTTTAGAGCCACAATAAAATGTATCACTGTAATCATAGTTTATAGGTTGTTGCCTTCCTTCGATCAACTTATCTAAAATTCTGTTGAAAATCTGTGATATCCCATTCTTTGTAATTTTAAAGTGTAGTTTAAGAATATTTATTTTTGACATGATCTTTTCTCATATTAACTAACGTAGTGAAAAATATGATCACATAAAATAATTTTGTACATACAAAATTTCTGTGTTCCAGATTATGATTGTATGCAGCCCACATTGTGTGTCTTAAAATTAAAGAAAAATCTTGTGCTCAATTCATTTTTTTTTGTCACTCCTTGCCTTGCTATTTTTTCAGGTATGGTATCACATGATCTGAGTGAGCATATATGACATCTAGTGTATCTGGCAATGTTTCTTCTATAAATGAGCTGAATGATAATTTCCAGTACTATAATTTGTTACCTTTTAACCTATGCGTATGGTTCCCTCATTTGTAAATGTGAATGGACCCTTGAAAATTGTTTGTTATAAACAACCAGATATTATTTTTCTTGGGGAACTTAATATAAATTCATAATACACTACTATTTGTGAAAATTGCAACACCTAGAATGAATCATGCTTTTCAAATGAAATTTACATCACAGATTTCTCATGTTACAGGAGGTAACTGATTACACTTGTAGAGCTATACAAGATTTTTTTCACTTCAAAACTCAGTAGCGTGTGAAGCCACCTCGAACAAGATAACAGCCTCTATACAACATGGCATTGAATGGAAGAGATTTTTGATATCGTCCTGGATAATAACCTGCCAGGCTGCTTTTATGTGAGACTAGAGTTGATTTGTGGTGACTGGGGAAGGCGCTTGACAGGGTAGTCACTTAGCTACCATGTCCGAGACATGTTTGATTGGGAGGCATATCTGGCGAACATGCAGGCCAGGGAAGAAGCGGTATCTGCTGTACGTGGAAGAGGTATTGGACATTCTGGGCCATAGCAGCCGAGCATTATCCTGCTGGAATATAGCACCAGGACAACTCTGAAGGAAGGGTATCACCTCTGCCTCTGAAACATCCCTGATATATCTCTGGCTGTTGAGGGTTCCCTCAATTCGTATCACGCAAGATTGTGAATTGAACCCAATGGCGCCCCAAACCAGGACACTTGGTGTTGGACCAGTATGATGCTGCAAGGTGCTGTCTTTGAACACATATGCGACCATCATGGTGCATCAAGTTGAATCATGACTCAAAACAGAACATGACCTGTTGCCAATCGGTGTGCCAATATCTGTGTTCGAGGCCTCATTGCAGCCAGCCCCATCTGTGGCTGAGGGTCATAGGAATGTACAGCAATGGGCTGCTTACCACAGGACTGTTAGTGACCAGTCCTTTGTTAAGCAGACAATGTCAAAGTGTGTGGAGGATAAAGGCTGACCTTTGACTGTGAGTGCTGTGCTGCCACAGTGGATGTTACAGTGTGATTGGTCACTGCCATGTGGTAGAAGTGTCTGTCATTGTGTGCAGTCATACAAGTTTGCTGTCCATTTCCCAGATTTCTGTGCATCCAAGCCTCATCTGTCCACTGATGCCACATTCACATCACTGTTCTGACATTCCATCTCATACGAGTGGCAGTTTCATGGTAGGAAAATCCAGCTTCTCTCATCCCAACAATTTTTCCTCTCTCAAAGTCTATCAGGTGCTCATAACACGGTCTTCTTCAATGACGGGGCATAGTGAGACGTAAGAAACCCCCTTTCAATTAAATCTCTTCACTGATTGTAACATCTCATTTGAGCCAGCTCTTTATACCCAAGACTGGACAGTTTAGAGGGCACTGCTCCAAAACCACATGTGCATTTCACTGACATTTTAATCATTTGCATGTCACAACCTGTTGTATATATCCTGTAAGTTTCAAGCTAATACCAGCAGTTCTTCATAGTCTTCACAGTAGTGTACTAAGCTTTAAAACTTTGTGATTCTTTTTGCCAAATTCTTGTTTTTCTTCCAAAATTAAAGATTTAAATTTTCTTTAATTAAAATATAACAATAGGCTGATAGATCCATTGTGCTTTATAATATGAAACTGAAATGAATGTAAAATTTCTAATTTGAGAAATAAATTCAGAAAATATTTTACTGATATTAGATCTCCCTTGTGCTACTTGCTGGAAGAATTTGGCACACAGTCTTTCAAAAGTATATTGCTTCATTCTTCTATTTATTCTTCAAAAAAATTTTTGCCATTGCTTGCCAGATTTTTTCTAATATTTTATGCTGTTAAAAATTTCTTTAAGTGTAAAAATATACAATATGGTATGACTTAAGAAAACACTAGTTAAAACTCCTTAGATCTTTAAAAAAAATAACTTCATTTCATATTTGAGTTAGGGATGTTCTTGATGTTGTTAAGTTTTCGTGTCACCATTATATTCAGAGTAAAGGGAAAATTAGGCCTTGTTGCAATTCCTAGTTTTCCCCTGCAGTGCTATAAAATTCTTTCCTTACAGTTGATTCGCTTTATATACTATATACTTGCATTTTGAGCTTTGTTTTGCTCATGCCTTTACATCATTTGAAGGCATTGTTGGCCGCGCTAGTGGCACAGTGGTCTAAGCGCTGGCTTATGACCATTCATCCGAGAAGGGTCCAGATTCGAATTCCGGTGAGGTATGGATTTTGTGTTTGTCTTACAGCACTGACTCTCTCCCTTCCCTGGAACCAGTGGCCCTAAAGGAGGGATGGGCAACTGCTTATAGCCCATTAAGTTACTCACGGTGGTCTTTAAACCTTCAATAAAAAAAAAATCCATTGTTGGCACATCGGTTGTTCCATTTTTTCAGAGTCTAGTCATTGCCTCCACACGTTTTTTTTTTTTTTTTTTTCTGCTGCCATATGGTTTAATTATCTGCTGTCAAAAGTTCTCATGTCACAACTATTTCCAGATAAGTTTTATATCTTTCTTTGTGGTGGTAGAGGGGGTCGCTATTCTTGTTCTAATGACAGCCTCTGTGTCATTAGTAATAATAAGTTTAAAAAAAAGCCATTAGTAATAATAAGTTAAAAAAAATGTGTAACTTTTAAAGTTTTCAACAGATTTGAATGAAATTTAAATCTGAGCATTATTTTAACATGTATTGGTCTTTGTTAAAATTGCATTCAGTTATTTTAAAAATTGGAGAAATTTTAGTATAGAAAATTTTACCCCAGTCCTGTTGCTGGCATAAGATCAAGCATTTGCCTGAACCACGGAAGGTGTGTGATTGATTGACAGACAGAGATGATTGCAACTCATCAGCTCGTTGGCTTTTGAACTTTCAGGCTATGACTGACCCCTTTTTGGTGGTAGAGGGGGTTGCCATTCTTGTTCTAATAACAGCCTCTGTGTCATAGAATGTTCACTGGGCTACTAAATTTGAAGTTTTTCACTAAAGTTTTATGAATACTGTTGTCTCTTTTCTGTGTGAAATAATATGTTTAATGTATTCAAAGTCTGGTATTTTTTATTTTCTAAATATTATTATATTGGAAACCAATTATAATATTCCATCCTTTTGCCCATCATGTGATATGTGCTCATATCTTAATTTTTCAGATATCACTTAATTCAGTTTATGATTTATATTATGTTTATTATGTTTATGATTGTTGTGCCATGCACATTGATACAATTTTATGCCAAATATGATTTGAATCTAATTTCTACATCAACTGTTTTTTATCTCATTTCTTATTTCAGTTATATTTTGTATTTCTATTTTACATCAAACGCAGTTTGCAATATGTTACTATTCTAAGACTTCCTGTTGTTCTTTCATTTTCAAATCTCTAGAAGAAATGCATTCCCAGAAAGATCTTTTCGGACTTCTCCTTTTTCTGCCATAGAACTGATGCCCCATGGATCAGTTTGCTGTATGCAAGTTACTGTTACAGGAATCCTGTTTTAGCTGTATTTGCTGCATCATATCCTGTATGTACACATAAATATATTTTACACTTTGTTGTTTTAGCACATGCATAAGAAACATACATATTATGACACATATCCCTAGGGACAGTCTCATGGTTAAACGTGCTTCTAATTGAACAATAAAATATCAAGGTATTGCATACCTAATATTGGAATGTATATCACACGTTATATGCTCAGTGAGCCATGTGCCTCTCACCCAGAGAGAGGCCTAACTATGCAACAAGTCTTAGTTAATTAAAAATATTTACAAATAAAACATTTTAGTTAAAATATTAATGTACAATCAAGCATTCACTCATTATAATACTCATACATTTAAAACTATCTATTAATTAAAACATATCTCATTCGAAACGGCTAATATTCATCGGGTCGGTAAAAATATTTTTAACTAACTAAGACTTGTTGCATAGTTAGGCCTCTCTCGGGTAGGAGGCACGTGGCTCACTGAGCATATAACGTGTGATATTCATTCGAATATTAGGTACGCAATACCTTGATATTTTATTGTTCACATGCATAAGAATTTTATAAGTTTTCTTAAGCATTGTGAACTTTAATACAACATAATTTAATTTAAAAATAATGTCATACGATTTTAGGTTTTGAAACATATGAACCATAGGGCTAGGTTTAAAAAAATTTTAAATATGTTTTTGATAAATCCAGAATGAACTTCCATCCTGTATTATATGCCTATTTGGTATGCTTTTTAAATTTTGATATTGAAAATGTGTGATGTTTTATTAATTTGCTGTTGATGTTGAAAAAAATATGAGAGTAATGAATGTGATGATATGTGCTAGAAGTGCAGTAGTGTGTAATGTGCAGATACCCTCAGATTTCTCACATTTCAGACATCCCACATACAATGTTACAGAGGTACTTCAAGGTTTCTTAAATCACTTACTCAAGGCTTTACCCAGATTTATTCCTTTGGTTCTAGTACCAGTTGAAGAAATTTTGTTTAATCTTCTTTCCCTCAGTGTATAGAAGGATATGTTCTTCTATACATTGAAAACAGGCCTTGACTAAAACCAAGAGGCCAGAAATGTCTGTAACAATCCAAAGGAACTCAGAGGGAAGGAAGATTAAACAAATTTCTTCAACTGGAACTAGAACCACAGTTTTCTTAAACAAGTTCTCATTAAATATTGAAAAGAATTCACACATTGTCACTGGAAGTAATTCAACAGAAATTTAAATAACAGAATATTCTGTTGCTTGATGTTTTTGTTCTTTTGATCTGTATTCTGAAATAGCATTGCTTTTTTATAAGTGCAGTTTGAGTAGTAGTACTCATTATACAGTCAACCCTTGATTACCACCACAATTTGTTATATTAAATTTGTGAATTATTTTTAAGAAACCAAAATTTTGTTATTAATGGTTTCTCAAAAATCATAATTAGCATTAAATTAAAAACATGTTAACTTAAGGGGGAAAATGTTGTTGTATGTTGTGTACTTAGTGCACACTAGTTTGAAGTGTCCATTTCAATTTCAGAAGATTCTGGAATGCATTAAGTGTGGAAATTTACTTTTTAACTGTAGGAAGTTAGCATTTTAATTATAAGAAAATCAATAAAAATTCATGTTATGCTACTAAAATGTTGTCAAGTGAGAATCGGTAGCATTACACAAAATCATTTTACATACCTTAGTCTCTTTTAAAAACCTCATCTATTTTCATTTGTGTTTTAGATTTCAATCCAGTTCCTTTTAGAGCACAATCCAATTTAACAAGTGTGTTTGAAATACCACCATCATGTGAGTTTGATTCAAAGAATCTTTTTAACACTTATTCGCATCTTTGATTGAATCTGTGTGTTTAACATTAAGGTTTGCCACAATTGAATCATGGTCCAAAAAAGTGGGAAGGGCATTCTCACACAGTTTGCAAGTGGCAGTACATCATCAAGTATGTTTTGTGTTGGGAATGGTAGATTGGCGCAGTAATATGCATTAGCAGTTGGCGGATGCCAAGTACACCAAGAGATGTTTTATATAAAGCATATCTAATCTATATTTTGAGGTTACTCACCTTTATTCCCCAAATCTTTTAGGAGGTTTTCGTCTCTACACATTTCCAACACGAATAAAGGTGAGTAACCTCAAAATATAGATTGTCTAAATAGCACGTGAATGATTAAGCAGCTAGATGACATTTGACATTTGCAATGCTGTATGAATATATAAAGCATATCTGTTCAGATGCAAGGGGTCTGATCAGATATGCTCTATATAAAACATTCCACGGGTGGCGGTAAATCAAAGGGTGGTACATCGAGGGTTGACTGTATAGGTATTCAGTTGAAGAAAGAAAGATTAAGTATTTCCGCGATACAGATTAATTCTTACAAGGTAAAGAAGCTATATCTTACTATTTGCTATCGCTGGTACTTAGGTTTTCTAGTGTTGTTAAGTCTCCAGAGAGGGAAAGTCACTTGGGTAAAATTTTCTCAAATTTTTATTTCGAAAATGTGTCTATAGGCAAATGATGAAATAAAAGATTAGAGGTAAGGTGTATTTATCATGTAAATTCACTGTTGTTTTCCTAGGTATTCTATCACTGTTAAACTTTGAATTCCAACGCATTTATTTCCTCTGTGTGGCACTTGAAACAATATGAGAATTTGAAAGGAAACTTGATTAAAGAAATATAATTTTAAACACTTTAAAAAATTAAAAACCATACTTGTCCATTCAGTATCTTATAGGTTCCCAGTATCCATTTCACTCTGGTGATGCATTTCAACTTTTTTCTTATACTGCCTGCATCAGAGCACAGTTTGTATCTCCCTGTACCACTTTCTGTCCAGCTACTGCTGTGTTTTGCAGGACAAATGGGCTACCTTCTCATTAATACATCTTTTATATCACCTCTACCAGTGTGTATTTTCTTCATTCATGAAGTGTTCTGATTGGTTGTTTGTTGGAAATTCAAGAAAACCATGATGTAGTGTGTCTAGTCAAGTTGACACATTATGCCCATCACAGGGGAAATTGAAACAATCAAAAGCCAAGTGTTATTTAAGGAAGCAAAAAAGAAAAAGAAAAAAAAAAGCTGAATTTCCTAAGAAATGTCAGGATAATAATGTCGCTCCAGATTTGTAAGAATCACAAATGACTGATATTTGAAGAAAAAAGTCCAAAAATCTCTAAACCATGTAAAGATAAAAAGCTGTACTTCCATACCAGAGAAACTAGTTGATAACTTTAAAACAAATGAAGGCAGACAATGGGCTGGCAGTACATAAACTTTCTCACGTACAAGGTAATGGGTTCTTGAGCTATATCATCACAGGTGCAAGGCATGGGTATCCCATGTGACTTTGGAATACAAATTCAATCAGACAGTTTCAAGCTGCAAGATCATATGCACACAAAATATACATAATATCTAAAGTATTGTTACCTGATATTGGCAAAGTATTTCGCACGTTGTTGCTCCGTGAGGCACGTGCTCACAGCCCTTTTTGTTTTTTTGGCGGGGGAGGGGCACAGGCAAGGAATTTTGCTTATTGAATTCTTGCCTAAAGTCAGAACAGTAAACTCATAAATAAGTGGTAGGCAATGCACGTAACTAACAAACTCATTAAGAAGAAGGTAGTGTAGAACACGCTAAGTTGCGTATAAAAGTTTAATGCAAATATATTTCAGCCATTACTATGACCTTCGTCAGTGCGACTACGATTGGTTTACGTTGCCAGATTGGAAAGGTAAGTTTTGTAATGGTAACTCCGGGTGACATAATGCAATGAGGGATTTCCAGATGTAAGGAACGAAAATGGGGAGCTCAGAGTTGCAGTCTTTAGAAAATAAAATTTCCAAACTTTCTCTAAACCTCAGAGCATATCGATTTGGAAAGGGGGCCAACTTTTTAGTATCGGACCAAAGTGGAATAGCAGAAGTGTCAGCCATGGTAAGAAGAGATAAGGCAGATGAAGGTTTTCCGAATTTCACATCAGATTTGTGTTCCTGAAGTCTTGAGAGAATTTTCCGGAATGAACTTCCTATGTACGCGGTTAATCCAACATTAGTCTTGATCGGAATTTTATACATTCCAGGCGAAGAAAGTGGAGGTCTTGGGTCTCTGTCATTATGGAGTATAATAGAAATTGAAGGGGAAGAACGAATGGCAAGTCTATATTCTTCTCTTTTGAAGATACTGATGAGTTTGTAGGCAGAAGGTTTGTGGTAAGGGATAGAGCCAGCAAGCCAGAAACGTTAGTTCCTTTTTTGGTGAAACAGGTTGAAGAGCAACAACTGGTTTTTCCTTAGCATTTTGAATTAATTTAGAAACCAGGAGAGGGGGAAAGCCATGTTGAGTAGTGATCAAGCGGATGTTTGCTAATTCATTTGTTAGATTAACTTCAGTGTTACAAACCAAATGAACTCGATGAATGACAGACTTGAGGGCTGACAGTTTATATTGGTGGAAGGTATGAGAATTGAAAGGAATAATGCTATTGGTAGAAACTGGTTTTTGGTAAGCAGAAGTGGAAAGAAGATTATTACATTTTAAGATGCTGACATCCAAGAAATTTATCTTGCCATCAATTTCTTCATTAATAGTGAATCTAATGGATGGGGAATTTCTCAGTGATTAAATTTGTGAGTTGCAATAGATCTTTTTAAGGATGAGGCCAGATGACAAAAATATCGTCGACATAACGGAGCCATAAGGTAGGTTGTTGGTCATGTTGCATCACTATTGATTGCTCAATATTTTGCAGGTATACTTCAGCCAAAATTGGGGAAAGAGGTGACCCTATCGGTACACCTTGGTTTTGTTGATAGCATTGATTATTAATAACGAAGAAACTGTGTTGACGAAGAGAATACAGGCAATCATACAAATCCTTGGTTAAAGTGCCGTCCATGAGGAATTGTTCTTTGAATTTATGAATGAGTAGAATGTGTGCTTCAAATTGAGCCACAGAAGGAAAAAGTGATTCAACGTCCAGGGTAAACATACTTGCATGACCATCAATGGAGTTTGGAAGTCTAGAGATCAATTCAGCAGTGGATGAGATATTGAAGGGGTGGTTATTAGTGATAATCTTGAATTTTTTGGCAAGACATTTTTCCAGGTTACAAGCAAGAGAGTGAGTATTTTTCACAAGAGGTCTAATTGGAGCATTAGCTTTGTGTAATTTAATTTGGGCAAATAATCTAGGAGAATTGTAGAAAGAAGGAGCGGAAAAATCTCCCAAGAAAACCTTTAACGACTGTAACTTATTGAGGCGATCCACAGATGATTTCAAGGTTTCCACAGGATTTTTAGGCAGAAGTTTGCAATTGGTGGAAAGGAGGAAATCATTGACTTTTTGATTAAGGGGATCCATTTCAATAATGACTGGAAAGCCGACTTTATCAGCCATACATACAGCTAAATTATTAGCTTTTAGGAACTGTTTAATTTCAAGAGCCTCGAGGCAAACTTAGTATTAGTGACAGAACTTGAGTGTGCTTGCTTAATAAAGATGGCAGCAGCCTGAGTACATATTTTATGCTGAGCATCGGAAGTGGTGTTATGAATAGCAGATTCAAGCAAGGGGATGGAGCTCTTGAAAATTAAACAGTTCCTAAAAGCTAATAATTTAGCTGAATGTATGGCTGATAAAGTCGGCCTTCCGACTTTATCAGCCATACATATTCAGCTAAATTACAAAAACTGGCACCCAGTTATGATAAATGCCTCAATAATGGTGGAAAATACATAGAAAAATAGTTTAAATTATGGCAAATCTGATAAAAATAACATTTTTTGCAAATACATTCTCATTTAATTTTAATAGCCAAACGATACCTACTTTCTGAATATGACTTGTAGTTTACATCTGTTACCAGTTTAGACAATATGAGATCTGTTCTGCTTTGTGTATCCTGTTGCCCAACACCATATTAAGCTTTCCTACCTTGTCAATTATCCCACACAAATGCACTCACTCATCAGGTGAAAGAGGTATGTCTCTGAAACTTGTTTGTAACTCGAACTAATATTTACCATGAGAAATAAATGTCAGTTACAAACAAAACTTATTTTACCTTTCTTAAGTTGAAGACTTAGCATATATAATCTTTACTTTCTCTCCTGAGCTCTCTATTTCCTATCAACAACAAACCTGGAAGGAAGTGAAGCATTAATAGCAGGCATTGATAGTCATCTAAAGACCAACAATGTCTTCAAGGAAATAAAGAACTCAAGAGAAAAAGTGAAGTCTTCAACTAAAGCAAACTTAAAAGTATCTCTGATTAAAGCCAGTAAATCTAACTTTCTAATTTCTTAAGTATTTTGTTTATATTGAAAACTACACTTTAGGGGGAAAACTTTATGGCCACTACCTAGTATTGTATAGGTCTTCTGCAAGCCATCACCACTGCAGTCAGTGTGATGATGCATCGATTCCACAAGCCCCTGGAAGGTGTACTCTGGTATTATATGCTATATCCATATTTAGTTTTGCACATAACTCATCTGGCATCCATGGTGGAGCATCTATATGCCACAGCTGCTGCTTCATATGGTCCCAAATATGTTCATTTGGGTTCATGTGGGCAACATGAGCAGCCATGGGAAAACATGGGAGTCATCATTGTGTTCCTTGAACCAGACCTTGATGATACATGCCTTATGACATGGCACTTTTTCCTTTTGGAACACCCCATCTCAGTCTGGAAACACTGTCAACATAAATGGATGAGCCTGGTCTGTAGTAATGGACAAGTACATAGTGGCATTCAACTGCCCATCTACCATTGTCAGTGAACCGAGAGTGTCCCAGGAAAACATTCCCCAGAGCAATTACACCCCTGCCTGCTGCTTGTATGTACCTGTAGGGTCATTGCATCTTGTACCATCCTCTCCACTGCTGTTCACCTTGCCCTCCACTTATCACCGATCTCCACTTGATGCAGTGGGATACTTGATTCATGAGAGAAGACAACTTTCTTCCAATCTAGCATGGTCCATTCCCAATATCTTCTGGCAAACTCCAATCATTGTTTCTGATGATGTGCTGTGGTAAGAGGTGATGTGGTCTTGCATTTACCCTGTGGGCCCATGTGCTAGAGGGATCATTGGAGAGGCTATATTTCTCTGTGCTCCCTAGTTGCAGACCATTGTCAGCTGTGCTAGGTAGCACACCTATTGTTCCAGACAATACAGCCGAGCTGACTATTCCTATGCTTTGCCTACCTGTTGTTCCAGACAATACAGCCAATCAATACCCACCTGCCAGTTATGTGTTGCACCTTTTTCCTTCCACTGTGGACACACTTTAACTATGGCAGCCCATGAATAGCCAACAAAGTTTTCCATTTCTTGGATACCATTCTATATCTAATGATCATTCTCTTTTCCAAGGGGCTCAATTCTCGTCCCTCACCCATTACAACCACTGTTTTATCTCTGACTGATATTGTATATAAGCAAAAATATGAGGATTCTATTTAGATTTTCTGTTTCAAGTTTTCCCACGTGAGGTATTAGTTTATTGGGTCAGTGTGTCTATTTTATTTTAAGTTGTGACATTAATTTAGTGAACATTTTATGGATAATGTGTTATTCATTTTGATTGATTAGTTCTTATCTACACTATTCAGTTTCCTGTAGATCATGTATGTATTTTACGCATTTCTCCTATTTTTTCTTATTTCCTTTCCAAATGATTTTGTTGCTAGAAAAAAAACAATATCTTTATTTCATGTGTTTTGATTTTTTACAAATTTCTAGGAAGCAGAACTTTTGAGCTGTTTTGCTACTTGGCTGTCCACTATTGTGGTATCTAAAGTTAATCATATGAAGTGCCAAGAGTTGGATGATCCCATGAAAATTGCATCATGTTGGACAGTCTCAGACTTGAAGTTCCTCATCATTAACTTAATCAGGGAAAATAGAATCATTTTACTGTTGCAAGGAATAAGAGTGTTCCTACCTGTAAGTACATTCTCTTGAATTAAGTTTAAGTAAACATGCTTATGTGGAAAACTAAGTGAAAAAAATTGCCCCATCATTGCAATACTCTGTTGTGCTGCATGAATCATTAAAATTGTGAAGGCCATGCATAAGGGTGGCTTATTTATCGCTATGTGGGACATGAAACCTCGTGACTTAATTTCATGTTTTAACTCTCTTCTACCTCTTGACTTTGTGTTCAATGTTTACTAAAACAGTGAAGCAGTTGTGTTCATTAAAAAAAGTGAACCACAGTAATTCCCAAAAAGAAGTTAAAATTAGGACAAGCTGCCAATGGTAACTGATAACTCTGGTACAGTTGGTAAATTTTGAGCAAAGCTATTGCAAAATCTAAGCTCATTAAGGCATCTATTATAAAAAATTCTAAAAAATGAACGCATAAAATTTATAACTTCCAGAACAAAAGTATGAAACATTCTAAAAAGAAATGCCTAAAATTTATCATGAACTACTTTCCTTCACGCCTTCACGTTGGTTGCAATCAGGTTGCATGTAAACAAAGCAGAAAGACACACTCAGGTCGGGAATGACATTTTTCATTTTGTAGACAGACAGACACACACACACATACATAAAATTCCTTTATTATTATTATAGGTTAAGCAAGTGTTGAGCTAACAGATGGTGTCTTTCCATTTCTTCGTTTTTCAATTCAAACGATTTTTTTAAATTAATGCTAGTGAGCCGACTTTCGTAAAATGGTTCAAGTAAAAGGCAATCTAGTTGTAATTAAAATTCCTCAATGACACGAAATTTTGGGAATTGGAAGGCATCAAAACCTGACCATGGACGATGTCCAATCGCATGCCAAAAATCATGGTGATCGAATGTGTCACGTCATAGCTATGCCCGAACAACTAATTGTCCCGATTCTCGTATAGAGAGCGGATTTTTTCAATTATCGTTAAAATTGGTCAGTTTTTTAATGGTCGTTATTTTTATAAGCCACAACCAATCACCATGATACCAACCCCGTGTCACTCACCATGTACCTTCCTTTCTCTGTGGCAAGTGTCACCGCGATCGATTGAAGATCTTTGGAGGAGATAGGTAACAAACAACCCCTTCTCAAAACCCGGAAAAAAACCCCTGAAAATGCAAGTTTTTGGACGATTATTCCTCAATGACACGGAATTTCTGGAATCGAAAGGCATCAAAACCTGACCATGGACGATGTCCAATCGCATGCAAAAAATCACGATGATCGGATGTGTCATCTCGTACCTATGCCCGAACAACTAATTGTCTCGAGTCTCGTAAAGAGAGCTCTGCTTGGCCTTCAGCCTCGCTTCACTCAACAAATTCTAAAATAGAAATGTAAAATTTATGACTTCCAGAACAAAAGTATGAAACATTCTAAAAAGAAATGCCTAAAATTTATCATGAACTACTTTCCTTCACACATTCACGTTGGTTGTGATCAGGTTGCATGTAAACAAAGTGGAAAGACAGACTCAGATCGAAAACCACGTTTTTCATTTTGTATCGCAAAAGACAGACACACACTCACATACACAAACTTGCTTTTATTATTATAGATTAAGCAAGTTTTGAACGAACAGACAGGATCTTTCAATTTCTTCGTTTTTCAATTCAAACGATTTTTTTTAATTAATGCTAGTGAGCCGACTTTCGTCAAACTGTTCAAGTAAAAGGCCATCTAGTTTTAATTGAAATTCCTCAATGACGCAGAATTTCAGGAATTTGAAGGTGTCAAAATCTGACCATGGACGATGTCCAATCGCATGCCAAACATCACGGTGACTGGATGTGTCATGTCGTACCTATGCCCGAACAACTAATTGTCCTGAGTCTTGTATAGAGTTTTGGTTTCAGTTTCAAAGCATTAAGGCAAAATTCCTACCTTGCAATGACTTTAGATATCCTCGGCTAGTCAGCTTTCGTGCAGTGAAGGAGATGCAGCTAGATAAGAAATAATTTATTTACAACTGTCAACATCACAGGACACACACACAATCCAAACAGAAGCAAAACGCTATATAATTCGGGAAACCGTTACGATCTTTTCGATTCTCTGCTATACAGTTTACTTGAGTTGAGTTCACATATATAGTTCAGTTCACTTGAGTTCAAAATACAATGGTGTCACTCGCAACATAGCGGGTTTTTTCAATTTTTATTAAAATTGGTTGTTTTTTAATTGTTATTATTTTTATACGACATGACGAATCCCCATGTTACCAACCCCATGTCACTCACCATGTTCTTCCCTTTCTCCGTGGCAAGTGTCACCGCCATCGGCTGTAAATCTTTGTAGGAGATAGGTAACAAATGACCCCTTCTCAAAACCCGGAAAAACCCCTAAAAATGCAAGTTTTTGGACAATTATTCCTCAATGACGTGGAATTTCGGGAATCGGAAGGTGTTAAAACCTGACCATGGACGATGTCCAATCGCATGCAAAAAATCATGGTGGTCGGATGTGTCATCTCGTACCTATGCCTGAACAACTAATTGTCTCGAGTCTTATGAGAGAGCTCCGCTTAATAACTAAATAATTTTGTGGCATCACAAGGTTAAAACATTTAGGACTGACTGTTGCAAAGCACGGGATATTGCACAAAGCAAATGTTAAGAAATGTTGGAATATTGCACAAAGCAAATGTTAGGAAAAGGAAGGAAATTTAGAACATTGCTCGTTCCAGTTATTAAAGATAAAAAATTAAGTCTCAAGAGGGATATCCTCTGGAAAGTATGTTTTTCACCATTGATAACTTATAGTTGCACTATCTGAGCAATCTGTGCAAAACCTTTCAGGGGAAAAAAATGGCTTTCAAAACATGCTTGTGTGTCAGTTTGCAGGTCACCGCACATACACTGTGAATCATGAAGTTTGACAGATGCTACAAATAAATTCAATGGAGTTTACCATGTAAGAATAAAAAAAGAATTATTATGAAAGAACCAAAATATATCTCAACCACTGGTGAAGAAGCAATAAACTGTGATATTAGTGAAAGCAAAAATATCAAAAAGACCAAAATATATACAGTAGACTCTCAGCTATCTGACTCCCGAGTACTCGACCTCCGGCCTATCCGACCTGCCAAAAAAAAAAAAAAAAAAAGTCATGCTGAGCAATTTCCCACCATGCAGCTGTGTACTATTGCTTAAAGTATTTGAAAGTGCTTACGTGCGTGAATCACTAGCCGCCAATACGCCATTTGATTCATGTCGTGACAAGAAATGAACGTGTAGCAAGTGCACCATCAGTCTGTATCCAGAAGTCCGTCTATACGGTTTAGTCGTTTGTGGATTGTTAATTTATGTTATGAAATATGTATACAGTCCAGTGTATTGTTGGTGGCATTTATTTTTAAGTAAAATATGGGTGACAAACAAAAGAAAGTGGTAGCAACTTTGGAAGAAAAACTGCAAGCAATAAAACGAATGGATTCTGGTGAATCAGCAAAGAAAATTGCATTGGAGTTAGGAGTTGGAAAAACTACTGTGGGTGATTGGCGAAGAAATCACGCAGAGATTGAAAAATGGTGTTTCTAAGCAAGCAAGTGGCAGCGGTGTGAAAGTTAGAAAAACTATGCCAAAAGGCAAACATGTGGAAGTTGAAGAGGCTTTATATCTATGGTATGAAAATGTGAGGGGGAAAGGGATGACGGTTTCAGGTCCCTTGCTCCAAGAAAAAGCAATTCAGTTTAAAAAACAGATCGAAGGAGACGATGGTGAATTTACTGCCAGTGACGGGTGGTTTAATCGCTGGAAGAAACGTTTTGGTGTTCGACAGATGACGATTAGCGGTGAAGCTTTGTCTGCAAACAATGACCCTGTCTCTGACTTTAAAAAACACCTTTTTGACTTCCTTGGTGAGGAAGATATTTCCGGAGAACAATTGTGCAACTGTGATGAGACGGGGTTGAATTACCGGATGTTGCCGTCTAAAACTAGTAGCGTCTAAACAGGAAAAGGCCACACCAGGGTTCAAGAAGAATAAGGACTGCGTTACAGTTTTAGCTTGTAGTAACGCAACCAGAAACCATAAGTTGAGACTGACCTTGATTGGAAAATCTCGCAATCCTAGAGCTTTTAAAAATCTTAAAGATTTTAATTCTTTGCCCCTGTACTATACCCTCCAAAAAAAGGCGTGGATGACTGGAGAAATTTTCAAAAAATGGTTTGAACAGTAATTTGTGCCAAAAGTTGAGAAACATTTAGCTGATAACAATTTACCAAGGAAAGCAATCCTAGTTTTGGATAACGCTCCTTCGCATCTAGCAAATGACCAATTAAAAGATGGAGAGATAAAAGTTTTGTTTTTGCCTGCAAATGTTACATCTGTATGTCAGCCAATGGATCAGGGAGTGCTGGAAGCTTTGAAAAAGAAATATCAATGTAGGCTACTAAGCAATATCATAGTGGCCATTGATAACAATACAGAAGTTGCAGGCACATTAAAGTCAGTTGGCATGCTTGATGTTATCAGATGGGTATCCGAAGCATGGGATGAAATTTCATCTGTAACACTTGTGCGATCATAGAAAATTTTGCTAGTGATAAGTGGGAAGAGATAGAAGAGCAATGTGATGTGGAAAATGCAACTGATAACACTGAGATTGTTTCGCTGTTAGAAAAAGTTCCCAGATGTGAGGAATCTTTATTGAAAGATATCACAGAATGGATGGCAAATGACAAAATCGAAGAAACTACAGATGATGAACCCTCAGATCGTATAACCGACTCCGAAGGCCTGAAGGCGATTGAGGCAGCGCTGGAGTATATTGGCCAACAAGAGGCAACACCAGCAGATATCATATGTTTACGTAAGTGGAAGGACATATCAGCAAGGAAATTAGTGCGAGGAAAGAAGCAGATCTGGATTGCAGACTTTTTTAAGCCTTAGGCAATGTAGTTTTAGGTTATAATATTTTGGTTTATATTAACAGATGATTTGACTGAAAACTTTCTTTTAAATGAAAACTCATAGTAAAATTTATTCCACTTATTGTTCATTACACATTTCGTTTTGTTCTTCAAATAAATGTTTCGTGAAAGGTACGTATGCATTTTTATTTCGTTTCCTTCTAATTCAGTAATTACTGTACATCGTTAATAAGGACAAATTAATATGACGTAACTCCAAATAGCAACAAGTACATACTGTACATTATGTTCAGCGCAATAGGGTGGCGGTCATTAAACTTGCAGGGGCTGATTGATATGCCTATGGCTCCAGCGTATCTGACTTTTATGCTATACGACCCGGCCGACCGCCACATTAGGTTGGATAGCCGAGAGTCTACTGTACTAGAAAATATTCTAAAAAAAAAACCCTCTAAAAGCAGTAGAGATGTATGTTAGCACATAATTCAGTGTTAAAGATCTATTTATACCTCCATAAATGAAAAGTAAGAATTCTTTCCATTTTACTAATTAGTTACCCTGTTAATTTTAAGAACTGCAGCAAGCAAGAAGTTTTACCTAAATTATTTTTTTTAATTTACTGGTTTTTGCTCAGTTTTTGTGATTAGGGAATAAACACTATTAATTCTTCTCAACCAATGTGAGTTCAGATCCTTTATCGAGTGAGCTGAAAACACTTGTGAAGTGTGGACTTCATAAAAGAAATTACTTGCAGGTTATATTGTGGATGTTTGGCTTGGTTTTCAGTGTCGTGACTTACTCAGCAGATGTTTTGTGCTTTTCTTCTTGGCTGACATTTGGTTCTAGACAGTGTATGTATTGAACAGTTCAATATACAGATATATGTATAGGTACAACCTTGTAGCTTCATTTCTTAATGGTAAATTGTATGCCCCATAACTTCATTTTTTTGAGCAATTTACCTTAAACCATTTTCTATCAGAGCATCCTCTCACACTTTTTACTGATTTGTTCTCCTCCAATGCAAAAATCGTGTTTGGAAGTAGAGAAATTGAACTTTAAACCTACCCAGGGTTGTGATAAAGTCAAAAGTCAAAGACTTTGTGTTCTATACAGATGTATTAAATATCATGGAAATTAATTCAGCTTAAATTTATAAACATATTGTGTTTTGAAGCACCTCGTTTTGGGCATATATATGTACATATTTCTCGATGTATCGAGAGGAAAAAACATGTTTGAAACGTATTCGTCTTTTAATATCCATTTAATGTAATGGTTTAACTGTTGCAACTTTTTACATGTTACTTTTCTTTTGTGTTAAATGCATTTCTCAATTGGAAATTATTATAATTACTGCAAGAAATTAGATAGGCAAAGTTTGTTACATACTTTTTTGCTTGTAATAGTTGTTGGTCTAGTTGTGGTTGTGTTATTCTTCACTCGATTCTTGAGTTTAAACATTCTAAAAACAGTTGTTACATTCTTCACGGAGGTGTGAATGTAACATTTCTAACATTCTTCATAGTTAGTGTGGACTGCAGAAGGAACAGATGATTCAAAGTCCCAGAAGATGGCAACCAAGTTTGCCGAAATGCATCGGACAATACAGCCAAGAAGTCCAGCGATGTTTTTGGTGATTTTCGTTTTTTTTGTGCGGAAATTTTTGAATTATTCATGCTTGTGCATCCTGTCTTAAGGTATTTTAACGTTTCATAATTCATTTTAGTCCTTTGTGTTTCTTTTTGTCATTTACTATCCTTCTTGGAGGAATTGCGTTTTTAAACAAAGATTTTTTATGTTGGTCTAATGGATTTCCAAACCCTCTCACCTCTGTCAACCTTTCAAATTTCCAGACTTAAAAGTATTCTTGTCCAAAATAGTCTTGAAGAAAGCTCCTCCATAGTATAATCTCTCTTTTTTAACTTCACGACTAAGGAGTACGTGCACCTCCTTTAAGAATGTAACAACTGTTTTTAGAATGTTTAAACTCAAGAATCGAGTGAAGAATAACGCAACGACAACTAGACCAACAACTATTACAACCCAAAAGGTATGTAATGAACTTCGCCTATATAATTTCTTGCAGTAATTATAATAATTCCAATCGAGAAATGCATTTGACACAAAAGAAAGGTAACATGTAAAAAGTTGCAGCAGTTAAACCATTACATTAAATGGATATTAGCTAAATTATTTTGGGAATTCAAAGGCTATCAGGTACTGCCATGCATGTGATGAACTCTGAAAACTAGAAGACTTTATTTTGCTGATGCTGGAATTAAAACCATATTGCCATTGTAATTTTTCAGTTACATCAACTCAACTGGAAATTAAGTCTAATACAATTGATTGAACTGAAATCACATTGCATTAATGATTATCTTGATTGAATTAAAATCACATCCTTAATGGATTAACTTTTTGATGTTTTCAAAATTTTGATTAAAAACTGGGGTGGCCCTATGCAGTGACATAATTAAGGGGTGGCACAGAGTGATGTGTTACCCCCCCTCCCCATTTTTTTTCAAGTGCCACCCCTGTCTCCACCCACTAAAAATTGAACTTTTTTTTTTAATTATAAAAATTTATGGAGCCATTTTGTCCTATTCCTATCCAGCTGGATAGAGTAAAGGTTGTTGAAGATTGTCTGCCTGCTACATTTCTTCTATGCCACCTCCTGCAACACCTGATATTTTAAAAACTATCTTCATCACTGCTCATATGTGAAGGTAGTGTGAGGGAGTGAAGAATTGCCTGAAGAGAACTTATTCTTTAATGGCTAAAGGGGGTGGAGTAGGCATGATTAGAAAGCCATTGGTATACCATTTTGAGATCTAATGCACCCACATTTTTTAGTAATTTTGTTGTGAAACAATAAGTGCATAAATCTTGAATGCTTACATTTTGAAGCTTCATGAACATAATCTTTGGGTTTGCCTCCACAGTATGCTCTACTGGGCAACAATAGCACACATGACAGCACTGACAGCACCTAGGGCCTTTATGAATATGGGAAGCTGAGACAAATTTAAGCTTCTATGTAAACATTGTTGAGGCACCAGCTAATTATGTGTGACATTGGCCAAAAGACTCAAATTCCCTGGGGGTTTGTCCCAGAACCCTTAGGTAGAATGACCAACTGGAACTGTTAGATGTGGCCTGATCCCCAGCGCTGGCATACTTTTACGATTCCCAAGACTCAAAGAATGAATTGAAAGGACTCAAGGGTGAGATATGGTGGGACTACACTTGAGAAGGATGGTCCATCAGGGAATCGACCTGGAGCTTATAAATGGCATATGAGAAAGAGATTTTGGCTCAGTGAGTGTAAGATTGGTGTATGGAACACTAGAAGAAAAATAAATGGAAAGATGAATGATGTGATTCAAAAAAATGAATACGTATAGATCAGATGTGCTGTGTGTAAGTGAAACTAAAAACAAAGAAATTGGGATAGAAGAAGAAGAAGTGAGTGGAATGGTGAGTGTGATATAGAAACTCACACGGTGCTTTGTTTGTAGCTGTTGATTTTTAACACTTTAAGCACCTCTCATATTTGTTTGCATGTGTTTCTGTTTTGCACAGATTTTATTGTCTAGTTATGCATGATCCATTGTGGAACCCTGTTCACAAAAATCAGCTTTTACTGGTGTTGGGTATTCAGAAAATAGTACTGTTCTTTTAGTTATTATGAGATTCCTATTACTTGTGATTCATTAGTATTTTTTAGAGTGGCAATCACTATTCTCTATTATCAAAGAATTTGTTTTTGTAAGTGAAAATTATAAATGATTTGCAAGCAATGTGCAAGTCGGTCAGCATTAAGTCAAGCACATGAATACTCATGAAAGGTTTAATTGCTTGATGTGTAGAGTGAGTATTTTCATTTCCCAGTACCCACTGCTGCATTAGTTGTTGTTTTTTAAGTATTGATATGTAATTTCTTTCAAAAAGTAATTCTTACTCCTAAATTATGTAACATCTAAAGCTAGCTTAAACACTCATACAAAAACAAGTGCGTTAAATGAAAAGAAGTTGGGTGAAATTCCTCTAAAAAATCACTGGAAAGAAGAAAATTCTCTTTTTCAACATGTGTAGATTTCCAAAGTGATCGAGGTAGTTGCCTTCAATGCACAATCTTAAAAAACAAGAGTCACTCACAATACAAATTTAAATTCGTTGGCTGAATTTAAAGATTTTATTGTACACTCACTTCCAAAAGTTAAGTACGCAGAGAGAGAAGTTAATTTCCGGAAGCCAATCGGTATTGGAGAGGCTGCAATTCACCGCAGTGGTAGATGGAAGTATGCAAATATGGTAGGTAACAGTGAATCACAGTGTCTTGCTGAGAAATATGCAAAACAGGCAGTCGTATAAGAAGCCAGCACTCTGAAGGGGTACAGGAGTTGCATGCAAGTGCTGCTACAAGGTGTTGAGAACTGTCGGAGGATTTGTTTTGAAGACAGACTTGATTTTATGGCTTCCAGAAGACGATTCGAAGATTCTGAGCGCTGGCGTGCCGTCGGACGCATTGAAGCAGGACAGTCAATCACAGATGTTGCTGGTTTCTTCGGCGTGAATCATTCCGTCATTTCACGTTTATGAAACAATTTCTAACCAGCCAAACAGTTGTCCGCAGACCTGTGGCCCATCGCCCAAGGGTTACGACCCCTGCGAAAGACCGATATATTGCTGTTGTAGCCAAGCGGAATCGAAGAGCGACGTCCACATGTGTGACATCTATGGTTACGGCGGCCATTGGTAAGACGATATCTGCCACTACTGTGCGTCGAAGGCTACACATGAAGGGACTGTATGCCCGGGTACCACGGGTTTGTGTTCCTCTATCCGTCCAATCCAGAGGGGCACGATTAAAGTGGTGTCGTCAACATGTCAATTGGACTGTGTCTGATTGGGGCAACGTTATGTTCACGGATGAGTCCAGATTTGCCCTGCAACCCAATGACAAGCATGTACGGGTTTGGAGGGAAGAAGGCACACGCAATCGACCCTAGAACATCACTGAACATCATGCATTCCGAGGTGGAAGCATCATGATCTGGACAGGAATTTTGTTGGAATATTGCACCGACCTCCACATCTACAGACAGGGTTCTGTGATGGCTATACGGTGTTGGGATGAAGTCCTAGACCCCACTGTGCGATTGTATGCTGCAGCAGTTGGTCCTGCCTTTGTTTTAATGGACGATAATGCGCGTCCCCATAGAGCTGACATCGTTGACAACTACCTGGAGAGTGAGGGGATTGCGCGTATGGAGTGGCCGGCGTTCTCGCCCGACCTTAATCCCATTGAAAATCTTTGGGATGCCCTCGGCCGTGCTGTGTGTTCACGTCTCCTGCCCCCAACCACTCTCACAGCTTTGGAAACTGCTCTACAGGAGGAATGGCGATTACTGAACTCTGCGGTGGTTGATCACCTCATAAAAAGCATGGTCAGACGTTGTAAACTTTGTATGCAGATGAGGGGTGCTCACATACCCTATTATTAATTTTGGGTTCTGTTGTTTGTTGTGACTTTATTACTCACTTTGTAAATGACTCCAATTTGAAGTCATCTTATAATTTCTGAAAATTCAATATTATTTTCATCTGTCTGTATTTCTTTGTTTTGATTCATTAATAAACATATTTCCTACATTCCTGCCGCATTTCGTGTCAATCCAAGCAGTAATTCTCCCTTTTTTCACATCTTACTGCTCCGTGCTTAACTTTTGGAAGTGAGTGTATATAAGAACTTTTGGGTTTCCCTATAACCCATCATCAGATACAGCAGAAGGAATAAATTTAAATAAAGTGTAACGTGAACATAATATAGATATCAGATATGAATATGACATAATGTCACGTGGCATCAAATTGTCAAACGACGTGGCATGTATCATGAAATAAAGAAAATAAAGGAAATAGAATGCAAGTATACATAGAATACTGCATTGTAAAAATAAAGGAAGGTTAGTGGCTATAAATTGTGTTGTTCTCATCAGGAGACACAACAAAGAGCACTACAGCAGAAATCGAGATTAAGTGATTTCGTCCTCAGTTTGCCTCGTATTCGGTACTGTAAATAGTTTCCAGATTGTAGGTACAGATACTGGAACATTGTCATTACAGCATAAATGTCTCTGAGTAGCAATTACAAGGCTCTCAGTGAACAGCAATGAAGAGACAGTACTAGGTGTTACGATGATGGAAGCATCATTCCAAATTAGATAGTGCAGGCCATCGCAAACGAGTCGAGACAATGCAGAATTAAGTCTATTCTGTATGGTGTATTTATGTTCATTCAGTCTTGTTGCTAGTGTACGTTTTGTAGATCCTATATATTTACTATCTGGAGTGTCATCATCAATACTTTTTAAGGGGATGCTGTAAACGCCAAATTTGTTTAGCTTTGTTACCTGGTCTCGATCTTTTTTAATTAACTGGAAAATGTTTGTAGTACGTATTCCAAATTCCAGGTGAAAGTTTCTGCAAATGGCTTTGAGAACAGGTGTTATGGTTGAATAATAATCTATGGAACCTATATATCTACGAGGTTGTTGGTCCCTTTGGAGAGTAGTTGAGTTTTCTTGGTGGAGCTTCATAAGAGCTTTTTCTATGATAAAGGTGGGAAATCCATGGTTGAGGGTGATGTTGAAAATTTTGTTAATTTCACATTTTCGTCTGCTGAAACTAGATGAATGCGTGATGGCTCTGCGTAGAAGGAAAGAGATTGAGGAGAGTTTGTAGCTTTTTGGATGTGCTGAAGAAGCCGGGATCAATGTAGGTACAGAAGTGGGTTTCCTATATACAGAGTGTTGCAAAGTGCAAGTGACAGCATCTCGTTCAAGCATAAAATCCAGGAATGGCAATTTACCTTCACTTTCCAGTTCAATGGAGAATTTTATGGTCGGGATTTGGGATGATAAGTGTTCAGCAAAAGTTCATAGGTCAGCTGGTTCCAGTGGCGGCCCGTCAGATGAGGCAAGTGAGGCGCCACCTCACCTGAAATTCCGCAGAATGAGAAGTGAAAGAAAAAAAAACCTTCTGTCAGTAACAAAGATATAAGAACTTTGCAGGATAAATGAAACACTGAAATTCACATTGTGATTCATGAATTAGGTTAAAGAAAGGCTTTCGAGAAGAGGAATGAATCATTATTTTTGCAAAGCAGCTGCATCGTTTTAAGCGCTTAGAGGCGACCGGCTGAATCGTCTCGATGAGAAGCCGGTATTGGGAACTGGGGATCAGAGAAGAGCCCTACAGACTGAACCCCCCCCCCCCCACGGTCCGAGGTCTACCTAAAGAGGTGCCGGACTTCCAGTAAGAGAAAGGAAATTTCTGAGGCGACCCTCCATTTCGCTTAAACTGGAATCGCATCTCCGCTGTTATTGGAGAACCCAAGGATTGTGTATCCAATGGGCGCGGGAAAATGAGCAGATGACCCTTGTGAAAAGTGGTTTCACAGGCGATGACGCCGTTCGCCTCTATACGCTTTGGAATACGAAGATTTCTACGTAGCTTTAACTATTCGTCAGAGTGTATTTGAATCTAACTTTTTGTAGTGTGTTTTCAATCCTCTCTTCTGCGGGTGTTTGCTAGTTCATAGTGATGTTGAGTTTTTCTTTTTTTTATTTTGTTATTGTTACTAAACAGCATATTTTGATTTTGGTTGGAAAATATGAATGGCCCAACAAACGACGTGATTTGTGTCCTGGAAGAAATTCCTTTTAAACACTGGACAGATTATGATAAAAGGGATGTTCTCATATCTGGAAGACCGACACCTATAATAAGTTCAATATCTAAAGATAAGAAGTGCGGCAAATCGTTTTTTAGGTCTTTCAATAAATCATGGTACGAGATTTTTCCCTGGCTTTCTGGTAGCTATTACAAGCAAACTCTCTTTTGCTGGCCATGTTTACTTTTGAGCAATAAGAAAAATGTGTGGAATACAACGGGTTATTTTGATCTAAAAAACTTTTCTCGTAGTGCAAAATTGCACGAAAGCTCTAAAGAGCATAGAACTAACCACGTCGGTCTAAAACGAATGGAAAAAAACATAAACACTATTTCTGATATGCTCAAAGAAAATGCTGCTCTTCCTAAAGTCAAGTTTAATGAAAAGGTCAGACTAAATAGGCTTTTTATGGAACATATAATCGATTTAGTTGTCGTTCTAAGCAAGCAAGAACTGCCTTTTCGAGGACATGATGAATCTGTTTCCTCATTAAATAAAGGTAATTTCAAGGAAATGTTCCAAATGTTACTTCGTAGGAGCACCCCAGAATTAAAAGCATATTTTGAAGAAATACGAAGCTTATTTTCTGGACAATCTAAAACGATACAGAATGATTTAATGGAGTGTATTCATGAATATATAAAAGTCCAAATAAATACCAGATTTGAAGATATGGGAAAGCTCGAGTTTCTGCAGCTAGTTGACAGCTCAAAATACCATAGTTATTCAGAGTCATTTCCATCCAGTGCCCTTAACACTCTCAAAAAAATTTATCCAAACATTTTTACAGACACACAACGACTAAAAAACGAATTAGATTTTTTATATAATGATCACAACTTCAGGGAACTCAGTTTTCAGAAAACCTTGAAAACAATGAAAGAAAACGAGCTGAAAGATGTGTTACCAGAAGCCTACAAATTATTTTCTCTTGTATTGACACTGGCGTCAACAAGTTCTTCTGCTGAAAGGAGTTTTTTCTTGTTTGAAGAGAATTAAGACTTACCTCCGTAATACAACGGCACAAGATCGTTTGTCTTCACTCGCTAAAATTTCAATCGAGAAAGAATTGCTGAACCATCTAATGTCCACTCAACCATTTTATGATCTGATCATAGACAAATTTGCAGCCAAAAAGGATCGCAGAATTGAACTTATTTTATAAAAATAAACTGAAAGCATTCTGTTCGAGACCAAAGCAAATTAATATCGTATTCCTCTGTTTTTAATTCCAGGTTTAAATTATTTTATACTTTTTTTATATAGAAATGTGCTTCCTTAGCTTGACTTCTCCTGTACATAGTTATCACGAGCCTGGACTTCAGTTTGTGACCCGTGCTAAATGCACCTTCACTAATATGCCAATCGAACTGTGACTTTTATTCAAGCTCAAGAAACACTTCGTGAGAAAAAAATTCTATTCAAATGATTTACTTTGAATTTTTTAAGAAGTGGATCTCCGACTGGCGTTGGGATGTGAGTGACGCATTGACTAGCTAAAGAAACCGCGCAAATTGCGTATTTTCGCTCAAGTGTATTACATAAAATAATACTGGTGAAATATTTCTTTCTTTGTTGTAAAATTATCGAATAATTGTTTTCATAAAAATATTGTTGCAAAAGTAGCGTATATTACACACACACATATATAGAGAGGTACATGTACATTTTTTCTCTAAATTTTTGGATTTTTTCGTGAAGAAAGACACCCCACGCCGTGTTTCATATATTTCTATAATTTTATTCCATTACTGTTGAATAATATTTGTATATAAGGGCTAAATGACATGGGATGGAGCCCTAAAGGATGGGGTTAACAGCTGTTAATAACAAGGCGCCGCCTACCCTGGACCAATGGCTTAACGAGACTTCCGAATCTCAGCGGATTTTAATGATTCAGCCGACTCGAACCCAGACTTCAAAGATATCCAATGGGTGATACTGCCTTTGACATGAAACTTTTTGAAGGGGGGTTCTGCACTTCTGCTGTATAACTGTGTATAAGTACATATAAAAAAAATTTGGGGGGGGGGGTTCGACAAATATTTTCCTATTGGTACGTACGCACATCTTGAATATTAATACAAAATGAAGCTAATTTAATAAAATGAAGAAAATACAATAAATTATAGTTGTTTTAATAAAAATTTAATAAAGCAACTTCTTTGGCCGCTTTGCTTTACTTTCTCTTCTATTATCAAGAAATTACATTGCTTTCAGAGTTATATAAAAATCAAACAATTTAAATAGGGAAATTATCTATAAAACGTACTTAGAAAAAGCTAACTGTCTCGCCTAATAAGGGGGTGCAAACCACGACCCCCTGCTACGCCACTGATATATATATAGAGAGAGAGAGAGAGAGAGAGAGAGCTATGCAAGACAGTAAGAAAAAGTATCACTGAAGACGTGAGGAAATTCAACTGTGAACTAGTGAGGAAAGCAATTGAAAACAACCAAAGCCTAAAGATAGCAAAGGGACATCTCAGTAAGGGAAGAAAACAGATTATGGCACTGAGAAAAGAAGATGGTTCTGTAACAAGAAATAGAGGCGAAATTTTGACAAGAGTGAAAGATTTCTACTCCAAATTATATGAAAGGGATAATACATGCACTCCAGACATCATGAAAGATACCAGTACCAGAGTTCCTCCAGTCCTTCCAGCAGAAGTTGCACATGCAATCAAGAACATGAAGCGGGGAAAAGCTCCAGGAGAAGATGGAATTACTGTAGACATCATACAAGAAGCAAGTGGAGAAATCAAAACAGTACTCGCCCAAATTTTCACTCGATGCCTTAATGAAGGAAAGATTCCTGAGGATTGGAACACCGCTACAATGATCCTGCTACATAAGAAAGGTGACATTGAGGATCTCGGAAACTACAGACCTATCAGCCTCCTATCAGTAGTTTATAAAATCTTCACTAAAGTTCTTTCACACCGCTTGAAGGTAACACTGGACATGGCTCAACCGAGAGAACAAGCTGGATTCAGGAGTGGCTACAGCACAATAGATCATATCCACGTGCTGAGAGAACTAATTGAAAGAGCGAGGGAATATGAACTTCCATTGTGCATGGCTTTTATCGATTATGAAAAAGCCTTTGATTCGGTGAAACCATCAGCAGTTACAATGGCTCTGAAAACCTGCGGTATTGAAGATGCATACATTAATATTATTAATAACATCTATGAAAATGCAAGTGCAAAGATTCGGCTGTTTGAAAATACAACACACGTAAAAATTGGAAAGGGAGTGAGACAAGGTGACACCATATCTCCGAAGCTCTTTAATGCCACATTGGAGGGTGTTTTTCAGTTGCTGAGCTGGGAAAACAAGGGGATAAAGATTAATGGAGATTATCTAACCCACCTTCGTTTTCCTGATGACGTAGTCATTTTTGCAACTACCCCATCAGAGCTGCAGAGTATGATCCAGGAACTTGCTGACAAGAGTAAAGAAGTGGGATTAAAAATGAACTTTCAGAAGACAAAAGTGATGTTCAATGCTTTTACAAGAAATGAAGATTTATCGATTGATGGAGAAAAGCTGGAGATAACAGACACGTACGTTTATCTTGGACAGCAGATATCAAGTGAGGGTCACATTGATGAAGAAATTAATCAGCGTACAAAACTTGCCTGGAGAGCTTTTGGAAGAAACAGCATAATTTTCAAGAGCAATATGCCATTATGTCTTAAAAGAAAAGTGTTTGATCAATGCATCCTTCCAGTGTTGACGTATGGTGCAGAGACGTGGACCTTAACTAAAAGAGGCATACAAAGGCTGCAGACAACTCAAAGAAGCATGGATAGGTGCATGCTTGGTGTAACCAGGAGAGATAAGAAGAGGAACTCGTGGATCCAAAAAATGACAAGAGTTGAAGACATCATGATCAGAGTTAAATCCCTGAAATGGCAATGGGCTGGACATACTGCCAGAAGGACAGATCATCGATGGACAGCCGAAATTTTAGATTGGATTCCAAGGGACAGGAAAAGACCCAGAAGAAGACCACATGGGAGATGGGTGGATGAAATTCGAAAGTATGCAGGGGTGACATGGAGAAGACTGGCACAAGACAGACCGTTGTGGAGGAAACTTGGGGAGACCTTCGTCCAGCAGTGGATTGATAATGGTTGACAATGATGATGATGATGATATATATATATATATATATGGGGATGTAAGGTCAGGTGATGCGTAACATCACAGCCTCTCCTTGACAAATGTCAACCCCGCCTTCTCGTGGTGCATCCTGTTCCCACTAAAGGGGCTCTGACGACCGCCCATAGCGGTATAACTATACCATCGGGATCAGAGGAAATGCTATCCCACACTCACCAACCCGCTTGGCCAGCGTGGTGAGTTATGGCCAAACCCCCCAAAATGATTCCACAACTTAAATCTTGGCCCTCAGTCTCCGGCAGCTGGAATGTACCTGGCCAAGGCAGCGGCCAGTGCGACATGAAAGCAGAGGGTGCTAAGAATCCCCGGAGGACCGGACTAGGCTGCCATCTGATGCTGACCTTGGCTACTTACAATGGACGCTCCCTATCTTCTGATTCAAGGCTTCTTGAATTGGAAGAGGAACTACAAAGGATCAAGTGGGACATCGTGGGGCTAAGTGAGGTAAGGAGAAAAGGAGAAGATCTCATCGAACTGAAAAGTGGACATCTCTTCTACTATCGTGGGACAGATACTGGCAGAACTAGTGGTGTTGGATTTATAATAAACAAGAAACTGAAGGACAAAGTTGTAGAAGTTGAAAGTTCCTCTGACAGAGCTGCACGACTTGTTATCCAACTCTCGAAAAGATACCAGGCTCAGATTATTCAAACTTATGCACCCACCACGAGTCATCCTGAAGAAGAAATTGAAGAATTTTATGAGGAAATTTGTCATCTAAATAATAAAGGTAAGCAGCACTTGAAAATAATTATGGGAGATTTCAATGCAAAAATAGGGCAACGGCAACAGAATGAAACTTCAGTAGGTAAATTCGGTCATGGCAACAGAAACCAGCGTGGAAATACTCTCGTTGAGTTTGCAGAGGCAGAAGGGTTTTTCATCTTGAACTCCTTCTTCAAGAAAAAGCCACACAGGAAATGGACATGGAGACATCCAAATGGGACGACAAGTGAAATTGATTTTATTATGTGTAACAAAAAATTTGTCATAGAAGACTGCAGTGTGCTAAACAAGTTCAACACAGGTAGTGACCATAGATTGGTGAGATGTAAGATGCACCTCAACACTAAACTTGAACGTGGCAAGCTCATAGGACAAACAAAATCTATTGACATAACCAACCTTAAAAAAACACCATAATACCTTCAAGTTAGAACTGAAGAACAGGTTCTCTGCTTTAGAAGGCCTAACATCGGAAGAAGTGGACATCTCTGAAGTTAACAGAAAAGTAACCAAAGCTCTTATGGAAACAGCAACAAAATTAGCTGGGTCTAAGAACAAGTTGCATGTGAACAAATTATCAGGAAAAACCAAAATGTTGATGCAAAAAAGAAGAGAGATGAGGACAACTAAAGAAGATGTGACTTCCAAAGTGGAATATATAGAGCTATGCAAGACAGTAAGAAAAAGTATCACTGAAGACGTAAGGAAATTCAACTGTGAACTAGTGAGGAAAGCAATTGAAAACAACCAAAGCCTAAAGATAGCAAAGGGACATCTCAGTAAGGGAAGAAAACAGATTATGGCACTGAGAAAAGAAGATGGTTCTGTAACAAGAAATAGAGGCGAAATTTTGACAAGAGCGAAAGATTTCTACTCCAAATTATATGAAAGGGATGATATATGCACTCCAGACATCATGAAAGATACCAGTACCAGAGTTCCTCCAGTCCTTCCAGCAGAAGTTGCACATGCAATCAAGAACATGAAGCGAGGAAAAGCTCCAGGAGAAGATGGAATTACTGTAGACATCATACAAGAAGCAAGTGGAGAAATCGAAACAGTACTCGCCCAAATTTTCACTCGATGCCTTAATGAAGGAAAGATTCCTGAGGATTGGAACACCGCTACAATGATCCTGCTACATAAGAAAGGTGACATTGAGGATCTCGGAAACTACAGACCTATCAGCCTCCTATCAGTAGTTTATAAAATCTTCACTAAAGTTCTTTCACACCGCTTGAAGGTAACACTGGACATGGCTCAACCAAGAGAACAAGCTGGATTCAGGAGTGGCTACAGCACAATAGATCATATCCACGTGCTGAGAGAACTAATTGAAAGAGCGAGGGAATATGAACTTCCATTGTGCATGGCTTTTATCGATTATGAAAAAGCCTTTGATTCGGTGAAACCATCAGCAGTTACAATGGCTCTGAAAACCTGCGGTATTGAAGATGCATACATTAATATTATTAATAACATCTATGAAAATGCAAGTGCAAAGATTAGGCTGTTTGAAAATACAACACACGTAAAAATTGGAAAGGGAGTGAGACAAGGTGACACCATATCTCCGAAGCTTTTTAATGCCACATTGGAGGGTGTTTTTCAGTCACTGAGCTGGGAAAACAAGGGATAAAGATTAATGGAGATTATCTAACCCACCTTCGTTTTGCTGATGACGTAGTCATTTTTGCAACTAGCCCATCAGAGCTGCAGAGTATGATCCAGGAACTTGCTGACAAGAGTGAAGAAGTGGGATTAAAAATGAACTTTCAGAAGACAAAAGTGATGTTCAATGCTTTTACAAGAAATGAAGATTTATCGATTGATGGAGAAAAGCTGGAGATAACAGACACGTACGTTTATCTTGGACAGCAGATATCAAGTGAGGGTCACATTGATGAAGAAATTAATCGGCGTACAAAACTTGCCTGGAGAGCTTTTGGAAGAAACAGCATAATTTTCAAGAGCAATATGCCATTATGTCTTAAAAGAAAAGTGTTTGATCAATGCATCCTTCCAGTGCTTACGTATGGTGCGGAGACGTGGACCTTAACTAAAAGAGACATACAAAGGCTGCAGACAACTCAAAGAAGCATGGAGAGGTGCATACTTGGTGTAACCAGGAGAGATAAGAAGAGGAACTCGTGGATCCGAAAAATGACAAGAGTGGAAGACATCATGATCAGAGTTAAATTCCTGAAATGGCAATGGGCTGGACATACTGCCAGAAGGACAGATCATCGATGGACAGCCGAAATTTTAGATTGGATTCCAAGGGACAGGAAAAGACCCAGAAGAAGACCACATGGGAGATGGGTGGATGAAATTCGAAAGTATGCAGGGGTGACATGGAGGAGACTGGCACAAGACAGACCGTTGTGGAGGAAACTTGGGGAGACCTTCGTCCAGCAGTGGATTGATAATGGTTGACAATGATGATGATGATATATATATATATATATATATATATTCGTATCCGGTCCTCCGGGGATTCTTAGCACCCTCTGCCTTCATGTCGCACTGGCCGCTGCCTTGGCCAGGTACATTCCAGCTGCCGGAGACTGAGGGCCAAGATTTAAGTTGTAGAGTCATTTTGGAGGTGTTTGGCCATAACTCACCATGCTGGCCAAGCGGGTTGGTGAGTGTGGGATAGCATTTCCTCTGATCCCGATGGTATAGTTATACCGCTATTTGCGGTCGTCAGAGCCCCTTTAGTGGGAACAGGATGCACCACGAGAAGGCGGGGTTGACATTTGTCAAGGAGAGGCTGTGATGTTACGCATCACCTGACCTTACACTAGGCACCTGACCTTACACTAGGCTGCCATTTGATGCTGACCTTGGCTACCTACAACGGACGCTCCCTATCTTCTGATTCAAGGCTTCTTGAATTGGAAGAGGAACTACAAAGGATCAAGTGGGACATCGTCGGGCTGAGTGAGGTAAGGAGAAAAGGAGAAGATCTCATTGAACTGAAAAGTGGACATCTCTTCTATTATCGTGGGACAGATACTGGCAGAACTAGTGGTGTTGGATTTATAATACACAAGAAACTGAAGGATAAAGTGGTAGAAGTTGAAAGTTCCTCTGACAGAGCTGCACGACTCGTTATCCAACTATCGAGAAGATACCAGGCTCAGATTATTCAAACTTATGCACCCACCACAAGTCATCCTGAAGAAGAAATTGAAGAATTTTATGAGGAAATTCGTCATCTAAATAATAAAGGTAAGCAGCACTTGAAGATAATTATGGGAGATTTCAATGCAAAAATAGGGCACCGGCAACAGAATGAAACTTCAGTAGGTAAATTCGGTCACGGCAACAGAAACCAGCGTGGAAATACTCTCGTTGAGTTTGCAGAGGCAGAAGGATTTTTCATCTTGAATTCCTTTTTCAAGAAAAAGCCACACAGGAAATGGACATGGAGACATCCAATTGGGACGACAAGTGAAATTGATTTTATTATGTGTAACAAAAAATTCGTCATCGAAGACTGCAGTGTGCTAAACAAGTTCAACACAGGTAGTGACCATAGATTGGTGAGATGTAAGATGCACCTCAACACTAAACTGGAACGTGGCAAGCTCATAAGACAAACAAAATGTATTGACATAACCAACCTTAAAAAACACCATAATACTTTCAAGTTGGAACTGAAGAACAGATTCTCTGCTTTAGAAGGCCTAACATCGGAAGAAGTGGATATTTCGGAAGTTAACAGAAAAGTAACCAAAGCTCTTATGGAAACAGCAACAAAATTAGCTGGGTCTAAGAACAAGTTGCATGTAAACAAATTATCAGGAAAAACCAAAATGTTGATGCAAAAAAGAAGAGAGATGAGGACAACTAAAGAAGATGTGACTTCCAAAGTGGAATATATAGAGCTATGCAAGACAGCACGAAAAAGTATCACTGAAGACGTAAGGAAATTCAACTGTGAGCTAGTGAGGAAAGCAATTGAAAACAACCAAAGCCTAAAGATAGCAAAGGGACATCTCAGTAAGGGAAGAAAACAGATTATGGCTCTGAGAAAAGAAGATGGTTCTATAACAAGAAATAGAGGCGAAATTTTGACAAGAGTGAAAGATTTCTACTCCAAATTATATGAAAGGGATGATACATGTACTCCAGACATCATGAAAGGTACCAGAGTTCTTCCAGTCCTCCCAGCAGAAGTTGCTCATGCAATCAAGAACATGAAGCGGGGAAAGCTCCAGGAGAAGATGGAATTACTATAGACATCATACAAGAAGCAAGTGGAGAAATTGAAACAGTACTCGCCCAAATTTTCACTCGATGCCTTAATGAAGGGAAGATTCCTGAGGATTGGAACAATGCTACAATGATCCTGCTACATAAAAAAGGTGACATTGAGGATCTCAGGAACTACAGACCTATCAGCCTCCTATCAGTAGTTTATAAAATCTTCACTAAAGTTCTTTCACACCGCTTGAAGGTAACACTGGACATGGCTCAACCGAGAGAACAAGCTGGATTCAGGAGTATCTACAGCACAATAGATCATATCCACGTACTGAGAGAACTAATTGAAAGAGCGAGGGAATATGAACTTCCATTGTGCATGGCTTTTATCGATTATGAAAAAGCCTTTGATTCGGTGAAACCATCAGCAGTTACCACGGCTCTGAAATCCTGCGGTATTGAAGATGCATACATTAATATTATTAATAACATCTATGAAAATGCAAGCGCAAAGATTCGGCTGTTTGAAAATACAACACACATAAAAATTGGAAAGGGAGTGAGACAAGGTGACACCATATCTCCGAAGCTCTTTAATGCCACATTGGAAAATGTCTTTCAATCACTGAACTGGGAAAACAAAGGGATAAAGATTAATGGAGATTATCTAACCCACCTTCGTTTTGCTGATGACGTAGTCATTTTTGCAACTACCCCATCAGAGCTGCAGAGTATGATCCAGGAACTTGCTGACAAGAGTAAAGAAGTGGGATTAAAAATGAACTTTCAGAAGACAAAAGTGATGTTCAATGCTTTTACAAGAAATGAAGATTTATCGATTGATGGAGAAAAACTGGAGATAACAGATACGTATGTTTATCTTGGACAGCAGATATCAAGTGAGGGTCACATTGATGAAGAAATTAATCGGCGTACAAAACTTGCCTGGAGAGCTTTTGGAAGAAACAGCATAATTTTCAAGAGCAATATGCCATTATGTCTTAAAAGAAAAGTGTTTGATCAATGCATCCTTCCAGTGCTTACGTATGGTGCAGAGACGTGGACCTTAACTAAAAGAGACATACAAAGGCTGCAGACAACTCAAAGAAGCATGGAGAGGTGCATGCTTGGTATAACCAGGAGAGATAAGAAGAGGAACTCGTGGATCCGAAAAATGACAAGAGTGGAAGACATCATGATCAGAGTTAAATCCCTGAAATGGCAATGGGCTGGACATACTGCCAGAAGGACAGACCATAGATGGACAGCCGAAATTTTAGATTGGATTCCAAGGGACAGGAAAAGACCCAGAAAAAGACCACATGGGAGATGGGTGGATGAAATTCGTAAATATGCGGGAGTGACATGGAGGAGACTGGCACAAGACAGACCGTTGTGGAGGAAACTTGGGGAGACCTTCGTCCAGCAGTGGATTGATAATGGTTGACAATGATGATGATGATGATATATTCGTATAACGTTATACGAATTTATATATTTTTCAATAACATATGTTTTACTGTTTTACATTTACATCAAGACCGTTCGCCTCACCAGCATTTTACACCACGAGCCGCCACTGGCTGGTTCGTGATCCCAGAAAAGAAGTACATTATCAACATATCTTATGTAAAAGCACGGAGGTTGTTGATATTCTTGTAGCACTTTATTTTCTATGTGCTGTAGTAGAATTTCCGCTAGAATCGGAGATAGTGGTGATCCCATTGGGGCGCCCTCAGTTTGGCGATAAATAATGTTGTCGAATTGAAAATATGATCTGTTTTGAACTAGTTTTAAGGCTGTAATGATGGATTGGATCGTTTCTGGTTCGTATTTTAGTTCAATTAGTTTTGTCTGAATGATGTCATGAACAGTTTTAATCGGAACATTAGGGAACATAAAATTCTCATTGAACTGGAAAGTGAAGGTAAATTGCCATTCCTGGATTTTATGCTTGAACGAGATGCTGTCACTTGCACTTTGCAACACTCTGTATATAGGAAACCCACTTCTGTACCTACATTGATCCCGGCTTCTTCAGCACATCCAAAAGCTACAAACTCTCCTCAATCTCTTTCCTTCTACGCAGAGCCATCACGCATTCATCTAGTTTCAGCAGACGAAAATGTGAAATTAACAAAATTTTCAACATCACCCTCAACCATGGATTTCCCACCTTTATCATAAAAAAAGCTCTTAAGAAGCTCCACCAAGAAAACTCAACTACTCTCCAAAGGGACCAACAACCTCGTAGATATATAGGTTCCATAGATTATTATTCAACCATAACACCTGTTCTCAAAGCCATTTGCAGAAACTTTCACCTGGAATTTGGAATACGTACTACAAACATTTTCCAGTTAATTAAAAAAGATCGAGACCAGGTAACAAAGCTAAACAAATTTGGCGTTTACAGCATCCCCTTAAAAAGTATTGATGATGACACTCCAGATAGTAAATATATAGGATCTACAAAATGTACACTAGCAACAAGACTGAATGAACATAAATACACCATACAGAATGGACTTAATTCTGCATTGTCTCGACTCGTTTGCGATGGCCTGCACTATCTAATTTGGAATGATGCTTCCATCATCGTAACACCTAGTACTGTCTCTTCATTGCTGTTCACTGAGAGCCTTGTAATTGCTACTCAGAGTCATTTATGCTGTAATGACAATGTTCCAGTATCTGTACCTACAATCTGGAAACTATTTACAGTACCGAATACGAAGCAAACTGAGGACGAAATCACTTAATCTCGATTTCTGCTGTAGTGCTCTTTGTTGTGTCTCCTGATGAGAACAACACAATTTATAGCTACTAACCTTCCTTTATTTTTACAATGCAGTATTCTATGTATACTTGCATTCTATTTCCTTTATTTTCTTTATTTCATGATACATGCCACGTCGTTTGACAATTTGATGCCACGTGACATTATGTCATATTCATATCTGATATCTATATTATGTTCACATAACACTTTATTTAAATTTATTCCTTCTCCTGTATCTGATGATGGGTTATAGGGAAATTCGAAAGTTCTTATATACAATAAAATCTTTAAATTCAGCCAACGAATTTAAATTTGTATTGTGAGTGACTCTTGTTTTTTAAGATCGTGCATTGAAGGCAACTACCTCGATCACTTTGGACTATTTCTGCACGAATTTGAATTCTCCTAATGTGTAGATTTGTTGATATCTTTAAAAAATTTCAAACATAATGTATGTTAAACTTTTTTGCATGGTTTTCGGTTTGCTATATGTCCAAACTCAAACAAGGCATCAGAAGAACAAACTTTATTTTAAGGAAATTTAAGGAAGCAGACAACTTTAATGAATTGAAATAAATAAATAAGTTAAAAGCCAATGTGTGTTTACCTTATTTTGTCATGGTAACCCTTTTCAGCTGCAGAATTTTTTATGGTAGCTGATATATTAACACAGCAATCAGACATCTCTGAATTTTGTGTATTTACTATTTCTCACATAACATTAATCACATCAGAAAATTGCTGATGTTAATAATTTAGATGTATTTCCATGTGTTGTGTGAAGAATATTTCTTCCACACTATTTACTCCTGGTAGCTGATGTTTGCTGCTTGTAGCACTGATGTATGTAGCTGCCTGGAAATTTCTGTCATTAAGTTTATTGTTCTACATTGCACTTAATAGCCTTCTTAGGCAGTGGTCACTTGGAAGAAAGATGAAACAAATGATGTTTAAAAGAGTTGACTAAACAAATTAAAAATTTAGTGTGGCAAACATGGAATACATCACTCAAGAATGCTTCATCAAGGCATGGTGAAAGTCATTTCCAGTCCATTGCCATGGGGTATTTCTGAACAGGAAACTAGAACAGGACTGAAGGTCTTTTAGTGAGAAAGAGTGTATATTTGATTTAAAATGCCTCATCACATTGTATGTCCACTTGACAGCTGAGAATGCTTCATTAATCATTTTAGTGTTTTTCATTTGTCTTCTTGCCAACATTTTTTTACAAATATAGTTTGTCTTACTGATCCCTTCATAAGTTTGTCAGTAGAATAGCCTAAAAGTGTGCAAAGAGTTACAAAATGGTATGGTTCCTCTTGTATTTGTTATGTTGTGAGATTAACTTCTGTAAGATTGATTTGTGTTTAACTTATGGATAACAGGATATCTTAATTTGATGTATGTCATACAGACTATGTTCACACATTTTTAGAATGATTTTCCAGCACTATAATTAATTTGCATTTTTGAACTTCACTTTTTAGTTGGTAAAGTTCGATGAACACTTACCGCACGTGGGGCTTGGCTTTCAATTCATATTTCCGTTATGTGGATGCGGCACGGGGTTTTTCATTTGGCCACGGGTCCGCTTCTTTTTTTTTTTTTTTCTCCGTTGGAATTTATTTTGTCTCATCACCAAATAAGTTTTTCTTTGCTGCATCCTCATTTACTTCAATATTTATTCATACCCTAGTACTTTCAGTAAAACTCCTTTACCGCCTTCGAGGGGACGTTTTGCTCCGACTAGCACGGACCGTGTCAGCTGGGCATTTCGGTGGTTCTCGCGGGCTGCTTCTGTCATCGGCTATCGCTTCTTCTTGGGCGTTGTGGCGCCATCTCTTGTTGGTCAGTGATCTCATTTTCCGAACTTTTTCATTTTTTTGCTCAATTTTAATTAAATTTTTCCAGCTGTTTCTCAAATTATTAGGGTCATTATGGTTGCAAACTTTTGTCCTATTTTTTTCAATCATTACCGACTCTGCTATTCTGAGGTGTTTTTCGGATTTACAGCTTTTAATGATTTTTATATTTTCGAATTTAGGATATTTTTGGTTATCCAGACAGTATTGGATAAGTGCTGTTTTTCTTCTTTTTTCTGCCAGTTTTTTACGTGTTGTTTTAATCTGTGTTTAAGCTTATTTTTGGTACTTCCTATATAAGCCATTGGAGGATTTTCTGTAATAGGAATTGAGTAAATACCTGCTTTTTCTAACATTTTTATTTTTTCATTTTTTATTACTATATTTTTGATGGTATTTACTTTTCCTCCAATTTGAATGTTATGCTTTTTACAAATATTATTAATTTCATTGGTAGTACCTTTTATGTAAGGAAAACCATTTAAATATTTGACTTCTTTTTTATTTACTACAGCATTATTTTTTATTTTCTTTATTACTTCTGTGTCCCATTTTTTATTAAATGGTTAGGATAACCAAAGCTGCCTGCAATTTTTTTTATGAATTTGATTTCTTCATGGATGAATTGACTATTTTCAGAATGCGTATATGCTCTTTTAATTAAGGTTTTTATACTATTGCATTTTTGAGGATAAGGATGTGCTGAATTGTACGGGATTAGGACCGAACGAATGAACTTTTCCGATAAACCCTGTAAAGTAACTTATCTGTGGATTTGATAACCTGTACATCCAAAAGGCTAATGCATTATTTTTTTCTATTTCAACAGTGAGTTCTATAGTTGGATATAAAGCGCTGTAACATTTTGTTAATGTTTTTAATTCTTCTTCGTTCAGTTTTGATAGAATGAAAATATCATCCACGTATCGACAGTACACTTCTGGTTTTTCTTCCATACGATGCAGGACATTTTCTTCAATTTCGTTCATCACAACCTCAGCATATAGAGTTGATAATGGTGAGCCTATTGGGCCTCCTGAATTTTGCTTGAATATTTTGTTCTTGTATGTAAAAATATTATTTTCATATAAATAGACTAAAACTTTTTTGAATTCCTGAATTTGTGTGTTATTTAAAATTTTAAGATTTTGCAACTTCTTAATGATAATTTCAATAGCTTCTGGAACAGGAGTGCTTGGATATAATGCTTTAACGTCCATGCTTGCCATATTTAAGTCCTTTAGGTCAGTTTTTACATTTTTAATTTTCTCTATAAATTCATATGTGTTCTTGATGGTGAACTTGTTGTTCATGAAAAAGGGTGCTAGGAATTTGTAAATGTTTTTCTCTAAAGTTATCAATGGTGAGTTTTTTTTTGAAACTATCAGTCTCATTGGAGCATCATCTTTGTGCGTTTTTATCTTTGCAACGATACGTGGTATGCCTGCTCCCATTGGTGGAAAAGAGCGCTTGATTTCATCAGGTAAGGTGCTATGATTTCTTATACCCACTAAGAATTTAAATTGATTATCACTTGGGTCTTTCATAATTTCGGTACAATTTAATCCATTGATTGCAGCTGTCATTTTTTGTTCAAATTCATCAGTGTTGAGAATAATGATTTGGCCAGATTTATCTGCTTCACAGAATTTGATATATGGGTCATTTTTCAATTCCAATAGTTGTTTTTTTCATATTTTAATTTTTTCTCTATATAGAAGTTTTTGTTGTTTTTGGCATTATATTCGTTTAGAAGAGAATATATTATATAGAGTTATTCTAAAAGAATATAATGCCAAAAACAACAAAAACTTCTATATAGAGAAAAAATTAAAATATGAAAAAAAACAACTATTGGAATTGAAAAATGACCCATATATCAAATTCTGTGAAGCAGATAAATCTGGCCAAATCATTATTCTCAACACTGATGAATTTGAACAAAAAATGACAGCTGCAATCAATGGATTAAATTGTACCGAAATTATGAAAGACCCAACTGATAATCAAATTAAATTCTTAGTGGGTATAAGAAATCATAGCACCTTACCTGATGAAATCAAGCGCTCTTTTCCACCAATGGGAGCAGGCATACCACGTATCGTTGCAAAGATAAAAACGCACAAAGATGATGCTCCAATGAGACTGATAGTTTCAAAAAACTCACCATTGATAACTTTAGAGAAAAACATTTACAAATTCCTAGCACCCTTTTTCATGAACAACAAGTTCACCATCAAGAACACATATGAATTTATAGAGAAAATTAAAAATGTAAAAACTGACCTAAAGGACTTAAATATGGCAAGCATGGACGTTAAAGCATTATATCCAAGCACTCCTGTTCCAGAAGCTATTGAAATTATCATTAAGAAGTTGCAAAATCTTAAAATTTTAAATAACACACAAATTCAGGAATTCAAAAAAGTTTTAGTCTATTTATATGAAAATAATATTTTTACATACAAGAACAAAATATTCAAGCAAAATTCAGGAGGCCCAATAGGCTCACCATTATCAACTCTATATGCTGAGGTTGTGATGAACGAAATTGAAGAAAATGTCCTGCATCGTATGGAAGAAAAACCAGAAGTGTACTGTCGATACGTGGATGATATTTTCATTCTATCAAAACTGAACGAAGAAGAATTAAAAACATTAACAAAATGTTACAGCGCTTTATATCCAACTATAGAACTCACTGTTGAAATAGAAAAATAATGCATTAGCCTTTTTGGATGTACAGGTTATCAAATCCACAGATAAGTTACTTTACAGGGTTTATCGGAAAAGTTCATTCGTTCCGGTCCTAATCCCGTACAATTCAGCACATCCTTATCCTCAAAAATGCAATAGTATAAAAACCTTAATTAAAAGAGCATATACGCATTCTGAAAATAGTCAATTCATCAATGAAGAAATCAAATTCATAAAAAAAATTGCAGGCAGCTTTGGTTATCCTAACCATTTAATAAAAAAATGGGACACAGAAGTAATAAAGAAAATAAAAAATAATGCTGTAGTAAATAAAAAAGAAGTCAAATATTTAAATGGTTTTCCTTACATAAAAGGTACTACCAATGAAATTAATAATATTTGTAAAAAGCATAACATTCAAATTGGAGGAAAAGTAAATACCATCAAAAATATAGTAATAAAAAATGAAAAAATAAAAATGTTAGAAAAAGCAGGTATTTACTCAATTCCTATTACAGAAAATCCTCCAATGGCTTATATAGGAAGTACCAAAAATAAGCTTAAACACAGATTAAAACAACACGTAAAAAACTGGCAGAAAAAAGAAGAAAAAACAGCACTTATCCAATACTGTCTGGATAACCAAAAATATCCTAAATTCGAAAATATAAAAATCATTAAAAGCTGTAAATCCGAAAAACACCTCAGAATAGCAGAGTCGGTAATGATTGAAAAAAATAGGACAAAAGTTTGCAACCATAATGACCCTAATAATTTGAGAAACAGCTGGAAAAATTTAATTAAAATTGAGCAAAAAATGAAAAAGTTCGGAAAATGAGATCACTGACCAACAAGAGATGGCGCCACAACGCCCAAGAAGAAGCGATAGCCGATGACAGAAGCAGCCCGCGAGAACCACCGAAATGCCCAGCTGACACGGTCCGTGCTAGTCGGAGCAAAACGTCCCCTCGAAGACGGTAAAGGAGTTTTACTGAAAGTACTAGGGTATGAATAAATATTGAAGTAAATGAGGATGCAGCAAAGAAAAAACTTATTTGGTGATGAGACAAAATAAATTCCAACGGAGAAAAAAAGAAGCAGACCCGTGGCCAAATGAAAAACCCCCGTGCCGCATCCACATAACGGAAATATGAATTGAAAGCCAAGCCCCACGTGCGGTAAGTGTTCATCGAACTTTACCAACTAAAAAGTGAAGTTCAAAAAGGCAAATGCATTAATGCACGTTAAATAATATAACCTCCAATATCGGAAGTAAATTGAAACTATAATTAATGTTTAAAATGAAAGTATTTCTTTCTTAAATGTTCTATCTGGTAACCCTTTCTCTGGACAATGAACCTACATCTAGATTTCAAAGATAACAGAGCATTTCTTAAAATTGGTAGCTGCTCTTTTGCGATAGTAAATCGACCGTTTTTTTGTTACAGTCATTTAGGTAAATCCATGCTTCATCAATAGTCACAATAAATTTTCATTTGTCTCTGGCTAAGTGATTAACAGATTTTCATAAAGAAGTCTACACCGTGTTTTGTGCTCAGCTACATGCCTAGGCAAAAAGCAATGAATATTATGTTGTTGTTTTTTGTTTTTGTTTTTCAGATTCAAATCTTTGTTGATTACCTTGTTTACAGATGATACAGAGATTTTTAGCAACTTAGTGATTGCTCTTTGGGTTAGTGGATTCTCTTTTAAGACCGGAGACCTTACTTTTGAAATAGTCATAAAAGTACATACTTTCTTTGAATATTCTTTTTGTGTGTCCATTTATATGTATATATATATTTTTTTATTTTTTTTGCTGCAGTGCTTGACAATTTTTCCCTCTGTTATTAATAATATTACTTATTTTACATTTAGAAATGCTAATTCCATGATTTTCACAGTGTTTCTTAATTACAGAATATGAATGTTTCTCTTAACATATCATAACCTTCAAGTAAAACCATAACCTTCTGTCCACAGCTTGTTTATGTGCACCATTTTCTTAGCAGGCAATAATTAACTACAGCAGATGTTTCCTTTGTGTTCATCTAACATGCTGTTGCTGGTTTTGATTCTTTGAACTTCTTTTTATTTTCTGTAATTTTTTTTCAAAAATGTTCTAAAAATGTGTGAACATTCTCTGTAATTACTTAACTGCATATTTCAGTCAAATGTTATCTAAATGCTAATGAAATTTCTTCATGTTTACAGCGGTCTCCTCTAATTCCATTAGCAAGCTTTTTAGTCTCATTTGTGGTTTACAAGAAATTCAATTCAAGTTCTGATCAGCTTAAGGAATTTCAACAGAAACTGTGGGATGTATGTGCATATTTAAGTATCTTTTCTGTTTTGCATAAAATTCATGGTTTTTCATTTTTGCAAATGCCATATATATTATTAGTCTTTAAAAGATCATATAATTTTGAAGTATTCAAACACATTTATTGTTGTTTCACACCTACATGCCAGCTAAGACAATTGGAAATAAAGAAACAGGTGTTTACATGCATGCATATACTTGTACATGTGTACAGATAATGAAAAAATCTGGTTCAACAATTTTCCAATTATAATTATTAAAAGGTTGCTTACCTTTTTACATTTCACTGCATGTTTTATTCTTTTTTGCTGTCATGCTTGGTTTAAGCCTCCGGTGCAGTGTTCTATTCCTGTCTTCAGGTTCTTTCAAATGTTCTGCGAACGCTCAATTCCATGAAGTGCCTTGCTATCCAGGTTGCAAAATTGTATCCTCCCAACCCCTCCCACCCACGTGTAAAAACCTAACCTTCGTTGGTAAAAACCCCAATTTCTAGAACTAAAAATCTTATGATATTATCTGCGAACATAAACTGCTTATTTACATACATACAAAATGCGAAAATGTTAAAAACGTATATACAACTATTTACATACGACTCATCTTATTCCCTCGACTCTCCTTCTCAAACACCCCATAACAACCAGAACATTCATTCAGCACACCCTAAGCCATTCCAACACAGACTGCCTCAAGTACATTCTACCCTCTGTCGGGTTATCTTCAGGAGGTGTGCTAGATGTTTTCTCTTCTGCCACTGCAGCAAGAGTGAGCGATACGCTGAGCTTCCTCGCCCCGCCCCAGCGTCATCTACGAAAAACTTCCACCGTGGCTCCATCTGTTGTTGACTTTAGTGAATTCTTTATTTTCTTCTTCTGTGTTTTTGGTTTTTTCGGTCAATTTTTATTAGTTCTTTCCATTTTTCATTAAGTTCGTAGAACATTTGAAAGAACCTGAAGACAGGAATAGAACACCGCACCGGAGGCTTAAACCAAGCATGACAGCAAAAAAGAATAAAACGTGCAGTGAAATGTGAAAAGGTAAGCAACCTTCTAATTATTATAATTGTATGCATGTAAATTTAAAAACAACTGTGACTTCTGCTATAGATGTTTTAACCTGAATTTATAAATTTTCCAATTTATGCAGATTACTCCAAGTCTTCCTACCTCTTAAAAACTGTTACTTCTTGCCTCTTTAAAACTCCTAAAAACTGTTACACATGGTATAAGTCATATTATTTGCATCTTCTTTGGCAATGACTACCAATTAAGTGCACTATTTTATGTGCAAGTCAGTAATGACTTCACAATCAGAAAGACCAAACTTACCTCTAAGGTCTTAGCTTCTTTCCTTTAATACACTTCATGCATGTTATCGAGAACACTTTGTTATGCAGCTGGTCTTTTTGGGGTTGAGACTTTCTCCATATCTGCTTGCAGGTTGTTGTTATTATTCCTCAGGTCATGAAGCATTCTTATTTTCATTCACAGGACGCTGCAACTTATTGAATTCTGATTGCTGTTTGACGTGCATATACCTCGTGAAGGAAAGAAGGAAAAATAAAAAGGGGAAAAAATAAAAAGGCTTAATGAAGGTCAACAACACTCACATACTAGTGAGTATGTGTCTAGTATGTACGAGGTATCACGCACGTCAAACAGCAGTCTGAATTCAATAAGTTGTAGTGTCCTGTGAATGAAAATAAGAATGTTTCATGACCTCAGGAATAATAACAACAACAACCAGCGGGCAGATATGAAGAAAGTCTCAACCCAAAAAAGGCCAGCTGCATAACAAAGTGTTCTTGATAACGTTCATGAAGTGTAGTAAAGGAAAGAAGCCAAGACCTTGGAGGTAAGTTTGGTCTTTCTGATTGTGAAGACATGGTATAAGGTTTCAAATTGTACAAGCACTGTGCCAAAGTTATCCCCGTAATACAAAAGAACACAGAGTTAAGATTTCATGCTTGCATTACCGATCTTGTGATACTGTTAACCCATTTATTTTGACTTTGATCTTCCTCACATAATTCTGCTGTTAGTTACTTTTAATGTATTTTCTTTACTTCTCTTCAGTTTACACATAGAGGTTTCTCTGTCTTAAAATAATCTGGGTCAAATTGTTGTACTGTGTATTGTGAGCTGTGTACTTTCTCATGGTACTTTCTTCATGGTAAAGAAAAAAAGACTATTTTAAACAGATGACAAGAGGTATCACTAGCTTTCCTAATCATATATAATGTGAACGAAATATTCCTCTCATAAGTGGAAAATATGTCACAATAATTAACGCAGCAATCAGAAATCTCTGAATTGGCTGTATTTACTGTTCCACATGTAATACAATCACATCAGAAAACTTGAAATAAATAAGTACATCGCTCTTTCCACATTCCAGAAACACATAGCAACCGAAAAATTGTTTTCAGCCGCCGCCGTGTAATCGAACCACGGATATCTCGACATCTAGCCAAGCGCGTTAACTTTACACCACGGTGGCCAACAATCCACGGTGCTATGTGTATTTTTAAGTCAGCTTCTGACATCATAAATCCATAAGATGGGCTCAGCTACTGAGACGTCTCCATCTGGTGGGCATTAACAGCACTGGCTATATATATTATAGCGGTTAAATCCAAAGGGCGAGATCCAAGGTGAAAATCCTCCAAATACGTGGCGTCAGTAAATAAATAAGTACATCCCTCTTTCCACGTTCCAGAAACACATAGCAAACGAAAAATTGTTTTCAGCCACCGCCGTGGGAATCGAACCACGGATCTCTCTATATCTAGTCGAGCGTGTTAAGCTTTACACCACGGTGCTATGTGTATTTTTAAGTCAAATGTCAGAAGCTGACTTAAAAATACATATAGCACCGTGGATGGATTGTTGGCCACAGTGGTGTAAAGCTTAACGCGCTCGGCTAGATATCGAGAGATCCGTGGTTCGATTCCACGGCGGCGGCTGAAAACAATTTTTTGGTTGCTATGTGTTTCTGGAACGTGGAAAGAGCAATGTACTTATTTATTTACTGACGCCACATATTTGGAGGATTTTCACCTTAGAAAACTTGAAAATTTTCATCGCCTAGAGCGGGAATCCAACCCGCATCTTCCGATTACCGTTCGAGTATGCGATCCGCTACACCACCCAGGACGAGAAAGTTACAAGTATCTGAGTGTTAAGAGCATCGGAAAGTAGTCCGACCGCATTCTTAATCAAGCAACTGTGCTGCCATCTCAAGCAACATGAATATGCTTAATAACACTAGATGGCAGCACAGTTGCTTGATTAAGAATGCGGTCGGACTACTTTCCGATGCTCTTAACACTCAGATACTTGTGACTTTCTCGTCCTGGGTGGTGTAACGGATAGCATACTCGAACGGTAATCGGGAGATGCGGGTTCGATTCCCGCACCAAGGCGCTGAAAATTTTCAAGTTTTCTGATGTGATTGATATTATGTGTGGAACAGTAAATACAGACAATGCAGAGATTTCTGATTGTTGTGTTAATTATTGTTTCCCTAGTCATGTTTAATTTTACATTGACTTTACAATGTTGTTAGTAAAGACACCTAAGTAGCTAAAATTAGATTTTTATTCTCTCTGATGCAGTTAATGTTAGTGCTTTGACTGCTAACCAGTGATTTAACCATTTCATCAGTTGTTTTTTGTTTTTGTTTTTTTTTGTTTCAAAAACTCTGATGTGCCACTAAGTTTAAGAAGAAACTATTCTTTGTCTTCGTACAACAGGTTTCAGGGAAGGGAGTGAATAAATTCTGTAAGAACAGACATAGCATCCATACCAGGAGTATGAAAATATTAATGTTGAATTTTGGCTACTCACTGGTGTAATTTTAGTATTTTAGTGAATTAATCAATAGCTACTCCAGTGGGCAAGTGTTTAGAGGTGTAAGTTTCTAACTAGTCATCCAAACTGAGCCTTGTTTTAAGTCCTGGATGATGCATGGGTGGTGTGATTGTCATATGGTGCTGGCTTATCCTTGGAATCAGTGGCCCGAAATTTTCTACAGGCAACTGCTTTTAGATTTAAGTTGCTCATAGTGGTTTTTACCATCCCCCCCTAAATAAAAATGAAAAAAAATAGTCAACGTATTGTTTGTAATGATTATATGATGAATGCAGGATGCACCTCCCAAAAGAATCTTAGCTCAGTGCTTCCTCGAAATTTTTTTTCTTCTTCTTTTTTTTTTTTTAGCTTATTATATGAATAACACCTTCTGGGTGCACTCCCATTTATCAATAAACTACACTCGTGAACCTGATCATTATGACTACCCCTGTCTTCTCAAGTGGAACATCCCGCAGTTCATAGTTAAGGATATTGCCAACTGGCATGGTATATATACATACAGTAGTGGCCAAATTTGTGGAAACCTTTTGGAAAAACTGTATTTTTGAGGTTTAATGGCTTATAACACCACACTTTTTTAGAGTAATTCCATAAAATTATTTATCAGTGGAAAGATAATTTCATCAAAAATGTAATGCAGCAAAGTTTGTTCAATTATCTGTATTCTATAGAAAGTTATAGCCAAATAACCAGAAAAAGAAAGCACAACTTGCTTAGGTTGATATGAAGTAGCTTTTCTTCATTTGAATGTAGCCAATGAGCATGAGTGTTTAGAGAGCAAATCAGGTGTCATCTTGTTTTGGCAATAAGCCAATGGGGTCACAGTTGGATTCAGTTATTGACGTCATGTATTGGAGCTGAGAGGAGGACATTTGTCAGTGTGTTATGTGATTAGTGAGCTTGTAAAATGTAATAAAATTAAAGAAATGGCGCAAAGAGTTGACTGGTCACCCAGAAAGTAATGTAAAATGGCACTAATAAGTGAATTTATGTGTTATGAAGTAATTAAAAGAAAAATTGGTGGAAACTTAACCAAAAGTGGCATTTTTAAATTTTTGAAGAGGTATATGGAGACTCAGTCACTACAAAACCAGACTGGTAAAGGCAGGAAAAGGTGCACAACAGCAAGTGATGATAGAAGAATTAAGAGACTGTGCCTAGGTGACAGAAGAAAATCATCAGGGTGTATACAAGATGAAATGGCGCAATGCAATATGAAGTTGAGTGCAAGGACTGTTCAGCGCAGACTGCAGGAATTTGGTCTAAAAGCTAGAATTCCACAAAAAAAAAAAAAAACCATTTTTATCTCTCAAACAAAGGTTGAAAAAGATTAAACTGGGTTAAAACACATTTTAACTGGACAGCGGAACAATGGGGCAGTGTTATTTGGAGTGATGAGACCAGAATCTCCCTGTTTGGTAGTGATAGCATAAAATGTGTAAGGAGAAGAATCGGAGATTTGCATCCTGATTGCATTACATGTACCGTGAAACACTGAGTTAGTGTTATGATCTGGGGTTGTATGACATCAAAAGGTGTGGGTAGAATTTGCGTGATTAATGAGAATATAAATGGCCAGAAATGCATCAATGAAATACTTGAGGCCAAACTGAAGCCTTCCGCATGTGATCTTTTCCAAGATAATGAAGCATTTATATTTCAACAGGATTCAGCTCCATGTCATGTTGCTGCTGTGTGCAAAAAGTGGTTTCAAGATAATCATATTCCACTACTGGAATGGCCTGGGAATAGCCCAGACCTTAACCTCATCGAAAATCTATGGTCGACTAAAGGAACTTGTAAGTCAGAAGCAACCCAGCAAAAAAAACCAATGAATTAGAAGCAATAATTCAATCTTGGTTTCACATTATAACAGTTGCAGAACTAAAAACTTCGTTAACTCCACGGGAAGGCGTTGTAAGGCCGTAATTAACGCTGAAGGTTACCCAACTAGGTATTAACTGACATGGTGAGAATTTTTGTATATCTGATTTTTTCTATGTGTTTCACTTTTCTTCTTTATAACTGCTGTTCTAATACAAAATCCTTCATAAAAGTTACAGCATTACATTCTTGATGAAATTCTCTTTCCATTGATATATAATTTTATGGTATTACTCTAAATAAAGTGTTGTTATGAGCCATCAAACCTCAAAAATACACTATTTTTAAAAGGTTTCCACAATTTTATATATACTAGTATATATATATATATATAGGGGGATGTAAGGTCACGTGATGCGTAACATCACAGCCTCTCCTTGACAAATGTCAACCCCGCCTTCTCGTGGTACATCCTGTTCCCACTAAAGGGGCTCTGACGACCGCCAATAGCAGTATAACTATACCATCAGGATTAGAGGAAATGGTATCCCACACTCACCAACCCGCTTGGCCAGCGTGGTGAGTTATGGCCAAACCCCTCCAAAATGACTCCACAACTTAAATCTTGGCCCTCAGTCTCCGGCAGCTGGAATGTACCTGGCCAAGGCAGCGGCCAGTGCGACATGAAGGCAGAGGGTGCTAAGAATCCCCGGAGGACCGGACTAGGCTGCCATCTGATGCTGACCTTGGCTACGTACAACGGACGCTCCCTATCTTCTGATTCAAGGCTTCTTGAATTGGAAGAGGAACTACAAAGGATCAAGTGGGACATCGTCGGGCTAAGTGAGGTAAGGAGAAAAGGAGAAGATCTCATTGAACTGAAAAGTGGACATCTCTTCTACTATCGTGGGACAGATACTGGCAGAACTAGTGGTGTTGGATTTATAATAAACAAGAAACTGAAGGATAAAGTTGTAGAAGTTGAAAGTTCCTCTGACAGAGCTGCACAACTCGTTATCCAACTCTCGAGAAGATACCAGGCTCAGATTATTCAAACTTATGCACCCACCACAAGTCATGCTGAAGAAGAAATTGAAGAATTTTATGACGAAATTCGTGATCTAAATAATAAAGGTAAGCAGCACTTGAAGATAATTATGGGAGATTTCAATGCAAAAATAGGGCAGCGGCAACAGAATGAAACTTCAGTAGGTAAATTCGGTCATGGCAACAGAAACCAGCGTGGAAATACTCTCGTAGAGTTTGCAGAGGCAGAAGGGTTTTTCATCTTGAACTCCTTTTTCAAGAAAAAGCCACACAGGAAATGGACATGGAGACATCCAAATGGGACGACAAGTCAAATTTATTTTATTATGTGTAACAAAAAATTCGTCATAGAAGACTGCAGTGTGCTAAACAAGTTCAACACAAGCAGTGACCATAGATTAGTGAGATGTAAGATGCACCTCAACACTAAACTCGAACGTAGCAAGCTCATAAGACAAACAAAATGTACTGACATAACCAACCTTAAAAAACACCATAATACCTTCAAATTGGAACTGAAGAACAGATTCTCTGCTTTAGAAGGCCTAACATCGGAAGAAGTGGATATTTCTGAAGTTAACAGAAAAGTAACCAAAGCTCTTATGGAAACAGCAACAAAATTAGCTGGGTCTAAGAACAAATTGCATGTGAACAAATTATCAGGAAAAACCAAAATGTTGATGCAAAAAGAAGAGTGATGAGGACAACTAAAGAAGATGTGACTTCCAAAGTGGAATATATAGAGCTATGCAAAACAGTACGAAAAAGTATCACTGAAGACGTAAGGAAATTCAACTGTGAACTAGTAAGGAAAGCAATTGAAAACAACCAAAGCCTAAAGATAGCAAAGGGACATCTCAGTAAGGGGAAAAAACAGATTATGGCACTGAAAAAAGATGGTTCTGTAACAAGAAATAGAGGCGAAATTTTGACAAGAGTGAAAGATTTCTACTCCAAATTATATGAAAGGGATGATACATGTACTCCAGACATCATGAAAGGTACCAGTACCAGAGTTCTTCCAGTCCTTCCAGCAGAAGTTGCACATGCAATCAATAACATGAATCGGGGAAAAGCTCCAGGAGAAGATGGAATTACTGTAGACATCATACAAGAAGCAAGTGGAGAAATCGAAACAGTACTCGCCCAAATTTTCACTCGATGCCTTAATGAAGGGAAAATTCCTGAGGATTGGAACAACGCTACAATGATCTTGCTACATAAAAAAGGTGACATTGAGGATCTCAGGAACTACAGACCTATCAGCCTCCTATCAGTGGTTTATAAAATCTTCACTAAAGTTCTTTCACACTGCTTGAAGGTAACACTGGACATGGCTCAACCGAGAGAACAAGCTGGATTCAGGAGTGGCTACAGCACAATAGATCATATCCACGTACTGAGAGAACTAATTGAAAGAGCGAGGGAATATGAACTTCCATTGTGCATGGTTTTTATCAATTATGAAAAAGCCTTTGATTCGGTGAAACCATCAGCAGTTACAATGGCTCTGAAATCCTGCGGTATTGAAGATGCATACATTAATATTATTAATAACATCTATGAAAATGCAAGTGCAAAGATTCGGCTGTTTGAAAATACAACACACATAAAAATTGGAAAAGGAGTGAGACAAGTTGACACCATATCTCCGAAGCTCTTTAATGCCACATTGGAAAATGTCTTTCAATCACTGAACTGGGAAAACAAAGGGATAAAGATTAATGGAGATTAACTAACCCACCTTCGTTTTGCTGATGACATAGTCATTTTTGCAACTACCCCATCAGAGCTACAGAGTATGATCCAGGAATTTGCTGACAAGAGTAAAGAAGTGGGATTAAAAATGAACTTTCAGAAGACAAAAGCGATGTACAATGCTTTTACAAGAAATGAGGATTTATCGATTGATGGAGAAAAGCTGGAGATAACAGACACGTACGTTTATCTTGGACAGCAGATATCAAGTGAGGGTCACATTGGTGAAGAAATTAATCGGCGTACAAAACTTGCCTGGAGAGCTTTTGGAAGAAACAGCATAATTTTCAAGAGCAATATGCCATTATGTCTTAAAAGAAAAGTGTTTGATCAATGCATCCTTCCAGTGCTTACGTATGGTGCAGAGACGTGGACCTTAGCTAAAAAAGACATACAAAGGCTGCAAACAACTCAAAGAAGCATGGAGAGGTGCATGCTTGGTGTAACCAGGAGAGATAAGAAGAGGAACACGTGGATCCGAAAAATGACAAGAGTGGAGGACATCATGATCAGAGTTAAATCCCTGAAATGGCAATGGGCTGGACATACTGCCAGAAGAACAGACCATCGATGGACAGCCGAAATTTTAGATTGGATTCCAAGGGACAGGAAAAGACCCAGAAGAAGACCACATGGAAGATGGTTGGATGAAATTCGAAAGTATGCGGGAGTGACATGGAGGAGACTGGCACAAGACAGACCGTTGTGGAAGAAACTTGGGGAGACCTTCGTCCAGCAGTGGATTGATAATGGTTGACAATGATGATGATGATGATATATATATAGGGATGTAAGGTCAGGTGATGCGTAACATCACAGCCTCTCCTTGAAAAATGTCAACCCCGCCTTCTCGTGGTGCATCCTGTTCCCACTAAAGGGGCTCTGACGACCGCCCATAGCGGTATAACTATACCATCGGGATTAGAGGAAATTCTATCCCACACTCACCAACCCGCTTGGCCAGCGTGGTGAGTTATGGCCAAACCCCTCCAAAATGACTCCACAACTTAAATCTTGGCCCTCAGTCTCCGGCAGCTGGAATGTACCTGGCCAAGGCAGCGGCCAGTGCGACATGAAGGCAGAGGGTGCTAAGAATCCCCAGAGGACCGGACTAGGCTGCCATCTGATGCTGACCTTGGCAACGTACAATGGACGCTCCCTATCTTCTGATTCAAGGCTTCTTGAATTGGAAGAGGAACTACAAAGGATCAAGTGGGACATCGTGGGGCTAAGTGAGGTAAGGAGAAAAGGAGAAGATCTCATCGAACTGAAAAGTGGACATCTCTTCTACTATCGTGGGACAGATACTGGCAGAACTAGTTGTGTTGGATTTATAATAAACAAGAAACTGAAGGATAAAGTGGTAGAAGTTGAAAGTTCCTCTGACAGAGCTGCACGACTCGTTATCCAACTATCGAGAAGATACCAGGCTCAGATTATTCAAACTTATGCACCCACCACAAGTCATCCTGAAGAAGAAATTGAAGAATTTTATGAGGAAATTTGTCATCTAAATAATAAAGGTAAGCAGCACTTGAAAATAATTATGGGAGATTTCAATGCAAAAATAGGGCAACGGCAACAGAATGAAACTTCAGTAGGTAAATTCGGTCACGGCAACAGAAACCAGCGTGGAAATACTCTCGTTGAGTTTGCAGAGGCAGAAGGGTTTTTCATCTTGAACTCCTTCTTCAAGAAAAAGCCACACAGGAAATGGACATGGAGACATCCAAATGGGACGACAAGTGAAATTGATTTTATTATGTGTAACAAAAAATTCGTCATAGAAGACTGCACTGTGCTAAACAAGTTCAACACAGGTAGTGACCATAGATTGGTGAGATGTAAGATGCACCTCAACACTAAACTTGAACATGGCAAGCTCATAAGACAAACAAAATCTATTGACATAACCAACCTTAAAAAACACCATAATACCTTCAAGTTGGAACTGAAGAACAGGTTCTCTGCTTTAGAAGGCCTAACATCGGAAGAAGTGGACATCTCTGAAGTTAACAGAAAAGTAACCAAAGCTCTTATGGAAACAGCAACAAAATTAGCTGGGTCTAAGAACAAGTTGCATGTAAATAAATTATCAGGAAAAACGAAAATGTTGATGCAAAAAAGAAGAGAGATGAGGACAACTAAAGAAGACGTGACTTCCAAAGTGGAATATATAGAGCTATGCAAGACAGTACGAAAAAGTATCACTGAAGACGTAAGAAAATTCAACTGTGAACTAGTGAGGAAAGCAATTGAAAACAACCAAAGCCTAAAGATAGCAAAGGGACATCTCAGTAAGGGAAGAAAACAGATTATGGCACTGAGAAAAGAAGATGGTTCTGTAACAAGAAATAGAGGCGAAATTTTGACAAGAGTGAAAGATTTCTACTCCAAATTATATGAAAGGGATGATACATGCACTCCAGACATCATGAAAGATACCAGTACCAGATTTCCTCCAGTCCTTCCAGCAGAAGTTGCACATGCAATCAAGAACATGAAGCGGGGAAAAGCTCCAGGAGAAGATGGAATTACTGTAGACATCATACAAGAAGCAAGTGGAGAAATCGAAACAGTACTCGCCCAAATTTTCACTCGATGCCTTAATGAAGGAAAGATTCCTGAGGATTGGAACACCGCTACAATGATCCTGCTTCATAAGAAAGGTGACATTGAGGATCTCGGAAACTACAGACCTATCAGCCTCCTATGAGTAGTTTATAAAATCTTCACTAAAGTTCTTTCACACCGCTTGAAGGTAACACTGGGCATGGCTCAACCGAGAGAACAAGCTGGATTCAGGAGTGGCTACAGCACAATAGATCATATCCATGTGCTGAGAGAACTAATTGAAAGAGCGAGGGAATATGAACTTCCATTGTGCATGGTTTTTATCGATTATGAAAAAGCCTTTGATTCGGTGAAACCATCAGCAGTTACAATGGCTCTGAAATCCTGCGGTATTGAAGATGCATACATTAATATTATTAATAACATCTATGAAAATGCAAGTGCAAAGATTAGGCTGTTTGAAAATACAACACACATAAAAATTGGAAAAGGAGTGAGACAAGTTGACACCATATCTCCGAAGCTCTTTAATGCCACATTGGAAAATGTCTTTCAATCACTGAACTGGGAAAACAAAGGGATAAAGATTAATGGAGATTATCTAACCCACCTTCGTTTTGCTGATGACGTAGTCATTTTTGCAACTAGCCCATCAGAGCTGCAGAGTATGATCCAGGAACTTGCTGACAAGAGTGAAGAAGTGGGATTAAAAATGAACTTTCAGAAGACAAAAGTGTTGTTCAATGCTTTTACAAGAAATGAAGATTTATCGATTGATGGAGAAAAGCTGGAGATAACAGACACGTACGTTTATCTTGGACAGCAGATATCAAGTGAGGGTCACATTGATGAAGAAATTAATCGGCGTACAAAACTTGCCTGGAGAGCTTTTGGAAGAAACAGCATAATTTTCAAGAGCAATATGCCATTATGTCTTAAAAGAAAAGTGTTTGATCAATGCATCCTTCCAGTGCTTACGTATGGTGCAGAGACGTGGACCTTAACTAAAAGAGACATACAAAGGCTGCAGACAACTCAAAGAAGCATGGAGAGGTGCATGCTTATTGTAACCAGGAGAGATAAGAAGAGGAACTCGTGGATCCGAAAAATGACAAGAGTGGAAGACATCATGATCAGAGTTAAATCCCTGAAATGGCAATGGGCTGGACATACTGCCAGAAGGACAGATCATCGATGGACAGCCGAAATTTTAGATTGGATTCCAAGGGACAGGAAAAGACCCAGAAGAAGACCACATGGGAGATGGGTGGATGAAATTCGAAAGTATGCAGGGGTGACATGGAGGAGACTGGCACAAGACAGACCGTTGTGGAGGAAACTTGGGGAGACCTTCGTCCAGCAGTGGATTGATAATGGTTGTCAATGATGATGATGATGATGATATATATATATATATATAGAGAGAGAGAGAGAGATAAATAGATAGATAGATAGATAGATAGATAGATAGATAGATAGATATAGATATAGATAGATATAGATAGATAGATAGATATAGATAGATAGATAGATAGATAGATAGATAGATAGATAGATAGATAGATAGATAGATAGATAGATAGACAGGCAGGCAGGCAGCACAATCAGGGTGTGTCAGTTTGGCAGTATGATGCCTGTTCAATGAAAAAAGGAAGGACTTGTCCGAGTCTGAATGGGGAATGATGTATCAGTCTTATGAAGGCAAGGGCCTAGCATTGTTGGCTATTTGAGTACCATTGTAGTGAAATGGTGGTGGGAATGGTCCAAAGAGGGATGCATCCACCCAAAATGCTAGAAAGAAGAGTTTACTAGTTGTAAATCAAGGTGTATGCCCTTGATTACAACTAGTCAACTCTTCTTTCCAGCATGTTGGGTGGATGCATCCATCTTTGGACCATTCTGGCTGGCATGTGCTGTCAGATACAATAGATGGCTCATGCATACATATCATTAAGCTGATCTCCGAAATTCAGAAGTTAGCTCCTCAAAGAAAGTCCATCTGCCAGATTAACGTTTAACTGATGGAACTTAATTTAACTTAATGTTGATGTATCAAATGTCTCCATTTAGATCAATCCCGACACACAGCTTGAGCATCATGTTTCACTGGTGTACATCAAAGTAGGAATAATATTCTCTCTATCAATCATGCTTCCTAAATATGCAAATTCATTCATCTGGTCTATCTATGTGCCATTTAGATCCATCTTGCATTCAATACTAACACTACCATGCTCAAAAACAATCTTTGGTTTTCCCCTTATTTATAATCAGTTTGAATTTCACACACAAAATTCGTTAAATATCGGTATGTTGTCCTGATCTATGTAGTACAGCATACTCACAGATGGCTCATGTTTCCTCAATTAATGGAGCAGTTCACAGCCAGCCAGCACACAATCCATGAGATACTCTTGTGGGTGTGCTTACAGTATTGGTGGCTCATTCATGTGCCCATGTTGATTAGTCATCATCAGCAACTCTCACCTGCAGTAGGCATGACTGGACATTGGATGACTGGAAAAGTCACCTGGTCTAATGAGTACAGGTTTTTGGCTTCAAGGTGCTGATATACATGTCTATATTTGGTGCCACTCAGTCGAACAGCTGCAACTAGACAGCAATTTTTTTTTTTTTTTTTTGGCCTTTTTACCAATCAATTTTAAACTGTTTGTAATTTTTAGTTCAAGTAGAGTGTAGCCGTGCAATATGTTTGATAATTCAGCTGTACACATCCTTAAAAATTAGTTATAAGATTTTGTGTTATTCGTGGCATAAGCTACCATTGGGTGGGTGTATAATTAAACACGTCTAAAAGTGATGTATCAGTTTTTAGCTTTACTCTGTATGTTGGACATTTAGTAATTCTTTGACACTTAAAAAAATATGTATTAAAGCTTCAGAGTTAACATTAAACTGTAATATATTCATACAGCATTGCAAATGTCAAATGCCATCTAGCTGCTTAATTATTCACATGCTATTTAGACATAATCTATATTTTGAGATTTACTGACCTTTATTCCTAAAATCATTTAGGAGGTTTTTGTCTCTACACATTTCCAACACATATTTTTCTTAGTTGCATTGTGGTTCAAGGCCACAAAAAAAAAAAAAAGAAAGAAAAAAATATTTTTCGACTCATGCAAACTTCATTCCCTTCTTTTCTTTTCCCAATGACCAAATGAGGATTCAAAATATTCTACCACAAGTATACATAATTGAACTCCCTAAAACACTTATATCTAATTAAAACTTCAATCAATAAAACTTACATTACACATTTCCTAAAATGTCAAAGTTAAAAAACCGGAAACCCATAATTATTTACAATTGTACACCGGTACCCAATTAAAACAAAGCTAAATACCAGACGCAACCACTATACTCGACAATCACGGACCTCTCTCCACTCGGAAATAAGCATACTGTCCTAGCACTTTCAGCCTCAGCCCAGATCATTCTCAAGGAGTGCATGCAACAGATGAACCACCCACAAAACGTAGCGAATGTTCCAGCATTCGTGTGGCATCGTCTCATTCCCGTTCTTCGCCGTTCAGGTGCAGTGGCGCCATATGTCAGATGACCTAATAGTCTTCTTTTTCCCTTCGTACTTATAAATATCTGTTCGATAGCTGATCAATTTTGATTCATGAAAGTAATCATCTTATATTCTAATATTTTTTTTATATATATATTATGTTACATAATTTTTCTTTTGTTTCCTTTTTCCCCTCTGTTCTTCTCTGCAGCTTTCCTTTCTGATCAAATCCTTCCAATATGTGTTTAAGCTATTAGGATCACTAACATTACATAACCTGTGTCTATTTTTTTCAATCAACACTGTCTCCGCCAATCTCAAATGCCTTTCCGTACGACAATTCTTAATAATTTCTATTTCATCAAACTTTGGGTATTGCTTTTGTTCAATACAGTACTGGACCAATGCAGTTTTTGCTTCTTTTTTCTGCCAATTCCATAGGTGCTGTTGTAAATGATGTTTTAGTTTATTTTTAGTGCTTCCTATATATGATACTGTGGGATTGTTACTTATAGGAATTTCGTAAACGCCAGCTCTGTCCAAGCACTTCTTGTTTTCTTTCGTATTGATTACAAAATTTTTAATGGTATGCACTTTATTGCCCAATTGTAAATTATACCTAATACACAATTTATTAATTTCAGCTGAAATTCCTGTTATGTACGGAAACGATCCAATATATTTAATCTGCTTGTTATTATTTCTTCTTATGTTTGAAGAATTAATACAATTGTTCTGCACTTCCTTAATCCATTTTTTTTTTTTACTGGGATGCCCATAATTTTTTGCACAATCTGTAATATATTTCAATTCATCCTTTCTGTATTGCATATTTGACGTGTGCGTAAAAGCTCTTTTTATTAAAGTCTTAATACTGTTACATTTATGAGCATATGGATGATAAGAAACATATGGTATAATCCCAGGTACGTATGACGATTTTCTATAAACGGTATAGTCTAATGTGTTAATCATCTCTTGTGAACCATATCGAAATCTCTACATGCCGGTACCTAAATATCTAAAGTTAAAAAATAAACCTGTAAGTATGAAAGACAGACAAATAATGCAGATTTGTCAAAATAAGAGGTTGAGTGCAAAAATTATTGGGAAAAGAAATATAATATTTAACCTTCACAAGAGATGTTAAGACTTATGGTTTTCTATACAAAGTACAGAGTACAAAAACTTTGCTGAAACATGGAAAAATATAATATTGGATACTACACTCATGGAAATTAATGAAATTGTGAATACAGAGGAAGAAAATACAAGGCAGAATGTTACAAAGAAATTACATAATTTATTTGATGAAAAAGAAGTGCCACTGCAGAGGAATAATAGCTATGCTGTGTTTTTGAATCAGTCATCTGTGGATTTAAGTTATTCCCAACAGACAGTTTTGCAATGAGGAAAAAAATATGCATTCCCACAGCACTTACCCAGAACTGAAGAATTGATTCCGTGCATGGAGGATGTTATAAGAAATTTGCCAAGTCCAAAAAAAGATGTAACGTTCAAATTATATAGAATTTTATTAAACGAATTCAATGAAAAGCATAAAAAAAATTTCCATTTGAAGAAGCTAAAGTACGAAAAGAAGCAATTACTGATGCTGAAAGATAATAACAACATTAAATTCTGTGAAGCTGATAAGTCAGGGCAGATTGTTCTAATGGATACTATAGATTATAATAATAAAATGTCTAAAGCAATAGAGGAATTAAAGTGTACAGTCATCAATAAGGACCCAACAGATAACCAGATAAAATGTTTGGCAGGGATAAGAAATCATAGTATATTGCCAGACGAAATAAAGAAGTCCTTCCCCAATGGGTGCATGTATACCAAAAGTTTTTGCCAAGATTAAAACACATAAAGAAGATGCACCAATGAGGTTGATTGTATCAAAAGTCAACTCACCCTTGATTTCATTAGAAAAAAAAATTATAATTTTCTTGCACCAATATTTATGAAACAACAATACAGTTTAAGGAATACATATGATTTTATTCACTTAATTAAAAATATTAATCAAGATTTGCAGTTTTACAAAATGGCTAGTATGGATGTTAAAGCTTTGTATCCAAATACTCCAGTACCTCAGGCCATAGACATTATTACTCAAGAACTAATGCAACAAAAAATTGTAGCAGGAATACAAGTACAAGAGTTAAAAAATGTATTGTTGTATATATACAAAAATAATGTTTTTGCATTTAAAGATATTACACTGGCGGAAAGTGAAAAAAGAACACCAAGAAGGAGACGTCTGATACCAACGAAATTTATACAGCCTAATAACGGAATACAGAGGATAACGTGATCAAAACATTATGGCAAAATACAGCTGTATTTGCTGGTAAACTGAAAAATAACATGGTTAGTACGAGGTTGAACCGCCATGAACTGCGTCACACTGTGCAATTCTGGCATGGAGTCTGTCATACAGATGTTGGATGTAAGTTTGGGGTATTGATTTCCAAGCATCCTCAACCTGGACGCGTAAATCGAGGATGGTCGTGGCTGGCCGTTGTCCCATAAAATCCCACACGTGTTCAATGGGGAACAAATCCGGTGAATGTGCAGGCCATGGAAGTTGTCTCACACCCTGAAGTGCATGTTGCGTTGCACGTGCCATGTGTGGGCATGCGTTATCTTGCTGGAAAACACCACGATAGACCGACCTTACAAATGGCACAACAACGGGCTGAATGATGTTGATGTAGGAGGTGCTGTTTAGCGTACCAGGTACAAACACTAGTTGTGTACGGGAGTGATAGCTGATCGCTCCCCACACCAGGAGACCAGGTGTAGGCCCTGTGTGTCGCTGGTGGATGCAAGAAGGGTGGAGACGCTCTCCTGTGTGTCTGCGAACACGCAGACGGCCATCGGAGGCTCCCAAGCAGAATCTGCTTTCATCGCTGAACACGACAGATCGCCATTGCGTTCTCCAGTGCAGACGTTGGCGACACTACTGCAGCCATTCCTGACGGTGGGCTGGAGTCAGAGGTACACATGCCAAAGGTGCACGTGCACGTAGTCCTGCATCCAGTAGACGGTTGCGGATTGTTCGCACAGTCACCTCAGGTGCAACGGCAGCTCGTGATTTGCGTCGCAGTGGATGTTCTGCTTGACAACACCGCTCTTCTTATGCGTCGATCGGTCCGCTCATCAGTTCGTCTGTGACTCCCGGTTCCACGTCTTCTCGTGTGGGAATGTTCCTCGGACCATCTATGCCACCATCATACCACCACCGATACTTCCCGTCCAATTCGCTCCACAATACGATGATACAACCACCCGGCCTCGCGGAGTCCGACTAGACGACCTTACTCAGAGTCCGATAACTGCTGAAATCGTGCACGTCTTCCATGTCCAGGCATTGCAGCTTCTTCAGGGTCTTCGCACGTGTCCGTATGCCGACGACTGATTACATTCACTTAGCCGTACTCCTTAAATACCACCGATGATAATTTGCATACTATGCCGTGCTGTGGCATAAGCGCTCACCGGTTGGTCCTGAAATTAACATCACATCTACGTAAACTCGACCCCATTAACATATGTAAATTTCATGAACGTCTGCCAATTCCTTCTTGGTGTTCTTTTTTCACTTTCCGCCAGTGTATTTATAAGCAAAATACAGGAGGACCTATGGGATCACCACTGTCTACATTATTTGCAGAAGTTATTATGACAGATATTGAAGCCAAAGTGATAAATAACCTGAATGAACCACCATTGATATATTGCAGATATGTTGATTATATTTTCATCTTATCAAAATTGAATTCCACAGAACTAGAAGACATAGCTAAAAATTTTAAAGAAGAGTATTCATCCATTGAAGTAACGATTGAAGTTGAACAGCAGGATACCTTGGCTTACCTTGATGTACAGATTATAAACAACCCAACACATTAGATTATACAGTTTATAGAAAATCGTCATACGTACCTGTGATTATACTATATGTTTCTTATCATCCATATGCTCATAAATGTAACAGTATTAAGACTTTAATAAAATGAGCTTTTACGCACACGTCAAATATGCAATACAGAAAGGATGAATTGAAATATATTACATATAATTATTTGCAAAAAATTATGGGTATCCCAGTAAAAACATAAAAAATTGGTTTAAGGAAGTGTAGAACAATTGTATTAATTCTTCAAACATAAGAAGAAATAACAAGTAGATTAAATATATTTGATCATTTCCATACATAAAAGGAATTTCAGCTAAAATTAATAAATTGTGTAATAGGTATAATTTACAATTGGGCAATAAAGTGCATACCATTAAAAATTTTGTAATCAATACGAAAGAAAACAAGAAGTGCTTGGACAGAGCTGGCGTTTACGAAATTCTTATAAGTAACAATCCCACAGTATCATATATATAGGAAGCACTAAAAATAAACTGAAACATCCTTTACAACAGCACCTATGGAATTGGCAGAAAAAAGAAGCAAAAGCTGCGTTGGTCCAGTACTGTATTGAACAAAAGCAATACCCAAAGTTTGATGAAATAAAAATTATTAAGAATTGTCGTACGGAAAGGCATTTGAGATTGGCGGAGACAGTGTTGATTGAAAAAAATAGACACAGGTTATGTAATGTTAGTGATCCTAATAGCTTAAACACATATTGGAAGGATTTGATCAGAAAGGAAAGCTGCAGAGAAGAACAGAGGGGAAAAAGGAAAGAAAAGAAAAATTATGTAACATAATATATAAAAAAAAAAAATATTAGAATATAAGATGATTACTTTCATGAATCAAAATTGATCAGCTATCGAACAGATATTTATAAGTACGAAGGGAAAAAGATGACTATTAGGTCATCTGACATATGGCGCCACTGCACCTGAACGGCGAAGAACGGGAATGAGACGATGCCACACGAATGCTGGAACATTCGCTACGTTTTGTGGGTGGTTCATCTGTTGCATGCACTCCTTGAGAATGATCTGGGCTGAGACTGAAAGTGCTAGGACAGTATGCTTATTTCCGAGTGGAGAGAGGTCCGTGATTGTCGAGTATAGTGGTTGCGTCTGGTATTTAGCTTTGTTTTAATTGGGTACCGGTGTGCAATTGTAAATAATTATGGGTTTCCGGTTTTTTAACTTTGACATTTTAGGAAATGTGTAATGTAAGTTTTATTGATTGAAGTTTTAATTAGATATAAGTGTTTTAGGGAGTTCAATTATGTATACTTGTGGTAGAATATTTTGAATCCTCATTTGGTCATTGGGAAAAGAAAAGAAGGAAACAAAGTTTGCGTGAGTTGAAAAAGATGGTTTTTTTTTTTTTTTTTTTGGGCGGATATTAACCACGATGTAACTAAGAAAAATATGTGTTGGAAATGTGTAGAGATGAAAACCTCCTAAAAGATTTTAGGAATAAAGGCTAGTAACCTCAAAATATAGATTATTAAACTGTAAGTAAGCATTAATTATGTGCTTCTAATATTTCAGTATCGAAAGTCAGGTGATCCTTCCTCTTCAGTGTGTGAACTTGATACTTTGAAATGGATTGAAGAAACGTCAGTGCTGATTTTGAAAGAAGTTGTTGTGAATTTCAGTACACATTTTGAAAGAAAGTTGATGCTGCGTCATTTGTTCTTTGCCAAAATAGAAAATTCCTTTTCTAGTGGAGGTAATATTGTTACATACATTTTATTTTTTTCTTCTTTCACCATGCACACACAGACTTATGAAAAACTATCTTTATATAAATGTATATTTTTAATTCTGTTTTTTCCCAATAATGAAGTGACTTTCTTACTAAAGTTTTGCATTATAATAATTTTTAAATACTTTTACCTCTTTCTTGAATGAAAATGTCACACTAAAGAAAATAAAGAAGGATGACATAACTACAGTGTTCACAATGACTGCTTTGAGATGTATATAAAAACTAATTTGCACTTACAACCTTTGCTGAAATTTTTTTTATTACATGGGCTTGTAAATAAATTGTTTGCTATTGAGCAGTAATCTTTATCACATGGGTTTGTAAAACTTTGCTCTTTGAAGATTAGTCCTAGCAGCAATGCTCAATATCAGATATTCATGATATTGAGTGTATTGGTTCTCATGATGATCATCATTCCATCATTACTTTTAAACTGAGTTGCAATAATAATTGCTGAAACTTCAAATGCTTACTTCAACCAATAACCTGTACTCAAATGTCTAGTTTTGTGATCTGCTATAATACTTAATGTCTGTATTAATCATGTGAAGTAGGGATGGGGAAATATGCCATTTTAAGATAACAGTGATTACCTTTTACTGCTACTGACCCAGTAACAGTTATTTAACCTGTTATTTTGAATAACAGTTCCTGGAGAACAAAGAGACTGTTGGACAATGCTAACACTGTTCTGCACAGTGGGAGAAAACGAATTTAATCCTGCACTCCATTTTCCATATCATTGAATTCAATGCTGGGAAAACTATTTGTATGTACTTAAGTAATGAAAAAAGTTATTGTATCTATTTAAGTAATGAGAAAAATTTATTTTTCTACTAAAGTGATGGAAATTTAGGTTCAGATGGAAATTTAGGTTCAAATAAAAATAAAAATAACTTACGAATACCAGGAGCTTAAGAGTTAAAATAAGAGGCATTGCTATTAAGAAACAACAAGAACTTCACTTTTTCTGCCGACAATCGAGAGCATCTTTGGCTTAAAATCTGTCCTACCTTAGAAAAAATTTGTTCGCATGGAACGTAAGTCGCGGTCACTGAAATTTTTGCTTGACTAATTCACTTAAGTTGGGATACAAATTGCAGGGGGTTTTTTTTGCCACCACTGCATTGGATTTTTGTCTCTAGGCAATAAAACATCATCCAAATACTGTTGCACTTCAATAATTGCCTTGGACTCTCTTGTTCCTGATGGCTTGAATGCAGAGGCTTTTGTATCAAATAAACCAAACACTGACAACTCACCATCCAAATTATTAGTTATTGGTGACGGAGATATATTTTTCTTCTCTTCAGAATTTATTGTACCAGCAACCATATTAATAGCCATTCGTTTAGCATGTTGCTACAAATATGATATCCTTGAATCGTGAATCCAAAAATGTGGCTATCAAAAGCGTATTACTTTGGGCTATATTGCCAAGTCACTTGCTTATCTGCTCATTAATTTTTGACGACACAGATTTAGTCTTGACGTGAAAATCTCTTTTCAGTAGCTCACCATACACGCTTTCCAACCCTTTTGATATAATTATCACTAAAGATGATGTTACATATTTTTCGGCGCTTAAAGATTTCATAACATTTTCAAATGGTTTCAAGATCTCTACCAATTCTTTGCATATTTTCTATTCTTTTGTGGTGAGAGACGGAACATCTGTTTCTAGCAGAGCAATATATGTTTTCACAGCATTCTCCAATTCAGTGAACCTGTTCAGCATATAAAAAATTGAATTCCACCTTGTGGCTACACTTTGAATTAATTTCTTAGGAATGCTGCTTGTACCGCTGTTTTGCTGGCATTCTTTAAATTCCAAAGCAGCTGTTGAACTTCTTTTAAAAAATGACACAATGCTTTTAATTCGTTCTAACAATTCATCAACTACATTGAGGCTGTCCATAACAATCAAATTAAGCATATGAGCAAAACCACTAAAATGTTTCCATTTCAAATTATTTGTGATCATGCTTTTTATATTTGCCCCATTGTCAGATACTGCTAATACAATTTTTTGGTCGACACCCCACAAAAACTATACGTTTTAATGAACTGGCTAAATTTTCACTTGTATGGCGGTCATCAAAAGAATCATATTCTAATAAAACAGATTTAACTGCAAAAGTTTCATCGATGTAGTGTGCAGTAACGCTCAGAAAACTTTTGTTAGTAATTGATGTCCAGCAGTCTGTTGTTATTGTGACAGATTTCACACCTTGCAAGACAATTTCAACACGATTTTTTAATTTTTCATAAATTGATGGCAGCATTGATTTTGTTATGGTTTTTCTGTCTGGAAGAGCATACTCTGGGTTCAAAGTAGAAATGACCTAAAACCAGTGTCCTCAACAATCGAAAATGGCTGAAAATCTTTAGTAAAAGGTTCATTAAGGAATCGTCGATTCTTTTCTTGATAATAGAGGTCATCTTTTTAGTAACATATGAATGCAATGTGTCTTGTTCTAATTTCTTACGTTTGATTTGCCCATGTCCACTTAACACTGAATCCACTACCACTAGGTTGCTCATCATTCTGAAGATCATTATGAATCACGCATGCTTCTACTTCCCATGCTACTTCCGTGCAGTCTAACATAGGGTCAGCAACAATTCCTTGTTGTACATTCTGAGCAAGCACATTATCTTTCCTTTTATTCAGTTCAGGTTTCAAATTCACTAAAGGATGTTTATTTTGAATCGTAATTGACGATTTATAGGACAAAGTCTGATTGCATATATCACATGTAGCTTTACACGTGTCAGCATCACTCACTTTAAAATACGTCCAAATATAAGAAGATTTTCTTTCCATTTTAACAAGAGCTAAAAATCAAAAAGCAACACTTACGAAATTACCCTCTAAACTCTGAAGGAACCAGTAAGGAATAATGGCAAAAACTGCAAATCATCGTCAGCTTTAACTGTGATTGGTAACAGTGAGTCTCGAAGCACGAGTAACAGCTAACAATAACAGGTTCGGCAATAACAGGTATCAGTAACAGTAACAGGTTGGCGGTAACAATTCCGCAGCGCCACTCAGGGAAGCTGTGGCATACATGGCTCAAGGTAACAGGTATTCTTTCAGGCGAATAACAACCGGTGACTGCTGTTCTGCAATAACAGTGACAGAATAACAGGCACTGTTATAGCTGCCCATCCCTAATGTGAAGTGTTTTTTTTTGTTTTGTTTTGTTTTTTTGTGCATATATGTTGAGGTAAGATATCCAACCTGTATATTGTTTTGTTCAATGTTTCAAGGGTGTTATGTAATTTACTTGGCTCATTCTTTTATAATAGTAAAATATATATTATAATAGGGAATTTTGCAGCTCTGGAAAAGTCAGGGAAATATCAGGGAATTTTGCAAAAGTTCATGTGAAATCAGGGAATTTGTTTTGTGCACGCTAAGAAATGTATTGGGCTATTTGTTTTGCACGATTTGTTCTGTGCACACCAAGAAAAGTATTTCATGATTTAGCGTTGCTGCGGTCTGTGATGGTTCACCTCGATCCAGCGGTTGAACACAACACAGGACTTGACTGTAAAACTAGGAGGCAGCCACAGGGAAGTTCCCATTTGCCGAACCGCTGGCGATCGCATCGACAATCAGCACAAACTACACGGCTGGCTCTGTCGTTTAGAGCATTAAATAAGCAAGATTTATTTTTTAAATCTGTGTGTTTTTGTATTGCACCGCACACGTTTAAGAAAACATATCGCATAAAAATTAGTTCTTCATATACAGTATCGGACCGATTATCCGGAATACTGGGGACCATCGGCTTTCCGGATTTTGGGTCATGCAGGGCGAAAAACGAAGGTTACTGAGGGCTGGAAACTAAACCTCTTTTCTCAAGCTTGGAGAAAAGGTCGGCTTGAAAGCTCGTGTCAAAAATTGTCGCCCCATCGCGGTTTTTTATTTTTATTTTCTAATCCTTATCTTTAACTTGTGGCCTTCTGTGAGTACATCTGTGGCTAATATGCAAGAGATCGCAATGCCTAGTTGTCCTACGTTTTTTTTTTTTTTTTTTTTTTTACTCTTCCTCTAAGTCTTCTCCCTCCACTCAAGACATCGGATCCATTAGTGCCCTACAAAACGTTTAGCGGATGCAGGTAGGCAAACGTGACAGAAGGTACAGGAGGCATATTGCATGACCCGAGGGTCAGTTGTGGGGAAATCAAAAGTGCTTCAAAAGAAAGCAGGAAACACATAAAAATCACAAGGCAGACTACATCTGGGTGTAGGGGAGGGAAGGCATACGATCTCTTGTCAGAAGTGCGCCGCAAAGTAACTTTTTCTCCCCATATAATGACTGAATCCGGGTGGGGGTGGGGGGGGGTTGCGAGAATCACTGCTGCCTGTTCGGTCAGGAGTTGTTTATTGAACACTTCTTTGATTTATGATAACATAGCTCGATTGCACTGACAGAAAAGGTAAATAAGAAGCGTAGTTTAGTGAAAGCCTGAAATGACATGACATTTTGGGGCTTTCACTCAACTCCTCCGTATAGAATTCTTATTTTTAGGAAACTAGAAAAACAAAGTGTCATGTGTGTTTACCACATTTGTCGTTCAAAAAACCTGCCGCCCAATTTTTTTTTCTTTGTTCTCCAGTAAGCGAAACCAAAAGCTGATAAATTGTGCAGTCGCATTGCGTAAGTGGTTAGTCGTTCTGTGTTAGGTGAAAGTTTGTTGTTCTTAGTTTGTTAATCTCATCAAACAGTGGAAATCAGAATAATCGAAAGGTGTGTAACGTTTTCTTTTAAACCTTTAAGATCGCATGTTTGTTTTTGTTTTAGTAAACATAGTTTTTATGAAAACATGAAATTGTCCCTCCTCCCCACCATGTTTTTTGGAATAGCCGAATAATGAAATTATCTGCTTGGTAGACAAGTTTTCCTTAGTTTTAAACAATGAAATGAAACAATTCTGCTAGTCATAACAGTAAGTTATGTTTTATTGCCTTCCGTTAAATATTGTATTCATTCCAATCGCCGTTTCTGGCGTGTTTATTAACGTAGCTACGGGAAGGAGGGGCAATGAAGTGGATATGCCACTCTAGAATTAAAAAATAATAATAATAGAAAGAGTATACGAGCGAAAAAAAATTGGCCTGAATTCGGGTATAAATGCTTGGTTTCATAAAAATTGTAACAGGAAGTTTCCACTTTCGTTTGACAGCATTCAACAAAATTACATCCAGTATGTACTGTAGGTAGAGGTACTGTACAAGTTCTGTACACAACTCCACAAGGCGCAAACCAATTTTGATGAAATTCAAAATGTAACACCCTTACATAAATGCACGTGTGAAGTAATGTTTTGCAGTTGTGTGAAACTGTAGAGTCGATATGCAGTGGTTTACTGTACAAATTATTAGTACATATCCTCTTATTTCCACAGTGCATCAACCTACATTAATGAAATTCAAAATGGAAAGTCTCTGATACACATTCCCTCCAAATATGTAAACTGATTTTTTTGATTAAGCTGAGAACAGAAGATCATTATATAAATATAAATGTGACTTTTTTTTATCACTTTCCAATACCAAAACACTCACTTTTACTGTACAGATTTCAGTACAAATTCTCTAACTTCACATTTTAACACATACAGAGCAGGGGCTGGTTGTGTTCCCACACTGTCAACATTTCTGGTTGAATGATTTTTTTCATCTGAAATACCTGTCTTGGAATTTTTTTTTTTTTTGCTGAGTACCAGGATATATAATAATAATAAACACCCAGATCTATCTAGAACATTACTAATGCTGTTGCCAGATCGTCAAAAGAAAGGCACGTTTTAACCTGAAATCAGAATGAAACGGCTAATAATATGATATTTTTGGTACTACGTTTATGAACACCAAATAGAAACATTACAATAGCACCAGCATCACATAGCAACAGCCCATGCAGAAAGCCAAGTCGAATTCCACAAAATGAAAGATTACATTCATGATTTTGATTAAGATTTAGATATTTTGTGCAAATGGATGAAAAGAAAAAAACCTACATTGTCGAGTTTATTAATTATATCTCGGAAGCTTGAGATTGAAACCCATGTTAACAAAAAGTGGGTAGGCTTACTACAGTCATTTGTTTACATGGACAGAACATCAATTTGTTTTCGGAAAATAAAGCAGACGTTCTCTGCGTTTCGTAACTACGTTGAATTATATGAAAAAATAAATAATTTCCGTAACAACATAATCCCAGCGACCAATCAACCAATGAAAAATAAAAGGAATCAAACCAGTCACATAGTCTTATGTTACTCAATTGTAACAGTTGTGTTTTGAAATCACGTGCGCCTCCCCAGTGGCGCAGTGGTCTAAGCGATGGCCTCTGATCATTCATCCGTAAGGGGTCCGGGTTCGAATCCTGGTAAGGCACGGATGTTGTGTTTGTCTTATGGCACTGGCTCTCTCCCTCCCCAGGAACCAGTGACCCTAAATTAGGGACGGGCGACTGCTTATAGCCCATTGAGTTGCTCACGATGGTAGTTAAACCCCCAATCAAAAAAAAAAAAAAAAAAATTCACGGGCAATTTTTTTGAAACTGGCAGCACTGCAAAACATTTTAAAACATCTGCTTTTTTTTTTTTTCAGAGAACAAATTGGAGTCCTGTCCAGTCATGCATGTAAACAAACGATTGCAGTAAGCCTTGGCCTATGTAACTGCACTCGCTTATAGAGGCGCATTCCCGAACACAATTTGAACTTGAAGAGTGTTATCAAAATACGATTGGCGCATGTAAACAAATGAAACAAATAGCATATAATTTTAAGCTGTTACATGAATGAGTTGTTACTATATTTTCTTACAGAAATTCAGCATCTACTTGATTTGTTTGTCTGCTTCAATTTAAAATGTCACTCCGTCCTACGACAGGCAACATCCCCTATCCCCTGTTATATTAATATATTTATCTAAAGCTTAAAAACAACCGTCCTAGGATGGCTACATGCTAGTAATTTTATATCTTGGTATTTCTTGTGTTTCTTCATGTCATCATTGATTTCTCATTATCGTTTTTTTCTTTCCAGGGTGTAAATTAGAATGTCAGCCCATTTCCAAGTTGATTGGCTTACTGATCCTTAGTTCAAAGAGTGGATACAAGAAGTGCCAACAGACAATAAAAAGGCTAAGTGTTGTAAATGCAATAAAATATTTTCTCTGAGCAACATGGTACGTACCACAATCAGAAGTCATGCTAAAGGAGCTCAGCACAGATGACAAATGACAGCTTCTACACTGTCCATGTCTATGAAAGGTTTTGTTAGTCAAGCAGATGCACCACCACTGCAGACTGCATACCAGTCTCCGAAACTGACCGTGTCGCTGCGCAAGACAGTGCTTCTAGCACCCATCAAATCCAGACTGCCTCTTCTCAGCCTGAAATCAGTGTTGAAAAGCAACAGGGTTCAGTTCCAAGGGGTTTGAAGTCTTTCATTATCAATGAAAATGTTGCAAAAGCTGAAATTCTATATTGCCTTCATACTGTTGTTACACATAAATGAATGAGATCAGTGGACAAGGATGTTAGTTTATTCAAGATTATGTTCCCTGACAGTCAAATAGCACAGAAGCTACAACTAAAGAGAACGAAAATTGCCTATTCTTTACTTTATGGAATAGCACCATTTTTCAGAAATGAATTGTTAGAGCTAGTTGCTTCGTCTGAGCACATTGTTATTGGTTTTGATGAATCGCTAAACAAAGTGTCCCAAAGTACTCAGATGGATTTGAATATCAGGTTCTGGAACAGTAACACTAATGAGGTGTGCACTCGATATTTTACTTCTGCATTCTTAGGTCGTGCCAGAGCAAAAGACATTAGAGAATCTTTCATAAAGTCTCTTTCACCACTGAACTTGCATACTATAATTCAGATTTCCATGGATGTACCTAATGTAAATCACAAGTTCTTCAGAGACCTTAAAGCAGAATTGGATAATGGTTGTGACACTATTGTTTTGGATATGGGTAGCTGTGGCCTACACAGCATGCATGGTGCATTTAAAAGTGCCATGCAGGTCACAAAGTGGTCTGCGGTACATTTTCTTCATTGTTTGTACAACTTGTTCAAAGATGTCCCTGCTCGTTGTGCCATGTACAGTGAATATACAGGTTCAGACATGTTTCCTCTAAAATTCTGTTCTGTTCGTTGGCTTGAAAATGGTGCTGTTGCACAGTGTGCAATTGACATTCTACCACATGTAATGAAATTTGTGCATGGTGTTAAAAGTGAGAAGGTAGAGCCTCCAAGTAGTAGCTACAAGGTAGTTTCTACCCTCATTGAAGATCCATTACTGGAAGCTAAATTGGCTGTTTTCAAGTCTTTGTCATCTGAAGTGCAACCCTTCTTACAAGAATTCCAGGCAGATGCCCCTCTTGTCCCATTCCTGCACAGTTCATTATCAAGCGTGGTTAAGAATGTGATGACAAGGTTTGTAAAGAAAGATGTAATGATAAAAGCATCTTCAGTTGCATGTGTAGATCTTACAAAAAGTGAAAATTTGTGCAGTGCGAAGGACATAGGTTTGGGCTATGGTACTCGGAGCTCTTTCAGAAAAGTTAAGTTGTCTGATGTTGCTGTCCTACAATTCCGCAAGGACTGTGCTGCTGCTTTAAAAGTTTTAACTTTAAAAGTGTTGGAACGTTCACCACTTCGGTACAAAATTACGAGGGCGGTGTCATGCTTTGATCCCAACATAGCTGCAATTCCTGATGTTCGTAGGCAACGTCTGAAGTGCTTGCTCACAATTCTGGTAGAACACAGATGGATAGCTGGCAGCACAGCTGACCAAGCAGACCGTGAATTTGAAGATATATGTTCTCAGGCATGTGTGGAAACTGAGCTAAGGGAGTTTTCAAGATTTTGCGTACTTGTAGACCATTTCTGGCGAGACCTGTTTACAAGATTTAGAAATCCGAAATCGATTTCCCATGTTATGAAAATGGTCCTTGTATTGTCTCATGGGAATGCACATGTTGAGCGTGGATTTTCTGTAAATTCAGAATGCCTAGTAGACAACATGAAGGAAGAGACCCTGGTGGTGCAGCGATGTGTGTATGATTTTGTAATGGCTGTGTGTGGAAATATTGAGAACTTTGAAGTTCCCAAATCTCTCATCCATTCTTACAGCAATGCTCAATCATGTCTAACAGAGGAAACAAACAGAAGGAAAGAAACAGCTAGGGAAAAGGAAAATGTAGAACTGGAAGCAGAAATTGTAGAACTGGAAGCCAAAATGAAAAGAATCCAAGATACTGCAAATAAAGAAGTTACTGCTATTCAGGGAAAAATTGATACTTTAAAATTGGAAAAGTGTAGATGATTTGTGACGCTCCCCTAGGTCACGTCCAGATTTGGTATATGTAATTTTGTCCAGATTTGGTACAAGTTCTGTGTGCTTAAAATAATAATCATCGTCTTCATATTGTCAAGTAATATTCACTTTCATATCGTTTCAAGCCTCTCGTCCTAGAGGGGTTTGGTATGCTAATTGCGTGTGCTCCAAAGGATCCTCGTCATGTCATATTGTATTCACTTCATCGAGAAATCTTCAGCATCTTCATATCATTCGAGTTTGCTGTCCTGGACTGTTTCCGGTAACGGGGAAATTGTTGTTATTTCCCACTTCTAAAAATCTGCATTGCCTAATCTGTTCGTCTTGAACTGTTGTGTGTGTTAACTCATCTTCGTCATGGTGTTACAATCGTAACCTAGAGTGTTCTGGGACTTGAGTGATTATAGGTCAATGCCTACTGTGTCTGTCTCTACTATTTCATTGTGAGATGACCTTAAGTTAAGCCACTTAAGAAGCAGAAGCCGTGAGTTGACTACCATGGACCTGGCTGGGGTTCTCAGTTCGTGACTGTAAGTCCAAATAGTTATTAACCTGTTGGCAGCTCTGTGTATGTTTGATTGTTGCAACTTATATATTGTTGGTTTCTGAAAGTATATGTAAAGTAACTTAAAAGTTTTGAAATTAATAAGTTTTGTGTCAGAAATTAAGGTAAATAGTGGAAATGAAATTGAATAAAAAATTAAAGAAAATCTGGTAATTTGTATTTTTGTTTAACTTCGTTAAGTGTGTATTTGTGTTGTTCACTATCCATACTAAAATTACATCCTTAGTATTTAATGAACCCTTAGGGATAGTTCCCCGAGTGAGCTAGCCTGGATGTGGGGTAGAGTGTATCTCTGTGAGCTTAGGAGCGTTGCAGGTTAATTCACATGAAATCATACAGATTTTTTTCCACATTTGGTACACATATTCTGTTTACAATACTGAAAACATTTTTATGGAAACAACTTTTTTGTTGGTTATGGACTAATAAAAAACGGACAGAAATGTGACAGCAAGAAGAAATGAGCTCCACCATTTTACAGATGTCACTATTCTGATTAAAAAAAATTGTCATTTTTCTCATAAAGTGTTTATTTGTGTCAATATTTATGACTTCAGGGAAACCTGTGATGAATCAGGGAAATATCAGGGAATTTTGAAATGGATTTTCTGTGACCACCATGAAAACATTAATATAATAGCATTACCTCTCCAGTCTTTGTAGAATGTGGCATTGTAATTTTCAAGTTTTCTGAGGAGATGTTACATGAAGATGAGTAAATCACAGGCAATACAGTACACAGTTCTGATTGACTGCTTTGGATAATCTTGTGAATATCCCATGTATTTCTGAGGAATATTTCTTCCTTAATTTCCATAAAAATGTCAGGATATCAAAAATTTCTCAGAAAAACTGGCAAATGAGTTATCTGTATGTTTGTGACTTGTGTGATATAACAAAAAATAATTGAAAAGGTGAAGAGTGAACAAGTGTTTTTCCATAACATGAAAGACATAAATATCAGCAACAATATACATAACTAGAGCACCATACAGTTCTTTACAATTGCGACAGCAATGACACAAACTCATTTTCTGTGCCTTAATTGAACATAGGAAAAATGCATATGAAAAGTTAACAACATACACAAAAGCATCACAAATCTGCAATGCAACCAAACACAGTTCTGCACTAGAAAAATGCACTGACATTTAGGGAAGATGTTACTCAGGAAATACAAAACTAACAAATTAAAGCTTTTACAAATGTCATTATCAGCATAGTGGTGCTATATTTCTACTAAACATTTCAAGCTTTCTTTTCTTCTGAGCTGGCCATAATGTACTAACATTTTTTTTTTGTCCAAGTCCTCGTATGTGATGAACAAATATTGAAAAAACCTCAACAAAGTTAGCATATTGTAGTTCAGTCTTTCAGCTGAATAACCATTTTTCTCTCTTATTTAGTTCACATGAAACAATAGTGTTTAATGATAAAAATGCTTGATTTTTTTGCCCAGCCAATAAACCATAAACTAGTAATTCAAAATGAATGTTGTAGATTTGTGATGAATTAATGTTCTAACTGTATTGCATTGGAGAAATCTACATGAAATGGACATCTTGTAAAAGTATGTAAAAATTAAATCACAGATTTTGTATTGTCAATAATTTTGTCTTAAATGTTATAACTGTTATTTTAATAAGTATTTTAGGTTACTGTCTGATAACAGATTGAGTAATGTAAAATTTAAAATTAAAGGTAGTGTTTCAGTAGCTCAAAAATTCTGTGTGATCTCTTATTATTGGCAGCAGTATTGTAAGTGGAGTTTGTATATCAGGAATTCCCTCACTGTGCTCATTTGTGAAGGATGGAAGATATAGGAAAGGAGTGCCTTTCTTTGGGCTGTTATGCAGGTGATAGAGAAATATAGCACTGTGAGAAAGAAAGTGCAGTAGGGGTGACTGCTGTATATCCATTTCATCTGTACTAACCATGATTTGCTCTTCTAGAACCTTCTATCGCCTTAAATTTTAGTCCTCTTCTGGGGACAGCTAATTTTTCTGGATGATTGTGATTTGGACTGTTGCCATGTATTTGTAAAACAGTGAAAAAAAATTCGTTCAATATGAAGAAGACTTAACTAAATTTAGGAATTAACAAGTGTGTAGTTTTTCTTTGCTTTTTTGTATGTGTACTTGTATGTGTTTCATATCTAATTTCTGTATCATCATCTAAAACTCTCCACCATTTTCAGTTTCTGTGCCTTCCTTCAACAAGCTGTACCAATTGGAGCAGTGCCTAGAAGATAGTGAAGTGTCTTTTAACATTGAAAGTTTGCTGCTTCCTGATACAAACCCTGAACACAAAAATGCATGCTGGGATATTGTGAAAAGCTTGTTGGCAAGTGGGAACTATAACAGTGCAATTTCTTTTGCAAATATCAGTAATCTCCCTATTGAAGATGTCCTCATTATGAAGGTATGTTTTGTTTCTTGTATTTCATTCAGGTACAGATTTATTGTATGAATAGGCATTCTTAATTTATGCGGTTCAGCTATATGCTCTGAGCAAGTAAGAACTATAACAGTTGAGTTTCTTTTTCAAAAAACAGTAATCATGAATGCTAAAGGAAAACAGACAGGAATTTTAACTGTGTTATCTTTAATTTTAATTTTGTAAAATCTTAATTTAAAAAAAATGTTTATCACTTCAAACATTTTCGGAGGTGACACACAGGGGACTCTAGATCCGCTTAGGAGTAAGCTAAGAGAGGCAGCCAGCAGCAAATTCAGACTCAGGGAATGAGTACTAGGTGTGTATGTTTTAAAGTTTCTCAGATCAGGGAAGTGTGTGATCATAGATTAATCGGTGAATAGTCAGAGATTGGCCAAGCAAAGTGCATGTATGCTGAGATAAGCATAAAACTCTCTAAAGGGTTCAGCAAGGCTAAGAGAAGCAGAAAATCTAAGTTTTGCATTCCAATTAAGGACTAAGAGGTATGAAGCAGAATCCAGCTCCAAATGTGAATTGTGGAAGTCAGGTATTCTTATGATAAAAATGACAGAAGCAACTTTTGCTGTTGTGTATGAATCCTTGTTTGCATTACTCTAACATAGCAGGAATAAGATATATACTGTATTAATAATAAAATTTTGTTAAATTTTACCAGGCTGAATACTTCATTTATGTGCATTGTTGTTTGTGAACAGAATGCCTTTTTGCCATCTTGGTCATCAATGCATAAGTAGAGATGAAGGGGTTGCTCACTTAAGGAAAGATCAAGTAAATCAAAATTAATATAAGTTTCTCTAGGGACATTACACAGGTGGAGCAAACCAGCTACAAGCATCTGGCAGGTAAGCTTAAGGCAGTAATCTCGGCCTTACACTAGCAAATCCAGCTCAGGTTATCTTCACCCATCAAAATGAATACTGACCCTGTGGCACTCCTAAAAAAGTCACACATGAGAATCTAGAATTTTGTCTTTGTGTCTTAGGGAATATGACGGGATGCTGAAAAGTTCTCAACCTAACCCACTTTCTGTAATTGTAGCATTATTTTGTCACTGCAGCAAGAAAGAGTGTTCTGTTGTATTGTAAAGTGCCAATTTTCAGACTAATAGCTCCTCTTTTTTTTTTTTTTTTTTTTTTTTTTCTTTTCAGATGTTTGACCTCCTGAACTGAATCATGTCGATGCGCAAAGTGTTGAATTTTCGAATGTGGAATTCCTGGCTGTCATGAAATTTCTGTTCCTGCAGAAGAAAACTGGAAAAGAAATCTGTGAGTGTATGACACAAACATTAAGTGACAAGTGTCCTTTATATTCCACTGTGAAAAAACGGTGTGCCAACTTTCAGCTGGGAGACTTTGAGACCAAAGTTGCAGCAAGGTCTGGGAGTCCTTCAACAGTGACAACACCCGAAATTGTTGATTTGTTCCTGACTTGATTTTGTCCGATCGTCAAATCTCAGCTAAAACAATAGTTGAGACACTGGAGATATCCAGGGAACGTGTTATGTAACACAGCAATCGGACATCGCCAAATTGACTGTAATTACTGTTTCACACATGAATTAAATCACATCAGAAAACTTGAAAACGTGAATTAATTCATTTTTTCAATTTACTTCCGATATTGGAGGTTATATTATTTAACGTGCATTAATGCTTTTGCATTTTTGAACTTCACTTTTAGTTGGTAAAGTTCGATGAACACTTACCGCACGTGGGGCTTGGCTTTCAATTCATATTTCCGGTATGTGGATGCGGCATGGGGGTTTTTCATTTGGCCACGGGTCCGCTTCTTCTTTTTTTTTCTCCGTTGGAATTTATTTTGTCTCATCACCAAATGAGTTTTTCCTTTGCTGCATCCTCATTTACTTCAATATTTATTCATACCCGAGTACTTTCAGTAAAATTCCTTTACCGTCTTCAAGGGGACGTTTTGCTCCGACTAGCATGGACCGTGTCAGCTGGGCATTTCGGTGGTTCACTCGGGCTGCTTCTGTCATCGGCTATCGCTTCTTCTTGGGCGTTGTGGCGCCATCTCTTGTTGGTCAGTGATCTCACTTTTCGAACTTTTTCATTTTTTTGCTCAATTTTAATTAAATTTTTCCAGCTGTTTCTCAAATTATTAGGGTCATTATGGTTGCAAACTTTTGTCCTATTTTTTTCAATCATTACCGACTCTGCTATTCTGAGGTGTTTTTCGGATTTACAGCTTTTAATGATTTTTATATTTTCGAATTTAGGATATTTTTGGTTATCCAGACAGTATTGGATAAGTGCTGTTTTTTCCTGGCTGTCATGAAATTTCTGTTCCTGCAGAAGAAAACTGGAAAAGAAATCTGTGAGTGTATGACACAAACATTAAGTGACAAATTCCTTTACCGTCTTCGAGGGGACGTTTTGCTCCGACTAGCACGGACCGTGTCAGCTGGGCATTTCGGTGGTTCACGCGGGCTGCTTCTGTCATCGGCTATCGCTTCTTCTTGGGCGTTGTGGCGCCATCTCTTGTTGGTCAGTGATCTCACTTTTCGAACTTTTTCATTTTTTTGCTCAATTTTAATTAAATTTTTCCAGCTGTTGCTATTGAAATTATCATTAAGAAGTTGCAAAATCTTAAAATTTTAAATATCACACAAATTCATGAATTCAAAAAAGTTTTAGTCTATTTATATGAAAATAATATTTTTACATACAAGAACAAAATATTCAAGCAAAATTCAGGAGGCCCAATGGGCTCACCATTATCAACTCTATATGCTGAGGTTGTGATGAACAAAATTGAAGAAAATGTCCTGCATCGTATGGAAGAAAAACTAGAAGTGTACTGTCGATACGTGGATGATATTTTCATTCTATCTAAACTGAAAGAAGAAGAATTAAAAAAATTAACAAAATGTTACAGCGCTTTATATCCAACTATAGAACTCACTGTTGAAATAGAAAAAAATAATGCATTAGCCTTTTTGGATGTACAGGTTATCAAATCCACAGATAAGTTACTATACAGGGTTTATCGGAAAAGTTCATTCGTTCCGGTCCTAATCCCGTACAATTCAGCACATCCTTATCCTCAAAAATGCAATAGTATAAAAACCTTAATTAAAAGAGCATATACGCATTCTGAAAATAGTCAGTTCATCAATGAAGAAATCAAATTCATAAAAAAAATTGCAGGCAGCTTTGGTTATCCTAACCATTTAATAAAAAAATGGGACACTGAAGTAATAAAGAAACTAAAAAATAATGCTGTAGTAAATAAAAAAGAAGTCAAATATTTAAATGGTTTTCCTTACGTAAAAGGTACTACCAATGAAATTAATAACATTTGTAAAAAACATAACATTCAAATTGGAGGAAAAGTAAATACCATCAAAAATATAGTAATAAAAAATGAAAAAATAAAAATGTTAGAAAAAGCAGGTATTTACTCAATTCCTATTACTGAAAATCCTCCAATGGCTTATATAGGAAGTACCAAAAATAAGCTTAAACACAGATTAAAACAACACGTAAAAAACTGGCAGAAAAAAGAAGAAAAAACAGCACTTATCCAATACTGTCTGGATAACCAAAAATATCCTAAATTCGAAAATATAAAAATCATTAAAAGCTGTAAATCCGAAAAACACCTCAGAATAGCAGAGTCGGTAATGATTGAAAAAAATAGGACAAAAGTTTGCAACCATAATGACCCTAATAATTTGAGAAACAGCTGGAAAAATTTAATTAAAATTGAGCAAAAAAATGAAAAAGTTCGAAAAGTGAGATCACTGACCAACAAGAGATGGCGCCACAACGCCCAAGAAGAAGCGATAGCCGATGACAGAAGCAGCCCGAGTGAACCACCAAAATGCCCAGCTGACACGGTCCGTGCTAGTCGGAGCAAAACGTCCCCTCGAAGACGGTAAAGGAATTTTACTGAAAGTACTCGGGTATGAATAAATATTGAAGTAAATGAGGATGCAGCAAAGGAAAAACTCATTTGGTGATGAGACAAAATAAATTCCAACGGAGAAAAAAAAAAGAAGAAGCGGACCCGTGGCCAAATGAAAAACCCCGTGCCGCATCCACATAACGGAAATATGAATTGAAAGCCAAGCCCCACGTGCGGTAAGTGTTCATCGAACTTTACCAACTAAAAGTGAAGTTCAAAAATGCAAAAGAATTAATTCATGAGCATTTGGATATGCAGAAGATGTCAGCGAAGTGGGTGCCCAAATGTTTGAAAACCAATGAGAAACAAAAAACAGTGGACACTTCCAAATCAGGTTTGCAGCATTTTGAACGATCTGGTGATATTTTTTTTTTTTTTTTTTTTTCGGCAGCGGCTTGTCACTGTTGATGAAATGTGGGTACATCACTACAATCCAGAGACAAATCAACAATCCATGCAATTATGGCACTTGGGTTCTCCACGGCCAAAGAACTTCAAGACAAAAGTCTGCAGGAAAGGTCATGGCAATGATTTTTTGGGATTTGGAAGGCATTTTACTGACTGACTATCTCCCAAAGGGCCAAACAATAAATGCTGAATACTATTCCAACTTGCTGTGCCAATGAAAGGAGATGTTGAAGGAAAAAAGGCGAGGAAAACTGCTGAAAGGTGTTCTCTTCCTGCAGGACAATGCACCGGCTCACAAGGCTGTCAAAACAATGGATGTTTTGAGAGATCTGGGGTTTAAGTGCATAGAACCATTCACCCTACTCACCAGACCTTGCTTTGTCAGACTATTTCCTGTTCCCAACCCTTAAAAAAAGTTTGAAAGGGAAGCATTTTTCGAATGATTCGGAGGTGATATTAGCAGCAGAGCAGTATTTGAGTGATCAGACTTCAAAATTTTTTTTGGAAATGTTAAAGAAACTCCAGAAACACTGTGCCAAGTGTGTTGAACTTCGGGGTAAATATTTGGAATAGTCTAAGTCTGTAAGTTTCGTGGCTCTAGCTCATTTCCTTCTAGGTAAGGCCGAGAACTTATCAGCATCCCCTCATAGTTAGGAGTCCCTCCTAAAAAGACTGGCATGCCAACATTGCCAGTAAAAATGAGAAAAACTGATGACAAGGCCTGTTTGTCATTAGTGTTCCTCTTTTGCATTTTAACAAAACTAATCTAATACCTCTCCAGATGACCATTCTCACCAAAATGGTCACTTTCCTTGATATTCAGAGGGGATGGTAATAACACGGTCTACACTCTCTCCAAGATGTAGTAGCACACTGAGAATCATTAACAATGTTATACCATGATTTGCCTGAAAAGAGAACCTTGAGATGATGCCTACTACTCCATTCCAGTTGTGCACTCTTATTAGCCGAGGTTATTAGTATGTTCACTTTGTGTCGCATAGCTTATACATGGTTGAGTCACATTAGTGTGACCACCAGCTAATATCCAAAGTAACCGCCGTGTGCAGCGTGGACAGCAGCTAGACGGGCTGGGAGTAACTCAATAAGGTGCTGGAAGGTGCTCATAGGTATGTGGAGCCATGCTGACTGCAGTGCATCTGACAGCTGCTGGAGGGTGCGTGGTGGAAGATCCGTAGGGCAAACAACACGATCGTGGTGGTTCCACAGATGCTCAATTGGGTTTAAGTGTGGGGAATTAGGGGGTCTGGGAAGTACTTTGAAGTCTTCATCGTGCTCTTCCAGCTACGCTCAGATATTTCTAGCTGTGTGACCTGTCGCATTGTTGTGCTGGAAAAGCCCATCCGCCCCAGGGAAGACAGTCAGCATATATGAGAGTAGATGGTCTGCAAGGATGGATTCATAACGAATTCAGTCCATAGTGCATTCCACAGGTATGAGTGGACCCAGAGAATTCCACGAAAACATTCTCCAGAACATAACGCCGCCCCCACCAGCTTGTGTTCTGCCAGCAACGGTTGAAGAGTGATTGTTCTCTGATGTTTCTGGCCTTATACACCAACGTCCATCCGTTCGATGAAGCAGAAAATGTGACTCATCGGAGAAGGCAAACCTTTGCCAATCAGCGGAGGTCCAATCCGATACTGCCGTGCAAATGTAAGTCTTTTCCGCCGATGAACCTTTGTTAGCATAGGTGCAGTGACCATTCGTCTGCATTGGAGCACCATACACAGCAGGGTTCACTGAACTGTCGTTTTGGACACACTTCTGGTAGACCCCTGGTTCATTCGGCCAGTGAGTTGCTCCACTGTAGCATGCCAATCGGCCCTCACGCACCTTCAATGCCGATGTTCACTTCTCACATCAATGGCAGGTGGTGCTCCACAGTTTCCACATTGCTTATTTGCAATGGTGTCATTCCTCCAGTCACGATAGACTTTAACCACAGCAGCACACGAACAGTTCACAAACTGTGCTGTTTCAGAAATATTTCCACCCTCGGCCCAAAAGCCGATAATTATCCCTTTTTTGCAAATCTGATAAATCGCTAATTTTATGCATGCCAGCCATGAGTGATATGTTTTCAGAATGCCTACAGCACACCTTATATACCCTCCAAGCCAGCTCACGACATGTGTCTTCTTTCATTGGCTACACGCTGTTGACATCAAAGATAGGAGGTGGTCACAATAATGTGACTCGACTGTGTAACTCTCTTTCGTGAAGTTATCAGAACACAGTTACTCTGGAAACTCTCCTTCAATTTGATACACGGACATCATTTCATTGCACCTTGCAATTGATTAAGGGAACTAAGACATAAAGTAGATTATTTAAAATGCTGATTTTTTATTTTTCAAATGCAGATGTTTCTGTCCTTTCATTATTCTTCAAAGCCTGTTTGGCATTGGTGTTATAAAAAGAAATTCGAGTTCTTCACTTTTTGAATTTATTTTAATAACATTCATGACAGCCCTTGGAGAACAACTATAGGCCAGAAATGTATATAATTAAAATAATAAAAACTCAGCATTTTAAATAGTCTTCTTTGTGTTTTTGTTCCTTGATGGAAGAACACCCATTCCTTACAGTTTGTACATGAAAACAATTATCTTGAACTGTTGTTGCTCTGGGCTTACCCTGGCTTGTTCTTCTAGAGCATGTTCTAATGTCTGAAAAACATTTCCAGCATCTGTAAATTTCACTTTCCCACATATTCATGAATCTGGCAACCTCTGTATATAAGTTTCCTGCTCCCATTTATCCAGTGGCTCTCCACCTCTAACTATTATCCATATGGTTCTTCTTCTGCATTTTAACAAAACTGTAATCTAAAATGTTCAGTACAGCCACTCTTAATCCAAAATGAGAAGTGCCCATTCATTTGCTGCTTTTACTGCCAGTTTTATTTGCATAGTGTAGAGCCATTTGCATTTGGGAAAGGGCACTAAACATCCTTTGGAACTTTCATTAAATTCCAAAAAAGAATTTCATTGAAATGTTTGCAATTTTGTTCAACTCCCCTAAATTATGGAACAGCAGTATATTTCATATTCTGCTATGTGTGCAATAAAATAAGTGACTGTAAAACCCATAATACATTTTTTTGCGTTATGATGGAATGATGAAAGGGGAAGGGTGAGCATTATGTAAATCAGTCATCATTATTAATTTAGATTTGTCATTCCTTTCCTCACCCTCCATCTCATTTTCTTTTCTGCCAATTTATTCTCTCGTGCATGCTGCTTATTTTACTTGTAATATTTTAAATCTTTTGTGCATAATGGGGAATTCATCTTGGTTTTATGCATTACCTAATAATTTTTCTGTTCATAACTGTATGTGAATATGAATGATTTGTAGAAATGAGTTGCAGGAAAATTCTTTATCACCCCAGAAACCACAAACAATATAAATGATTTCTTTGTTGGTAATACTGTTTTCTTTATTTCAGATTGATCATGAAGTGAAAACAAAGAAGCGTGACTCTTCATTGGAAAGTTTGTCTAGTAGGATTGAATATTGGAAAATGGTTGTTTCAGAATTGCAAAATTTTTCCATGGAGCCTATAAATGCTGTGACATACCTAATGGTAATAGGTGTTAAATGCATTAATTTGGAACCTTGAATGTAATTAATGTAATAACATGATATTGCATTTTAAATTCCAAAATTGCATATTTTCTCATGATATAAAATTTTAAAACTATGTCATAAGCATGTGCCACTTTCCTTTCAGGGTTTCTTCATATATCTCATTGTGTAAGTCCTTTTATTGGACAGTTGTGTTTTATGACAGAGTTGACCAAATTGTTAAAAACACTTCTTACAGTCATTCATAATAACTTTCTGATACATGAAATAAAGCAATAAATTATTAATTTTTACTTCAAAATATAAATTAACTGCATTTCCAACAAACTGCATAAAAAAAGACCTTAAGTTTCTGTCATGTATTTAACATACTTAATAAAATTAACCCTAGCATTGAACACAAAGATTGGATACTGTACCTGGGTATTCAATTTCCAAAAATAATTGGAATCCAACTCCTAAAATGACTGTTAATGATAGACATCATCTCTCATCCAAAAAAAAAAAAAAAAATATCCACACATTCTGGAAATTTTGGAGATGGGATGTCAGTGACATTACCACAAAAAAAAAAAAAAAAAAAAAAAATCACGCGCACAGGAAAGATGAAAGACTTCTGCTCATTCCACCCTGACTATATTAAGTCTAATATGGCGAAACAATTTTTGGAGAAATTTGAAGTCCATGTCTCTTCAGGTAACCAAAAAGACATTCACAAAGAAGAATTAAAAAATAATATTGGCAGAGAACAATTACCTCTCCCCATTTATTAAGAAGTTATTTTAAAAAAATTCCAAAAAAAAAAAAAAAAAGAAGCAGCAAGTGAACAACTTCAAATTCACCAGCAAAATTACATACCACAAAGGACTTTTCGAAAAACTGAAGAGGATCGGAGCAAAATATAATATCAGACTTGCCCTAGATCTAAATAACAAGTTAAAGAAGTTCCTGCCAGCTCTAAAACAGAAAGAAACAGACATTCAGTTGCAAGAAGGAGTAGTCTATTGCATCGACTGTAACTGCGGGCTAAGCTATCTATATCGGAGAAACAGGAAGGAGTATTAAAGTCTGAATGAAAGAACACCAAGCAGCTATTAGGAACATTAGTAACAAAACTGAGCCAGACAGGCATATACAAGCAAGTGGACACTCCATAAATTGGGACTCAGTAAGAATGCACGCCCACCAATCAAACTTAGTAAAGAGGAAGCTTGAAGAAGGGGTGGAAATAGCAAGAAGAAGAAGAAGTACCACAATTAATGATAATTGCCGTTGGACACTTCTGACTGAGTGGCAGCAACTACTCCAGTGATGTAGTTCTGATGATGAACTAGGCTCTAGTTGGAAAATTTGACCATCAACTCTTTTAAATAATTTCCTCTATAAGACCCGTAAAATAGTTATTTCCGCAGTAAAAAAAATAGTAGATTTTTTTTTTTCAGGATGTCAACCAGATAAGTTTTAAATTTAAAAGTTCATAATTTTATTAAAGGTTTCATTTAAGAAAGAAATATTCCTCATAAATACATGGAAAATTCACTAGAATATTTATAGCAATCAGATAAACACTGGTTACTTGTAGTTCTTACTGGCCATCCATGTAACATCCTTCAGAAAACTTGAAAATTCCATCGCCCTAAAGCAAGGAATGAACCTGCATCTCCTGATTTACATTCAAGTATGCTATTCATAACACTTCCCAGGACAGTGAATTTCAAGCATATTTTTACATACATACATACGTATCACTAAGCTATTCTCTGAGATTCAGAGGTTAGCTCCAAAAAGAAATACAAACTTACAGATAATTTTACTTATTGTTGTCGTATCAAACTTCTCCATTTACAGCGATCTTGACATACAACTCGTGCTTTACTAATATCCATTACACGCCGTACATAAGATCTTTTATACTTCATAATCATAATCTTTTTCTCATGCAGACACTCCTGAATCTGATCCACCCATGTCTTCCTTGGCCTTCCTCTTCCTTTCCTTCCTGCCACTTGGGCTGAAAAGATTTTCTTAGTAAGCATTTCATCACTCATTCTTTCAACATGGCCAAACCACCGAAGCATATTGGTCTCCACCTTGCTAACAACATTTTGCTTCACATCACACAATTGCAATACATCTTCATTTCTCACACAATCATATCATGTCTTGCCACAAACCCCACGTAAGTAACGCATTTCCCCAGCACACAAACGACTCCTATGTTTTTTCTGCAGTACCCAGGTTTCACTGCCATACATCAGAGTAGGAACAATTACAGTTTCATACACAGCCATGCGGGGCTCTCTAGAGAACCCATCATTCCTGTGAAAACCTCCCAGAGCAGCTATGACTTTCAAAGAAGAATTCACTGGCCTACTGATTTCACCATCCAACTTGTTCTCTCTGTCAAACATGCTTCCTAAATACACAAACTCACTCACCTGGTCAATTACAGTGCCATTTATACTTACATTACATTCAGTGCTACCCGTTCCTCTCTCAAACACCATAACTTTGGTTTTTCTCTGATTTATTCTCAGTTTGAATTTCATGCAAACTTCGTGCATCCGAGTCAACATACTCTGCTACTCACTTTTGCTCTCGGCCAACAGGACAGTGTCATCAGCATACAGCAATCTGCACACACAGATATCACCAAGACATAAACCACTATTATCTATTTTGGCATCACGCATGCATGCATCCATAAATACATTAAACAGCCATGGTGACATTACACAACCTTGTCTAACTCCTGAACCAATGGAAAACCATTTTGATAAAACACCATTCACTCGTACACAAGCTCTACTACCAGCATACATGGCTTTTACACTATTAAGTAGATTCCCAGTAACACCATATTCATTCAATACCTTCCACAAAAGTGTAATATTCACTCGGTCGTAAGCTTTCTCTAAATCTATGAAGGCAGCAAAAACTTTCTTCCCAACAGCCAGATACTTTTCAATCATCATGCGTAATGCAAAAATCTGGTTAGTGCAGCCTTTATCAGGCATAAAACCACTCTGAACATCCCACACTTTCAATGATGTAAGACCCCGTACTTTTTCAATGACAACCTTACCAAACACTTTCCCTGGCACACTCAGTAGGCTAATACCACGATAGTTCTTGCATTCAGTCTGATCACCTTTTCCCTTATACAAGGGAACAATGATAGCATCCTTCCAATCCCTGGGACCATTCCTAACTCCCAGCACAACTGGCAAATTTCAGTTAACCAGTCAATTATAAAGTCACCACCATATTTCAACATCTCTGCAGTTATGCCATCAACTCCTGGAGCCTTACCATTCTGAAGAGATTTTAGAGCTTTACACACTTCTTCTCTTGAGATCCCTCCTGTGCTTTCATCCCTCATTGTGACATCATCTGCGTCTGTCTCAGAATCATCTTTGCTTTCCTGATCTAATAACTCACAGAAGTATTCACCCCATCTGTCACTTAACTCATTGGGCTCCCATATCATTTCCCCAATCTCATTCTTCACACAACTTACAACTTTGTTTCCCCTATTTTTCCTGAGTCTCATGTACTTCCAGAAAAACTTTCTATCTTTCCAAAAAGCCAGTCCATGCCTTTCCACCTTCTCCTTCCTATCTTTTGCCTTTCTCTGGCAAACCAGCTCAGCAGCTTCATGCTTCTTTGAGCGATATTCATCCACAGAGACTCTACCTTGCAACATCCCCAAATAGGCTTCCTTCTTTCTCTTTACTGCCTCTTCAATCTCACTATTCCAACAAGCATCACCTCTATTGTTACCCACTATTGTGGTGCCACAGACCTGTTTTTGCAGCAGTGACAACACAGTTCTTAAAACATGCCCACTTCTTTTCTACAACCCTCTCACCAGACTTCAGATCCTTCAGTCGTTCTCTGAGTAAGTCAGAATATCGCTGATGATCTTCAAGGAGCCTATCAACTTTTTATTCTTTCTATCCTGGGTCTCTTCCTATTCCTTTTTGTCCAACCAACATTAAGTTTCACTCGTGACACTACCAAGTAATGATCAGAACCAACATCCGCACCTCTCATCACACAGGTGTCAACAACTAAGTGTTTCAAGCGCTGATCGTAGACAACAAAATCTATCACACTCTTTTGACCAAGAATACGATTTTCCCAAGTATATGTGTGGATATACTTGTGGTTGAAAAATGTATTAGATACACACAAACCATTCTTAATGCAGAGTTCAATTAATCTTTCACCATTATCATTCACACAAGGATCATTAAACTTACCCAGAACATTGTCAGAAATTGCATTTTGCACACCTACTCTAGCATTGAAATCTCCTGCTATTATAACTTTTTCTTTAGCACCAAACTGGCTCAAAACAGCTTTTAGCTCATTCCAAAAATCTTCCTTCTTATCAGAAGGTTCCGAGTCACAAGGAGCATACACTACAACAATTTCAATTCTCTGAAGTTTCACTTTCAAACGAATCCAGAGAATTCTCTCACATACGCAACTATAGTGAATCAAGTTGTTCTTCATCTTTTCACTTAAAATCACACCTACACCAGCCTGTCCTCTCATATTATCCAATACTCCAGACCACACACTCACTGTGCCATTCACTTCTTCTATCCCAATTTCCTTCTTTTTGGTTTCACTTACACACAGCACATCCAGTCTATACTTATTCATCTCCTCAATCACCTCACTCATCTTGCCATTTATACCTCTAGTATTCCATACACCATATAATGAATTAGCTTTGTTTATCCTTTTGCTAAGCTAATTATTATGAATGAATAATGCTCTAAGCTTCAAAATAATGAATTCCCAAAAGGGTGTTGTTACTCGTTAATTATGAACTTAAACAAAGTCTCAACGCTGGTTATTTATATTAAGTAATCAAAGTCATAAACCTAACAGCCAGACAGAGGTCTGACAAAACTAAGAATTGAAAAAGACTGAACTTACAGAACAACTTGTTTATTATGATGACTCCTGGTCAACTAAGGCACTCATATATCACTACTACATAACAACACACTGCAACTTAACACCAACCACCCTCAACTCCAACGCAACAACACAACTACAACGCAACAACACAACTACAACGCAACAACACAACTACAACGCAACAACGCAACAACCCAACTACTCTCGATGAACGCGCCTATATACGAGCTACCACCACGTCATGACTTACACTCATTGCCAGATCTCATTCAGCGGGTGAAATAATATTCCGTTCAGTAGGAAGATAATTTACATAGTAAAATAAAATAACCAGAGATAGTAAAATCAAAAGGAAAGTGAATATAGAGTATACGTTACATCATCTCCCCCTTAATTTTTCTCCTTTTTTTTTCTTTTTTTTTTTTTTTTTTTTTTTTTCCGAAAAACCTATCAATTTTGGAGTGTAAGTCTTACATTTCGATGATTGACGTTTCTCGATCTTTTTTTTTTTTTGATTTGTTGTTTGGTGGTAGCCGTATTTACATTATCAACTTGGCATAACAATTTACGAATCTGTATTCGACTGTGAAATTTGTAGTGTAGAACAAACCAAACCTGCATCGGCATACTTTCCTTTTATTCTGCCTAGCAGGAATCACTTTTTTAATTTCAAATTATGTGCGCCTCATTCGTGGAAATACATAACAACTGTATCAGCAGCGAAGATTGCCTGAAGCTGCCTAACAGTAACAATTTTATTATTTTCATTTCAAATTACGTTTGCCTCATGCGTTGAAATACAGAACAACTGTATCAGCAGCGAAATTTACCTGGAGCTGCCTAACAGTAACAATTTTATTATTTTCATTTCAAATTACGTTTGCCTCAGTCGTTGAAATACAGAACAACTGTATCAGCAGCAAAATTTACCTGGAGCTGCCTAACAGTAACAATTTTATGATTTTCATTTCAAATTACGTTTGCCTCATGCGTTGAAATACAGAACAACTGTATCAGCAGCGAAATTTACCTGGAGCTGCCTAACAGTAACAATTTTATTATTTTACCCCTAAGCACATAGATATATACAAAAAAAGTGGATTAGTAGATGGACATAGAAGAAATATAAAAAAAAAACACACATATATACACAAAAAGAATGCATAGGCCCACACGAAAAAAAGAAATTCTGACACGCCAACTGGTCGAGCAGGAAAAACAATAAACTGAGAAAAGAACCTGTCCCCGAGAACTTACTTATCTCGAGGACGCATAAAAAATTCTAGTGCGAAAACGTTTTCCAGGCCTAATGGGACTGGGGAAATCAGGTGGCTTGGATCTCTTCCGGGACGGTAATGGAACATCGGTCTGTTGTCAGTCAGGAATCTCGCGGTCTGGAAATCCCTGCGGCTGAGAAGAACGGTCAGAAGTCTGGCGGTCCGGAATCCCTTGTGGCTGAGAAGAACGGTCAGGAGTCTGGCGGTCCGGAAATCCCTGCTGCGGCTGATAGGAACGGTCAGGAGTCTGGCGGTCTGGAAATCCCTGCGGCTGAGAAGAACGGTCAGGAACGTCAGAAGTCTGGCGGTCCGGAAATCCCTGCTGCGGCTGATAGGAACGGGCTCCCCCAGGCTTTGGATATGAAGTCCCTTGATGCTGGGGCCCGTTGTGTCCTTCCAGTATCTTTTTGGAGGGACGTGTCTCCGGCCACATCGCTTGTTTTCGTTTACGCCCACGGGGCATGATAGTAGTAGCAGGCATCGGCCCTGTTTGCCCTGAACGGAGGTTCCAGGGGCGAAACCCGGGCGGATGCAAAGATTTCTGCCTTCGTCGCTGTTGCGGCGAAGCAGATTGGGGAGACAAGTGACGTTTGCGCCCAGCTTTTGGTGGTGCTGGACGGTGTGGAATATTAAATGTTGGATTCATAACTGACAAATCCGAAATGTCCGACGCCTCTGAGTCGCTGCTATAATTCAGCGGTCGTGCAGGGCGATGTTTGGATTTGCCTATAGGAATACTTTCCGATGAGGTATTCAAAGAAGAAGTATCCCGCGTTGGTGCAGAGTTAGCCGGAAACGGCGCAGCAATAGTCTTGGCAATGGTTGGAGGGAAAGGAACGACACTAGCATTCGACGAACTCGAATCGAGCCTTTGTCTCATGGAAGAATCAGGTTGCGTGTGTAGAAACTCGTCTGGAGGGTGGGAGGGTGAAGGAAAAATCACTGGTGATTCGTCAAAAATGTTCGGTGGGTCGTCCACAATTTCTGGCGGTTGAACATGAGATATAGATTCTTGAGTCTGTGGAACAGAAGGTTGAGTAGGATTGATAATGAAATCGATATTCCGTTCGTGATATTTGCGACATTGATCAACATGTACATATTGAAAATTGTTGTTCGGTTTTTCCAGAACAATATTATTGTCAAAGACATTTGCCACCCGATATGGACCTTCGTAGCTGGGTGCAAATTTCTTCACTAAAGTATGCGAAACAGAAGACTGGAAGTGCGTTTCCACGAGAGTGAGATCTCCAACGACAAGATCTGGTTCCCTACGCCTAGAATTATAATATCGTGCTTGAGCCGCTTGTGCTCCTAGCATTGCAACACAAGCTTTTTCTGCCATAATGTGTACTGATTGCGGAGTTGGTCGCTGGTTCAATTCGTCGATAATCCCCGTTAAATTTTCAAAAGGGGTTTTAATTTTGCGACCCAGAAAAAGTTCTGCAGGAGTAATTTTAGTAGACTCGTGGACAGACGAGCGGAGGGCGAACGCAAAAAGTTCTAAATGGTCATCCCATCTTTCATGGTGGTCCATTACGAAAGTCGCAATCATTTTCACTAGCGTTCGGTTAACGCGTTCTGCAGGATTACTCTGGGGATGATATGGGGAAATGAATTTATGTTTAATGTGTAATCTCGCACACATTCTTTCAAAAATGTCAGAAATAAATTGAGGACCATTATCCGAAACTACTTTATTAGGTGCACCATATCTAGAAAATACTTCATTAACTAAGACATTACAAATAATCTCAGCCGTAGCGGCTTTAATGGGAAAAACTTCAACCCATTTAGAAAAATTATCAGTTAGTACTAAAACATAACGAGCTTTATTTTTAACAGATAATGGATAAGGTCCCAATAAATCTATGGAAATAATATCAAATACATGAGAACTTGAACTAGATTTCAAGTGACCGGCCGGTCTTACATTACGGTAATTATTAATCTGACACAAGTGACATGATTGAACGTATGCGAGCACACTTTGGTACATGCCAGGCCAATAGGCAACATCCCACAATTTACAACGGGTCTTGCGAATACCTAAATGGCCTGCAAGAGGTTTGTCATGAAATTCATTTAAAAGAGCCATTCTAAGGGTTCGCGGAATACATGGGCGAAACTCTGCCCTAGTAGTCCGAGACTTTGTATAATAAAGAAGACCCTCTATTACCTCAAAATGTTGTGACCTTCCAGCCAGAGAAGGATCACTTGGTAGGGGCGAACCCGCAAGCAAAAAATTGTAAATATCCCCAAAATCTGGATCATTTATTAATTCTGCCATTATCTGCTCTCTGGATGTGATATCAGCTATCAGAAGTAAAGGCTGACATCCAGGAGTAGTTTCGGTGGGGACCCCACTAATCGGAACGCGAGATAATGCGTCCGGTAATTGATTCTTATGACCTGGCTGATACGAAATTTTGATATTGCTCTCTTGTAACTTCAGAGCCCACTTCATAAGTCTTTGAGATAGGTGTTTAGCAGAATTCAAATACTGAAGGGCAGAATGATCCGTAATTATGTTAACTGTCAATTCGTTAAGATAACATTGAAATTTATTCAGTGCATACACAACAGCAAGACATTCACGTTCCGTAGCTGAATAATTGCGTTCAGCTTTGGCTAAAGTACGAGACGCAAAAGCTATTGGATGCCCAGCTTGTGACAAAACGCAACCAAGACCAACTCCGGATGCATCAGTATAAATATCAAATTCTTTAGAATGATCCGGGAAAGCCAACACCGGAGGCTGAGTCAATGCAGACTTCAGTGTTTCGAATGCAGCGTTAGCTTCAGGTGTCCAAATAAACTTCTTGTATTTACGCTTTAAAGCATACAATGGCTCACATATTGTAGCATAAGCGGGGACGAACTGCTGATACCATCCGGTCATTCCCAGAAAGCGGGATAGTTCTTTTGCTGTTTTAGGCCGAGGAAAGTCAGCAATAGGCCTAATTTTTTCATTATCAGTGAATAAGCCATGGGGAGTAATTTTCAACCCCAGATATACAATCTCGTCCCTCGCTATCTGGCATTTACTAGGTTTTAACGTCAAGCCAGCATTGTATATAAGTTGGAACACCTGTTTGAGCAGAGAAAGGTGCTCGTCAAAAGTCTCTGATGTGATAATAATATCATCCAAATAGACATGCACATGGGGACCCAGGACAGGTCTGAGAACCGTGTCCATAAGCTTTTGGAAAGTAGCAGGTGCAGAAGCTAAACCAAAAGGCAAACGTAAATATTCATAGGCCCCAAAAGGAGTCACAAAGCCTGTTTTATCGACCGAGTCCGGATGTACTGCCACCTGCCAATATCCACTCGCCAAATCCAAAGTTGACATCCATTTGGTTGACGACAAGTCATTTAGAATATGTGACATGACAGGTAGGGGATAATTGATTGTTTTTGTGACTTGGTTGAGTTTGCGAAAATCTGTCACGAAACAAAATTCATTTGGTTGTTTCTTTGGAACCAAGAAGGCAGGAGCAGCCCAGGCGCTTGTTGACTCCCTAATTATGCCTTGCTTAATCATTTCCGCAATTTGACGTTGCATTTCCTGTTTTTTATGTGGAGCACAAGGGTAAGGTTTCGTCGCAATGGGTTTCGAACCATCAGTGTCAATAACATGATAAACCACCTGTGTGAAACCAGGTTGATCCGAAAATAAACCAGGGCTTTCCTGTAAAAGGAGAGAAAGCTGGTCTCGTTGCCCCTCATTCAATTGGTCACTCAACAATAAACTCGTAATATCTACAGGAACCGTCGGAATCATTTCGACAGGTTCCGGAAAGGAAATCACATGTTGTACAAAATTCAAAGTTATTTGAAACTTGTTAATAAAGTCCATACCCATGAGACATTTCACGGGTAGCTCGTCTATAAGCAGGAAAGAATGCGTAAACCGAGCTTTTCCCAGCCCTAAAGATAATGTGACAGTTCCTGAAATACTGAAGATTTCGTTATTTGCCCCTCGCAAATACTGCGTTGCAGGCTGAACATGTATTGCAGAAAAAACATCATTGCAAAACTTTGTATTTAGGGCTGATATCTCAGACCCAGTGTCGAACTTTGTCTCGACAATAATGTCTTCAAGTGTCAAGAATACATCAGGCAACTGAGGAGTTTGAACAGTCACTAATACTGTTTTAGGGTCAGGATGTTTGGTATCAGGAAGCAGGACCGACCCTTCGTCTACTTCCTGTGGAAGTTTAAAGGAATTCCGGTGGTGTTATCATGTGGTCGGAAACCTCGACCCTGCCGGGTATCGGGAAAATTTTCACGATAAGGAAAATTGCGTGCACCCTGCGTAGGGAACTCCGCGTGTCTGTTGAGATTTTCATTTTCGTTACGTCTGCCCTCAGCACGGGCAGAAAAATTATTATTGCCCTGAGCATGATAACGTTCCGAATGCTGCTGAGTGGAACGGGGTCGAGCATACTGTGCATTATGACGATACCCCGTAGCTTGCTCCGAAACTCGTTGCTGGTTCGCCACTCTTCTGTGTGGTGGAACGTATGAAGCTTGGGTGGGCACGTGTGTATGCTCGCGCTGAAAGTTTTGTCTATTATGCCGCTGAGGGTTTTCGGAATAAGCCTCGCGGGGTGCCCGAGCATGGTGAGTTGCAGCATGTTTGCCATGTCGCTCTTCATACGTGCGTATGAGGCGAAGGCATTCATGAATAGTGGTAGGGTGTCGAACCTCAAGAAAATCTTGCAAGAATGGGTCGAGCTGCTGTACGAGGGTATCCAACATGTCAACATGACTGGCATGTGGATCCCATAGATTATATAGGCGTGTAGTTTCCAACGCAAATGCAACAGGGCTATCATTGGGACCTTGTTGACGTGAAAACAGCTGTTGAGCAAGGCTAGCTCGACTGAGGCCGAAAGGAAAGACCTCCAAGAATTCTGCACGGAAATTCTCATAATGAGAATCCGGGTTCGACCCTCGCCACTGCCGATACCAGGTCTTGGCGGTATCTCTCAAGCAAGTTCCGGCAATTTGGACCTTGCAGTCTTCCGGAATATTGTATAAGTCAAAATAGTCTTCCAGATCTTCGAGGAACTTTAAAGACCCCTCCAAACCATTGAAATTAATTGTTCCTGCATGCGGCACGAAATGGGCAAGCATTCTGCTTCGCTGAGAGGATTGAATTCCCTCAGCTACGACCCGCGACTCAGAGTGATAAGAAGCTGGTGCATTACGAGATGGTGAAGAATGCTTGGGTATGTGTAGATTATTCATATCCAAGTCAGAGCCACAGGCTTCGTACAAATTGTCCAAACAAACACCATTACCCTCGAGACTTGCCGGAAGGTGGAAATTTGCAGTTGTCTCAGGTAAGGAAGCCATGGGTAATAATAGTCAGGATCTCGTGTTCGAGAAAAGTTCGGGCGCCAATTATAATGAATTAGCTTTGTTTATCCTTTTGCTAAGCTAATTATTATGAATGAATAATGCTCTAAGCTTCAAAATAATGAATTCCCAAAAGGGTGTTGTTACTCGTTAATTATGAACTTAAACAAAGTCTCAACGCTGGTTATTTATATTAAGTAATCAAAGTCATAAACCTAACAGCCAGACAGAGGTCTGACAAAACTAAGAATTGAAAAAGACTGAACTTACAGAACAACTTGTTTATTATGATGACTCCTGGTCAACTAAGGCACTCATATATCACTACTACATAACAACACACTGCAACGCAACACCAACCACCCTCAACTCCAACGCAACAACACAACTACAACGCAACAACACAACTACAACGCAACAACACAACTACAACGCAACAACCCAACTACTCTCGATGAACGCGCCTATATACGAGCTACCACCACGTCATGACTTACACTCATTGCCAGATCTCATTCAGCGGGTGAAATAATATTCCGTTCAGTAGGAAGATAATTTACATAGTAAAATAAAATAACCAGAGATAGTAAAATCAAAAGGAAAGTGAATATAGAGTATACGTTACAACCAATCTTACATTCACTCAGTCTAGATCTCTTTCTCATACGCCATTTAGAAAGTCCAGGTCGATTCCGTCGTGGACCGTCCTTCTCAAGTGTGGTAGGTCCACCATATCCCACACTTGAGTCATTCTTAATATTTATTTTTGTCTTTTTAATCAGGTAAGTACATCAGTGTGGGGGATTAGCCCACAGCTGAGGGTTCCAGTTGGTCATTCAACCTAAGGATTCTGGAACAAAACCCAGTGAGTTGGGGTCTTTTTGCCAATGTCACACAGAACTAGCTTGCACCTCTCCAAAATTCACAGAAGCCCTAGTTGCTGTTGTGTGTGCCATTGTTACCACGAAGCGCCCCGAGGAGGCAAACCCATCGCTCGCTACGACCACCCGTCAAGCATATTTTTAATGTCATGAAAATAAGTTTGATATTGAAACATTTTTAACAGAGAAACCAAAAAGTTTTCAATTGTAAAAATATCTCTTCTTAAATAAATAAATAAAAAAAAGAAACTTTGAAGATATGTGGAAAATTTAAAAGGGTCATAGCAGACGTTTTGTTAAAGGATTTGCAGTTATGTTTTAGGAAAAAATCATTGCCCTAATGACTGAGTGTTGCAAAAGACCATGGGCTGCTAATTACTTGTACCAACTGGGCATGTGTTTGAATCCCAGATAAACCATATATAGTGTGTTTGTCCAGTCCACCCTCACGACAAGAGAACTGGTGACCCCAGCTGCATGTAACTCTGGCTGAGAAATCTCCTGGAATATGCACCAATTACCTTAGTTATAGTGGGCTGGGCTTGTGCTCAGGACACAAGGGGTTGACTACAACCTATGATTTAATAATACTAACAATGAAAAGATAAAATGGGAATGAGTTATCTTGAGTAGAGTCCAGTTTATCAGTTTATTTTCTTTGGGGAAGATGAAAATGTTAAAAGGTGTTTTTATATGATGTTTAGTAAGTAACCAATATGCTAGGAATTGGATACCAGAGTCCATCATGTACAATTCTATAATTTGGGTTGGTAACTATCACTTTAAATTAAATTGGTGAGATTTTTCTGTATGGTACAAAATGGGATAGTGAGAAATGAAGAGAGAGAGAGAGTTGATCTGGTGCTGTTTTCCGATCTCTAAATTAAAAGGTCCAAAAAATATTTTTAGATCGGAAAACCAATTACCAAATCCACGCACTCTCAATGAGATTGGGATTTTGTTTTCTATGAGGTTACCTCCAAAACCCCTTTTGGCAAGGAGGGTGCTTGAAAATGTGGAAGTCAAGAAAAAATCAAGTAAATTCTTTCATTCTTTCTTTTTTTTTCTCAACTTTATTTTCTCTCTGTAAATTTGTTTATTTTCATTGTATGGCTGTGGTGAAATTTGCATTTGTAATTTGTTGAAATAAGCTAGCCCTCAGGTGTTAATGGCTAATTAAGGGCAAAATTACTGGTTATGTTAGGTAAGCAAGTGTTCAAGTGTTTGATGAATATTGGCGTGGTATCGTGTTGTGCTTTTCTTTGCATTTTATTTTGAGTGCTGATTTTCATTGTATTGTGTAGTGTTGGAAAGAGTGCAGAAATGTTAGTAAAGTGTCTTTAAATCTAGTATTTTAATGTAGAATAAATGAATTAGTTAATGCCTAAGGTTGTGATTTTGCATAGCATATATAGTGGTAAAGTAGAAGTAACTTTATCACCAACTCTGACGATCGAATGTCATGTTGATGGGGGGGTCGTAAGTAGTATGCATACTTGATTTCTTAATTACTGTCATGTAATTGCTATTTTTTCTTTATATGAATTAACCTGTAAGCTATAATTATGTTAAAGTATTCATAATCATGTAGTAAAGGAATCATTTAATCGTATTATAACTGGTTCGTAACGAAAAAGGAGCACGTGGGTCATGTCTTATTTACATAGCCTTTATATCTAATCGTTATTTAGTTGTGTATCGATTTTAATTTTGTAACTGTTAGTGATTAGAACCATGTGTAAAGTCAGCATTGAACTTTCAAAGAGGACTATTTAGGAAGAGTAATTCCGTATCTTTGAGAAATAAAAGAAATTAAGGTGATCTTTTGATCTTTGCGAAGTTATTTTTATGTAATCGCGAACATGGTTTAAATTGAGAAATGGGATGAAAAAAAGAGGGAAATGCTTAAAGAGGAAAAGAAATTAATAATAAATTGCAGAAAAATAGTTCTTATTCATTTGATTAGAAATGGCAAGCAGTAAAGAATTTTTTTTTTTTTTCTTAATTCCGATTGCAGAAAGGAAAAATATTGTCTTTATCGTCGGCGAGGCACGAATTTGGTTTTTAGCGCCATATGCTATTGTTATGCAAGATGCGATTGTAAAAATATAATTGTATAAAAGATATTAGTTAATTTTACTGAATGTGTAAAGGTGGTCTCCATTTTTGCCCAGGTCTTTAGGTGTTTCTTTGTTCAAAACGGACTACAGAGGCCTACCAAGAAGCTTGGCGTGGGTTCCTCTGGGACGCGATCATAAATTTTAACCCTGGCGCTGCATTTCACATTCTTTCTCACAAGCTCTGCAATGGTTTTTGCCAAATATTTATGTGTAAAATATCAGGAGAATGCCTCAAAATCTGTTACCAGTTGCTAATCCATGTACGCCGAAAGCAATTCCTGTCGTCCGCCATCATTTCTTTTGGGAGGCTGAGTCAGAGTTCAAACTCTGAGCATTGCGGGGCAGCTGTTTCTGGGAATTGTCTCACTCTCACAGCACAGAATATCTAACTGAAGGTAAGAATGGGCCAATGGCCTTCCGCCATTTCATGCGTGTGCACAATGGGTTCAGAGAGGAGCTGAGAATTTGCATGTTATTCGGTCACTAAAGACCTTTTCACTTTACGAGTTGGTTGCCTCTGGTGACTAAAAAGCCCATCTCCAGATGATGAAGGACCGGCGTTTCAGATGAGGACCACAACGGCAAGCATCTCCCCGTAGCCGAAAAACCCACCTAGGGCTCGTCTCCAGACGATGCCCTGGGTGGGTTTTTTAGATGTCAACCAAATGGTAGGATCCCTTCTTCCTTTTTTTTTTTTTTTTTTTTTTTTTGTTACCAAGTTATTTTGCTCGGCTTTGAAAAAGTTGATCAGAAAAGCATAATTAGGATGGCTGGCTAAAGGCTCATAGTGTCATCGCGACGCACAAAAGAAGTCACGAGGACCTGATCCGCAACACCGCGGCCGACTATCGTCATGAGAGAGAGAGAGATCACTTTATGGCAGGGCTTCCATAGTAAATTAAAAGAGAAAAAGAAGGGGGAAGGAAAAAAAACTAACTACACATGAAATGGAAAAAATAAGTACCATGACATGATCACCACACCAGGCTTTGTTTTCTGGTGGCTCTTGAAACAGCAACTTTGGCAGAGAAATTCAGCAGGGAGAGAAAAGAAAGAAAGAATAAACAAGAAGGGAAAAAAATGGGGACCACCTAATTGCAAATGGGCAAATTTTTGTCAGGATGGAAAAAAGGAAAGATGTAAAATTTTAAATTCAGGAAGGGGTAATCAAAATGGGGGGATAAATGTATATGTGGAGTTAATGGTCTGGCCAGAACCAACTATTTTGTATAATGTTAGTGTGTGTGTTATTGATTGTAGAGTTGTCCTAGTTCTGTCAGGGATTGCCTAATATGTAGTGGGAAGTAAAGTTTTTTTTTGTTTTGGGAGCAACTTAATTTTTGTAAGTGATGAACTAGAAGTAGCTTAAAATTTAAGTGAGTTGGTTATTGTAATGGCATGCCTTCCTTTGAGTAAAAGTTCTTAGGGAATTATTTTTTTGTTTTGTTTTTGGGTCAGTGAGGTGAGTTCACTTTGCCAATGGCCTGGTCGTCTGAACTTTAATTTTGACTAGTTAGGATGTAAATTTAATATCATCATCATTGTCAACCATTAAAAATCCACTGCTGGCCGAAGGTCTCCCCAAGTTTCCTCCATAACGGTCTGTCTTGTGCCAGTCTCCTCCATGTCACTCCCGCATACTTTCGAATTTCATCCACTCATCTCCCATGTGGTCTTCTTCTGGGTCTTTTCCTGTCCCTTGGAATCCAATCTAAAATTTCGGTTGTCCATTGATGGTCTGTACTTCTGGCAGTATGTCCAGCCCATTGTCATTTTAGGGATTTAACTCTGATCATGATGTCTTCTACTCTTGTCATTTTTCGGATCCACGAATTCCTCTTCTTATCTCTCCTGGTTACACCAGGCATGCACCTCTCCATGCTGTTTTGAGTTGTCTGCAGCCTTTGTATGTCTCTTTCAGTTAAGGTCCACGTCTCTGCACCATACGTAAGCACTGGAAGGATGCATTGATCAAACACTTTTCTTTTAAGACATAATGGCATATTGCTCTTGAAAATTATGCTGTTTCTTCCAAAAGCTCTCCAGGTAAGTTTTGTACGCCGATTAATTTCTCCATCAAAGTGACCCTCACTTGATATCTGCTGTCCAAGATAAACGTATGTGTCTGTTATCTCCAGCTTTTCTCCATCAATTGATAAATCTTCATTTCTTGTAAAAGCATTGAACATCACTTTTGTCTTCTGAAAGTTCATTTTTAATCCCACTTCTTTACTCTTGTCAGCAAGTTCCTAGATCATACTCTGCAGCTCCTCTGATGGGGTAGTTGCAAAAATGACTACATCATCAGCAAAACGAAGGTGGGTTAGATAATCTCCATTAATCTTTATCCCTTTGTTTTCCCAGTTCAGCGATTGAAAAACAGTTTCCAATGTGGCATTAAAGAGCTTCGGAGATATGGTGTCACCTTGTCTCACTCCCTTTCCAATTTTTATGTGTGTTGTATTTTCAAACAGCCGAATCTTTGCACTTGCATTTTCATAGATGTTACCAATAATATTAATGTATGCATCTTCAATACCACAGGATTTCAGAGCCATTGTAACTGCTGATGGTTTCACCAAATCAAAGGCTTTTTCATAATCGATAAAAGCCATGCACAATGGAAGTTCATATTCCCTCGCTCTTTCAATTAGTTCTCTCAGTACATGGATATGATCTATTGTGCTGTAGCCACTCCTGAATCCAGCTTGTTCTCTCGGTTGAGCCATGTCCAGTGTTACCTTCAAACGGTGTGAAAGAACTTTAGTGAAGATTTTATAAACCACTGATAGGAGGCTGATAGGTCTGTAATTCCTGAGATCCTCAATGTCACCTTTTTTATGTAGCAGGATCATTGTAGCGTTGTTCCAATCCTCAGGAATCTTCCCTTCATTAAGGCATCGAGTGAAAATTTGGGCGAGTACTGTTTGATTTCTCCACTTGCTTCTTGTATGATGTCTACAGTAATTCCATCTTCTCCTGGAGCTTTTCCCCACTTCATGTTCTTGATTGCATGTGCAACTTCTGCTGGGAGGACTGGAAGAACTCTAGTACTGGTACCTTTCATGATGTCTGAAGTACATGTATCATCCCTTTCATATAATTTAGAGTAGAAATCTTTCACTTGTCAAAATTTCTGCCTCTATTTTTTGTTACAGAACCATCTTCTTTTCTCATTTCCTTACGTCTTCAGTGATACTTTTTCGTACTGTCTTGCATAGCTCTATATATTCCACTTTGGAAGTCACATCTTCTTTAGTTGACCTCATCTCTCTTCTTTTTTGCATCAACATTTTGGTTTTTCCTGATAATTTGTTCACATGCAACTTGTTCTTAGACCCAGCTAATTTTATTGCTGTTTCCATAAGAGCTTTGGTTACTTTTCTGTTAACTTCAGAAATATCCACTTCTTCCGATGGTAGGCCTTCTAAAGCAGAGAATCTGTTCTTCAGTTCCAACTTGAAGGTATTATGGTGTTTTTTTTAAGGTTGGTTATGTCAATAAATTTTGTTTGTCTTATGAGCTTGCCACGTTCAAGTTTAGTGTTGAGATGCATCTTACATCTCACCAATCTGTGGTCACTACCTGTGTTGATCTTGTTTAGCACACTGCAGTCTTCTATGACGAATTTTTTGTTACACATAATAAACTCAATTTCATGTGTCGTCCCATTTGGATGTCTCCATGTCCATTTCCTGTGTAGCTTTTTCTTGAAAAAGGAGTTCAAGATAAAAAAACTCTTCTGCCTCTGCAAACTCAATGAGAGTATTTCCACGCTGGTGTCTGTTGCCGTGACCGAATTTACCTACTGAAGTTTCATTCTGTTGCCGTTGCTCTATTTTTGCATTGAAATCTCCCATAATTATTTTCAAGTGCTGCTTACCTTTATTATTTAGATGACGAATTTCCTCATAAAATTCTTCAATTTCTTCTTCAGCACAAGCCTTTGATCACCAAGTCCAATAGCGCTGCTCGGCTAACGTGGTGCAAAGAATGTCAACAGTGCACCGTTGAACAGTGGAAACAGGTTCTCTAGAGCGACGAATCAAGGTTCACCCTCTACCGTTCGGATGGCAGGGTCTGGGTTTGGCGTCTGCCTGGAGAACGCCTCCTGCCGGAATGTATTGTGCCAACTGTGAAGTTTGGCGGCGGTGGAATTATGCTATGGGGGTGTTTCTTCTGGTATGGCATGGGACCCTTGGTCGCAATTCCTGGTAGACTCAACGCCAAGACCTACTGCACCATTTTGGATGACCATGCGCTTCCTACGTTGTGGCAGTTTTACGGGGTGGACCCATGTTACTTTCGGGATGACAATGCCACCTGTCATGTTGCGAGGTCCACCATGGCTTGGTATGGTGACAGTGGGGTTAATCGAATGGACTGGCCTGCACAGAGCCCACACCTTAACTCTATCGAGCACCTCTGGGACGAGTTGGAGCATCAACTTAAGGGGTGCCCCCACCGTCCGAAATCGGTGAAGGAACTAACCTGTCTTCTCCAAGCCGAGTGGAAGAAAATATTGCTAGCCATCGTACAACGCCTGGTTGAGAGTATGCCCCGGAGGGTCGCAGCTGTAATCGCCGCTCGTGGAGGCTCCACCAACTATTGAAGGTGAAAAACTTTGTTTTCCTTTGCTATCACAGGTGTCCAATTACTTGTTGGTAGATAGTGTATATATTTATTGGCAATCACAGTAGGAGTTCTGGCAGTAACTATGGACAGTTGTAAGAAAAATCAGAAAAATTCTTTTCCAGGTTGTACAAACTTTTTGTTGTCAAAAACTACTTACCTGTGTGTTATAATTTTTTTTAATGTGCTAGCAATTTTATTGAAAAAAATAAGCATTTTTGGCATTAATATGTATGTTTGTTTTGTTTTTATAGGAGTATTGTGAAAATTCTGACAGCTTTGGTGAAAAGTACTTTTTGGCTAAATTGATTATTGAATCTCTTGTACCCAAGATCCCTGAATTTCAGCAGAATGAATTAAAGAATTTGCAGTCAAAACTCTGGCTTTGGTGTGTTAAGGCTGAAGAACACGATGAGGTAATTATTTTTTGTTTTGCTTGCTTGTGTGTGTGTGTGTGTGTGTGTGTGTGTGTGTGTGTGTGTGTGTGTGTGTGTGTGTGTGTGTGTGACTAAGTCTTTATCATTTTGCATTTTGTGTGTGTTAAGTAATAAAATTGCAAAAAAAAAGTTTTCAGAAAAACAGGTTTGATGAACTGACAGCTTAATAATTCCTTTTGTATCTCATTTTAATTTTGCAATTTTTATTGAAATGCTGAAAATAAGAGGTTTGGTTTTATAGCAGTGTAAAATAACCTTCATAAGCATGCTGAATGCATGGGATGCTTGTGAGCTCATTGCTTTTTATTCAGAAGCATCACAATTAACTTTTCTGCATGTTGCCAACTCCCAAGAAGACTTGAAAGTTGAACCAAAAATATATTTCTGTTAAGTTTTTGAGCAACTAAGGATAAAATGCTGTCAGGTGGCATTCAGTTGCTGTGAGATTTAGCTGTTAGTGTTCATTACCATCAAGTGTTCATTGTACCAGTAGTTGTATGAGAAACATGAAAAGGGATGGTGTACTGATTTCATACTAATGAACATTTTATGAGCTTTGTTGAGTGCCCTGTTGAGCTCACTCATGGAGAAGTGAGTAGTGTGAAAAGTTGCCACTTTTCCTTTCAGTAATTCCAGACGTGGACAGACTGGCCATAGAACAATCAAATGCAATCACCAAGCCGGGCTGGCTGATGGCCCCCTGTTAAAGGCCAATTCTTCAATAAGTATTTAAATAAAATTAAATTAACAATCATTGTACTGTATATCTAATAAAATTTGTCATAAAAATTGGCTTTGGAAAATGGAAGTCATACCCTAACTTACAAATTGGAATTTGAATTTAATTTTGCCATATTACACCATCCACCACACAATCAAATCGCACATGCAATTTCGGTACCAAAAAAAAATTGACCAAATACAAATTGCACCATATGCAAACACAAAACAAATACAGTACATATATGTAAGAAAAGCATTAATACAACACATAAATCCAAAAATATGAATAATAATACAACTAATACAAACACATAAACCATCAAACATGCAAATATTATACAATAATAATATACATATAATGCAAAGTACATATGAAGTAATAGTAATACAAAAACACGTATGATAATATGAATAATTTAGTTTTTCGTTTTAGTTTAAATAATTTGTAGCACTGCAACAGATTCTTTAAAACGAATTGTCGCGATGTCCCCCCCCCAAGAATTTAAATCATCAAGTCAAGGAACAATTTAACTGTAATACAGTGAATTAAAGTAATAATTCATAATATATAGTCAACCATAGAAAGTCTTAAGCTATCTTTTAAATACCGAATAGTGTGTCATCGTCTTGATCCGAAGCGGCGACCCATTCCAGGACCTAGGGCAGGCCACGTTAATATTATTAAATAATAAATTAGTACACGCTCTAGGTATTAAAAAACTAGTATTACCACGAGTGTCATGATAATGGAACGCAAATGTAAGGTAATTAGATCTGAATACTTATTAGCACATATACCGTAGTGGCCAAAATTGTGGAAACCTTTTGGAAAACATTTATTTTTGAGGTTTGATGGCTCATAACACCACTTTTTTTTTGGAATAATGCCATAAAATTATATATCAATGGAAAGATAATTTCATCAAAAATGTAATGCAGCAAAGTTTGTTCAATTATATGTATTCTATAGAAAGTTATAGCCAAATAACCAGAAAAAGGAAGCACAACTTGCTTAGGTTGATATGAAGTAGCATTCCTTCATTTGAATGAAGCCAATGAGCATAAGTGTTTAGAGAGCCAATTAAATGTCATCTTGTTTTGGCAATGAGCCAATCAGGTCACCGTAGGATTCAGCTATTGATGTCATGTATTGGAGCTGAGAGGAAGATATTTGTCAGTGTGTTATGTGATTGCTATCAAGTTGGTTGTTTTTTTGTGTTTTTTTTTTCTGTTCTTTCATTTAGTGAGCTTGTAAAACGTAATAAAATTAAAGAAATGGTGCAAAGAGTTGACTGGTCACCCAGAAAGTGGTGTAAAATGGCACTATTAAGTGAATTTATGAGTTATGAAGTAATTAAAAGAAAAATTGGTGGAAACTTAACCAAAGGTGGCATTTTTTTATTTTTGAAGAGGTATAAGGAGACTCAGTCACTACAAAACCAGATTGGTAAAGGCAGGAAAAGGTGCACAACAGCAAGTGATGATAGAAGAATTAAGAGACTGTGCCTAGGTGACAGAAGAAAATCATCTGGGTGTATACAAGATGAAATGGTGCAATGCAATGTGAAGTTGAGTGCAAGGACTGTTTGGCACAGCCTGCAGGAATTTGGTCTAAAAGCTTGAATTCCACAAAAAAAGCCATTTTTATCTCTCAAACAAAGGTTGAAAAGATTAAACTGGGTTAAAACACATGTTAACTGGACAGCAGAACGGAATAATGGGACAGTGTTATTTGGAGTGATGAGACCAAAATCTCCCTGTTTGGTAGTGATGGCATGAAATACGTAAGGAGAAGAATCGGAGTAGATTTGCATCCTGATTGCATTACATGTACCATGAAACACCCAGTTAGTGTTTTGATCTGGTGTTGTATGACATCAAAAGGTGTGGGCAGAATTTGCGCGATTAATGGGAATATAAATGGCCAAGAAAGCATTAATGAAATACTGGAGCCCAAACTGAAGCCTTCCACGCGTGATCTTTTCCAAGATAATGAAGCGTTTATATTTCAACAGGATTCAGCTCCATGTCATATTGCTGCTGTGTGCAAAAAGTGGTTTCAAGATAATCATATTCCACTACTGGAATGGCCTGGGAATAGCCCAGACCTTAACCCCATCGAAAAAATATGGAGCCGACTAAAGAAACGTGTTAGTCAGAAGCAACCCAGCAATAAAACCCAATTAATAGAAGCAATAATTCAATATTGGTTTCAAATTATAACAGCTGAAGAACTAAAAAACTTGGTTCACTCCATGGGAACGTGTTGTAAGGCTATAAATAACACTAAAGGTTACCCAACTAAGTATTAACTTGACATGGTGAGAATTTTTGCATATCTCATTTTTTCTATGTGTTTTACTTTTCTTCTTTATGACTGTTGTTCTAATACAAAATCCTTCATGAAAGTTATTGCATTACATTCTTGATGAAATTCTCTTTCCATTGATATATAATTTTATGGTATTACTCTAAAAAAAGTGGTGTTATGAGCCATCGAACCTCAAAAATACACTATTTCCAAAAGGTTTCCACAATTTTGGCCACTACTGTACGTTCATGCATAAACAGTAATAATCGAAAACTGTATAATTTATCAAATGACATTATCTGATAACTAAGGAAAAGAGAATGTACCTGTAAAGACGGATTCACCAAACGTAAAAAAAATTATTTTTGCAAAACATAAATTCTATTAACATTCCCAATAGTGGTGCGACCCCAAGCCAAGAGACAATAAGATAGAAATGGATAAATAAATGAAAAATACAATAGCAACTTAACCCTGGCAGGCAACAAACTTGAAATCCTATAAATGACACCAATGATCTGAGCCCAACCACAATTTCACTAACATGTGCATCCCATCTCAAATTATCTTGTAAATATACACCCATAAACTTTACAACAGTCTGAAAGTCAAGGGGCACCCATTAAATAATATCCCATTTGCAATATCCACTCATCGCCTACATTGCGAAAAAAGTACACTAGTAGTTTTGGAAGAAATTATGATTAAGGAATTACAGCAAAACCAATGATAGTAATCCCAAAGTTCCAAATTTATACGTGGGATTAACTCAGATAGAGTGTCCCCAGAATAGGATTGATAGATATTATAACCTGTAAAAAGACCACTGTCAAGATTATCAACTAGTTTAATTAAAATTATGATGCCCTCAATACAGGGCTGGAAAATTACTGGGCGCAAGGTCGCCCGGGCGCCTAGAAATTTGGTCCTGGCGCCCAACTTTTTTTTACTTCAGATTTCATAAATTGCAGTCATTACTTTGAGTTCATAGATGCAAAATGAAACTTCAACAAATTGTAATTTAATAAAATCCAACTCTGAAATTTTCTGCTTTGATCGCATTTATAAATTCTGTCAGCTTTTATCCTGAACCGTGTGTTTCAAGCAGAGAAATGCGATGAAATCCTCTGAGTCACGTGACTATCCTGTCAGATCGCGGAAGCATTGAAGATCATACGGTTTGGTTTAAGCTGCTGGCCCCGGAGCAGCGAGACGCGGCAACGCACTTCGCAGATTCTCGGAAAGGTTTGCAGACTGCTTTTCTATTTTCTTAACATTAATTATTTTTAAGATTTCTTTAAATTTTAAAACAAAGGAAGGGAAATTTTCACGCATTTTTAACGTTGGCTCGCGTTTAAGATGTAAAGCTGTAATCGATAGATCACACAGACAACTGTGGTCGATAGATGCCCCCCCCCCTCTATTTTATTTTAGCTTTCATTCTTCTATATTTTTCAAACAGATAACTTCGACTTGATGAGAAATAATTGCTTTTCGTGAGCTTTGAATCTCGGAAGTTATAATTTTATGCGCTTTTGACGCACCACGATCGCAATTCCTCCTCCTTTTTTTTTTTTTTTTTTTTTTTTCATGGAAGCCTAAATTTTAATCTAATTGAAAGTTAAATTAAGCAATTTCTTTTTTTTTTTTTTTATGAGAGCCATACCATATTTTTAAAGCGTTTTCTCTGTTTCCACGGCCTACGGCTTTTCGTAAGTTGACGTCGCAACTTTTTTTCCCTTTTGCTTCCAGACAACTTCACTTCAGTATTCAGTTAGATGGATAAGGTGTCTTTTTTTGTTCTTCCTCTTTATTTTTATTTTAAAACCATATTTTTACACATTTTTATCGTCCGTCTTCCGTTTTTTATGATCGCATTACGAGGCATTCCGGAAATTGATCGTGGTTTTTGCGTTTTTTGGCTTTGGATAGTTTCATTTCAGTTAGATTGTTGCTGGGGTTTTATTTATTTATTTTTTTTTTTTACAAAATCCATATTCGTTAAGCATTTGCAACATTCTCTTTTGTTTCTGCGGCCATGCAGCTTTCGGAAGTTGACGGTCGCATTTTATTTTATTTTATTTATCTTTTTTACTTCCAGGTGGCATTATCTTGGATTGTTTTCTTCTTCTAAAAGCACATCTTTACATATTTTTTAACGCCCCCTGCTTTGTTTCCAAAGCTGTATTACGCTGTACTCTAGAAGCTGATGGTCGTGATTTTTTAGCTATTATTTTCTTCCAAATAGTTTCATCTCAGATTGATGAGGTTAAATGTTTTTTTTTTCCACGTTAGTTTTTATGTTTAGATTTTTATCAAAACTAATAGAACCCTGAGATTTATAGACCTAATTTGAATTTCATTTAGCAGTAAGTAGTTTGAGTAATAGGCAGTGCTTAATACACTTATATTATTACCCTTTGTTCTGACATCATCACCATGCATTACGTTTGTACACGATACTTTGAAATTTGCTTTCATTTCATCTGGCTCCTAGATCTGGAGCTTATTTTTCCAGCCCTGTTTTAATAATTGAGGGATGTTCAGAGTTCAAGACTTGAGACAGCATAAAAAGAGAAAGATGATTTTGATTGGAATTCTTCCATTCTTAGGGTTTATTTTGAAATGTGTTGTGTTAAAGGATTTAGTAGAGGTGGATATAGTAATGAGATTGATTATGATTGGGTTTTTTTCTCTATGTATTATGATAGCAATTTATTAATCAATTTACCACATGTCCTTAATTTTCCAAGGCCAACTTTTATGAGAAATTTTATCTGATATGTTGTATGGTGAAACTGGCAAATATTTGTTAAATTATTAAACAATTTGAATCAACAATTAAAGATAAAAACATTTTAATTACTGCATTTTCTTATTTTAATGTTGTGGCATTAAACAGATGTTCCAAATAAGCAGCACTGAAATGCAGCATTTAACTAAGTGCAGCTTGTAACCAAAGTGCGACTCACATCTCTGGGCCAACTTTTTATTTCTTTAAATAATAAATTTAGCCATTTTACTTCCTAAAACTGGGCTTCCTAAGAATAATGTTAGTCATATTCAAAAAACAAGATTATTTTATGTTTTATGATTTAAATATTTTACCTATGTTCTATTTTTTGTAAATATTGGGCATAATAAAATATGAAGATTTTTTTTTATTTCTGCCTCACCACTGTAGCATATGATAGAATTACTAGGGCCAGTAAAAATTGAAAATAATTGGGCTGATTTGATAATCCATGTCTGCCACTGATTCCAGAAACTTTCCTGCAAAAATGGTGTTTGCTCAATAGGTGATTACAGAGTTTTTGTACTGCTGCACATGAGGAAGCAAATTGTATGTTTTACACTCTGTGACATTGAAATTGCATTATCAAGAAAAAGTGTGCCATTCTACAAATCAGCAAAACAAGTATGGCAGGGTTGAATGTTCAGTTGATTCCATTTTCTAGTAAATCAGGCAAGAACAGTTGTTGTATAAGACTAGATGTTGCCATTTCAACTAAATGCTTCATGAGTGTGTTGCCTCAGGAACCTTTCAAGAATGATCACGCAGAACAATTCCTGTTGAAACAGTAGCATGTACAGAATTCCAAAGCTATATCACTGACTGATGGCATTTGAAAGTGCATGGATTATATCAGACTCCATGGTGTTGAGGGGGGGGGATCACACTTCCATGAAGTGGAACATGTCAGGCAAACCATGCAATAGTCATTTAGTATTGGCAAGGGTGATTGTGTGAGAAGTCACACACAAGGGTGAGCAAGAATGCTGATGAGGACAACACTACAGGAGGAATGGCTAATTCTGTGAGATCACACACCACACCATCAAGAAACTGTTTACATCTGCTTTATATTACCAATATTTACATTAATCATTTCCTGATAATTTGCAAAAGCAGGATTGTGTATACCTCACCTATTTCATTGCCTTCCCGTGACTGCCTTGTCCTGGTGAGTAGTGATAGTCTTCAACAAAATGGCATATGGAATGGCAGTCCCCAGGCATCTTTAGATATGAATAGACCAATGGCATCTCTGTATGTTGTTTCAAAGAGCTAACAAAATGAAAAATTGAATGGCACCATGGATATTTAGAAGTGAATTCTTATTATATCAAGGAGCCAACAAATGGCTCATAAAATGGCACCATGGTATCTTTGGAAGTTAATTCATGCTATGTCAAGGGGTTTACTAAATGAGAGACTGAATGGCACCATGCAGTCTTTAGAAGTAAATTCTTGTTACATCAAAAAGTTGACAAAATGGGCCATGGAATGACACCATGGTTTTTTTGGAAGTGAAATTGTCTTATGTCTAGGGTTTGACAACATGGGACATGGAATGGCACCATGACATCTTTAAAAGTGAATTTTGTTATATCAAGGTGCTGACTGCCGTGATAAACATGAGCAGAGACAATTTAGTCAGTGTTCTGACCCACCTGCCATGCATTGCCAAATTCTGGGTGATCACAGGTCTGGTCATGCAGGAGTACATCATTGATTCATAGATCCAGAGTTCTGGTTTGGGGAAAAAGTAAAATATGTGAATTCAGTCATTTTCAAAATGCAAACTTACTGATATCCAGAGCAAGATATCTTGTATCTTTCTAATGGGATTATGCAGAAGTATCGTCCATATTTTTAGAAGTCAATATAGTGTCTAGATTTCTATTCTTGTTGTCAGCTTTGTGTTGTGTTAACATGCAGGTAAAACTTGAGTCAACTACTGTTGATACAAGTTTTACCTAAGCATATTTAATTTCTTATGTGTCTGCCGTGTGTACGATGGCAAGAATAGCAGATTAATTAAACATCAACATTAAACTGGTCTGACAACCTTAGCTTCTTAAATTTAGAATGACATCTCTGGCCATCATTGAAGTACTTGGTGCAGCTTTCTCCATTTTTAAAATAGTTTTCACATTTCCATTTCAAAGGATCCAAAGTTTTACAGTATTCATACTAAAAACTGTAGTAGAGATTCTCATGTCTTCATAAAAACGGTTTGAAAATTTACATTAGAACTTGACCTTTAAATATGAATAAAGAATTGTGCAGCTATCCCTAATTCACTGTGACTTTGGAAGACATAGCCAAAAACTTTTTGTTGTTATATACAATTGGGAAACGAATTTCCCGAAGAAATAATTCTTCATAAATATCTGGTAAGCATTGTAATGCAAATAGGCATTGTAAATTATGCAATACAATCTGAAGGTTCTCATATGTAGGCATTGTAATACAATCTGAAGGTTTTCATATGTAAGCATTATAATACAGTTTGAAGATTCTCAGATATCTACGTTCAGTTGCTTGGAATTTGGTTGTCCAGGGTAGTGTAATGACTAGCATGCTTGACCGGAAATTGGGAGGTGCAGGTTCGATTCCCGCTCCAGGACGATGAAAATTTTCAAGTTTTCTGAAGGAAGTGGTTACATGGAATACAGCTTTTTGTTGTTTTATTTAGATCTTGTATAATTTAAGCATATCCCTTTATGATTTACTTCCCAATGCTCCATATGGATTAATGGCTTATCACCAAAATTCCAGCTATGTCTCCTTGCATGGTGTTTTCCAAGAAGAAAGCTTTTTTTTTTTTTTTTTTGTCAAAAAGTATCTCCATATGTGATATATTATATTGCTACTAATATAGATCCAAAAAAATTTGCCCGTTGCAAATGAGTAACTGACTGGATAGGTATTCTGTGAGCAACTTTTATGTTGGCATATTTTAACGAAAGTTATAAAGTAATCAAGGTAGTTGCCTTTGATGCACGATCTTGACAAGAAGAATCCCACATAATACAAATTCAAATTCACCAGCTGAATTTAAAGATTTTATTGTATATGGTTTGAGATATAAGAACTTTCAGGTTTCCCTAGAACCCATCATCAGATACATAAACAACTGAAGAAGAAAGGAAATATGTTTAAATAGAATATGTTACGTGACATGATATAGACACAAGGTATAATATATGATATAGCGTCACATAGTTCAAATTATCTAAACAACGTGATATCATGAAAGAAAGAATATAGAATACCTGATACCTTACCTGATTAAAAAGACAAAAAGAAATATTAAGAATGGCTCAAGTGTGGGATATGGTGGACCTACCACACTTGAGAAGGACGGTCCACCACGGAATCGACCTGGACTTTCTAAACGGCGTATGAGAAAGCGATCTCGGCTGAGTGAATGTAAGATTGGTGTATGGAATACTAGAGGTATAAATGGCAAGATGAGTGAGGTGATTGAGGAGATGAATAAATATAGACTGGATGTGCTGTGTGTAAGTGAACCCAAAAAGAAGGAAATTGGGGTAGAAGAAGTGAATGGCACGGTGAGTGTGTGGTCTGGAGTATTGGATAATATGAGAGGACAAGCTGGTGTAGGTGTGATTTTAAGTGAAAAGATGAAGAACAACTTAATTCACTATGTGACGATGATGGGCAAAACACGTAACAATATTAACAAATAAAGGTAACTTGATCACGCTAGTTACGTTAAATGAAAACTTTTACAAAAAGTTCGTAAGTTGGAAGCTTTTGACCTTATCTTAGGTCTTCATCACGCCAATGGAGGACTAAGATTGTTGCCAGATTCTACATTTGAATTTTTCCTATTTTTGTTGCCAAAACTTAGAATTGATCTCCAGATCATCGGAATGTAGAGAGGAGATTCGGAATTGCAAGTCATTGAGTTAAAAATAATTTCCAGGCTTTCACGGTAACGGAGGGCAAAACGATTGTCAAAAGAAGCAATTCGTTTTGCTTCGTTCCAGTGGGGAACTGCAGATGTGTCTTCCATTGTCAAAATAGACAAGGCAGTATTAGGATTGGCTTTCAAAACATATTTTTTATGTTCTAAAATTCTATGGCTAATGCTCCTGTATGTTCTTCCAATGTATAAGTTATCCCCAGTAGAAGAAGAGATAGGAATGCAGTAAACTCCTGGGAGATTCAGGCTTTCAACTTTGTCCCTATCCCTTTGTAGAAGTTTCAAGATGTTTGGGGTAGATTTAATGGCAAGATGGTAACCAAAACTTCTAAAAAGAATCTGTAACTTATAAGCATAGGAAGGATGGTAAGGAACAGAACCACAGAATTTCAGGTCTTCTTTCTTTTGAGGAAGGAGGCATTCAATTTTCGAATGGTTTTCATATTTCTTTATGAGGGAGTTGACTGTAAGAGCAGGGAAACCATGAGAGAGGGCTATTGTAGAAATTTTGGAGAGTTCTTCTTGAAGAGAGAGTTGGTTGTTGCAAATGATATGAGCCCTGTGGATGTAGGACTTCAATGCTGCAAGCTTGTAGAGATGCAGGGTGAAAGATTTGTAGGGAATGATGTTAGTGGCCGCAGAAGGTTTACGACAGACGGAACGAGTAATGGAGAGATCAGCGTTTCTGCAGATAGATACATCCAGGAAATCAATTTTGTGGTTTACTTCCTTAGATATAGTGAGATTAATGGAAGGAAATTTTTACGTAATGGAGTTGATCAGTGTCTGTAGTTCAGACTCGGAATGTGGCCAGCTAATGAAAATGTCGTCTACATATCTTAACCATAGGGAAGGTTGAAAAGGGTGTTGGGGAATGATGGAAACTTCAATATGTTGCATGTAGATTTCTGCAAGCAGAGGGGAAAGAGGTGAGCCCATGAGGAGACCAGATTGTTGCCTATACACAATTTTGTTGAAAACAAAACAACTGTGTTGATGAATAGTGTGGAAACAATCATAAAAATCTTTGATAAGAGGACCGGGGGGTTCAAAATGAAGAATCAATTTCTTCATGAGGAGCATGTAGGAATCAAAATATGGTACAGAGGGAAACAAAGATTCTACATCAAGAGTATACAGATTATCACAAAAAGAAAAGGAATTAGGAAGGTTGTGGATGAAGTTTGAAGTAGAGACAACAGTATGAGGATGGTTGGCTGCCAGGGATTTGCATTTGAGGACCAATCTCTTTTCAAGGTTTACTGCTGGAGAAAAGAATATTCAACTAAAGGGCTGATGGGGTTACCAGCTTTATGCAGTTTCACTTGCAGGAAAAGCCTAGGAGTTCGAAAGTAAGGAGGGGGTGATATATCACCAAGGAAAGATTGAAGAGTTTCTTTCTTAGCTAATCTGTCAACTGAGTTTTTGAGTGAGTTGGTGGTGTCTGACTGCAAAGGAATGCAGTTAGCAGATGTAAGAAAAGAATGCACTTTTTGGTTTAGTGTTTCTTTACCAATGATGACTGGGCAACCAACTTTATCTGCTTTGCATATGGCAAGGTCATTTTCCTGAATAAATGACCTGAATTCTTTTAAACAAGAAGAAGAGTACTTGATTGGCAGAGAATTTTGCTTGGATAAGATAACAGCAGCGTTGGCACGAAGGATAGGCTGGTGAACAGTCTCAGTTCTGTGGATGGCTGATTCTATAACAGAAACAGTTTGTGGAAGATTGATAGGAAGAGCAGGTGAAAATTTTGGGCCTAATGATAAGAATTTATCCAAGCTAGGAGGAATAGTGACAGAAGAAAGATTTACATACTTTGGCTTGTCAGTAGAGGCTAAACACGGAGATGTTGCTTGACTTTTTTGCTTGGAGAGTAGAAAATGAAATTTCTTTGTATGACGAGCATTTTCATTTACTTCAATTGTTGAGAGGGTTTGGTTGATACGAACCATGAAAATATCAAGCAAAGCAGGATGAGTGGTAGCAGCCAGTGATTGGTAGCTAATGTAGCAGGAAACTTCAGTTTTAGCAATGGAGAAACGCAGGTCACGGATAGCAGCAGATAGGAGGTTATGGCTGGTCTGCTGTAGTAACGCACAGCACCGTCCTTTGAAGATGGGCTAGAGTAGGTGTGCAGAATGCAATTTCTGACAATGTTCTGGGTAAGTTTAATGATCCTTGTGTGAATGATAATGGTGAAAGATTAATTGAACTCTGCATTGAGAATGGTTTGTTGTATGTATCTAATACATTTTTCAACCACAAGTATATCCACACATATACTTGGGAAAATCGTACTCTTGGTCAAAAGAGTGTGATAGATTTTGTTGTCTACGATCAGTGTTTGAAACATTTAGTTGTTGACACCCATGTGATGAGAGGTGCGGATGTTGGTTCTGATCATTACTTGGTAGTGTCACGAGTGAAACTTAATGTTCCCGTGTGATGAGAGGTGCAGATGTTGGTTCTGATCATTACTTGGTAGTGTCACGAGTGAAACTTAATGTTGATTGGAGGAAAAGGAATAGGAAAAGACCCAGGATAGAAAGAATAAAGGTTGATAGGCTCCTTGAAGGTCATCAGCGGTATTCTGACTTACTCAGAGAACGTCTGAAGGATCTGAAGTCTGGTGAGAGGGATGTAGAAAAGAAGTGGGAATGTTTTAAGAACTGTGTTGTCACTGCTGCTAAAGAGGTCTGTGGCACCACAATAGTGGGTAACAATAGAGGTGATGCTTGGTGGAATAGTGAGATTGAAGAGGCAGTAAAGAAAAAGAAGGAAGCCTATTTGGGGATGTTGCAAGGTAGAGTCTCTGTGGATGAATATCGCTGTAAGAAGTGTGAAGCTGCTGAGCTGGTTCGCCACAGTATGGCAAAAGATAGGAAGGAGAAAGTGGAAAGGCATGAACTGGCTTTTTGGAAAGATAGGAAGTCCTTCTGGAAGTGCATGAGAATCAGGAAAAATAGGGGAAACAAAGTTGTAAGTTGTGTGAAGAATGAGATTGGGGAAATGATATGGGAGCCCAATGAGTTAAGTGACAGATTGGGGTGAATACTTCTGTGAGTTATTAGATCAGGAAAGCAAAGATGATTCTGAGACAGACGCAGATGATGTCACAATGAGGGATGAAAGCACAGGAGGGATCTCAAGAGAAGAAGTGTGTAAAGCTCTAAAATCTCTTCAGAATGGTAAGGCTCCGGGAGTTGATGGCATAACTGCTGAGATGTTGAAATATGGTGGTGACTCTATAATTGACTGGTTAACAGAAATTTACCAGTTGTGCCGGGAGTTAGCAATGGTCCCTCGGGATTGGAAGGATGCTATCATTGTTCCCTTGTATAAGGGAAAAGGTGATCAGACTGAATGCAAGAACTATCGTGGTATTAGCCTACTGAGTGTGCTAGGGAAAGTGTTTGGTAAGGTTCTTATTGAAAAAGTACGGGGTCTTACATCATTGAAAGTGTGGGATGTTCAGAGTGGTTTTATGTCTGGTAAAGGCTACACTAACCAGATTTTTGCATTACGCACGATGATTGAAAAGTATCTGGCTGTTGGGAAGAAAGTTTTTACTGCCTTAATAGATTTAGAGAAAGCTTACGACCGAGTGAATAGGACACTTTTGTGGAAGGTATTGAATGAATATGGTGTTACTGGGAATCTACTTAATAGTGTAAAAGCCATGTATGCTGGTAGTAGAGCTTGTGTACGAGTGAATGGTGTTTTATCAAAATGGTTTTCCATTGGTGCAGTAGTTAGACAAGGTTGTGTAATGTCACCATGGCTGTTTAATATATTTATGGATGCATGCATGCGTGATGCCAAAATAGATAATAGTGGTTTATGTCTTGGTGATATCTGTGTGTGCAGATTGCTGTATGCTGATGACACTGTCCTGTTGGCAGAGATCAAAAGTGAGTTGCAGACTATGTTGACTCGGATGCACAAAGTTTGCATGAAATTCAAACTGAGTATAAGTAAGGGAAAAACCAAAGTTATGGTGTTTGAGAGAGGAATGGGTAGCACTGAATGTATTGTAAGTATAAATGGCACTGTGATTGACCAGGTGAGTGAGTTTGTGTATTTAGGAAGCATATTTGACAGAGAGGATAAATTGGATGGTGAAATCAGTAGGCGAGTGAATTCTTCTTTGAAAGTCACAGCTGCTCTGGGAGGTTTTCACAGGAATGATGGGTTCTCTAGAGAGTCCTGCATGGCTGTGTATGAAACTGTAATTGTTCCTACTCTGATGTATGGCAGTGAAACCTGGGTACTGCAAAAGAAACATAGGAGTCGTTTGTGTGCTGGAGAAATGCGTTACTTATGTGGGGTTTGTGGCAAGACACAATATGATTGTGTGAGAAATGAAGATGTATTGCAGTTGTGTGATGTGAAGCAAAATGTTGTTAGCAAGGTGGAGACCAATATGCTTTGGTGGTTTGGCCATGTTGAAAGAATGAGTGATGAAATGCTTACTAAGAAAATCTTTTCAGCCCAAGTGGCAGGAAGGAAAGGCAGAGGAAGGCCAAGGAAGACATGGGTGAATCAGATTCAGGAGTGTCTGCATGAGAAAAAGATTATGAGTATGAAGTATAAAAGATCTTATGTATGGCGTGTAATGGATATTAGTGAAGCACGAGTTGTATGTCAAGATCGCTGTAAATGGAGAAGTTTGATACGACAACAATAAGTAAAAATATCTGGAAGTTTGTATTTCTTTTTGGAGCTAACCTCTGAATCTCAGAGAATAGCTTAGTGATATGTATGATATGTATCTTCATCTGGAAATACAACAAGGAATGCCATAGCAGTAATTGAGATGTATAGTGCTCTCAATTTTCCAGGTGTTACAATAAGGGGTGGCATCCTCAGTCAACTTGTCATCTGTCCCTTGTAGGAAGCAGTTAGAAACTATCATTGTAGTGAATGAATAGCATAAGTCATTTCACATTAAGTGACTTTGTCCTCATTCTGTCATGTTTTTGGAACAGTAAATAGTTTCCAGATTGTCAGTATATGTATAGGAGTATTGTCATTACAGCATAAATGTCTGAGGAGTAATTACAAGGCTTTCAGTGAACAGCAATGAAGAGACAGCAGTAGGTGTTATGATAATGGAAGCATCATTCCTAATTGGGTAGTGCAGGCATTCGCTCACGTACTGTAATACCCGGCAAATTGAGGACGCTATGGATCTCAATTACTGCTATAGTGTTCCTTGTTGTATTTCCAGATGAAGATATATCCAGCAAACTGAGAACAACACAAATTAATATAGTTACAAATTACTTTTTCTGTTATTTATTACAATGCAGTATTGTATGTATTCCTGCATTCTATATTCTTTTCTTACATGATACTTACCACGTTGTTCAGATAACTTGAACCACGTGATGCTATATCATATATTTATACCTTGTGTCTATATCATGTCACATAACATATTCTATTTAAATTCATTCCCTTTCATCTTCTCTTGTTTATGTTTCTGGCGATGGGTTCTAGGGAAACCTGAAAGTTCTTATACCTCAAACCATATACAATAAAATCTTTAAATTCAGCTGGTGAATTTGAATTTGTATTGTGTGGGATTCTTCTTGTCAAGATCGTGCATCGAAGGCAACTTACCTTGATTACCTTATGACCATTTCTGCACAAATTTGGATATCCTAATACCATTAATGAAAGTTATTGGGGATATTTATATAAAGGTACAAAAAGTCAGCACACAAATGTGTAATTTTTTTTTACAAATATTTTGCTTTGCTCTTTTCTCTGGAATGTAGATCATACATCAGTAGTAGGATATGTTTCTAGATTGAAGTTTTCATTCAGTCGTATGATGATAGTCCTGATATGTTTAGTTTTTGCATGGATACTGTTGGCCTGCAGTACGTTTGGGCATGTTATCAGAAGATAGTAGGGGTTGACTGTTTGAAGTGCAAGGATTCGTTTCGATTTTCCAAGCCTTTATGTGTATGTTGATCTTTGATTGCATCTAACTTTTGTTTTATAAAATTCCATAAGTTAATTTTATATTAATCACCTACACATTTTCATTATGTTGATGTTATGTCATTTCAGCTGTCTAGAGATATGCTGAGGGCAACCCCAACAAATCTGTGGGAAATGAATAACTTGCATGAAGAAATGCCAAAGGAGTACTATGCTTTCGAAAGTGCCATGGTAAGATTTCGTTTAAATGTTGATTTTATATTTATTCTTTAGTTCTGGTAATAAAAAACAATATCAATTAGTATTGCACTACAGAACATGTACAAATGCATTTTAAGAACACAGAACCATGTGGCAATAGAATTAATAATGCTACACTGCACAAATAAAAATGACAAGACTATGATAAAGGAAGTTGGCATGTAAATAGTTAAATGATGCCAAGCATTGTGATGACCAACATCTTGAAATGATATGACTATGTGAACACATAAATGTTAAAGATTTACTGTCGTTACGTTATTGTAGGTTTAATATACTGTTTTCAGACGTGGCCTTATAATGATAATGAATTATTTTATAAAATAAATTTGTATTACATAAAATATCTCTGTAGTGCGTAATGAATAAAATACTACTACTCACATTGTCAATGAACATATCAGGTATGCCCAAATGGACCTTTATCTCCGGTGCCACCATTCCACCTTTTGTCAAATATCATGTACTCATATCTGGTACACACATCAGGACGGTGGCACCGGAGATAAAGGTTCATTTGGGCGTACCTGACATATTCATTGATAATGTAAGTATTATAATATTATTCATTAAGTACTACAGAGATATTTTATGTAATACGAATTTATATTATTAAACATTATCATTATAAGGCCACGTCTGAAAACTGTATATTAAACCTAGAATAATGTAATGTACAGAAAGTCTTTAACTTTCATGCGTTAGCATAGTCATACTTTGAGCCATGTAAAGAAATACCTTTAATATGGCATAGTTTATGCACATATTTGAGTATTTTTCAATAAGTTGAAATGATGATTACATTTCCACTGCAGATGATATAACCCAGATGGTGCTTGATAAGCTGCTGCTTCTGTAATTCCTGCATTCGTTTTTCTCACCTTTGTGCAAATCATATTCGGACAGTTAGTACCATTTGTGAATATTTTTGCTGCAGTTCTGCTGTGATCATGATATCATGCATGTGCACTGACTGACTTTCCTCTTTTGTGGGTAAGACACAGATGCCATTACGAGAACATCAGATCGTCTTTGCATGTTCTGTGTGTTTAACATGTTTAAGAAGATCAAGTGACCCACTGACTTCCCTCATTTGTGGGCAAGCCATAGAGAACATCAGATTGTGTTTGCATGTTGTTATGTGCATTTACCATGTTTAAGAAGATCGAGCAGCCCACTGACTTCCCTCATTTGTGGGCAAGCTACAGACACCATTATGAGAACATTAATCATGATTGCATGTTGTTCTGTGCGTTCAACATGTTTAAGAAGATCAAGTGGCCCGCTGACTGTGAGATAAGGTTCATAATTCAATTTTTGAATGCAAGAAATGTGAAACCGGCTGATATTCATCGTCAGATTTGTGAGGTATACTGTCAAACTGCCTGAGTGATGGAATGGTGAGGAAGTGGGTCAGACAGTTCAACAGAGGTCGTGAGAATGTGCACAAGGAGCAGAGATGCCGGCCATCTATGATCAACAATAATTTGATGCGTGTAGTCGATGCAAAAGTTTGTGAGGATAGACGTTTTGCGTTACCAGTGCTTTCTTTGCATTTCCCACTGATTTCAAGGACTGTTCTCTACCAAATTGGGGGTTTCAGAACTTATGCTCGCCCTGGGTACTAAAGATGCTCTTTGAGGAGCACAAAAGCAAGCGAGCTGGCAGTGCGTTGACCTTTCTCACACAATACAGTGAGCAAGGTGATGGGTTCTTGAGCCATATTATCACAGAAGACAAGACATGGGTGTCCCACATGACTCTGGAATTGAAGAAGCAGTCCATGGAGAGGTGGCACACCTCATCGCCAAAAAGGGAAAATATTTAAGCTAACAATTTCAAGCTGCAAGATCATCTGCACAGTTTTTTTGGACATGCAAGGAGTTTTGCTTGTTGAATTCTTGCCTAGGGGCTGAACAGTAAACTCATCAGCCCATTGTGAGGCCCTGTCCTGGAGAAAATGTATTGTGTGATCCAGAACAAAAGGTGTGGCATGCTTACTCGCTGCATTGTCTTACCTTATGGCAATGCTTGGCCTCACATTTTTGCACACAGACTCAACAAGCACTCATCATGTCATTTCACTAGAAACTAATGGATTCCTCCCCCCCCCCCAGCCCAGACCTAGCACCAAGTGATTATCACCTGCTCTTGCATCTGAAGAAGTTCCTTGCTGGTCAGCATTTCTTCAATGATGATGAAGTCAAAGGAGCAGTGCAGAAGTAACTGTCTTCACAGTGCAATACAAAAATTGGTGCCCCATTACAATAAATGCCTCAATAATGGAGGAAACTACATAGAAAAGTAGTTTAAGGTATAGTGAATCTCATAAAAATAGCATTTCTTGGGAATACATTCTCATTTAATTTTAATAGCCTAACAGTACTTACTTTCTGAATATGCCTCATAACTCTCCAAAGGTACAATAATAGCAACTCTTGAATTATGCACAAGCCATAATTCCAAACACATTTGATAGTTTTCAGAATAAAGACAGAACTGAGTGCAGAAGAAAGATCTACAGTAGTAACTCCTCCAAACTGTGTTACTAATAATGCTCAAAGAGAAGAGGCAAAAGTTTGATCAGGTATCTTAGAAAGCAATGAAGTGGTTCATGTATAATTCTTAATACGAGTATAATTATAAGGCAAAAAATGGAGATTACTGCAGCCTCCTCTTTCCCCCTTGTTTTTATTTGGTACTTTTCCTTTCTTGTTTTTGAATCATGTGTTTTTTCATTTCCTACATGTGCAAATTCTTTCAGATTGTTTCATCTTTTTAGATTTAGTAATGAGTACTTGCTAGATTATACATGTATAATCTCCTCATGTCAATGAAATATTGTGATTGCTGGTAAGACTTGTATAAGAAGGAAATGTGGTTCTGATTTTCGTATTGTAATTAAGATGAATTATTATGCTGTTCTTTTATGTTGTAGACTTATTTGCAAAATATAATTCATCTTTATTTCACATACACAGTTAACAGTCAACATATAGAGATAAAACAGAAGCATAAAAGTGCTAATATTTTATGTGCATATTTTAATATTTTATTTTTCAACTGTTTGTTCATGAATATAACATGCTATCTCTTTATGGCCACATACAAGCATAAATCAGAGACAATCATCATTGTTTAATCTGATGTGTTGTATTTTTTCCAAACATGTCAGCATGTATAAATGAAGAGTAAACATGTATGTTGTATGTTTCAGTGATTTTTTTCTTTTTCTTTTTTTTTTTTTTTTTTTGAGCAGGTGACCTTGTTGCACTTTTTTATAGTATTTCCAAACATGTGCTGTCCCTCTTCCTGCTGGAGGAATAGTACAGTACTAGCTGTATCCATAGGTTTTTGCAAGCCTGCTACTTTGAATAGTAGCATCTGCAGCATCAGTTGCTGCCATGGATGCTGTAGTACAAAGTAACAGGCATATAAAAATCTAGGATATTTGGCTATCTTCAACACTCCATCACTTCTCTGTTGATGAAAGCCTCAGTCAAGGCACAGTGTTGGAATGATCTGTAAGCAGTTGTGTTGTTTTCACGTGCCAGAATGTACTATAAAAAACAACAATGCATAAACATTTCATTTTTCACTTCTGGTTTTTAAAAATTTCATAAGCATACATACCTATGCAAAATGTAAAACACTAGCAAAGATTTTTGGGTAATCATGTTTAAAGACCCCCCCCCCCATCCCATTTTAGAAATGAATTTTTTCCCTTATATTTGGATTTTTAATTTTCTGCTTGAGTTAAAATAAGATTTCTCTTTGCAGAAACCATTTTCCACCTTCAAATAATGAGTAATAGAACAAAATAAACAAAACTGGCATCCATCTGCCTGTAACTTCTATTTGACTATCATGTATTTCTGAAGAACTATTTCTTCAGGGGATTCACTTTCTGCTCTAATGCCACTAAGATGAAGATCGTATATGTTTTGATTTGCACGGCAGAGCATTTCACCTGAGTCCTAAAACACATCCTTAGTTGCTTGGAGGTTTCTTGTTCTGGGTCTGGGATCGTCACTGTCCGCGACCTTCTTACTCCTGATCTTTCTTGGAGATCCTTCTCCTCACTATCACTCCCTCTCCTGCCTCTCTGGCCCTGCATGCATGACTCTCTTCGTGCCTCCGTCATTGCTCTCTATCCCACTCTTGCTTCCTCCTTTGGCCTGCTTCTCTTCCCCTTTTTTTCTTTCTTCCTTCTAGTGGCTCCATGCTCCCGCTTTCCGCCTTCTCTGTCAAGCTCCTTTATCACTTTCTTTGTGACTCTCCTCCACCTGCCCCCCTACAGATTTCTGGCATCCTGCCTGCTGCCCTACCATGTGTCTGGATGGCATCTGCTTCTCCACTCTCTAAACCGCCAGAGCGCAATACGCACCAGCTGTATCTTCACTGCTGTATGCCAGCTCCTGCGATTCTTCACCAGATGTTGCTCATCCCGTCTGCCGTCTGCGCTTTCTGCTCCAGCCTGGCGGACGTTGATCATGTGTATCTTCATTGCCCGGTGCTCCTTTTCCTGTTGCATCTCACGTTCACTGCTGCACATTGTCTCCGTGACATTGCACTGCCTTTCACTGCCTATTGCATTCTTCTTCAAAGCACCACCCTGCCTCTTCCGCATCCAGCTCCGTGTCTGTATGTGTTCATCTTAGCGTAACACATAATCTATTGCTACCATCAGCAACTCCGGACAGCGCCTTCTTAGCCTTCCCCTTTCAAGTCGCTGACACCTTGTGTATACATTTTCGCAACTGTCTCACACCCCGTCTTCGGTTTGTATACATGCTCGCTCATTCCTGCAATCATGTATATGCTTTTCTCTGTCTCTTGTCTCCTTACACCAGATGATTTATTGGACCTTCTGCTGATCTCTGCCTCATGTTGAGAGTTCTGCCCTCTCCCCAGTGACTGTGAATGTGTTTGCTCCAGCCGCTGTAGTTGCCTCCTCCGCTACCTTCGGACTTGGACTCGCCTCTGTGCTTGCCACTGTTCTTGTTTTCTGGCGGGTCTTGTCATGCGCTCCTCTGTATCACGAATGTCTTTGCTTGTCACACATGTAATGACTTATGCCATCATTTTCTGCCTTACATTGTATATACTAGCACATGTGTATATATCTCACTTGATATCATCATTTGTAAATATTCTTCACGGTGTTGTATGTCCTTTGAGACATTGTAAGTTAGTCCGTCTCCCTTAATCCTTGTTTATTCTCAATAAAGAGTTTGAAATCCTTGTTCTGGGTGATGTAACGGTAGCATACTCGAACATAAATTGGGAGAGGCAGGTTCGATTCCCGTTCCAGGACATCGTAATTTTCAAGTTTTCTGAGGCATGTCTACTAGCTTGACTATATGTTCTGTTTTAGAATTTCTTCAAATTAGATATGTTCTTATGATTAGATATGTTCTGTATCTTTGCAAAGCGACCAGAAGAAAAAGACCTCCCCAAGAAGCTGCTACCCTTACACTCACTGATCCTTTATAGAAAGCAGAAGGTCATCACATGGCATGCACAGACATAATGGCTGCATGGAAATCTTGATTTCATATCAAGATGAATTTTTTCAATCCAAATATCATCGAAAAATGTGTTTAATTTTGCCTAGGTCCTTAACACAATTGCCAATTTTTGATTTACCCTTGTGTTTTTATCCCATGCCAAAATAATTATTTTTGTGGTTACTTTTTGGTTTGTGCATTGCTATATGTATATGCTGTAATGTTTATACTGACTGCAATTTTATTATTTGGTGTATACTAGGAAACAGAAGCATTGGACAGAGTTATAAAATATTTTTTGGAGGAAAAAGATTTTCTTCATGCTTTGGAGCTATCAAATGTATTTGGCTACATGTTCCATGAACTCAGAGTTATCCTGGTATGTGTGGAATTTATAGTTTCTCTAAGCAAAATTTGTCAATAATTTGCAGTAGAATTAGTGAGAAAATTATTATTAAAGGGAAAAAAATAAGAGTTTTAAGCCATTGTGCTTAAAGGCAACATAATGTTAGGGAAACACTTTATGTCAGTACAAAGCTTAAATATTCATGCTGTTGTTATTGCGTGATTTACAAAAATAGATTCATTTCAGGAACTGTATTTTAACATGATCACGGCATATTGAAAAGCAGAGTTTCAAAAATTCACACTGAAATTCTTGAACATTTTTTATTTGATATATTTTGTCAGTAAGCTTTAAAATATTCAGAAAAAATATAAATCTTCATGGGTTTTTTTACAATTTTATGACACAAGTTACATAACTGCACTTTTTTTTTTTTATAAATACGTGTTGGAAATGTGTAGAGATGAAAACCTCCTAAAAGATTTAGGGAATAAAGGTGAATAACCTCAAAATATAGATTGTTTTATGATGTTCAGAAACTAATATTTATGCCAGTCACAGTAACTTTGAGATTGCTTATGGAGAGTACAATGATTTCAAAGTTTCTGTCATCCATGCATTTGACTTGTTGATGAACAAACCGATAAAAACCACAGAATTATACATGTCACTGTACCTGTGAAATGAAAGTGAACATGTGAGATGCCATATTTAAAATACTGTAGTTGCAAATGCAGCATTTCTATCCTCCAGTAAAATTACTAAAGATAATCTAAGATTCATCTTTCATATTTTTATTCTGAAGAGCTCATAGCAATGATGTATGTTAAATAAAAAATAATGAATACACGCCTGATTGAAAAGTATCTGGCTGTTGGTAAGAAAGTTTTTGTGCCTTCATGGATTTAGAGAAAGCTTACGACCAAGTAAATAGGTCACTTTTGTGGAAGGTATTGAATGAATATGGTGTTAGTGGGAATCTACTCAATAGTGTAAAAGCTACGTATGCTGGTAGTAGAGCTTGTGTACGAGTGAATGTTTTTTTATCAAAATGGTTTTCTATTGGTACATGAGTCAGACAAGGTTGTGTAATGTCACCATGGCTGTTTAATATATTTATGGATGCATGCATGCATGATGCCAAAATACATAATACTGGTTTATGTCTTGGTGATATCTGTGTGTGCAGATTGCTGTATGCTGATGATACTGTCCTGTTGGCAGAGAGCAAAAGTGAGTTGCAGAGCATGTTGTCCCGGATGTACGAAGTTTGCATGAAATTCAAACTGAGTATAAATAAGTGACAACCCAAAGTTATGGTGTTTGAGAAATGAACTAGTAGCACTGAATGCAATGTAAGTATAAATGGCACTGTGATTGACCAGGTGAGTGAGTTTGTGTATTTAGAAGGCATGTTTGACAGAGAGAACAAATTGAATGGTGAAATCAGTAGGCGAGTGAATTCTTCATTGAAAGTCATGGATGCTTTGGGAGGTTGATGGATTCTCAAGAGAGTCCCTCGTGGCTAAGTATGAAAGTGTAATTGTTCCTACTCTGATGTATGGCAGTGAAACCTGGGCACTACAGAAGAAACGTAGGAGTCGCTTGTGTGCTGGAGAAATGAGTTACGGGAATTTGTGGCAAGACACGTTCGGATTGTGTGAGGAGTGAAGATGTGTAACGTGAAGCAAAATGTTGTTAGCAAGGTGGAGACTTGATGTGCTTTGATGGTTTGGCCATGTTGAAAGAATGAGTGAGGAAATGCTTACTAAAAAATCTTTTAGCCCAAGTGGCAAGAAGGAAAGGTAGAGGAAGGCCAAGGAATTCATGGGAGGATCAGATTCAGGAGTGTCTGCATGAGAAAAAGATTATGAGTATAAAGTATAGAAGATCTTGTGTATGACATGGGATGGATGCTAGTGAAGCCGAAGTTGTATGTCAAGATCGCTGTAAATGGAGAAGTTTGATACTGCAACAGTAAGTAAAAATTATCTGGTGGTTTGTATTTCTTTTTGGAGCTAACCTCTGAATCTCAGAGAACAGCTTAGTGATGATGATGATGATGCAAAATAATGAATTGGAAAAACCTTTTGTTTCCTTTGTACTCTTTTTTTTTTTTTTTTTTTTTTTTGTGAAGGTTTTCTTGTTGCTGTAAATTAGAAATGCAGAGATGCCAACAACTACGAAGTCTCCGTAGTTCCTATGGAAAAAGCTCTTGTACTACGGAATACGGAAAACCATGATTTTTCTACGGAAATTATTAATTTTTATTTTGCTTGTTCCCCTTCCCAACGCAACGGCGGCCACTTGACGATCTATCATTCGGCTCGCTTGCGATGCTGCCTCCAGTTCTGCCTCTCAAAGCGGCGGCATTCGATGAGTGTGGCCTTGCACTGAGTCATTCTAAGTGAAAACCCTCCCTCCCCAGCATGCAACATTCTGGGGACATAGAGCGTAGCTCGCTTTGGTGGACATGGGCAGAGTTCGGCCTGAAGCTCTTTCGCAGTGCAGCGGCAAACTGTTGAAAATCGTTTGGTGCAGAACGTAGATGTCATTGCCTGGCATCGAAGTTTTTTTTTTTTAAATCGTGCATCGACCATTCATGTCAGTAATTAATATTTTGAAGTTTTTTTCTTGCGTTGCAGAAAAGTATACTTGGATTTTATTGCAGAGTTTGCCAAAATGCGTAATTACGCGTCTAGTACGCATCGAAACTTTACCAATGCGGAAAAATATGCATCGGGAATTTTTCGCGATGCGTAGAAATACACGTCGTGAAGTGCATAAAGTACGCATCAACACGTAAAAATATGCATCGAGAAACGCGTAAAATACACATCAACGTGCAAAAACACACATCGAGAAACGTGTAAAGCTACGCATCAAAGAATTTTACCAACGCGTAAAAATACGCATCGGGACAGCATTTCGCCTTTCAAAAACGGAAGTGAACGAAATAAAGATTTCTTCCGTAATCGTAATTTCGTTTTCCTGCGATGTTGCTTCTGTCCAGTATTGTTGTTATACATAATTTTATTCCATAAATCTTTGTATTTCACTTTGAAAATGGGGAAAATTTCCGAAAACGGAAATTCGACGGCACAAAAATTCCCGCGTAATCTTCGGCTTCGAGGAATTTCTGCTCTTTCGTCGTAATTTGGGTTATCCTCGAGATCGATGCATAACTGAAAAGAAACTTTGAGGCAATTGGTAGTGGTGAAGGATGCTTTCCACCTGAAACTTTCGAAAATGGAAATTTCGTCTTTCAAAACTTTCGGAAACAGTGAAGATTTCTCCCGTAATCGTAATTTTATTTTTCACGCGATGTTTCCTCTGCCTAGTATTGCTGTTAAATTTCATTTTATTTAGTAAATATTTGTATTTCACCTTGAATATTGAAGGGAAAGGTCCGAAAACGGAAATCGGACGTAGCAAAGGTTTCTCCCGTAACTGTCATTTTTTTTAGTACAAAAAAATCAAGCCCGTTTCCAACCAATTTAGGTTTAAAAACTGTAGAAGCACTTCTTATTGCAAAAATGAATATGTTCTCCTCTCGGCAAGTGTGTTATGAAAAAAGATTTTCTGCTGAGGAACTCAAATCTGCAAAACACTGTACAGCGAAATCACTAAAGAAAGCTGTTTCATCAATTTTTTGTTGTGTAAAAAAAATGTATCAGTCATAGTGTATTATATTATTTTCCATGTGAAAAATTTGAAATATTTTGGTACAGATTTTCATGTATATAAATGAATAAGTAAGTAAAAAACTATTAATTAAATTAAATGAGTTGTTTTCCTCGGTTAAAATTATTCTTTTTGGTATGACTACTGAAAAATGGCCAAAACTACTGAAAATTTGTACGAGTACTACTGAAAATATCTGAAACAGGTTGGCATCTCTGGAAATGTAAAATTTGATTATTTATTTGGAGACTTAGTTAATACTGTGAAAGTCTGGAAATCTCCCATAATGCAAACAGTTGTAGCTAGTGTGTGCCTTTCAAAATGGCTTCTGTAGATCCCAGATTATCTCATAGATGTTGTGAAGAACTAATCTTTGCATATACATGGAAGTCACTTCTGGTTTGGAAAAAAGAATAATATGCTAAATTTTCTGGTATTAGATAAACACATTTTTTTACTGACTGAGTTAAAATCCCAGGATGGTCATCAAATACAAAACAACATTACAAATAAAAGCATCATCTGTAATAATTTTTTTAATAAAACAGTATGTTTTTTTTAAAGTAATGAATTACTAGAATTTTTCTTTTTCTTTATTTGTGTGGCAATGCCATGAAGAGCAAAGTATCTAATAAACTTTTCTCTTCCTTGCTCAGCCTGAACAAGCACAGCATATAGAGCCTTAACTCCTCTATTTCTTCACTGTCATTATGAGTACTGATGATGATGATATAATGCTATTATTGGCATATTTTCACTGTATTCCATGTAACCACTTCCTTCAGAAAACTTGAAAATTTTCATCTTCCTGGAGTGGGAATCGAACCCACACCTCCCGATTTCCGGTCGAGCATGCTAGTCATTACACTACCTAGGACAAGGAAATTCCAAGCAACTGAAATAGCTATCTGAGAACCTTCAGATTTGCACTAGTTTAAGCTATTCCTGCCCCATCGTAGCGTCTCACGACTTAATCATAATAGGTTGCTTACCTTTTTTATACATTTCCCTGCACGTTTTATTCTTTTGGTTGTCTAGCTTGGTTCAAGCCTCTGGTGCAGTGGTCCTTTTTCGTCCTTCAGGTTCATTCAATGACTGGTGAATGTATAAGTCTCACGACTTTTTCTCACATCCAGGGTCGGATGTATGTCACAAATTCCAGTGATGTCGTCATATACATACATGAGATTCTTCCGCGAATTCGCGGAATTCCGCTTTTTTCGGCATCATTTTGGTCATCCTCGAGGTCATTGCAAAAATGAAGAGAAAATTTTCAGAATTTTTAGGGGGGGGTCGTTCTATAAAAAAATCCTTGAAAAAGCGGAATTCCGCGATTCCGCTTTTTTGTAGTGTAAAAGAACTAAGCGCTTTCTAGCTGAGAGCGTTGTTTTTGGAGCAGGCGCTGGGGGGCAAGAAGAAATGTTGGAGGGTGGAGTCAGGAGCTCAATTCGTTTACTGCTGTCAACAATGGATGGGGTCAGTCACTTGAGCATCGCAGCGCGAAGGGTGGAAGCTCCGCCTACTTCGTGCTTTAGGGAAACGAGCCATTCCGTGTCTTGCGGGAAATCGCCACTCTGCATTCTATTCGTGACGTCATCGCCAGGAACTCTCTCTCTTGTAATTTGCGATGTATCCGAATGCGTTCCCACTTTTCTGAGATCGTTAGAGAATCGAAGTTCTCGTGAAATCTCTTTCTACAAAGGACGCACATAAATTACGGAATCTCCGTAATTGCCAAAAATTATGGAATCTCCGTAATTATTACGGATTTCCCCCGGGATTACGGGTGACTAACAAAAATTATGGATATTCAGATTTTCGCTGTTATTAAGAAAGTTTTAATGGTTTTGTAAATAATCGATGAAAAGCCTCTGAATAAAGTTCGTAACACAGCCCTTTGTATCCTTTTTTTTTTTTCTTCTGAGGTGGCGGAATTTGTTTTGCTTGTTCGAAAGTGTAAAAAAAAAAAAAAAAGCACGGCACTAGGATTGCATAAATCCGGCGTGCTTCTTTCGGCATGGCCCGCTATTACGTGCTTCTTTCGCTGTTACCCGAGATTACGTCGGCCTGAAGCATCTTAATAAAGTTCGTGACGCAGCTTTCTTTTCTTAAATTCTCTCCCCCCCCCCATCCCGAAGAGAGGGAATTTATTTTGCTTGTTTGAAAGCCAAGTGGAAAGGAAGCACGGCGCCGCGCCGGGATTACGTATAGGCATGGCGTGCTTCTTTTGCCGTGATCCGGAATTACGTTGGCTCGGACGTGCTTCTTTGCTGTGGCCCGGACTTGCGTCAGCCCAATGCCTCTGAAACAAGTTCGTGACGCACCTCTTTGTTTTCTTTTTTTTCTAATGAGGAATGTGTTTTGCTTGCTTGAAAACTTAGTGGAAAGAAAGCACGGCACCCAGCCAGTATTACGTCGGCCTGAAGCTTCTAAACAAAGTTTGTGACACAGCTTACCGTTTTTTTTTCTTTCTGAGGAGGAGGAATTGTTTTGCTTGTTTGAAAGCTAAGTGGAAAGGAAGCATGGCGCCACGCCGGAATTACGTAGGCCTGGCGTGCTTCTTTTGCCGTGATCCGGAATTACGTTGGCTCGGACGTGCTTCTTTCGCTGTGGCCCGGAATTGCGCCGGCCCAATGCCTCTGAACCAAGTTCGTGACGCACCTCTGTGTTTTTTGTTTTTTTTTTCTGAGTAGGAGGAATGTGTTTTGCTTGTTTGAAAACTTAGTGAAAAGAAAGCACGTCGGCCCGTAGCCTCTGAACAAAGTTCGTGACGCAACCCTGTTTCTCTCCTTTCTTTCGTTTTTTCCTAAGGAAAAATGTGTTTTGCATGTATGAAAGCTAAGTGGGAAAAAAAGCACGGCTTCGGGCCAGTATTACGTCGGCCCGAACCCTCTAAACAAAGTTCGTGGCGCAGCTTTCCGTTTTTTTTTTCTTTCTTTCTGAGGAGGAATTTCTTTTGCTTGTTTGAAAGCTAAAATGGAAAGAATGTGTCATGAGTGGCCCAAAAACATGGTTAAAAACAAGAATTCGGCAGAGAAAATCTCCCCACTTGCTTGACATTGATGGAGATTCATGTCACCATATTCACAATGCAAGTAAAAAATTTTGCAAGCCATTTTAAGCTTACATTGAGAAATACTTTATTGACTTCTTCAATTACTTTAAATGGTCGGCAGATCAACATGAAGCCCTTGCTGAAATTTGTGAAATTATAGGGCTAAAATTCACTGAAATTAAGAACATGGTGCAATGCAGGTGGTTGTCATTCTATCATGTGGCATTAAACAGTTTACATATCCATGATGCCCTTTTGCTGCTGTATTATGGATTTGTGCAGCCTAATGAAAGACCAATATACATGGATGTGATAAATAAAATATGTAAAGATTAGAAAGAAAAAGTTAAAATTCCAGGAGCTTTGGAAGAAATTACGGGAAAAAAATCTAACAGAAGATGGAAGAAAATGGAAATCTAGAATTGTTGCAAAATTATTTGAAAGCTCAAAAAAAAAAAAAAAAAAAAAAAACCTTGCTTATATTAAATTTTTATGTTGCAGCTCTACCTCTTTTGAAAAAATATGTATGCTTATTTCAAACAAAGGAGCCATTAATTCATAAAGTTTTTGATGAGCAGAAGCAACTATTCTTGGATTTCTTAGCTTGTTTCTTAAAACAAGAGATACTGAAAGGCAAACCTATGAAATATTTGATAAGGCAAACCTGTGAAAGATTCTTGGATCAGGAACATTATTTTGAAAAGCGAATCAAATGACATTGTGGGGAATTTTTTTTAAGCCAGGCTGCTGAAGCTTATATTCAGCATGCAAAATACATGCAAAAGACACTACCATTATGTAGTGATCTTTTAATGTACATATCATTGATCCTTCTACAAGGGGACATAATCTAACTTTAAAAAGACTGAAAAACTTCCACAGTTTCTTTGAAATATATTGAATTCAGAGGAAATGGAAAGCTATGCTCTAGAAATTCACCAGTATCAGTTTGAATCACGACTTCCATCTCCCAACTTTGTAAAAATTGATGCGTGGTGGGCAAAGGTGTTTGACCTCTACAAGTACACTATGTTATCTAAAGTAGTAAAAGCCTTTATATCATGCTTCCATGGTCCACAGGTTGAAAGTTCTTTCAGCATGATGGCTGAAACCATAGATATAAAATCAGGAAGAATGAACATTGAAACCTATTCAGCTATACAAACTGTGTAGTATAAACTTAAAGCACAGGGTAAGTCTGCAGTTAATTTCTTCAGTAAAGAAATTTTTTTCCAAGAAGCAGTTGATGCCAACCTCTGCCAAAATCTTAGGACATCAGAAACAAGTTATACCAAAGAAATAGAGAGGAAAAGAAAAGGAATTATCAGCAAAAAGAAAAAGTTAGCAATGGATGCTGTTCAGCTGCAGTCAACGTAAAATAAATATGGCCGTGTAGCTTGCTGAGAAGAAAGCCAGGCTTGCTCAGAAGAGGAAATTCGAATTGTTGTTCAAGCAAGTACAACAAAAAAGGGGCAAAATATCTTTGAAGCAATCTGTTTAAAAACCATAACTTCTAGTCATGTCTTTTTTAATTTGTACATATTCAAATACATATTCCAATTTTCATTTAGTAAGAATCTGTGAATTTAACTTATTTCCACACACATTTTATTTTTGAAAAATTTGGTACATTAGAGTGCTACTAAGCCAACAAGACTGACTTATCTCTTGTACTCTGATGTTTGACCAAAACTAATCTGTGGATATGCTTCTAATTGCTTGACTAAATGCACAAACTTTCCTAGACAAATACTTTTCACCTCAGGATTTAGCTAGTAAAGATTTACATGTATGTTTTAAATCTGATTTTTAAAAATATCTCATTTTATTTTGTTCTTGATTCCCTACTTTTCTATTGTGAATATAATAATGTGCTTCACTTTAATATTTACTTACATAATTTACAGAAAATAATTCCATATGGCTTGTGCAATCTTAAATATTGTATATGCTGTATTTGAATTTGCTCACACCGCGCGTTCGCGTGTCCCAATTTTCCACCCAGTTAAAAAGTTCAGCTTTTTTTGTCATTGGCCGGTCTCATGTATGCATATACAATTGAGTATTTGTCATATACAATTGGGAAACGAATTTCCCCGAAGAAATAATTCTTCATAAATACATGGTAGGCATTATAATGCTATTATTGACATATTTTCACTGTATTCCATGTAACTACTTCCTTCAGAAAACTTGAAAATTTTCATCTTCCTGGAGCGGGAATCGAACCCGCATCTCCCGATTCCCGGTCGGGTATATACAGGTATATACACTCTGAGGTGCTAGTTTATTATGTACACCTGCCCTCGTACATAAATGGCTCACTCTGATGCATCAGTGAACGTGGCTTGATAGTTAGCGTCTGGCATGCCAGTTCAAGCATCTCCCAAACAGCTGTTTCTCTGGGCTTTTCACACACAGTTATAGCAAACGTTTCCTGTGATTGGTGTAACACAAAAAAAAAAATTCCAGCAATCCTTTGGACAAAAACAGCCGTTAGATCAAAGGGGTCAAAAAAGCTGGCAGGAATCATGCAGGTGAACAGATGGGTCACATCAAGGCAAATAACTGCAGAATTTAACATTGGTGTGCCAAGGATTATCTCCAAAATCACTGAATATCTGACCATGTCACAAATGGGCTACAACAGGTGACAACCATGCTGTTAGTCTCCTTTGACTCCTGATCCACCAGCTGTTTTTTTCCACAGGACATCCAAATGCTGGAAATTTGGTGCGTGTTTGCTGCGAAACCCTTGTTATGGCTGTGTGTGAAAAGTACAGCACAATGGCTGTTTGGGAGATGCCCAAACTGGCACACCTTGTGCCGCGTTCAAATTCACTCGGATCACTCATTTTACTCCTTCTGATCCAGTGTCAAATCTGTCTGATCTAGCTGCACATTGGCTTATATATCATCATTGTCAGCCATTATCAATCCACTGCTGAATGAAGGTCTCGCCAAATTTTTTTCCACAACTGTCTGTCTTGAGCCATTCTCTTCCATGTCACTCTTGCATTCTTTTGAATTCATCTGTCCATCTCCGATGTGGTATTCATCTGGGTCTTTTTCTGTCCCTTGGTATCCAGTCTAAAATTTCATTTGTCCACTGGTGGTCCATTCTTCTGGCAACGTGACCAGCCCATTGCCATTTCAGGGATTTTACTCTGATCATGATGCCTTCTATTCTTTTATTTTCTGTATCCACAAGTTCCTTTTTTTATCTTTCCTGGTTACACCAAGCATACATATACACAGTCAAGTCACATTATTGTGACCACCTCCTACTTTTGACGTCAACAGCGTGTAGCCAATGAACGAAGGCACATGTCTTGAGCTGGCTTGGAGGGTATATAAGGTATGTGTAGACATTCTGAAAACATATCCCTCATTGCTGTCATGGATAAAAGGAGTAATTTATCAGATTTGCAAAAAGGGATGATTATCGGCTTTCAGACCAAGGGTGGCAGTATATCTGAAACAGTGCAGTTTGTGAACCGTTCGTGTACTGCTGTGGTTAAAGTGTATCGTGATTGGAGAAATGGCACCATTGCGAATAAGCGATGTGGAAACTGCAGAGCACCATGTGCCATTGATGTGAGAGGTGAACTTCAGCTTCGAAGGTGCTAGAGGACCGATCGACATGTTGCAGTGGAGCAAATTACTGGCCGAGTGTGTCTAAAATGACAGTTCAGTGAACCCTGCTGCGTATGGGGCTCCGATGCAGACGGATGGTTACTGACTGTACCTATGCTAATGAAGGTGCATCGGCAGAAAAGGCATACATTTGCACAGCAGTATCGGATTGGACCTCCACTGATTGGCAAAGGATTGCCTTCTCCGATGAGTCACATTTTCCGCTTCATCGAACGGAAGGACGTTGGTGTATAAGGCGAGAAACATCAGAGAACAAACACTCTTTAACCATTGTTGGAAGAACACAAGCTGGTGGGGGCGGAGTTATGATCTGGGGAATGTTTTCGTGGCATTCTCTGGGTCCACTCATACCTGTGGAAGGCACTATGGATCGAATTCATTATGAATCCATCCTTGCAAACCACGTACACCCATACATGCTGATTGTCTTCCCTGGGGCGGATGGGATCTTCCAGCATGACAATGCGACGTGTCACAGCTAGAAATGTCCAAGAATGGTTGAAAGAGCATGATAAAGATTTCAAAATACTTCCCTGGCCCCATAATTCCTCAGACTTAAACTCAATTGAGCATCTGTGGGACCCCCTCAATCATGTTATTCACTCTATGGATCCTTCACTACGCACCCTCCAGCAGCTGTCAGATGCACTGGAGTCAGCATGGCTCCACATACCTGTGAACACCTTCCAGCACCTTATTGAGTTGCTCCCAGCCCGTCTAGCTGCTGTCCGCGCTGCACTCGGCGGTTACTCTGGATATTAGCTGGTGGTCACAAAAATGTTACTTGACCGTGTATATATACAAACACGTATATACACTGGTGTTCAAAACTTAAGGACAAAGTGGAAAAAGAAAATAGTGCCATAAATAGAAGCAACACCCTTACAACAATTAACTCAGAACTGTGTCTGGGAACAGGAGCAACAGCACATGTGTAATAATAGAGCATGATGTGTGGTTTGTGTGATGTGAACACAAAATGTGGTGACACACAGTCCAACAGCATCAGTTGAATGGAAGTCACCAGATGGTGTGCATATGTGTTACAGATGTTTGTATTTGTTGTGTGCTAGAGAGGAAGAAATGGCCAGTTGAGAACATATTGATGACTTTACACATGGTGGAATAATTAGGGGGCTCTAGAAGTGGCAAATTGTGATGAGTGTGATCCAAGAGTTTGATATTGTCCATAGCATCGTATCGCATGCGTGTTCAGCCTTCAGGATTACAGGTACAGCTGTGTGAAAGACCGATGATGGTCGTCCACCAAAAACCACTCCCGTGAGGACTGCTATCTGCTCCTACAGGCCAAGGGCATTGACACTGGACAGTAAGTAACGCTGCAAAACAACTAAACATGAGCACAGGACACACAATATTGCGGTTTAGGGGCTAAGCGACTCTGCAGAGATAGACTGTTTGCCTGATGACCAGTATACTGTGTTCCATTAACAACTGCTCACTGAAAACACTGTTTATAGTGGTACAGAGAACATAAGTGTTTGACAGCAGAACAATGACGTACAGTACTCTTTACTAATGAGAGTAGATTTAGTCTCTAGCAATTCTGGTGCCAGCTAGTTCTGTGCAATATTGGCGAAAAGACCCTAACTCACTGGGTTTTGTTCCAGAATCCTTAGGTTGAATGACCAACTGGAACAGTCAGCTGTGAGCTTATCCCCCACACTGATGTACTTACCTGATTAAAAAGACAAAAAGAAATGCAAAAACTGACTCAAGTGTGGGATATGGTGGGTCTACCACACTTGAGAAGGATGGTCCACCACGGAATCGACCTGGACTTTCTAAACGGCGTATGAGAAAGAGATCTTGGCTGAGTGAATGTAAGATTGGTGTATGGAATACTAGATGTATAAGTAGCAAGATGAATCAGGTGATTGAGGAGATGAATAAGTATAGACTGGATGTGTTGTGTGTAAGTGAAACTAAAAAGAAGGAAATTGGGATAAAAGAAGTGAATAGAACAGTGAGTATGTGGTCTGGAGTATTGGATAATGTGAGAGGACAGGCTGGTGTAGTTGTGATTTTAAGTGAAAAGATGAAGAACGACTTGATTCACTATAGTTGCATAAGTGAGAGAATTCTTTAGAATTGTTTGAAAGTAAAACTTCAGATAATAGTAATTGTTGTAGTGTGTGCTCTTTGTGACTCGAAACCTTCTGTTAGGAAAAAAAAAATTCTGAAATTAACTAAAAGCTGATTTGAGCCAGTTTGGTGCTAAAGAGAAAGTTATAACAGCAGGGGATTTCAATGCTAGAGTAGGTGTGCAGAATGCAATTTCTGACAATGTTGTGGGTCAGTTTAATGATCCTTGTGTGAATGGTAATGGTGAAAGATTAATTGAACTCTGCATTGAGAATGGTTTAATACGTTTTTCAACCACAAGTATATCCACACATATACTTGGGGAAATCGTACTCTTGGTCAAAAGGTGTGATAGATTTTGTTGTCTATGAACAACGTCTGAAACACTTAATTGTTGACACTCGTGTGATGAGAGGTGCGGATGTTGGTTCTGATCATTACTTGGTAGCATCACAAGTGCAACTGAATGTTGGTTGAAGGAATAGGAAGAGGCCCAGGATAGAAATAATAAATGTTTAAAGGCTTCCTGAAAATCATCAGCGTTATTCTGACGTACTCTACTCGGAGAGTGACTAAAGGAGCTGAAGTCTGGTGAGAGGGATGTAGAAAAGAAGTGGGAATGTTTTAAGAACTGTGTTGTCACTGCTGCTGTAGAGGTCTGTGGCATAACAATAGTGGGTAAAAATAGAAGTGATGCTTGGTGGAATAGTGAAATTGAAGAGGCAGTAAAGTGAAAGAAGGAAGCCTATTTGGGGGTGTTGCAAGATAGAGTTTCTGTGGATAAATATCACTGTAAGAAACGTGAAGCCGCTAAGCTGGTTCTCCAGAGTAAGGCAAAAGATAGGAAGAAGAAGGTGGAAAGGCATGAATTGGCTTTAAAAAGATAGGAAGACTTTCTGGAAGTACATGAGACTCAGGAAAAATTGGGGAAACAAAGTTGTAAGTATACAAGTTGAAAGACTTCGTGCAACAGAACTAAAATAGGCTGCAATGGAATACTGTCTTAGCACGATTTTTTAAAAATAAATCATGCTAAGACTGTATTATATTGCAGCCTAAAGTTGTAAGTTGTGTGAAGAATAATAGGGTTGGGGAAATGATATGGGAGCCCAATGAGTTAAGTGAAAGATGGGGTGAATACTCCTGTAAGTTATTAGATTATGATTCTGAGGCAGATGCAGATGATGTCACAGGGAAGGATGGAAGCACAGGAGATATCTCAAGAAAAGAAGTGTGTAAAGCTCTAAAATCTCTTCAGAATGGTAAGGCCCCAGGAGTTGATGGCATAACTGCCAAGATGTTGAAATATGGTGGTGACCCTGTAATTGATTGGTTAACTGAAATTTTCCAGTTGTGCTGGGAGTTGTACCTCGGGATTGGAAGGATGCTATGATTTTGTTCCCTTGTATAAAGAAAAGGTGATCAGACTGACTGCAAGAACTATCGTGGTATTAGCCTACTAAGTGTGCCAGGGAAAGTGTTTGGTAAGGTTGTTATTGAAAAAGTACGGGGTCTTACATCAGAGAAAGTGTGGGATGTTCAGAGTGGTTTTATGCCTGGTAAAGGCTGCACTAACCAAATTTTTGCATTCCGCATGATGACTGAAAAGTATCTGGCTGTTTGTTGGCAAGAAATTTTAGCTGCCTTCATAGATTTAGAGAAAGCTTACGACCAAGTAAATAGGACACTTTTGTGGAAGGTATTGAATGAATATGGTGTTATTGGGAATCTACTTAATAGTGTAAAAGCCATATATGCTGGCAGTAGAGCTTGTGTACGAGTGAATGGTGTTTTATCAAAATGGTTCTCTATTGGTGTAGGAGTCAGACAATGTTGTGTATTGTTACTATGGCTGTTTAATATATTTATGGATGCATGCATGATGCCAAAATACATAATACTGGTTTATGTCTCGTTAATATCCATGTGTGCAGATTGCTTTATGCTGATGACACTGTGATTTTTATCAAGATTTAAGTAAATATATTATTAAAACTAGCTTAGCCTACAACGAAGCCTTTGCTGAATGGAAATGCAAAATTTTTCAAGAATTTAAACAGAATCTAGCAATTCAAAATATTTTTTACAATAACAGTCTTGCATAATTTCCTGATTTGAAAAAATCACTTTCTAAATTACAGGAAAATTTCATCTTTACCACGACAGACAAAGCAAATAATAATTTTGCAATTATTTGCAAAAAATTCTATTTTTAATTAATTTCAAAAGAACTACATAATAAAGTCACCTATATGCCTACTTCAGCTACCAGTAAGGAACTCACCAATGAATTTAAAGCATTTCACAGACAGTTGGGGCTTAGAATGGCATATAGTTATGAGCCTGAATTTCCTTATCTTTTTGCTACTGCAAAATTTCATAAGGAACCGGTGAAATTCAGATTCATAGCTAGTGGTACCAAAAGTCCTAAAAAAGTAATAGATCAGTATTTTGAATCAGTTTTGAAGAAGGTTTTAAACATTATTAAGTCCAAAGTAAACCTAACATATAAAAACTTCTGGATTATTAAAAGCAATGCTGAGGTCATTTCGGAAATTCTTGATAACACGCCAGCAGAGGCTAATTGCTATGACTTTGAAAACCTGTATACCAGCCTTCTGCTAGAAGACATTATCAGTACCCTCAAGTTACTCTTCAATGAATTTCAAATTTCAAATCTCCAACATCATTTCGGAAAGTTCTTGGCATATGCTTCTAAATTGCTGTATTAAAAATAACTTTATCCTCTACAATAACAAGTTTTTCAAACAGGTTAATGGAATACTTATGGGGTGTTCACATTCCACGCGCGTATTCAGCTTATCTTGTTCTTCAAAGAATTTCAATTCATGAAGTTAAATTCTTCCAATCAGGAAAGTTACTCTTATACCTACAGGTACATTGATGACCTACTTTGCTTTAATAATTCAGGAAATATTGAAAAAGACTTTGCAGCTATTTATTCTATAAGCCTTAAACTTAATAAAACCAATGATAGTAACCAAGTCCTTGATTTTTTGGATTTAGCTATAAATCTCAATGCAGGTAACCCAATCATAAGCCTTTATGATAAGAGAAATCAGTTTAAATTTAAAATTGTCAAATATGGTATGTGGTGGAGCAATATTTCTAATAAAGTAATTTAAAATGTATTTATATCACAAGTACTAAGGCTTTCTAGAATATGTAGCTTGAACTCTGAACTAGAAAAACATGTTATACATGGTGAAAATTGTACTATTTAACTTTTTTATTTCATTAATGACTTCCATGGAGTTGTAGATGTTATGTTGAAGTATGGCCTCCGATATTGATACATCGCTCTTTCCAAATTTATGGTGGGTGAAGTATTTTTATTTACAATAATTCTAATTGGTAATTCTTCTTTGAGTGTATTTACTTTGTCGAATATATAGGGTGTTCGAGCTCCTGCAGGAGGGTAAGTCTTGTTCTCGAGCTCCTACAGGTGGATAAGTCTTGTTCTCGAGCTCCTACAGATGGATAAGTCTTGTTCTCGAGCTCCTACAGATGGATAAGTCTTGTTCTCGAGGTCCTACAGATGGATAAGTCTTGTTCTCGAGCTCCTACAGATGGATAAGTCTTGTTCTCAATCCTAGATCGTCAAGCTAAAAGCATAAGAAATAGACATTTTCATAAAATTGATTGTCTAATTAATGAAAAATGCCGAAAAGCAGGAAGGAAAACCAAAAATTATCAAAAAACACTGATGTATATTAATGAATCAAGAATAGCATTGTCTAGCCTGCAGATAAAAGCTCTAGAATGTGGAATGAAATATGCCTACGACTCAATAACACCTAAAGCTTTAAATATTGTACCATTGATAGAGGACATAGTTCAAGAACTACCTATGGAGAAAAGAAATCCCACAAGATACAAGACACTACGCACACTTGAGCAAATGCAAAATCAGCCAGAGAACAAAAAAACTATCATAACCTATGAACATAAAGCTTTATTAGAGCTACGAAATAATTCTCAAGTGAAATATATGTTGGCTGATAAAAGCAAACAAATAGTACTATTAAAAGACAAAGAATATCAACAAAAAATGGAGAAAGCAATAAGTGAATTGAAGGTGCAAAAAACTGAAAAAGACCTTACAGATAGAATTCTGCGCCAACTGGCTACAATAAAAAACCAGTGACCTACCACAGATTATCAAGAACAAGACTTATCCTCCTGTAGGAGCTCGAACACCCTCTATATTTGGAAAAGTAAATACACACAAGGAAGAATTGCCGATTAGAATTATTGTAAATAAAAATACTTCACCCACCATAAATTTTGAAAGAGCGATGTATCAATATCTGAGGCCATACTTCAACAATCATCAACATAACATCTACAACTCCGTGAAAGTCATTAATGAAATAAAAAAGTTAAATAATACAACTTTCACCATGTACAGTATGGATATCATAGCTTTATATCCCAACACACCTACTAATGAAGCAATTAAACTAATTAATAATAGACTACAGACAGCAAACATGGATGATCAAGAACGATCCAGTATTATATCTACATTAGAATTTGTTACCAGTAACAACTATTTCACTTTCAATAAAAGCATATATAAACAAACCTTTGGAGCTCCAATGGGTTCGCCTTTCTCTGGTTTAATGGCTGAAGTTATACTACAAAATATCAAAAAGCAAATATTTTTACAGTCAGACCTTGCCTTACCCATCCTTCCTAAACGATATGTAGATGATAATCTCATCTTCTGGACACATTCTAATGCCGATCTTGACAGATTCGTAGAGACATTCAATAATTACTATCCAACAATCAAAACCACAATTGATAAAGAAAATAATAATAAACTGCATTTTCTGGACGTCAATATACATAGAAAAGAGCATGGCATCGAGCATACTGTATGCAGAAAGCCTACATACATTCCTGCGTTAATCTCCTCTGATTTAGTACATCCATGGAAATACAAAAAGGCTTCCTTCCATTACTATATAAAACGAGCAACAACACATACATCATCTACTGCCATACAATCTGGTTACAGAATGAAGTTGGTAGATTTCCATCTATAATAATATAAGAAACATGCAGCAAAATACCAGCAGAAATAAAGACATAGAAGCATAAATATTTTCCTTTCTTACCACCATTAAGTAATATATAGTGCGGCGCATAAATATAGAGACAGAACAAATTCTCGAATGAAAAAGAATCGACAATGAGCTGAAATGTACACCTCATATTTATAGCAAAAATAGCATGGGACACGCAGCTGCACAATAGTTTGACGGAAACATAACAATTCCAACGCCAAGTACAAGGAAAAAACAGAAATACGCTGTCTGAAAAATATAAAGACTTACTAGTTATTAGCACCTCCGGTACGAATGGTGGAGCCTTTGTTCCAAATAACACTGAAAACCCAATTGGGCATGCTGTCCACCAAGTGATGTAAGTGTTCTAGACGGAGTGCGTATCAGCTTTGTTCAATCTGCTGTTTCAATGCCACCACACTTGAGAACTGTCGTCCATTCGCATACACCTCATGAGCTAGGATACCTTAGAGGTTCTTGATAAGGTTCAGATCTGGACTAAGTGCTGGCCAATCCATTACGGTCACATGATGAGTGTTAAACCAGCTTTTCGTTGATGCTGACCAATGGATAGAGGCATTGTCTTGCTGGAACAGATAATCAACACCCGCTAGAGTTTCGGCAAATGGTAGAAGGTGGCTGCTGAGTATGTCCTGTTATGTTTCTGAGTTTTGCCTGCCTTGCAGAAAAGCAATATCCGTTGTCCCATTGAACGCAAAAGCTCCCCAGACCATCACAGATCGCCCTCCTTTCTGTCTGCTGAAGAAGGTGCATGGCTCGCGTCGTAAATCATGCCAATAGCAGTTCCAACCGTCAGGGCCGTCCAGGTTGAACTTTTTCTCATCGGAGAAAATAGTTGTGATCCACTCGTTCGTCCAGTGCATGTGGCTGCTTGCCTATAACAATCTAGCTCCCTTGTGGTGCCATGTGAGGTGTTACAGACGGCGCATTTTACAGAGCACAATGTTGCGACTTTCCTTGATTCATCGATGAACTGTGTCCTTTGAAACGGTGACACCAACAGTCCGAGAAATGTGATGTAGTGATAACCTTTGGGATGAAACTAAACGCCTGATGGCACAATCATCTCGTTTGGTTGTTATTCGAGGCCTTCCAGGCCATTTTCTGGCAGTTAACGCACTGCGTTTCGATAAAGTCTTATAAATGACTGCCCTACTCGTCCCCATGGCTTTACAAATTTTCACTACAGGCAATCCATTTGCTCTCAGTCTCCAAATCTTCTGCACCTCCTCACCAGGAAGTTGACTGTTGCGTGGCATTTCGGCAAATGAATGTCTGGCGGCAGGTCCGCTGTCTTTTGTAGGCTGGACCGAATTACGGCCCATGCGCGTGCGTACTACATGCTACTTTGTGTATCTCATTTGCATGTGGCTACTCTACATAGTTGTCTTTATATTTATGAGACACCTAAAATTACACTATTTCACTTTGTGGGGTTCTTTTCACACAATCCGGTCATCTCGACGAATCGAAACGTTTGTTGTAGGGTTATGTCTAATTAGGTGCCACTTCAGCTTCCTATCTATATATTCACATTGCATTCACGGGGCAAAGTCGACTGTCTATATTTATGTGACGCACCTTACTTAAAAAGGAATGCCAAGATTATAATATACATCTGGCTGAAACTGTCATAGATAATGGCAAACTACTGACATGCAACAACAAAACATCATTATTGGACAAAGCTGGTGTATATACATGTATGATACCAACAATTACAGCCAACAACAATCATGATCGCATATATATCGGAAGTACCAAAAGACGTTTTTGTACAAGATTACAGGAACACATGCATAACTGGAAAATGAAACACAGCAAAACATCACTGACACAAAACTGTTTAGATAACGATGTGCAGCCGAATTGGGAAAATGCTAAGATCATTACATCACATAAAACACATAAGCAGATTCTAAATGCAGAGGCTGTAGCTATTGAAAATTTTAAAACAAAAAGCTGTAACAGTATTACACCGATAGAAATACCATATGCATTGAAACATCTACTTGAAAAAGAAAAAACGAAGACGATAAAAATTAAAAAGACAAAAGAAAATGAATACTTTATAGGAACAATTAGGAGATAAGGACTGCAATAGATGGCATTACAAGTCGACGCAGGAATGACGGAACAAATAGATACTGTGACCATGATGCAGGCCATGGCTGATTAAATCTGCACGATCTTTTGAGCTGTTAAGATCACATATAATATTTCGAACGCCAAAGTACTCCATTGAAGAAGACATAGCCTAATGTTAAACATGTTTGGATTATGGTGGTGATGTTGGAGGAGGATTTCGTTTGTTGGTTCTTTTAGGATTCAGGTTTTAATTTGGTTTTATCCTTCATTGATTTTACATATCTTTCATTGAAAAGTTGATTCCTTTTAACAAGAATTTGAATGTTGTTAACTTTGTTACATTCCTGGCAATCAATACGTTCCAAGCCTAAATGCTTTTATTGTACATAATTTTGTTTACTACAAAATATTTTTAAAAAGAAGACTTACAAGTGAAGTCAGAGCAACGATATGAACCCTATTTGTAACCTACCCAAGAAATACCGAGCTTCCAAGGCCGTATGGGTAAGTCAGAACTGCTCATCAAATACAACAATAGCATATCCCTAAATGCGTCCTCATCCAACAACCACTAAGTTTGTAATAAAAACGTGAGTAACAGCAATTTCCTGCTACACATTATACTGTAAGTAATAAATACAATAATTAATGTACCACATATATTTTTCATTCGATAGGTAATATAGCTCTTTGAACTTTGCAATAAAACAATGTAATCATGTCTTTTTTTTTTTTTTTTTTTTTTTATAAGATTTATTGTGCTACACACATAAAACACAATGACATATCTCCTATATTTTCATTGTTATTTTGTATATACAAATTAAATATTTACTCTGTGCTACAGCAAAGATTTAAAAATGTTATTCAGAACTCCTATTATGATTTCTGTGGTATTTCATATTTTTGAAAATTGAATCCATATTTCAAAATATCTTGATTTAAATAGCTTTGAATATTACCATAATATTATAAGCTATTTAAATTTTTTAGGGATGTAAGGTCAGGTGATGCGTAACATCACAGCCTCTCCTTGACAAATGTCAACCCCGCCTTCTCGTGGTGCATCCTGTTCCCACTAAAGGGGCTCTGACGACCGCAAATAGCGGTATAACTATACCATCGGGATCAGAGGAAATGCTATCCCACACTCACCAACCCGCTTGGCCAGCGTGGTGAGTTATGGCCAAACACCTCCAAAATGACTCTACAACTTAAATCTTGGCCCTCAGTCTCCGGCAGCTGGAATGTACCTGGCCCAAGGCAGCGGCCAGTGCGACATGAAGGCAGAGGTGCTAAGAATCCCGGAGGACCGGACTAGGCTGCCATTTGATGCTGACCTTGGCTACCTACAACGGACGCTCCCTATCTTCTGATTCAAGGCTTCTTGAATTGGAAGAGGAACTACAAAGGATCAAGTGGGACATCGTCGGGCTGAGTGAGGTAAGGAGAAAAGGAGAAGATCTCATTGAACTGAAAAGTGGACATCTCTTCTATTATCGTGGGACAGATACTGGCAGAACTAGTGGTGTTGGATTTATAATAAACAAGAAACTGAAGGATAAAGTGGTAGAAGTTGAAAGTTCCTCTGACAGAGCTGCACGACTCGTTATCCAACTATCGAGAAGATACCAGGCTCAGATTATTCAAACTTATGCACCCACCACAAGTCATCCTGAAGAAGAAATTGAAGAATTTTATGAGGAAATTCGTCATCTAAATAATAAAGGTAAGCAGCACTTGAAGATAATTATGGGAGATTTCAATGCAAAAATAGGGCACCGGCAACAGAATGAAACTTCAGTAGGTAAATTCGGTCACGGCAACAGAAACCAGCGTGGAAATACTCTCGTTGAGTTTGCAGAGGCAGAAGGATTTTTCATCTTGAATTCCTTTTTCAAGAAAAAGCCACACAGGAAATGGACATGGAGACATCCAATTGGGACGACAAGTGAAATTGATTTTATTATGTGTAACAAAAAATTCGTCATCGAAGACTGCAGTGTGCTAAACAAGTTCAACACAGGTAGTGACCATAGATTGGTGAGATGTAAGATGCACCTCAACACTAAACTGGAACGTGGCAAGCTCATAAGACAAACAAAATCTATTGACATAACCAACCTTAAAAAACACCATAATACTTTCAAGTTGGAACTGAAGAACAGATTCTCTGCTTTAGAAGGCCTAACATCGGAAGAAGTGGATATTTCTGAAGTTAACAGAAAAGTAACCAAAGCTCTTATGGAAACAGCAACAAAATTAGCTGGGTCTAAGAACAAGTTGCATGTAAACAAATTATCAGGAAAAACCAAAATGTTGATGCAAAAAGAAGAGAGATGAGGACAACTAAAGAAGATGTGACTTCCAAAGTGGAATATATAGAGCTATGCAAGACAGTAAGAAAAAATATCACTGAAGACGTAAGAAAATTCAACTGTGAACTAGTAAGGAAAGCAATTGAAAACAACCAAAGCCTAAAGATAGCAAAGGGACATCTCAGTAAGGGAAGAAAACAGATTATGGCTCTGAGAAAAGAAGATGGTTCTATAACAAGAAATAGAGGCGAAATTTTGACAAGAGTGAAAGATTTCTACTCCAAACTATATGAAAGGGATGATACATGTACTCCAGACATCATGAAAGGTACCAGAGTTCTTCCAGTCCTCCCAGCAGAAGTTGCTCATGCAATCAAGAACATGAAGCAGGGAAAGCTCCAGGAGAAGATGGAATTACTATAGACATCATACAAGAAGCAAATGGAGAAATTGAAACAGTACTCGCCCAAATTTTCACTCGATGCCTTAATGAAGGGAAGATTCCTGAGGATTGGAACAATGCTACAATGATCCTGCTACATAAAAAAGGTGACATTGAGGATCTCAGGAACTACAGACCTATCAGCCTCCTATCAGTGGTTTATAAAATCTTCACTAAAGTTCTTTCACACCGCTTGAAGGTAACACTGGACATGGCTCAACCGAGAGAACAAGCTGGATTCAGGAGTGGCTACAGCACAATAGATCATATCCACGTACTGAGGGAACTAATTGAAAGAGCGAGGGAATATGAACTTCCATTGTGCATGGCTTTTATCGATTATGAAAAAGCCTTTGATTCGGTGAAACCATCAGCAGTTACCACGGCTCTGAAATCCTGCGGTATTGAAGATGCATACATTAATATTATTAATAACATCTATGAAAATGCAAGTGCAAAGATTTCGGCTGTTTGAAAATACAGCACACATAAAAATTGGAAAGGGAGTGAGACAAGGTGACACCATATCTCCGAAGCTCTTTAATGCCACATTGGAAAATGTCTTTCAATCACTGAACTGGGAAAACAAAGGGATAAAGATTAATGGAGATTATCTAACCCACCTTCGTTTTGCTGATGACGTAGTCATTTTTGCAACTACCCCATCAGAGCTGCAGAGTATGATCCAGGAACTTGCTGACAAGAGTAAAGAAGTGGATTAAAAATGAACTTTCAGAAGACAAAAGTGATGTTCAATGTTTTTACAAGAAATGAAGATTTATCGATTGATGGAGAAAAACTGGAGATAACAGATACGTATGTTTATCTTGGACAGCAGATATCAAGTGAGGGTCACATTGATGAAGAAATTAATCGGCGTACAAAACTTGCCTGGAGAGCTTTTTGGAAGAAACAGCATAATTTTCAAGAGCAATATGCCATTATGTCTTAAAAGAAAAGTGTTTGATCAATGCATCCTTCCAGTGCTTACGTATGGTGCAGAGACGTGGACCTTAACTAAAAGAGACATACAAAGGCTGCAGACAACTCAAAGAAGCATGGAGAGGTGCATGCTTGGTATAACCAGGAGAGATAAGAAGAGGAACTCGTGGATCCGAAAAATGACGAGAGTGGAAGACATCATGATCAGAGTTAAATCCCTGAAATGGCAATGGGCTGGACATACTGCCAGAAGGACAGACCATAGATGGACAGCCGAAATTTTAGATTGGATTCCAAGGGACAGGAAAAGACCCAGAAAAAGACCACATGGGAGATGGGTGGATGAAATTCGTAAATATGCGGGAGTGACATGGAGGAGACTGGCACAAGACAGACCGTTGTGGAGGAAACTTGGGGAGACCTTCGTCCAGCAGTGGATTGATAATGGTTGACAATGATGATGATTACCATAATTGTGTTTAATTCCCAAAAAGTCAGAGCTACCATATAAGTTCACTACATTGGTGCTTAGATAGAACAAAAGTGACAAACACACCAAAGTGATGTTTTTGAAAAAATCGAGTTTAAAGTGAAAAAAAAAAAAAGATGTTTAAAGTTTAAACAATGACAAATACACCTTTTTTTTTTTTTTTTTTTTTGAGGGAAAGTGACGAAGTGTTGATAAGCTTTCTATACTGACAGAGCTTAAATTCAGCTTCCAGATAGTGCAATAAAACATATTTGGCAATCATGGCGTATTTGTCACTGTCATTCTAAATGTCTCATATGGCTTTCACATTCACTGTTTACAATTATTCATGGAAATAAGCCTGTACAATTTAGAAGGAGAAAGTATTGTCCTTTGAAATTTTGTTTTATGCATTTTTCAATTTGCAAAGAGGTGTGCATGACAGATAGTCCCTCATGTCCTAAAAAAGATATCAGAAGAAAGTTTATTTCAAAACATACCTATTGTTTATGCAGTGGCTTGGATTCACTTGGATATTGTAATGAGCAGCATTCCCAAATTCCATGAGAAAAGGACAAAAAACACTCAAACAATGTAAAGTCAATTTCTGAAATGGATGGTTGAAGAGTGAAAAGCTAGACCCCTCAGGATAAAAGCTTTTAGGACTAAAATCTGTACTTAAATTCTATTTTAACTTTAAGAGCTTTCAATTATTCTTTTTATCTTCTGAGTTCTTTTGTATGTTCAGGCATTTCTGGCCTCTAAATATTTATTATGGCCTGTTCTCAATGATTAGAAACTGTATCGCAGGCTTTGTTTCCACAGAAAGAACCTTTCTGTGTAAGGAAAGCCTTTGATACAGCTTTTAATCATTGAGGGCAGGCCTTGATAAAGATCTTGAAGCCAGAAACATCTAAAAATACAAAAGAACTCAAAAGATATGAAGAATATTTCAAAGTTCCTCACGTTAAAATGGAATTTAATTATTTTAATCTGAATAAAGTCTGAGTAAGTGCTTTTAAAATCCATAAAAAATTGAAAGGGTAAAATACCATGAAATAAAAAAAAAAAAAAAAAATCCCTGAAAAAATTAAAAACACACCGATCCTCTATGTTCGCAACTAACAGTTACTACCAATATTTTTTTTTAACTACACCTGAGTTTTAAATTTTTTGTTATGTATCTCATTGAGCCTTTGAAAAAAATTTGGAGTAATATTAGAAAAAGCAATGCACATGCATTTTTTTTTATAGGGTGTCTCTCCCCTTTTTTGATCACGTTATACAATATCTTTACATCATGTGCAGTGTACCATTAATCCTTTCCATTTTAAAATCTGTATTTCTTAATAGATCATGGTACATGTTGCTCTTTTCTTTTACTTTAACAAATTTATTTATGCATTTCCAGTTATGCATAAAACTTGCTGCAGGAAAAATTGACCTTGACACTGTTTGTGACCAGGAAAATATTAACATAGATACCTACCCTCCTGGTGGAAAGAAATCAGTCCTTCGGTGGAACAAATTACAAAGCAAAGGTAGATATTTTTTTTTTTTTGTCATTGTCCTGTTGTATTATTGTGTTTATACTTTGTGTGCCTGTTGTACTGCTATTACATGTTACACTTTATTAGTTCCATGTATGAGAAACCTTTAATAGTAATTTTGAATATGTTATTAGTCTTTGAACCAGCAAGCATGGAAAGCTTTTCTGGAAAAACTGCAGATTGTTTTCCTACAGAAAATTTTCTGGCTTGTTGGTGAAAGGGTTAACATTGCTTCACGGTGAATGCAGAGATATTTGGTGTCCACAAATCCATGAAGGAGAAGAAACGTGTGATTTGTAGTAATTTGCTCTAAATCTGTTCAATGCAGTGCACCAGAGATAAGTTTTATCCATTCATGGACTGCTAATTCATATATTTGAATTAATCTAGTACTGTTGTTTCCTTTCTGCCCCCACCCCACCCCCTTTTTTTTTTCTTCCAATATCTTCTTTGCTTTCTTTCCTTTGGTAAAATCATAAAGGTGTTTATGTGAGTGTGTAAAGACAGACTGATTAAGGAGAATAATTAATGTGCGATGTTGAAGTAGTTGGTTCTGATACCAGCAGTTGCCTGCTTGCTGATAATGTAGTATTAATTTCTAAGTGTGCAAACAATTTACAATATAAACAATAAGATGATGTGAAAATTTCGGGATGAAGCTGAATGTTGCAAAATTTTAAGCCAGGTCTCTGAAATTATTAATTGGGCAGTAAAGAAGAACCTAAACTACATAGGTTTTATTTATTGGAGATGGTTTGTGAAGACAGCAGAGAGCTTGGTAAAGAATTAGACAGTAGAGCAAGCAAAAAGCAAGGTCTCTTATCAACTGTATAAAAATGTTTTCATTATTAAAAAGAAATTGGTCGACCAGAGAAGAAAGCTAGCTGTATGTAATGCACTATTTAAGCCTGCTTTCTTTTATGACAGTGAGAGTCAGACGCAGTCTCTTTTGATGGTTAGAAGCTGCTGACATGAAATTAGAAAGAGGATATCCATGGAAAATAGGTAGATTCAATCACTGAACAGAATCAGTTTTGAAAACATTAGAACTAAGTTGGATGCTTTTACAGTAGAAGAAAAACTTAATAAGAACATAGTATGGAGGTTTATGCATGTTTGTTGCTTGGGGGTGAAATATTACCTAGACAAAGGTTGCATTCTGTGGTTTCAAGTATTCATCATCATCATCATCATTGTCAACCATTATCAATCCACCGCTGGACGAAGGTCTCCCCAAGTTTCCTCCACAACGGTCTGTCTTGTGCCAGTCTCCTCCATGTCACCCCTGCATACTTTCGGATTTCATCCACCCATCTCCCATGTGGTCTTCTTCTGGGTCTTTTCCTGTCCCTTGGAATCCAATCTAAAATTTCAGCTGTCCATCGATGATCTGTCCTTCTGGCAGTATGTCCAGCCCATTGCCATTTCAGGGATTTAACTCTGATCATGATGTCTTCCACTCTTGTCATTTTTCGGATCCACGAGTTCCTCTTCTTATCTCTCCTGGTTACACCAAGCATGCACCTCTCCATGCTTATTTGAGTTGTCTGCAGCCTTTGTATGTCTCTTTTAGTTAAGGTCCACGTCTCCGCACCATACGTAAGCACTGGAAGGATGCATTGATCAAACACTTTTCTTTTAAGACATAATGGCATATTGCTCTTGAAAATTATGCTGTTTCTTCCAAAAGCTCTCCAGGCAAGTTTTGTACGCCGATTAATTTCTTCATCAATGTGACCCTCACTTGATATCTGCTGTCCAAGATAAACGTACGTGTCTGTTATCTCCAGCTTTTCTCCATCAATCGATAAATCTTCATTTCTTGTAAAAGCATTGAACATCACTTTTGTCTTCTGAAAGTTCATTTTTAATCCCACTTCTTTACTCTTGTCAGCAAGTTCCTGGATCATACTCTGCAGCTCTGATGGGCTAGTTGCAAAAATGACTACGTCATCAGCAAAACGAAGGTGGGTTAGATAATCTCCATTAATCTTTATCCCCTTGTTTTCCCAGCTCAGTGACTGAAAAACACCCTCCAATGTGGCATTAAAGAGCTTCGGAGATATGGTGTCACCTTGTCTCACTCCCTTTCCAATTTTTACGTGTGTTGTATTTTCAAACAGCCTAATCTTTGCACTTGCATTTTCATAGATGTTATTAATAATATTAATGTATGCATCTTCAATACCGCATGTTTTCAGAGCAATTGTAACTGCTGATGGTTTCACCGAATCAAAGGCTTTTTCATAATCGATAAAAGCCATGCACAATGGAAGTTCATATTCCCTCGCTCTTTCAATTAGTTCTCTCAGCACGTGGATATGATCTATTGTGCTGTAGCCACTCCTGAATCCAGCTTGTTCTCTCGGTTGAGCCATGTCCAGTGTTACCTTCAAGCGGTGTGAAAGAACTTTAGTGAAGATTTTATAAACTACTGATAGGAGGCTGATAGGTCTGTAGTTTCCGAGATCCTCAATGTCACCTTTCTTATGTAGCAGGATCATTGTAGCGGTGTTCCAATCCTCAGGAATCTTTCCTTCATTAAGGCATCGAGTGAAAATTTGGGCGAGTACTGTTTCGATTTCTCCACTTGCTTCTTGTATGATGTCTACAGTAATTCCATCTTCTCCTGGAGCTTTTCCTCGCTTCATGTTCTTGATTGCATGTGCAACTTCTGCTGGAAGGACTGGAGGAACTCTGGTACTGGTATCTTTCATGATGTCTGGAGTGCATATATCATCCCTTTCATATAATTTGGAGTAGAAATCTTTCACTCTTGTCAAAATTTCTGCCTCTATTTCTTGTTACAGAACCATCTTCTTTTCTCAGTGCCATAATCTGTTTTCTTCCCTTACTGAGATGTCCCTTTGCTATCTTTAGGCTTTGGTTGTTTTCAATTGCTTTCCTCACTAGTTCACAGTTGAATTTCCTTACGTCTTCAGTGATACTTTTTCTTACTGTCTTGCATAGCTCTATATATTCCACTTTGGAAGTCACATCTTCTTTAGTTGTCCTCATCTCTCTTCTTTTTGCATCAACATTTTGGTTTTTCCTGATAATTTGTTCACATGCAACTTGTTCTTAGACCCAGCTAATTTTGTTGCTGTTTCCATAAGAGCTTTGGTTACTTTTCTGTTAACTTCAGAGATGTCCACTTCTTCCGATGTTAGGCCTTCTAAAGCAGAGAACCTGTTCTTCAGTTCTAACTTGAAGGTATTATGGTGTTTTTTAAGGTTGGTTATGTCAATAGATTTTGTTTGTCCTATGAGCTTGCCACGTTCAAGTTTAGTGTTGAGGTGCATCTTACATCTCACCAATCTATGGTCACTACCTGTGTTGAACTTGTTTAGCACACTGCAGTCTTCTATGACGAATTTTTTGTTACACATAATAAAATCAATTTCACTTGTCGTCCCATTTGGATGTCTCCATGTCCATTTCCTGTGTGGCTTTTTCTTGAAGAAGGAGTTCAAGATGAAAAACCCTTCTGCCTCTGCAAACTCAACGAGAGTATTTCCACGCTGGTTTCTGTTGCCATGACCGAATTTACCTACCGAAGTTTCATTCTGTTGCCGTTGCCCTATTTTTGCATTGAAATCTCCCATAATTATTTTCAAGTGCTGCTTACCTTTATTATTTAGATGACAAATTTCCTCATAAAATTCTTCAATTTCTTCTTCAGGATGACTTGTGGTGGGTGCATAAGTTTGAATAATCTGAGCCTGGTATCTTTTCGAGAGTTGGATAACAAGTCGTGCAGCTCTGTCAGAGGAACTTTCAACTTCTACAACTTTATCCTTCAGTTTCTTGTTTATTATAAATCCAACACCACTAGTTCTGCCAGTATCTGTCCCACGATAGTAGAAGAGATGTCCACTTTTCAGTTCGATGAGATCTTCTCCTTTTCTCCTTACCTCACTTAGCCCCACGATGTCCCACTTGATCCTTTGTAGTTCCTCTTCCAATTCAAGAAGCCTTGAATCAGAAGATAGGGAGCGTCCATTGTAAGTAGCCAAGGTCAGCATCAGATGGCAGCCTAGTCCGGTCCTCCGGGGATTCTTAGCACCCTCTGCCTTCATGTCGCACTGGCCGCTGCCTTGGCCAGGTACATTCCAGCTGCCGGAGACTGAGGGCCAAGATTTAAGTTGTGGAATCATTTTGGAGGGGTTTGGCCATAACTCACCACGCTGGCCAAGCGGGTTGGTGAGTGTGGGATAGCATTTCCTCTGATCCCGATGGTATAGTTATACCGCTATGGGCGGTCGTCAGAGCCCCTTTAGTGGGAACAGGATGCACCACGAGAAGGCGGGGTTGACATTTGTCAAGGAGAGGCTGTGATGTTACGCAAGTATTAAAGATGTAAAATTAGCCATTAATTGCTGGTGATGCAATATTTTAAATCTAGGAAATCTTTTAATGAACAGAAAGAGATGAAAAAGGTGTGTTGCAAACCAGGAGTCCTCTTTATATTTTGTTTTGTTTTGCTGGGCAGCCTAGTTAAAAAGTTAATTAAGCTTTTGATGCACTTACTCAAACTTCCTTTCATGAAGTTTGTAGTAGTGACAGTGTATATTCCATTTCTCAGCTATGCTTTTGGTTGAGATACAGGACATGCTTGGTATTCTAGTATATGCTGTACTCATGAAGACTTAAGAGATAAAAATAATTCACATTTCTTGTAAAAACTGACGATTTTCATTATAAAATAAGTTTCTGAATCCTTTATTGTTGCAGTTGTTTTTGCAAAAAATTGTCTATTCTGTAACAATCAAGCTAAAGCTATTAAATCGAAAATCATGCTAAAGTACATGTTCCTAAATTTTGCTGTGGTCATTATTGTTCAGTTGTATTTATTACTCCAGCTGTAACAACAGTACTCTTAGATAAGGCAAATGTTCAGCTTATGTAATGTAAAACGTTTTTCAGGGTAAAATGGTCATCCAAGTCAAAAAAGAATTTTTTTATTTTATTTAAATCAGATTTGATAGTAAAAGAATTGAAATTATGGCAAGACAAGCTGAATGAAATGTTCAGACAAGAACAAATGGAGAAAGCTGCTTACTAAATAGTATTTAGATGTAGCAACAAATTTAAAAACTGACCTGTTTTGTTATTTAGTGCAGAGCATAAGATGCTTGAACAATAATGTTATAAAAAACAACAACTGGGCATTGAATTTGTTGTAATTTTATGTATTAATGAAATCATGTCAAATCTTAGTAACAAGGTATTGTAAAACTTAACTTTAGTTTAATGGGGATTACTAGATGAGTTTCTTATCAAATTTTCAGGTCTTTCTGTTCTTTGATTGAGTGCTCTTCTTTAATTTGTGGACTTACTTCAGATTTTCTTTTCACAAAGTGCTGTTGATGTGATAGAATTTTTATGGAGTCCCAGTTAGTTGAATGTGGCTGTCAAGTCCTGTGTTGCTGCCTCTATAAATATGAAATGTTTTGCCGGTCCATAAAGCCACTATAAGAAATGTTACCAGCAAAACAGGACTTGACAGACATGTTCTAAACACAGGACATTCAATTAACTAAGATTCCATGAAAATTCTATCACATCAACAGCACTTTGTGAAAAAGTTGGAAGTCTACAAATCGAAAGAAGAGCACCTACAATTAATGAATGGAAAGGCTGGGTTTTACAATAAGTGTGACAACACCTACTCTCCTGAATCAGTCCTGATAGGTTGGTGTGCGATCTGAAAATTTAAGCTCAGATACACAGTCATATATCAGAATAATATGACCACCTACCTAATAATGACAATAACCACCCTTGGCCCAGATGACAGCAGTGAGACGGCGAGCATGGACGCAATGAGGCCCTGGAAGGTTTCCCAAAGCATATGTGCCCATTAGGACTGCAGAAGAGCACGGAGGTCTCGGAGATGACGTAGTTGTGGGTCGGCATGTCAAACCTGTCAATCCAAATAGTCCCACAAGGGCTCTATGGGATTGAGGTCAGGCGATTTCACCAGCCAAGGAAGAATGGAGACATCGCTGCCTGGAACCAGTCACGTACCCCTTAGTGACGTGGTACGGTTCATTGTCTTGTTGGTAGACACCACCACCACCAGAGTAAACGTCCAAAATGAAGGGATGCATGTAGTCAGCAAAGATGGACAGATAGTCATTGGCATTCAGGGAGCCATCTGGTGATACCAGGAAAGCATTCCCCAGACATGCACACTGCCGGCCTGCACTTGACCGAGAAGCATGTCTGGGTGTTAGTTCGCATGCGTCCGATGCCATATCCACCACCACCCATCACTTCTGTGGAGTAGCAAACTCAATTCATTGGAAAAGGCAACCTTTTCCCACTCTTCCACTGTCCAATGATGGTAGTCCCATGCGAACTGCAGGTGTCGTTGCTAATGGGCCTGGGTTAACATGGGCGCCCTGACGCAGTGTCGACTCCGGAGACCCATGCATGACAGGGTTTACTCTACTGTTATGGGGGACATGTACTTGGGTGCCCCGACATTCATTTGTGTGGTCAATTGCTGCACTGTTGCGTGTCGATTGCCCTTTACCAGTCAACAGGGGCGATGTTCTCCTCTGGGGTTGATGGCCTTTGGGGCTCCACAGTTATGACATCGGGAGGTACTCGGTGTGCCAGCAGTCCATTCTTGGTGCACCCTTACTACAGCACCTTGCGAACAGCCCATGAAGTCTGCTGTTTCTGAGATGCTTTCATCCTTGGTGCTGTAGCTGATGATCATTCCTTTTTAAACGTCCATCAAATCAATACCTCTGCCCGTTGTGCTCAAGTAACACACAATGGCTCATCTGTCCTTGCCGGCCACTTATATCTCCATGTGGTTGGCCTTGTCGCATGCATTCTGTGACACACCTGGGTGGTGGGCTGTTGAAATGACACTTCGATTCCAGGGGTGGTCATATATTATGATATGACCCTGTATGTTCTATTCAAAAATTTGGAAGTTCTCAACAACAAGTTTAAGAAATAGTTTAGGAAATTAAAAAAATGCATTGCCATCACAGTAAAAGCTCCTCTAAGTAAATTTGCAAATAAAGTTTAAAGAACTGAAAGACATTATGGAAAAAAAGGATCATTTATAAATTGCCATTGATGGGTGAAAAGCACCATATTGAGCAAACAGCTCAGAAATTGAAATCAAGAATTAAGGAACCCTATATAGCTGTTGAAAGGAGATATTGCAGTAATACAATTGTAAAACATGTGAATGAATATATTTGTAGTCCCATCTGGAAAAGTGCAGATATTGGATTGTGAACCTTTTGTTAACAAGAAACTATTAAACTTTTCATATTAAAAAAAAAAATCAGGTTTTTTCAGTTAATCTTCTAATTCTATTAGCTATACTTTCAGTGGGCTGTTGAAATGGCAAATGATCTGTTGATGGCATGTTAAATTTTGGGATCTGACAATATTAATAGAACAGTATGTGAAAGTACAAATCTTGGTTTCGTAATCCAGTATCTGTGTATTTCCACACTGTTCTCTTAATGCTGATTAATTTTAAAAATTTAAGAATTACTTTTTTGTTACATCTATTAACATGTCACAGTTCGTTATCTTTCTTTCTTTCTTTTTTTTTTTTTTTTTTTTTGTAGGAAACCTCTATTTTTGTGTTCACCACTATGCTATGCACATTCTATTCTGAAAATAGTTATGTACATATTATTTTTTTCTTGTACTGTTTTTTGCTGTGAAAACAATGTCTGTCATACAGTATAAACTATGTATAATTTATGACATGTTTGATTTTAATATTTTTGTGGTGGTTAATACTTATTTTCCTTGTAGGTGTTGCTTTTGAAGTAAAAGATAAAACCATTCTGGTGCTTGAAACACTTTCTGAAAAAATTATTATATCTACTACACTGTGCAATAAAATCATTGTCTCATATGCAGTTTCTTTGGTAAGAATTATGGATTTTATTTTAGAATGAAAAGTGTTCACAAATCCTTCTTATCATTGATAAAAATTAATGTATAGAAACTAGTGCATTGCTTTAGCTATTGTTCAACTTGTAAAAAAGTCCTTATACATATTTATCTCTGAATTATTTTGAAAGAACTTTCAGGTTTATTGACTTCAAAAGTGAAATGTTATCAAATTTCATTATGGAATTCTTACATGTTTCCTAATTGGATATAATATATTAATATTTTGCATGATCCAGAATTTTTTGTAAAAAATGAGATGACAATGAATAGCAATGAACTCAGAAAGAGGTTTAATCAGTGGAGGGGGAGGGGAAGAGAGGCTGATTCTCCTGACATTGGTAAAATGTTAATTGTGTGGATTAAGGGATTAAGCACCAGTCACAAACTTTTCATATTCTTTGGAACCAAGCAACACTTTTGGTGAAGGCTGTGTTTCTCTTTGAAATGATTAAGAACCAGTGCAGCAAAACAGTAATGGATAGTTTATCTCTTCAACAAAAAAAAACTAACTGGGGCATAATAACATGAGAGTTCAGGGTTATGCTGCTAACAATATAATTTTGAAAGATTGTCAGTAAAATTGGTGGAAATAATTGCAGAAGGGGGGAGGGGTTAATGTTTGCTGCATGTGTTTAATGCTGCCAAAGCAGACTTTTCTGCAAAAAAGTTGTATTGCTAAAGAAAAGTATTGTTTCCAGGCTTCAAAGTTGCAAAGGATTGGAAAAGACCCCCTCCCCCATCTACTGTCCCCTTTGCTAATTTAAATTTGGAAGATTTGAATGGCCTTGCCATAGGATGTTCCTCAAACCCCCTGAACTAGATACTAAAGATTTTAAATCAAATAATTTTTAATGCTTTTATACATGTTCAATGTGTTTTTTTTTTCTGTATTGTTTGTTTTTACATAAATAATAAATATTTGTAAATGCATTTATTTGTATTTTATTTTGCATTTTAAAGTAAATTTTAGTATCTTGTAATGTGAAAAGCATTTCTGAGAATGGTACCCCACTATATAAATTTGTTCCATTGGAAATAGAAGTTCTCCTTGTGAGACTTGCTTAACTACTATTGTTCAGGAACTCAGTTTGGTCATGTGAGTAGGAGTGTACTGTATTATTGTTTCAGTCCATCATAGCTGTGGTTTCTTCAAGAGTAAGACTGATGAAAGAGCTGGAAAGGAAACTGTTTACCACACATCCCTTGTATCTTTAAGAATTCTGGGATTGGTAGACTGGGGAGAGTGAACCTGAAATATTACCATCCCCTTTAATTGAAAGAATCATGGCAGAGTATGTGCAAAGGTCAACAGAATGTTTATTTTGGTATTTGGATGATAAATAAGTACCAAAGAGTTTTGTAAACAGTTTTGCAGGCTTGTAAGTAACTGCCATGTGGAAGAAGCCAGTGAATTTAAAAGATGGTTCTGTTGGTGGAAAGACACAGCTATACTTTGTTTGTTTTCAGATTTTTTAACAATCTTTTGACAATTTTCAGAGAAGTAATGGTGGTCAGTGGCCATTTTCTGGGTGATATTATACACCTAAGAGGAGAGAGCATAATTAAATATAAGGTAGACATAGAAGCTGCAGAATTTTAACTACAGCACAAAATAATGAGATTAACTAAACCAACATTTTGGAACATCATCATCAGGTGGAACTTGTGGTTTTCCTTACATCTGGTGGCATACTTAGCTTATATATTGTGCTGTTAGTTATGAACTACTGTAGTTCCAATATACTGTTTCTGTTACAATGGCCAGTCTATAATAAAATCCTGACATGCTGTAAGTAAATCTGGAAGACTGGTTCTTAAATAAGTATCCCACAGTGACTTCTTGGCAGCATAATGCTTAATTTTAAAGGATACCATGGAAAGGATGAACTTTTTTTACATACAAATGAAAAATAGTTATTGAGAAAACTATACTCACCCTAAAATTATGCAATTAGTTATGCTGTACTCACACCCAAAATATGCTATTAATTATGTTTCCATTTTTACCAGCATATGTAATCTGTTTCAGAAGTATGATCCCGATGATGCCATTATGACATTGATGACTTACTTAGACTCAGTAAGTGGTCATCAGTATAATGAAAGCATTTTTCCAAGAATATTTTAAAATCTAATTACATTGCTCAATTGACAGAGTTTCACCATTGTGCATAAAACAAAAACTGTTCATCCTTTCCATGGTATCCTTTAAAATTAAGCATTATGCTGCCAAGAAGTCACTGTGGGATCCTTATTTAAGAACCAGTCTTCCAGATTTACTTACAGCATATCAGGATTTCATTATAGACTAGCCATTGTAACAGAAAAAGTATATTGGAACTACAGTAGTTCATAACTAACAGCACAATATATTTCCAATAAATTAAGTGCAGGCAACATAATTCATTAAAAGATATTTGCCTCAGTTTAGAGTAAGTAGCATTACTGATTAAAAAAAGTTTCATCTTTATCTTGCTTATGAAACAGTACCTCATTTTATGAATAGCATCTGTAAAATATTTTTTGGACTTTATATAAAAAAAAATAAGCTTGAGCTTAACATTTCTTCTAAATTTCTGTTCCTTCCCCCAAAAAATAATTATTCTTACACATCACTAAGCTGTTCTAGAGGTTAGCTCCACAAAGAAATGCAAACTACCAGATAAATTTTTAACTGATTATTTACTTCCTGTTGCCGTGTCAAACTTCTGTATTTACAACGATCTTGACACACAACCCTGGCTTCACTTACATGCATCACACGATGTACACAAGACCTTCTATACTTCATACTCATAATCTTTTTCTCATGCAGACACTCCTGAATCTGATCCTCCCATGACTTCCTTGGCCTTTCTCTGCCTTTTCTTCTTGCCACTTGAGCTAAAAAAATTTCTTAGTAAGCATCTCATCACTCATTCTTTCAACATGGCCAAACCACCGAAAAATATTTATCTCCACCTTACTAACAACATTTTGCTTGACATCACGCAACTGCAACACATCTTCATTCCTCACACGATCAGAACCTGTCTTTCCACGAACCCCCTGTAAGTAACACATTACTCCAGCACACAAATGACTCCTATGTTTCTTGTGTAGTACCCAAGTTTCACTGTCATGCATCAGAGTAGGAACAGTTACACTAGGCATTCATGTAATGGAGAAATTCTGAGAAAATTTTGAAAATATAAAAATAAATGCTATTCTGCAGTAGAAATTGAGCCCATGTATCCTGATTTAAGTCTGTTTGTTCTAGCCATTACACCCCCCAAAGAGAGTGCATTTCCAAGCAACAAATGTATTGTTAGCTAAAATTGTATGCATTATTCTGGGTGGTGTATTTTAAGCTTTTAATCTCATTTGTGTGTTTTTTTATCCGAATTATCACCATTTGATTGGTGTCCATGCAAGTATGCTAGTGGGCATTCACTGTGCAACAATATGTTTGCAAGAATCTGAAGTATTTTACGCATAGTCATCATTTGCTCTCCTGAATTATCTGTGGCCAGCTTTCTTTGGCAGAAAGCAGATGTAATTTCTATTCCTTTACCTTGGTAATTCAGTTTTCTGAAGAGCTCTTTACATGGATGAAATTTGCTGGATCACTTGTATTCCAGAAAAAAGTGCTCTGTGGATTACTTTGATAAATTAATTATTAAGTTATTTAATTAAATACTTTAATTTCCATGTTATTTTTCAAAAAGGATTTTTTCTTGTAGAATTTCTCCAAGGAATTGGAGATGATAAAAGTATTGTCTTATTATGATTATTTTATATCTGTGATTACTTTGTATGGAATAAGTATTTTAAACCCTAATGATTTTTAACATTAGAATTTTGCCCTTTTTTAATAATTGATTCAGTGTTACAAATTTATTATATTAGTCTGGTGTTCACATTGTTATTATATCATGGGACCTTGATTTTCAATACAAAACTGGTAATTTTGCTTACCTTTTGCATTCAGCATATGCAAAGTATTTTATTTCCATGTCTATGGTAATTTCAATACAAACTTTTGCAAGCTATTTTTTGATAGAAATTTCATAAAGTTAAATTTAAAAGTGCATAAACTGTTAGTGATATGAGCAGTTAATTGCAACTCTCAAAGTTGTGTACAGCTTTTGCTGTCTGGGTTTCAGACATTATTATTGTATTTTTATTTTGTCATGTTTAGTTGAATTATTAAAATTTTAGGTGTTAGGTAAATCGTATGAAGAAGTATCAAGTGAAAGAAATCCATGCATTCTTCTGAAAGAAATCTTGGCTTCCCAATTTAAAAGCAAAGTGGAACTGGCAAAGAAAGTAGCTGTAGTTCATGAACTTCCTGATGGAGACATTGCACTGTTCTTCAGCAGAGAAATTTGCAACTGTCTTCAGGCTGCTTCTTCATCTACAGGTATGACCTGTACTGCTTTATATACTAAAAACACAATTTATTATACACATCACACCCATTCACATACCTATTTTATCTTGCCACAATACTGCATCCAACTACCTTGTGGGCTACAGAAAGGGTCAGATATACCTACCTGCTGTATATAGGTAGGTATCGTGCATGATATGGCTACCTGAGTGAGTTTGAGCATGGGCAGATAGTCAGTGCTAAGAAGATGAAGTACTCCATCTCCACGACTGCTGAAGGTCTAGGATTTTCACATGTACCAAATACAAAAAATATGGATGGTCACCTTATTGTCAGGTTTCACAGAAGTGGAATGTATATACTGACCAGAGGTCCTGAATTCTCGAGGACAGTCCTCGAATTCAGTGTACTGTCCCCAAATATCCGTCTAACATCTTTGGGGATGCAAATTGCCCTCAAATTTTTTCTTCAAATGTCCTCAAAATTTAGACTTGATCAAAAGCATGTTACATTTGTAATGAAATATGTGCTTAAAAATATTTTCAGTTGTACCCATCTGCCAACATGCTTATTATAAAAACAATTTTTTTACTGTTCTTGTTCTGAGTTCCACCTAAAACTTTTACAAAATGAGAAAATTCTCAATGCAGTTTATTCTTCTGAGAAATCTAAGGATTATGCAGCTTACTCTTAATTCTGCACATGTATCTAAGATAATAAATATACTTCAGTTTTGAGTTTTGCTAAGTACTTTATTTTCATCACAGCTTTGCTTTGTCAGTACGAGATGTATCTTTTTTAAGATATTGTTTGTTTGTTTGGGGGTTTAACAACCACTGTGAGCAACTTGATGGGCTATAATCTATCGCCCATCTCTAATTTTGTGCTACTGGTTCCAAAAGGAAGGGAGAAAGCCACTGCCATAAGACAAACAACATCCATGCCTTATGGGGATTCAAGCCCAGACCCATCTCAGACGAATGGTCAGAAGCCAATGTTTAAACAACTGCACTACCGAAGAGGCCTAAAATTTTTCAGGTGCAATAGCACATTTAGTGAAAAAATGCAGTTTTATGACAAAAATGTTTGAATATTTAGTATGAGTATGTATGTGTCCCCAAACTTGGGGACACTGTAAAATATTTACCTCAAAAAATTTATCCAACATTTGATCGCCTTATGTATGCAAATTGGGACATTTGGTTTTGTGCAACTTCTTCTATTTTTATTTTACTGTACATTTTTCATAACACTCTCCCGCTTTTCTAAAAAAATAAGGAACTGCAGGAAATGTACTGCATTTTGAATGGTTACTTTAACTTGTTTTTTCGTTTGGTTTCAATGGCTTCCATGAGATCAACATTGGATTTCATATGTGTTACTGAAACATGGTTTCCAACTGAAACATTTATTATTCCATTAAAAAATGTCAGGATGTTTAACCTCAACAGAGATTATTCTAAGGGGGTTGGTATAGCTATTATCTATGTTAACAAACATTTTTTTCTACAGTTAAAATAATTTACAATAATCACAAGAAATATAGAAATACTTACCATACAAAATTAATTCTATATAATCTCAGTCTGTTGTAGACCACCCAGCTCAGGCTATAATGAACTATTTGGAGTGTTAAACCAACTGTTTAACTTTGTTAATTACTCTAAAAAAAGGGGGTTCTTGATGGGTGACTTTAATATAGATTTATCTATTAATAATTATATAACACAACAATTTAATCAATTACTTGCTGTATCAGGATTCATTAATTTAATTACTTCCCCAACTAGAATTACCCAAAATACTAGTACCGTAATTGACTTGGCTATAACTAATGTCCAATCACAGCTTACAACTACAGGAATAATTGAATATGATATAAGTGATCATCTGCCCATTTTCATTTTACACAAAACTGGAAGTTGTCTACTTGAAGTAACTAAGACTGTAAAATTCCATAAAATCAATAAAAAAACTTCAGAAAACTTTCAACAACTTCTAAATGAAATTACTTGGGAGATTTTCAGAAATATGAATCACCTGATTTAGCTTATGACAATTTTTTTAAAATCTTCAAAGAAAAATATGATCTAGCTTTCCCTGTCTCCTTAACTAATATTAATTCTAATAAGAAACTCTACAAACCCTGGCTCACCTCTTCCCTGTTAAAGAGTATTAATGAGAAAAACACTCTGCAAAATTTTTAAGAACAAGAGACCCATATGACTTTACCAATTTCAAATTATACAGAAATACATTTAACTCTGCTATTATAAATGCTAAAAGAACTTATTATGCAAACATATTTTCATTGAATAACCCCAAAACAACTTGGAAAAACCTTAATTATTTACTAAGAAAACAGATTCAGACGGTTACACCAGAACACCTATTGGATTCCAATGGTATGAAAATTTCTGATAAACACCACATGGCTTCCCATCTTAATAAACACTTTACTAATGTCTCTCATAATCTCAAACTAAACTTAAAATCATTTAATACTAATTTTCTACAATATTTTCTTAATTCTTCTGTTGATAGATCTTTTTACTTATTAACTGTAACCAAAACTGAATTACTACAAGAAATAAACAATATTAAAACTAGCTCTGGACTAGGAAATGATGACATTCATCCTTCTATTGTTAAACATATAGCTAAAATAATCATAAACCCTTTACTAAATATCTTTAATCTAGTTTTCACTACTGGTATTTTTCCACATGCACTGAAAATTACAAAAATTACCCCTAAATATAAATCTGGTAAGAGTAATGATGCTAACAACTATCGTCCTATAGCTAATATGTCAATCTTTGCTAAAATCCTAGAAAAATTAATCTATACGATATTAATCTCACATTTACAAAAAATGTATATCATTAATAAAAATCAGTTTGGCTTTCAACCTAATAAATCTACAGAATATGTGATCTTGCAACTTCAGAATATAATTCAAAAAAATCTTGAATCAAAAAATATTACACTTGCTATTTTCCTTGACTTGACTAAAGCGTTTGACACTCTCAATCATCAATTTCTTTTAACCAAATTATATAATGCAGGTGTAAGTAGTATTGCACATACCTTACTTAGTAATTACCTAACTGATAGATTTCATATACTATCGTTGATCAAACTCAATCAGCACTACAACCAATTACTTCAAGGGTTCCTCAGGGCTCAGTTCTGGGTCCCTTACTATATAAATGATATTTTTAACATAACATCTAACAATGCTCTAATCCTCTATGCTGATGATACAACAATATTATTCCACGGCAAAAAACTTAACGAAATGGTTGCTCAGTCAAATCATCAATTACAGATCTATTTGGAATGGTTAACATACAATGAACTTACAATTAATGTTAATAAAACAAAATTCCTTTCCTTTACTAGACAAAAAATATTGCATACGCAAGTTCCATATTTACTTTTAAATAATACTCCTATTGACATAGTACAGGACTTTTAAGTTCCTGGGAATTATTTTAACTTCCGACCTTAGATGGAATAACCATGTAGGCTCAATTGCAAATCGAATTTCCAAAAACATTGGGATTGTCAGCAAAATTATTTCAAATTTAAACTACCAAAAGACTTAAACTTTTGTACTATACACTATTCCAATCACACATTAATTATTGTTTTTCCTCATGAGGACAAACCACTCAAACCAACATCAAAAAACTACAAGTCCTACAGAATAAATACATTAGGTTACTAGACTTAAAAGATATTTTTCTTCTCATACCAACTTCCAACCTTTCACTTTTCAACATACCCATGTCAACCCCAACACCATTACGGAATTTTATCTATTAAACAATTATTTGATTTCAAAATAGGCAAACTTATGTTCCAAAGAATTAAATTAAACTTACATACAGAAATCATTGAATCAAATTTACATACTTATCACTACAATACAAGACACAGATCCTTATTACGACCCATACATCCTAAAACCCTCATGATGAAGCAGAGCTTAAATTATATTGGTCTCGAATACTGGAATACACTACCAGTTGAGTTAAGCTCAATAAATAACCTAAATTTATTCAAAAACAAACTTAAAAAATACTTGCTAAGATAATTAAATAAATTATAACTTAAAACAAAATTATTTACAATATATCTAACAGCCTAACATTACTGCTGTTGTTTTGTGAACCTGAGTTTACTTGCCTATTTACTTGGGAAATCAGGGCTTGTCAGGACTCTGAGGCTTTTCCCCAGATTTTCCCTGCTGTTCTTATGAAATATAAATTATTTATGTATATCCACAAAGCCAACAATGTAACAGCAAAAATAAAATTATTTATTGTTTATTTATAATCTGAGCCACAAGAAATGCTTATTCCTAATTTAGAGCAACTGGGAAGGAACACAACCAGTGCCAGTGGAATGAACACAGCACCCATTCCTCATCTAGAACTTGAACCCAGGTACAATTTATTCTGTTAATGGCAAGTAGTCTACACCTCTGACTACTTGTTGTTAACAGAACAAATTGTGTTCTGGAAATAGCATCTTTATTATGACAGTTTTGTTATGCATTTGTGAAGGATTTTTTCATAGCTGCACAGCAGAGGTAGAAATTTTGTAACCAGCAAGTGAAAAAAATGCCATAGAGCATAAGATCTGAGTCACTTTCCTGAAACTTCATTAAATAAAAGTAATTTTGGCATCTCCTTTTATTTTATGTACAAATAGTGCTGCAAAACATGAGGCATTAATGTTTAGATTTTCCTAAAAAACAATACCAAATTTCTTTAATGCAATCCATGGTGGTGCATAATATGCAGACCATAAAATTCAGAAAAAAAAATCTGTATAATCTGCACCTGCAATGTTGGTCATGAACTGTAATTTCTTACAGAAAGTTTGCTGTTCATGGGATGACTAAGTAGTCCAAAAAATAAGAAGAAACTGTCTTCTTATTGAAAAAAAAAACTGTTATTTTTAAATGCTTTTTGTATTACTTTCAAGTGAATAAAGAACAAATATCAGGAGTTGTTTCAGCATTATTGCAGTTCTGTAGTTAGATTCTGTAGTTAGACCTGCAGCACCCACAAAGATGTATGAGAATGGGCTTCCCGCAGCACATAGTCATCTGCAAGATTTTTTTTTTTTTTTATGTGGGTGTTATCCACACAGTCTAAGCAGATAATCTGTAGATCATATGACAAAAATTATGGTACCTAATTTTCTTATTTTTGTATTGTTGCAAAACTTATTTTTTTTTTTTTTAAATTAGATGTGTTATTTCAACTGTCAAAATTCTAAAGTTTTTGTGCAGTGAATTATTTGATGACTGCATTTTCAGTTTTTACATTATGGTATTGTGTATATATTATAATTTAATTTTTTCAGCACAGTTTGGAAGGCATCAATTTTTTCAATTCCAGTGATCAGTTCCAAGGTATTTTAAAACTGTGTCAAGGTCCTTCGCTTCTTGGTAAAAAATTGCTTGAGGCATTTGACTCTGAAATTCTGCAACTTGAGGAATTTCCTGCTATAGACAGTAAGTTAACTAAATATGAACCTTTAAATTCATTTTACCTCTTTTTTTATCAGTAGTTTTCAGTAAATTCCACACAAAAATGCTTTTTATGTGCATGTTCAAACACTGTTTTTAACATTTCTCTCAATGTGATTTCTTTCCTAATTTGTAACTTTTGTGGTTGAGTTAACGCTACAAAAAAGTGATGCAATTTTTGTTAGGGTTATGATGATTTCATCTCTGAATTTATTTACTCCAAAACATGCAATAGCTTGTTTAATGTTTTCAGCAGATAACATTTTATTTACTTACTTTTATGTTGACTCTACAGTGTAGTGTGTTAATGAATGAGAAGAGGCTAAACTCTGTAGCCTAGAAAAAGCTAAGTTGCTGGTGAAAAAGGAAAAAAACATCACAGTAATCCACATATGAGTTTGCATAATTACCTTCCTAGTTTATTAAATTAAATTGTTAAGGTCCTTCACACACACACAAAATAAAATCATTTGAAAATAGTTTAGGAAATTGTAGGTTCAAACTGGTAAAGAAAATTACTAATCTTGGCAACAGATGGTGTTAAACACTCTTAGTAGTGAAATGGAATATTTTTGCTGGTCTATTTGAGTGGTGGCATAAGTAATGCAAAACACAGCAAAGGTATCAGATTTTGCAGGACACTTAACCAAGAGAGAATTACAAGTCCATTCAAGAATGAAAACATTCAATGACTGTAATGAGTTATGTAGGAACCTTTGGTTTCTCTTTGTGTGTAGAAAAAAACATACTGAGTTAAACAGAAAAGTCACTGCAGAGAGAAAGATGGCAAAGTATGTAAGCAGTGAAGTTGGTGTGATAGTTTTCATCAATCCTTATGGGTGTTCTATTGTGGAATTTCTCAGGCAAAAGAAACCACACTTTTTGGAAATGCAAGACAGAACTTAGATATTGCATGGTGAGTGGACATTGAGAAGAAAAGTTCTGTCCTGTACAGCAGCAGCAAGAGGGCTCCTCTCCCATGCATCTGAGATCTTTGACAAAAAGTGGGCAGTTGACAGTGTCTGTCAGAGAGAAGATCAATCAAAGCTGATAATTTATGCAAACTAGAGCAGAAAAGGAACCTAACATCCATGCATCTACGAGACCGATACTAGAGAAAGCTTGATAATAATCCCTTTTGAGTGCTGATGGAGACCTTTTTAGGCCCATTCTATGGAGGCATAATTAATGATGCAGCAGTGAATCAGCAGAGTGTTCTTCAATTATCACTGCATACTTTTCATATCGTATTACAACAAAAGGGGTTCGCAGAGCGTTTGGCCAAACACTATAGTTTCGCAGAGCGTTTGGCCAAACGCTCTGCAAAACTATAGTTGATGTATAATAAACCTTTGATTGTGGTAAACGTTAGTATTTTTAGCACGTCTTTTGTAAAAAAAGATCGTGCTTATGTTATCGGTTTGTCCGTCCGTCTGTACCCACCATATCTCTGCAACTATTAGTCAGATTTGAAAAATTATTTTTGCATTGGGAAGCTTGAAATATGCGAATCATGATCCTTTATTTCGTTTTCTTTACGATGTACAATTTCGCCGCTAGAGGGCGTAAATGCAGATGATGTCAAATTCAAAAATACGTTTTAATCCACATATTTGCTTCTAAACATCAGATCGAAAAAAATCATTTATCTTTCGATTCCACTTATGTCGAAGAGTATTTTAGATATAGTTACTTTTTCAAATTACGCATAGATTTTCCTTTACGGGGCGTAAAAGTGAATTACATTTTTCCCGATAACTCTTCTTCTAAACTCTGATTTAAAAATGTTTTTCTTCAGCGGATACACCTCCTGATGAAAAATCTTTTGCTTATAATTTCATATTTTCGGTAAAGAATACTTTGGCCACCAGCAGGTGTAAGCGTTAATTTTTGCTTTTGATGTATTTGCCATAAAATCTGAGCTTCTAAAATATCGATTGAAAAAATTCTTTAGTGGGCTGATGCCACTCACATCGATAAACCTTTATGGAATATTTCCTTCTTAAAATATTACACAGTTTCTCCGCCAGGGGCGTAGATGTGTATCTTATTTTCAGCAATATATCTACTTCTAGAAGTCCAATTTGGAAAATTTCTTCTTTGTTGGATAGTGTTTTCAGTGTGACATGTTTTTCATATAATTTCAAAATTTTCAAGTAATTCATAGACTTTCCGCTAGGGGGCATAGTGGTAAATTGCGTTTCCCCTTATATCTCTGCTTCTAAATCTCCGATTTGAAACATTCATTCTGCACCGGATACAGCTTTTGATGGGAAATCGTTTGCACATAATTTCAAATTTTTGTGAAAAAATGGTTTGGCCACCAGGGGGCGTAAATCTTAATTTCCGCTTCTGATGTATTTGCAGCAAAATATGAGCTTCTAAAATCTCGATTGAAAAAAACGTCGTTCGTAGACCGATACCACTCATGTCGACAAACCTTTTAGGAAAATTTTCTTCTTGAAATAATGCATGGTTTCTACGCCAGGGGCGTAGATGTATATCTTATTTTTGTCAATATCTCTACTTCTAGGAGTCCAATTTGAAAAATTCCTTCTTTGTTGGATAGTGTTTCTGGTGCAAAATGTTTTTCCTATAAATTCAAAATTTTCAAGTAAATCATAGACTATCCGCTAGGGGGCACAAAGGTAAATTGTGTTTTCTGCCTTATTTTTGCTTCTAAAACTCCGATTTGAAAAATTCTTCCTGTATCGCATACAAGTCCTGATGAAAATATTTTTCACATAATTTCTAATGTTTGGTAAAGAATGGTTAGGCCACCAGGGGGTATAAGTGTTGATTTCTGCTTCTGATGTATTTGTAGCAAAATCTGGGCTCCTGAAAACTCGACTAATTTTTTTTTCTTGGACCGATACCGCTCATATGGAAAAATCTTTTAAGAATACTTTCTTCCTAAAATAATGTTTAGTTTTCCCACCAGGGGACGTAAAGCCACATCTTATTTTTGTCGATATCTCTGTTTCTAAGAGTCTGATTTTTAAAATTATTTCGGTGTTGGAGAGCGTTTCCGGTGAGAAATGTTTCTCATATAAATTCATGTTTTTCTCAATACACAAGTCTGCAACCAGAGGGCATAAGCTCACGATTCTGTTTAGAGCAATATCTTAAGGGATTAAAAACCCAATTGAAAAACTTCTTTCTTCCGTCAGATACTATTGTTTTCCATACTGGCTCCATTGACTTTGAATAGCTTTGATAAATTTAATTTGCCTCAGAACAGATTCAAAAGACGTGTTATTACACCCGAAAATTCGGTGTCATCTTTCTTGTTATTTTATCTCAACACAAGTTTGTAGTCATAAATTATATAAAAATTTCATATATTTCGTAATTTTTTAGTTCTTTTGTTGATCTTTTTACTTGGCAGTCTGGTGAGACCTTGAATGGTCAGAGTAAACCATCTGTGAGAGTCGCGGATGTCCTTCGAGCAAAAGAAATTTCCTGCTATCTCCTTCTGACCCCGGAGAGAACGGGGAGTGCACTTAATGTATTCTTAGGTTGTAGTATTTAAGATAGACAGTGTAGATATCAGGTTGTTTATGACTGATCATCACTTTTTTCTATAATATAACAATTCCTTACAGCCAGGATTTTCATCCCACCTCCCATTCTGTGGTCGGTATGGGATATCATCAGGAAATTTTCTTTGTTAGGAAAGGGATAGTGTTCCTTCCAAGGTTTCACACAATGAGAGCTTGATATCAGGTCAGGGAGCCATCAAGCTCTAACATTGTTTACTTTTTTTTTTTATTGGAGATTTAACGACCACCGTGAGCAACTCAATGGGCTATAAGCAGTCGCCCGTCCCTAATTTAGGGTCTCTGGTTCCAGGAAAGGGAGAGAGCCAGTGCCAAAAGATATCCATGCCTCACCGGGATTCGAACCCAGACCCATCTGGGACTAATGATCAGAGGCCATTGCTTAGACCACTGCGCCACCGGGGCGGCAGCATGGTTTAGAAAGCCTTCTGCATAGGTTGCATTTCAGTACAAACAATATCACATTTGCACTCAATTAGGATTTGAAAACACAAAGAAATAAGCAATTTGTTTGAAGTCCTCACTGGCCATTTTGGAAATAATATCTTTTTGAAAGCACTCCCTATAGGTTATTGAAGTGCGGAAAAATTAACATTTGCTTTCAGTTGGGATTTGAATATACAATGAAATAAGCAATTTGGAAATTTATATCTTCTTAACGTTTCTTGCAAATTGGTTAAATAGTTCTCCTGGTTTAGTGAATCGTTAGTCTGGTAGTTGTGCACCCTTCTGTCACAGCGCCCTTTTGTTGTTTTGTCCTTTTGTCATGCGCCCTTTTGTCATGTAACCTTTTCATATTACTAAACATATTTTAATAAATGATTACTAAAAAAGGAATTTAAAAGCAGGGGTAAAACGTAATAAAACAAATATCCCTGAATTATTTAAGTACTGATATTGTAGAGAAATAATGACCCATGCACTGATGTATAGCCTGATTAAAACAGGACCTCTGACTGCCAGTATAAGAATGACATTGCTTGTGGCTGAACTCTGCATAATTTTAACAAATAAACAGCACATAAACACTAGATGGAAAGAACATTATGAAAGACTTTTGTGTGAAGATTAATAAGAGAATAGATGGATGCAAAAGAAGCACTAGCTTAGGTGTAACAAGAAAAGAAGTACAAAATATCTTAAAACACATAAAACATGGAAAGGCTTGTAGACCAGACAGTATATCTGTGGCTATGTGGAAAGCATAAGTGCAAAGGAGAATGAGGTTTGGTGATATCTAAAGGAAATGATATTCAAGCGGAAAGTTATTGTAAATGAATAGAAGAAAGAGTAATATGTTTATACTCATTTATAAGGAAAAGGACAGAATTTTAAAAGGAAAAAGAAAAGAAGTGGATGTGCAGAAGATATACCTGCATTACTAGTACATAAAACTGATTTTACATGGTTTGAAAATGAGAAAGAAGATTAGTTAAGACTGAAAGAAGAGGTAAAGGCACCAGATGAATGGAATGGTTTATATTTCTCTTAAGAAGAAGCACAGAAGTAATCATATTTGCTTTGAGTATTATATTTATTGATCTTTGATGGATGATGGAATGCCCAGACAAGTAATGTGGAACTGCTTGAAAAAAATCTGAAGATTTTACCAGAGAGATGAATAGATTATACCTCATGTGATTCTATCATAAAGTTCACATACCATTACGTGACCACAAGGTTCTTCAGGAAGACGCTTTGAAGTATGTAAGTTCTGTTTTACACATTCTATAAAGTGGATACAGTTTGCGGCGGTTCATTAACTTATTCAATTAAAATATAAATCAGTTAAAAGTCCAAAAAATGTTACTCACGGAAGTGCGTGTTCAATCCGACGTCAGTAGTTATTCAGAGTTTCTTTGTCCAAAGTTGTATCTTGCTTCAATATGGTCAGTTGTTAGGGTCAGCTCGAGAGCGATTATGTCCAGTTGTTAGGGTTAACTCAGTTCTGGCTGTGTCGACATCATATTGAATGGGCAAAGGTTTCCAGATAATAATTAAAGATTCTTGAGTTAAGAGTTACTATTTACATACCACTTGAAGTTCCACGTCGTACTTGGCCATTAGGACCATCTCGTCAATGCTGCACTCTCGTAGAATTGCTGAAAAAATCTTCAAGTTAGGTCAGGTTCATAAAAAATTTAAAAAGCTTTAAAAATTCCAGATAAGATTATTATATACACCACCCCATATCGTCCACAGTCTCCATCGCCGGACGCACATTTCACCTAGGCTCTACCCTGGCATTTTCAACGGAGACTTCACACCATCTGTCGAAGTCTGCTATCTGAAAGTCTCGTGTCCACAGTGCGCATGTTCCTCATGTAATCCATCGTCAATGCCATCTAGTGTCAAGTTGCATCAACTTTATCTTCATCACCCTTCCTTTTTCTCTTCCTCTCTCTCCTCTCCCTATTCAATTTCTTCTCAGTTTCAATCAGGTTCCTCCAAGCATATGAAAGGTCGTATGGACTGTTATTATTGCAGTTAAATGGTTTGGTCTTATTTATGAATATTGCTTCTGTAACTTGTATTGTTCTCATATTATTCTGTTGGTTTAATATTGTAATTCCTTCCCAATAGGGTACACATTGATTATCCATACAGAAATCAATAAGTGCTGTTTTATTCTTTCTTCTGCTCCAGTTCTTCATGTGTTCAGTCAATCTGGTTTCAATATTTCTTTTTGTACTGCTTATATATCGGTTGACAATTTTATTTTGATTATTTATTATTGGTATAGAGTAGACACCCGCTTTTTGTAAGATTGGGGTCTTTCTGTGATAATTCCTAAGAGATTTCGTTATATCTCTCGTTCATACACCAAAATCTAGGTCAATTTCTTTACATGTTTTCTTCATAATAGTTGTGATCTCCTGCATATGTGGTAATGATCCACAAAATTTTATTTCCTGTTGAGTCTGTGTAATCCTTTGTTGTTTATTTCTAGGGTTGCATCTATTAATAAGGTTATTTATTTTCTTCACATCATATCCGAAGTTTATTGTCATGTTCTTTATCCAATTTAATTCATTTTTTAGTAGTTGGGCATTAGATGTATGAGTAAACACTCTATTAATATATGATCGTAAAGCTGCAAATTTGTAAGATGCTGGGTGGTAAGAGTTCTCAGGAATGATATTAATGAGTCAGGTTTTCTATATACTTGGAATTCGATGTTATTTTGTTTATGAGATAGTAATATGTCTAAGTATGGTAAGACTCCATCCTTTTCACACTCCACGGTAACATTAATTGTTTCTTAATAGTTATTATATTCATCAATGTACATCTGTAGCTGGTTATCATCATGCTGCCATACCATAAGGATGTCATCCACGTACCTGCAAAACATCGATGGTTGTGGTATATCTGTTTTCAGTCTCATAGATTTTTCGATGCTCTGTAAAATCACCTCTGCCAGTAAACCCGAAATCGGTGCTCCCGATAATTGTCGATATATTTTGCCTTCCTAACTGAAATAATTGTTTTGTTATTGCGTTAATTACATCTCCAGAACGTATCATTATATCTCATGTGATTTTATCATAAAGTTCACATACCATCACGTGACCTGCGGAAAGCATGGTTGCCCACAGTGCCGCATTGACTCAAGAGAAAATGCTGAATCATGATATTCGAAACTATAAGAAAACAAGAGTAAAACTCAATGACCAAGTTGACCATCTTGATTCTTTGAAACAAAGCTGGGACAATGGGGTTATTCCTAGTTACTTAAGAATTAAGACCAGGGCCTTAAACACTAGAGATCAAAGAATACTCAAAATGAGTGAAACTAAAGGACTGAGAGCAGAAATAAGAACAAAGAGACAGAGGATTTACCAGTTCTCTCGGCAGTCATATAACCTGTATACTAATATTAGGAAAAAATATACAGATGACATAATTGATAATATAATGAATTGAATACATATATGCTTGGAAAAAAACAGGAAAGCTAACCAATATAGACATCTAAAAAAACTGGCAATATTGATATCAAGGAAACAGGACCAACATTATCAGGAAAATATCAACCATACCTATGTAAACCTATCACAATTGGAACTTAATCAGCTGCAAATAAATGCACTTAATAAAGGTAGTAAATTTGCATTTAGTGAAACCCTCGGAAAAACAGAGCAATTTATTCCAAAGATCAAAGAAATTATCAACTTACTTCCAAAAAAAGCTCAAGAACTCCTGAGATTTAAAATAAATAGAGCTGCAACCAAGATCATGAAAGAAAAAAACCACAAAGAAGCCTAATTTGATAAAATACGAAAGACAAGCACTTGTGGAATTACGAAATAACCCATCGATCGTAATAACAACATCTGACAAAACTAATCAGTTAATTATCATGGATAAGATAGAATATGATGAAAAAATGCAAAAAACTATACAAGATTGAGGCGTTGGAATCATAGACAAAGACCCAACAGAAAAAATAAAATGTACATTGATGACTTTCAAAAATCACAGTTTCCTTCCTGATATGATTAAAAAGAAAGCATATCCTCCCACGGGAGCTACAAACCCGAATATCTATGGTAAAATAAAGACTCTTAAACCTGGAAACTCACTTTGACCAATTGTTACGAAAAATAAGTCACCTATGATAAATCTTGAGCGAGCACTATATAATTTTTTAACTCCTATCTACAAACAATATGAATATACTGTGAACAGCCCCACAGAGGTAATTACATTAATAGAGGATAAAGAAATCAACTGGAATAAGAAAATAAGACTTACCAGCCTTGATGTGATATCCCTCTTCCCGAATACCCCTACTCTGGATGCAATTGACCTCATTGTTGAAAGGTTGTGTGAAAATAAAATACCAACACAGCAAATTGAAGACACGAGAAGAGCACATTTTTTTATTAATCTAAACAATTATTTCAGTTATGAAGGCAAAATATATCGACAATTATCGGGAGCACCAATGGGATCGCCGATTTCGGGTTTAATGGCAGAGGTGATTTTACAGAACATCCAAAAATCTATGAGACTGAAAACAGATATACCACAACCATCGATGTTTTGCAGGTATGTGGATGACATCCTTATGGTATGGCGGCTTGATGATAACCAGCTACAGATGTACATTGATGAATATAATAACTATTAAGAAACAATTAATGTTACCGTGGAGTGTGAAAAGGATGGAGTCTTACCATACTTAGACATATTACTATCTCATAAACAAAATAACATCGAATTCCAAGTATATAGAAAACCTGACTCATTAATATCATTCCTGAGAACTCTTACCACCCAGCATCTTACAAATTTGCAGCTTTACGATCATATATTAATAGAGTGTTTACTCATACATCTAATGCCCAACTACTAAAAAATGAATTAAATTGGATAAAGAACATGACAATAAACTTCGGATATGACGTGAAGAAAATAAATAACCTTATTAATAGATGCAACCCTAGAAATAAACAACAAAGGATTACACAGACTCAACAGGAAATAAAATTTTGTGGATCATTACCACATATGCAGGAGATCACAACTATTATGAAGAAAACATGTAAAGAAATTGACCTAGATTTTGGTGTATGAACAGAGAGATATAACGAAATCTCTTAGGAATTATCACAGAAAGACCCCAATCTTACAAAAAGCGGGTGTCTACTCTATACCAATAATAAATAATCAAAATAAAATTGTCAACCGATATATAAGCAGTACAAAAAGAAATATTGAAACCAGATTGACTGAACACATGAAGAACTGGAGCAGAAGAAAGAATAAAACAGCACTTATTGATTTCTGTATGGATAATCAATGTGTACCCTATTGGGAAGGAATTACAATATTAAACCAACAGAATAATATGAGAACAATACAAGTTACAGAAGCAATATTCATAAATAAGACCAAACCATTTAACTGCAATAATAACAGTCCATACGACCTTTCGTATGCTTGGAGGAACCTGATTGAAACTGAGAAGAAATTGAATAGGGAGAGGAGAGAGAGGAAGAGAAAAAGGAAGGGTGATGAAGATAAAGTTGATGCAACTTGACACTAGATGGCATTGACGATGGATTACATGAGGAACATGCGCACTGTGGACACGAGACTTTCAGATAGCAGATTTCGACAGAGGCTGTGAAGTCTCCGTTGAAAATGCCAGGGTAGAGCCTAGGTGAAATGTGCGTCCGGCGATGGAGACTGTGGATGATATGGGGTGGTGTATATAATGATCTTATCTGGAATTTTTTAAAGCTTTTTAAATTTTTTATGAACCTGACCTAACTTGAAGATTTTTTCAGCAATTCTACGAGAGTGCAGCATTTACGGGATAGTCCTAATGTCCAAGTACGACGTGGAACTTCAAGTGGTATGTAAATAGTAACTCTTAACTCAAGAATCTTTAATTATTATCTGGAAACCTTTGCCCATTCAATATGATGTCGACACAGCCAAAACTGAGTTAACCCTAACAGCTGGACATAATCGAAGTAAGGTACAACTTTTGACGAAATGGCTATCGAGCTAACCCTAACAACTGACCATATTGAAGCAAGATGCAACTTTAGACAAAGAAATTCTCAATAACTACTGACGTTGTATTGAACATGCACTTCCGTGAGTAACATGATTTGGATTTTTAACCGATTTATATTTTTATTGAATAAGTTAATGCACCACTGCAGACTGTATCCACTTTATAGAACGTGTAAAACAGAACTTGCAGACATCAAAGCGTCTTCCTGAAGAGATGAATGGAGTTGGTAAAAAGGAAATCACACAAGACACACAAAGAGGTTCCATCACTTGTGCCAGAAATAACATAAAAATTTGAAATGTGAATTGGATTTCACCAAGGTTCAATGTTAATCATGTCCTTATTTAACATTGATATGGATTAGATGACAGCAAGAGTGAAGGAAGTAGAACTGTGGACACATCAGTTTCAGCAGATGTAGTTCTCTATGTGCCAAAAATAAGAAAGCAGAATCAAAGCCGGAAAGTTGGAGTAGAGCATTAGCTACCACAGGGGCTGAATCCAGTTAGAAACAAAACCAAATACATTTGCTGTAGTTAGGAACGAATGAAAATTACACAAAATAGACAACAATAGTGTCATTTTATCACTCCATATTTTCCAGAACTGTTGTGTGTTGGGAACTGTATCAGAATGGGGTGCTTGAAAAAATTAGTAAATATGATTTAGTGGCACTATGTGTAAGTAAAACTAAAAGGAAAGGATTTTGGTAGAAGAAATTAGACTGGTTAGTGTATTATCTAGAGTGTTGGATGATATAAGACAACAAGCTGGTGTTGTGATTCTAAGTAAAAAGATAAAAAAAATTCTTATTAATGGGAATGAGATGATAAATTTTTAATCTATACTCCTGATGTTGATCTAGTGTGTAGATCGAAAATTTGAGAGGTAATGTACCTAAAAATCTATCCTGTATAATTCCCGTTAAGAGTTTTGTTACTGACAGTAATTAGAGGAATCTGTGAAGTCATTAATTACTAGAAGAAAAATTTGATTCACTGTAGTTGCATAAGTGAGAGAATAGTGTAGGATTGTATGTTGCTTGTGATTCTGAGCCTTCTGATGAAAAGGATGTTTTCTGAATTGAGTTTAAAATGTTGCTTTAAGTTTTGATGCTGAAGAGAAAGTTTTTGTAGCAGGGAATTTCAGTGTAAGAGTAGGTGTTCAGAATGGGACTTCTGACAATGTTGTAAGTTTAATGATCCTAGGGCAAATATTATTGATGAAAGATACACTGAATTATCCGATAGTTTTTCAAACACAAGTATATCACGAATAATATGTGGGAGAATCGTACTTTGGGGCAGGAAAGCACAACAGATTTCATCATTTAGGATTAGCACACTTGAAACATTTAGTTGTTCACATTCATGTGATGCGTGGTGCAAATGTAGGGTCTGTGATCACATTACCTGTTAGTGTCACAAGTGAAGATCATCTTGTTTATGCAAAGTAGTTGCAAATAAGCAAGATGATGACATACAAATTAAGTGAAATGAAAAAACTGGTCATAAACAAAACATGATATGAAATATATATACACTCACGGACAATTAAATTTGCACACCAAGCAGGAAGCATTGGATTGAACTGAAATTTTATGGACATAATGATACAGATGAATGATAGCAAAAACAGAGCTGCAGGACAATTACAGAGGGAGATTTTCTTGCTTTAAGAAAATTTGCGCTTTTCAGCTGTATAAATCAGAATTATTTATGAATAAAAGTTTTGTCTGTAATTCTTAAATTTCATTTGATATTATTGTTGCACGAAACCCCAAGTTATTATATGACCATGAACACTGCAATTGGAAGCATTTAATGTACCACAATTAGCTTATTATAACTGGTAGAATATTTTTCATTGGTGAGTTAACCTTAAAACTTAAATGAAAACTTACTGGCCGCCCCGGTGGCGCAGTGGTCTAAGGCGCTGGCCTTTGATCATTCGTCCATAAGGGGTCCGGGTTCGAATCCCGGTCAGGCATGGATGTTGTGTTTGTCTTACGGCACTGGCTCTCTCCCTTCCCTGGAACTAGTGACACTAAATTAGGGACGGGCTACTGCTTATAACCCATTGAGTTGCTCACGGTGATCGTTAAACCTCCAACCAAAAAAAAAAAAAAAAAACTTACTGAAATGTATTCATCTATGTATGCACATTGGTTTTGATGCTTTGATGACAATGATTAAATAATTTAATTCTCATTTCCCCACCAGTGTTTTTCTGTTTTTGATTTGTTTGAAAATGTCAAACATATTATATGTATGTGACAGGGGTTTTTTCTATTTCTTTTCAGGTTTGTATCAACTAGTTGACATGTGTATCTGTGCTCATGACTGCTTCACTGCTGCATATGATATGGAAGGCATTTATCAAGTTTTACACAAATCTCATGCATTGATCCTAATATTGGCAAAGTTACAAAGGTTTTCTTTGATGGTAAGTGTGTTACCATTCTGTATCTATAAAAGCATGTATTTTGTTAACATTACTCTGTGTCTTTGTGGCTCATTCTGTAACTATTTATTTGTACAAATACTGTAAATTCACAAAAAAGCTGAGTTAGTATCAATACCTATGTTAATTCTAAATAAACCATTCCACCCATGTGAATAAACCAACATACTACTATATCATTTTCTAAAATTGTATTTTTGGTTGTATTTAGGAAGCATGTTTGACAGAGAGAACAAATTGGATGGTGAAATTAGTAGGTGAATGAATTCTTCATTGAAAGTCATGGCTGCTCTGAGAGGTTTTCACAAGAATGATGGGTTTCTCAAGAGAGTCCCACATGGCTGTGTATGAAAGTGTAATTGTTCCTACTCTGATGTATGGCAGTGAAACCTGGGTACTGCAGGAGAAACATAGGAGTAGTTTGTGTACTGGAGAAAAGTGTTACTTATGGGGGGTTTGTGGCAAGACACGTTCTGATTGTGTGAGGAATGAAGATGTGTTGCAGTTGTGTGATGTGAAGCAAAATGTTGCTAGCAAGGTGGAGACTAATATGTTTCAGTGGTTTAGCCATGTTGAAAGAATGAGTGATGAGATGCTTACTAAGAAAATCTTTTTAGCCCAAGTGGCAGGAAGGAAAGGCAGAGGAAGTCATGGGAGGATCAGATTTAGGAGTGTCTGCATGAGAAACAAATTATGAGTATGAAGTATAGAAGATCTTGTGTACAGCAATAAATGGATGTCAGTGAAGCCTAAAATGTATGTCAAGATTGCTGTAAATGGAGAAGTTTGATACAGCAATAGTAAGTAAAAACTATCTGGTAGTTTGTATTTCTTTTTGGGGCTAATCTTTGAATCTCAGAGAACAGCTTAGTGATATATGTAATGTTAGTGATCAAAAAAATATCTAGACTTTCCAAAAAAAAATAAAAATTAATAATGTAATAGCTGAAGTATACTAAACTCAAAAGGACATTGTGTTTTGGAATAATGGAAAGGGCAAAGAGAAGAGGCAACCCCACAACGAATGAATTGGTAGGCTAGTATGGAGTTGACCTACAAAATCTGAGCCACATGGCACTGGACAAAGATATATATGAAAAGTTGGTGAAGCATGGCACCAACAGTCTGGACTCATGGCTGTTTATAATGATGAAATATATAGTAAAACAAGAACGTCAGAGCATGTCACTTAACATTTACTATATTATGAAGGTTCATACAGAATATTTGCATTAGATTACTGGTTACAGGAAATCACTATTATAGCAATAAATGTCAAGGTAAATAACATTTGATAATACATGTTGTAGCACTGATATTATACCTTATAAGTTAACTCATTCTGCATTATGTGCAGCGTAGATTGCTTATAACAGTGCCTCTTTGAGTCAGAGAAGAACACTTTTTTACATAAATTATTCACTGTAAGTGATCAGGAACTTAGTCCTTTTTTTCCCCCCTTTCTTCAAAAGCCCCTGTTATGATTTTATCCATGTATTTATACACATTGATAAAATGTTAAGGTATACACAGTGATTAGGTTGCATGATGTGACATCCATTACTGAAATAAACATTTGCATGTGCAGCAATTTGACTCAAAGTTATCCATGTGTCTTTTTGCACCAGAGCCTCCACACATTTCACATCACTATCTGTCATTGATGTTGAAGGCCTGCTGCTGTGTTTTTGAGTGCCATTCTGGTGTGTTCCAAATAATGCTCATGACTTCTTGAAGTTGGCAATGGATCTTTCTTTTGTGTGTGTGTGTGTGTGTCTATTCCCAAAGAAACCTAATCACTGCAAGTACCGTCAAGTGAGACCACTTTTCCAAGTGGGTAACTAACTGAAAACCATTACATGCACCATCCAAATGAGGACTCCGCAAGCAAGGGCACCGGGGGTCTGTTGGAGGGGGGGGTCGAGCCTATGCTGCCACTCCACTTTCAGCTGCATCAGTATCTGCAGCTGAAAGTCAATTGCCCCTTTCCCAGCTGGTCTGCACGCTCATTTCCAGTGGTTCCGACATGGCTTCAGACCCAGTGGAAAGAAACCACCGTATTGCCTGCAGTCTCCAGCAAAGACTTGATTTGTCGGACGAGAGGAGTCTTACTCCTGAACTGGCCTAGCGCTTTCAATGCCACTTGACTGTCTGAGAAAATTCTTATAACGCCTGCATTGCCGCTGAGCAGACCCCCATTGCAACACTTCTCTGATCGCCAACAACTCTGCTTGGAAGACAGATGAGTTGGGTGATAATTTCAACTGCTTTGCGAAGGTTCATTGCCATCCGAGAGCTCGCAGAACCCTGCACCAATGCATTCACCTATTTTGGAGCCATCCCTAAACAGCTCCTTCCCCTTCCCTGTGGGGAGAGCCTTGTCCCATGTAGGACAGAGTTAATTGGCCAGGTGGCAAGCCCAGTCAATTTTCAACAATTCTACTTCGGACGACTGGAAATGGTGTGCGAGTAGATTGATATCACAACCAAAGCGGAGGGACTGCATTGCAGCATCCCTCGCTACCACTAAGTCCACCGGTTCACACCTAGCCTAGCACTTACAGCGCTGCTGTGGAGGTTGTGCGGAAACACTTCATTATGCCCAGCAGTGCTCTGCGCCGAATTTGATTTAGACCATTACGCATTCTAACTGTGTCCGACCACCAGGCGGCACACGCATATGTTAAGATGCGCTCTACCCCCGCTTATAGAGCACCTTTTTGACTGTCCCAGTCAGCCGCATCCTGTTTAGGATGGAGGTGCACTTTTCTTTCAGGTATCTCAGGTGTGGGAGTCCTGACAGCTTAGTATCTAGGACGACTCCTAGGTACCGCATCTCCCTCACTGCCTTAATGGTGTGCCCATTGAAATGACACTTAGGAGGAGTGACCAGCTCCCCATTTTTTGCTATTTCCAGGTGGGTAGTCATTTTCACTTAATTCTGTTCTCTAGCACATTATGTTCACTTTGTAAGAACAATGGCAGAAAAATTTAAGTGGACCTCACGACAAATACATTGTAGAGAAATGGAAAACACTAAACTGTTATTTCACTGTTTACTGTGTTTATTCTCGAATACTTCTCTTGCAATTGTTATCATTATTTTTGGTTAAGTTCTTTTCTCAAAATGTTTATCTTAGAAAATGTAACTTATCCGAAAACAAGTTAATGCCTAGTTAATGTTATATTTAGAGATTTGAAAATCACTGTAGAAAGTGTTTTCAAACAGAGGTTTCAAAGAATAGTTTCATAAAGTGCCTCATTTTTTTAGTGCTCTGTAGTATTGTGAAATTTCTTGGAGATCTCTGCTGCAAAAGTTGGACACATCATGTTCAAGGATTGTAATTTACTGATTCCCACCAATAACATGTCATTTTCACTTCCAGATTCAGCTTTTTACTGGGATTGGCAGGTACAGTGAGATGTCATATGTTTTTGATATTCTTGAAGAGCACAAACAGTTTGAACTGCTTTTTGGGAAAGGAATGGAAAAGGTAGTGTACACACTTATGTATTTTTTTTTTAATGAACTGTAATTTTTCTTTTTATAGTTGCAAGTGAAAAGTTTTACTTTTGTAAGGCTTCTAGAAGTTTCAATTTACTTCCGATATTGGAGGTTAATTATTTAACGTGCATTAATGCATTTGCATTTTTGAACTTCACTTTTAGTTGGTAAAGTTCGATGAACACTTACCGCACGTGGGGCTTGGCTTTCAATCCATATTTCCGTTACGTGGATGCGGCACGGGATTTTTCATTTGGCCACGGGTCTGCTTCTTCTTTTTTTTTTTTTCTCCGTTGGAATTTATTTTGTCTCATCACCAAATGAGTTTTTCCTTTGCTGCATCCTCATTTACTTCAATATTTATTCATACCCGAGTACTTTCGGTACTACTACTATACCGTCTTCGAGGGGACATTTTGCTCCAACTAGCACGGACCGTGTCAGCTGGGCATTTCGGTGGTTCTCGCGGGCTGCTTCTGTCATCTGCTATCGCTTCTTCTTGGGCGTTGTGGCGCCATCTCTTGTTGGTCAGTGATCTCCTTTTTCGAACTTTTTCTTTTTTTGCTCAATTTTAATTAAATTTCTCCAGCATTGCTTTTTTTTGCTCAATTTTAATTAAATGGAGAAATTTAATTAAAATTGAGCAAAAAAAAGAAAAAGTTCGAAAAAGGAGATCACTGACCAACAAGAGATGGCGCCACAACGCCCATAAGAAGAAGCGATAGCAGATGACAGAAGCAGCCCGCGAGAACCACCGAAATGCCCAGCTGACACGGTCCGTGCTAGTTGAGCAAAATGTCCCCTCGAAGACGGTATAGTAGTAGTACCGAAAGTACTCGGTATGAATAAATATTGAAGTAAATGAGGATGCAGCAAAGGAAAAACTCATTTGGTGATGAGACAAAATAAATTCCAACGGAGAAAAAAAAAAAAAAGAAGAAGCAGACCATAAATGAAAAAATCCGTGCCGCATCCACGTAACGGAAATATGGATTGAAAGCCAAGCCCCACGTGCGGTAAGTGTTCATCGAACTTTACCAACTAAAAGTGAAGTTCAAAAATGCAAAAGCTTCTAGAAGTGTTTATATTTCTACAGCTTGAGTATGATTATGTGGCTTTGCTTCTATTCCTTTCTAAGAAAAGCTATTATAGTATGAAATAAATACTTTAGACAATTATGTCTTGGACACAACTTTTATTGTTAGGAACCAGTCATTTGGATTTTACTGTGCAACACCAAGCACAAGTCAGTTTGGGAAAGAGGTACAAAATGCTGTCTTTTGCTGTGCTTCTGACTTGAGTTGTGGAACAACACAAATCTAAGCACTCAGCTACATGCTTCTACACAAGTTCTGTTCAGAAACAAAAAGGATGAACAGATTGGCCAGAGTTTGATTAGTAAACACGTCTCATCTCACATGTTTACTTTTTGGTAAGACCCTCTCCTCTCAAAATAAAAAAGAAAGAAATGTCTATGAAAAAGTGGGGTATCCAGTGTTTGGCAGAAACATTTTCCAGGCATCTGGCTGAAGGCCTGAATCATGGTTGATGAAATCCCATTTGTTAAAACAATACTCATGTAATCATTGGCACAAATATGCGATATTTTCATTGTTTCCATGTAGCCACTCTTTCAGAAAACTTGAAAATTACATTCCCCCTGGAGCAGGAATCGAACCCACATCTCAAGATTTCTGTTTGAGCATGCTATTCATTACATCACCCAGGACAAGAAAGTTCCAAGCAACTGAAGCTAAGCAGATGTAGCTTAGAAATCTGAGAACTGTTCAGATTTGCACTAGTTGAAGCAATTGTGTGCTTCCTTGTAGTGTCGCCACAACCTTTCCTCACATCCAGGATCGGATGTAGGTCACAAGTTCCAGTGTTTCAGAGAACATCTGCTTAGCTTCAGCTGCTTGGAACTTCCTTTTCCTGGGTGGTGTAACGGATAGCACGTTTGAATGGAAATTGGGAGATGTCTGTTCGATTCCTGGTCTAGGGCAATGTAATTTAAAAGTTTTCTGAAGGAGTAGCTATGTGGATACAGTGAAACTAAGGCGTATTTGTGCCAGCAATTACATTTGTATTGCCTTCCGTGTATTTGTGAAGAATTATTTCTTCAGGGAAATTCGTTTCCCACTTATGTATAACAATACTTATGTTGACAGAAGAGCGCAATATTCTTCACTATTGTGTATACATTTGTGGAAGGTAATAGAGGGCATTGCCAATGTCAACTACTCATTCAGTTTCTTACCTCATTTGCATATTGCACACTGCTTGACACTCTTATCTGACAGCAAATTATGATAAATTTATAATTACAGTGGGACAGCACATTATTTGAAGTACCATTCACCAAATGAAAAAATAGCACACGAATGATTCAGTTCAGGACATTGTCAACCATTGAATCAAATTAATTTATCTACTTATGCCTTCATTGGTGTAAATAGCATTTAAAAATTCTCATGTTGCAACAATCTTTCAGGTAAAGATCATGGTTCCTGCTACCAAATTCTGTTAAAAGAAGAAAAAAAGTAGTTCAGAATGTGTTCTGTTCAAAATAAAAAAAATAGTCTAGCTCACGATTCATATTTATCAATCAGTTGATCAGAATCATGTGGATAAAAATTGTAATTGTTTTACCTCATTACAATGTAATTACATCTATCTCTTCTTATAATTATGTCTAAAACAAAATTAAAAGGGCATATTGCCAAACTCCATTCAGAATTTTTGATTGAACTATTTAATTAGTCCTCCATTAAATTGTTTAATTTAATGGATTCAAACAGTCTAGTACACAGTACTGAGTATTTTTAATAACTAAAAAGGAAATGTGATTATATAATAAATTTCTGTATGATCTTAAGAAAATCATTAATGGTTGATGAAAATTTATAAGGAGATTATTGAACCTTTAAAACTTTTTCCATGTTCAGACTTTGGAATCTGTATATCTCAGAGTATTTTAGGCTGGCATTTTGAAAGAGAACATATGATTAAAATACTAATTTCTTGAAGAAACTAAATATTAAAAATGAAATTAAGACTTGATTGCATACTACTTACATTTGACTGCTAAATAGCACAGCAATAGAGCTAAGGAGCCGAAACTGTCTTTTGGAACCACAACGACAAAGGAAAATTCTTGAAGAACTGTTATTGCTTACCCCAAAACACCACAATGGAAGGAAAACTGTGCAACACCAGTTGTTATAATAAAATGCTGGATTAAAAAAGTAATTGAACAAAAACTGCTTATATAAAAATAATTTATTCAACTACATTTTAATCCACCATTTTATTACAACTACTTGTATTCCACAGTTTTTCCTCCATTTTCCCTTCTAGTGGCTTATGTTTCTTGCAAATATTTCTTTTGTCATCGTGGTTCTGACAGATGGTTTTAGCACAGTACTTGGCTCGACTGCTGTTGTGCTATTTAGTTGTGAAATGTAAGTATGCAATCAAGTTTTAATTTAATATTTCTTCAAGAAATTGGTATGTTAACCATCTATTCTCTTTTTAAATGGCACTGTGATATGTTGATTCCAAAGTCCAAAACACACAAAAAGTTTTAAAGGTTCGATAATCTCTTAAGAGATTTTCGACAGACTGTTAGTCTTTTACATTCACATGTTGACAGCTCAAACTTTAGAGAAAGTCATTGGACACTTTTTCGTCATTTGTTTGTAGAAGGCGTTTTTTATTTTTTTATTTTTATTTTTTTATTTACTTTACTCCGGACGACTAACATTCCTTCTTACTGCAGGACTGATATATTTAGGAACCTCTTGTATATATGTATTTCTTGTGTTCCATAATATCATTGTCAGTATCTCATTATGATGTCAAATGCATATACTGCTATCTAAAACTTCAGGTAGAGACAGATTTTGATGGTCAAAATTGGAAAAATCAGTTTTACAACTGTAAGTGGTATCAGCAGTAATAGCAACAGTAAAATGAAGTGGTGACATCAAAAATCATGTACACATATTAAAGCTGTTCTCTGAGGTTCAGAGGTTAGCTCCTCAAAGAAAGTCCATCTGCCAGATTAATGTTTAGCTGATGAAACCAGGTTTTACTTACTGTTAGCAATGGCACACACTACCTTAGCAAGGGCCTCTATGAATCTGTGAAGCTGCCGCAAAATTAAACTTCAGTCTAAATATTGTTGAGGTGCCAGCTAGTTCTGTGTGACATTGGCCAAAAGCCACCAACTCAATGGATTTTGTTCCATAACTGTTAGGTGGAATGACCAACTGGAACTGTCAACTGTAGGCTGATCCCCCACACTGATGTACTTTTATGATTTTCAAAAAACATGAGTAATATATAATAGAGATTGAAACAGAACAAAATGTTACATACTCACCCATCTGCACTGCATAAACATACTACAGGGCAAAGTCCTCAATAGGATATACATGTATGTCCACTCTGCTCCGCAAATCAGGTTTGGCACTAGTGTGTCATGCTCAGCACCAAGTGGTATAGGAGCTCTTGGGCTAAATTGTCCCACTCCTGCTGGCGAGCAGAGAAGAGTGCTGGAATGGTTTATAGTGGGGGATTATTTTGCACAACACACATCTTTCCAGAACACCCCATCCATGTTCCGTTGAATTGAAGCCACTCCATCTGACCAATATCCTCACTAGCCAATATTTCATCCACAGGTGCTGTATGGTGTGGAGGGATGTTATCATCCATAAAAATTAAATCTGCACCCACAGCACCATGGAATAGATGAACACAGTGATGAAGAATCCCATCATTGCAGTACCAGTTCCTAGTGATTGTCTCTTGATTCATCACCTGCAGTTTGGTACATCCATTGACCACAATACAGGCTCACACGGTGACGCCACAACCATAATATCTATCCCATTGAATGGTGTTTCTGGCATTATACACAGTTCCACATTCGCTCCCAATCAATTGCCACTTGTTGGAATCTACCAAAAGACTATCACCTGTAGACATTACCTTGGCCTATTGATCTTAAAACCAGCCAACATGAGATGTACACCTCTGATGGCAAGCTGTACAATGCAGCCTGGATGATGGTAGACAGTGTACAGATTCTCAGGCATATAGCCAGCTGCATGTAGACATCTTTTCATGGTTTGGCTAAAACAATCATACCTGTGCTTGCTTGAGGATGATTTGCCAACTGGCCTGTAGTACTTTTTGACTCTTGTTTTGCCATCCTGGCCAGGTAGCAATCATTCCTCTAGCTTGTAAAGCAGTAGTGACCTCCAGCAGAACTTGTTGCTGCCAGTTTGTGTCTCCTGAATGCTTACCAAATCCATCACACTAAGCTGTGTGTTACTCCAAACTGTCTGATAACATCAGTTGGCCTTCTTTGAGCGTGCCAATAATTTGCCTTGGGTAAAATCATCCATATGATGGCTTTGAGGCATCCTTTTGTTACCTCAGTCTCTTGTTTATATTGCTGTATCACTGAACCACATGAAAAACAGAATAATCCCATACCAAACATGACTCAGCCTCCTGCCTATATGTATATACATCCTTGGCAACTGTCATGTGCTCCCAGCAAATTTGCATAGGGACTGCGGATCATGGAAAGTCTTCATACATCACATCGCAATTGTGCACATCATTTGCAAGTTCTTTTAGCCCCATGACACTATGCAATTGTTAAATTTCATTCTGTGGAATTCTAGTCAGTATCGTTAATTTAGTAATAGAACATCTTTGAATTGCCTGTATTTGCTGTTCTTCACGTAACATTAATCACAATTGAAAACTTTAAAATTGCGTCGTCCTGGAGCGAGAAACGATCCCGCATCTCCCAATTTCCATTCTAAGTATCTGGGTGTTAAGTATCGGAACATTCTCTTAGTTTCTCCAGTGAAAGCAAATTCTGCTTCCTTGTAGCGGTAAGTAAATTATCAGTCTGCCAGGTAAATTCTGTGGAAGAAACAGTCTTCTCACAATAAGTGGAGATATGACAGAATTGTTAATACAGCAATTAGACATCTCTAAATTGCCTGTATTTACTGTTCATGTAACATTAATCACATCAAAAAACTTGAAAATTGCATCATCCTGGAGCGGGACAGACTGGTGATGCTACGAGGAAGCAGAATTTGCTTCAGCTGACGAAACTCAGAGAATGTTCCGATACTTAGGTCTTTGTCATCCTGGGTGGTGTAATGGATAGCATGCTCAGATGGAAATTGGGAAATGCAGTTTCAATTCCAGCTCCAAGACGATGTAATTTTCAAGTTTTCTGATGTAATTAATGTTGCATGAAGAACAGTAAATACAGGCAACTCAGAGATGTTTGATTGCTTCCAAATCTTAGGGACAAACATGAAATTTAACAGAATCTTTAATACAGCAATGTATTTGTAAATATTTATGGTTACTAAACTATAAAAAAGATGTGTGTAGTTGTTTTATCTCATTTTTATATCACATGTTGCAAAAAATCACTACTGATACAAAATATTCCTTCATATAATATCATGTAACATATCTGTGTTATCACTTGTCCTACAAATAAGATTGTGTTGTTTTCATATCTTGTGAAGTGTTTCTTCTGTATAAGCATTTAATGCCATTTTTGATTTTAAAACTTGTGTTTGTGTTAAAAAAAAAAAAAAAAAGAATTTTCTGTGTGTTGTTATTTTGTAAGCACATTGTGTTTCCCCTGTTTTTGTACAGGTTCCAAATTTAAAACTAGCACTGCTGGATTATCTAAAACATCATCCATCTACAAAAGCAGAAGTTTTTCATATGTTGGCATACAATTTTCAGATGCATAGAGAAATTGCAGAAATGTTGGAAACATCTTCAAAAAATATTCTTTCTCAACTCTCTGAAAGAAATTCAGGTAATCTGACTCTTGACCGTAAGTGTTAAACTAAATTAAAAGCACAAAAATCTCACGTTTTAAAAGTATTCCTAACAATAGTCTTCATTTTTTAGATATTCCTTTATCAGCATTCGCAGAAAAGATGTAACTTAGATACAATATTTAAACCTATCAATGTTTTATAAAAAAGGTTAAGTGACTTCATTCTAGGATTAGCAGATTTCGTGTTAAGGAATATGGATACAAAGGTTGTGTGTGTGTTTATGGAGGATGTTGTTGTTGTATCTAATGTCTCTCTACCCAAAGGAATTTGTTTTGTCGAAGCAGTCACATTTTCAATGTGATTGTACTAACCTGGGAAACTTGCAGCTTGCCTGAATATCAAAATATTTGATGAATATCCAATATTCATACCATTTCATTTCTGTTGCGTCACGTTACTATCAATGTAAAATTAGGCCTCGGCAGGTGGTAATCTCGTGAAAATGTGTACACAAATGATCGTTATAAACATTTTAACGAGTATTATGAAATGCCTCTTACCTTGCTTTGATGCCTCCAACCTTGATGCATATCCTTGATTACCACTTGCCGAGGCCTAATTTTAGATCGATAGTAACATGATGATGTGACAGAAATGAAATGGTATGAATATTAGATATTCATTGCATATTTAGCTAGTTCATAACCATGTATTAGCTTACAAGTTACTTAGTTGACTTGGTCAATATTTTATGTTTACTGCTTTCTGCTTAGTGAAATGGCTACATAGAAAGCAGTGACATATTATCATATATCCTTTTCTGTGTAGTATCACTGGTCAAACTGAGGAACTGTTCCCTAGATCATGATATGTGAAGTGTGTGTGTGTGTGTAATCTAGATGAATGAATACTGAAACAATGCTTTGGAAGAGACATACTTCTGTTTGGAACTACTGCAAGAATAATCACTGACTTCATAAGATAGAAAACGCATACAGCAAGACATCGTGAAAAACATTAGAAGAATTCTTGAAATTGTCATATTATGCGTAAGTTACGTTAAAAACTATAAGCGGACGTTTCGGTAGCGACTTCTACCTTCATCAGCCATGGAATGAGACACGTGGTCAAAAAGTCAGTTGTTGCCAGATTTCAAAATCGCTTTCCAAATAATAGGGATGTTAAAAGGTGCATCAGTATTGCAGGTGTTAGGGGTAAGGTAGATTTCAATGCTTTCGCGGTACCTGAGGGCTTGCCGATTGCTGAACGGGGCAATCCGCTTAACATTTTGCCAATCGCTGATGGTTAAAATTGAAAGGGAGGTGGAAGGGCTGCCTTTCTTAACATCAGCGATATGTTCCATCACTTGCTGGTTTATGCTGCGGTAAGTACCACCAATGTAGTGGATAATGCCTGTGGAAGTGTTGATAGGGATAGAGTAGACACCTTGTAATCTAGGGGTTTATTGGGATCTCTGTCTTTAAGGATGAGGTTGAGGAGATGCAATCCTGTAGCCAAAAGACTTGAAAATAGAGCAAACTTTATGAGTGAAGAACAGGCTAAAGGGCACAGTGCCAACAAACTGATGAGTGGTGGAAGGTTCAGGCAGTAAACTAGATCTATTCTGTAATTCAAAACTCTTAATTAGTCTATCTACTAAGAGGGGTGGAAAGGCATGCAATTTGCCAATGTTGATGATGTTCTGATATTCTTTTTGAAGAGCAGAATTGCTGTTGCAAATAAGGTTGGCTCAGTGAATGTATGAGTTTAGAGCAGACAATTTGTATTTTTCAAAGGTTGCAAGAATGGTAAGGCATGATATTATGGGTGGCAGAAGGTTTCCTATAAACAGAGAAGCCAAGTGAGAAGTCTGGGTTGATGTTGATGCTAACATCCAGAAAACTAATATTGTTCTGTGGAATTAACTTTTTTACGGGTCTTATAGAGGTTATTATTCAAACAGTTGGTAAAAAAGTTAATTCCACAGTACAATATGAATAGAGGTCATAATATTTGCACTTTTAAGGCATTAAACACCAGCAAAGTGCACATATTTACGTGCAATTCATTAATGATATATTATTAAAATAACCCATCACTTACCCGAAAGATCATGGTCACTTTTTTCCTTTAACACTTCAAGCACGTTAATTATCATCGTGTAATGTTGTTGGCCTTCAAAGATTGAAAGACTCCTTGCCTATGGGATTCAATCTTCCGGGCATGAAATATCTTATTTTCCTTTTTTTTTTTCTTTTTTTATTGACTGGACAAAAAACGCAGGTTTCCCTCTGCCATATGAGACGTAACCATAGCTCGTCATCTCCATAAAAACCTCACAAAAATACACACCATACCACTCATTCATACGTACAGTTAACAACACTATGTACATAATTACACTATTTACATTCCCAGGCTTTGTCAACTGTGACTAAAAAAGTGCTCCACCCGTTTCAAACTCCGTGCTAACCCTACTGCAAGTGCCAACCTCATTCAGCCCGTCATACACAATCCTCTAGCACTTTCAACAGGCTACTGTCATCATCAGGAGGCAGATGTGTCTCATCTGCCCACCACAGCTCAAGTGAGCAGAGCTATTGAGGTTCGGGCTTCAGTCGCAATCTCTGCATCTTTGTGTCTCTGGCGCCATCTATTGTCATTGCTGCTCTCTTTTCCTTTTTCCCCTCTTAGCTGTTGTTCAATTTTTATTAAGGCCTTCCATTGTTCATTTATGTTGCTAGGCTCATTAATATTGCATAATCTTGATCTGTTTTTTTTCAATTAATACTGATTCTGCAATTCTCAACTGCCTTTCGTTTTTACAGCTCTTAATAATTTTAATATCTTCAAACCTTGGACATTGATGATTTTCCAGACAGTATTGGGTTAATGCAGTCTTAGCTTCTTTTTATTCCAATTACTTATATGCTGGTTCAATCTATACTTTAATTTGTTCTTGGTGCTGCCTATTATGGCAAAGGTGGTTGCTGGTTTATAGGAATTTCATATACTCCTGCTCTATCCAATTGGCTGATTTTTTCATTTTTTATTACTAAATTTTTTATAGTATGTACCTGATTTCCTACTTGTATGTCATATTTGCCACAAACTTTATTAATTTCAGCTGAAACACGTCCAACATATGGGATTGCCCCTACATATTTTAATAGTTTTTTATCAATCTTGGGCATGCATATTGCATGAGTTACTTCATAAATCCATTTCTGTAATACCTGTTTGGGGTAACCAAACTCATGTGCAATTTTTTCAATATATTCAATTTCTTCTTTTTTATATTGTTCCATTGATGAGTGTGTTAAACTTCCTTTAATTAGTGTTTTAACACTATTTCTTTTATGTGTTAATGGGTGCGATGACTGAAAAGGTATTAATACAGGAATATATGACGATTTTCTATGCACTCTGTATTGCATATTATCATTTGTTTTGATTATCATAATATCCAAAAATGCCAATGTATTGTTATGTTCCTGTTCTACTGTCAATTCAATAGATGGCTAAATATCATTATACTTTTTTGTCAAGTCTTCAAGTTCATCATTTCTTAGTCTGGACAACAGAAAAATGTCATCAACATGCCTGCAGTATATCAGTGGTGGATCTTCTAGTGTACTTATTATTTTTGCCTCTATGTCACTCATTATAATTTCAGCAAATAAAGTTGACAATGGTGACCCCATAGGTCCACCATAATTTTGTTTGTACACCTTGTTATTAAACATAAAAATGTTATTTTCATATATGTACAATAAAATTTCTCTTAATTCCTCAATTTGTATTGCATTCATTGTCTGTAACATATATAATTATGTCAATTGCCTGAGGTACTGGTGGGCTGGGAAACAGAGCACGAACATCCATACTAGCCATATGATATTCACTTAAATCTTGTTTAATTACTTTAATTTTCTCAATGAATTCATATGATATCCTCACAGTGAACCCTGTCTTCATGAACAATGGTGCCAAATATTTGTAGATATTTTTTTCCAGCTTTATTAATGGGGAATTCCTTTTTGATACTATCACTCTCATAAGTGTATCAGGCTTATGAGTTTTTATTTTTGCAGACATTTTTGGTATTCCAGTACCCATTGGTGGGTACGCTTCCTTTATTTATTCAGGCAAGGTGCTGTGATTTCTTAATCTAGCCAAGTACCTTACTTGAGATTCGGTTGGATCTCTTGTCAAAACACTGCAATTCAGATCTTCTATTGCTCTATTCATTTTTTGATTATATTCAGTTGTGTTTAAAATCACAATTTGCCCTGCTTTATCAGCTTCACAAAATTTAATTGTTGGGTCATCTCTTAATTTTATTGTTTGTTCTTTCTCATACTGAATTTTATCTAAAGGATATTTTTTACTACTTTTTTCATTAAATTCTTTCAAAACAGTTCTATACAATTTACTTCTAAATTTTTCACGATCTTCTGCAGGTACACTATGTGTCATTTCTTCAAGGTTAGGTATTAATTCTTGTCTTCGGCAAGCTACGTGGAAACCCAAATTTCTTACCCCTCTGCAAAACAGCTCTTTGCGTGAAGCTCAAGGTCAAGTTGGATTTATTCTGATATTCTTCATACATATTCTCCCATTGTTCATGTACTTTTTGGCAGTCTATCATCGCATGCAACTTTTTTTTTTTTTTTCAATGACTGTTTTTGAGCATTTTTTTTCGTGTTCCGCGATGTCAAATATTTCCCTGAAGGTTACATCTAAGATCTCATCTTTCCAAGTACCGTCAAAATTTCTATACTCTTTATTATATATCATACCCAATAAATGCAAGTATGTCTTATTAAAGGAAATTGATTTTTAATTTGAATAAGACATGCTTGCATTTTTTGGGTATGATATATAATAAAGAGTATAGAAATTTTGACGGTACTTGGAAAGATGAGATCTTAGATGTAACCTTCAGGGAAATATTTGACATCATGGAACACGAAAAGAAATGCTCAAAACATTCATTGAAAAAAGTTGCATGCGATGATAGACTGCCAAAAACTACATGAACAACGGGAGAATATGTATGAAGTATATCAGAATAAATCCAACTTGACCTTGAGCTTCACGCAAAGAGCTGTTTTGCAGAGGGGTAAGAAATTTGCGTTTCCACGTAGCTTGCCGAAGACTGAAGAATTAATACCTAACCTTGAAGAAATGACACATAGTGTACCTGCAGAAGATCGTGAAAAATTTAGAAATAAATTGTATAGAATTGTTTTGAAAGAATTTAATGAAAACAGTAATAAAAAATAACATTTAGATAAAATTCAGTATGAGAAAGAACAAATAATAAAATTAAGAGATGACCCAACAATTAAATTATGTGAAGCTGATAAAGCAGGGCAAATTGTGATTTTAAGCACAACTGAATATAGTCAAAAAATGAATAGAGCAATAGAAGATCTGAATAGCAGCATTTTGACAAGAGACCCAACCGAATCTCAAGTAAGGTACTTGGCTAGATTAAGAAATCACAGCACCTTGCCTGAAGAAATAAAGAAAGCGTACTCACCAATGGGTACTGGAATACCAAAAATGTTTGCAAAAATAAAAACTCATAAGCCTGATACACCTATGAGAGTGATAGTGTCAAAAAGGAATTCCCCATTAATAAAGCTGGAAAAAAATATCTACAAATATTTGGCACCATTGTTCATGAAGACAGGGTTCACTGTGAGGAATACATATGAATTCATTGAGAAAATTAAAGTAATTAAACAAGATTTAAGTGAATATCATATGGCTAGTATGGATGTTCGTGCTCTGTTCCCTAGCCCACCAGTACCTCAGACAATTGACATAAGTATTGAAAAATTATATGTGTTACAGACAATGAATGCAATACAAATTGAGGAATTAAGAGAAATTTTATTGTACATATATGAAAATAACATTTTTATGTTTAATAACAAGGTGTACAAACAAAATTATGGTGGACCTATGGGGGTCACCATTGTCAACTTTATTTGCTGAAATTATAATGAGTGACACAGAGGCAAAAATAACAAGTACACTAGAAGATCCACCACTGATATACTGCAGGTATGTTGATGACATTTTTCTGTTGTCCAGACTAAGAAATGATGAACTTTTGAAGACTTGACAAAAAAGTATAATGATATTTAGCCATCTATTGAATTGACAGTAGAACAGGAACATAAAATAATACATTGGCATTTTTGGATATTATGATAATCAAAACAAATGATAATATGCAATACAGAGTGCATAGAAAATCGTCATATATTCCTGTATTAATACCTTTTCAGTCATCGCACCCATTAACACATAAAAGAAATAGTGTTAAAACACTAATTAAAGGAAGTTTAACACACTCATCAATGGAACAATATAAAAAAGAAGAAATTCAATATATTGAAAAAAATTGCACATGAGTTTGGTTACCCTAAACAGGTATTACAGAAATGGATTTATGAAGTAACTCATGCAATATGCCCAAGATTGATAATAAAACTATTGAAATATGTAGGGGCAATCCCATATGTTGAACGTGTTTCAGCTGAAATTAATAAAGTTTGTGGCAAATATGACATACAAGTAGGAAATCAGGTACATACTATAAAAAATTTAGTAATAAAAAATGAAAAAATCAGCCAATTGGATAGAGCAGGAGTATATGAAATTCCTATAAACCAGCAACCACCTTTGTCATATATAGGCAGCACCAAGAACAAATTAAAGTATAGATTGAACCAGCATATAAGTAATTGGAATAAAAAAGAAGCTAAGACTGCATTAACCCAATACTGTCTGGAAAATCACCAATGTCCAAGGTTTGAAGATATTAAAATTATTAAGAGCTGTAAAAACGAAAGGCAGTTGAGAATTGCAGAATCAGTATTAATTGAAAAAAAAACAGATCAAGATTATGCAACATTAATGAGATTAGCAACATAAATGAACAATGGAAGGCCTTAATAAAAATTGAACAACAGCTAAGAGGGGAAAAAGGAAAAGAGAGCAGCAATGACAATAGATGGCGCCAGAGACACAAAGATGCAGATATTGCGATTGAAGCCCGAACCTCAATAGCTCTGCTCACTTAAGCTGTGGTGGGCAGATGAGACACATCTGCCTCCTGATGATGACAGTAGCCTGTTGAAAGTGCTAGAGGATTGTGTATGACGGGCTGAATGAGGTTGGCACTTGCAGTAGGGTTAGCACGGAGTTTGAAACGGGTGGAGCACTTTTTTAGTCACAGTTGACAAAGCCTGGGAATGTAAATAGTGTAATTATGTACATAGTGTTGTTAACTGTACGTATGAATGAGTGGTATGGTGTGTATTTTTGTGAGGTTTTTATGGAGATGACGAGCTATGGTTACGTCTCATATGGCAGAGGGAAACCTGCGTTTTTTGTCCAGTCAATAAAAAAAAAAAAAAAAAAAAAAGGAAAATAAGATATTTCATGCCCGGAAGATTGAATCCCATAGGCAAGGAGTCTTTCAATCTTTGAAGGCCAACAACATTACACGATGATAATTGACGTGCTTGAATTGTTAAAGGAAAAAAGTGATCATTATCTTTCGGGTAAGTGATTGGTTATTTTAATAATATATCATGAATAGAGGAGCCATAAATTCATTTACAACTAATATTGTTGTCGACCTGTTCTTGAGAAAAAAATTTATATGTGGGAATTTTGAATTTTAATGTGACAAAAACTGTCAAATTATTCTGTTCATCCCCCTTTTTTTTTTTTTTTTTTTTTTTTTTTTGAGCTTTACACATTCGTTAGTTCTTACTGCTTTTATGTTGTTGTTTGGTTCAAATAAAGAAGTTCATCTGCCTTGAGTCTTGGTTCTTAATTTCCCATACACGTCACTAATTCGATGGATGACTTACATTTTTTCGGAAGGATGTACTTTTCTCACTTATATTACCAATTCTATGAAAGTCTACAGAGGTTAATAGGGAAAATATTTTATCTTATTCATACTGTGGATAATACACAAATTTAAGAATTAAAAACTTCTGTTGTCTAGTTCAACTGAAAACTTAGTCTGTGTCCTCAAAAAGTTCTTCATAAGGTTCAGGTTCAGCTGTCATTAAAAGTCTTGAGGTTAAAAGAAGTTTTAGAATTTTAGTTATTTATATTTATACACACACTAAGAGGAGACACGAATAACTTATAAAAACCATATTTACCTACTGTAGTTGCAATTTCCAGTCATATGAGCTCCCATGTCATTTCTGAGTCGACGTTTCTTACACTTCCATAAGGTAGAGTTCCAGTAGTTGTTAAATTTCAGTCTTAATATCCATCGTAAACTGTTTAGTATATAGAAATGTTGTTTCATCAGATGACACAAAGACTCGCGCATTTCTACCTTCCAATAAGAACCCCTGTACTTATCTCTCTCCATCTTAGGCCTACACATTGTCACTAGCCAACTGTACGTGTTTCACTCTTGTGTCTACCACGGCATCCTCAGCAGAAATGGTGTCTACTTGCTTCGGTCAAAATCAACCTTGACAGATGTATTCAAATGTAAGTCATCCATCGAATTAGTGATGTGTATGGGAAATTAAGAACACTAAGAAGCAAGACTCGAGGCAGATAAACTTCTTTATTTGAACCAAACAACAGCATAAAAGCAGTAAGAACTAACAAATGTGTAAGGCTCCTCTAACGAAGGCTTAAAAAAAACGTGATGAACAGAATAATTGGACAGTTTTTATCACAACATTAAAACCAATATGCCACGTAATGGAAACACCTGATGAAAGAAATGAATAGGTACCTCTCATAGAGGTGTATATGCAGAGGGAATTTTGAAGTTATGGTGGACATGAGTTAAAACAGAGAGTTTTTCTCGTGTGGCCAAATAATGAAGATGTCGTCCACATACCGTAACCAAATGGTGGGTTTTAAGAGGGATGGGGCAACAATTAATGTTTCAATATTCTGCAAATAAATTTCAGAAAGTAAGGGGGAAAGAAGAGAGCACATAGGTACACCTTGTTTTTGTTGGTAGTAGATACCATTGTATACAAAACAAGAATACTTTTCCAAAGAATCAAAACAGTCATCAAGATCTTTGATGAGTTCTCCAGGAAGTTATTGGTGCTCCATTATTTTTTTGACCATGAGCATGTAGGCATCAAAGAAAGGAACTGAAGGAAATAATGAATCCACGTCAAAGGTGTTCAGGAAATCTTGAAGATTGATGGAAGAAGGGAATTTCTAGATAAAGTCCTTGGTCGATACAACATAATAAGGATGATTTCTTGTGAGAACATCGCAACATTTGACCAATTGCCTTTCAAGATTGACTGCAGGAGAAAAGCTGTTTTCAATTAATGGCCTAATAGGATGTCCAATTTTATGTAGCTTGATCTGTAAAAACAACCTGGGAGTACGGAAATAAGTTGGGGGGGGGTGTCTCCTAAGATTTCAGAGAAGAGTTTTTAGAAAGCTTAGTAACAGCTTTACATGGGTGGTGAAAGATAGAAATTGGTAGCTGGTGTAACACTTGAATTCCAATGTCGCGATGGAGGCACGGAGATCTTGGATAACTGCGGAGAGGAGGCTGGTGGTGGTACAGTCCAGAACTTTCTTGCATCTTCCATGAAAAGTGGGTTTATGCACCTGAAAAGCTTTGGGAATAACCCTGAACCCCTTGCACTTAATGAGAAAGCGAAGTTGGCATAACAAAGAAACAACTTTGATGCGGTCTTTACGGAAAATGATCCATTCTTCATTCCAGTCGAAAATCTGCCTAGAAGTTGCGTTAACAATAGGAATCATAGTGAGAAGAATTGGCAGGGACATGTAACACACTAAACATTAGAAGAATTCTTGAAATCGTCATATCATGCATAAGTTACATTGAAAATTATAAGCGGGACGTTTCGGTAGCGACTTCTGCCTTCATCAGCCATGGAATGAGTCAAGTGGTAAAAGCGTCAGTTGTTGCCAGATTTCAAATCGCTTTCCAAATAATAGGAATGTTAAAAGGTGCGTCAGTATTGCAGATGTTAGGGGTAAGGTAGGTTCAATGCTTTTTCGGTACCTGAGAGCTTGCCGATTACTGAACCAGGCGATCCGCAGACATATCGCTGATGGTTAAAATTGAAAGGGAGGTGGAAGGGCTGCCTTTTTTAACATCAGCGATATGCTCCATCAATTGCCGGTTTATGCTGCGGTAAGTACTACTAATATAGTGGATAATGCCTTTGGAAGTGTTGATAGGGATAGAGTAGACACCTTGTAACTCTAGGGTTTTATTGAGATCTCTGTCATTAAGGATGAGGTTGAGAAGATGTGGAGGTGGTTTGACTGCAATCCTGTAGCCAAAAGACTTGAAAATATAGCAACATTTATGAGTAAGGACAGGCTAAAGAGCAAAGTGCCAACAAATTGACCTCGCACGGGGATAACTGGTTTTCCAGTTATTTGGGGAGCGGCGCCCCCACGGCCCGAGCTGACCTTGTGACTGGTCACCATCTGATGTCACGCCACCGCTTGTTTTTTATTTTGGTGTTTGCAGGGACAGCTGTTCATCCAGCTGTTGGGGAGTCGCGGCCCCACGTTCCCGAGCTGGTCTTGTGTCTCGCTTTTTCGTTTTTATTTATTTTCTCCACTGGCTAGTTGCCCGTGTTGTATACTTTACCTAATCGCTACCACGTTATGCACTAACACCCCGGTCTTGTGGTTTTGTTACCCTCCACCACTAACTGATTTATATTAACCGCTCAGTTCGTAGGTTGCTGAGATTCCGTTTAGGTTCCCTGACAGGATTTGTCTTCTTTGGATTTCTTTTTTCCTTTTCGCTGGTTTGGGCGCTAGACCTACCTGCATGTTTGCCGCGTGCGGAGACCCGTGAGGCGGAAATGGGATGTCTGGCGGCTGAGGTCGCAGGAGACCGGATAAGTGCCTCCTGTGTACCAACACCCTCTTCGACCCCGGCTTCGCTGTAAACGGGAGGCTAGAGACTAACCCACCTCTAGTCAGAAGTCTTGTACCAAGTTGTGTACACGGCTTTAGCGGCTTTTTTGTCGTATAGCACGGCAGGGTGAGCCCGGGGGCTGTGGGATCATGCCAAAGGCGTTGGCATGACGGTACCCGGGAGGCCGAAGTGTCCGCCGAGTGCGTGTGATCACAGCCAACGGACTATATCTGCAACGTATAAGCTCCAGAACTGTGTCCAGCGTCATTTTCTTGGCTTGCAGACCTCCAGTTCTCCCTTGTAGGGCTCGGTGGTGGGTGGAGTAGTCTGCAGACGAATCTTCCTCCTTTTTTTCCATGGGTAAAAAGAACAAAAACTCCAAATTTAAGTCACCTGACAAAATGATAGTTGCCAACGACACTCCTTCGTCTTCTCAACCTACCAAGTCTCATACCCTTAAACGGTCTTTAGACCTTGACCTGGACCAAGAATGTGGAACCTCTTCTTCGGCAGCTGTACCAGTCGCTCCGAAGCGTCGTCTCCCCTCAATTGCTGTGACTACGCATGCTACTCACTTGCTTGTAGAATCCATCGATCCGAATGAGAGACTGTCCACCAGATCTCCCTTTTCATTTCTAAAGCTTTGGACGCTGCGGTTGGCCCCTTGAAGTCTGTGAGGAAGCTTCGCTCTGGGGACCTGCTTGTCCAAACTTGCAGTGTTTCTCAGAGTAACACTTTTCTGAACCTCACTAGTCTTCAAGGCATTCCTGTGAAAGTGACACCTCACCCGTTTCTTAACACCTCTCGGGGTGTGATTTCGGAGTTTGATCTCTTGCCATGCAGTGAAGACGAATTCTGTGACTGAACTTGCTGATCAAGGTGTTATTGCTGCACGTCGTATGATGTTCCGGCGTGATGGTTCCATGATTAAGTCAAAAAATGTCATCTTGACTTTTGACTCCCGAAAGTTCCGACAGAAATCAAAGCAGGCTACTTGGTCTGTGCAGTTCGCCCGTACATTCCCAGTCCTCTGCGCTGTTTCAGGTGCCAGAGGTACGGGCATTCACAACGATTCTGTAAGAGTTCCGCTCGTTGCGCTAATTGTGGCTCCGGTGAACATGACGGGGAAGGTTGCACTTCTGCGGCCTGCTGTGTTAACTGCGGTGAGGCCCATGCAGCTTACTCCCGCAACTGTATGAAATGGAAGGACGAGATGGCGATCCAGCGCCTCAAGACCCTGGAAGGCCTCTCGTACCCTGCTGCCAAAGCCAAGTTGGGTATTCCCAACACCCGGACAGCGTAGTTTTGCCGCAGTTGTTAAGTCTCTGCCACAACCCGTGCAGCCCTTTGTTCCGCGCCCTGTAGCCTCTCGCAGCGCTTGCCAAGCGATCTACAGCTGACCAAGCGACACAGGTGTTTTTCCCCGAGCTCGCGATTTTTCGACTACCTGATTCTGGGCCTTCTCTTTTGCAGCCGACCCTCTCTTCCAGTTTAAAGCAGAAAGCCTGCACGTGCGGACGACCCGGCCCTCAATCCGCAAAGGTGTGCAGTGTCCATCCAACTGTCTCGGCCTCAGCGAGGTCCCCACCCTCAACCAACATTATAGAGGAACATAGGGGGGAGGAGAGTGACAGTTCGTCCCCAGCCTCACACAACATTGCAGAGGAACATGGGGGAGAAGAGAGTGACAGTTCGTCCCCTCGCCCTCTGCCAGCATTGCAGGGGAGTGTGGGGGGAGGAGAGTGACTCATCCTTTGTGTAGTTCTGTTTAAAAAAAAAAAAAAAAAATTATAATTATAATAGTCAATTAATAAATTTTTATATAAACCTAATTAACTACCTTGTCTTCACAGCTTTCATCATACTCTTTTTCAACTTTTACCAAGCCTGTCTGCTCTTAATCATTTTCCACGTTTTTTAAAAATCTGTGGCTGATAGTTCTTGGTCTGGCGCTCTTTGGCCAAACCTGGCCCTTGCGCCAATAAAATCCAACAACCAACCAACCAACCAACAAATTGATGGGTGGTGGAAGGTTAAGGGAGTAAATTAGATCTATTCTGTGCTTCAAAACTCTTATTTAGTCTATGTACCAAGAGGGGTGGAAAGCCATGCAATTTGCCAATGTTGATGATGTTCTGATATTCTTTTTGAAGTGCATATGGTCAAAATGTTGCAATGTTATGACAAGAAATCATCCTTATTCTGTTGTATCGACCAAGGACTTTACCCAGAAACTCCCTTCTATCAATCCTCAAGATTTCCTGTACACCTTTGACGTGGATTCGTTATTTCCTTCAGTTTCTTCCTTTGATGCCTACATGCTCATGGTCAAAAAAACTAATGGAGCACCAAGAACTTCCTGGAGAACTCAAAGATCTTTATGACTGTTTTGATTCTTTGGAAAAGTATTCCTGTTTTGTATACAATGGTATCTACTACCAACAAAAACATGGCATACCTATGTGCTCTCCTCTTTCCCCCTTACTTTCTGAAATTTATTTGCAGAATATTGAAACATTAATTGTTGCCCATCCCTCTTAAAACCCACCATTTGGTTACAGTATGTGGACAACATCTCCATTATTTGGCCACACCCAAAACACCCTGTTTGAACTCATGTCCTTCATAACTTCAAAATTCCCGCATATAAAATTTTCTTCTCAAGAACAGATCGACAACAATATTAGTTTTCTGGATGTTAACATCAACCCAGGCTTCTTACTTGGCCTCTCTGTTTAGAGGAAACCTTCTGCCACCCATAATATCATCCCTTACCATTCTTGCACCTTTGAAAAATACAAATTGTCTGCTCTAAAGTCGTACATTCACCGAGCCAACCTTATTTGCAACAGCCATTCTGCTCTTCAAAAAGAATATCAGAACATCAACATTGGCAAATTGCATGCCTTTCCACCCCTCTTAGTAGATAGACTAATTAAGAGTTTTGAATCACAGAATAGATCTAGTTTATTACCTGAACCTTCCACCAACCATCAGTTTGTTGGCACTGTGCCCTGTAGCCTGTCCTTCACTCATAAAGTTTGCTCTATTTTCAAGTCTTTTGGCTACAGGATTGCAGCCAAACCACCTCCACATCTTCTCTCAACCTCATCCTTAAAGACAGAGATCCCAGTAAACCCCTAGAGTTACAAGGTGTCTACTATATCCCTATCAACACTTCCACAAGCATTACCCACTATATTGATAGTACTTACCACAGCATAAACCGGCAATTGATGGAATATATTGCTGATGTTAAGAAAGGCAGCCCTTCCACCTCCCTTTCAATTTTAACCATCTGCGATTCCCGATTAGCAAAATGTTAAGCGGATCTCCCCGTTCAGCAATCGGCATGCCCTCAGGTACCGCGAAAGCATTGAAATCTACCTTACCCCTAACACCTGCAATACTGATGCACCTTTTAACATCCCTATTATTTGGAAAGCGTTTTTGAAATCTGGCAACAACTGAAGTTTTTACCACATGTCTCATTCTATAGCTTATGAAGATAGAAGTTGCTACCGAAACATCCTGCTTATAATTCTCAACGTAACTTATGCGTGATATGACAATTTCAAAAATTCTTCTAATGTTTAGTGTGTTACGTGTTCCGTTGTCAGTTCTTCTCACTATCATGAAAAACACCTAATTAATAAGTTACATTATATTTAGGATTCTAATAAAAACCCAGGATCGTCCTTCCATCTTGTATTTGACAGATATATTAATAAGTATGTCAAATCTGAAGGCAATGCAGAGTTTACATGACTTACGCTAGACTGTTGTGGCCAAAAATTTAATAAAGAGAACTCCAAACTGCCTTTAATTTAGTTTGCACAACAATGGAAGTAAAAGGTTGATGGATAAAGACTATCTGTTAATAATTTGGAAGAAATCAGCAGAACCGGACTCATGGGGAAAACAAACTGGTGAAATTCCAAAACTGAAGTAGGTTCACCTTCAAGGCACGATAACACACATAACAGTTAAAAACTTTATTCAATAGTTAAAATAAGATAAATTAAAAATAGTAAGAAATTTCGGACTCACTATGAGTCCATCTTCAGACTAAGCATCAACAAGAGTGCCTGGACTCTATATGTGTGTGTGTGTGTTAATTACGACGTACAATTTGATGGTGATGATTAATGCACCAAATGCACACAGTCAGTGCCCACGCATGAAAACATAGAACTAAAGCATGGTCAAACAAACATTGTGTTGAATGATTAAGTATTGGTTCAACTTTCATGTTTATCCACATGAAATAAGTTTTTCCAGGGTTGTGGAATTTCGGCTGGCAATGAGTCATTACAGCAAGATTGTTCTTTAGAAAAAATACATAAAGTCTTGGCAAGTAGAAGGGAAGACAAATTTGTTGGGGTAGCTATAATTCGGGTTTCTTCCCAGATTGGGTAATGAGTACCATTGTGAGTTCTATGGGCCAATGCTGTGGTCTGGTCATAGCCCCCACCAGGTGCAGTTTGAAAACCCGCCTGGATGAACATGCTTACAACATTTGCATGGGGGCTATGACCACTGCATTGGCCCGTAAAATGATATGGAGAATTGGAACAAGAGCCTTTTTATGGCATTTGTAGAATTGGGGAGATGAGTGTGATCTTTCCCATTCCACCATTTTGCAATATGCCCATAAGGTGGGATATATCTTAAGGAATACAAGATGGGCACAACACAAGTTGACCATAAGAGGCCTAACAGACTGTCTGTAAGTTTATTCTTCCCTTCTCGTGCGGTATGAAAAAGACTTGTTTTTGGACAGGTTGGTTACTGAAGATGAGAAATGGGTACTTTACAGTAACCCAATGAAGAAACGAGTCTATTGGAAACCCAGGCAGTCTGCTCTAACCGCCTTGAAACTGAATATTCAACAAAATCGTACGTTGTGCAACTGGTGGGATAGCAACAACCCCATACATTATGAGGTCTTGTTGTTTGGGGAAACTATCACTGCAGTAAGGTACATACTGTCAGCAGCAATCAAAGAAAAACATCCAGTATTGGCCAACAGAAAGGGTATAATGCATGATAACAGCAGGCCACATGTGTCCTTGAGGACTCAGTTAAAGTTCATGGTATTAAGATTGGAAGTTTTATGACACACCACATGATCACCAAATATTGCACTATTTGATTTCTATCTGGTTTGTTCACTGGAAAAACATATGGGAATGTTGAAGAGGTTCATAGGCATTTCAACTCCAAGCTCTATGTCAAGGAAATCAACAGATGGAGAAAAGTAGTGAAAAGTAACAAGCATTGTATTAGAGATTAAATGCTTAATAAATATCTCTTACATGGTAAGTCAATCTTTTACATTATGGCACACCTGATATTTCTTGTGATAGTTCCAGTTCATCATTAACTTTAAATAATTTCCCATACACATTGTATTCTTTTACTTTATGACAAACTAGTGTTTTTATATATACAATATACATTTATGAAGTTTAAATCTGTGTGTAACAGCATAGCATTCTACTCTGCAGGAATAGGCTTAGAAAAAGAATTGGAACTCGTAATGCAGGACTTTTCTAATGCAGCAGATCACTACTGCAAAGTAAGTGAATAAAATTTTGTGTAGAAAGGATTTTTAGAATGTTATTGGTGTAGACTTTAGTGTATAAAGGTATGTCAAAAGAGAAAACCTTTGCCACCATTTTTTTTTTTTTTAATTTAATGTGTTGTACAGTTATAAAGGATTCAGAACATATAAAAGAAAGATTAATCTTTTGTATGTTTTTAATCACTTGTTTTTACTATTGTGGGATCAATTATTTTTTCATTACTGTATTCTAAACATGGTGTCTCTCATCCATGTCTGCACCAAAGGAGCAATGACAAATTAAAGATCATCAAGGATATATTTGAATTTCAGAAAGACTAGCTTTTGAAGTGCAGTATGGGATGATCAACACTGTGGTACTTTTGGTGTGCATGTGAATAAGATATTTCTATGTTTGGAATGTCAAATAGTAAGTGCGATTTGGCTTTATGGCACTACAGGAAGAAATGCACTGCGCAAAAAAATTAGGAAATATCGATGTCAGCATGAATTGACGAAAAAATTGATGAGCTACAAGTCTGTTATAAAAAGTCAACCTCTGAGCAGCACATGTCAACAACATGAAAAGGATCAAAAGAGGCAGATGAGCAGCACCGATGAATTTTCATTTGGTGTGTGTAAAAGTTCTTCCCATTTTTGTAATAGATGCCAATTGCAATTGGAGTAGTTACGTCACAGATGATGATGCAATGCCGAATTTTCGGCCAATAAAGCATAGAGCATATAGAGGCACTAGGTTTGTCTGAGTAAGTCATTCATAACGAAAATCACGGACGGTGTAACATGGCATGCAATAAGGAGCACATCAGACATTGTTTACTGTAGAAGTTCGATAAAGGCAGTACTGCAGCCACGGCTTGCTGCAACATCTTTCAAGTGCATGGGAAGGATGCAGTTGATGATAGCACATGTCGCTGTTGGTTTTGGAAATTCTAAGACTGAGACAAAAGCTGTAAAGATCAACCACATCCTGGACGTCCGTCCATCCATGGTTTTTGACAAAGATGTGGACCAAGCCATAAAAAATGACCCACATCCAACCCTTCAGAAATTAGCAGAAACGTTGTCGGTACACAAAACAACAGTCGATAGACGGATGCATGCGATTGGGTTCATCACCAACTTTGATAACTGGGTTCTGCACCAGCTTTCTGCAAAGCAACGAGAAGAGAGAATCTGTACCTGTGTTTCTTTGCTTTCTCGTCACAGAAATGAACCATTTTTGGGATGAATTGTAACGGGTGACGAGACATGGGTGCTGTACCATAATGTAAAGCGTCGAAAGACTGTGTGCCAAGGTGAGGAGCCTGCTCCATCGACCTCAAATGGAGGAATGCATCCCAAAAATATTTTTTTGAGTGTTTGGTAGGATGTCCAGGGAATAATCCACTGGGAGGTGTTGGCACCTAACCAAACGATAAGTGCTGACCTCTACTGCCAACAGTTGGACAGATTGCGAGAACAACTGATATCAAAGCGGCCAGCACTCGTCAGTCGCAAAGGCGTGATCCTTCGTCATGATAACACCAGACCTCATGCTGCTTTAATCACTCAACAAAAATTACTGGACTTTGGTTGGGAAGTGTTACCTCACCAGGTGTATTCCCCTGACCTGGCACCTACAGACTACCACCTTTTTCGATCGTTACAGAACGCCTTCACTCTCCAAACTTTCAATGATGTGGACAATGTGAAAACAGCATTACATGACTTTTTGTACTCTAAATCACAGGAGTTTTTCTGGTGTGGGATTCACCTACTCATAGACAGAATGATGGCAATTATGTGAAATCCTAGGTATGGTATTTGTTGTATTTTCCTCCTTTCTTTGTATAGCCTACAAAAACGAGTAGAATTTATGCGCACACCCAAAACAAACTGGCTATAAGTATCTCACTTGCCGAGTCATTCTCATTCAGTAGAAAGCTGCAGGTGTATTTCAGTTGAAAAGCACAAGATAAAATGAATGATATACCAAAGGGACAACGTTATACTAATAAATCTAGCATAGAACTTACAAGCACTCAGCAGAAGTGTTTAAACCAAGGTATGAAGTTTGCATACCCAGCGGTTTTCCCTAAAACAGAAGATATTATACCACCACTGGAAAATATCATGAACCTACCCATTTGGAGAAGAAATCTAATACGATTTAAACTAATGAGAACAATGGGGAAGATGTGTGACAGGCCAACAGACTAGTGTATTAAATATGAAAGAGAAGCAACAGATCTAAAAAAAAAAAAAAAAAAAAATCAACGCTCCGGTGACGCAGTGGTCTTAGCGATGGTTTCTGATCATTCGTCTGAAAGGGGTCCGGGTTTGAATCTCAGTGAGGCATGGATGTTGTGTTTGTCTTACACCACTGGTTCTCTCCCTTTCCTGGGACCAGTGGCCCTAAATTAGGGATGGGCGATTGCGTATAACCCGTTGAGTTGCTCACAGTGGTTGTTAAACATCCAATTTAAAAAAAAATCCAAATATCACATGTATTGAGGCAGACAAGGCTAAACATATTGGACTGAAGTTTATAACAATAAAATGTTTAATGCTATTAAAGACCTTCAAGTTATGGAAGTTATGTGATCCTACAGATTCCATACTCAGACAAATGTCTAAATTTAAGAACCATAGTGACCTACCTAAAGAGATTAGAATGAGAACTATACCACCTAATGGAGCTACTACACCATTTGTTTTTGGCAAGCTAAAAACACATAACCGAAGAACCTATTCGCCTCATTGTCAATAGGTATTCAGCCCCAACTATCAATATGGAGAGAGCTCTGTTTAGATATATAATGACTTTATATGCAGAACATGGATATTGCATCAAGAACTCCACAGAGGTAATTAGACAGATAAAAATGGTAAACTCATCTGAATTTATAATGGTAAGTTTGAATGTTGTGTCTCTGTATCCAAACACACCTACAGTAGTAGCTATTGAACTTATTAATGACAGACTTAAACAGTTGGATATTAAAGAAAAAGAGAGGAACATCATTATTTCTGCTCTACATTTCATTAATATAAATAATTACTTCAATTATAATAAGACTGCCTTTAAACAACAGTTCGGCACCCCAATGGGCTCTCCCTTATCTGGCTTGCTCGTTGAGGTAATATTACAATCCATTGAAAAAGATATTATGTCGCCAAATAATATATGCTTACTAATATTATATTGCTGATATGTAGATGATATTATAATCTTCTGGAATCATCCTGAAAACAAATTTGGAGTTCATAAATACAGTAATTATTACCCAACGATAAAAGTTACAGTTGAAAAAGAAACCAACCACAGGATTAATTTTCTTGATATTTCTTTATTCAGAGACACAGTGAAGAATTGTATTGAAACCACGGTATATCAGAAATCAACTTGCATCCCGGCCATCGTACCGTATGATTCTACTCACCCTTGGCGATATAAGACCACCGCCTTCTCGTTCTTCATTAGGAAAGCAATTAATATTCCTTCTAGTAAAGAGGCAGAAACAAAAGAAATTGAGTTGATCAAGTTTGTCGCTCATGAATTTGGTTACAGCAGGAACTTAATAAAATCAATGTATTTAAACATGAAAAATAAACTCAGAAAACATGGGCATACCATAAAAGAAAATAAAAAACAATGCTTCATGAAAATCCCATATTTGCCACCAATAAGCAGTGTGCTCAAGAAAGAATGCGCAGCATATGACATTTAATTAATGGAGACTGTATGTGACAGCAGAAAAATATTAACCAACAAGAATAATAAATCCATCCTAGAAAAAGCTGGCATGTGCTCTGTACTTACTATTACTGCAGAAGGAGTAAAAATCGTACATCAGCACCGTTTACGATGTAGATTAGATGAACATATAAAAGTTTGGCACAATAAGGCGATAAAGACATCGCTGATAAAATACTGTTATGAAAATAATTTAACTCCTGATTAGGCTAATATCAAATTAATAACATTCCACAAGCAGAATGAGCAACAATTTATCTCGGAATCAGTAGTTATTGAAGAAACTAAAGACAAGAACTGTAATGATAACACTCCGAGAGAGTTATATTATGCATGAAAGCACTTGATTGAGATTAAAAAGAAAAAAACAGTATCTAAATAAATGTGAGAAATCACGAGATATAAAGGAAACTCTGATTCAGAGATAAGTTTGTAAACAAACGATAGAGGGCGCCAGTAACGACGCACAGCGTGGACCCCGTGATGCTTCGCACCGTGATAAGGAAGGGTGTGGCTAATGTGTCGCAACTTGCATTGTTCAGAGTTTGCTCTCAAAGTGAAGATGGCATAACAAATGCTGAAACCGATCAGTTGTGAAAGAGGTTGAGAGACGTGAACCGGGATTGATTGCAAGGTTTTTACTCCATTTCATTTATTTATCCTTAAATTTTATCTCCATCAGGTTTTGACGTGAAGTCTTGATGCTTCAGATATTTTAATATTTATATTGTTCCATAAACCAGGTTTTGACGTGAAGTCTAGATACTTCAGTTATTTTAACCTTCGTATTGTAAATACATTCAGTGTTCACATTTTGGCTCAGATGTTGTGCAACATACTCTACCTAGCATAGTTGTATATGGGACGAGATATAATTCTGAAGAATCCAAAGAAGACTCATATACCAGAAGAAAGGATGTGGCCATAGGCAGAGTGAGTGTTGATATGTAATAATACTGTTAATAGATGTTATTTTGTTATGAACATACTTGAATTATTATTGGTCCTGATCTCATCTGGAATCTCTACACTAATGTAGAATAACGTGTTGAACAATAAAGGATTGACATTAAAGAGTCAATGAAAGGACTGTAACAGTACAAAGAAGACCAGATCAGGGTCAGCCAACATCAACAATAGCACAAGATGACCTGTATACGAGTTTATTGGCTCATAGGAACTGCTGATAAAATGCAACTAAACTGTGTGGCTTCTTTACTGTAACCACAGGATGATTTATATCCACACAGACTATATGTAATTGGCTCCATCAAAGAAGATTGTATGCTTGGTGACTGATGGTGCATGTGCCCTTCCCTTCTCATCCCTAGAAAGCCTGCAAAGAGTGGGCTGAAGACTATCATGGTTAGGATTGTGAACAGTGGTGCTCCATTGTTTTGGCTCAGTCTGTAGTCTGATAATGGTTGCATCCTTCTTTAGCATGAAAAAGAAACACTGAATAGTCCAACCTTAGTGTGGGAAAGATATGCCTTCAGTGATGGTGGAATCCTCGTGTGGGTGGGCATCAGCATTGGTCACACAGACCACTATGCTGCGCTGTCTTTAGGGTAGTGCCAAGTTCAGAGGGGGAGGGTGCAGCATGCTGAGTTTTTTTTTTTTTTTGTTTTTTTTTGTGAAATGATAAAGTACTGTATATTAGAAAAAGTGCCCAGAGTTTATTATAATTCGAGACTATTTGTGATGGTGATTGGAGACAAAGAAAGGGCATTCTGTTACTGGAACAATCCAAATCATTACAATAGAGTATTGTTATGACTCAGCACAAAAGCAATGTTTTTTGGTGTTGACCTTGGAATCAATGCATACAACTATTAATTTATATTGTTTATCTTTCATGTGTCACTAAACAACCTTACAATACAACACACACACACGAAAAAAAGCTTGTAGAGGGTGTTAACAAAGTTTTTGCAACTGGCCCTGCTCTGAATTCAGTGATACTGGATGCAGCCACAGTACCTACAGAAGATGTTTTCCTTTTTGGAGTACTACATAGAACTTATACTCTGTTTTAACAAAAAGGTAGAAGACAGGTGTATATAAAACTTTGGGTTGGGGGGGGGGGGCAAAAAATGCAAGTTCTTGAAATCCACAATAACAATGCTGAGATCGTTGTAAGTGGAAACTGGAAATGTTTGATACAGTAAGTAAAATCTAGTTCCAGCACTTAAACATTTACTTCGGAAGACGATCTTTCTTTGAGGTGCTAACCTCTGAATCTCAGAGAGCAGTTTATTGATATGTTTGTACCATACCAAAATAGGAGAAAAATCAAAGCATTTTTTTCTAAAGTAAGTTGATGCATTTTATCAAATTAAAGCATTATTTATTCTAATGTAAGTCACATTTTAACCAAAAATGTGAAAAATAAAACATTTGGAGGTGAGGCAAGGCCCTTGGGGCCCCCTCTAAATATGCCCCTGGTGGAAGATTTTACTTAATTGTGTACCTAACCTAACTCATTTCGAAAACTGCATCAAGAGTTAAATATTTTTTGCATACACACCAAAGAACTTAACACAAATTAATGAATCAAATGCAGTAAATATAAGTACTATCAGACTTAAATGTTTGAAGTCTTTCTCATCCACCAATGCATTACCCTCATGTAAATTTTGAACATTATTCTGGCATGCTCCAAATGCTAATGACTCGAGAACCATAGGCTTCTTGCTCCTGGCGATAAATGTTCGCTGCCAGAGTTTCCTCATGCCGAGATGAATTTAATCACCATGTACCATGTTTCCCCATTTTTGCTTAAATCTGTTCTCCAGTATGCTGCCATTTTATTCCCACTCCTGTGCCAAACAATTCCCTGTAGTGAGGAGAAAGTAATTATTCCAGATACATTGATTTACACATACCTAATCCACTGCCTAAGGTCATCAGAAGTTACTTTTTCATCAGCCTACATATCTCACAAAATGCATTAATCCATAGCTGCCATTTGCATATTACAGCCCTTAAAGTATTGGTTTCAGTAGGATCCTTTTACTTTATAACCAAAGTTAGTTCATTTGACATTGATAATGAATTTATGATGTATGCCTAATTTATGTAAATTGTTTCGTGCTCATTGTACCTTTCCTGTATAGGCTGATTGTATGCACCGTGCTATGGTATGTGCCAAACAAGCTCAGCTGGTGGCATTGCAGCTCTTCCTCCTAACATCTGAACCAGTGTGGATTCTTAATTTAAATGACTCAACTGTTGCAAGATTTATAACAGAACATGATGAATTTCCTCAGGTCAGGCTCTGAATTCTTTATTATTTTTTATTTTATTTTATATATATATATATTTGAATTTGTACACAATTCCTTAATTTCAGACTGCTATTCTATCAGCATTTAAATTGCCACTCAACTGGCATTGGACTGTTTTGTTTAATATGTTTTAAGATATTTTGATGTTTATGAAATTTCAGAGATATTTCATTCTTGGATGTTGTCACATAACTAAATAATTTTGAGGATTTAGAAGTGTGCTCATAACATGGAGAAATATAGATAGCAGCAAAATATTTGTTACAATGGTAAACTTATTGGATAAAAATAACTTTAAACTTTATGATTTCATGAAAGAGAATGATTTTCTTATCTTTATTCTGCTGATTTTTATGTTACACTTAACACTGCGGATTATACATCCATGCTGCTCACCATACCTTGGTAAATCCCACAAAGTGCAGGCTTCTTTCCAGTGCCTTCTTCAAATGAATCCCTAATTATGCATTTAATGTTTAAGGTGACTAGTGACTAATTTAGCGTCTGGCCACACAGGAGTTATTTTGCCTCTTATTCTAAGGTTCCATATGGGACATGAATGTTATAGTTTCTGTGTTAATCTTATTCTGTTCTTACCCTGATGCGAGAAGTTTAGACTGAAGTACAGGAGACTCCACTTCTCTTTAGGTGCCACAGGATTTGAAAAGAGTACATGTTAACTGGCAATCTGCCAATCCACAAACTAAATAAATAATTAAAATTTCTTAAGAACATTGAATTTGTAGAATTCTAACACTTATTACTCCAGAATTATACATGTACAATGAAAATTTGATATGTAAAACTGTTGAAATGGTTCATAGGTCTTATGAAATAAATGAACTCAGCTGGAACTGGGACTAAATTGAATAGAAATAACAGATGAATAAAATAAAGTAAGGAAGAAAAAAGCAGTATCACCGTGCCTGCAATTAAGATTTAACAATATGCATCATCATTTCTGAACAATACCATTGCTAATTTGCTAATTGACTAACAATTTAAAATAAGGTTTTAAAAATAACCTATGTGAAAAGCTGAAAACATTTTTAAAATCATATTCAGTTTCTAAATTCTGTGATGTTATTGAAAAATGTCTCCTGTTTCTGCAGTTCTGGTTGACATTTTATAGCATATTTAAAACCATGTTTTTCAAGAATGGAAGTTGGGCATTTCTCTCTTTCCTGCTCCCCTATACACACACACACAACTCTCTACATCATATTTGATCATACTGTTGATGAACAAATTGAGGGATAAATTATGTAGAAGTGTAGAAGTCAGATTTGTTCGAACACTTTAGCAAGCATCAAACTTACTTGAAGCTATCTGTCTTTTTCTAGTATTTGCTAGATAATCTTGAAGAGCTTTTTTTTTTTTTTTTTTTTTTTTTTTTTTTTCAAGCAAAGGTTTCTTTCTTGTTAACTTATTAAAAAATGATTCCAGCAGAAGAAAGAAATATCTGCCTAGAAGTTTCCACCTCTCCCTTCCCCACAAAACAAGAAGGGAATGGGGAGAAAAAAGAAAGTGCTCAAGGCTAGTAGTAATTTCTTAAGTCAAATCTCTAAGCAAATTCCTACTTCTCTATTTCCATTGGCTATGTTTTATTTGCCTTATACTTAAGATGACTTCATTATCCCTGACATTTCACTAATATACATGTTAAAGGTAATGATCCGGGTCAATCATTTTCATGGAATCTGTACATTTCATAACTTAGGAGTTCAAATGGTCATGGTATTGAAAAAAAAATCATTTTTACCAATGCATTTATTACATCATTTTTGTTTATTAGTGTTGAAAATAAGAAGCTGAATTGTATCTCTTTGCAAATTATATTGATTAGTTCCATGTTTTTATAGTGTTTTTTTTTTTTTTTTTTTTTGCACATCATACTGATGGTAATAATTACTGTTTGTATATCTGTAGGCCTTAATAGTAGCAGAAGCCTACAAGCATCACCGTTCATGGAGTCAAGCCATTTTCCACAATGCTGTCAACAAAGGCAACTGGGAATATCTGAAACAACTTCAACTACAGTTGGGTCTTTCAACTTCATTAATTGAAGATGTAGCACAAATGTAAATGCATTATGCTTACATAATTAAATATTATAAAGTGTATTGTTAACTTTTCATAAGTGCTCCCCTATAATTGAAATTTACTTGGGAAAAAAAGTGCACCACTGTGTCCCTGTTTTTAAGACTGACTCAAATTCTCATTCATTTAATTGAGAAAAAGTATGCTGTTATGATGTTTTATATGTTGCTTTGTTGATGTTTTATATGTTGCTTAGTTTCCTAAGAGATAGTATATTAAATTAGCACTTATAGAATGATATTGGTTGTAGCAGGTATATATGACTTTGACCTGTGAGCTACATACAAACTGATCATTTGATCCAGTGCCTATATTATTTGGCCAAGCAAGCTCTTTAAAAAAATTCAGTTGCCAAAGTGTTTTGAAGATTAACTTAATATGTAATCAGTCCCTGTATTAATAGCTTTACAAATGAATTGAGATATATTATAAAATAAATTTTATTAATTATTAACAGAGTGATTTTTTTTATTTGTCAAACTTTAGCCATCCATGGCTAAAATCTCAGAGTGGCAGCAGAGCAAACATGAAGATTCCATTAGCAATAAGAGAAGTAAAACACTGAAAGGATCCCAGAAGGCAAACCATCCATCATACTCGTATGCATGGATCAGCTAAACTGGCTTTTCAAAGTCACTTGAAAACCTGAAGTTGCAGTTTCAGTTTTTCCCGATTTTGTGTTTGGTACAGTTTGACAGTGTACAAAACACAAAATCATTTCTCATCTGCTCTAGTTTCCTAGCCATTCATACAAAAAGAATGGCAAACAACTTTTAAACTCCTTTTTTTAGCATTATCTTCATAACATTTCTTTCTGCTTCCCCCCACCCCATTTTACAATTTTAAACTCTTGCAAAGAAATTCAGTAATAATTGAAGTCATGGTCATTCCTAGACAATCGTATAATAGATAAAACACACGGATTATGGGATTTACTTAGGAATAAATGGATGTTATTTATTAATGTAAAATTTCTGGTAGTAACCCGACCTTCATCAGGACTACACTATAGTAAGTCTCATTTATTCCTAAGTAAATCCCATAATCTGTGTGCTTTATCTATCATAAGAAACTCAGTTTAATGTGGAAAACATACAAAATCTTGTAATTGTAATATGCTATAAAGTATCGAATACTTATAACGTAAAACACACCATTATAATTATATCATTTTTTTTTTATTGAAAATTCATGCAAATACGTAAAAAACTTACCTCCTGAAAATTCCATGATGGTATACATTGTTTGTGTGATAATTCTTAGGTCTCTCCTAAAAATTCCCCCAAAAGAGTATATATCTGCTTCTTCTTCACTAATCACTAATATTCTGTCCATTCTGTAAGCCTTTACTCCAAAAACATATTTTGCAACTAATGAAATACATGAAGGATAAAGTCCACGTCCAATATATATACACATTATTCTTCAATGCGTTGTGTTGAAACATGTCATTAAAAACACCCATTTCGTGAATTTTTAAAAACCATAAAGACTTAGCTGTATATGTATAAGTTTTTAAGGTTTTTAAAAATTCATGAAATGTGTGTTTTTAACGACATGTTTCAACACAACGCATTGAAGAATAATGTGTATATATATTGGACGTGGACTTTATCCTTCATGTATTTCAATAGTTGCAAAATATGTTTTTGGAGTAAAGTCTTACAGGATGGACAGAATATTAGTGATGAATAAACAAATATATGCTCTTTTTGGGAGAATTTGCAGGAGAGACCAACAATGTGTACTGTCATGGAATTTTCAGGAGGTACATTTTTACGTATTTGTATGAGTTTTCAATATATGACAAAAAATATGATGCAAGATCTTGTCAAAATCACTTGATTTTGATAAACATATAATTTGTGTGGGGGAAATTAAAATTTGGCGATATAAGTTAAATGCAATGATTAGTTTTCACAAATTCGGTTCTAGTGTTAAGAAAAATTATTACTGGAAAAAAGTCATATTTATCAATACTTTAGTTTACTCAAATGTACCCTTAAGTTTCATGGTGGTATGACATGTGTAATTATAACAGTGCAATGTTCTTGATCAAAGCATTTCTTTGTTTGCTCCATTGATGATGGGTGTTATCTTTTTTTCTTACATTATCATTAATGAGTATATAGAGGAGAAAACTTGGCAACAAAGTATTCATCAGAATGCCAAAAAATATATATATTTATTTATTTTTTCTGCAAATGTTCATCCACACTCAGTCATTTGTAGTATTTTGGGATAATTCAGCATTGAGATTTAATGTTATTGCAGCATATAAATTCTGTAGTTTGTTATACTGTTTCACACATTATTTTTAAGAAGCACCAAAGCCTTACCACATCATCAAAGGTTGTAACAGTAAATGATAGCTATAATAATAAGCAATAGTTGTAAAAACTGAAGGAAATTAACTCACTGTGCCGTTTACTTGACCAGGTATACTTCATTGTTAGTGACATCAAATAAATACTAAATTCAATTGTTGTTAATGCTGTCATGATACTTTGTAAGTACAATTTCATCTAATAAAAAATAACAAAGAGCTGAACACTAAACATTATCTGATAGTCAGGTCCAAAATGCGAGAACTATCTTAGTTGTAATTGAGTAGTATTTGTTTGCAACTGTTGAACAAACAAGTTAGTAAAATAATGCAATGCATTGATTATGATACTCTTTCCAACATACCAAAAATTATTACTCAAGTTATGTGGATAATGGCTGTGGAATAAACCTCACTCCTGTGTCCTGACCTTTGACCCAATTTCGATGATATTCAACAGAGCCAGTTCACAATACCTCCGGAACAACATGATAAAGTTTTGTCGCAATCCAAGCATTTTAGGTAAGTTATGATGCACAAGAGCAATGCAATGGATCCCACTCCAGTGTCCTGACCTTTGACCCCTTTTTGCCTATTTTCAATAGGGTTCGTCCCCAGTGGCTCCCTACCACATACTAAAATTTCATCAAAATCGAACCATTTTTATGCAAGTTATGACGCATAAGGGCAATGGAATATATTCCGCTCTTATGCCCTGCCTGACCTTTGACCCCATTTCTCCTATTTTCAATAGGGTTCGTGCCCAGGTGGTTCCCTACCACATACTAAAATTTCATCGAAATCGAACCATATTTACGCATGTTATAACGCATAAAGGCAATGGTATGGATCCCGCTTTTATGTCCTGACCTTTAACCCCATTTCGCCCATTTTCAATTGGGTTCGTTCCCATGTGGTTCTTTACCACATACTAAAATTTGATCGAAATTGAACAATTTTTATGCAAGTTATGACACATAAGGGCAATGGAATAAATCCCGCTCTTATGCCCTGCCTGACCTTTGACCCCATTTCGCCCATTTTCAATAGGGTTCATGCCCAGGTGGTTCCCTACTACATACTAAAATTTCATCGAAATCGAACCATATTTACGCATGCTATGATGCATAAAGGCAATGGAATGGATCCCGCTTTTATGTCCTGACCTTTGACCTCATTTCGTCCATTTTCAATAGGGTTTGTCCCCAGATGGTCCCCTACAATATACTAAAATTTCATCGAAATCGAACAATTTTTACACAAGTTATGATGCATAAGAGTAATGGAATGGATCCCGCTCCTATGTCCTGACCTTTGACCCTGCTTCGCCCATTTTTAATAGGATTTGTCCCCAGGTGGTCCCCTACCACATACTAAAATTTCGTCGAAATCGAACCATTTTCACGTGAGTTATCGTACGGACGGACGGACGGACAAAGCTGGAGCATATACGCTTCTTCAACCTACGGTTGGAAAGCGTAAAAAAGGGGGTATAGTTGTTATCAAGTACAACAGTCCCGTCTTGTATGATGGGTATTTACAAATGTTGAACAATGAACTAAACGGATATACCTTGAACAAAACTTGACATAGGGTAAGATATCTTGGGCTTAAAAAACGAATGATGTGTTAAAAGATGTTACCTTACAGGGTTAAAAAAACGTCACAGAAGATATTCCAGATTGAATGAAGTAAAAAACTTTGTTCTCATATTGCAACTATCGTCATGTCTTGATGTTTACAAATGTTGAATGATGAACTTTACGAATAAAATTTGGTGGAAACTTGACAAAAGGGCTATACACCATAAGCCTAAAAAAAAAAAAGCGACACTTGAAAAGGTGTTACCTTGAAGGGCTGAGAAAACCACTACATAAAAGAAGGTATTCCGAAATGAATGTAGCACAGCTTCGTCCCCTTATTGCAGTTATCCTCAAACTAGTTTCGGCTTGCAGCTGCTTTCTAGCCTTCATCAGCGAGTTTGTTCATTGCTAACTAATCAACCAATGATGTTATCTGGCACTTTTAACAGCGAGCCACTGTGACGAATTTCGTTCTAAGTTATGTTGTAGTCATCACTACACTTCAATACTTGTATCGACTGACGTTTGAGTACGGTGGCACTATCTTCATGTAATCATGCTTACTTACCATTAGCAGGTCCTGGTAGCCGATTCTGTTGCTCATTTTTTCTTTCTAGCTAATTTTTTTCTCATTTTTCCTTTTCTCCTGTTCGATTAGATATCTCCAGGCATAGGGCAAGTCTATAGGTGTAGTGTTATTAGTTATTTTCGTGTGCCTTTTCTATTAATACTGCTTCAGCTGTTAAAATTTTTTCATGTGTGTTGTCATGTGTAGTTAAGATTTTTTTATTCTTGCCAGTTTGGAACAACATTGTTTTGAATACAATGTTGGATTAGAGCAGTTTTTTCTTCTTTTTTTAACCCAGTATTTATTATGTTCACGCAAACCAGTCTGGAAATGTTTAGTGCAACCAATGTATATCAAATTGGATTAATTATCTGCAACATTTTTGGTTGGTATATATACTGGCATGGTGTAATCAGGTTGTATGTAAACAAAGTGGAACGATACGTGGGAAATCGGGAACTACTTGAAAGCAATTTTTCAGTAGATGAAATTGTGCTTACGAAGTATCATGACAGCCTTAACAACAACCAAATTTAGTATAAAATTGATGTCACTCATAACAACAAAGTATACCTGGTCAAGTAAACGGCACAGTAAGTTAATTTTCTTCTGTTTTTACAACTATTGCTTATTATTATAGCTATCATTTACTGTTATAACCTGTGATGATGTGGCATGGCTTCGATGCTTCTTAAAAATAACTTGTGAAACAGCATAATAAACGGCAGAATTTATGCGCTGCAATTACATTAAGTTAATCGTATAGCCAAGTTGTTAAACAATATTTTGTTGTTGTTATAAATACTGATCAGCATGGAGATGTATCCATCTCAAACATTTATATTTTTAAAACACAAGACAGTTTCTTTCTACAATCTGCCAGCGCCATCCACTCGTGCGATTTTCACGACTTTTTTTTTAATGAAAGCTACTGATTCACAGATTTGCCATCACTAATTTTTATTGTCATAAGGATTATTATTTTTTTTAATGTTACCATGGCATTTTCTTTATATAATCTGCTCAGTATCGGTTCAGTAGTTTTCATGATTAGTAAAAAGAAAAATTCTGTATATTATGGTGAGCTACTTTTTTGCACATTAGGTGTGAGCAGGTTCTGTGTAAACAAAGTAGAACAATACACGGGGAAATCGAAAACTACTTGAAAGTGATCTGATTCAAGTACAACAGCCAAAATTAATACATAAACGAAATAAGCTTCCCAACAGTGAAAGAATGATCCAAATCAGTTCACTAGTTTTCAAGATTACCTCAAACATACAAAGTTTCTCTTTATATATTAGTATATGTAGATAAACTAATATATAAAGAGAATATATATATAGCTGGGTCTAAGAACAAGTTGCATGTGAACAAATTATCAGGAAAAACCAAAATGTTGATGCAAAAAAGAAGAGAGATGAGGACAACTAAAGAAGATGTGACTTCCAAAGTGGAATATATAGAGCTATGCAAGACAGTAAGAAAAAGTATCACTGAAGACGTAAGGAAATTCAACTGTGAACTAGTGAGGAAAGCAATTGAAAGCAACCAAAGCCTAAAGATAGCAAAGGGACATCTCAGTAAGGGAAGAAAACAGATTATGGCACTGAGAAAAGAAGATGGTTCTGTAACAAGAAATAGAGGCGAAATTTTGACAAGAGTGAAAGATTTCTACTCCAAATTATATGAAAGGGATGATATATGCACTCCAGACATCATGAAAGATACCAGTACCAGAGTTCCTCCAGTCCTTCCAGCAGAAGTTGCACATGCAATCAAGAACATGAAGCGAGGAAAAGCTCCAGGAGAAGATGGAATTACTGTAGACATCATACAAGAAGCAAGTGGAGAAATCGAAACAGTACTCGCCCAAATTTTCACTCGATGCCTTAATGAAGGAAAGATTCCTGAGGATTGGAACACCGCTACAATGATCCTGCTACATAAGAAAGGTGACATTGAGGATCTCGGAAACTACAGACCTATCAGCCTCCTATCAGTAGTTTATAAAATCTTCACTAAAGTTCTTTCACACCGCTTGAAGGTAGCACTGGACATGGCTCAACCGAGAGAACAAGCTGGATTCAGGAGTGGCTACAGCACAATAGATCATATCCACGTGCTGAGAGAACTAATTGAAAGAGCGAGGGAATATGAACTTCCATTGTGCATGGCTTTTATCGATTATGAAAAAGCCTTTGATTCGGTGAAACCATCAGCAGTTACAATGGCTCTGAAAACCTGCGGTATTGAAGATGCATACATTAATATTATTAATAACATCTATGAAAATGCAAGTGCAAAGATTAGGCTGTTTGAAAATACAACACACGTAAAAATTGGAAAGGGAGTGAGACAAGGTGACACCATATCTCCGAAGCTCTTTAATGCCACATTGGAGGGTGTTTTTCAGTCGCTGAGCTGGGAAAACAAGGGGATAAAGATTAATGGAGATTATCTAACCCACCTTCGTTTTGCTGATGACGTAGTCATTTTTGCAACTACCTCATCAGAGCTGCAGAGTATGATCCAGGAACTTGCTGACAAGAGTAAAGAAGTGGGATTAAAAATGAACTTTCAGAAGACAAAAGTGATGTTCAATGCTTTTACAAGAAATGAAGATTTATCGATTGATGGAGAAAAGCTGGAGATAACAGACACGTACGTTTATCTTGGACAGCAGATATCAAGTGAGGGTCACATTGATGAAGAAATTAATCGGCGTACAAAACTTGCCTGGAGAGCTTTTGGAAGAAACAGCATAATTTTCAAGAGCAATATGCCATTATGTCTTAAAAGAAAAGTGTTTGATCAATGCATCCTTCCAGTGCTTACGTATGGTGCAGAGACGTGGACCTTAACTAAAAGAGACATACAAAGGCTGCAGACAACTCAAAGAAGCATGGAGAGGTGCATGCTTGGTGTAACCAGGAGAGATAAGAAGAGGAACTCGTGGATCCGAAAAATGACAAGAGTGGAAGACATCATGATCAAAGTTAAATCCCTGAAATGGCAATGGGCTGGACATACTGCCAGAAGGACAGATCATCGATGGACAGCCGAAATTTTAGATTGGATTCCAAGGGACAGGAGAAGACCCAGAAGAAGACCACATAGGAGATGGGTGGATGAAATTCGAAAGTATGCAGGGGTGACATGGAGGAGACTGGCACAAGACAGACCGTTGTGGAGGAAACTTGGGGAGACCTTCGTCCAGCAGTGGATTGATAATGGTTGACAATGATGATGATGATGATGTAGATAAATGAAGTAGCCTATGTCCACCAGAAAGAAGTAAGTCTCCCAATGGTGAAAGAATTATCCAAATCTGTTCTGTAGTTTGAGATTAGTAAAAAAAATTCTGTATATTATTGTGAACTTGTACTTTCTTTCCTGTTGGGTGTGATCAGGTATGTAAACAAAGCAGAATGATACATGGGAAATTGGGAACTACTGGAAAGTGATCTAATTCAGTAGTACAGCCAAAAATAATCAGAAAATAAAAAGTTATAAAAAAATAAATGAAATAGTCTATTTCCACCGGAAAGACAATAAGCTTCCCAACGGTGAAAGAATTATCCATATTGGTTCAGTGGTTTTCGAGATTACCTCAAACACACAAACTTTCTCTCTTTATATATTAGTATAGATTATATAATACCTAAAAAAAATTTTTTAAACTAAACTGGCAAAATAAAACATTTTAAAACCCATTGTGTAGTTATCTAGACACTATATCATTTTGTGTCACTGAAAGAGTGTCTCAATACTCTAACACAAGCCCATTAATGATGAGTAAGCACATGTTTATGCGATAATCAGGAGCAGCATCGTTAAATTCATATACAAGTAGTTGGAAAAATTAAAAATCATTGCTAGTTTTTACTATCATAAGTATTCTTTTTTAATGTTACCATGGGATTTTCTTTGTACAATCAATCATTCATTATTCTGGAGTTTGTTCTCGCTTCAGTACTTGCAGCACCATCTGTCTTTCTGTGGTGGTTGGACTTGGAACGGAGTCCTCCGCTATCAACTAAGTAGTTGTAATCGAAGTTCAAAGTGAAATGGAACAGCGGCTCCTTGGACTTTGCTTTCTATGTGAATGCTTTAAATAAAGAGTTGTTTGGGTTTGTCACGGAACACAATGTCATCCCTATTCTCAGTGACAACAACGGAATTGCTGTCGCTGTTTTTATTTCGTAAGTATATGTTATTTCTTTTATTTTCCTTTTTGTTGTTATATTTCGTATTATTTTCTTGTTGTATTAGATATTTCCACGGATACGGGATATCTTTCGGAGTAGACGTATTGCAATTGGATCTTTGGGTTTTCTCAATTGTTATAGCTTCAGACCACAAAATTTGATTATGTTTATTGTGGGAAGTTAAGATTTTACAATTTTCCCAATCGGGTATTAATTCATTTATCATACAATGTTGTATAATTTATCATACAATGTTGTATAGTCACTTATACAACATTGTATGATAAATGAATTAATACCCGATTGGGAAAATTGTAAAATCTTAACTTCCCACAATAAACATAATCAAATTTTGTGGTCTGAAGCTATAACAATTGAGAAAACCCAAAGATCCAATTGCAATACGTCTACTCCGAAAGATATCCCGTATCCGTGGAAATATCTAATACAACAAGAAAATAATACGAAATATAACAACAAAAAGGAAAATAAAAGAAATAACATATACTTACGAAATAAAAACAGTGACAGCAATTCCGGAATTAACCCAATAGATGGCGTGGATGTGACTCACACGTGAATACATGTACATGTAATGATGACGGAAAACGTCGACGTGGAACAACTATAGCGGAGGTGATGTCGAGGTGACCTAGATATATAACAACTTTGAACATTGATCCAGGATGCGTACCGTTGATAATGGCCGAAAGTCAGTCGTGCCGAAACATGTCCGGTGCTTTATGTGGAGTCGTGTGCGTGTTGCAGAGGTTGTCTGGCATTGTTCAATAATTGACGAAAATTTTATTTTTCTGTTTGTAACGTCGTTGATTATATCCATTCCTTCTTTTAAAGATTGACGATACCTATTGATGATAAAGGTTTTTTAATTGCATTGTATATAATTCTTTCACACTCTCTTTGTATGATATCCATAGTCGTGTTTTATTTTAATTTAAACCCTGGTCGCAAATTTCAATTAAGCCTATTTGCAATACGATGATTCTACATGTCTAATGACACGCTAGACACATATTTTATTTCAAGATACAAGGTGAGTCCTTGATAATATAATAATTGAAACTTATAATAATATTCCTAGTCATATGATATATAAATGCCAAGATGATTTTGCTGCAAATATGCACACAACGCATAGAACGTATATAACGTGTGAAACAGTAGTGAGTATAGTATATAGCTATTATTATAAAAATCTTGTTGTTGGTGACCCATCTTATACACTGCCCATTAATAATTCAACCATTTATTATAGTTATGCATTTTATTACGATTCGTGTTATATGACAAGAAAAAATTTCAGTCACAGCTTTTTTAACCATGCATGGCATGGGTTACGGACTAGTAATTTTCTAAATTTGATTAAAATTTCAGTGAATTTGCACAACTCAAAGGAAAGATCTCTCTAGCAACAGAAACTCCAGCTTATTTCTGTGATTTTATATCGAAATGACATTAAACTGAATCCATCAGATAAACTTTTAAGTGTATACATTCAGTCTGTTTTACCAATGAAAATGATTTCAAAATTGTCTTCTTCTGGATGTAGTTTAAAGGAAGTACTTTACAATTTCTCATTCAATTTACAGTTTTAAAAAGCACTTGTGAATCAAAATTTATAGACTGTTTTAATTCCAAGAATCATACTTGTAAAATTTATTAAGAAAAGTTTGCATATATTTTCCTTGAGTTCACAATCATCCATTTAATACATCTTTAATTTGACAATGGGCATGTAAAACGACCAATTTGTGTCAGTTTAATCATCTTTGTTCTCGAAGAACATTTTTCTGTTACCACAGTTTGAACCTTTTATATTTGCTGATCTATTTAAACTTCCTTCTTTAAAATAAAAATAGAAAAGCAAAATTTATTTCTTTTGTTTTGTGTTCAGTTTTTCCATAACACTAAACTGTCTGAAAATAGTTTGCATTTATACTAAAATAGTTTGATTTAATATGTATGATATTGCTTGCTCAAGTGAAATGCTATGTTCATAATGTTAGGTTTTGCCTTTCAGTTATGAGTGTTCTACCAAATCTGAAAGTCAGGCAAAGAATATGAAGAAGCTGCTTTCATACTGTTCCAACATCGAAGTAAAATACAGACTGGCCACCAGATCAGGATTCAGCGACATTGCTATGGAGCTTCTTAGGGGAGACAGTGCCTGCTACCTTCAAGATTTAATTGCCAAAGGCTCCATCAAATGACTGGATTGCAAAGCAAACAATACAATGTTGAATCATCAATCCATAATGTATCATAATGATTCAGTTCCTTCTCTTTCACTCCACCACAAAGAACAAGTTGTCCTTGGTCTTTCTATAAATTTCCTATTTATTTAAAAAAAGAACAATTGAGGCTCATTTTTTTAAGGAGAACTGGTTCCCTTCTAAGATGTGTGATCATTGTGCAATGTGTGATATTTTTTTACTCTGTAGTTTTCTTTGTGTATATATACATATATATATATATATTTTTATAATTCGTCAAATGTTTGCTCAGACCTATCTTTTTCTAATTCTTTAGTATTTGAAATATTGCAACATAGCTGAAAATAAACGAATCTGTCAAGTAGTAATTCCTTTTGTACAAATTAGTTTTGAAAATATGCCTTACCACTTTGTGCTATTCAGAGATTATGGTCACGGACGTATGTGAGCCATCGTACTTGTCACTCCAACTGTAGAAGTCTTTCAGATAGATTTTCCTTTCTTAGGTAATGCACAAGAACTAATTAGCCCTCGTGTGTTAGGTCAACATACCAAATGCAAGAGGTGTAATTAAATATTACTATATAGTGATAAGAAATACATCATCCTCATATCTGGATATTTAAACATATGCACTGCTTAAAAGAATTGGGGGAGCAAGAGATATTGTAAGGAAAATCATGTGCTACTGATGTTAAACATACAATATTTTTTCATGTAAGATACAGCAATACGGGTGAGAAAAAGCATCTCTATATCTTTGGGCTGTCAGACTGCCATTTTGGATGTGTACATCCCCTGATACTTCCTGCCCAAACCATCAGTACATGTCCACCATGCCGCCCCGGTGGCGCAGTGGTCTAAGGCGCTGGCCTCTGATCATTCGTCCGTAAGGGGTCCGGGTTCGAATCCCGGCCAGGCATGGATGTTGTGTTTGTCTTACGGCACTGGTTCTCTCCCTTCCCTGGAACCAGTGACCCTAAATTAGGGACAGGCGACTGCTTATAGCCCATTGAGTTGCTCACGGTGGTCGTTAAACCTTCAATCAAAAAAAAAAAAAAAAAAAAATGTCCACCATAACATGTTTCCTGCACAAAAGCTGAGTTTCCTCCAGATAATAACTCTTCAATTGTCAGACTCCAGACTGACTTGTGTCTCCAACCACAATGTTCCTCAACCCAATTTCTATGGGCCGTAAAGTATTGTGTGGTTAAAGAGACACGCACCATCGGTCTACTTGCATAAAGGCCATTTTGGTGAAGGTGACTGAGAACAGTTAGTGGAGCTGAGTAGAGTTTTGCTGCCTGATCCAACGGGCTGTTTACAATAGATAATGGTCATCCCTTGCTGTAGTTGCTTGTGGACTGCCTTGGGCTTGCCTTCTTTGAACACTCCTAGTATCCTGGAATCATATCCACAGTTGGGAAATAACACTCCTATGGCTTCTGCTACTACCTACTGTGTCTGACCTGCTTCCAGCCTGGCTCTCCATGCCTTTGAGGCATTGTTTAAGCCGAAGACTTGTAGAAATGAAACGTCACGATAAATGAAGAATAAGGGAGCTCTGTCTCTCTTATAAAATCTTCATTTTTCAGGTCATCCCAGAAGTAATGTCGTTTTCCCAAAGCCCAACAGTAGCAAGTGTCCTGGTGCCCAGACTATGATGTCGACCATGGTGAGTATAAGAGGGATCACACGAGCAGATCTTCAAGTCACTTGAGACCGAAAATGGGAGTTCTAGGTGCAGTCGTTGTGTACTTAAACCGCATAGGAAATTGCAGTGTCAGAAGACCACATTAAGCACATTATGCTGTACGAGTACCACCATCAACATTCAGCGACGGTAGCAATGCGAGACATCAATGCCGTGTATGGACTGGGTACCCTGGAGGTCAGGAAATGTCAATGCTGGTTCCAAAAATTTCGAAAGGGGAACACCAGTCTCAAGGATATGCAGCGACCCGGATGGCCTGATGAGCTGGATAATGATGTGCTGAAAGCTGCTGTTGGGGGAAATCTGCAGGCAACAGTCGAGGAATTGGCCGCACTTGTTCATTCAACCCATTCCACTGTTCACCAACATCTGCAAGACCTCTGTTATGTGTCGAAACTGGATAAGTGGGTACCCCATGATCTCACTCCACAACAGCTGCAACAGCGTGTGAACATTTCCACTTCTTTGCTCTCCTGTGAAAAAAGGGAGCCATTTTTGCATAGAATTGTCACGGGCGATGAAAAATGGATTGTTTATCACAACATTAAGTGTGAACGGCAGTGGCGAAACCAGGAAGTTTCCCACAAAAGGTTTTGATGTCTGTGTGGTGGGATATGCAAGGCATAATCTATTATGAGCTGCTGCGACCCAACAAAACCAGTACAGGGGAAGTCTACTGTCAGCAGCTGCAGTGTCTATGCACTGCTTTGCAGGATAAATGTCCAGCACTTGTGAATCGTAAAGTCGAGCTGCTGCAGCAGGACAATGCAAAACCACACACAGTGAAAATGACCAGTGCCATGTTGCCTGACTTTGGATGGGAAAAACTTCCGCATCCAGCATATTCCCTTGGCATCACCCCATTCAACTACCACCTCTTTTGCAGCCTGAAAAACCATCTTACTGGGACTACACTTTGAAATGTGGAGGAGGTACAGCGAACCCTTTCTGCCTTTTTATGCATCAAAACCCATGGAATTCTAGGATTCAAGTCTGGGATTCAAAACCTTGTCGATTGATGAGAGAAGGTTGTAACTACTGAGGGCTCTTATTATATGGATTAAAACATCTGTTCCAGGTACGTTTTTCTTTCTTTTCTTCACACGTTAAAACACGACAGTATTTTTGGGATTACCTGGTATTTAGGCATTCTGACATCTCATACGCTAATTTGCATAAGGATATGCATGATTTGGCTGTCTACATCATGCTCAACTTGCATTTTCCATGTTTCAGTAAGATATTACACGACTGGTATGCATAACATTGCCAAAGGCGCATGCTCCCTAATTCTTTTGAGCAGTGTATTAAAAATGGGTATGTGACTCTCCAAATTGTACACTTCCAGCCTTATGTTAAAATTTACTAAAAACTTCATTTTATTGCTGTTTCCTTTGATTTTGACATATGTGTAATCTACTAAAAGATTACACATATGCCAAAATAGTAATATTTAGTTACACCTCTTTGTATTTGGTATTGTATACAATTGTGGCGAAAAGTCCTGCGCCAGTAGATCGAAAGTCAATTTTTGATGTTTGAAGTTAACTTATACAGCATAATGGTAAAGTCAAGAATACATATTATACATCATTTTAAACGAAATTTTATGCTGAATTCAAATATTTTTACAGAATGTTATCACCAGTAATGGAAGTGAAGTTACACGCAAAAATGTGCAAGTGAGGAAACACAAATCCAGTTCTAAAAAGCATTCGTGCCCCTTTCTCCGACGTCCACTAGTTAGAAATAAAAGGATGTAGAATCGTCTGCCGACTTAGAATGCAGCTACTTGTAGTCAGTTGACAGAAGTTTATGCAGAATTCCTAATGATATTTGAATTTCGGAATGTCGAAGACCGGAAAATTGGTCCTGCCTCTTCAAACCAGGGCAAAAATTATTACTTTGCATGAACTTGGATTCAGTAGTCGTAACATTGCTGTTAAATGTGGCTGTGATCATTCTACATATTAAAAAAGTTGCTGTTCAATGTAGCTGTGATCATTGCACCATTAAAAAAGTTGCAGAAACTGGATGTGTGGGGAAAAGAACAGGTCAACCAAGGCTGTGTACTGAACGTGATGATTGCATGTTGATTTGTAGTTCCTTAAAATCAAGGTTTAAAATAGCAGCCACTGATTTAAGAAATTATTAGGAGAATGAGGTAGGCCTTATTGTATGTGCATGTACAGCTCGCCGTAGGCTACAAGAAAATGGAATGGCTGCACGAAAACCTTTTCTTACTGAACAACAGTGGCTCAAAAGAATTGCTTGGGCCAATGCACACAAGAATTGGACTGTTGATGAATGGAAAAATGTTATTTTCAGTAATGAAACTACTGTTACTATTTCCGCTAATAATGGAAATAATTATGTATGTTGTCGGGCTGGTGAAAGACATAAGGCATGCTGCACCCAGCCAACAATCAATCAAGCACCCACATTCAGGGATGTCATGGTCCTGTATTTCAGCCAGTGGTGTTGGCCGTTTGCACATTGTTGATGGCACATTGAATGGATCGAAATATGTGGATATTTTGGAATCCAAACTGCCACCATCTGCACACAAGGCATGGGTTTGCGGAATTTTATCTTTCAGGACGATAACGCGCCATGTCATTGGTCAAAGTTGGTTGACAAGGGATTTAATCGAAAAGTCATAAGAAAACTTCAGTGGCCGGCACAGTCACCGAATCTTAATCCCATAGAGAATCTGTGGGTGAGATTGAAGCAAAGATCCATCAACAAGGACCCACATCTAAAACAGCATTGAGCCTGTAAGGGCTGTATGGCACAGTGTTATCACCAATGAACAACTAGAGAAGCTCATTAGTTCCATGCCAAGAAGGTGCACTTTGTTACTAAGAAACCATGGTTATCCAGTTAAATATTAAAGCGTATTTTGCTTGTTGGTAAGTTATTTCAAGTGTCCTGCAAGTTTCAATAATGTACTGTACAGTAATTTTTCGTTAAATGCATTGTACACTAATTTCACAAATCCCACTATTTTTTGCTTTTTATGACTAGACTCTGTACTTTTGCTTGTAACTTTACTTCTATTACTTGTAATAACATTCTGTAAAAATATTTGAATTCAGCATAAAATGTCCTTTAAAATTATGCATAATATGTATTCCTGACTTTACCATTACGCTGTACAAGTTGACTTCAAACATCAAAAATTGGCTTTCGGTCTACTGGTGCAGGACTTTGGGCCACGACTAAGTTTGTCCACTATTTAATGCAGTGGTTTTCAGAGTTTTCTGTCTTAAACCCAGAATTTGTAATCACATTTGCCTTACAATCCAAATGGTACTGATAGTTGTTCAGCACACTCGATAAATTGTCTCATTTTATAACTCTATATTAGAAAGAACTTTTGGGTAAAAATAACAACTGTTGTCTCAATTGCTCAGTATCTTCACAATCATATGCTACTATACTATAGGTATTTACCATTCCCTGCTATGTGTGCAGCTAGTGTTCCAATTGGACACAGTGTTTTGAAATTGTGTTTATTGCATATGTGTAATGATTTTAGCCATAATTATTATGGGAATTCATAATCCATAAAAAGACCCTCACAACCATGGGTTTTGTAACACTGGAGCTCAGAATTTAGCATATTTTTTGTCTTATTTTCTTTATCGATAATAATTGTATAAATTTGATCATTAATCTTGCCAAACTTTCTGAAAGATATACACTTTAGATATTTCCAAAGTGCTATTACAAGTATGTGGTCAAATTATCAGTCAGAAATAACATTTTTAGTATGGAATGTTTTATTAGTTCTCTGTGTTATTGTGCTTTATTTTTTCTTATAAGTGCTGTCTTTGGGCTGCATCTTTCTTTTCAGTTTGATATGTTACTTAAAATATGTTCACTCACCTCAGTTCTTGTGTTGTCTTTCCTGCTTACATCTCTGTGGTCATGTGTTTCAGACTAAAACATGTTTTCCAATGTAGTTAGTTGTTTTAAAGATATGGACCGAGAGATGTGCTTGTTATTAAATCAGAGAATGATAGTTAAAATATGAATTTGTGTGATATCAGGGTTAAAAAAACCCATTGAGAATCACAAAAATTCTACACTCCTTCTATCTCTGAAGTTGTGTATAAGACACTGTACCTGCTTTGTCCTGTTGCTCAGGATGTTTTAACAGCAGCATGGTGGTCATGTCTTCAGATTTTTCTGTGGTGGATGATTTTGCACATGTATGGTTGCAATGCCATCTGTGTTTTGATTCAAAAAATATTTCTTTTTGGTATTAGACTCCAAGTAATTGGTAAATTGCTATTGCATTTGTTATTTTAATTTCTATGCATATGTTTTTAAGATCTTACTATGTTTTTCATGCTGTGCTATGATATTTGTTTTCACAGTGTGGCTTGATTAGACTTCTGCTACAAAATGTATCAGAGCTTTTTCATTGTTTTTTTGTTCATTTAATCTCATATGTAAACTCCTTTTATTTTGTATTGGTCCTTCCCCCTCCTCCCTTTACTTTACTTTATTAGGATTAAAAGAAAAAATGGAATTTGGCTTTTATTTAAGGTACCTTTTTGGTCTTGTGACAAACTACATTGTGCAGTTAAAGATAGTTTAATATGGGTACCGAGAAATTCCATCTCACTGAAAAAAGGATTTATTATCTTTCCTGCTGACTGATGGGCATCCAAAGTGCTCACTGCTTTTTAAAGATATTTCAACATCTATGAAATAAAATTACATTAATTAATAAGTATCTGTCTCTAACTTTAAACTTCTTGGAAGTTTTATCCCATCTTTTGTTCATGGTTAATTTTATTATGTGGTGTATGTACCCTCACTCCAAAGTTGCTGTTGAAGGACTTGTAAACTTTTGCTTGAACGTACAATGATGAAGTGCAGCATGTGCCTGTTCTGTGGGATGGTTCCCGCGTGTACTTTGTATCACTGAAAGAAGGCACGTTGCTAGACTGTTTTTAGTCAGCTGTTGTTTGATCTTTTTTACCTGCATTTGCTTTTAATGCTCCACGAACAACAAGTCATAGTTACTGGTGTTAGCTATATCAGATGAGAATGTATTATGCCTTGTACCACAGTATTATGCATGCTTGGTTCAAGAAAAGGTATTTTGAATGTTGGAAGTATTTTTATGAACTCATAAGTGAAGAGCAATATTTTATATTTGCAATTCATTGCTTATTTTTATTGTTGACCAATGACATTCAGATGAATATACATACTGTATGTTCTCAGAAATCACTCCACTATTTGTGGAAGTTTATGACAAGTAATGGAATGTGTACTGAGCTGCATATGGATTATTCACTGAAAAGAGACTTCTGTTGTTGTGGTTTATTTTCATCCAAAGGGTAATGTTCACAGTGAAACAAATCTTTATTTAAATATTTTGTATTTTACTTTAAGTTCCGATTCAATCTGCATTACGTGATCTCTCACTGATTATTGTTGATATTTTTATGTGCCTTCTGAGAGAGCAAAGGAGGAAGACTGAAGGTTTTCAACAATGTATTCATTTTATTTTAAGTTTTATTGCATATTATGTTTGATTTTAAATTTATGTATTTCTGAAAGATAATTTTTCCATTTATGCTGTGTTAAATTCAAAATAAAATACAATCAGGCTGAGTTTGGCATATAAATTTGTTGAAATTATATATTTACTACTTGTACATGGTTTATATTGTTAACATGTTAGATAATAAATAGTTCGTATAATAATTTTGTGGGGTTTTGTTATGTGTGACAGTTCTTCTTGTGGATTGAACTTCCTTGTATAGCTTCTGTAGAGCTTTGACTCCAGCTGTAAGGTGAAGTGGAGCACAAAGTTTCCAAGATGAGAAGTGAAATAATTTATATCATCCCTCATTCATCTTGAGCGTGATCACTGTAGTTAAAACAAGAAAGGTGCCACTAAATTTTGGATGTAAGGAGCATGCTTTGAAAATTACCAATGAATGGTAAAATCATGCATAAGAAAAAAATACAAAATTTGCAGATATTCTCTGCTATGGTTATAGATGTCGATGCAAAACAGAATTATTTTTGTTTAACTAGAAAGTGGAGAAATCATAGCTGAATATGACTGTGCATTTATGCCACCTAAAAAGTATATTGAGTGGAAAATCAATACATGAATACTCAGGGGTCAAAAAATATAATACATGTCTACCAATCAGCACAAAATGGCATTTGTAAGAGATTTTGGCATTTGCAATACCAAAGCTAATGAACATTGTGGTTCACATTTTGCTTGACAATATATTTTGAATATGAGGGGTGTCCGATAAGTATCCGGATTTTTATTCTTATCAATTACAGGACAAAATAAAAAGTACAGAATGCATAAATATGATACTCACCTATGTAATACAGTGGTACGAACAGTCAAAGTCACTTTTCCACGTTTTCTCCGTTCAGCACAATGTATTTCCTCCACTGATCAACAAGTTGATTCATTCAGGTAGTGAAGAAACCAGCAGGGTTGTTGTGAATCCATTGACGGACAGCCATTTGCAGATCGTCCATGCTCGCATAGTGGTGGCTACGAAGGCTATCTTTCAAGGGACCAAAAACATGAAAATCGGAAAGTGCCAAGTCCGGATTGTAAGCAGGGTGGGGCAGAACAGTCCACCTCTGTTTTCTGATTTCTGCTTGCACTGGTTTAACAATATGTGGGTGAGCATTATCATCCTGAAGCAACACTTGATTGTTTTTCAGTGTTGGCCGTTTGGTCAAGATGACAAGCAATTGGCCTGCAAATGGAATCATTTGCAGGCCGTTGGTCAAGATGACAAGCAATTGGCCTGCAAATGGAATCATTTGCATAACTTGTACGTGTGCACCCACCCTGCAATTTGCATGGCGCTGCATTCACGTCTTCGTGGTGTGGCATTTTCTCTGTCAGGCAGTGTATGTCTCCTGGAAGCAAAAATAGTGAGAAAAAAGGCTGACATTTCTGCCCCGTAGTGGGAAAACTGTGCTTTATTTAAAGAGGATAATATTTCTCATCTTTACTGTAGTAAATTGCATATATGCACGTAGTGCAAAAAAAAAAAAAAAAATAGAAAGAAAAAATTCAAGTGGTTTCTTAGGAGTGAAGACACAGCTGCAAACAGAAATACACACTAACACTAGGACTGAACTACAGAAAACCCACTAATGCATGCAAAATGCTATACAAAGAGGTAAAAGGTGTCCAGTATTAATTTTTTTTAATCGGACATTTAGAAGCAGAGATATCAAGAAAAATGGATTAAACATTTGCACCCATAGCGGATAAATTGTACCTTATTTTGGAAAGCAAATGCCAACAAATATTTTTTGTAGTTAGTATCTGACTGAAAAAGGATTTTTTTCCCAGTTGGTTTTTTTAGATGTGCAGATATTGTTGTTCTATGCTGTAAACATAAACTTATACCTTCTGTTGGCAAACTTGTATGTTAAGAAAATTTTTTGAAATGATATGCAAAACATTTTGCACCACAAATGCTCTCCATCAAAGAAAGAATTTTTCAAATTGGACTGTTAGATGCACAGATATCGAGAGAAATAAAATATGTCTACACTTTCTGGCAGAAAAACTAGACATTTTAAATAGAAGATATTTTGAAAAAGTTTATTTCTCACAGTGAGTGGTATCTGACCACAAAAGAATATTTTCAAGAATCTGGATTTTTTTCGTGCAGAATACGTCAATATGATTTAGGAACACTATTTAATGCACGATGTAGTAACTTGTGATACAAGCCATCAGGTTTTAAAAATAGGTTTACTAAGATATAGACTAAAATATTACACAAGTTAAAAAACACACAAATAAACGAGATCTTTCGGCCTGACATTCAGGTAATCTTCAGGTTTTGCTGAAAAAACACTGGTATTTTCAATCGAGACTTTTAGAAGCGCAGATATTACTATAAATACATCCGAAACTGAATCATGCACTTACGCCCCCTAGTGCCAAAGCCGTTTTATATTAAAAATTATATGCAGAATATTTCTCACCAGGAGCTCTGACCGATGCAAAAATAGCTTTTCAAATCGATCATTTAGAAACAGAGACATTAGGAAAATCGTAATTTATCTTCACATCCTTCAGCGGAAAAACTATGGATTGCTGAAAAAAAGAAACTGCACCCAAAAATAGTCTTCATTATAAATGGTATTGAAGGGAAGAAAGATTTCTTTCAGTCTGATATTTAGAAGCAATGGTATGAGGCAAAATGCATTTTGAATTAGATAGTATCTGCATTTACACCCTCTAGCGGCGAAGTTGTGCATCACACAAAAAAAAATAACGAAAAGCAAGAATTATTGTTCTCATATTTCAGGCATCCCAACTCAAAGAATTTTTCACAAATCAGATTAATAGTTGTAGAGATATGGTGTCAGACCAATGGACAATGCGATTCTATAAGCAGTTACTTTTTCTACAAAAGTCGTACTAAAAAGTAACTAAAATAGTTATTTCTGGGGCCCTGCACCCAGTGCCGGCTTGGCAGCACGGGGCTCCGCAGTTTAGAAAATAAAATCAATTTTCAGTAGATTTTATTTTTTTTTATTTTTTTATTGTTTTGTATTTATTACTATTTAAGTTCTAGGGTGCCAGACCTGTAAAAGTTTTTTTTTTTTTATATATATATATATATATATTTTTTTTTTTTTTTTTTTTCTAGTTTCCAATCTTCCCACTTTCAAATAGATGATCGTATTCGTCGCACTGACACTGAGATTTGCAGATTTCAAAAGATTATTATAACTATCTTAGTGTTTTCAACATTCATGAAATAGCAAATTAAATTTGATTGTTCTTTGGCTTCCTACTTTTATCTGTCTGTAGAGGCCAATTGTTCAGTGACTTTAAAAACAGTACTGAAAATTTAAAAATTAAAACCAATTTTCATATATGAGCTCGTATAAAAGTTATTAATTTATCAATTCAGGCGCAGATTGGACCGCCGGGATACTGGGAAATTACCCGGTGAGCCGTTTGCTAACTCAAGATTTAAAAAAAAAAAAAAAGTAAATTATATACTTTCATGTTCTTGTTGAAGAAAATCAAACAATACTAAAATGTCAAAGTTTGTCTACCACTTTAACGGCTTTGGTTGCCAGTCGAGGGTGGATTTACTGGGCATCCCTGTAAATCTGCCCCTGACTGGAAACCATGGTAACAAGTTACTATTTCAGTTTTCTTACGTCATTTGGTCTTTCTTCACAGCATAGCTCACTGGAAACAAGAGGCCCTGAAACGAGCGGCTGCCACTGAGGTCATGTGACCAACTTAGTCCCAGCTACCATGTGTGCGTCGTCTCGGCTGTTAGTAATGTGCTGATGGGCTGACAAAGTAGCTGGAGAATTTCATAAAACATGAGCTGATGGAAACTTTGAAGGTTGTGTTGCAATATTAATAAATAGGGCTAATATGTAGTTCACAAATTACTTTGAAAGTTTTACACAAAATGAAAGAAATGCTAATGTTTTAACGAAACTGACAAAGTATTTGCGAGGTTTTCGCTTAGAATTCCAGCTGATGAGAACTTTGAAATTTTCTTCACAAAATAAATTAAATGTGCTGTTGTTTTGTTGACAAATTACTTACAAAGTTGTGGCACAAAATGCGAATATTTTAATGTTTTTGATGGCATATGTCTGCATCAATTTCAAGATGGTGGCTTGTTTACAATTCTTTCGCTCCTGGTGAATTCCCTGTCAGATGTTTGTGGAATTCCTTCTATTTTTATTGAAGAACTTTGCTCCGCCGCCATTTTGGAGGTTCTGGCGATGGTATTTTTGATTCTGGCCTATACCCGTAATGTTAACATTACTGATGTGTTGTGTCACTGTGTTCTTTATTCATAGATTACTCAAGGAAGAAGACTTAAGTACTTTTTTGCATTTCTTTTGCTTGACTTGAACACTTTTGAGTTTTTTTACTGTCTTTATATTTTGAAAGGGCAGACTTTTGTTCTTTGAACTTATAGCACTTAGTAAATCTACCACCTGGCCGTGTCTACCACTAAGGAAAACAAAAGTGGTGCAAAAAACATTTCCGTAAGATGTATGCATCATACGGAAATGCTAAACAACTGAGATAGTTTTACCAATAAAACATATGCATGACAAATTCTTTTTTCAATGTATATACAAATAACTAAACTCTGCACATTATATTACTTAAGACAAAAAGAAATCTTACCTGTATATCAGTAACAAGTAAATCTCCTTTTTTTTTTTTTTTTTTTTTTTCAAAAACACTCTAAAAATTTTTTTTCTGTTGCAGTGGTAAATGAACGTTATATGTTTTACGAGTGGTTGTTAGTTTTTCTTTGAAAATAAAATAACAAATAAAAAACAAAATATGAACTTCACAGCAACACGCTAACGGACTAATGGCATTCGTGACTTCAGATCAGGGAAACTGAGACCATTTTGGTCACATGACTAAATCGTTTGAGGGCCTCTTCTTTCCAGTGGGCTATGGTCTTCCTTAATATTTGCTATCATAAGGCTCTTTTTGAGTTTTAGTTTGTAACCTGATAAAGAATGTCAACTTTTTTAAACTACAATTACCAAAATGGTGTCTTCCTACTACTCTCCCACACATTTGCTCAGAGGACTCCTATTTCACAGAATAAATAGTGCGATCCTAAATTTAATAAAAAAAAATCATTTTACATAACGAAATTTCTTGAATCCGAAAAATTTATGAACATTTAGCCAAATTCCCTAAAATTTTGTATGGTTGTGCTAGTCATGTATATGTTCTACCTGCTAAAATATTTAAGGGAGCTCAAAGAAAAATTGGGTAGACTGAAGTCCATAGCTTCGCTCCTGCTGTGATGTAGTGGAGGTGTAGTAGGCCCCTGGATACATTTTAGAGGAAACCTAGGCAGATTTTTCATTGATTGAATTCGGATAATAATCGCAGAAATCATCAACATTTAGTGTGTTTCCCTCTGTCAACCAAAAAAGAAAAGGTCGTCATTACAAAAGAAATGGAATTTGTTCTTTCCTACACTTAGCGCGTTTTGGATATTAGAGGAAAGACAACATAAAGTGAAAACTGCGGAAAGGTATGCGTATGTCATTAGGTTGGAATGAACAGGAAAATTGAAGCCCATAATGATTCCTGCAGTATTAAAATTATTTTCTGTGGGATTTTGCAAGAGATGACGTCAGCTAAATTACCGTAAGGTAGTTGACAAAGAACAGCACTCACTGCAAGTTTGACAAAGAACTTTGGGTTTGCCTCCTCGGGGCACTCCGTGGTAACAATGGCACACACAACAGCAACTAGGGCCTCTGTGAATCTTGGAGAGGTGCCAGCTAGTTCTTTGTGACATTGGTGAAAAGACCCCAACTCACTGAGTTTTGTTCCAGAATCTTTAGTTTGAATGACCAACTGGAACCCTGATGTGGGCTAATCCACCACACTGATGTACTTACCTGATTAAAAAGACAAAAAGAAATATTAAGAAAGACTCAAGTGTGGGATATGGTGGACCTACCCCACTTGAGAAGGACGGTCCACCACGGAATCGACCTGGACCTTCTAAAGGGCGTATGAGAAAGAGATCTCGGCTGAGTGAATGTAAGATTGGTGTATGGAATACTAGAGGTATAAATGGCAAGATGAATCAGGTGATTGAGGAGATAAATAAGTACAGACTGGATGTGTTGTGTGTAAGTGAAACCAAAAAGAAGGAAATTGGATTAGAAGAAGTAAATGGCACAGTGAGTGTGTGGTCTGGAGTATTGGATAATGTGAGAGGACAGGCTGGTGTAGGTGTGATTTTAAGTGAAAAGATGTAGAACAACTTGATTCACTATAGTTTATAGCCAGAATTCTCTTGTGATTAGGTTTTTCTCGGTTTGGGGATTTTTTAAGAGTACCTCTAGATCTGTTTTTTTGTAAAAACTATATACAGTTTTTAAGTGTTTTTGCTTCTCGCATATATTATAGAGCTTTCACAGGGGAAAAAATGGCTAAAAAAAAAGTACCCAAAAAATTTAATGGTTACCTTTGTGGAAATGTACGTCTGCATGTACATATAAAGGTACTTGCACACGCTTTATATACGTACAGTGAATGGACAAATGATTAGAGATACCTACCTAATAGCGTGTGGGTCGTTCCCTAGCGCGAATAAGAACCTGTACACGACGAGGCATCGACTCCAGATGCCGGAGTTAATGCCAGCCATGCCTGTAGCAGAATTAGCTACAACTCCGCCCGAGACGTCGGTCCAGGATTCCCATTGATCTAATTTTCTGCTCCACGGCATCCCAGACAGCTTCCACAGGGTTTTAATCCGGGGACCTGGAAGGCCACTGGATGGTTCTTCCAAACTCAGATGAATATTCCTCGAGCCATGCCTGGATTCTTGAGGCTTGGTGGGGCGGCGCATTGTCCTTCTGAAGCATACCATCGGCTGCAGGATGCGTGAAGGCCATGAAAGAATAGGTGATCAGTCAGCACATGCTGGTAGCTCACAGCGGTTAAGGACCTCTCCAGACACACTAAGATACCTAATGTGTCCCATGAGAAGGCTCCCCAAACCATCACAGAGCCGACGGAGCCATGGCGTCATGCTCTCGATGCCACACTCGCACCCTTAGTACAGCTGGTAACGGGATTCATCTGAGCACACGACATGGCGCCACTCTGCAGAGGTCCAGTTTTGATGTTCCCGACACAGAGTGAAGCGTATTATAATGTCCGATGCCGAGAAATCAGCAGTGGTACACAAGTATAGGGGTGGGCTTCCGTACCCCAGGGTACGCAACGTACGCCGTACCGTTCTCTCGGTGATGTTGCTTGAGCCTCTGGCGTTTAACGTGGACGTTATATGCGCTGCTGTTGCCAAACGGTCGGCCTGTGCGAGCCTGGATAGTCTACGTCGACCTCTGTCATCAATGTCGTGTGGTCGGCCATCGCTTGCGCACTGGTACGTCTGTCGATCGTATACTCACGGTACAGTTGATACGGTTTCCCTCTGGAACCCTGGTGTTCTTATCAGTGGCGAATCCTGGTATAGAATGGAGGTCATGCGGGCCGGAAATATGCAACATTGTACGTAATTTTCGGCCTAATAGCAACCGAACCATATAACAACCCTTATAGGTTTTAAAACAATAACGCAACGTTGTGTAGAGGTTGTCAAATCCACCCGAGCTCCAAGAACTGTCACTTTTAAAAAACAACAAACACGGCCAGCCAAATAGTTATTAAATTTCTGCAGCCTGCCAACCATGGATACAAATCATACTGAGAAACCTGAAAATTCCGAGTATAAGTACCTGTTTTATCCATATGTATACTCTTAAAGTTAAATAAAAGTGGGCATGGTCTCCCGTCCTTTATTATTTTCATCTTTTCCAATGTAGAACTCCTTGAAAAAAGGTATTTCTAACAAATCTTTAATACTTTTATCGACATTGCATAAATTCAATGTCCAATGAGAAAGTTTTTAAATTCTAGAAACACTGTTTAAGATTTAAAGAAATAAACTACACAATTTGTAATAAACACAAGGGGCATCACTGCACTAGTCACTAACATCATTTACTGCATAACACACAATTCAAAATCTAAAATCTGCGATTTCAGCCAAAGAAGAAAAATGCTGTTTTGTTGCTGCCTGCGGAAAAACACTTTCCAGAAAACGTATAGCGTGCTTGCTGCCGCATGACCTGTAAGCTAACAGAACCTGTGTTCTCCGTCTCTTTCTCGTTCGGCTGTTGAAACAAACGCATGCGCTAAAGCATAATTCTGAACCGCAGTAAGCTTTCAGCATCCCTAAATTCCGAGCTTCCCATTGACTTCCTAACGACAACGAGGGGTGAGCCTGAGCCATTGAATGAAGCTAACCACGTGTTCTGGCGTAATACAGCTGATTTCAGCATTCCAGCTTTTTATTAAATGGATTTTTTTTTTTTTTCATTTACATAAGATGAAAATAAATGCAAATATTGCAGCTTTTATTAAATGGAATTTTTTTTTAATTTCGACAGTTTTAGTGGTTTGGCGGCGCACTACTAGCCATACCACAGCATTCGCCACTGGTTCTTATCATTTGGGGGATTCAATGACCAATCTGGCTTGAGCCGACAATGCTTCTACGATCAAAATCGCTCAGATCACCACGTTTACCCATGTTCGTAGATTGTGATAAAGTTGGAAAGATCAGATCATATGTAGAGGATTTTAGGAAGGGAGTGTCTGACCCTAGGTCTTAAACAACCCTTAGAAATAGGAAGCCAAGAGATTTGGGCTACAGTGCCCGATAGAAAAGACACACGGAAGCGAGGTAGAAAGGGGGAGGAAGACACCCTTATTTATTACCGGGGGACCAGTACCCGGAGTCCGACAGCTTAACGTACCCATCCGACGCACGGCGGATATTTAATGGTTCGAGCGTTCATACCTGTCTGGAATCGAACCCGAGGTCTTCTCCGTGGCAGTCACGAACGTTTACCACTAGGCCACCCGCGGCCTCACTGTTAGGAAGCCCTGGTGTCCGCCTATTTATCGCCTGCCTTCGGTTTGGGTCTGTTCCACTCTGCGTGGGGGGTGACCATGTCAACTTCTCATCACCACTATTTCTAACGTTTTGTCTGCCCCCCCGTGGCGCAGTGGTCTTAAGCGATAGCTACTGACCATTTGTCCGAGATATGTCCGGGTTCGAATCCCGGTGAGGCATGGATGTTGTGCTTGTCTTGCGGCTTTGGCTATCTCTCTTTCCTGGAACCAGTAGCCCTAAATTAACGACTGCTTATAGCCCACTGAGTTGCTCACGGTGGTCGTTAACCCCCGCCCCCAAAAATGGTTCGTCTACTGAGTGTATTAGCAACGAACTTAATTTTTAAAGTTTACGCATATGTACATGAGTGAATGTGTGTGTGCCTTAATGTATGTATAACAGATATGGAAACTTCTGAAGTCGAATGCTGGGAAATATTTTTTGGGTGTTTGCTACTAACCAGAACAATAGAATTAACACATCCATCCATGCTTTTATCAGTTTTTAGTCATAGGCTTCACTGAATGTAAAGTTAGTTTCGAAATCACGTGATTATGGTACAATAACCATCTGCTAAATGAACAGGACAACGCGAGTGAATGATACAGGATACAGATGGGAGAAAGAAAAAAAAAGTGGCTCTTGCCTTTCCGAAAGAAAAATTGTCTGGTTATATGGTTGACCATCTTCCAGTTCAAACTTGTATTGTTAAGATACGGTGTGTATTAAGTTTTATTTACAAAGGTTTTTTTTTTTTTTTTTTTAAAGTTTCACAATTTTTCAACTTCTTTGAGGGTTTAACCCTAGCGAGAAGTAATCAAAATAATGTTAGTGACTTGATTTATTTATAAAAAAGCGCATCAACTCGTATGTCCTGCGATTCGAAACCTTGCATTCGACGCGGGAGGTACAGATATATCACATGTCCGACTTCCCTTCTAGTTCAGTAAATTTCTCTCTCCCTCTATGCGAATCTGAAGATTTGCATAAACGCATAAGTGGCGAAATGCATATGCAAACTAAGTGGTAACAATGCTTTCGATCCTTTTTTTTTTTTTTTTTTTTTTTGTTATTTTTTCCTTATCGACTTTAAACATTGTGGTCATTGGACAGGATACTTTTGACCATAGCAACGTTGCTGGGAACAACAGAGAAAGCTTCTCACGCAACCACTCTGAGTTAGTTGCCAGATGAAAAATAAATGAATACAACGAAGAATGAAGCGAAAATAAAATCGAGGCTGGAAGATTCAAAATACGAGGAAGTCAAAAGGTAGTACAACTGCCGTAGCGAGAACGAAAAGCACCGTTCCGGAGCTCGCAAACAACGAGAACTTTTTAGCGTGTCCTCCGCCACGCGTAAGTAATAATTCATTTTTCCCAAAATTTGCACATTGTTATTTCCGAGTTCGTGAAATTTGCTTTCACGATGTATGACAGGATTCTTTTATTCTATCATTTTCTGTATTTACATTTTTCAGATGCAAACGAAAAGTAGACTGCAGTAAATTCAGAAAATTTGTTGCCTATATAAATTTAGCATTTGGCTAACTATCCAAAATTTTAAATTAATGTTGCAGTTTCACTCTGAACAAAAATTACGTGCATATATGTATCATCATCAACCATTATCAATCTACTACGGGATGAAAGTCTCCCTAAGTCTCTTCCATAATTTGAGCCAGTCTCCCCCATGTTGCTCCGGCATGCCTTCGAATTTCATCCACCCATCTCCCACGTGGTCTTTTTCTGGATCATTTCCTGTCTCTTGGCATCCAGTCTAGTATTTCAGTCAGTGGTCGAATTTTGAAAAAAAAAAAAATTGGTCCCCACTGCTTTATTGGTTGGTAATATCCACACTATTAGTTTAATTGTCCTTCAAGACGGAGTACAGTGAAGCAAAGACTTTCATGTCAAATTAATTAAATCATATAGAGCAAATAAAGTCAACCCTTGATGTACCTCCCTTCGATTTACCGCCATCCTTGCATAACGCTGCTCTTTGAGCAGGGTCGCATCTACCGGGGGGGTTGCCCTCCCAGAAAGTCATTCGTCATTCCAGGGGGCGTAAATTCATGCTCTGGAGGATGTAAAAAATAGAAATTGTAACTAAAAAGAGAAAGACCCTTGAGTATTTTCTTTTTTAAAGACTTTAGTTAGTAGCAGAGTATTCCATGCAGCGAACCGGGGTACAGAGTAAAATGCACTATGAGGTCTGAATATGTCATATCCATGAAGGAAATTTTCCAAAACAGTGGAGGCATAAAAAACAAAATGCTGATATGTCTAACTCTCTATGATCTTTCCAAACATGTTGGGATGAAGAACTAATTTTCTGTTCTGTCGCAGAAAGTTCTCTGAGCTTTTAACCTTTGACGTACTACAGAGGAGCAAACATGTGTCAAGACGACAAATCTGCAGCGAGACATTCTGTCCGCGTAGCTCAGTTGGGAGAGCAACTTACTCCGGAGTGAGGGGACATGGATTCGATGCCCGTCGCGGACAAATTTGTGTTTTCACACCTTGAAAGGAATTTTTCCAATCTCTACTCCTAAAGCTTTGGTTTTAATTGTATATATTTCTCATTTTTTAATCATTAAATCGTGCTAAAGATGGAAATCTTTCATCGTTTCAGCTTTTCCTATTGTTACGTTCATTATCCGATACTCATTCGTTCTGCGCTGGGTTTTTTTCGTTCTGTATTTCTGTGGAGTGTTGTGTTGTCGGCGTTCACATAACGTATACGTATTTACAACCTGTGCCTGTGGTTCTTGGGTATTTACCTAGTTTTTACATTTTTAATAAAATTACGTCAAAAACCTGTAGTGCAATTTTTGAACGATCATGATACTTTCCTATAACGGCGGTGTATGAGAAAGTAAAAACCACGTATTATTTGAGTGGAGCTCGAAGGGGCGCAATTTTAAGTTCGCCCTACCGGATGAGAAAAGCTTTCTACGGTTCTGGTCCATAGTGACACTGCCGAAAGTGGACCAAATTGCGCAATATCTGAGGAATCTAGTAATACCCTCATTAAGCCTGAAACAAGTTCAACGTTCCATTTGTTTAGTCAGTCTTTTGACTTTCCCCATTTTTCCGACTCCCGTTCACACTCAGCTGATGTGCAAGGAACGGAACGTAAGCATCAGTCATAATCAAATTATTTCCATGTCCAATATGAAACTCTAATTTTATCTCTCCCCATGATTATTTGCTGGGCTCTACTTTTCAAGAATACGCTGGCTTTAGAGAATCCACTCAGCTTATGTACAAGCTGTTCGAATGTAAGAATTTTTCAATATATCAATATATTCATCAATCAGTGCCATGATTTCTTCCTTCTCAAAGTTTGCTGGACGTGGGTTTAGTAGCCATTCACGCACGGATAAGATCCTACATACTGCAATTTCCACTAGTGTCGGAATATTACATTCCGTCCGTGTAGGTTAGTTGGGAGAGCAACTTACTCCGGAGTGAGGGGGGGGGGCGCGAGTTCGATCCTCATTACGGACAAATTTGTGTTTTTACATTGGCGCCCGAACTTATAAACGGATGCACTGACCGTTGGTTCTTCGAAAAATGTGCGATGTTTGTTCCACACATCGTCTAGAATTAATGAAAGTTAGTTTTTTTTTTTATAAGCGAAGAACGAAGCGGGAGATGTGGCGTCCTACAGAGGTAAAGCACGTGTCAAGACAAATTTGCAGCAATACATTCCGTCCTTGTATCTTAGTTGGAAGAGCAACTTACTCCGGAGTGAAGGGGCACGTTTTCGATCACGGACAAATGTGTTTACAAACTTTAAGATGCTATTTGGTACGGAGACCAAATGAGCTTTTTATAATTAATATTGCTGTGCTTAATTTGGAAAGAGACATAAAATTGCTGAGTTAGCTATGGATGTCAAGATAATTTTATCACTATACTGTATGTACGATGTACTAATGCCTTACGGATGAAAGGTACAATATTGTCAATGAAAGGAATTACTGTGAGTAACTGATACAGATGTCAAATATTGCAACTGAAACACATAATAAGAAATATAACCATAGTTTTGCTAATAAACATATCTATACCTTGAGTTTATTCTCTGACACGACACCTTTCTGATTTCCTTTTATATGAATGTTCTTATGTTTCCTTTGCAACGAAACAACAGCAATCATCAAGCAAAACTGGGCTCCAGTGACCTCGATATCGCTTTTCCATGTTGGAAATTGCTGATGGAATCAATCGTTCACCATGTTTGTTGCGTACTGCTCCACAAGTGTCTGGAGAGAAATCTAGGGAGTGCATTTTTAATTGCGTTATACATCCCAATTTTCTTATAACATGATAGCATTTCTTTCACTAATTGTTCGTAATTTTCAGCTCTTGTTTCTAAGAAATTGGGTGGCCACCAAGCCAGGCTGTCCTTCTCCATACAGTATTTCATCAAAATGTGGGTCGTTGAAGAGGAATGCAGCCCCATTTCTGTCCATAGCTTTTATGAAATTCTTCGTGAGACCTAATTTTATGTGCGAAGAAGGTCACAAAACCATGTTTGGCTCAATTAAAGGTGAATGTATAACATTTTTTCGATCCTGGCTCTCAAGATTTCCTCATCGACCATTTACTCCTTGAAAAATTGGACTTTGTCTCTACTATCCATTCACAGAAGAAGCAACAAAATTTTGCATAACCTTTCTGAAGTCCAAGCAGATAAGCAACAATTTTTAAATCACCACAGACCTGCCACTTGTGATCTTCATAGTAGATGTTTCATATGGCTCCGCTAGGTGCACCCAGAAATGGAAACTGGTCAGTGGGTCAACGGGTCGACAATTTCCTGCGAGTCAAACGAGTCGGGTCAAGGTGTTCCTGACTCGGGTTTCGACCCGGTTTTATTTCAGTTTTATTTTTGAAAAGAAAAAATAATGCAAAAAACCCTTCAGAGGTATTTGAAATAATACTTCAGAGCTGCAGGCTATGATCCAGGAACTTGCTGAGATGGGTAAAGAAATGGGATTAAAAATTAACTTTCATGTGTTTGTCTTACGGCACTGGCTCTCTTCCTTACCTGGAACCAGTGGCTCTAAATTAGGGACGGGCGACTGCTGATAGCCCATTGAGTTGCTCACAGTGGTCTTAAACCTCCAATAAAAAAAAATTGTAAGTATAAGATTATTTCTAACACTAGTAAATAACATGATATTGAAATGCGTATTATAAACGATTTACTTAGTCACCTTTTCATTCTAGAACTACGGCAGGCAGGAGGCAGTCCTCATGGTGCCGCGACCTACCAGGAAGTTGGGGGGGGGGGGGCTGGCTAGGAGCGGGGAGAACGGAGGAGGCTTTAGTAAGGAAAGCTAACTTCACCTCCTCCTACACTGTCCTTCTCAACCACCAACCCACCTTGAAAAATATGCCGTGCTTTTTCAGGAAAGTCATTTTTAGAGTGTTTCGTGGGACATTCTCACCCCACCCCCCCTGCAATGCCCCCTGCCCTGAAATGGAAATGGGCTGGACACATTGCCAGGAGAACGGACCACCGATCAACAACCAAAATTTTAGACTGGATTCCAAGGGGCAGAAAAAGACCCAGACGAAGACCACGTGGGAGATGGATGAATGGAGGAGACTTGCCCAAAGCAGCTCATTGTTGAAGAAAGTTAGGGAGACCTCCATCCAGCAGTAGATTGATGATAATGATGATCTATTCGAATTTATAGTTTAAAGCAAATTTTTCTGGGTCAGGTCCGGGTCGATTCTAATTATGTGACTGCCTGGTCTGGGTCTAAAATTTTTGACCCGTTTTCAACTTTGGGTGCACCGAGTGTGCAACAGGAATGGAAGACAATTCGTTGCCTTTGTGAAGATTTCTGGGACATGTTGGCTAAGCGACTCGCCCGTCAAACGCCTCCATCACTCACCACGAATGAACTCTAGTCTCCCATAGAAGCAGCTTGGCAGGCTATTCCCCAGGAAGATATCAGTTCCACGCCATGTCGAGGCTGTTATTGTTGCTCCAGGTGGCTTCACACGATACTGAGTTTTTAAGCGAAAAATCTGGTATAGCTCTACAAATGTAATCAGTATCTCCTGTAACATGAAGAATCTGTGATATAAATTTCATTTGAATAGCGCGATTCTTTCTTGGCGTTGCAATTTTTACAAACAGCAGTACGTATATACACTGAAGTGCCAGAGAAACTGGTACAGACGAGCTTATGCAAAATGCATAGCAAAGTCACCTATGCGCGTACTTGGTTGCGTCCGCCAGTGCGTATACACTGAGTGGCCACTTTATTATGACCACCCCCTCAGTACTTTGTTGGGCCACCTTTTGCCTTTAATGCTGCGTCGATTCTTCGTGGCATGGACTCCACGAGATGTTGATAGGTGGCTTATGGAATCTGAGGCCATGCTTGATTAATAGCACTTTCCAGGAGTGTGAGATTGCAGGGTTGTAGATCCAGCTGTCTGATGGCTTGTTCAACTTCATCCCCCAAATCTTCAATGGGGTTGAGATCTGGAGATTGTGGGGACCACCTAAGGAAAGTAAACTCACCGGCATGTTCCTGAAACCAATCCTGTACAATACGAGCACTTGGCAGGACGCATTATCTTGTTGAAAGTAGCCATCGCCATTGGGATAAACCATCCACATGACAGGGTGCACTTGGTCCGCAACGATGTTTAGATATGATGTGCCAGTCAGACGTTGATCAACACGAATTAAAGGGCCGAAAGCATGCCAGAAAAACATTCCCCGAACCATATCGTTGCCTCCACCAGCTTGAAGGGTTGTAGCAATGCATTTGGGGTCCATGCTTTCGTGCTGTTTCCGCCAAATTCTCTCTCGGCCATCGGCATGGTGCAACTGCAACGTGATTCATCGGACCACAAAATTTGTTTCCAATTATCGACTGTCCAATCCTTGTGCTCCTGTGCGAACTGGAGACGTTTTCTCTTGTTAACTGCAGACAGCAAAGGTGTTCGAACAGGCCTTCCGCTGCCATATCCCATCCGATGCAGTGCACAGCGAACAGTGCGCACAGAGATCATTTGAGGGGATCCTTGAGTAAGATGGTCTGTAATTTGCTGCACTTTTGCCCTTCTGTTGTCTGTTACCAGTCTGGACACTCTCCGTTTCGCCCGAGCAGTCACTAGTCGATGACGACCACACTTTGTACGTAGAGACCCAGTTTTTTTGGCTGACAGTCCCTTCTTTAAAGAGTTTAACAACAGCTGCTCTGGAACATTTCACAAATGCGGCGGTTTCGGTGATACTCGCTCCATGGCTCCGAGCTCCTACAATCATCCCACTTTGAAAGTCCATCAAATCGCATTTTTTTACCCATCTGGTCACCCAAAAATCACTTCTACTACTGTCGCAAGCACTAAGCTTTCCCTTTTTATACTAGCCTCGCCCTCTGGCAGCAACAGCGTGCAGCTATAGCTCATTTGCTTAAAACTGCCAGGTGGTCATAACAAAGTGGCCACTCAGTGTATAACGCGGTGGGCACCCCCTTGCCAGCTGTCAGAGCTGTTTTCGGGATGAGAATGGCAAGTAATAACGATTTAAGGGATTTTCAACGCGGTGTCATAGTTGGCGCTCGTGAGATGGGCCATAGTGTTTCGGAGATAGAAACAAAGTTCGAATTTTCACGGACGACCATTGCAAGGGTGTACCGTAACTACAAGAATTCCGGCAAAACCTCCAACCTACGATACCAGTGTGGCCGTAAAAAAATGGGTGAACGTGACCATCGTCGCCTGTCAATAATCGTTTCACGCGATAGGCGTGCAACACTCTCGCAGGTATCATCGGAATTCAATGCTGGAGCCTCAACAAGCATCAGCGTCCGGACTGAGCAACGTACAATGCACGATATGGGCTTTAGGAGCCGACGCCCAACTAGAGTCCCCTTGATGGGTGCACGACACAAAGCTATGCGCCTCGCTTGGGAACGGCAATACCGCCACTGGACACTTGATGACTGTAAACAAGTAGCCTGGTCTGACGAGTCGCGTTTCCAACTGTATCGGGCAGATGGAAGGAAGCCATGGATCTCACCTGTCAACAGGGAACTGTACCGGCTGGTGGGGGGGTCCGTAATGGTATGGGGTGTGTTTAGCTGGACTTCACTGGTACCCCTGGTACGTCTACAAACGTCTGTGACCGGCCAACGCTATGTGCGCATCCTTTCTGACGAGGTACACCCGTTCATGTCCTGCATTCATGCTGATGGGTTGGGCCTGTTCCAACAGACCAATGCACCTCCACACAAGTGTTGGGACGCCACATTATGGTTAGAGGAGCATTCATCTGAGTTTGGGGTGTTTCCATTCCCACCCAAGTTCCCAGATCTGAACGTGATAGAACACATTTGGGATGCCATACAACGCGCTATCGAACACGGGAATCCGAGACCTCGGTATACACCCGAATTGTGGAACGCTCTGCAGGAAGTGCGGTGTGCATTTCCTACAGCATATTTCCACAAGCTAGTGGAGTCGATGCCCCGTCGTATTTCTGCAGTCCTGCGCCCCCTCCTGGGGGAACTACCAAGCATTAGACTGGTGTACCACTTTTTATGGCACTTCAGTGTATACCAGGATAGGCTGATAAGTAATGCACACAGTCAAATATCCAGAAAAAGAAACGATGTATTTGCGCAAAAAAAAAAAAAAAAAAAAAAAAAACGAAGTGAAAGTACAATATACACTGACGGAAAAAAAATCCCAACACCACGAAAAAATAGTTGTAGAGGAATTAAATGGCGGCAATACATTTGCATAGGTAACATATTTAATCGATTAAGGTTTCAAGATCACAGCTTAATGTAAGCGCGAGAACAGCCATTTTAAATGTGAAATTCTGGTACATTAATAACCGATGTAACCGCCAGAATGTTGAATGCAAGCACGCAAACGTTCGTGCATTGTGTCGTACAGGTGCTGGATGTCAGTTTGTGGGATGGAGTTCCATGCCTGTTGCACTTGGTCGGTCAATACAGTGACGGTTAATGCTGGTTGGGGGTGACGCTGGAGTTGTCGTCCAATGATGTCCCATACGTGCTCGATTGGTGAAAGATCTGGTGATCTAGCAGGCCACGGCAACATGTCGACACTCTGTAGAGCATGTTGGGTTACAACAGCGGTATGCGGGCAAGCGTTATCCTGTTGGAAAACACTCCCTGGAATGCTGTTCATGAATGGCAGCACAACAGGTTTAATCACCAGACCGACGTACAACTGTGCCGTCAGGGTGCGTGGGATAACCACGAGAGTGCTCCTGCTGTCATAGGAAATTGCTCCCCAGACCATAACTCCAGGTGTAGGTCCAGTGTGTCTCGGCCGCAGACAGGTTGGTTGCAGGCGCTCACCTGGCCTCCTTCTAACCAACACACGGCCATCACTGGCACCCAGGCAGAACCGGCTTTCATCAGAAAACACAACGGATCTCCACTCCGTCCTCCAATGAGCTCTAGCTTGACACCACTGACGTCGCAAACGGCAGTGGTTTGGAGTAAGTGGAGTGCACGCTACGGGGCGTCTGGCTCGGAGCTGTCCTTCAAGTAACCGATTTGTAACAGTTCGTTGTGTCACTGTGGTGGCAACTGCAGCTCGAATTGCTTCCGCAGACGCGGTACGATGCGCCACGGCCATACGCCGTACACGGCGGTCTTCCCTCTCAGTAGTGCCACGTGACCGCCCGGAACCCGGTCTTCTTGAGGCAGTACCTTCCCTTGACCACCGCTGCCAACAATCATGCACAGTGGCTACATTCCTGCCAAGTCGTTCTGCAATATTGCGGAAAGAAAATCCACCTTCTCGTAGCCCTATTACACGACCTCGTTCAAACTCCGTGAGCTGTTGATAATGGCTTCTTCGTCTTCTTAAAGGCATTCTTGACTAACATCAACACCCTACGTCGAATCTCAACGATAACTAACGCTCACGAACGTTACAGCGCGTATTTACGCAGCAAACCTGGTTTGCATGTTCCAAAGGGGCGCTACTAGCGCCACACGTATGCGCCGAGCGCGAAATTTGCATAGACGTCATCTTACAGATGTACTCTCACCGCCTACCAACTGTCGTTTATCTAACACAACCCCTTCTTGGTGTTGGGATTTTTTTTTTTTTTCCGTCAGTGTATATATATTGGATCACCCCTATAAAGAAGTGCTGGGTACACCACTGATTCGTATTGTCTCATGCTTGTAACACATGTACCTTATACATCACTGTACCATGCTACGTAGTTTGATAAAGATTGGTTCACTACCTTTTTGAACCATGTTCATTTTATTGTTTGCGTCTAACTTGACAGCCAGTAGAGTAACCGCACAAAATATGCAAAATTGTTACTGTACGCCTTTAGGAAACGATGAAGCGTCGTGAATAGAATTACAGGGAACACAGCTATCTGGGATGCCTGAATACACGAAATAAGGAATAGCTATCTGAGATGCCTGAATACACGAAATAAGGAATAGCTATCTGGGATGCCTGAATACACGAAATAAGGAATAGTCCTTACACATATTTTAAAAACACAATTAACATTTTGAAAACCAAGCCAAATTTTATTTTCCAGTACTTGAATCTTCTTATGGTAGACCATATTAACAAAAATTATAGAAAACCTAAAATAGTGATTTATTTGTCTTAGTTCTAAAACCGTCACTTTGAGAAATCTTTTGTATTACTGCATTCTTTCTTTTTCGCAGGCGCTAATTTAATGGCACTTAAAGGAAAAGAAAAACTGCGAATGAATGGCGAACATTATTTCTCATTGCGCAGCTTTACAAAACTAAAATCCGCTTTTGTGCCATCAAAATGTACGGTTTGACAACCAACTCGTAAAATGAATATTTCTTTGCCAAAAAAATTACCTTCGACACAATACCAGAGTTCTATTCAACTAAACAAAGGGACACTTTGCTTAAAGACACAAAGTAGAATCAATAGGAATTCATGCGAAAAAAAGACCAAGTACGAAATGGAAACGAAGACAAAGACCAATAAATTCAGAAAGGACGAATATTTGCTCAGATGTAGGAACCAAATAATTTTGCTGCAGCTAACAAAAAAAGACCTACAAAAGTTAGCACGGAATGATATTTATTCTAATAGTGCATTTCCACCAAATAGTGCACTTAAGACATAGTTTGAGTGCGAAGTGATTTGCCTATAACTACTGTTAGTGCTTTTGGCAGGATTCCAATAAGAAAAATTTATTACCCCGTGTCACAATTCGAAATAAGAGGATTTTTAATGTGATTTTATTCTCAGTTTCTTTCTATTACCTTTTCTTTCTTCAGTATGCCTTTTAGAAATTGTAAAGATCTGTTTTATTAAAGAAATACAATTTTTTGAAATGCGTTTGTTAATAATAGATGCGTTTTGCCTCTTTTCAAGCATTTAACGGTTAGCTAAAAGGAAAACAATGTCGAATTTACCACAAATGCAGTTTTCTTTATTGAAAAAATAAAGTTCTTATTTGGTTTGTTTTCGAACCTTTTTCTAAAACTTCGTTGTTATATTCATTGTTGAAACAAATGAGATTTCAAAGACAAACCCACACCTCGCCGAAAATTTCAGTTTGACACTTCCTATTCTAAACATTGTGTGCGCCCTGCCGTCAAAATTAAGATAGCAAAACCCTAGTGAAATCACATTTGTTTTTCTTTTTATAACAACGCCAGTAACAAATAGTTGTAAACACTAATCATGTTAAAGCGGTGAATTTTGTTTTGGAAGAAGTAACAGGAAAGTTCTGATAACATTAACACTGTGGGAAGAACTGTGACATGCCCAAGTAACGGATGAAGATGTGAGTTTTACTCACAAAGATCAGAATGCCTCACGAAACTTAACTAATCAGCTGGTAAATATATCTTTTCAGACAGGAGCTGATTGGGTGAAAGAAACTACAGAAACACGTACCCACGGGAAATCACCTTATAAATTCTCTCATGAAAAAAGTTCCATTAACTCGTGGATGAAAAAAAAACCCGTTGGAATATGCATTGTAAAACTAATACAGTAGCGAAGAAATTTTAGTAGCAATTTAAGAACGAAAGGATTTTAAATATCTAATTTTGATTGAATGTACGTATATAAAACTATGCTTAAAACGGGGTGTTGTACCAGATAATGTATTTGTTTGGTCACTGATAGTCTGCTGCGCAACGGTATTCGTACCAACTCCTTGAGTAGACACCTTTTTTAAATCTGTTTATTATTTTGACTCGTGAGCTACCATTTTGCTCCATGAACCAATACCGGTAAATCATTGTTTTTAAGATAGATGTGGGTGGGACACAGATTTCTATCATCTCTGTCGAAGAATCGTTTTGTGCTCCGTACGTAGATAAGGGTGTGGAGATAATCTCTCTCTTTCTCTTCGTTGCTCAGTTAGAGAGAAGGTCGTGACCCAATTCACATCCTGTCGGTAGTCAAAGTTCGCCATTCCTGTCTGTTCTCCACAGTTCTCAACCGATTAGAAGTTCGCCATTCCTGTCTTTACTCCACAGTTCTCAACCGATTAGAAGTTCGCCATTCCTGTCTGTTCTCCACAGTTCTCAACTGATTAGAGGTTCGCCATTCCTGTCTATTTCTCTACAGTTTGTTTATCTTGCGCATGAACTCATTTAATTCGTCTACTGCATGTTCCCATATGTAATTGTATCAAGAAACCCTGAGTGTGGATCCGCTACGCTGACGACATGTTCTTCATATGGAAATATGGAGTAGACGAATTAAATTATTTCATGCACAAGATAAACAAACTACACGATACGATAAAGTTCACCATGGAGCTTGAAGTGGATGGGACGTTGAATTATCTTGACGTCGCGCTCACAAGAAACAGAACATCCAGCTTCGATTTTGACGTTTATTATAAACCGACCGCAATACCGAACCTTGTCCCTCCTGATTGGCACTGCCCACCTAAAAGAGTACAAAACTTCCTGCGTTTAGAGCATGGTTCTATAGAGCGTATAACGTATGCAAGCCCGACTACCTAAACAATAAAGAAATCGATAATATTTGTCACAAAGATCTAAAAGGCTGGATATATGGGTGACAGACAGAATACATAGAACTGTAAGAAATCTTATAATGTCAGCAATAACAAAATCACTTAGTAAGTCGATGAGGTGCGCAGGATTCATTACATATGTCCCAGGCTTTACATATTGGTTAAAGAATTTATTACGTAAATACAACATAATAGCAATGAAGTCCCCCACCCGTTATCACATATAGTATCCAGTTGCAAGGAAAAACAGTATGAGGAAGAAAAGGCGGGTGTGTATTCTATACCGTTGGTATATCCTGACAACACGGAAAAGATATATACTGTATATCGGAATGACAAAATGATCCTTGGACACTAGATGTAAAGAACACGTGCAAAGTGTCAACCAGGACATGCAGAATACATCCCTTGCCAGAGAAGTCATGCATTCATCTGCCGCTCCTGTACGGAATAGTATTAGAAGAATTGCCCCTCATACGAACTTTAAAGAAACTGCCATCAGGGAAACAGTCGAAATCCTATCCAGCAAACTAGCTTGCAATGATATGGTTTCTACTGAACTACCAATGGTTTGGCATGAGTTATTAAAAGATGGAAACACATCGCAACGCACCGTATATTGCGTGATAAAAAAATTCGTGTAATATGCTCGTGATGTCACCTACGTTAATTTCAAAAATTATCTTTGTTCCTTACGTGTTCCAATTCCCCGCATATGTCTAACATTGTCTTGGCGAATCTTTGTGCTTACTACACCACAAAAAGAAACGGATTTAATACGCTATATGAGTCTCTTGAGTATTCACAGTAGGGTGTATTTATAATAATAAAGTGAAACAAACATCATCAAACTAACCCCTCCAAACCAGTTCGTCAACCAGCATTACAGCTCGAAAGTCAGTCAGCCAGCAAGCATAAAGTGCAAACAACCTTCTTATCTGATCTTTTTACATACGTCAACTCATCCACAGACCTCAATACTTGTTGCCAAAGAGAGATTCGAGAGAGAGAGTGTGTGTGTGTGTAAACGTTACGTTTGGAAATTGCTTAAGAAGAACTAATGAAATTTACATAGAGACAGAAAATAAAAAGGAAAGTTATATTGCAGCATACGTTACAGGTGTAATGAGCACGTCTTTTGTATCCTTTCCGACACGAAAGGAATTTTTCAAAGCAGATTTTTGGAAAAACAAAAAATTCAGCAAAAAAGAGAAAAAGCATTTACCTCCTGTAGTAGAAAAACTGCTACATTATTTTTTTAAAATACGCAATGTAAGCAGTGTCTTCACATTGAATAGAACTAGTTACCAACAAAAGAAAAAGAAATTAAGCCAGATTTTATGTTAAGTAAAACACCCAAGAATAAAAATAAATAATTGCGGCGGCCACTAGCAGCAGAGATATCTACTGTGAAAAACAGTGGAAGATGCCCGTGCCTGAAGGAATTTTTCAAATCGAAAAATTAGAATAGGTATTGAGTGAAACATGATGTGGGACTTTACGTCCCTGCGAGAAATCCGTGTTTGAGGAAATAGGAACAAAATATTCTTCATAATGAAGGATACCCTTCATTGGAGAATATTTGCTTCTATGCTTTTTCAAATATAATTATACACTAACGCTCTCTTCAGGCAGAATTGTGAATTAAAGTAGAAAATGTGCGCAAAATACTCTTTTTATGTAGATATGCAATGGAAGAGTAATGCTTTAAAAGAAACCATACAGGGACACGCTAGAATGAAGTAAATCTTCTATGATGAGCAAGGCATTCGGCCATCCTTCACGAATAGAGTCAAATATACAGAGTCCTGAACCACTGACCACCACGCTTCGTCGTGATGGTGTCGCATGACATCTATTGTTGGCGGAGGTTGACGCACAGTCTGAAGGTGTCATCCTGGTATTTTCCATACATGTTCAATCGGCGACAAATCTGTGGATGGGTAGGCCAAGGTATCATGTTTACACCTTGTAAACACTGCCTCGATGCATTTGCAGTGTGACGGTGGTCATTGTCTATGACACCATTCTTAGCCCCGCCAAAAACCGTATCACAGCGAGTTCGAGGATTTCGTATAGTAAACAAAACAGGAATGCATATCTTAGGAGATAGCTCCTCAAACTATGACAATCGCTGTTCGGGGCTGTCTGATGTTCGATGACATTTGTTGGAATGTTGCACTAACCACATTGGCTCCACACGTGTATCCAACGAATGTCTGGTTGAAGGCAAATACGAAATTCGTCGCTATAGGTTATATATGACGCCATTCTTCAACCCAGGTTGCTTAGAAGCGGATCCACTCGGGCATAAAAACACAGCTCTTTTGATGGCTGAGAGCGAGACTGTGTGCTCTTAACTGCCTATCACCGGATTAAACGGTCTTCTTTACCTGTAGTTTCTCCAGGTCGACCACTTCCAAAAACTCCAACTGCTGTGCATGACTTCTCTCACCCACCGTGTGTAGCCACGATGGGCTGTCGCATTGAGGTGGCCAACATGTGACCCAATACGCCGCGTAGAACAGTTTGCTTCATACAGACCAACAATGCGTCGTCTTTCGAAGTCCGATAACGGCGGCATACACGAGTTTCTCTGCAATCTACCTATATTTTCCTCCAGCAGCCAGTTGTCAGCAATCTCTGGTAATGTTCCTTGGTCAATCTCTTAATCAAAGATTATTCACGCTGTTATAAGAGCTTCAGCTTTTACTGGATAGGTTCGATAGTGGAATCATTTGCATACCTGCATGTTAGTTATGTTGTTTATCTGCGTGAGAATCGCATCACTATTTCCTGGTGTTGTCATTTTAATTTAAGTTAAATGATGGGCTATTTTTAAATGAGAGTATATTCCCTTAACTACCAACACATTCATAAAATTCACAAAATCCCCCTTTCCGTAAACGTTTTTAAAGAAGTGGGGTCAACAGAGGTGCTAGTAAAACAAGGCTCTATGCACCACAAATGGAAAATATAGAGGATCTGAGGACGTCTCAAAGGAAGAAAAAAAGAAAAGCCTAACAAAACTCAAACAAACGTCTACCGACATTTTGACCCAATACGAAACAAAATCGAAGAAAAGAAGTACTATGGCAGGCTAGTGAAATAGGAGGCGACTAGTGTCTGGTTTTTGTTAACTTCAAAAAGTTGTAACAAGTGTTAAAGTGCATTTTCCAGCTTATGAAGCGTGGCTTCAATATCTTCCTCAACTGAAGAAGAAATCTTCCTTGACCGTTAAGAAAATTCTGCACCGGAGTGTCGATATAACAACGAAGAAAATGGAGCAGCAGAAGATTTTGCTGAGAATGTTTTGTCCCAGACAACTTTCACGAGTCACAGCATTACTATGGAGTACCCGAGCAACTTGGAAATATGTGGGGCACAAAAAAATCCGCACGGACTCCAGCTGAAAATGAATGCCTCATATGGACTGCTCTAGGTTTTTTTTTTTTTTTTTTTTTTTTGGAGTGAATATTAACAGAAGAATAAGATACGCTTTGACGACCCCATATTCTTTCTACAAAAACACTCCGTCATACACATAATAAATCGCGCATCCATTCTCCCACTGCTGCACTTATTTCATTCACATTCACCTGAAGATACAATTTTTTTTATATAATTTTAGACAAACCACCTTTTTTTCCTTGAAACTCCGTTACCTAACTTTAAGTTTCCGTTTCTGTCTTGGAATTATTGACTCAAGGATTGTCAAAATACAGCACTAAAATATATATATATATTTTGCTGGTCCTTGATAAAGCCAAGGCTCAGTGTTCTGGACACTTTCTACATTCAGTTCTATTTTTTGCTCTTTTTACTCACACCGGTCAATTCATAACCTTTTCTATGTTGTACTTGGTATGAGTCAAAAATATTTTTTGCTTCAGTCTCTTCTTAATATAATATATATATATATATCATCATCATCATTGTCAACCATTATCAATCCACTGCTGGACGAAGGTCTCCCCAAGTTTCCTCCACAACGGTCTGTCTTGTGCCAGTCTCCTCCATGTCACTCCCGCATACTTTCGAATTTCATCCACCCATCTTCCATGCGGTCTTCTTCTGGGTCTTTTCCTGTCCCTTGGAATCCAATCTAAAATTTCGGCTGTCCATCGATGGTCTGTCCTTCTGGCAGTATGCCCAGCCCATTGCCACTTCAGGGATTTAACTCTGATCATGATGTCTTCCACTCTTGTCATTTTTCGGATCCACGTGTTCCTCTTCTTATCTCTCCTGGTTACACCAAGCATGCACCTCTCCATGCTACTTTGAGTTGTCTGCAGCCTTTGTATGTCTCTTTTAGCTAAGGCCCATGTCTCTGCACCATACGTAAGCACTGGAAGGACGCATTGATCAAACACTTTTCTTTTAAGACATAATGGCATATTGCTCTTGAAAATTATGCTGTTTCTTCCAAAAGCTCTCCAGGCAAGTTTTGTACGCCGATTAATTTCTTCACCAATGTGACCCTCACTTGATATCTGCTGTCCAAGATAAACGTACGTTATCTCCAGCTTTTCTCCATCAATCGATAAATCTTCATTTCTTGTAAAAGCATTGTACATCACTTTTGTCTTCTGAAAGTTCATTTTTAATCCCACTTCTTTACTCTTGTCAGCAAGTTCCTGGATCATACTCTGTAGCTCTGATGGGGTAGTTGCAAAAATGACTATGTCATCAGCAAAACGAAGGTGGGTTAGATAATCTCCATTAATCTTTATCCCTTTGTTTTCCCAGTTCAGTGATTGAAAGACATTTTCCAATGTGTCATTAAAGAGCTTCGGAGATATGGTGTCACCTTGTCTCACTCCTTTTCCAATTTTTATGTGTGTTGTATTTTCAAACAGCCGAATCTTTGCACTTGCATTTTCATAGATGTTATTAATAATATTAATGTATGCATCTTCAATACCGCAGGATTTCAGAGCCATTGCAACTGCTGATGGTTTCACCGAATCAAAGGCTTTTTCGTAATCGATAAAAGCCATGCACAATGGAAGTTCATATTCCCTCGCTCTTTCAATTAGTTCTCTCAGTACGTGGATATGATCTATTGTGCTGTAGCCACTCCTGAATCCAGCTTGTTCTCTCGGTTGAGCCATGTCCAGTGTTACCTTCAAGCGGTGTGAAAGAACTTTAGTGAAAATTTTATAAACCACTGATACGAGGCTGATAGGTCTGTAGTTCCTGAGATCCTCAATGTCACCTTTTTTATGTAGCAAGATCATTGTAGCGTTGTTCCAATCCTCAGGAATCTTCCCTTCATTAAGGCATCGAGTGAAAATTTGGGTGAGTACTGTTTCGATTTCTCCACTTGCTTCTTGTATGATGTCTACAGTAATTCCATCTTCTCCTGGAGCTTTTCCCCGCTTCATGTTCTTGATTGCATGTGCAACTTCTGCTGGAAGGACTGGAAGAACTCTGGTACTGGTACCTTTCATGATGTCTGGAGTACATGTATCATCCCTTTCATATGATTTGGAGTAGAAATCTTTCACTCTTGTCAAAATTTCGCCTCTATTTCTTGTTACAGAACCATCTTCTTTTCTCAGTGCCATAATCTGTTTTTTCCCCTTACTGAGATGTCCCTTTGCTATCTTTAGGCTTTGGTTGTTTTCAATTGCTTTCCTTACTAGTTCACAGTTGAATTTCCTTACGTCTTCAGTGATACTTTTTCGTACTGTCTTGCATAGCTCTATATATTCCACTTTGGAAGTCACATCTTCTTTAGTTGTCCTCATCACTCTTCTTTTTTGCATCAACATTTTGGTTTTTCCTGATAATTTGTTCACATGTTATATTTGAAATATATATATATATATATATATATATACAAAAGAGATTTCAAAAGGACAGCTTTAGGAGATTCGCGAGACGAAAAACCTGATATCTGAGAAAAACGCTGGTAACGCACGTTACGACATGTGAGAAAGGAAGATTCGAAATTTTCTGTCAGACGACTTAAAGATCATACTAACAGGAAGTATGTTTTGGGGGATGCTATTTGTGACCTTGGTCATGAATAATCAATGAGTTCTGCATCGCTGAAATGGCAAACATTCATTTCATTTCTGGACGAGCGAATAGAAACAGGAACGAAACTCAGCATCTCTAGTCACCAAGTCGACGATGTCCATCTAAGAACATTTTTGCAACCATCCGGCGGTCTTCGAGAGACAGGATCTGTTGCTATACAGACTGGGGAGTAACCAAACGTATACCTGCTTTAAAAGAGGAAGTGTTGAACGTAATCGCTATGGGCTCCCGAACTATTACAACAGTAGCAGCGAACGCAGATGTTTCACATTCAACTCCATGGAGAATTTTTCGTAGGGAGTAACTCTACCATATCACATGTAATCAGATCACAGGCCCTCTCACCAGCTGATTTCCATCAATCAGACGCGTTTAGGCATTGGCTTGTGCAAAAGTTCATTGCCCCAGTTTTGTTAGCACGTCTTTTGTAAAAAAAGATCGTGCTTATGTCACCGGTTTTGTCCGTACGTCAGTCCGTCCGTATCCACGCTATCTCTGCAACTATTAGTCCGATTTGAAAAAATTATTTTTGCATTGGGAAGCTTGAAATATGCGAATGATGATCCTTTATTTCGTTTTTTTTTTTTTTTACGATGTACAATTTCGTCGCTAGAGAGCGTAAATGCAGATGATGTCGAATTCAAAAATACGTTTATTCCACATATTTGCTTCTAAACATCCGATTGAAAAGATTATTTTATCTTTCGATTCCATTTATGTCGGAGAGTATTTTAGATATAGTTACTTTTTCAAATTACGCATAGATTTCCCGCTAGGGGGCGTAAAACGAAATTGCATTTTTCCCGATAACTCTTCTTCTAAAACTCCGATTTGAAATTTTTTTTTTGCTTCAGCAGATGCACCTCGTGATGGAAAATTTTTCGCATGTAATTTCAAATTTTTGGTAAAGAATACTTTAGCCACCAGAGGGCGTAAGTGTTAATTTTTGCTTCTGATGTATTTGCCATAATCGGAGCTTCTAAAATATCGATTGAAAAAATTCCTTCGTGGACTGATGACACTCACATCGATAAAACTTTTTGGAATATTTTCTTCTTAAAATATTCCACAGTTTCTCTGCCAGGGAGCGTAGATGTATATTTTATTTTTGTCAATATCTCTACTTCTAGGAGTCAGATTTGAAAAATTCCTTCTTTCTTGGGTAGTGTTTTCAGTGTGACACGTTTTTCATATAATTTCAAAATTTTCAAGTAATTCATAGACTTTCCGCTAGGGGGCGTAGAGGTAAATTGCGTTTCCCCCTATATCTCTGCTTTTAAATCTCCGATTTGAAAAAAAATTTCTGAACCGGATACAGCTTCTGATGGCAAATCGTTTGCACATAATTTCTAATTTTTGTAAAAAAAATAGTTTGGCCGCCAGGGGTCGTAAATCTTAATTTCCGCTTCTGATGTAATTGCAGCAAAATATGAGCTTTTAAATTCTCGACTGAAAAAAACGTCGTTTGTAGACCGATGGTACTCGTGTCGACAAACCTTTTAGAAACATTTTCTTCTTAAAATAATGTATGGTTTCTCCTCCAGGGGGGGGGGTAGATGTATATCTTATTTTTGTCAATATCTCTACTTCCAGGCGTCCGATTTGAAAAATTCCTTCTTTGTTGGATAGTGTTTCCAGTGTGACATGTTTTTCATATAATTTCAAAATTTTCAAGTAATTCGTAGACTTTCCGCTAGGGGGCGTAAGGTAAATTGTTCTCCCCCTACATCTCTGCTTCTAAATCTCCTATTTCAAAAATTCGTTCTGCACCGGATACAGCTCCTGATGAGAAATCCTTTTCACATGATTTATAATGTTTGTAGAAATGGTTTCGCCACTAGGTGGCGTAAGTCTTAATTTCCGCTTCTTATGTATTTGCAGCAAAATATGAGCTTCCAAATTATCGATTGAAAAAAAAAGTAGTTTGTTGACCGATACTACTCATGTCGACAAACGTTTTAGGAACATTTTCTTCTTGAAATAATGCATGGTTTCTACGCCAGGGGCGTAGATGTATATCTTATTTTTGTCAATATCTCTACTTTTAGGAGACCGATTTGAAAAATTCCTTCTTTGTTGGATGGTGTTTCCAATGCGAAATGTTTTTCCTATAAATTCAAAATTTTCAAGTAAATCATAGATTTTCCGCTAGGGGGCACGAAGGTAAATTGCGTTTTCTGCGTTATTTCTTCTTCTAAAACTCCGATTTGAAAAATTCTTCCTGTATCGCATACAAGACCTGATGGAAAATATTTTTTTACATAATTTCTAATGTTTGGTAAAGAATGGTTTTGCCACCAGGGGGTCATGAGTGTTAATTTCTGCTTCTGATGTATTTGTAGCAAGATCTGGGCTCCTGAGAACTCGACTAAATTTTTTTTTCTTGGACCGATACCGCTCATATGGAAAAACCTTTTGGAATATTTTCTTCCTAAAATAAGGCATTGTTTTCCCACCAGGGGACGTAAAGTCAGATCTTTTTTTGTGGATATTTCTGTTTCTAAGAGTCCGATTTGAAAAATTATTTCTATGTTGAAGGGCGTTTCCGGTAAGAAATGTTTCTCATATAAATTCATGTTTTTCTTAACGCACAAGTCTGCAACCATAGGGCGTAAGCTCACGATTCCGTTTACAGCAATATCTAAGGGATTAAAAACCCGATTGAAAAACGTCTTTCTTCCGTCAGATACTATTGTTTTCCATACCGGTTCCATTGACTTTGAATAGCTTTGATAAATTTAATTTGCGTCAGAACGGATTCAAAACACGTGCTTATTACACCCGAAAATTCGGTGTCATCTTTCTTGTTTTTTCTATCAAAGCCCTGTAGCAAGGAGTACATGCATTTCTTGTAGGTGGAAGAACTGCCTGCACTGCTGGAAGATATTCCATTAGCACCACGCCGCTATAAACGTGGTTCATGAATGATGTAGCTCCAGTACATTTTAGCCTAACTTCTCGAGAATGTCTCAGTCATGCGTATTATACCCGTTGGATTGGTAGAGCTGGACCAACTGCACGATCTTCAAATCTGAATCCGCTGGATTTCTCAAGGCTGATTTTTAGGCCAACCTGGTTCTTAGTACACAATCTCTCTATGAGGGAATCGTGGATGGTTGCCAAAGAATTCTAAGCACTTCGTGATTTTTCAAACGTTTTTGACAATCGATGAGAATACGCTTTGAGGCGTTTATTAACACTCTTGAAGAACATTTCGAATACTTGCTCTGATGTAGACTTATAATATGTATACTTACAACACTTGCTCTGATGTAGACATACCAATTTCTTATGTTGTCAAGGAACGTCAAATGGTTTAATGAATACACTCCAATTGGTTGAATGAAAAAGTTGCAGGCTCTCCATGTCATGGGAACAGAAAAGGAAAAAAAAACCTAAATCGTACTAAAAACCTTTATTTTTCTAATTAAGAGAATATATTTCTTTTATACCTCCACACTGTTAATTTTGTGGTAGGTTGCACCAAAAAGTGGTGCTACATCATCTGCACCGCTTCCTTAGAAAATATACACCATTCTGTGGTGCAAAATAAACCCAACAACATGGTGCAACCTCGCATGCAACCTTGAACCATAAAGTGGTGAAAAGTTGAGCCACGTTGTTGGGTTTCGTCTGCAAAACATGATGGTGTGTTTTTTCTCAGAAAGTGGTGCAGCTCGTGTAGCACCACGTTTTGGTGCAACATACCACAAAATTTTTAACAGTGCAGCAGAGAGTGGGGAATTCATGACTTTTATGCTTTCGTGTAAAGCTCGCGTCTTCTTTCTCTCTTAATTACATTCCGCCCAAACTCATTACTTCAACTATCTATCCTTTTTCTCTTCACTTTAGCGGGAACAGGTCCATTATGTGATCTTCAGTGCAAGTAGTTCGTTAATTGGCTAGCTTTGCATGGGATAGGAATCAGTTTTCGCACCTGCTGAAGAAAGTTTTCCTCACGCTGACTTCTCCCCATTAAAGTGTTGAGTGGTCGTCAATACATAAATATCTTCTTGCAGGGCGTTGGTGATAGCTTCTATATTGAATATGTAGGGCTGAAGCTTGTCCCCTTTCTCTGTGTGAGTAGGGGTGTGGGCCAGTGTTTTTTCCCCTCCTCTAATAATGCATTGGAAGGTCTGTGAGAGGGATCTGCTTCCCCGATAAGGAAGTCCCCGGGAAATATGAGATTGACGGAAAGGATGTCCTCTCCTTTCCATCAATCCCCCATAAATGAGGGATTTTTAAAGAAGTCCACTCTTAAGTGCTTTTTTGATATCAAAATGCTCTCTGATTTTCTAAGTTGCGTAAGTCACTGTTTCAAAACATCAAGTAATACTGAAATACGTCCGTAAAACACTTAGTATTCCGTAATAACTGAAAAAAACAAACTTAGGTTTCTTTATTCGCAATCTCATAATGAGCCATAAAGTCGACAGAGAGGAGTTTTCGGTTCAATGTTCATAGCAGCCTTTTCCATTGCTTTGCGCAATAGAATATGTTTCCAAAGTTTGGCATGAGCTGACAGCTCATGGCATTGACTGCCACTTATCGCACAATGGAACACTATTTCAAAGTTTGACAAGAAGTGTCCGCACATTCACCAGGGAGATCAATCCCCCATTTTCCGGGAAAACCACCTTATATTGCGCAGGAGCAGGAAGCTGTGTAGCGGTTTCATTCTGGATTCATTATGTATAGTGTAATGTTCGTTTAAGTATAACTGACTGAACACTATATACATAAACCAGTTCTTAAAAACTTCACCTAAAGTGCAACAGGAGTCATTCAAGGAAACGTCGAGAAAAAGTTACTTACACTTAGTCTTTATTCAGCCAAAACTCCTTTGGCACAACTCAATCTTCAACAATATTAGTGAACTAATCCCAATTACTTGTGAGAGAACGTTTAACGAAAAACAAAACGCCAACACTAAATATATACTACGCAGACGTCAAGAAATCACAACTTCAAGTAACCAAACTTTGGCAACTACTATTATATCATCATACTATACCATGTCCACACCTTTGCTGCTGCTCACACATTATATAGTGCGTCGCATAAATATAGAGACAGAACAAATTCTCGAATAAAAAGAAACAACGAGCTGAAATGTACACCTCATATTTATAGCAAAAATAGCATAGGACCATAGGACACGCAGCTGCACAATAGTTTGACGGAAACATAACAATTCCAACGCCAAGTACAAGAAAAAAAACAGAAATATGCTGTCTCAAAAATATAAAGACTTACTAGTTATGAGCATCTCCGGTACGAATAGGGGAGCCGTTGTTCCGAATAACAATGAAAACCCGATTGGGCATGCTGTCCACCAAGTGATGTAAGTGTTCTGGACGGAGTGCGTACCAGCTTCGTTCAATCTGCTCTTTCAATGCCACCACACTTGAGAACTGCCGTCCATTCGCATACACATCACGAGCGAGGATACCCCATAGGTTCTCGATAGGATTCAGATCTGGACTGAGTGCTGGCCAATCCATTACGGTCACATGATGAGTGTTAAATCAGCTTTTCGTTGATGCAGACCGATGGATAAAGACATTGTCTTGCTGGAACAGATAATCAACACCCGCTAGAGTTTCGGCAAACGGTAGAAGGTGGCTGCTGAATATGTCCTGATACGTTTCGTAGTTTTGCCTGCCTTACAGGAAAGCGATATCTGTTGTCCCCTAGAACGCAAAAGCTCCCCAGACCATCACAGATCCCCCTCCTTTCTGTCTGCTGAAGAAGGTGCTTGGCTCGCGTCGTAAATCATGCCAATAGCAGTTCCAACAGTCAGGGCCGTCCAGGTTGAACTTTTTCTCATCAGAGAAAATAGATGTGATCCACTCGTCCGTCCAGTGCATGTGGCTGCTAGCCCATAACAATCTAGCTTCCTTGTGGCGCCGCGTGAGGTGTGGCAGACTGCACATTTTACGGAGCACAATGTTGCGACTTTCCTTGATCCGTCTATGAACTATGTCCTTTGAGACTGTGACACCAACAGTCCGAGGAACTTGACGTAGTGATAACCTTTGGGATGAAAACAAACGCATGCTGGCACGATCATCTCGTTTGGTTGTTATTCGAGGACTTCCAGGCCGTTTTCTGGCAGTTAACGCACCGCGTTTCGATAAAGTCTTATAAATGACTGCCCTACTCCTCCCCATGGCTTTACAAATTTTCGCTACAGGCAATCCATTTGCTCTCAGTCTCCAAATCTTCTGCACCTCCTCACCAGAAAGTTGACTGTTGCGTGGCATTTCAGCAAATGAATGTCTGAGGGCAGGTCCGCTGTCTTTTGTAAGCTGGACCGAATTACGGCTCATGCGCGTGCGTGTAACATGCTAATTTGAACATCTCATTTGCATGTGGCTAATTTACATAGTTGTTTTAATGTTTATGAGACACCTAAAATTACACTATTTCACTTTGTGGTGTTTGTTCTTTTCACAAAATCTAGTCATCTGGAGGGATCGAAACGTTTATTTTAGGGTTATGTCTAATTAGGTACCACTTCAGCTTTCTAACTATATTCGCATTGCGTTCACGGCACATAGTAGACTGTCTCTATATTTATGCGACGCACCTTATAACGTTCAGTTCTCATCGGACATATTACAAACGTTACACGTTCAAACTTCAAGGTGTTGCCAACCATTCTCTTGCGAGAGGGAAGATACAACGTTAAGTTTGAAAAACGCTAAGTTAGAGAATGAACTCAAATTTGCATAGAGATGGTAACTAAAAAAGAAAGTTAGGGTATACTTCACAATAGAGGTGTTCAAATTGAGAAATGTCAATGAAATCTTGTCTTCGAAGAGTAAACTGAGAAAAGAAAGAAAAAGATAGAAAATAGTTATCGCTTCAAAGCAAACTTTTGTGAAAGTTGGAGAGGAAACTGCTTTTGTTTTCTTAATAGTCGAGGGTAGGGTGGGGGGAGGGCGGAGTATGAAAACGAACTTGAACTTCCAGAGCCGAATCTTTTTCCTCCTTTGAATGTGAAATCCAGTGATTTACATTTTCTGTGGCGTGTTCATTCAATTTGGCACCGATGACTTTCGATGTTTTGGCAGTTGCCCCATAAATTGTCCTAGAAAAACTACATATATTATGCACTCATAGCGATGTATGTATATATACGTATATACTTAAGAGCAAAACTGAAGACTAAGGAAAAAATTTTAGAATTTAAAACGAAGGGTGCAAAATAACCTGAAAATCAAAACGCGCAACGCAGCAGTTTTGAAAATTCAGAATACACATTCTATAAAGAAGATACCTAAGCAAAAAAATACATATATAATTTTGACTCACACCTAATACAACATAGAAAAGGTTATGTATCTACCTGTGTGAGTAAAAGGAGAAAAAGATAAAAAAATAAAATAAAACAACTGAATGTAGAAGGTGTCGAGAATACTGAGCCTTGGCTTTATCAAGGACCAGCAAAAACTCTGCATTTTCTCACTTCCACAAAGACCTAGTTGGAAATGGGTTTCTGCAAGGCCATAGATGCAAGTAACATTCCCACCTAAAATAGTTAAAAAATATATATATATAAGTCATGTCCTCCGTAGAGTAGCATGACCTAGCACTAGTTAACAATTTCGCTTGCATCCATTAACCTTCATGGCCCGACCCATGCTCTTCATCTGTTACTATTAAACAGAGAGAAGAAGATTAAAGAGAACTCAAGCTGTGAGAGTGACATAATAAATGGAAATGATTTTCAGCTATAACGAAATTCCAAGTTCGTTTGAGAGAGAATTTAAACCTGAAAAACAATGCAAAAGAAATCCAAATTTTACATTGCAATTAAAAAAAAAAAGGAAATGTTAATTTATAACGAACAGATTTTTGAAAGAAAACTTGAGTCTAAAACCCCCTACTCTACAACTTATGACAGCACGAAAACGAGAATAAGTTAAAGATAAATATTAACTAAAGAAAACTTTGTGAAAGTTATATACCTTAAACAGTTAGTTGCAATATGTACAAAGTATTTCAGCAGTGCTTTAAGTGCATAATTAATTAGTTATCAAGAACTTAACTACTTTGAAAAAGCAGCGCATAGACAGCGCATAGAAAAGGAACAGGCTTAGCCTTCTTCTGTTCCTAGGTACCTCAAAAGACGCTCAAAGTTACAAAGAAAAGTAAGAGTTAAAACCCGCAAAAATGTTAACAGACAAACCAATGCTTAAAAGCTGAAAAGCTAAAAAACGACAGAGAAAAGGTACATAAAGTACAAACATTGAACTTATAAAACCTAGAACCCAAAAACAAGGAAGAGAGCTTACCTCTTGTGTGACAAAAACTTTTCTCCACACAAGAGGAGAACATGGCTGACCCCTTCCGCCACTCCCTAGACGCTGGGGGCAGTGAGGGTGGGGCTGATGGCCTCCTCATACAGCAAGAAACCAACGCGCGGAGATTTTAACCAGAGAAAAAAATATATAAACTTAAGACTGTGGATCTGTATGATCAGAATGAGCAGAATTAACTCTCCAGAATACATGAGAAATATTATAAAATACACGAGCAGTTTATTTAATAATCTTTGCATGTATTAAATCACCTTAGTGAGCTTCTATAGATTAATGAGAATCTTATTAATTTTAATGTTGGTTTTACTATTTTTAGTATAGCTATCCTAGTGATGAATAACTAGTTTTCTTTTTTATTTGTTTTTATTTTCTTTTATAAACAGATTTTTAAGCTTTTTTTGTGATTTTGTTTATATTATTTAATTTTTTGTTTTAATAGGACCGTCATATCCATAGCACTAAGGTTCCTTTAGGTAGTTAATAGGCATCCTCTAGCCAACTTCCTTACGGCTTTGATTGGTCAGAATCATATTATTAACTGTGTAGAAAATTAAAGCAGATCTGCCAACCTTACTCTATTATTCAGAATAATTTTTCTTAAAGTTCTTTTGATGAAAGAAGAAGGAATTTCGTTCTCTAGAAAACTTTCTAATAGTATATTAATGTGGTAATTGAAATCCAAATTGTTGCTGCAAATTCTTGAAATTCTTAGGACCTGAGAAATTAGTACATTCTCAATTACTTTGGTTGAAATGTTATTATTCCAGTGTAGATATTTAATTACTTTGAAAGGAAAATTAACTCTTTTATCAAAGAGGCTAATAGATGGGTTACCTCTGTTGAGCTTAATGCTTAAGTCTAGGAACTCAAGTTCCTGATTACTGTGGTTGGTTTTACATAAGTTAAGAGAGCTAGGATAGATATTATCAAAATCACTCTCTATAACTTCTGAATTATTGATACACAGCAGATCATCAATATATCTAAAAGTGTAAAGGTAGTTATCTGAGCAGGTGGGGTGATTTTTAATGAATTTATATTCCTTAAAGAACAGGAATAGATTAGCGATATTTGTGGACATTGATGTTCCCATTGGAATACCGTTCACTTGCTTATAGAGAGTATTATTATATAAGATATGGTTATTTTTTATGCAGCAATTGAGATAAGAGTTCCAAGTTCCTACATCAACAAATTGGTTAAGTTTAAATTCTGCATACAGCTCCTTAAATGTAGTGATTATATCTGATAGAGGCAGATTAGTATATAGGTTTTCAAAATCATAACTATTAATATCTAGGGGACAAACATTGAGTATAGTAGAAATTACTTCTGCATTATTATTAATTATCCAAAAATCTCTGTACATCAAGTTAGAACAGTTTCTAATGTGTTTCAAAACCTTCTTTAAGACATCTTCAAAAGCAAGATCTATTTTCTTTTTATGACTCCTTACTCCATTAGCTATGAACCTGAACTTCACAGGATCCTTATGAAACTTAACCGTTGCAAAAAGAAATGGAAATTCAGGCCCATATCTTCTAGTTTGTGGAATTTTAAGTTTCTTGAAGAATGCCTTAAACCGATTTTCTAACTGCTTGGTAGAATAACTTACGGGCTCGTATGTTACTCTATTATTGAGTTCCATAGTTAACAATTCAAAATAGAACTTCTTACAGATAATTGCAAAATTATTGCTAGCTTTATCCGTAGTGGTAAAAATAAATTGGTCTTGTAGTTGTGAAATTCAGGTTCATAGCTAGTGGAGTAAGGAGTCATAAAAAGAAAATAGATCTTGCTTTTGAAGATGTCTTAAAGAAGGTTTTGAAACACATTAGAAACTGTTCTAACTTGATGTACAGAGATTTTTGGATAATTAATAATAATGCAGAAGTAATTTCTACTATACTCAATGTTTGTCCCCTAGATATTAATAGTTATGATTTTGAAAACCTATATACTAATCTGCCTCTATCAGATATAATCACTACATTTAAGGAGCTGTATGCAGAATTTAAACTTAACCAATTTGTTGATGTAGGAACTTGGAACTCTTATCTCAATTGCTGCATAAAAAATAACCATATCTTATATAATAATACTCTCTATAAGCAAGTGAACGGTATTCCAATGGGAACATCAATGTCCACAAATATCGCTAATCTATTCCTGTTCTTTAAGGAATATAAATTCATTAAAAATCACCCCACCTGCTCAGATAACTACCTTTACACTTTTAGATATATTGATGATCTGCTGTGTATCAATAATTCAGAAGTTATAGAGAGTGATTTTGATAATATCTATCCTAGCTCTCTTAACTTATGTAAAACCAACCACAGTAATCAGGAACTTGAGTTCCTAGACTTAAGCATTAAGCTCAACAGAGGTAACCCATCTATTAGCCTCTTTGATAAAAGAGTTAATTTTCCTTTCAAAGTAATTAAATATCTACACTGGAATAATAACATTTCAACCAAAGTAATTGAGAATGTACTAATTTCTCAGGTCCTAAGAATTTCAAGAATTTGCAGCAACAATTTGGATTTCAATTACCACATTAATATACTATTAGAAAGTTTTCTAGAGAACGAAATTCCTTCTTCTTTCATCAAAAGAACTTTAAGAAAAATTATTCTGAATAATAGAGTAAGGTTGGCAGATCTGCTTTAATTTTCTACACAGTTAATAATATGATTCTGACCAATCAAAGCCGTAAGGAAGTTGGCTAGAGGATGCCTATTAACTACCTAAAGGAACCTTAGTGCTATGGATATGACGGTCCTATTAAAACAAAAAATTAAATAATATAAACAAAATCACAAAAAAAGCTTAAAAATCTGTTTATAAAAGAAAATAAAAACAAATAAAAAAGAAAACTAGTTATTCATCACTAGGATAGCTATACTAAAAATAGTAAAACCAACATTAAAATTAATAAGATTCTCATTAATCTATAGAAGCTCACTAAGGTGATTTAATACATGCAAAGATTATTAAATAAACTGCTCGTGTATTTTATAATATTTCTCATGTATTCTGGAGAGTTAATTCTGCTCATTCTGATCATACAGATCCACAGTCTTAAGTTTATATATTTTTTTCTCTGGTTAAAATCTCCGCGCGTTGGTTTCTTGCTGTATGAGGAGGCCATCAGCCCCACCCTCACTGCCCCCCAGCGTCTAGGGAGTGGCGGAAGGGGTCAGCCATGTTCTCCTCTTGTGTGGAGAAAAGTTTTTGTCACACAAGAGGTAAGCTCTCTTCCTTGTTTTTGGGTTCTAGGTTTTATAAGTTCAATGTTTGTACTTTATGTACCTTTTCTCTGTCGTTTTTTAGCTTTTCAGCTTTTAAGCATTGGTTTGTCTGTTAACATTTTTGCGGGTTTTAACTCTTACTTTTCTTTGTAACTTTGAGCGTCTTTTGAGGTACCTAGGAACAGAAGAAGGCTAAGCCTGTTCCTTTTCTATGCGCTGTCTATGCGCTGCTTTTTCAAAGTAGTTAAGTTCTTAATAACTAATTAATTATGCACTTAAAGCACTGCTGAAATACTTTGTACATATTGCAACTAACTGTTTAAGGTATATAACTTTCACAAAGTTTTCTTTAGTTAATATTTATCTTTAACTTATTCTCGTTTTCGTGCTGTCATAAGTTGTAGAGTAGGGGTTTTAGACTCAAGTTTTCTTTCAAAAATCTGTTCGTTATAAATTAACATTTCCTTTTTTTTTTTTTAATTGCAATGTAAAATTTGGATTTCTTTTGCATTGTTTTTCAGGTTTAAATTCTCTCTCAAACGAACTTGGAATTTCGTTATAGCTGAAAATCATTTCCATTTATTATGTCACTCTCACAGCTTGAGTTCTCTTTAATCTTCTTCTCTCTGTTTAATAGTAACAGATGAAGAGCATGGGTCGGGCCATGAAGGTTAATGGATGCAAGCGAAATTGTTAACTAGTGCTAGGTCATGCTACTCTACGGAGGACATGACTTATATATATATATTTTTTAACTATTTTAGGTGGGAATGTTACTTGCATCTATGGCCTTGCAGAAACCCATTTCCAACTAGGTCTTTGTGGAAGTGAGAAAATGCAGAGTTTTTGCTGGTCCTTGATAAAGCCAAGGCTCAGTATTCTCGACACCTTCTACATTCAGTTGTTTTATTTTATTTTTTTATCTTTTCTCCTTTTACTCACACAGGTAGATACATAACCTTTTCTATGTTGTATTAGGTGTGAGTCAAAATTATATATGTATTTTTTTGCTTAGGTATCTTCTTTATAGAATATATACGTATATATATATATATATATATTTTACCGAATGAAGTTGAGTGTTGTATTCTGCCATAACCGGAGGTCAAGAGAAGAAACCTTTAGAACTTATTTGCGTGTGATAAAGAGAGATCTATCATGCGCTGTTAACTAGCACTCTAGTACATATTTTGTCATGATCAATAAACCGATGGAGAAAAATATGTATACGGATGTGGTTCAAGGAGAAATCGCGTGATCAACACTTCACATCAAAATTACTATAGAATGCTAGAAAAAAAAATCACAAAATTCGGTGCGTATTCACTGTATTTCCCTCTAAACCAAAGAGGTTGTACTTGAATTTATACTAATCTGAAATGTTCGTGACATATTTCTGATCGGTTAATGCTTTCCGTTACGAAACTAGACCAGTTCCAATCAAATAGACTTGCATTCTAAAGAAAAGATTTATCTGCAAATGTTGTTAGACAGCAAGATACCACGTGGAAAGGTCATATAAACTATTCTTACTGTATTTGACGTCAAGCATTCCGTCGATCGATGGTAAAAAAAAATTTCTCGAGAAAGGAATCAGGGAATGATTCCAGAGTCAGCTGGATGGGAAATTAATTTTCCCGTTTTAATGATCATTCTTCTCAGACATAATATTAGGGGTATGCAAAAGTTTCCGCCGTTTTAAGGAGAAAGGAGACTGGAACAATCAGGAAACCGGCACACATTTATTCAACGAAATATTGGCCGTTAGCATCAACGACCGTTTGCCGTTTTTCAGGCAACAAATGAATGCCCCGTGATAGAAGGACTCTGGTTTTGAGCTGAAGAACGCAGTGACGAAATTTTCCACCTCTGGAACTGCGATGAACCGCTGTTGGGCTAGGGAATTTTGCATAGAACAAAACAGATGAAAGTCTGAGGGGGCAATGTCCGGGAGTAAGCCGAGTGTGATAAAACCTCCCAGTATAACTTTTCAAGGGTTGATTTCGTGGTGGCACCGACATGTGGTCTGGTATTATCGTGTAACAGGGTGACTGGGCTGCGTCCTTTACCTGTTCATGGGCGTTTTTGCTCGATTGCGGCGTTCAGTTTCATCAACTGATCGCTATATCGTTGTGCAGTGATTGTTTCGCCCGGTTTCAACAATTCGAAGTACAGCACTTAATGCATATCCCACCACACACACAACAGCACCTTTCCCCCGTGGATTTCCTGTTTTGCAGTGGATGTTGATGGCTGGCCTGGGTCGGCCCAGGAACGCTTGCGTACGGGGTTGTCGCAATAGACCCAGTTTTCATCCTCGGTGACAACCTTCCACAAGAAATTCTTCCCTTGAAACCTATTCAGCAACGACATGCAGATGCCCATTCGTTGATAAATATTACGCGCCGTTAAAGTATGCGGAACCCTCTTACCAATCTTCTGGATCTTCCCCAAGGCCTGTAGACGCTGTACCATCGTCGATTGAGGAACTTTCAAACGTTTCGCCAGTTGCGTTGTCGATTAATGTGGCATCCTCTTGCAACAGCGATTCCAGTTCCTCGTCTGCGAGTTCCTGCGGTCTACCTGCAAGTGGCTTGTCTTCCAAGCTTAGATCGCGTTTCTTAAGCTTGGCAAACCATTCTCAACATGTCCGCTCACCCATAACCGTTTCGTCATACGCCTGACATATCGAACAGTATGCTTTACTCGTACGTTTTTCTAAATTAAACATGAATAACAAACAGTGCCGCAAATGAACTTTATCGACCGCTATGCTTGGCTTCATGTACAAACTGATAGCACGGGTCGCCTACCGGTTAGAACCCTACAGCGCCTGCTAACGGGAGCGACGGGAACTTTTCCATAATCCCTAATAGAAGCAACAATATTAATACACTTAAAAATTTTGTGGTAGGTTGCACCAAAAAAGTGGTTCTGCACCAGCTGCACCACTTTCTGAGAAGAGATGCACCATTATGTGGTGCAAACAAAACTACGAGTGACAACATGATGCAACCTCCCACCATAGTGGGGTGCAACCTTGTAACCTTGTACTATAACGCAGAGCCCATTTAAGAGGGGAGGGGGGCTAGCAGGGGGCAAACCACAAAATTATTGGGGGGGCATGCGTGACAAGATCAGATGCTGGAGTGGAACGTTTCTTCCATTGCTAGGAGGAAATTTTAAAAGAGGGGGGGGGAGCAAAAAGATCTACAAGATTCGACTTATGTTTTAAAACGTAATTGTAATTACTCATCAGCAAATGAACAAGGAAACTGAAATATTCTTTTGATAAATATTAATATCTTTAAAAATAAAATTCTGCCTGTGATTTTATAAAAAAAATCTGCAGAGATTTTATTTCCAAACGCATATAAAAAATGAGAAACTAGCGAGGTTGTTCAAGCAAAGAACAAGAAGCGCAAAAAATAAATAGATAAATAAAGGCGCTTGAGATTACAGGTTTCTTTAATTTTATTTTATTTTTCATAATTGATTTAAACATTTACCACGTATCACAAGAACATGTCAAACAAATTACAGGGTTGACAATCCGGTTTTTTACCGAATGAGCAATGCTGAATATACACTGCTGGCCACCCAAAATGCAACACCAAGAAGAACACGAGATAGCAAAGCCAGATTTACTGGACACATAACAACAGATACAAAGATGAAACGATTGAGCTTACAGGCCCGTGCGACTTGCGGAACACGCAGACATCAATAGTTCGTGTGGCCCCCATAGCTGGCAATAACGGCCGCTACTCGCCGCGGCATCGAACGAATGAGGCTTTGGATGTGGGCTGTATGTCTGCCCAGGCTGCTTCCACACGTTGCCACAGTTCATCAAGCGTAGTCGCGGCTGATGCTTGCCGGGCCACTCGGTTGCCGATCAGCGACCAGACGTGTTCGATGGGCGACACATCGGGAGAACAGGCGGGCCGCGGCAGCAGTGACACCTGGTGGGCCGTGAAGAAATGTTGCACGATGTGTTCCACGTGCAGGCGCGCATTGTCCTGTTGAAACGTGGCCGCTGGCAGGTTCGGCAGGTATGGAGGACTACAGGCTACAAAACGTCGGAGATGTAACGGTGGCTGTTGAGTGTACCGGCGATGCGTACCAGAGGGGTGCGGATGTCATATCGAATTGCGCTTCAAACCCCAACGCCAGGCGACGGACCGGTATGGCGATGCATAATGCAGGTGTCATACAGTCTCTCGCCGCGGTGCAGCCACACGCGGATCCGACCATCGTGGTGTTGCAGGCTGGAGCGGGATTCGTCGGAGAAGACAATGTCGTGCCATTCCGTAGTACTGGTGCGGCGTTCAACGGCCCACTACCGCCGCACTCGCCAGTGGTGTAACGTCAATGGTAATCGGAGCAATGGGCGCCGTGCGACAAGTCCCCGCTCCTGCAGACGATGTCGAACGTAAAGTGCTGACACAGGTTGTTGCGCAACACACCCTAATTCCTGCGCTAACGTTCGTGATGTGGCGGTGCGAGCCGTCAATGCCCGTCGCACTACATGCCGGTCCTCTCGTTCGGTGGTGTGCCGCGGTAATCGCTCACGTCGGTCCGTCCGTCCGTCCCTCCTGCACCCACCGAATCCATACTCACCTCACTGTGGCTGGATGTCGTCCCACACGGACGCCGATGTCTCGGTACGATAAACCGCTATCGCGATAAGTCACTATTCGTCCTCTGTCGATCTCCGAAACGTGCTGGAATGACTGCCGTATTGTGCGACAAGGCATCAGGAAGCTTCCCACGCACAGGCCTGGCAGCACAACACACTTCCACTATTTACACCCCGTCTTCTGTGCACCCTTCTTATAGTGCTTCTCGGTGGCGTGCCGGGCGCACATGATTTGCATATGCCCTGCAATGCTAATCGTTTGCATGTCCTCTCGCGGGCGACGCATGCTGCGAATTTTAGGCCAATCGCATGCTTCCTTCTTGGTGTTGCATTTTGGTTGGCCAGTAGTGTAGGAAAAAAGTTTACTTATTTTGCTATTTATTAATTTTTTGGAAATAAATCGCCCTGGCCTCACAAGGTGGAGCTTGACCCACCTTATGAGGCAAAGGCGATTATTTAATTAAACAAGATGAAAAATATTGGATGGGCCCTGCCCCCAGAGTAAAATTATGGGAGGGGTGCAAGATTCACCTTGTCCCCCTACAGTTGGCGCCTGTGGGAGTTAGGGAAGCTGAAGCCCAGTGCTCCGCGTTTTCAAGGGGCCCCAGAATTACACAGGATGCTTGAAGAATAGACAGAGTTCTGGTTTTTTTTTGTTTTTTTTTTGCAGGTAGCACAGCTAAAACTAAAAAAACTGTACACATCTGTAATTGGGGAAATTTTCATACATTAAAAATTCATTTTGAATCATGATATTTGGGTCATTAGTTTGTCCACTACTTCGATATAATTTCAACAAGTGGGGTGGGGGGATTAAAGCAGGACTGAACTGGTACCCATTTTTCAACCATACATTATTACATTTTCTTGCTAACACTGATTCGTCCATGAATTATGGGATACCCACTTCAATACGGCGGAGATATTTTTATGGCTTCCTCATGATATTTTGGGAGTGTTTTCTTCTGGGTATTTTTATTCTGCCACCCATAGTGAAATCCTAAATGTGCCACTAATACTATGGTCCCAAAATACTGTCCAGCTCCCAGGCCTCCTGTCTTCTTTAATAGGCTCTGCCATAACGTGATGAAAAGTTGCACCGTGTTGTTGGATTTTGTTCGCGCCACACATGATGTTCTTTTTCTCAGAAAGTGGTGCAGCCCCACATTTTGGTGCAACCTACCCCACATTTTTGGCAGTGTTGGTCGTACGAAAATGTTTGGCCAGGGCTTTCGAAGTGTATTCTTCCGCCGCATTTTCCGGCTTGTTTGTTTAGGTTTCAGGCGGAGGCTATCAGTGTTTTACTGTTCTCTATAAATACTTCCAAGCTATTTCCTCGGAAAATTTGACTTATGGGGGGGGGGGGGTTGACGACCGCCGTGGTTAATTTACGCAGCACAAACTACAGATACTTTTCCCACAGGCTGTCTGCCTCTTGCATTGGCGTCAGCCTCTACAGACACAGTACGAATACGCCAGTTTCATCATTATTAAAAATATCCCGTTTTTCATTTTCATGAAAAATGTTTCTTCCATTGTTTCTCGTATTTCTAAAGTAGTGGGAAAACGTCAAAAAGCTTGAAAGATACTGGGGATTGCTGGAGGTTTTTCACTTCCATAGTGTGAATGAAGCTTGCTGCGAAATAGGAGTAAATCACAAAAATAAAAACTAACGGGGAAAATAAACATTCTGTTGTGCACCCAGTGCTCTAAATGGGCCGGTTTAAGTCGGTATGGCATACTGGCATTTCTTTTTTTCTAATATTTCATACCGGCACTATTTTTACCCGGAATTTACATACCGTCTCTAATTTTAGTTGAGGAAACTGCAGAAATTATTTTTTTCCTGACTTACAAAACACGCATTCTTAAACATAGAAACCTTATGTGCCTCGTGCCCTTGAGAAATAGTTATGTGGGAACCGTAAAAGGCTCGGGGAGTGGTGTACGCATTTAGAGGGAGGTGAGATGATATTAATTTAAGACTGAATATTTATTCTGATTGCGAAAGTTCTAATTGTCCGACTTTCTACTTCATGAAAGTCCCTATTGGAAGGAGACTGCCTTCTCAGCTGGGGGACCTTAAAGTTCAAGGTTCAAGTCCAGCTGAATCACCAATGTTCAGCCGAGGTTCGGAAGTCTCGTTAATCTGTTGGTCTCATGGTATACGCCTCATTGTAGACAAGTCTAACCCCAGTCCTCGGTGTAGCATAAATAGTGCCCGCTCGGGGTGCGCAAACCAACCAACTCTAATCGACCGCCATCGTGTGCCGCAATAGTATTCCACGGAATTGTCAATTACATTTTCAAACAAATGAGCTTCTGTTCCGGGGATTTTTTTTTTCTCTCATTTTTGGAGATTTTCTGGCAAAGGTATTTTTCGCTGACGAATTTTTGTTAAGTATGGGCATACCGGCACTTCAAAATTTTTATTTCAGACACTGTGTGCACCAAACATGAAGTCAGTGAAAGTGAGCAATTTCTGGAAGTTGATGAAGAATCGCAGGCAAACATGGTCAGGAACTGCTGGTGGTGTGGAGATCACAATGCAGAGGGCATAATGTTTCCCTACCGAAAAGTGAACTTAATTCAAAATATACAAAACTTTGTGATTTAGAACACTAAATAGGTAGAAACTAAAGCTTTTGCTGTTGAATTTTTGAGGGAGTAAAATCAATAACAAGACCATAGCAATTTAAATGCAGGAATCTCGTGTTGTCGTATCCTAATGCTAACTGCAGTTGGATGATCTCCAGCTAAGCACCAACGCCTTTCTTTTCCCCTAAGTGTACTAATGAATTTCGCTCGTATTCCAACCCAATCTACCAAAACAAGCGGCCCTTTAGCAATTTTTTGTTCCTCACTTTCAACTCCCGCTGAAGCATCGCAGTAGGAAATATTTTCTAGCAGGATGAACTACGTAAAATCATAAGTTTGGTACAAAAGTGACAACTGGATCTTTTTCAAGACTAGTTGAAATGTCCGTCGACCACTTTTAAGAGGTTCCACTGTTCGGAGGTAATCATCAATGTTAATTCTACAGCACCTGTTCTGTGCTAATCTGCATATACCATTGTTTGGAGATTACGGTTGTTTCTGTGATGTCAGTTAATGGAGATTTCACTGTATTTCAATTAAATATTTCTGTGCAATATATCCTATTCATAATTTCACGAAAACTGACAAAGCTGGCCGAGAAGCTGATTCATGTACTATTTTTAAAATGCAAGCAACGCCGGTCCCTTACATCTGAGCCTGCATTTCTCGTTTCCTCAATAGTTCTAAAAAAAATCTACGGCTTTCATGTACTGGAGAGAAATTCAAGAACGGGAAATATTGAGTTGGTGCAGAGGAAATGTCGCTTTCAACGGGTGAACATGTTCGATCATCTCCAGCCGAATGTTGTCGTCCACCAACGTCACATGGCATACGTCATAATGTTGTTCTATATCAAGGAGGTTAGAATAAGATATCTGAAGATGCCCTTGTTAATGGAGCAGTACCATTTTTGCGTGAAGCCTATAACCGCAAGCGATGATCGTCAAAGTGTGTGAAATCTGATGGTTTTCAAGGCTATTGCAATGCATTTTGTGTTTGCCGAATCGCATTCTTTCGTTGAAAATGTTACCATTTCGCATCGCAACTTGCTGCCGATGTGTGAGAAAATGCTGGATTTATAAAGTTCTAAATTAGTTAGAGGTTCCTTCCCATTTTTTTTTAATTGAAATACACGAACGTTAGTGCGAATTCTAAACGAAACATAACATTATGTTAAAATTGAAAACTTCACTCGTGTAAGAAGTATGATTCGTTCCGGTTTGATATTAACAGGATTTCTGTAACCAAAAACCACGCAATTCCAAAATACACCCAGTTGAAATTACATAGATATCATGTAAACAACGTCACGTCAAATTCCTACACCTTGAGGCTTCATACGGTTAAGCGACTCAGCATCTCCAGAAGTATTATTCTAACCAGTGCGCACCCGCGGGGGGGGGAGTCCAACGGGTCCAGACCCCATTAAAAATAAAAAAATAATAGCCATAACCCTAAAATATAGTGCTATTACAAAAATAATGCATAATTGATTCATGCGTACTATATTGCATGCACACGCAAGATATGTTCTTTAAATGAAAAAAAAATAGTTAAAGCATGTGTATTCTTTCAGTCCTTCTTGAGAGGAGTTCTTCCTGGGAAAACATGAGCTTCAGCTAGGACTGAGTGTTTGATCTACGTCTACGGGGAAGTGTGTGAGTGGGCTAGTGACTTTCGCGGTATCTTAATTATGCTGTTACTTTAATCGGTCGGGGGGGGGGGTAGGCCGTAGGAGATGTGTGACACTTACTACATCTGCTCGGTAAAAGAGCCTGTGGCCTTGCTGAATGCTACGGTGACTTCTGATCCTTCGGACAGAGACTTCAGTTTCTTAATGGCTATCGAGAAATTCTGATTTTCACATCAAACTGCTCCTTAGATATTCATCGAAACTTAGAATAGACGGACTGACGAACAGACACACAAAGTGCAAACATGGTGTGACAGTTATGTGCAGTTCGTAAAAACCATCCACAAAATTTCAAATCTATCTCCAACGGTTAGCAAGATATTTATCAAAAACAGGCGGACGTACGGACAGATGGATAAAAAAGTGCTAACGTGGTGTTAGGTGTAAGAGTTACTTTCTGACCTTAAAGTCATCCTGTAAATTTCAAGTCCCTGACCAAGGAGGTACAACGAAGTATCAGATAAGTTTTCAATCCATGTTAATGTTTCTACTGTCAGTATTTATCTAAAAGAGGTCCACACACACACTTTTTTTCTACGAGTAGACATTTTCTTAGCCCCCCCCCATCCCTTGTCAAAATCCTGGGTGCGCCACTGATTCTAATCCCCTTGGTCTATATCTGGCGTACGTTTTGTGTGCCTTATACTTCGTACAAGGTTCAACCGCGAGTGCAGTCTTCGGTCAAAGTGGGCCATAAAGACAGGCCAGTTAGTTACGCGCAGTTTTTCTGTCCGAGTTCAAACTCGAACATTCCGCTGGTTTGTCAGCCCAAAACATTAGTGCGGCGTTTGTGCAGAATACAGCGAATGAACCTACCATACGCTGATGGTTCGCAAAACTCCAAGCAGGAGACACGTCCTTTGAAAATGTGCGTAGTGGTAGCCCACCAGTAGCAATAACACATGACGAGCTGAAGAACATCGAATGGACTCACGGTAAAGTGTCCGTGTAATCGCAGCAAAAGTCCGTGTGCATCATTCCACGGTTGCCTGGCACTTGGTGCTCTAGGGAAGGTGAGGAAACTAGATGCGATACCTCCTTGCCAAACCCAGACGGGAGGGAATCCTCCCGTCTGGGTGATTCGGTGCTGTAGAGAACCCACTTTCATCGCAGGTTATCGTAACCTGCGATGAAAGTGGGTTCTCTACAGCAAGCGATCAGCACAGCGCTTGGATATCACGGTGCCACTTAAACATTGTCCCAATCCACTAGCGGAATTATCGTATGGTGGTCTGCTCCTTTCTCTGATCACGTGAGACCAATTTGGACCGCTAATGTGCTGAAATGAATCAGAGGCACAAAAAGCTCCGTGCCAACTTGATAGTTTGGTTCAATAAACAGGGGGTATTGCTGCTGAACGACAAAGCACTCCCACATGTCTCCCAACAGACATCCAACAAATCCACCGACTGGACTACAAAACACTGGCGGACTCTGCATATTCCCCAGACATTGCTCCCACGGATTATCACTTCTTCCTGCATCTGGACTATTTCCTTGCCGAGATCTTTCCAAACGACCAAGCTGTGTTTCAGGCCGTTACTACCTTCTTTGCCTCACAAACTATGGAGTTTTACCGCAGTGGGATCCATAGCTTCCTAACCCGTTAGTAGAAGTACACTCAAAGTCATAGGATAGCAGTTTTTTAACTGGCGCTGCTGCCGTAAAAAGGTTTCGACGCACGCCACGGTTTTTATCAGTTACGAGGTGTAATCTCGTGAGTCAGGCTGAACAACCGCCAGTAGGATTATGGCAAGAGGACGTGAATTATCGGAGTTTGAACGAAGCATGATAGTGGGAGACATTCAATTTCCGAAGTTGTGCCAACATTCAACATTATTTGATCTACAGTGTCACACGTATACCGAGAACACCTCATGGAAGGCATTACCACCCACCGCGGACAGCGCAGACTACGGGTACTGAATGACCGTGACCAGTGGCGTCTGACCACGATTGTCCATGCTAACAGACAAGCGACACTGGCTTAAACAACGTCCATATTCAATGCAGGAGGTACCAAAGACATATCCATCAGATCAGTGCAGCGTGATTTGCGTCCGTGGGGTATGGGAGCAGAAGACCCACTAGAGTGCCTTTTGTTAACACCACGACATCGGACACTGCGCCCCACCTGGGCTCATGAACATCGTAATTGGACCCTGAAAGACTGGCAACATATGGCGTAGTACGATGAGTCAAGCTACCAGTTGTTACGAGTTGATCGTACGGTTGGGTGTGGCGCAGACCCCATGAGGCCATGGACCCAAGCTGTCAACAAGGCACTGTGCAAGCTGGTGGTGTTTCTATACTGATGAGTCACGCTACCAGTTGCTATGAGTTGATGGTAGGGTTCGGGTGTGGCGCAGACCTCATGAGGCTATGGACCCAAGCTGTCAACAAGGCACTGTGCAAGCTGGTGGTGTTTCTATACTGATGAGTCACGCTACCAGTTGCTATGAGTTGATGGTAGGGTTCGGGTGTGGCGCAGACCCCATGAGGCCATGGACCCAAGCTGTCAACAAGGCACTGTGCAAGCTGGTGGTGGTTCCATACATGTGTGGCGTGTCTTTACGTGGTACGTTTTTGGGTCCTCGTAAACACGTCATTAACAGGTAATTGCTTTGTTGCTTTTCTGGGTGACCATTTGTAGCCCTTCGCGGGTTTCATGGACCCTAACAACGATGGGATTTTTCAAGCGGACAATAGAACACGTCATCGGGCCCAAGTTGTCCAAAATTGGTTCGAGGAGCATTCTGGACAGTTCCGACAGACGGTGTGGCCACCATGTTCGCCGACCTGAACCCAATAGAGCAGTTATAGGACGTGATGGAAATGTCCATTCGCACCCAAGATCCCGCACCTACAAACACCAGGGAACTGTGGGCGGCTGTTCAGACGGCATGACTCAACATCTCTCTATAGAAGTCTTCCTGCCACTTGTGGAATCCATGTCACATCTAGTTTCTGCACTTCGCCGGGCTACAGGAGGTCCTACACGATACATATCCCGTGAATTTTGGTACTTAAGTATATGTCGATGTAGAAGGGAATTACTTTGTCAAGGCGGATAGGGCTTTCCATTTTTTTTTATGAGGGTTTTTCTTTTTCTTTTTGATTGGAGGTTTAACGACTACCGTGAGCAACTCAATGGGCTATAAGCAGTCGCCCGTTCCTAATTTAGGGTCACTAGTTCCAGGAAAGGGTGAGAGCCAGTGCCGTAAGACAAACACAACATCCATGCCTCACCGGGATTAGAACCCGGACCCCGTTCGGACGAACGATCAGAAGCCATCGCTTAGACCACTGCGCCACTATGAGGGTTTGCAATAGCACTCTCATTTCATACATTTGATTTGCAGCAACTCAATACAATGTTTGTAAAAACGAATGATATTTTTCGGTCCATCAGGTATAGCAAAAGAATTTTTGAGTTGCCTGAAAAAGTCTCTTGTCTTCCCGGTCGCAGAGTTGTCAGAGGCGACAGTTTCGGGTTAGTAATCCGAGATGGGGTCCGAGCTCGAGCGCCGGATGAAATAGTGTGTTGCACCTTCTGAAAAATCCTCTCCCTTTCCTGGAACCAGTTACTGCTTATAGTGCTGAAAGTTGCGTATGGTGTCGTTAAACCCAGAATTAAAGGGTGGGAAAAAAAAAAAAGGAAAAGCCTCTTAAGGTTGTTTCAAATTAACATTTTTTCTACTGCAAAGCCCACGACAGGGAATGCAAGGTATGTAAAAATTTTATTTTTGTTGTTGTTTGGGGGTTTAGCGACCAGCGTGTGCAACTCAATAGGCTATAAGCAGTCGCCCGTACTTAACTTAAAGCCACTGGTTCCAGGAAAAGGAGAGAGCCAGTGCCGTGAGACAAACACAACATCCATGTTTCAACGGGATTCGAATCCGAAAAAAACTTAATGTTTCCAAAAACATTGTTTTATTTTGTATTGCAAGTGCATCTGGCTGCGAAAAGAGTTTTTGCAGAAATTAAAATAGTAAAATAGCTCTTAGATACGCATTTAAAAATGCACATCAGTTTGAACTCTCCTAGTGGAGAAGCTTCGAGATAAACTGAAATGAATAAAGCAAAAAGAAATTAAATTTCATATTTTTAATCAGACATTTTCGGGAAGGGGGGGGGGGGGCTGTATTTTAAATAACCTCGTCATAGTGTCTTCAAAAATTTAGAGAATCTGATTTTCAGACTTCTAGCGGTGAAATTGTGAACTATCTTCAAAGCGGAATTGCGTTAAATTTTTGAAAACCTCCAAACCAAACAAAAAGGTTTGATGTGCGTGGAACAGGTTGTCGGACTTAGACTTTAAGAAAAAAAAAAAAGGAGGGGGGGGATAAGATAGTTTATTAATCAAATAACCACATAAAACAAATTACCAAGATTTTTCTTTTTACTAAGTCAACAAATTTAAAAAATAAAAATAAAAGGAAAATGGCAAACAACACATCTAATGTGCAGCCAAAAAGTCTAATTCTTTTCTCCAGAGAAAATCAGTTTAGAGTGCTCTAAAGGTCAACTGAAACTTCCCCGTTTAACTCCGCTCAAGAATTCACACTCTGTCCAATTCGTTTCTGAAGAACCGGAACCATCTGTCTGTTTTCAGACTGCATGAACGAAGAGCTCGGCCATTTAACGAGAAGCACGAAGAAAACTGCATAACAAACTAATCCACTGTTATCAGATTAATTTCCTCGGCAAGAAGACTTGCTACAAAGAAAGAATGTTTTTAAAACAAACTGGTTCTGTGCGTTTTACGCAGAATCATATAAAATTCCACATTTCGTTGCGTTTGGCAACATTTAACCTCAGTTTCGTGTTGTTTGGTTTCGTGTTGCCATCCAAACACCGATGGACTTCTCAAACAAAGAGATAGAAGAAGTTACATTACAATCAGAGCAAATGAAACTCGTTAACTGCTCATGAAATATTCATCTGAAGACATAAAAGAATGTGGAGTGCGTTTTCTTGCTTGTACAATAAATATGCATACATGCAAGGTGCGTGTTTTTAAAATATCTACCTCGGACACACGACAGGAAAGATAACAAAAATGCAGATGAGTTAATAGCTATTGCTCTTTTGTAAATTCATCTGACATGCTCTAACTAATCTTTCATGGAAAGAAGTTTCATTTGAGCTTCCCCTTATTTCATTTGAAGCCAACGAACTCCCACTGCACACTTTCAAGTGATAAATTATGGTACAGACATGAAGTTAATTCCTCTTCATTTGTTTCCGCCTTCCTGATTTATCAGTCTGAAGCGAGCACACAAGTTTTCTTATGTACAACAACATAATAGAGCTGATATACGTATAAGGTTGCAGATTACAACAAAAAGGTCGACCACTGGATTTCGCAGCTTCGTGCAATTAGGAATTAACACATCACGCGATGTGACGTGTGATACGTAAATTTAAAGCTTCGAGCTTGCTGCGTCTGAAGCACTGGTCATTTCGTCAGTGGCATCAGTTCCAGGGGAATTGTGCTACAGTGAAGAGAACGATGGATATGAGTCAAATTCGTGTCATTTTCTTACACGAGTTTCAACTTGTGCATCCTTGGCAGCTTGCTACATTAGTACAGCATTTGAGGAAGGCTGCGTTAATTATTAGAACGCAAAACACAACGTTAGTTTGATGAATTCCGGTCCGGCGATATGAGCCTCGAAAATGTACCACGCGGTAGACCAGAAGGAGTATCGATGATGCAGAGTTGGAGGCCTTGATTACACCCAATCCACACCAAACGGTACGAGAACTTGAAGAAATTCTGAGTACACTAAAATTATTTTTGGATGTTTAACGTCCACAGGCAAAGTGATGAAGAGGGATAAATGGGTCTCACACGAGTTAACCGAGCAGCACAAGACATAACGGTTTGGTGTCCACTCTTCTCTGCTTATTCGCAGCCAAACGAACGACATTTTGAGGAGCCTTGTCACGTGTGAGGACAAACAGATGCTGTATGACAATCACCTACTTTCGGCGCAATGGCTCGACAGCGGTGAAGCACCGAAACACTCCCCCGATGCCGATACTTCCTCCCCTGAAGAAGATGGTCAGTGTTTGGTGGTCTGCACAAGTGGTGTGATCCACTCCTCTTCCTTACAACCAGGTCAATCCATTACTGAGGACAGTAGAGATGGGTCGGAAATCACGTCACTGAAAAATCACTGTAATCGTTACTACCAGTAACAAATTCACCGAGAAGAATGTCACCGTTAGCCGTGTTCGAGCAGTGCTTGAACTCCAAAATCACTGTTACGTCATAGTTTCAATTACCATGTCACCATATCTAAACACCTTGTCTCCTTTTCTGTTGAAACATCATAAAGGTCGCAGGTGATGCAAGTTCTTTTTTCAGTCTCCCCCTTTGCCCATGCTTAACATAGGTTTTATTTTGGATTTCGCTGTGCGTTCGCTCGTAAACAAAGAATTCAAATCGAGCCGATTGTAACAGTGATTTTGTCACTGTTCCAAGCGAGACGACGGTGACTCGCCGTTCCGTTACTGCTCCGTCACCACTGTCGTAACCAGTGATTTTGTCACTGTTACAAGTAAGACGGTGACTTGCAGTTCCGGCTTTCTTACAGCTCTGTCATCGCTGCCGTAAACTGTGATTTTGTCACCGTTTTACGTCACTTACTTCCATGAAACTGTCCCGTTGTCGCTGTGACAGGAAAATCACTGTTAAGCCCACCTCTAGCGGACAGGTATTGTCAAGGATTGACATTATGCATGGAAAATTGTCCACCAAACAGCCTGTATTAGTCAATCACCATACTCCTTCACTGTAATGAACACTCCACGTTGCACGCCACCCGATCCAGAATCTGCAACCAGTTGTGAGCTACGAAACACTTCATTCGCCTTATTCACCTCATCTGTCTTCTACATATTATCACTTCAAAATCCTAGACACCTTTCTACAAGGTAAATGGTTTCCCAATCAAACATCAGTTGCAACCTCATTCCATGAGTTTGTCACATGCCGAAGCTAGACATTTTTCATGATGGCATACAGAAGCTTGTATCAGTGGAAAAAGTGTTGCTATTGGCGGTGATAATTTTGATTAATAGAGTTTATTTTGCACAGTGTTTCTTGTGTTTGAAGTTACCATCCAATATTCCGACACATTTAATCTGCAGCAACCCAATAAATATTTCGGGGTCATCTTTATATGTTAATGTTTCCTTTAGCATAGTTATTCTCTTATTTTTTTAGACGAGCAACCTTTGAGCTGACGTCAGAATTTGCATTTTTCTTTCCTACCCTAGTTTTATGAAGCGTACATATATTTGTAGGTTCCTGTATTTAATATCTGTGACGGTGGACAGTATTTGTGATTTATAACAAATATTGCTCACCTTCAATATTTGTGATATTTACAACAAGGATGCCTCGCACAAAAAAAATAAACAAAAAATAAAAACTTTTTTTTTTGTCGTCCAGAATGGGAAAGTCTTAATTTTATTCATGTACCGTTTCTCTCAAACGTACTCTGATAATAACTGTCTAGGTAAAAATATCATTGCAATTTTTTTTTTTTTGATTGGAGGTTTAACGACCACCATGAGCAACTCAATGGGCTATGAGCAGTCGCCCGTCCCTAAATTAGGGCCATTGGTTCCTGGGAAGGGAGAGAGCCAGTGCCGTAAGACAAACACAACATCCATGCCTCACCGGGATAGAACCCGGACTCCTTTCGGACGAATGATCAGAGGCCATCGCTTAGACCACTGAGCCACCGGGGCGGCACAAGCAATTCAAATTGTTCTAAATAACAATCACATAAATCACCAAGATTAAGGTTTTTCTTTCATTTTTGTAATCATTTCATTGCATAATGGGTATGCCGCCCCGGTGGCGCAGTGGTCTAAGCGATGGCCTCTGATCATTCGTCTGAACGGGGTCCGGGTTCGAATCCCGGTGAGGCATGGATGTTGTGCTTGTCTTACGGCACTGGCTCTATCCCTTCCCTGGAACCAGTGACCCTAAATTAGGGACGGGCGACTGCTTATAGCCCATTGAGTTGCTCACGGTGGTCGTTAAAACTCCAATTAAAAAAAATAATAATAATGGGTACATTCCCATTGGGAGGGGGGGTAGAAAGTTTCTTCCCAATTGCGGACGTTCCAGTTGAAGACAGGGGAAAAACATTGCCAATTGCTGACAGATCCCCGTCTGTCCGCAACTGGGAAAAGAGGTAAGGACTTAGTGAGGGATTAGGGAAACAGGAAAACATACCCCATTCCCCTGCCCCATTCCTAATCCCTCAGCAGAAGGGTTGAATTTTATTTGAAGTCTTTCAAATATTGGAAAAGTGGTATACTGGCTAATGGGCAATTTATTTCATTCTATTTGAATATTTTCTCATCAACTAATTCAAAAAGTATGTCATTTCATCAAACGTATTAAGCATGTCATTTTTTTTTATTGTACGCTACTGTGGGTCATCAGCAGAAAACCGTAGAGTGTACTGTATAAACATGAATTTATACAATATACAGCCGGGGCCAGTCCATCTATGAGAATGAACTCACAGTACTAGATGAACTCCTTATTTCAACCCCTATTTCTGAAAAAGTGATTTTTTTATTGATCTGTTTTATTTTATTTCGCCTTCTTTAATTCAAAACAAACAAATAGATTGCACAAATATTTTCATAAAAAAACATAACTATACTGTACATCTAGTTTTATAATAAAATTGCGAAACTGAAGGTAGCTGTTGATTTCTTCTTCATTATTCCAACTTCTGAATGAACGATAGATTCTTCAAACATTGGATATTCGCGGTTGTGTAAAATTCTGCCATAGTTTTGCTGATCCGCTTATCCAATTTAATTTGATTCTTGCTTTTTTCTTTTCTTGCGCTTGAGATTTTGGCACTTTCAGTCGCACAGAAAGTCTTTGTGCCTCGCTTCATCTTTCAAGCAAGTCATTAATTTCGCGACTTTAGGATGAGGATTTTTGATAGCTGCATTTAACCGATGATTCCCGCCTTCGACAACATTATTTTGTTCTGTGTCGTTTGTTCTTGCAGTTCCACATTTCTACAGTGATTTCAGGATTTTTCAGCCAATTATTTACGAAATAATCATAAAATTTCTGAAGATTTTCATTTAATGGAACTGGATTCTTGAATGCATATCTAGCCATCATCTACATTTTCCACAGAAAGATAGGCCAATGAAGCACACATTCGGAGGTGTTGCCTTATCTCCTCGTTATTGTTATATTCATTCACTAATCCCAGTTCTTGAATTTTTCGCCACAGACTGATTAAAATGGAAATTATATCCACTTATTTGTATAGAGGGGAATAATTTCGTCAGAGGTATGATCGCAGCTGTTTCAAAATCCATCACAGCTACTTCCGGATTCCAGTTCTCCAATCTATGTTTCAACAGTGTGAAAAATCCTTCATAAGTAACTTCTCTTGTTTGGCAACAAAGCGAAGATTACTGGAATAATGTTTATTTCTTCCGTTGAGCTCCCGATATCTGCATGAACTGTATAGATTTCAGAAAACTGTATACTGCAGCTCCAAAAAGTTCCGTCCATGAAAAACATTTAGCTGTTTTCCTTAACTTCCCTTCATTTTCTGCTTGCAAAAGTTAAGATTATTTCTTTTACCCCGTCATCAAATAAGAGAAATTTAAACTTGTTTTCCATAAATAGAAATCTTCGCCCAACTCATGTCTTGCGTATTTCTTGGCTCTGGGAACGACTGTTCTCGCTTTTTGTGTCTTGATCGATATAAGCTGCTTTTTAGTGACGAAAATGGTGGAATTTCGGTTACAATATCATATCCTCGGTGAAACAATGGTCCAAACTGGGTGCGATAAATGGTTGGAGCTTGATCTTCTTCTTTAGCTCGTTTCTTCGCGATGAATACCTGCTTTTACATTTCTCTTAACACAATATCAGGTTTGCATACATGACTGGAGAACCTTAATATATTAATCCTTTCTTTGCCATACGACCTTTACATTTTTCCGTCTTCTCATTTACACATGCATAAGTTATAATGTTTTGCTGACTTGTACGATGAATCCTATACCTGTGTCCATTACATGCAGCTAATGGCTTCCCTTTTTCGGTCTCAAATAGTTCAAACTCATCCATTGGAAGAAACGAGCAGCTTTTATTACATAATAAATAACATAACAATCGGAAAAAAATTCGTTACTTCACTTTAATCCAAACTGCAAACGAAGAGCATCACAAAATAGTAACTTTTATCTCCCTCGCTAAAAGTTACTATGACAAAATAGTAACTTATCTCCCTCGCTAATCGCTTTGGTCTCATAACGTGGAACTTGGTCCATGTTATGAGGCTAAAGCGATTGTTTAAACACGACGAAAAATATTGGGTGGGTACTTCCCCCCTCCTTGTTGGCGCCTATTCCTCGACTGGTACTCGAACTCAGGCCAACCCAGATCTGTTAGTAGCCTACGCCACTTGCCCTCTGTCTAAATTGATGATCACGCCTTACTGCGTGATCCGACAGTTTAGTACCATCCTTGCAGTTCGAACGTTCTGTCAAGCTACGAGTATGCTTTCATATAAATCAGAGGTTCTTTTTACACGAAATCTAAAAAAATTCTTTGCCCGGCTTTTCTTCCCAACTAACCACGAAAAGCGTCCTATCGTCACTAGGCCGCGCTAAGGCTCTTCTACAGTGGCGCACTCAGCGGGGGTGACCCAGAGTCGTGGGTCCTCCCCATTAGGTATCACTTGGTCCTTCGTTTTTTTTTGTTTTGTTTTATATATATATATATATATTTGGGGTTTAACGACCACCGTGAGTAACTCAGTGGGCTATAAGCAGTCGCCCGTCTCTAATTAAGGGCCGCTGGTTCCAGGGAAGGGAGAGAGCCAGCGCAGTAAGGCAAACACAACATCCATGCTTCACCGGGATTCCAACCCAGACTCATCTCAGACGAATGTTCACAAGCCAGCGCTTAGACCACTGCGCTACCGGGGTGGCGTTCTTCGTTGTTGGTTGCTTATTCGTAAATAAATACATTTTATATGTTTTATAGCCTGTGCTTGACAAATGCCAACCCCTTCTTCTTGCGGTGTGTGTTGCTCCCACTAAAGGGACTCTGACGACCGACAAATAGCGGTATAATTATACCACCGGGATTAGAGGAAATGCTATCCCACACTCACCAACCCGATTGGCCAGCGTGGTGAGTTATGGCCACCACCTCCCTCCTTTCCCTCCTCCCCCCTCCCAAAAGATGATTGCACAATTTAAATCTTGGCCCTCAGTCTCCGGTAGCTGGAATGTATCAAGCAAAGGTGACACTGATGAAGAAATTAATCGACGTATAAAACTTGGTTTTTTTTTGGTTTTTTTTATTAGAGGTTTAACGACCACCGTGAGCAACTCAATGGGCTATAAGCAGTCGCCCGTCCCTAATTTAGGGTCACTGGTTCCAGGGACGAGAGAGAGCCAGTGCCGTAAGACAAACACAAGATCCATGCCTCACCGGGACTCGAACCCGGACCCCTTTCGGACGAATGATCAGAGGCCATCGCTTAGACCACTGCGCCACCGGGGCGGCTAAAACTTAGTTGGAGAACTTTTGGAAGAAACAGTACAGTTTTTATGAGCAACATGCCATTATGTCTTAAAAGAAAAGCATTTAATCAATGCATCCTTCTAGTGCTTGCATACGAAGCAGAGACGTAGACCTTAACTAAAAAGACTGCAGACAACTCAAAGACACATGGAGAGATGCATGCTTGGTGTAACTAGGAGAGCCGCCCCGGTGGCGCAGTGGTCTTAGCGATGGCCTCTGATCATTCGTCCGAATGGGGTCCGGGTTCGAATCCCGGTGAGGCATGGATCTTGTGTTTGTCTTACGGCACTGGCTCTCTCCCTTCCCTGGAACCAGTGACCCTAAATTAGGGACGGGTGACTGCTTATAGCCCATTGAGTTGCTCACGGTGGTCGTTAAAGCTCCAACAAACAAACAAACAAACAGTAACCAGGAGAGATAAGAAGAGGAACTCGTGGATCAGAAAAATGAAAAAAGTGGAAGATAGAGTAAAATCCCTGAAATGGCAATGTGCTGGAAATGTTACTAGAAGAACGGTCCAGCAATGGACAACCGAAATTCTAGACTGGATTCTAAGGGACAGGAGAAGACCGAGAAGAAGACCACATGGGAGATTGGTGGATAAAATTCGAAAGCATGCGGGAGTGACGTGGAGGAGGCTCAAGATAGACCGCTGTGGAAAAAAACCTGGAGAGACGTTCATCGAGCAGTGGATTGATAATGGTTGATGATGTTTTTAAATATATATTTTACGAATCATTGGAAACAAGCTCACTTTAGTATGGCTGAGATATTTTTATCGCCTCCTAATAGTTTAGATGTATTCTCTGTCTATTTGCATCTTCAATCATTTGGGCCACGCCTATAAAGAAATCCTGGGTGCACCACTGTTTGTTCTATATCAGTGATGTACTCCTTTTCAGAAAGCGAATTTGTCTGCACCTTAGCAAAACTGAAGACCAGATCGATAGGTGAACTGGCGTAGTTACAATCTGAAGTGAAGAACTTCTCATTACCTGAGTTTGACCAGTCAAAGTAATAGCATGTATACTTAAGCATTGCATCGTTTACACAAATACCATCACTTCGTTAATTTATTCCTTTGTAGATTTTTTCACAGTTGCGAACTATCAATGGATCATTCCACCTGGGTTACGGCCTAAGTGGATTTTTATGTCATTGCCACACGGGCTGGAACCATTAGCTCACCATCACAAAATTTCCGTATTATATTTTGTTCATAAAAATGAAATAATTATTATTTCTTTCATGACAAATGAAAGCTCAATTTTAGCAAATGCAAAATTTCGCCCATCTCCCTGTAAAGTGTACTTATTCTAAAGTCGTAATATTTTAATTTCTCAGGTCCAAAAACCTTAAACTGAAACTGAGTAAAATATATCTACTGTATATGGTTCACTGAGTTCTCCGAAGTATGAATTCACATCCGATTGTCACTTTCTCTCAGGTTTCAGATTTATCAAAACTTTGTATCCACTTAAGATTCGGATAACATTAACTACCTCATTAACCCACATGCATTTACGGAATCTAAGTAACAGAACCACTTAATTATTGAATCCGAACAAATAGCATTTTAACCGACTTATTCTACTTGGACATCGTACCATTGTGATCTACTCAATTTTAGTGATTCTCACTCCATTACCGGCAAAATTATAGAAATATTTCGTGCAGTAAGGCTACTGTACTCACTACATTCTGCCAGGGCCGTAGGTAGCAGGAGGCTGGGGGAGGGGTTACCTCCTTCCAGCAAGGACCCCCCCCCCGGGAAATAGACGTTGTACATTTTCTGAACTTTTATTTTTGGTGATTTCATGGAAATTACTTTTGTATTTCGTTATAAGCAAAAAATATTCTTTATTAGTGTCCTTTTTTTTTAAATTGAAATGGCACTGCGCGAAGGATGGATAACTCCAAAGGAATTACTTCTCGAGGTGAGTCAGTATGCAGAGAACAGCTGTGCCAATGATCTTTGCCTCATGTTGGTGTTACGGGTCAGGGAAGAAAAAAATGCCTTATTTCTTTCAGGAAAAGGTAAAATTTGGAAAAACAATACAAAAAAAACGAGACGTTGTAACTGCTGTTAAAATACTTCCAGATAATCAATTGTCTATAAAATACAAAGAAGTGTGTGGAAGTTGGAAAATAATGCTAAAGGGAAATACTTGCGCGCGAGAGAGAGAGAGCTTTTAACTTCCTGTTCATTATTTTGCGGTTAGTAGAAGTGGTTTTACAATGCTTGTGTGGGAGAAAGGGTTTGCTGGCGGGGATCTAAGGACACTTGTCTTTGAGTGGAGAAGGAAGTGGTTTTGGCTGTTGACCACGGAAAGGTCCTACCTCCTTGCACCAGCGAAGGAGAATGCCCGATTAAAAATGGAGAAAGAAGTGGGACCGAAGAAGACCACCCCGTAGAAATAGTTGAAATACGGCATCAATAACTCCTCGATGTCATTGCGTGGATGCACGGAAAGGGACTAGAATAGTTAAAAAAAAAAAACAGCTATCCTATGCTAGATGGAAGTTACTTTGACTCCAGCGATAAGGAGCCTGTAGTAAAACTACAACCAAAAAAATTCAAAACGTTATTTAATTATTTCAAGAACAAAAACACAAAGAGTTAAAAAAAAAAAAAGCAAAACTAGCATCTGTATTAGTGGAAAAATTTAGTCATTATTAGGAGACTTCATTCCCCTTGTGCCCACGGACACAAGGTGAATGAATGAAGTCGCCCAATTCGTTGTTGTGTCGAAGCGCACTGTCCATCGGGTCGACAAACAATGGTGTAGTTCGCAGTCAACTGAAAATCGGCGACGTAACTGTGGCCGGAAAACAATTCTCACCAACAGCGACCGCCGCCATGTTTCGTGCCTAGTAACTGCAAATCAGTTTCAAACCAGGCAAAAATTGCTCCAAAGAGTACAATGAGAGTCCACTCCAACCAAAAGGACATTGCGACGACAACTGCATGCGATGGACATCTGGAGCAGAGTACCACGGAAGGGGCCTCTTTTAACAGCAAGTCACAAAGTCGCACGTTATCAATGGGCTCAGAGGCACCAAAATTTTACTGTGGACGCTTGGAAACTATTAATTTGGACTGATGAGTCTCGCTTTTCTTTGTACTCCAATGATGGGAGGCGACGATTGCATCTCAGGCCAAATGAAGCCTTTAATCCTGATTGTGTCGAAGGTGTTGTTCAAGCTGGAGGGGTTCTGGGATGTTTTGGGGATGTTTTTCGTACCACGAAATGGGCCTTATCGTTGCAGTGACGATGAATTTGAACGAACCAGCATGCGTACCTTCGCATTCTGAATGACGAAGTGTTGCCCTTTGCCCTACATCTCCAGGAGCAGCATCACATTGCCACTCCTATCTACCAAGAAGACAACTGCCGTGGTGTGCAAAGGGCTAAAACTGTGTCTGAGTGGCACGACGAACAATCAGCAACACTATCTCACCTCCAGTGGCCCGCCAAATCTCCAGATTTAAATCCTATTGAAAATCTATAGGATCATTTGGAACAGAAGGTGAAACGCCGGAATAGACACCCACGTACTCTGGCGGAACTTCGGGACCAATTGAGGCACGAGTGGCTGCGAATCGATGTTTAATACATCCACATCGGATTCATGCTGTTATCAAGGCAAGAGGCGCCATCACCCGTTATTAGGTAAGGTCTGACAAGGTGACTAATTTTTTGTGCGGCGCGCTCATATTTTTGGATTTTTTTTTTTTTTTTTGCATTGGAGGTTTAACGACCACCGTGAGCAACTCAATGGGCTATAAGCAGTTGCCCGTCCCTAATTTAGCGTCACTGGTTCCAGGGAAGGGAGAGAGCCAGTGCCGTAAGACAAACACGACATCTCTGCCTCACCGGGATTCGAACCCGGACCCCATTCGGCCGAATGATCAGAGGCCATCGCTTAGACCACTGCGCCACCGGGGGTGGGAGCTCATATTAGGGAAACATGTTCGTCAGAGAGAACAAATTAGATGGAGAAATTAGTTGCAGAGTTAACTCTTCATTGAAAATCATAGTTGCTTTAGGAGGTTTTCACAGGAACGATGGGTTCTTAAGTAAGTTCCGAATGGCTGTGTATGAAAGTGTAATTGTTCCTACTCTGATGTATGACAGTGAAACCTGGGTAATACAGAAGAGACATAGGAGTCGTTTGTGTTACTAGGAGTTTGTGGGAAGACACGCTCTGATAATGTGAGGAACGAACATGTGTTGCAATTGTGTAATTTGAGGCAAAATGTTGTTAGTAAGGTGGAGACTAATATTCTTAGGTGGTTTGGCCATGTTGAAAGAATGAGTGATGAGATGCTTATTAAGAGAATTTATTCAGCCCAAGTGGCCGGAAAGAAAGGTAGAGGAAGGTTTAGGAAATCACGGGAGGACCAGATTCAGGGATGTCTGCATGAGAAAAAGATAATGAGTATGAAGTACGAAAGGTCTTGGGTACAGCGTGTGATGGATGTTAATGAAGACCGAGCTGTGTGCCGAGATCGCTGTAAATGGAGACATTTGATACAGCAACAGTAAGTTCTTTCTGTTAAGAGCTCACTTCTGAATGTCAAAAAACATCTTAGTGATATGTATGTATAAATATAAAAATTAATTGCTTAGGAAATTTGCTCTGTAGCATGTGCACATTTCAACTTTCAGAATGATATCTATTGTGATTCAGTTAGAAATGGGATCTTCAGAAGACTTTTGCCAAAACCAAATTTAAAAAAAATATATCTGGTACAAGACAACGTTTTGAGTGTACAGTAATTTGATGCTACAATCAATCATGAGCAGATCTCTAAAAAATGTTTACTGTTAAATTCTTGTTAAAATTTCTTTTTGATTGAATACGTTTTACAAAGCATATTTCAACAGTTCTCTTTCTCAAAATAGTATAACTATACTAATGATCCGAAACTCTTGGCGTAGAATAGAAATTAAACTTTCCACGTTTTCGCACATCAACCAGATGGCTTTTTCAAGGAAGGTAGACAGCTAACTTTTCTTTTGTGATAAGCATCTCTATACTTGTTACCTTGATCGTTAGCATTTTCTGAGTTTTCTATTCTACGCCAATAAATTTGGATCATTAGCGTAGTTACATTATTTTGAGTATGATTGGTGTGCAGTTCTTACTTATTAATTCGTTCTCTTTCATCCAGAATATAACAGAATTATTTCCATCAGGGAATTTATCAGGTGTTTCTCCGTAGGTCCGTGCGTTTTCATTGTGGACCGCGAGGCTAAAATTACCGGCCTGGTTTGGTCGTCCTAATCCGCTCCTGGTCATTGTTAATACGGTAGTTCAGTCAGTTAGGTCAACAAACTCGTGCTGTGGTTACATAAGTTTTGTTAATATACACTCGTAGACCAACGAATGTTTACAGTAGGTTATCCAGATGCTTTGTCGTAATGGTGGTGGAACAGTTGCTTCGAGATATCACTGTTTTTAGCACGTCTTTTGTAAAAAATGATCGTGCTTATGTTATCGGTTTGTCCGTCGTCCGTCTGTACACACGATATCTCTGCAGCTATTAGTCAGATTTGAAAAATTATTTTTGCATTGGGAAACATGAAATATGCGAATGATGATCCTTTACTTCGTTTTCTTTTTACTATGTACAATTTCGCCGCTAGAGGGCGTAAATGCAGATGATGTCGAAATCAAAAATACATTTTATTCCACATATTTGCTTCTAAACATCCGATTGAAAAAATTCTTTTATCTTTCGATTCCATTTATGTCGAAGAGTATTTTAGATTCAGTTACTTTTTCAAATTACGCATAGATTTTCCGCTAGGGGGCGTAAAAGTAAATTACATTTTCCCCGATAACTCTTCTTCTAAAACTCCGATTTGAAAATTGTTTTCTTCAGCGGATACATTTCCTGATGGAAAATCTTTTGCATATAATTTCAAATTTTTGGTAAAGAATACTTTTGCCACCAGGGGGCGTAAGTGTTCATTTTTGCTTCTGATGTATTTGCCATAAAATCTGAGCTTCTAAAATATCGATTGAAAAAATTATTTCGTGGACTGATGCCACTCACATCGATAAACCTTTTTGGAATATTTTTCCTAAAATATTCCACTGTTTCTCCGCCAGGGGGCGTAAATGTACATATTATTTTTTTCAATATCTCTACTTCTAGGAGTCCGATTTGAAAAATTCCTCCTTTGTTGGATAGTGTTTTCCGTGTTACATGTTTTTCATATAATTTTAAAATTTTCAAGTAATACATAGACTTTCCGCTAGGGGGCGTAGCGGTAAATTGCGTTTCCCCCTATATCTCTGCTTCTAAATCTCCGATTTGAAAAATTCTTTCTGCACCGGATACAGCTTCTGATGGGAAATCGTTTGCACATAATTTTTAATTTTTGTAAAAAAAAAAAAAATGGTTTGGCCACCAGGGGTCGTAAATCTTAATTTCTGCTTCTGATATATTTGCAGCAAAATATGAGCTTCTAAAATATCGATTGAAAAAAAATCGTTTGTTGACCGATACTACTCATGTCGACAAAGCTTTTAGGAAAATTTTCTTCTTGAAATAATGCATGGTTTCTACGCCAGGGGCGTAGATGTTTATCTTATTTTTGTCAATATCTCTACTTCTAAGAGTCAGATTTGAAAAATTCCTTCTTTGTTGGATAGTGTTTCCGATGCGTAATGTTTTTCCTATAAATTCAAAATTTGCAAGTAAATCATAGACTTTCCGCTAGGGGGCACAAAGGTAAATTGCGTTTTCTGCGTTATTTCTGCTCCTAAAGCTCCGATTTGAAAAATTCTTCCTGTATCGCATACAAGACCTGATGGAAAATATTTTTCACAAAATTTTTAATGGTTGGTAAAGAATGGTTTGGCCACCAGGGGTCATAAGTATTAATTTCTGCTTCTGATGTTTTTGTAGCAAAATCTGGGCTCCTGAAAACTCGAGTCATTTTTTTTTTTTTTCTTGGACCGATACCGCTTATATGGAATACTTTCTTCCTAAAATAATGCATGGTTTTCCCACCAGGGGACGTAAAGTCACATCTTATTTTTGTCCATATCTCTGTTTCTAAGAGTTCGTAAGCTCACGATTACGTTTACAGCAATATCTGAGGGATTAAAAACCCGATTGAAAATCTTTCTTTCGTCAGATCTATTGTGAAACCATACCGGTTCTATTGACTTTGAATAGCTTTGATAAATTTAATTTGCGTCAGAACGGATTCAAAAGACGTGCTTATTACACCCAAAAATTCGGTGTCATCTTTCTTGTTTTTTTGTTTTTTTTTTCTTTCTTTTCTTTTGTGATAGATAACTATCAAGGTAACTGTGTAGAGATGTTTAACACTTTCTGAGTATATCTATTGCTCAAAGGAAGCTTTTTCTCGGGAGACGGGCTTATATTTTTAAATAAATCCTGAAGCAAGTTTGCTTCCCTCCTCATAATTCAAAACTTTACGGCATTTCTATGCTACGCCTACATCTCTCATACAACTTCTTATTCTCAGCCCACATATTGAACCATAAGGCCTTTAGAAAATTCCCGATACAATTACAACGTTCACACTGTTTGCTGTTATCCGATAAGTAACGAACATGCAAAGACGAAAATAGCTCAACGCCCACAAATCGTAGCAATTGTTTTTTGTGTTTGTATAAGTGAGAGCACAGCTGGCAGCGTCGCTATTACTTCGTTTACTCGGCAAAAAGGAAATAAGAAACCCAAGCAGGTAAAATTATTCAAATCCTTGTCGTACCCACCATCGCGTGATCGAAGAACTGCTTGAAAGCCAGGCGTGCCCACGAATATTACATTGCCGTGACAAACATGGCAGTTCTCTATCTGTGGTGGCACACACTGACACTATAGCTTTGGTTGCGCTGTTTCTATTTCCCCTCTACGATCTTTAGAAGTTTCGTTTGTAGTAAACATCAAACGTATGGCCTTGGTCGCTGCATAAAGAAAGGGAAACAACCAGCATTTGCAGAGCTCGATAGTTTAACGTTTGCGGCGAACAGACTGGCATTTCATTAATGCGAAGATAAGTCAAAAGATCTTTGCCAGTGTCTTTTATTATATTTGACACTTGCGTTGTTACGAACACTTCAGATTCTGGAAACCAAAAGGTGGATCTGTAGCGTATTTCAACGAACTCGACTCCGCGTTTTTAAAAGTACATATATAGTAAATTATGACATGAGAAATAGGCTAACTGGAGTATGGTGAACTCGCTGCAAGAATGTTACATGCCACTTGGTAAACAACATTTATAATCTGGGATTTTTGCGCCGTTTCGCATCTTTCTTTGATGTTACTCTAATTATCTTATGTTGGACATTACTTTTTCTTGCAAAGTAAGTATGTCTTAGATTGTATAATCCATATTTAAATTCACTAAAATTATTCCGCTTATCAAAAGGGCTGGTCACTTTATTAGCTAAAGAAAAATGTAAAAGATTTTTCCATAAAAACTTTCTTCAGAGCACTTCGGTAATTCTCTGACAGTTTCCTAGTGAACATATATATATAAATAATATATACCCACTACAAGAAGCAATTTCAACAGGAGCCAAAAAAAAAGGGGGGGGGGGGGACATCAATGCAAACGAGCAGGGAAAAATATGCAAGAATGCAGAAAGTATTGAAAATGCTGAGCTTTGGCTTTATCAAAGACCAGCAAAGCACAGCATTAACTCATCTCTGCAAAGAACTAGTTGAATATGGGTTTCTGCTATGTCATAAATGTATAGTAGACCGAAATCCTAACGGCAAAAATCTTATTTAAGAAGCTCTATTCAGACAATTTTCAATGTGTTATTCTGTTTAGTTGTTTAACATTCTTTAATTTTATTGTATTGATACTTTTATTGTTGTTTTAAAGAGCGTTTTCTGTCCCGTTAGACGCTTAAATATCCAAGATTTTCTTCTGTCCTTTCCTACATCTCGTAGGACATTCATTTTTCAGTGACATTCATTTTTGCACATAGGGGACCCCGTAAATATCATTGGAACAAGACACCAATTTGGAGCAACGACCCTACTTACCACTCGAATTTCAAGCATGACGTGCCTTTGCTGATCATTTACTCATCTGATTCCTGGTTCAAAATTTCGGAGGACGGTTATACGATGATGGCGGAATTGCATCAATGGCAACCAATAATCTTCACACCCATACACTCCGGTTAACGTCACACTTGGAAACCCGCTGCTGCCTCCCCGGTGTTGCAGTAGTCTAAACGCTGAATTCTGACCATTCGTCAGAGATGAATTAGAGTTCGTATCCGGTGTGATGTTTTGTTTTGTTTTCTTTTGTTTGATGGGTTCGAGGACCACCGTCAGCGACTCGACGGGCTATAAGCAGTCGCCCGTTCCTAATTTAGTAGAATTGGTTCCAGGTAAGGGAGAGAGCTAGTGCCGAAAAAGACAATATCCATGCCTCACCGGAATTTGAACCCGGACTCATCTCTGATGAATTATGAGAAGCCAGTGCTTAGACCACTGGGCCACCAGGGCGGCGTGAAAAGTATGGATAAGTTTGTCTTATCGCACTGGCTGTCCTTTCCTTGGACTATGGGCCCTAAATTAGGGACGGGCAACTGCTTGCAGCCCATTATGTTGCTCACGGTGATTGTTGAACTCCCAAACACACACACACACACACGCCACACACACACACACGCCAGCGTCTGGAAAAAAAACTTACATTAATCAACATGTAAATCTTAAACTCATGAAGCAGTCACGAAAACCACAAAAAGAAAAAACACTGGAGCAGGCGAAATCTTGTAGATGATCAAAAAATGAAATGTGAACTATTATTTCGGATTGTTCAGTATTGTGTTGGTCTACTTTGGAAAGTTATTCTAGTACACAGATGATCAAGACGTGCCGTCAATGAAATCATTAGTTGTGTGCTGACATTCCAAGAAGCAATTAACTGGATACCCAACTGTAGTAGGTCTGTTGCCAGTTTTGACGATAATTTTTATTTTTTATTTTAACTGCGCAACAACGCATAGGTTTACTTTAAAAATGAAACTTTGCTAACATTATATGTAGAATAACAAAGGAGAATGTCTCTGTGCATGCATGTGTGAATATGTGTTTGGGGTCTGTGTTAATGGAAGCCATAACCCATCGGAAAAATGGATGTAAACACTTCAAAATTTGGCAGGTTCTACAAGTTGCAGTGATCGGTTTCAAGTTGAAACTCGAAAAAGGAGGCTGGTTTGTTAGAGGAAAAAAATACTTACCTCGCTATTTCTACGAGAACGATGAAGTTATGAGCAAGACTGCTGAAAAAGTATACATAACGTTGGAGCCACTGACGTGCGTGCGATGCGATGCGATTGGCTGAAATATTCTTGTAGCGTGTGCTTCAGGAGAAGTAAACTACTTTCCCGTAAGGATTAAAGCAATTAGATATGCCCGAATCGTTAATTTTACTATTCAGTAGATTATAAAACTTTAAAATTACATCACCCTAAAGCCGGAAACGATCCCACATCTCTGGATTTAAATTTTCAAGTTTTCTTATGTGATGATGTTATGTAATGAACAGTAAAATGAGCGATTCAAGTATACATGACTGCTATAATTGTGACCTTGTTCTACGTAATTAGTGAAGAATATTTCTTCAACAGAATTCAGTACTTTTTCATATTTGGGCCACTTTTGTTCCAGCGGTGGTTGCATTTTTGGTGGCGACGAATCTACGTCATTGTTCGGATGCAATGTTTTGCTACAGGTCTTTCACGCATTACCATGAATTAGGTTATTTATTTTACTGAGGGTTCATAGAACAATACATAGGGTACATTTGTCAGCTAATCTTCTCTTTAGTTTTACAGCTACAAATGTAAATGCTTTTTAAATATAGTCATTTAATAGCATTAAGGCTCATTTTCATCACATTCCTTCTGACAAAATTGGAAAAGAGAAAATACGTAGCTGCAGCTAGAATTATGGAAAAAGGGGAAGAGAAAAGAAAATGTTTAGCACCAAATGGAAAAACGCTTAGCGTTGTTTAGATAGAGGTATAGTGAACTTACCAACAGAAAAATGTCTCAACCAGATTTACAGAAATGTCGCTGGGCTATTATAAACAGCTGTGGCTTTCTGAATAGTTTTATACTTGATCTCGTTTTTCTTCTTTCAGATTTTCCAATATTTTAATTTTCATATGCCTAGGATTTGAATGTATAATTTCCTTATGGATAATCCTTCACCACAGACACTCAGTGACATTTTATGTTACCTCACTCTTTAAATTGTTCAATACTATGCTTAAACAGTCTATACCTGTGAGTTTAGGTCTTCGTCTACTTTGCTTTTCCTGACAACTCAGAATTCATAGCTCCCATGTATCGCTTTCATTACGTATCTAGTCTCTATTCTGAACCTTCCTTGAAATTTCCGTCACTTTGTGTCTTTCTTATCCTTACATTCTTAACTCTTTCCTTTCTGGTGCTGCTGTACATCTAAATCATCACTTTTCTTTCTTTGACATTTAGCTTATTCGTCCTGTATCTTCTCATCGGCCAAGTATCTGAACTTGACAGCACTGTTGATCTTACTAAATTCTCGAAAAGTTTACTTTTCAGCCAAACTGACACCTTTTTACAACGGATGTTTTTGCTGACTTAATCCACCCTTCTCACACTCTGCTATTCACCTTTCTATTCACATTTTCACCTTACTTCAACGCTGTCCAGTTCTTCGAATCTTCTTATTGTTTCATTCCCCACTTCCTGGACATCAAAATCATCTGCTTCATTCTGCTCCTTCATGACCGCACATGTATTCTGTATTGATTGTAATCACCGTTAGCCCAACGCTTATCTTTATATGCTGTTTTCCAGTTCTGTTCAGCATTACATAATCTGAAACCCCATGTTCTACATGCTCCTGCCATTAACATCAAGTAAGAATGAGCTAAAAACTCATACCTGGCGCATTTTATATTTCACAACTAATTGCCTTCTCTGTTATTTCTGACACTGTGGGTCAACGCGTTTCTTTTGTCAAATGCATATGTACAGTGTATCATTCTCTCTCAGAAAAATCAATATATCCATCTAGTACACTCACGCACAATGAAATTTTCTCACCAAGAAGGAAGCATCGGATTGAACTGAATTTTTCTGGACGTTATGATACAGATGAATGATATACATGATGGCTGAAACAGAACTGCAGGACAATTACAGAGGGATCTGTGGCACGCAGACCGGTCATCTTCAATAGCGCGTCGAACCGTCTCGTGCGGCGATACATGCTGCAATACGGTCCAGCCTGGAGGCGAACAGACGCCTGATGTTGTCCTCCGGCAGGCTGGCCCACACGTGTTGGACGGTGTGCTTCAAATCCAGGATAGTGAGGCACGGCGGCAGCTGACGTTCCAAATGGTCCCATACATGCTTGATAGGGGACATGTCTGGGGAGCGGGCACGCCATGAAAGTGTCTGGATATGATGCAAGCAGTCCTGGGCAACCCGAGCCGTGTGCGGGCGGGCATTATCCTGCTGGTATAGCGCACCTGGAATCCCGGCCAGGAATGGGAGCACCTGGGGCCGTAGGATCTAATCAACATGCCGCTGGCCTGCCAATAATCCACGTACTAGTGATCCACGAACGTACCTGTCAATGATCCACGTACTAGAGCTGGTCGGCTATCGTAAGCTATGGCTCCCCAGACCATAATGCCTGTAGTGGGGAGGTGTGGCGCTCGATAGCGTTTTTGGGTTTGTGCCGTTGACCTGGGGACCTCCACACCCGGACACGATGATAAACCGTTCTAAAAATGAAGCGGCACTCATCGCTCAACACCACACGTAGCCAGTCTGTGGCGTTCCACGTCGCTCTGGCATGGCACCACTGCACACGAAGCCGGCGATGTTCCGGTGTTAATGGCAGCACACGTAAGGCTGGCTGGGATCGCAAATTCGCTTTCGCGAGGCGTCAGGAAATGGTTCGTGGACACACAGAAGCCGCTACACCTGCCTGTATAGTGAACCAGGTCCCAGTGGGATCCGCTCGTTTCTGGCGTACTATCCGTCGATCCCCTCTACCGGTGGTCCTCCTGGTCCGTCCGGAGCCGCTCCGCCGTGTGGCTGTGCTGTGACGTGCCCACTGCTCCCAACACAGTCGGACGGTATGGTCAGAACAACTACGTGGCGGGCTATACGGCGCGCCGACCACCCTGCGGTTTTCAGCCAGATGATCTAGCCTTCTCAAAATCCGTACGTTGCGTAAATCGACGTCTCTGGCATCTATTCGGCATTCTTGTCACTCTGTACTGTCGCTTGCGTCTCCCGCTGCTGTTCGCTTTCATGATGTATCGACTACACGCCGGTTCATAAGGCTGCCGGTTCGTGCTCACAGCGACACCACAGGGTGTGCGGTCATGCGCAATCGCACCAAACGTGGATCATTTGCACATCAGCACGCACTCTAGCAATTTGCAAAGTTTCGCGGTTGTAGCATGATTTTTTCTAGGTGCGCAAATTTCATTGTTAGTGAGTGTTATTACTTAGTCTTATTTATTTCCGGATGTGTTAATAACACGAGCCACTTTTGCAAATGTAAAATTTAAAGTCGAAAATAGCTCTATATCTCTTACAACTATTTAGGCTGGTGATGTCGGCGAATTTAAACAGAAATTCAGTTTTATTAGAGTAAATATGAAAGATATGTATATTAAAGGGCCAAGCTCCAAATTTATACTGTTTTGGGAAAACAAATTCCATACCATGATGAGTTTTACATGAAAACAGGTGTGAATCATACATACAGCCTTAGATGACAAGTTTCTATATATTCAATGTATTATTGTTTCCTTTGATTATTTTTTTCTTTTATAGTACATATCTTTCTTTTCTGCACAGAACACAGTTAGATACAGAGTTCAGACAGAGAAGATACTTGATGCTTTCCACTAACAGGTGATGACTGATATGAGAGGCAGAATCGTTGTTTTTTCTTTCATAGCCCCGCAAGATAACGTCATTTTATCCCTCCAAGAACAGAAGCAAACTCTCCTTAAGGCCTTTCAGAGGCACAAGATCTTCCACGATGGAGAACTGCTTGAAACTATGGAAAGAAGAGGTAAGGATTGTTTCTTCTGCAAGAAAAATCTTAATGAAAAAATAAGTGAATGAATAAATGAAATGATGAAATGTATATATAGTTCTGAAAAAAGTAACCATTTGTTTTTGTTCCCCCTGTCATTATGTCCTTCGAAATTTATCGAAAAGTAACAGCTGAATAGAACTGAAACTGTCTAGGGACGAGGCTTCGTTGTACACCTCCCAACATATTGCAGTCCCTGGCATATTTACGACGTACTTCACTGTTCCAACACAGTCGTAATCACCTTTTAAATTCAGAGAGGTTTGCCACTCATTTAATTTCTGTATATAGGTTCAGAGGCGTAACTAGGGCAGGGCTGCGCAGCTCAAGAGATGGCGCAAATCTCACTGAACTCAATCTGATTAAAATTGGAACTGAAACTTTTGCACCAGTTTCTGATAGTTTTTTTCGCGTTCTACTTTTTTCATTTGCCGATTTACAGCATTTGCTTATAGAATACGTTTCGCAGGTTCCGGTAGCTTGACAATTTAAAATTCGCATTTTCGTCCTCAAAATATTCAGTGATGTTAGTTGCTCACATTCAGAAATGAAGGCTTGCACACAGCAAGATAAGGACGTCGTTCACATTAAGTACTTTCTAGGGGCTATTCTATCATTACCGCGACACGCTCCGGTGGCGCAGTGGTCTAAGCGCTGGCTTCTGGTCATGTGTCCGAGACAGGTACGGGTTCGAATCCCGGTGAAGTATGGCTGTTTGAGTTTGTCTTTCGGCACTGGCTCTCTGTGTTACTTGATCAGCACTGGCTCACTGTGTTACTTAATCATTTGGCATACTATATACAATGTTCGCTATGTACTCTAACAGTATTGTACAACTATGTCTCTTTATCTTGTCACTGTATCACCAGGTCAAATAAATAATTTTGTTAGAGCCCATCGAATGGCTCACAGTGCTCGTTAAACCTCAGACGAAAAGGAAATCATTACTGTGGCTGCGAGCTACGCCAAGCTGCATTTAGTCCGCTTGGTGAGGTACAGAAGGTCTGAACTAGTTGACTGAACAAGCAGTCGAAGTTTTTATTTTTTCGGTTGGTAGTTTAATGATCACAGTGAGCAACTCACTCAATGGTCTACAAGCAGTAGTCTGTCTCTAATTTAAGAGCATTTTCTTCAGCGAAGAGAGAGAACTAGTGCTGTAAGACGAACACATAATCCATACCTTAATCTGGATTCGAACCCGGATCTTCCTTGGACACATGGTTAGAGTTTCAAATTTAGGGACGGGGCACTGCTTTATAGTCTTAACAGTTGCTCACGGTGGCCATTAAATCCCGAATAAAAAAAAAAACAGACGGGGCGCAATATTTTGTGGTTTGCTCTGGGTGCAGAAATGCCTAGTTACGCCTCTGTATAGGTTAATTAACAAAAAAAAACACTATTGTGCATCAAATATTACAAAAAAAAAACCAAAATCGTATAGAAGGAAACTTACTAAGTAAAATAAGCTGCATTTAACAATGAGTTACTGAACCTTGCTCAGTTTTCTAAGTGGTTCCATTGTGCCAATTACACGCCATGATTGATCTGAGCGACGTTAACCAATAAAAAGTAAACTGGTAGTACAAGTGCGCAATTTAATGCGGAATTGCTGAAGGTTAGACCTTCACGAAATGTATAAATCACTTGGAATTTCCTATAATTAATTACAGAGCATTTTGATTGAAGATTCAGAAAGAAAGTATGTCAAACCTAAGCTGGTGACATAATTGCTGACTGATGAGCAAAGACAAAATCACAGTACAGCTTGTCAGCAAATCTTGACTTCGCTGAACATAAAAGAAGCAGGAGTGGACTTCTTAAAAGCATCGTAACAGGTGTTCTATAACTGTGAGTCTCAGTACCATCCCGTGCATTAAAAAACATAGAATATAATTTTTTTACAGATGACCGAAGCGGAAGATTTTGCGATGTAGAAACAATTAATTAAAGAGCGCAAGGAAGCATCAATTACAAACAAATTACTTAGAGGGGTGATCGAAGCAATCAATGTCCGGAAGGGTAGAATCACGATTTACTGTGCAGAAAGAGAGAAGATTCCGACGGGAATTAACTTCGTATTCTTGTCAGCAAAGTACGAGGGTGAATCAAAAAGTAAGGTCAATGCTCTCGTTACATAGGCAAGCACAGCTGTGGCAGATTGCTATTTGGGGAGGGCACGTGACCTTGACACGTGGCGGATGCAATCGCTAATCTTCTAACCGCAGTTACCCAGTAGTTGTAAGGGCGTGAGCATGGCCGCTCGTTTGTCGGAATGCTCCATCATCAAGCAGCGAAGTGTTGTGAGATTTTTATAGGCTGAGGGTGTGCAACGCTCTGAAATTCATCTTATGATGCTTGCGCAATATGGGGAGGACAAGTATAAGAGCCAGAGACATGTGTACAAGTGGATAGAAAAGTTTCAAGCCGGTAGAATGAATGTGTTTGATGAAGCTCGCTTGGGCAGTCGGTCGACCTCTCGCACAAAGGACCATCTAGATCGCATCGATGCCCTGATTAAAGAAGATCGCCAGATTACTCTGAGATCTCCCAATAGGTAAACATTAGCTATGGTTCTGCATTCTCAATAGTGCATGACGATCTCGGAAATCATAAAGTGTGTGCCAGGTGGGTGCCACGGCAGTTGTATGATGCGCACAAGCAGCATCGCCTGGAAATTGGCAGAATTTTTTTGCAGCGGTATGAGTCATATCTCAGTGTTCTGGAAAGGATTTTCACTGGGGACGAAACATGGGTCCACCATTACGACCCCCGAAAGAAAAAGGCAAGGCATGGAGTGGAAATATCCGAGATCCCATGCAAAAAAAAATTCAAAGTTGTCCCTTCTGCACGAAAATTAATGCTGACTCTTTTTTAACATGAAACGACCCATCGTTGAACACTAGTAAGCACAGGGTGACTCAATTAATATCGGTCATATTGTGACTTGCTGAAAGACAAATTGAAACCAGCAATTCGCACAAAACGACAAGGAATGTTGTCCAAAAAATGCTGTTGCTGCACGACAACGCTCGTCCACATACAGCATTGGCAACTAAACAAACAATTACCGAGCTGAAGTTTGAGGTGTTACCACATCCTGCTTACAGCCCCGATCTGGCGCTGTGCAACTTTCATGTTTTCGGGCCTCTGAAAGACGCTTTGCGAGGCCGCCGTTTTGAAAGTGATGTCCAGGTACAGGAAGCGGTGCATTCGCGGCTGCAGAAAGAAACAACCCAAAACATTCTTCTCTGCAGGAATCCAGGAGCTTGTAGACAGATATAAAATATGCGTTGAACGACAGGGAGACTACGTTAAGATATTAAGTAATTTTTACCTGTATGCCACTTAGTTTCTTTAATATACGACAACATTGACCTTACTTTTTGCTTACCCTCATATTTCGCATTCAGACCCTGTCAGTGGTGTAGCCAGTTATTTTTGTTTTCTTTGTGCTGTAGAGAATTTCCCTGAACGCAGGTTGTCAGCTTCATTGTTAAATGCTCACCCTTCTGCAAATGAGAATTAAATTTCAGTATTGACATTTAAGTGCCATATTCTGAAAGCTGTTACAGTTGCAAACCTAATCTACTTGATCTAACTTTTGTAGAATCCTTAGCTTTAAGTACAGACATCTGCGCAAGAGTTATGTACACCGACGAGCCATTACATTATGACCACCCCCAGCTTAGAGTAATGAGCGCGCCTGGAGACCGAACGGTGGCGCAGGGGAAGTTCACGGAGCAGTATATATACAACCCGAGGACAGGCTTTCGGTTAGTAGTGTTCGGAGTCAGAATGGGAAAAAGCTACCGATTTATCGGAGTTTGATGAAGGACAAATTGTGATGACACGACGTCTCGGAACTACGATCTCGGAAACGGCGTGGCTTATTCACGTGCCTCTGTAGTGAGTACGTATCAAAAACGGTGCACAGATGGCCAAACGACACACCGTGGTCCAGCCGTGCTGTGTCCGCAGCTCATTGATCCCAGAGGAGAGCGGAGGCTGTGGCGTATTGTTCACAGCGACCTCGGGGCCACAATGCGACAAAACACCCGCAGCTACAACAGCGGCGATCAGGGCAATGTGTCACAGCACACAGTTCATCGCAGACTTCTGCGCATGGACCTGCGTAGTCGAAGACCTAGCCGGGTCCCCATGCTCACTGCACGTCGTCGCCAACAACGCATGAAATGGGCCCAAGATAATCGAGATTGGACCGTGGATGATTGGAAGAAAGTGGCATTGTCTGACTAATCAAGATTCCTGGTGCATCACGTAGACTGCGGAGCGCGGATGCGCCGATTACCAACGGAGGCTATATATGCACCTGGATGATTGTTGGGCAGAAACAGGTTGGCTGCTTTACGGTGTGGGCGATGATTTCTTGGGACACTTTAGGCCCCATTGTCCCAATAGCACAATCCTTGACAGTTATCTGAATATCGTTGCGGACCAAGTTCACGTATTCATGGCAACTTTGTTACCAACAGGATAATGCGTCATGCCACCAGGGACGAAGTAAGCGCTCTGACGACATGGGCGCAAGACAAGATGGCGCCCTCCTCCCACGAAATTTGTTGTTTTGCTAAACGGTGCGGGCTCGTGTCGTGCATGAGTCTGTTTGTCTGGGGTGTATTTTCTTGAGTTATGTTAAGCAATTTTGCAATTATATTTATTATTAATGAAACACATAGTATGTCTGTTTCATAGTTGTAACAGTGTACGTTTCAAATTATTGACCTTCAGGATTTTGTGAAAAATAAATATATTATGATAATAACATTTATTATTATAAAACAATATAATGCACCAGAAAAGACACAATGTGAGAAAGAATCAAATATTAAAACAATCTTAACACTTACGATGCAAATGAATATATCATTGCTTACGATGCAAATGATGCAATTGCATTTGATTAACACTTATGTAATTTTCCACTTTTCCACCCAATGTCTGACTGCATCATGATTATGGCATGTTCATCGGTTTTTGACGGGCCTTTGCATGGTCAAAATTGTTAATTACTAAAGAGTAGTCTGTACCCAAGGTTATGTTCCTTTTCTACACACATGATCACAAGAGCTGTGAGTTAGACTTCTTTTCTCCCAATAAATTCCCTTTTTTCATTTTTTTATTCTTGATACTACTGAAAATGATCTTTCAGCAGAACAGTTCGTGACTGGTAAGGTTAAAAACATTATCAAAGCTATTTCCAAGTTTGGAAATGTACTCTGAAGATTGTTGTCAATGATGAAAGTGTACATATCCCGTGGTGTGTTCCACGTCGTTGGCATTCATATATGAATGGAAATGTAGACATTCTTTGCTGGAAAGTTTTCAACGCCATGTTCCACGTATAATACACATTCGGGTGGCTACTCATTCCATTGTTTATTCTTTGATATTACTGCAGTTACGAATTAATGATATAGTTTGACCTTTATTTTAAAATACCTCTTTCGATTCTTTAACCGCACCCGTTTTTATAAAGAATTGGCTTTATTCTATTAATCAATAAATGTTAATTTCTAAATATTATAAAATTTATTTTACATGCCCTTCGGTGAATTATTTCTCTATAGCATTCATTTGGTTTGTGTATGGTGGAGTTTGTGAAGAACAGGCTCAACAGATTCATTAATCTTAAAAATTAAAACAATACGTGAAGCTCAGGTCCGCTGAAGTAGTTTTCGAGGGGAAGAACGCGCCCTACGCAAACAATAATTCTAATTGCTTTCACATATTACTATAAACTAACATATTATTTGACGTTAATGCAAGAGGGACACCCCTCGAGCTCTCTCCCGCCCCCTCCAAACCAGCACATAACAAGTTTCAATGTCAGACTGCCGCATACAACAATTAATTATAGCATTTTAACTAGAACCAATACAGCCGGCAATCGACACCCTTGCTCAGTTAATGCTCTCCGTTCACGCACATGGAGTGACGACTACAAGTAATATAAGTTTTAAAAATTAGGAAATTTTGTAAAATTATTTAAGTAAAAATTTTCTTGAGTGGTGGTACTAAAATATTCATAAAAATAGCTTTCAGCTTGGCGTCCTGGGGCCCGTTGCTTAAATCGGCCCTGCATGCCACACTGCCAGAATCGTCAAGGAGTGGTTCGAGGAACATGGTGGTGACTTTCTGTCAATGCCCTGGTCTCCAAATTCACCTGACATGAATCCAATCGAACATTTGTGGTTCGACTTGGAAAAGCGGATTCGCGCTAAATCACCAGCACCCCGAAATGTACGGGAACTGGAGGACCTGCTGTTGACATTATGGTACCAGATACCCCAGGATACCTATAGCCACCTCATTGAATCGCCTATTACGTAGGTGGTCATAATGTAATAGCTCATCGGTGTATTTCCATTTCCACAGGGCAGCACGTCACTGCACTAGGGCTACAAGTTAGGCAGCCCCAGTACAATAAAACTTCTTTTATTAGGCACTGTGTCAGTAATGAGATCGCTGGAAATATATGCTTTCATGACGACTTACTCTTAGCCTTTTATGTCACTTACTCAGAGTTTGCCTGTTTCTGTCCCAAAACAGATCTGTCCAGCGAATGGGAAAGAATGGTTTCTGTGATTTTTGTTTCTTTCTTGAATGCCAAAGTTCCACGCAGTTCGTAGGTGAATCTGGGTGTCTATGTAATTAATAATGATTAAGTATAATTTTTGAGGTTCACAAAGGCGCCAAATGGCGAATTTTAGAGGAATCGGTTCATAAATTTCGACTGGATTTCTAAATCGGGAAGAACGAACGAACTGGCGGACAATTCTTAGCATGCCTTTTTCCTATTATTAAGCAAATAAAATCTTATAAGAGTGTTAAGTTCAAAGCGATTAACTTAGGTATGTTAACTTCTTTCCGGCTCCGGAGCAGACGGATGCTGTTTAGATTGCCGCCACCGACATATGGATTTTACACTATATTGTCGCCGGAACTTAAAATGAATCGCCTGGTCGTTGGGTTTTTGGAAAAATGTGTGATGTTTGTTCCACACATCGTCTGGAATTAGTCAGAATCCTGTCTTCTGCAGTGAGCTCCCCTTCAAGCGTGGTTTGCAGACTGACCCTGAAACCTACAATTCAGTCCCAGTTCTTTCTGAAGGGGGGGGCGTGACGTACCTACTTTAGAGAGTGGACACCCATGTCAAGACGGCAAAGTTGGAACGACAAAATCAGTCAATATAGCTCAATTAGGAAAGCATTCGGCTTCGGAGCAGAAGGATGCGAATTTGAAAACGCCACCGGCAAATGGCTTTTAAGCTAAGAGTTTTTTTTTTTATTGGAATTTTAACGACCACCGTGAGCAACTCAATGGGCTATAAGCAGTCACCCGTCCCTAATTTAGGGTCACTGGTTCCAGGGAAGGGAGAGACCCAGTACCGTAAGACAAACACAACATCCATGCCTCACCGGGATTCGAACCCGGACCCCGTTCGGACGAATGATCAGAGGCCATCGCTTAGACCACTGCGCCACCGGGGCGGCTACTAAGAGTTTCACTGGCTGTCTTTGAAGTAGTTTCCTATTCATTAGTTCTGTGAATTTGTGGACAAATATTAACGTAATGTTACTTCTCTTGGGATATGCACTATTCCCAAAGCACGACCTTTATGCCCATGCGGTTTAAACAGAATAAAGTTACTGAAATGCAGGGCTGTATAACAAGTTTTTCTTATCTGGCTGGGCGAGACTTGAAATTACGCCCCTTCGAGTTCAACTCAAGTAATACGTGGTTTTTACTTTTTCACCCACCACTGTTATAAGAATTAATATCGTTCAAAATCGCACTTCAAGTTTTTGACATAACTTTATTAAAAATGTAAAAACTAGGTAAATATCCAAGAACCACAGGTTGTAAATACCAAGTAAAACGTAAGCGTTATGTGAACGCCAACAACACAACATTCCACGGAAATGCAGAACGAAAAACAAACCAGCGCAGAACGAGTGAGTATCGAATAGTGAACGTAACAATAGGAAGAGTGGTAGGGCTTAGAAAAATTCCGTTCAAGGTTAAACGCTCAGAAAACTTTCTGCGACAGAGCACTGTTCATCCCAATGGCATGTTCGGAAATGCCATGGAGTTTAGACATATCTCCATATTGTTTCGTATGCCTCCATTCATTGTTTTGGAAAATTCCCTTCACGATATGAGATGTTCAGATCTCACAGTGTATGTTACTCTGTACCCTGGTTAACTGCATGGAATCCTGTATGAGACTAACCAAAGTCCTTAAAAAGATAATGCTGAAGAGTGCAGTTTTCTTTTTCAGTTACAATTTCTATTTTATACATCTCCCAGAGCATGAATTTACGCCCTTGGAATGACCATTCTGGGAAGGCAATCGCCCTTCCTGCCCTCCTAGTAGCTACGGCCCTGCTGAAATGTACAGCACAAAATTCCAGTCTTCACCCTATCGGAGATGTTTGGAATGAAGCAGAACGTAAGATCAAATGCGGAAGATATTACACCCGGCTTTCGCTTTCAGTCTGCAAATAAAAATACATAGCTACACTCTTACACATGAATACGCACGCATACACGCACACGTGTTAATGATGTTTAATTAGATGGGAAAAAGCATCCGAACATAGAAAATCGCAAATATTTTTTGCGGTTATTTCGTGTAAAATTGAGAAGACGCAGGCAGCCCCATTTTTGCATCTGAGAAAGAGCTAGCTCATCGTGTTAACAGCACGGTTATTATAGATCTGCAAGTTATTGATGTGATAAAACTTTTATGCTCGTAATAGCAAAGACCCCCCCAAAAAAAAAAAAAGAAAATATGCATGCACGTAATCCCTCTGTGACCGGTACTCGCATGTATCAGGCAGAGAGCTTTGCCATAATGAAATGAATTACTTAATCATTAACAAACTTCATGAATAGAAGTCAAACTGTTACAACTACCTGTTCCGTATTTTTTTTTTTTTTTTTTTAATCGCAATTAGGTTTTTCAAATTTTTTTAATTTGAACAGTAACGCAAAGGTTTCACCGCGCTGGCTAAATTTTCATGAAATTTCTCCATACTCGGCATTTTTTTTTTCTTTTATTTCGTTACTTTAACATGTGTACGTCACACTGAGTGCGCATGAGTTTTGAACAGTAAATATCCGTGGAAAGAGATGACTTCGAATCACAATCAAACAGGCCTGTCCAGTTTGTTCCGATTCCCTACCTTTTCTGGAGTTAGTAAACCTAAATTGTGGTTATATGCGACACTTCACGTTTTCGTTGATAATACATAAACTCTCTTATGTGATACAGAAAGATGTCTGTTGTTGCGTTGATCTTAACCATTCTTACAGATGCACGTTACCTCACATTGACACTACTCATGTTTACGTATTACCTAAAAACAAGGAGATTTTTGTATGATATTTCTGATATGATTCCGTGTGTGTGTGTGTGTGTGTGTGTGTGTGTGTGTGTGCAGGGCCGGCTGGGCCATCAGGGCAATCAGGCTCCGTAGTTCAGGAAATGAAAACAATCCTTTTCGGCAGATAGTATTTAAGTTTTGGGGCGCGAGGCCCTTAAAAAAAAGCATTTTTTTTATCAATTTTTTTTTTTTTTAGTTTGCATTTTTTCCAATTTCAAATAGGTTATCGCCTTGGTCGTACGGATACTGATATTTACAGATTTCAAATGATTATTATAACCATCTTAATATTTTCCGGATTCTCGAAATGACAAATTGAAATTTTATAGCTCCCAACTTTTATATATTTAATAATCTGTGTGTTAACCAGATAAGTAAATTGAAAAATAATATTCATATATGAGCGCGTTTAAAAGTTGAAAAAGTTATTTGTCAATTATTGTACCTTGCATCAAAAATCAATCACTAAAACATGTATTAGGGGGGGGACTATTTATACGAATTTATAATAGAAAGGCACTTATAAATGCTAAAATATTCCCTACGCAGATTAGTTGAAGTTATCTTTATCATTTCGTGAGGGAATTTTTATAAGAATCACAATAAAACCTCAACCTCATCTTCCCGGAAAGAAAATTTTAGATTTTAACACTTTTCTCTCTGAGTTTTTAAGTCCATATTATGGTCTTTTCCTTAAGCTAAAAGCAAATACATTGCTTCTTTGAGATATATATTTTTTATGATGTTTTTCATGTGCATTCTTTACGGACGCCAGTTTTCACATAACGACTCTGTTAAAATGTGAGATTTATTATCTAGGGCCTCCCACAATGAAATTCTTCTCCGGGCCCTGCAATGAAATTTCGCCCCGGGCTCCTCGAAATTGCCATCCGGCCCTGGGTGTGTGTTACCTTCCTTTATTTTAATTAACCCTTTCCCGACCATAGCGCCCAACGCGCCCTTACATTGCAAATAACCACAAGCGCCCGAGTCGTCCGGATAGCACGAGTAGGATTTTCTATCCCCCGTGTTATTTGAATTTGCACGGCGTCCGAGGGATTAGCAGAAGTCACCCTGAGTCGTAATTGTTATCGCTAAACAAAGAAGTGAACCAGGGGTTAGTTTGTCCCGCGGGAATATCATTCAGCATTCTGACAACGCTCAGTAGAACTCTTGCTTTGTTGACACATGCTTCGTATGTCTGATATTTTGCATTGTCCCAAAAGCGGAGTTTGTGGGGGAAAAATTTGTCACAAAAATTCTTTCATTTTGCACAATCGAAATAAAGAGATTGGGAGCACATTTTTTACAAGAAAAAGGGAAAGTAAACAAGATTTTCCAGCTGTTACCACAACCTGCCTAAGGCTCTCAGTAGAAGAATGCACTATTGCCCAAGGGAACCGTCCGAAGGTCAGTGTATGTCAAGCCTAGAGATCGGAAGTTTCGAGTCGTGACTAATCCTTCTTTTGTTATTACAAAAGGGAGGGGTAATGAAATTTGGAAAGGAGCGGAAGACATTTTGCGGGCGTTTTGGTATTCTTAGCGACAAAAGATATTAGGATCATAGTTGTTCAAGGGTTAAAGCCTTAAAGGTATGGAATCAGTAACGCTGCTGGTGAAAGATTTTTCTTCACTTATTCCTGTTTTAAACACATTAAGTACGGATAGCTTCTTAATTAAAATAAGTGTGTCCCAATTCGTTTGTCCCTTCTTTGTAATATAAATGATAGAAACAGATGCACTGTTTGCATTATTCTGTTCATCAGCTGGGAACTGGCAATTAGTATACTTCTTTACACAACCTTATAAAATATAATTGATTTCCAGTGAGTACCAACGGCAGCTGCTATGTCCTAAATATTTAATGCATAACCTTGGCAAAGTTATTTAAGAGATTTATAGCCTGTTCAGTGCATTTTTATTACTCATACATTCTGTCCACACTGACGACAGTTTCGATAAAAACCGCATACACGCATACCTCTTCATATTTCGCTTTTTAATTAGCTGCAATTCCTATGTATTTTAGAATTACTGAAGTTACTACAACTGGAACAATCTCAGAATATTTACTTCCGAAGCTCTGGGCAGAGCATTCAAAACCTTAATCCAGTAAAACCAGGTATTCTTGTTTTAGTGGATTAGTAAGGTGTGCTTCTTTGGAATTGTATGTTGAACTGGGTAATTTCACACCGCAAGAAAAAGCAGTTTCGGTTTCGAATTGGTGCAGACAGTTGCTTGCTGAAATAGGTGTTAAACCTCCACTGTGGGATTAGAAACAATGAATCGTAAGTACAGATCTGATCTAATCATATGTAGAGGATTTTAGGAAGGGGGTGTCTGACCCCAGGTCTTAAACAACCCTTAGAAATAGGAAGCTAGAATATTCGTACTAGAGTGCCCCATAGGAAAGTGACACCGAAGCAAGGTAGAAAGGGCGAGAAAGACGTCCTTATTTATTACCGGCTGGCCAGTACCCAAAGCCCGACGGCTTAACGTGCCCATCCGACGCACGGCGGATATTTAGTGGTTCGAGCGTTCGTACTTGCCTGGGATCGAACCCGAGGTCTTCTCCGTGGCAGTCACGAACGCTGCCCACTAGGCTACCTGCGGCCCGTAAGTACAGGGGGTTTAACCATCACCCCTTTATAGCTACAGGCCCGCGCACCGAATACCCTTAGCTGGGTGATGTGAGGGAGAGTAGTCTGGTCATCCGTGGTGGGTGGGTGATGGTTTAACGCGCGTATATACAAACTTTACTGTTAGTGACATACCGATGATGAACAAAACTTAAGCCAGAACCACAGTAAGACCCCCCCCCCGCGCGCAAATGCTTAGTTTAAGACTCAAAATTTATTGAGGAAGGTTTTCGTTGAATAACCAAATTTCAGTCACTAAGGTGATGGCTCATGGAAGACTCTTCCATGTATCCTTCCTACAAAACGATTCTTCATATGGCACTGACTTGGTACTATGCATCGTCTTACTAGGAATGATTCTTTATGTTAAGTACACCGCAATCCAACACCCTTAGCTGACAACAAAAGCTACAGTGCAAAAAATGAGCCAAGACTATGTGACGTGCCTGCCCAGCAGGACGCACACGACATAAACGTAGATAGCAGCGATAACGAACGTCCGCGTAGCTCAAATGGTAGAGCGGCTTGTTCTGGAATTAGTGGATCAGGGTTCGATCTCCGGCGTGGACCAAAAATGACGGAGAAATTTACTTCGTTGTAGCTAATGAAGGGCAAAGCCTTTGTTTCAAGTCTGTGTGAATCCTACGTGACCGGCAGCGTCATGCGTATGTTCCCAGTCAACTACAGTAAGAGCTCTTATTGTGTTTAGCTGTCCCTCTTCTTCCTCTGTACTGCATTGTATAAGCCGATTTCAGTAACTGTCCTATAAGATGATTTTGTTCATACAATTGGAGACACTGGCTGCTCCAGCATTTACTTCAAGTGGGGGGTAAGAGCAAAAAATTAAGTTTCATGCATAAATTGTCTCAAAGTTTAATAGAAGAGATTATCTCATGACAATATGGTAATGGAATAAGAGAATGGTGCATACATACTGTATCTTTAAATCATGAAATTATTTCTCTAGAAAGACTTGTACAAAAAAAAACAAAAAAAAAAAAAAAAAAACAGTGGAATGCAAACAATTAAACACAGATTTCATTTATTAAAATTAATACCACTTATGTAACACAATCGTCAGTGGAATTTGGAGGGAGTGGTTAACGACCAGCATGAGCACCACGATGGGCTACAAGCAGTCGTCAGTCTAATTTATGGCGACTGGTTCCAGGGAAGGGAGAGAGCCAGTGTGTAAGACAAACACAACATAATGCCTCACTGGGATTTGAACCCGGACCCATCTTGGTCAGAAACCAGCGCTTAGACCACTGCGTCACCGGGCTGCGTGGAAATTATGGAAGTTCAATGTTGTGAAAGGCGCTTCACTGATTTAATCAATAATGAAGTCCACCATTTTCTTACCAACGTTTGCAAATTGGAAAATAATCTGCTCTACATCAACTGAAATGCCCGTGTGAGTGTGCGCGTAAAACAAAGTAAACCATTCAAAGCTGGATGCAATGCAATTATATCCCATAGTTGAAGCTCTTGAACATGCCTGTGTCGTTCTGGTGCGCAGTGGTCTAGGCGCTGGCTTAGGATCATTCGTCCGTAAAAAGTTCGAATCCAGTGAGGCATGTGTTGTGTATATCTTACGATACTGGCTGTCTCCCTTCCTTGGAAGGGGGCACCCCAAATTAGGAACTGACTACTGCTTATAGCCCATCGAATTGCTCAAGATGGTCGTCACACACTTAAAAATAAGGAAAAAATATGTCTTGACGCAAAGGCGTTCATCACGAACATCTTTCAAAATGTATAACATACAGTTTTAACAACTAACTAATCTGTAATCCGTGCAATGCACGGTTAGAAAAGTTGTGACTGCAATTTTTTCTTGTCAGATAACACGAATCGTAATAAAATGCATAACTATAATAAACGGCTGAATTATTAATAGGCAGTGTATAAGATGGGTCACCAACAAAATTTTCGTGATATTCCCATTAATTTTTTATTATTCCAACTACTCATATACGAATTTAACGATGACGTTCCTCATTATTGTATAAATATGTGCATCGTTGACGAGCTTGCATTGGAGTATTGAGGTATTCTTTCAGTGACCCGAAATGATATAGTGTTTAGATAACTACACAATGGGGTTAAAAATGTGTTTTATTTTGCCAGTTTGGTTTTAACAAGTTTTTGGGTGGTATAATATAATCTAAACTAATATATAATGCGAGAAACTGTGTTTGAGATAATGCCGAAAACTACTGAACCGATTTGGATAATTCTTTTGCCATTGGGAAGCTTATTTCTTTCCGGTGGGAATAGGTTATTTAGTTTATTTTTTACTATTTTAATTATTTTTTTATTATTTTTGACTGTACTACCGAATCAGATCGCTTTCAAGTAGTTCCCGATTTCCCGTGTATCGTTCCGCTTTGTTTACATACAACCTGATCACACCCAACGTGAAAGAAAGTTTATGATAATATACGGAATTTTTTTTACTAATCTCGAAAACTACTGAACCGATTCGAATAATTACAATTATGGAGTTGATAGCGGAGGGCTTAGTTCCAAGTCCGACCTCCGCAGAAAGACAAATAGCGCTTCAAGTACTGAAGCGAAAACAAACACCAGAATAACGAACGGCGGATTGTACAAAGAAAATGTCATGATAACATGAAAAAAATTACTTATGACAGTAAAACTTAGCGATGCAAATCTGTGGGTCAGTAGCTTTTATTTAAAAAAAATCATGAAAACCGCTCCAGTGGGTGGCGCTGGTGGATTGTAAAAAGAAACGGCCTTGTGTTTTAAATATATAGATGAAGTCCATTTTCTTACCATCCTTGCAAATTTGAAAATAACCTGTTCTCCATCAACCAAATGCCCGTAAAACAAAGTAAAACATCCAAAGCTGGATACAATGCAGTTATATCACGATGAAGTTCTTGAACATACCTGTGTCGTTCCGGTGTGCAGTGGTCTAAGCACTGGCTTCTGACCATTCGTCCGAGATGGGTCCGGATTCGAATCCAGTGAGGCATGTGTTGTGTATATCTCACGGTACCGGCTCTCCCCCTCCCCTTCCTTGGAAGGGGTGATTCCTAATTAGGGACTGATGACTGCTTATTGCCCATCGTATTGCTCAAGGTGGTCGTTAAATCCCAAAATAAAGAAACAATATGTGTCTTAAAACAAAGATCTTGAACATCTTTCAAATTGTATAAAATACAGTTTTAACGACTAACGATTAAGTTAAATTTAACTTTACCATAATCTTTCACCAGTACTGTTTATTTCCTATATCAAGTCGCTCGACAAAATTGTTTTGAAACTCTTACTGTGTGCGACAATTATTACTACATAACTCTATATTTAATTTCTTTTTCTAGCTATGTATCCTGTTGTGCATTGTTCAACCAGGCCACAGAAGGAAATGAACAATATAGAGCTGCTAGGAACAGCAGAGCTTGAAGACACTTTTACCTTGCGCCAAGGTGAGCACTGTGATTTTACACTTTTTTCAAGAAAACTTATTAGCTTGACCACGGAAGAACAATTATTAAGATTAGGGTGATCGATAACTTCGAGTTGCATCCAGATCAGACCACGAGTTCCTGATTTCCATATCATAATAATGAGGACAACTGGTGGAAGCAACTGAGAACTAGAAGTTTGTGTTTAACACAGTTTGCTGATAACACATGATATTCCTACGGATCGTAAAGCTGACTAGTCTTGGCTCGTGTTTGTTTTGGAAATTTTTATCAGCTTAACGTGTTGCACCATAGGATTCCAAAGATGAAGTATTAGTTCTAAGACGATTAAAAAATCACGTGACTTGCCCTGGACCAGCGGTGTACGGAGAAAATTTTCATAGCAGGAATTTATGGAAGGGGGAGAGAGATCTGTCGGCTTTCAATTTAATTATTGAGTATCATGCACACTAAAATACGGAAGTTAAACGATTTGTATCCTGAGTAAAAACATTTCTACGAAAAAATTTGGACATTAAAATAACACTGCATTACCCCAGGCCCTCCATACTGTGATTTTATTTAATATTGTTTATCCTCAAGACGTGGGCGATTCGCAGAACTTTTCCGAAAATTCTCTGAACTACCTTCCATATGCAACTTACTGTGCGGCAAACTTGAAAATCAACATTGCTAAACATATCTATAACGAAGTAAATTTCTCCGTCATTTTTGGTCCGCGCCGGGGATCGAACCTGGGTCCTCTTATTCCGGAACAAGTCGCTCTACCAACTGAGCTACGCAGGCGTTCGTTCTCGCTGTAATCTGCTTTTATGTCGTGTGCGTCCTGCGGGGCAGGCACGTCTGGAACTAGTGTGCTTAAATTAGGAATCAAATCATATGTAGAGGATTTTAGGAAGGCAGTGTCTGACCCCGGGTCTTAAACAACGCTTAGTAGGAAGCTAGGAGATTTGGGCTAGAGTGCCCGATAGGAACGTCACAGAAAAAGCGAGGTAGAAAGGGGTACGAAGACGCCCTTATTTATTACTGGGGGACAAGTACCCGGGGTCCGACGGCTTAACGTGCCCATCCGACGCATGGCGGATATTTAGTGGTTCGAGCGTTCGTACCTTCTGGGATCGAACCTGAGGTTTCTACGTGGACACCACGAACGCTGACCACTAGTCCACCCGCGGCACGAGAGTGAAATTAGAGACCGGCGACTGCATTGCTCACGGTGGCAGGGCTGAAGAAAGGGGAGGGCTGGGCAGGGCAGGTCCCGACCTGCATTTTCTTTTGCCCGTCTTAGCGACTCAATGTAATCCAGTGCCCGTCCTCCATTACATTCTTTGCCCGACCTCAATCATCAGCATTCCCTCCTAACTTGTCTGTCTGGCTACAGGGCTGCACTGTGGCCGTTAACATACCCCCCCCTCACACACACACACACACACACACAGAGACACAGACACACAAAGAAAAATTTTCGTTGTAACGATAGAATAAAATATCTCCCGTTCGTACTACTTCCAAACATCATATGAAGGTGGTTAAAGAAATAGCCGGGAATTTTTGACGGTAAATTTGAATGAAATATAAAAAAGAAAAACTTTTTTTTCAATAAATAAAATATTTAGAAATAATTTTCACTGTTAGTTTATAAAACTTGTGTGACGCGAAGGAGTTATCCCACAGGACTTAAGGTGTTATGTACTACAATTGTTTGCACACAACATCGCATCTTTCCAATCCGAATATAATGAACCGAAAGATGTTATTCGCGGGTTCGAAAAAACAGTACTGTTTTTTTTTTTATAGCAGTCAAGAGAAAAGCTTTTACTATATGTGCAAAACAATGTGGCACTTAAGTAAAGTGTGTTTTTTATTCAGGTAAATAATTTAAGTAGCTTTACTTTTTGTGTGTCACTGTTCTTAACTGTTGTTTATTCATTTACGTTCTGTATTTTCGTATAGATCGAGAAAGATCATTAGACACTGGTTGGTTGGTTGGTTGATTTTTATGGCGAAAGGGCCATGGTTGGCCAAAGAGGGCCAAACACACAGTAGACACTGTCTCACGGCAGTTGTGTGTTTTATGTATGTGATCAGGAGGCATTTCAAACAGATTGGCCTTAGTTCTTTAAAAGAAGGAAATTTGCCTGGTATGATTCATTTTGGCGTGTTTTGCAATACTCTGCGTAAGTATGAAATTAGGGCAACCATTTTAATTACAATGTGCACATTTGTATTACATGCCATAAAGTCCAATAATTTTGGTTTTATGAAAAATACCTGTAGGGTTCAAAGAATTTGAATTATTAAAACGCCCGGAAAGCCTAGTTAATAATATGGAATTTAAACAGTTCAGTAATTGAAAGCTAATAGATTTTCACAAAAAGGGGTCTTTAAAGATTTTTTTTGCAGATAGGAGGCGGGTGTTACCAGTATGCTACTGCTAACGAGGGCAGATTTTATAGAACTAGCGTTGAATGGCATCAATAACTGTGGCAGTGAGGCAGCTAGACTTAAATATCAGTGATGGCGACAGGGCGGCGCAGAAGTACGGGGGTGGGGGCAGAGACTTCAGTTCAAAAACATGTACGACTTTACTTTACTTTACTACTGATAAATTCAGAAATAAAATAACATGAAACAAATATTCATTTCATTTCCCAGAACTTATAACTACACAAAAAAATGCAAAACGGCTTCATAAATTTTAATAATCCAAATTACCATTGAAAAACTTTTGAGCCTTGGGATGGCGCAGGATTTGTGTGTGCGTGACAGTTGGCGCTATCTCTTGATGACGTCCCTGGTAAATACTAATGCTTCTTTTTCTTTTGGAGGGGGTAGCTGGGTAGCGACAATCATGAACAGTTCGTGGGGGCTATAGACATTCGCCCATCCATTTGAGGCCACTGGTTCTAGGTAAGAGACTGGGGCATAGCGCCCGTGCCTCATCCAGGACTCGGACGAATGGCCACACGCCAGCGCCTAAGACCACTCCGTCAGTGGAGCGGCCAAAGGCTTCTTCTTATCGGATGATCACAATACATCTTTTTTTTTTTTTTTTTTGATTGGAGGTTTAACGACCACCGTGAGCAACTCAATGGGCTATAAGCAGTCGCCCGTCCCTAATTTAGGGTCACTGGTTCCAGGGAAGGGAGAGAGCCAATGCCGTAAGACAAACACAACATCCATGCCTCACCGGGATTCGAACCCGGACCCTGTTCGGATGAATGATCAGAGGCCATCGCTTAGACCACTGCGCCACCGGGGCGGCTCACAATACATCTGTGCGATATCCATTAGTCTATGTGCTGTTCTTTACGCAACTGACCGTGATCAACTACATCAGTCTGCTCGAAATTTTAAAACTATGCATCCCAACAGTACTTACCGCACACCTACTTCGTAGGCAAGTAGATGCCACATGATATAGCTTCTCTCATCAATTTAGAAAAAAAATCCCCAGAAAGTTTCTCCTGGTTGTTCAGCTTTGGACACTTCCATGAGTAGCCTGATATCTTTCTAACGTGTGCCACCTGCCGCTGACGAGTTTATACGCAGATATACACTGAAGTGCCAGAAAAACTGGTACAGCAGTCCATTACTTGGTAGGTCCCCCACGGGAGCGCAGAACTGCAGAAATACGAAGGAGCATGGACTCCACTAGCTTCTGGAAATATACTGTAGGCAATGCACACCTTACTTCCTGCATAGCGTTCCACAATTCGGGTGTATTCCGAGGCCTCGGATTCCTGTGTTCGATAGCGCGTTGCATGACATCCCAAATGTGTTCCATCACGTTCATATCTGGGGACTTGGGTGGGAATGGCAACACCCTAAACTTAGATTAATGCTCCTCTAACCATAATGTGGCGTCCCGACACTTGTGCGGAGGTCCTGTTGGAACAGGCCGAACCCATCAGCATGAATGCAGGACATGAACGGGTGTACCTCGTCAGAAAGGATGCGCACACAGCGTTGGCCGGTCACAGACGTTTGTAGACGTACCAGGGGTTCCAGCGAAGTCCAGCTAAACACACCCCATACCATTACGGACCCTCTCCAGCCGGTACAGTACCCTGTTGACAGGCGGGATCCATGGCTTCATGGGGTTTGCGCCACACACGAATCCTTTCATCTGTCCGATACAGTTGGAAACGCGACTCGTCAAACCAGGCTACTTGCTTCCAGTCGTCAAGTGTCCAGTGGTGGTGTTGCCGTGCCCAAGCGAGGCGCATAGCCCTGTGTCGTGCACCCATCAAGGAGACTCGAGTTGGGCGTCGGCTCCCAAAGCCCATATCGTGCAGGGTGCTTTGCACAGTCCAGACGCTGATTCCTTTTGAGGCTCCAGCATTGAATTTCGATGATACCTGCGAGAGTGTTGCACGCCTATCGCGTGAAGCGATTCTTGACAGCCGACGATGGTCACGTTCACCCAATGCCTTCTTACGGCCACACTGGTATCGTAGGTTGGAGGTTTTGCCGGAATTCTTGTATTCACGGTACACCCTTGCAATGGTCGTCCGTAAAAATCCGAACTTCGTTTCTACCTCCGAAATACTATGGCACATCTCACGAGCGCCAACTATGACACCGCGTTGAAAATCGCCTAAATTGTTATTACTTGTCATTCTCATGCCGAAAACAGCTCTGACAGCTGGAAAGGATGTCTATCGCTTTATATACGCACTGGCGGACACAACAGGGTACGCGCATAGGTGACATTGCTATGTATTTTGTATAAGCTCGTGTGTACCAGTTTTACTGGCACTTCAGTGTACATACACCGTTATCAGAGGAAAATACGGATACAAACTCATTTGTAGAGGAGGGAACACTATGATCGTTCTCAGTTGATTTTCTGGCTGTAGGAAGTGACCACTATTCGTTTGAACACTTTCTTTTTTTTTTTTTTTTTTTTACCAGATCCTTTTCCGAAAATTGTTTGTGATCAACAAAATAAAGAGCTTTTCGTACGCTGACAAGTATATTAGCTGGTTTGGTCCACTGTACTAGCAGAAAAGCCTTTCGAAATGAGCAGGTTTTCTTTTGTGTGTATGTGTAACTGCGAAGTACTGCAGTATCGCGTACGTTCCAGGTGCGGCCATTACGAGGAAATTTTTCCCAACGTTCGACGCGCTGATCTCCTTACAGTTATTAAACACAAAGCAACACAAAACTTTTAACAGCACCCGCCTTATGTTCCCTGACAAAAACTCTTTACGGTTGACACACATCAAATTTTAGCCTTGTGGTTCTCTGACCCTTCTCTTGGGGCATAAAAATCCAGTGAATTTCACGTATTTTTGATAAAGATGTTTCATCTGTCAGTAAGGGAGAACGGCAGAAATCTTAAAATCTCAAAAAAAAAAAAAAAAAAAAAAAATGTTTAGAACTTGTAATTTCCACTTAAGAGCCGAGTGAGCCAAGACACAAAGCTGATTAACTGTACAATGTTGAACTGCCGGTGAGGAGAAGGATTTAGAAGCTTGCAGTTGAAACTTTGGAATAGCCGAATTTCCCTGTAAGAAACCATTTAACAAATTATGCTATCTTACACTATTAAAAATCGTGTGGTAGGTTGCACCAAAACGTGGTGCTACATCACTTTCTTAGAAAAGATACATCATTCTGTGGTGCAAAATAAACCCAACAAAATAGTGCAACCTCGTAACATAACGTGGTGAAAAGTTGAACCACATTGTTGGGTTTTGTTTGCAAAACACGATGGTGTATCTTTTCTCAGAAAGTGGTGCAGCTCGTGTAGCGCCACTTTTTGGTGCAACCTACCACAAAATTTTTTTAACAGTGTACGACACCCTTAAGCAGGAGCTGCAAAAATTCAGTTACTATATCAAACAATTTTCCGAAACGGAAGTGGTTGCAATGCAATGACGTCAGGCAAAGCGTTTTCCCCCCTTATAAAATCTTAAAAACTCATAAGGGAGCAAAGCGAAACAGAATCCAAAACTCACGGCATATTTCTGAGTTGTTAACAATGAAACAGACCTGTGACAATTGACAAAAGCGAACTACGGCTCACCGTGGTATCTCCTATGGCGGATACAGCTTGGGGCGACTGAGGAGATCGCCCCTAAACCCTAACGAATTTTTTACATTTAAAGTAGCGAAGATCGTAAATGATTAACTTTGCATATTTTGTTTTCAGTTTTTCAAAAAAAAATTCACAATTAAGCTTACTACATCGATTTAGTATTACATCGATTTAGCTTCAATTAAAAAAAAAAAAAGGTAATAGAATAGAGAGAGCAAAACATAAAGGGAAGACAGGGACAGCGGGGGGGGGGAGCATCGGGGTATTATTTGCTATTATCACATTGTCTAACATCTGTAACTTCTCGAAACAGGGTAAGGCAGAGCTTGGTACTGAAATCAAAGTAGGTGGGAGAAACTGAATAACAATCTGATCACGTACGTATCTTAATTGGGTCGTAAACAAAATTCGTAAAAATGTCCCCACCGGTTCCCCCTGATGGTCTTTTCAGGACTTCTTTTTTCTTATTTTTAATATGTCTCTAAATTCCACTTAATATAAATGAAAGTTAATACGTCTCTAAATTGTAATTAAGATAGTAGTCTATTCTGAACTATCTTGTAAACGGAAACTTTCTATCAGCTTTTGGGAATTTTGGTTCTATAAAATTCTCGCAGGAAAACAATAATATCGTAAAAATTCCAAGCTGTTTAAATTTGATAATCGTCAAATATTAGGAGGCACCGTTTACTTGGTTTCACATTACGTACTCATTTAAAGGAAGATTTCAGTTCTTCGAACGAGATTTGGGGAACTTTGGTTTTCAAAAGAAAAACTAAGTTCTCTTCAGCTCATTTTTGTACGAGTATGATTGTAACTCACACCGAGTACGCCCGTGTGTTTACCGTCCTTCATTGGAGTTTTCATTCATGTACGTAAAAGGTAACTGATATCAGAACTGCTTTCTTTTTCCTTTCTAGCGCTAATTCCCAATGGACGTAGAGTTCCGATATTTCATCACCAATGAAAAGAAGTCGAAAATGATTCTTTTCGTCGCCGTCGGGCACAGTAAAAACAAAAGAGGGGGGGGGAGCAAAATTCCAGTTACTGTGTTTTGTATTTAGCGATTTTATGACTAAACCGTGTGTTCATTATGTTTTGGCTGAAATCGGGCGTTTATTTACTTTAATGTATGAGAATATGTCAGGTGGAGACCACTCAAAGTGTTTTATTAAATTAACCAACTCCGAATACAAGGGCTTGAGCTTTATTTTGAACGATTTCATTCAGACGTAGTCTGTGCAGATTTCAAAAAGCATAAAGTTCATTTCTTCAGGAAACGAGCAATCGATCGCACTGAAATAAATGTGATTTTTCACCTATTGCTTGCTCTCGTTCAGGTATTTAACATTCTTAGAGCAAGTGAAAGTGTTTTAAAGATCTTGAAAAGGAACGCCAATACGTGTAATGTATATCTAAAAAACCCTTCCATAATGTCTCCTCCCCCTGCTCCGAGTTACGTATAATGTCCCCCCACCTACCTCCGAGTTATGTATAAAGCAGTGATCAGTAATAGTTCTTGACGCTAGAAAGTTGCGCGCCAATCGAAATACACAGACTCATGAAAGCAATTTTATGGCTTGTAAAAACAAGTAAGAAAGCAATTTATTTCATCACAACACAAAGCCACATGGCAGTCGACAAACGATGGAAACAATGTAAAGCCTGAAATTCACGCTTGTTATACACCCTCCTTATAGCCCAGATTTGCCATCGTCCGATTTCTGGTTGTTCCCAAAATTGAAAAATGTTGAAAGGTCCACATTGTTCATCCGATGCCGAAGTTGAAGTTGCTATGCGCAAATGGATCAAACACAAACCACAAACTTTCTCCGTGGACGGAATGAAAAAGTGGATAGCGCGTTTGGAAGAATGTGTAGCAGTAAATGGTGCCTTCGTTGAAAAATAAGGTTTTAATGTTTAAGAGAAATACATTTCCTTCGTTTTGATACCACTTTCATTATTTTAATTTGTCAGAAACTTATTTTATACGACTGGAGACCTTACTTACCAATCAACCCTCGTAGTTATAAAAACACAATGTTTCCGATCACTACAGAAGCTTTATTATCGTTTCATCTTTTGCTGTAGCCATGATAGTTTGTATCCTAGAAACCACTTGTTTTTCCAACGCCACTGTCTCATTGGTCTTTACGAAATAGAAAAATGCTACCTTTTCAAATGCAGAACCATAGCAAGAAAAGTGTATGCCAGTAGCAGAATCTCTAGCTAATCCAGCTCGAACTGCTTCAGAAATGACACGCCTCTGTGCAACAACCGGCTTTGGAACCCTAAAAGAAAAACTCCGTCTTTACACGAACACCATGAGCAGCTGAAATCTATAGATATAAAAGAAAACTCGTCTTTACACGAAACAAGGCAGCTGAAATCTACAGAACACCTATGTATTTCCGGTGGATCAATGAGCGGAACACATAGACAACCGAGAGGTTCTACACATAGTTTTCAACTAACGGCCAGGCGTCTGACACGACTGCACGTGAAGTGACGAATTTAGTAGTGTGTCTGCAGTTAACCGTTCAAGCAACTGATGGAGATTTTCTTGTATGTATATTGGCGAACTAAGTTCTCGTGGATTGGTCCACTTATACCCTTAACTAGTCTTGTAGACAACGGTGTGAGTGGACCAACCCAAGTCAACTACATCGAGAGTTCATTTGTGTCCGTACCATACCAAAATACACGTGGACCGTCCGACAAGCTAAGCGAGTCCTCACATACTGAACTTTTGTCCGACGGATCGCGATTTTTTTCGGTACAACAACACAGCCATCCACTTCTCCACTATGTCGGTTCAATTAGATATTCGAGGGCTTCGCACCACTTTTATGCGTGCATTTAGCCCTAGACTTCAGTTACATTGGGAATGTCTATAGCAAGTTGAAACGAACTGTTCATTCCTACTGCCCATTTCCGCCGACTATATGTGTATGCAAGTGTAAGATGTTTTGCTGAAAAAGCAGTTGGCGCCAGATCTTCGTATCACTTTACATCTCGCAAAATCTACGCCACTGTGCGTTTTACTTTGTCACGATTAGTAACTTTTTGACAGAGATGTGCATTTCGTATACAGGTAGTAGTATATTTAGCACATATTGTACAGAGACTTGCAATAAAGAGATCACTTATTTTTGCTACCCCAGGTAAAATTGTACGTATTAAAATAAATACTTGTACGGGTCAACTTTACCCTGAAATGTAATCTTTTGGGTTCAGTTTGGTTTGTTACTGTCAAGTGTTTTGAGTCTTTGTTTAAGGAATGGATGACGAACTCTTAAAACTAGCAATCAGGACCAAATTTCTGTCTAGGTCATACCGCATACACACTTTTTCAAGAAGCTTCAGCAAATTTACGGAGACTGCATAATATGCGGATCTTAGTTTTTAGTGTAAATTGAGAGACTTGGTCAAGCGAAGGAAGATAGGGAAATGATGTGAGAGACAGAAATTTCAGCACCAAATTCAGATTTAGGGGGGGGAAGTTTCAGGTGGATAGCTCTCTGGTCATAGCCGAAATAAAGTGAGAAACTATTAGATGAATTTTATTAAACAGCTAAGCAAATATTGTAGAAAGTGAGTCATATGGTGCAAGCCATAGTTATTAATATCCCTGTCGAGTTGTTATACGGAATCAAACAACTTTATTCTCAAATATGACGGCATTTACATCTGGTGTTTTTATAAATTGGCTCTGCTGTATACCTATTAAATTTTCAGAGTGGAAACAGGTCAAAGGTGAATCAAAAATCTTTGCGAACATTTTTATTTGACACATATTAACATTTTAGAGTATATAAATCAATGGTAAACGTTTAACGTGTATTTTTTTTAATACTGGCGCTGACTTCTTCGGTGGAGTTAATAGCTGACGATGGAAATTTATTATTTTGTTTCGAATAATCAATCTAGGTGGATATGGACACGAAGCGTAATCACCTTCCGTGAAAATTGTAATGAACACGTTGATATTCAGATTTACCCTATATAGTCGGAAATGGTCGAACAAACGTGGTGTGATGAATAGACGAATACTGACATTGAATTTTTGATGTATCGTTCGTGAGTAATGACTACAATCGTCCACTTTTTTTTTTTATTATTATTGAGGCAAGTCATGGGGCTAAAAGCAGTCGCCCGTCCCTTGTTTAGGGCCACAGGTTCCACGGAAGGGGGAGAGCCATCGTCGCCAGACAAACTACATCCATGCCTCACCGAATTCGAACACGGACCCATCTCGGGCGAATGATCAGAAGCCATCGCTTAGACAACTGCGCCACCGGGGCGGCTCCCCACTTATTTCAAACGGATAATACAATTCCACGAAACAGAATTTAATCAGAATAAGGCTGCCCTTACTCTGCTTTACTTCTTCCCACGTTTTCAATGTCTCCAAAAATTCTTGGAGTTTTTAATCAAAAGGAGGAAATCTTACTTTGTCAACCTCCAAATCGGCAATATTACCTCAAAAACAATTATGTTGTAAACTTCAAAATGAATGGTAAACCAGTACTGCAAGTTCTGGCAAATAAGGAGGATTTAATTTTTCTCCCCAAATCAAATATCTGAATTTTCGTAGTCTTATTTCGAACGGTAGAGGGCACGTACTTCCTTAATACAGACAAATACTGTTACGACTAATGGAGCAGCACTGAAGCGTGTATGTTGTTGTCAATAAATGTCAGCTGTCGTTTCATTTGGCTTTCTCCAAAACAGTCTGCACTACTTGATCCAAAGTCTAATTAGAGCCTTAATGGGACCCAGTCCTCCCAGTTGCTATGATGTGATTGAATCGATAGGCCAAAGCTGCTGTACGTGCCGTTTAATGATTTTCGTCACCAGACGCTGATCGATCTACAACTGGTGCATGATTTTAACGGCAGTGTACAAGTAATTAAGTGCAAATGTCTGCTCGTTGTTTATGATTGCTAGGCAAAAATTCTTGGCTAACCCATTTTTCAAATTCTGTCATCTTTCCCGGTCATTTTTATTTTACAATAAATTCTGTAATGGATTGAAATGAATGGCTGAATAAATGCTTTCACTATTACAAAACAACTGGCTTTAACCAGAACCGTATATAGCAAGCTTTTCTTATCTAGGAGGGCGACACTTGAGTTCAAAATTACGCCCTTCGGAGTTCCACTCAAATAATACGTGGTTTTTACTTTCTTGCACCCCGCCGTTGTAGAGAAGTATTATGATCGTTCAAAAATCGCATTTCAGGTTTTTGACATAATTTGAATCAAAATGTAAGAACTAAGTAAACACCCAAGAACCACAGGTTGTAAATATCAAATAAAACGTAAGCATTATGTGAAGCCAGCAATACAGCACTCCACAAAAATGCAGAACGAAAAACAAACCAGCGCAGAACGAATGAGTATCGGATAGTGAAGGTAGCAACAGGAAGAAGTTTTAGGGGTAGGGCTTGGAAAAATTCTGTAAAGGTTAAATATCCAGAGAACTTTCCGCGACAGAACAGAGATTATTAATTAGCTCTTCATCCCAACAACATGTTCGGAAAGATTCATGGAGGTTAGACATATCAGCATATTGTTTTCTATGTCTCCATTCATTGTTTTAGAAAACTCCCTTCACGATATGAGATGCTCAGATCTCACAGTGTATGTTACTCTGTACCCTGGTTAACTGCATGGATTACTGTATGAGAGTAACCAAAGTCCTTAAAAAGATCATGCCAAAGGATGTAACTTTCTTTTTCAGTTACAATTTCTATTTTATACATCCCCAGAGCATGAATTTATGCCCTTGGAATGACTATTCTGAGAAGGCAACCGCCCTCCCGGTACTACGGCCCTATCTTCAACCGTAGATTGCTGCTAGATTCATTAGGTCGTCTTAACTGTGTATCATCGACTAGGCCGTGGTCAACTGACCAGAACTTTTGAAATCAAACCAAGTACTTAATGGTATTGAAAGCTGTCATTTTGCATACACTAAAGTAGCAAATTATTAGGAAAACCTAGTAGTAATCAGACACATGCCATCCTCACTTACATGCGCAACTATGACGTTGAGATGGCTTTATACACTGCCGGACAATTGCTAAGGACGGATGACAATAGCAACCATAAAATGAAAGGCAGGAAAATGTGGAAATTAGCATAAGTGCGGGATACAGTAAGACGTGTTGTGCGTATGCAAATTTTGGATTGCCGAACTTGTTCGTGACGTCATAGCGCTGATAAAAGATATAAAAGATTTGACGCGTATTGACCGTTGTTGTTCAAACGCAAAGTTGAAAGAGAAAGAATCAATTGACGAACTTGCAATTTTCAGTATGTCTTCCCGACATCACCTAGATGATTTTACGCGTGGCCGTATTATTGGCAAGATTGAAGAAGGGCGAAAAATAACAGATGTTGCCAGGGAGTTCGACGTCAGCCACAGTGTTGTTTCAAGGCTTTGGAAATCATTTCAAACAAATGGAGAGTGTAGCAAACGTCACGGGGGAGGTCGTGTTCGCAGTACTACACCTTCAGAAGATCGGTACATAGTGCTATCAACAAAAAAACACCGGCGCTGCACAGCTAGTGAGGTAGCAAATCAGTTTATGGCTGCTACTGGCAAGCGGATCTCCCGAAAAACTGTCGCCAGACGTTTGCATGAAGGAGGACTATACGCCCGCCGTCCTATTGTGTGCATCCCATTGTCCGGACGTCACCGTACTGCCCGTTTGCAATGGTGCCATCAACATCGCAATTGGACTGATAACGACTGGTCTGCTGTCCTCTTCTCAGATGAGAGTAGATACAGTCTATCGTCTGATTGTCGACGACAACTGATCTGGCGTGATAGTGGTACTGCATATTGTCCAGAAAACATACAGGAAAGGGACCGATATCCGACATGTAGTGTCATGGTATGGGCTGGCATCATGATCAATGGCCGTACGTCCTCTATTTGCTTCCAACTGGGACTATGACTGGCCAACGATACATTAATGATGTTCTGCTACCTCATGTTCGCATGTTCCGTGGTGCTGTCGGTGATAGATTGATTTTCATGGACGACAACGCAACATGTCATCGAACAGTCGCTGTCCAGGAGTGTATTGAGAGCGAGGATATTCAACGCCTCGTATGGCCAGCACGTTCTCCAGATCTGAGTCCCATTGAAAATGTGTGGGATGCTTTGGGGAGGAGTCTTGCTGGTCGCCAATGCCCTCCAATAAACAAGGACACCCTCATCCGTGCACTGACAGAGGAATGGGATAAATTACCCCAACAGCTGCTTGATAATGTTGTGCAAAGCATGACACGACGTGTGGAATCTTGCATCGCCCTCCATGGTGGCCATATCCCGTATTGACATCTTAAGCCGGAACGCCTGCGGACGGTAATTGCATTTTTTTCACGTTTACGTATTCTGCACAAAATGGCCTGTTTGTCCCTTGAACACGTTCCAAAGCCTTCTGGATTTCAGAGCACAATAAATGTCTTTCTTGTAATGTCCTGGCATTCTGACATTATTTTATTTCACTTGGCATCCAACCACACTTACATTTTTTATGCGCTATATAGCCGTTTATGATCCGTCCTTAGCAATTGTCCAGCAGTGTACTATACAGCTCACTGCAAAGGATTCAAAAGTGCATGAAGTAAAATAGATAGTAGCAATATGGGAGAGACTCTTGATTCAAGCGACTGAAAGTGGCATGACAATGGACGCTAGGCGTGCAGACTTTGGAAAGTGGCATGACAATGGACGCTAGGCGTGCAGACTTTGGAAGTGACATGACAATGGACGCTAGGCGTGCAGATTTTGGAAAGTGGCATGACCATGGACGCTAGGCGGGCAGACTTTAAAAGTGGCATAATAATGGACGCTAGGCGGGAACACTTTGAAAGTGGCATGATAACGGACGCTAGGCGGGAACACTTTAAAAGTGGCATGATAACGGACGCTAGATGGGAACACTTTGAAAGTGGAATGATAATGGATACTAGATGGGCAGATTTTGAAAGCGGCATGATAATGGACGCTAGGCGGGTAAACTTTGAAAGGGGCATGATAACGGACGCTAGGCGGGAACACTTTGACAGTGGCATAACGTACGCTAGACGTGCAGATTTTGAAAGTGGCATGAAAATGGATACTAGGCGGGCAGACTTTGAAAGTGGCATGATGATGGACGCTAGGCTGGAACACTTTAAAAGTGGCCTGATAATGGACGTTAGGCGAGAACACTTTGAAAGTGGCATGATCGTTAACGGACGCCAGTTGGGAACACTTTGAAAGTGGCATGATAATGAACGCTAGGAGGGAACACTTTGAAAGTTGCATGATAACGGACGTTAGGCGGGCAGACATTGAGAATGGCATGATAACGGACGCTGGGCGGGCACACTTTGAAAGTGGCATGATAATAGACGCTAGGAGGACAGGCATGATAATGGACGCTAGGCGGACAGATTTTGAAAGTGTCATGATGGTGGACGCTAGGCGGGCAGGTGCAAGCATCTCAGAGACGGCAAACTTCCTCGACTATACAAGAACAACTGTATCGAGGGTGTACAATGAGTGGTACAACAGACGAATTCCATTGTTTCAAGTAACCGCGCAGTACAAGAGTGGTATCTGAAGAAGAACTTCACCGTAGACATCCCGTCGCACATTCACGCGAAATGGCTAATACACTAGAAGTCTCTGGTAAAAGCAGAGGCGACATACTCGTTTTTTAGCAGAGACGACGTGCCCCACTAGTCTTTTCTAAAAAGCCAACAAATTCGTCTGTAGTGAGCACAAAAACTGAACCCTTGAGAACTGGAAACAGGTCTTGATGAATCACGTTTTAAGTTAATACACGCCGATGGACAGCAAGAATATGGCGTTAAGTGCGAACTGATGAATTCCAGCTGGCCATGGTTAACTGCACAAGCTAGTGAAGGTGGTGTAAACGATCTGGGGTGGGTCTTTACGGAGGGTATTGGTTCCTTAATCCCTCTGTGGAACATCATTTGAATGTCACGAGGTATCTTATCATTGCGGATCAGGCACACCTGTACGCGAGCCTGGTGTTTTCCCATGGAGATGGCTGCTTCCAGAATTATAATGTTCCATACCATCAGGCTTGGATTGTCACTCAGCGGTTCCAGCAGCTCGATAGTGACTTCAGATGCTAAAATGGCTCCCACAGTCCGCAGATCTTTACCCAATTGAATACCTGTGGGATGAGATTGAGAAAAACATTGGTAGCAGAAATCTTCCTCCAGCTAACATTATATTACTCATGGACGCCATCACATTCTCTTGGCTGAACATACCTGTAGCATATCAACACTTCGTTGAATCCGTGCACGTAAAATGGAGGATATTTTGAAGGCCAAGAGCGGCCCAACACGTTATTAGGTAGGTGTTCCTAATAATTTGCTACTTCAGTATACATGCTTCATACTTTTCGTTGCAATATGAGCAATATTCACCGTCTAAATTAAGGAGTGACTGAAGCCTCAACATAGAGTTACAGCAAAACGCAGCATTTACCACTACCCAAAAGTTGCATGTACAGTAATTCTTCATTGCTGCACTACGAACAGCTCATAATCCCACCCATGCATCAAGAAGCATGAATTTTTATGTCTCAATCTAATAACTGTCGCAAACGTTCCCTACTCCTGGAATACCTTGATCATATATGTAGAAGATTTACGAAGGGAGTGTTTGATCCCAGGTCCTAAACGACCGTCGAAAAAGTAGGAAGCTAAGAGATTTGGGCCTGAGTACCCGACAGGAAAGTCACATGGAGGAGAGGTGGAAAGGAGGAGAAAAACGCCCTTACTTTTAACGGGGGGAGTCTGTACTCGGGGTCCGACAGCTTAACGTGCCCGTCCGACGAACGGCTGATATTTAGTGGTTCGAGCGTTCGTACCTGCCTGGGATCGGTCCTGAGACTTTTCCGTAGCAGTCACGAACGTTGACCACTAGGCCATTCGCGGTCCAGAACACTTTGATGTCTGCGTACATGGAACTTATATTTTTAATTTCGCCATGGTGAGAAAAACCACCCGTAAAATTTGCGAATTTCAATATTTCATACACGAAGCGCATTAATATTGATATGAGACAGTTCTTGTTGTGGCTCAGTGTAATAATTAAGTTTTGGTGTTTTTCAGGTATTTATCAAGAAAGTCGACATTACCAACCCTCTTCGAAGAATGTCTCGGAAGATCTGCCGAATGAACGCAGAGCGTATATCTTCATGGGGTTCAAGAGCCTAGACCTGACCGTGAACGAATCGTTGGAAAATACTTGGAAAGACTGGACTGGAGCTCGAATGGTCAACACGTTCTTAGATGGCGACTTCCGCATCTGCCGTTTTTCTTTCTTCCACCGCGTAGCGCCGGCGGACACTGAACTGTTCATGTACATTCTGATGATCGAGTGCGCCCGAGTGACCCCCGCCAACGGCACGCAACTCTTGGACTTCGTCCAGAAACTGAGGGTCGAAAGGGTTTTCGGCTACTTGACAGTATACCGTCGTGAATACCTGACGGCGACATCAGAACTGATCCACGGCATTCTCAGCGATCAAGAGGATTTCTCAGGGAAGGTAGAAATATGACAGATGGTCGAGGAGATCATGTCGGACCAACAGCTCACTGAAACAGCCGTTTACGTCGATCAATTTGGAGACAAACGTGAGACGCGATCAGAACCAACTGGTGACCTTTCTGATAAGACTTTCAGTGAGCAGCGATCTCGCAGAAAAGCCTTGAAATTACCAAAAAGTGGGTAGATAATATATCTTCTCCTCAGAGAAAAAATAATGGATTTTAGGCCCCCAGAGAGAGCTTCTCTGATGAGAAGACTTCTAAGTATAGGGTATTATTTTTATGCAAACTAAACGCAAGGTCAAACTGATCAGGCTTGCTTCAGTAAAAACTATGCACAAAAGAAAACGAGCGACCGGGAACAGAAAGTAGCTTATTTTCGTCAAATGAATAAATATTTTTGGCGTGGTAATAAACAAATGCTAAACGAACAGATAGTAGTGGAGCACTGTTTAGGTTGCGTACTGCTTATAATCAAACAGACTGAGTTCAACAGTCGCAAACTTCGGAAAAGGAAGGCCTTAAAACGTAGATCATCATCCGTACTTGTTCGTAGGTCTTTCTGATTAAGCTTTATTTTTCTACTTTTAATTCAATGCATTGATTTCCGAAGAAATCCTTTCAAAATTTGGTGGTAATGATCATCTCCTATACAGCAACGAGATTATGGACAACTTTCCCGGATATTGCATATTCCGACAGTCAAAATCCATGCAGAATCTATCGTTTATATAACATTCATTAAAAAAATATCAGTGCCTAAGCACACAAGCAGAAAACACGCATATTCCTAAATTAGATCAAAAGGGCTGTGATTTTCTCTGTGCTTGCAGCCCATAAGCTATCAGAAAACTATTTTCCGATTTTGAGACTCTCGTAGAGGCGCTGAAACATTTCATGGTAGATCTTTATGAAAACTTTCAAAATTTAGGAAAAAATATTATGCGACAACCTGCCTGTTTATTAAATATCCCTGAAACCAAACGTATTGAGTTTCTATTTCCTGGGACAAATAGCAACTAAGATTTTCACGTCTGGCTTTAGGTAGAGGTACCTAAAAAATTTCCAAAACCTGAAGTCAAAAATTTTGAGTTTGTTTTTCATAGATCATACTAAATATCCTATCTGTAGAAAATGTAACAGTTCTTAAACTCTATTTTTCAGTCAGTTCTTTATAAAGTACCGAGATGTACAAAATGTATATTTGAAAACACAGTCGGAACGATGAATCTTCATTTTCTTTGAGACACAGCTTGGCTTGTCAGTCCAGTTGTCTTCAATATCACCATTCTACGATCACTCCCTGCAATAAATTTGATAAGCACTTACGTATTTTGAACATGTCTCATTATATGTGATAAATAATTTTCTTTAAAAACATCACCATTTTAGCTTCATTTCTACTTCCAGTATTTCCCTTTTTCAAGAAAGCAATCATAATACAGTTGTCTGCTTTTGACTATTCCTTTAGTCTTTCTCCATTTTTATATATTTCTGTGATTTTGTACTTAAGCATGCACACAATACGAGTGTCAGCTTTGCCTGCCCTTCGTATAAGATTTCGCCATGACAATCATACTATAAAACGCATATAAAAAATGTCACTGCAGGTTAAATTTGCCTCGTAAAATTCATAGAATTCTTCAATTTCTATTTCGAGATGATTCAATTACTCTTGGTGCACAGATCTAGAGAAAAAAAAAAAAAGAAAAGATTGCATCTTGATTGTAAAGAGAACTGCTATTCAATTATTCGTTTATCTGGCAATTTAAATCACCTTATATGGCCGATTACTTCGTGGAATCTGAAATTACTTCAGATCAAGGTCTGATTAACCGAGGCGCATTGGCACTTTACCTCCAATGCCTAAACATGTGGCAATTCCGGAGAATACACAAAATCTTAAACATATCAAGAAAATCTACCAAAGCACGTCCATACATTTTATGTTCTCGCATATTCAAGAAAACTTTCTCACAAAGCAAAAATAATTCATTAAAGTTCTTTGTTAAGAGTACCACAATTTTTTTTTTAACAGAAGTTGAAATCTTATCTGATAGCCCCCAGGTAAAAGAGTACTGGCATGCAGGTATGTTGCAAGAAAAGAGCCTCACGTGTTCACTTCTAAAAAAATTCAGTTTTCCTGAAGAAGTACCTGGAAAAGCTGCACATGAAGAATTTGAGATCATTGAAATTTGTTTAATTTTCTAAATCAGTAGAGGAACGCTTCCAGTGGAAAAGATCCACAAAACAATACTACAAGTGACGGGATAAAGTAAAGTTGTTTTAACAGGAAATTGAAAATTGCATGCGCTGAAAAACTAAGGTTTTTTGGTTTATTCTTTTGGTTTATCAGGAAAGTATTTGGATCACTGAGCGTTCGTTCCTGCCTAGGATCGAACCCGAGGTCTTCTCCGTGGCAGTCACGAATGCTGACCACTAGGCCACCCGCGACCCGATTTTACATCTTAGAACACAACAACGCAGTAAAAAATACATTAATTCATTAATATCCTGGAAGCTAATATCCCATCTTTTAACCCGGCATTGGATACCTATCATTATTGCACAAAGCGGCTGTTTTCAGTATTGCAGATTTTTCTCTCTGTATTTTTACCTTACTAAATTCCTACTGCTAAATTATTTTAACGCTGACATACAGTAGAACCTCCAACTCAGCTCACAGAAAAGAAAGCAAATGTAAGAATCAAGCGGGTATATAGTTCTGCTAATCGAAGTCAGCCAATAAAAAGGACGTAATAAATTGTGCCGAAATATTTTACTGATCTATTTAATTTTTTCTTGCTGTTATTCATTTTCGTGCATTGTCTTCTGTTGTCTTTTTTTGTATTATGGGAGGCTCTGTGTGACCAAAAAGAGAAAATTTAAGTTAATGAAAGAGCAACGTAAAAAAATTGAATTCGATATCTTAGCTAAACGCTGTAAAACCTCTTCACTACAATAGAACAGAATTCGTTCTTGTGACCGAAATTTCAGAAATACAAAACCTTATTCAAATTGTGATTTTTCTGTTATATAGATTTACGTGTCTTGATAAAGGAAATCCAGTGCTGTAGGCTGCTTCGTTATTCTGACACATTAAGTAAAATTCTCAGTAGCAAAGTCTCAATGGATTTTCAGTTCAAAGTTGAGCATTAAGACATCTGCTTGAAACTTAGACAAAGTATACAGACAGCTTTTTATAAGTTGGAACCGACTTCTTCACCTGTTTGATGGACTCTCATCTGATGAATCATTTTTTGGCGCAACCGTGTTCACGTGTGAACAATATCACAATCTGTCACTAAAGCTGAATGTAGCAATGTACCCATCGATACCATTATATTCTATCCATTTAATATTCACTGAACGTAACGACCTTTGAAATGTTCAAGTCAAGAGATGTGATTTCATTCAGAACACAGCAGATACGTATCAACTGTTTTACTTCGCCGAAAACAAGTGCCATTTGCCATAATAAATGAAACTTTCGCCGCCTTGGTGATAGAGTGGTCTGAGGCTTTGCTTCTGAACATTCGTTGGAGAATGCTCGGGGCTGGATTCTCTGATGAGGCAAAGGTGAAAAGAGTTTTTTTTCGTGAGACTTCGTAACGAGAGATTTTAAACGAGGTGGGGTCATTATCCCTACGCCCAACCTAAAGGACCAAGGGAAAAAGTGCGTCCGGGGCCGACTTCAAAGGGAACCATCCACGCATTCGCGTCCGCAAATACAGGGAGTTCGCGGGAAAACCACAGACTAGATGGCAGGCAGAATCGGAATTCGAATCAGAAACGTCTGCATCCCATACAGTGCATAGCAACTTAACCAAGTGCGCCATGCCGGTGGTCTTCCTATAATCAGTGCCCCCAAATAAAAAATGGGTGATTGCGTATATATGAAGCATTTCAACATTATCAGCGGTAGGAACGCTGAACCTGAGTGATCCTATACATCGGCGATAAACTTTTTAAATAACTTTTTCAGCAGAAAGGTTTTAGATTTTAAGTCAGTCCCTGCTCCAAAGTTAGCATGCAATTTAGATGTATATAGCACTAGGTGGTAAAGGCGGACTTTCTGTTTTACGCAGAAGTTTTTCTTATCCATTTTCTTTTCGTCCAACTTTCGAAACTGTTACACACGCGTTTGCTGCTGCTGCGGTAGCAGTGATTTCACAAATTTAAAGCATTTTGGGTTAATACTTTTCAGAATCTTAGATATTGGTCGATAGCAGAAGCGCTGTTTGCTTTAATTTAATCACAGCAAAATATATATGTAAGTTCTTTCAGATATAGCCTTCCAACACAGGATTTGGTGTAATCTACTTAAACACACTATGTGCCATGTTTCATGTCCTTTACAAATTTATCGGGAAAGGATGCATTTTCAACACAGACACAGCGAAAAAGCAATTTGATATCGATTTTTGAAGGTATCCAACAAACCGTTACTTGAAATGTTCCAGACGACTACAACTTTGATGCTAACGCTTTCCTTCTACTGAAGACATGGAGCCCCGGTACAGGACAAATTTCTGTTCGTATCAATTTGAGCTATGACACTGTAGACTCTTCAGTTCTCGGATTTTGACTTTAAACTTCCATTTCTGCCCAACGTGAAGGAATTTATGTAAGCCTTTAGTTGGCGGCGAGCAAAATTGAGTTGCAAAGTACCACAAAGTACCAAAGTTGTCACGGATGTACGAAGTTTTATGAAATGCAAACTGAGTATAAATAACGGAAAACGCAGAGTTATGGTTTTGAGCTAAGAACTGCCAGCACTAAATGCAAGATCAGTCTAAATTGTACTGAGATAGACCAGGTGAATGAATTTCTAAATTTAGGAAGAATGTTTGACGGAGAAAACAGATTAGATGGCGAAATTTGTAGATGAACGAATTAATCTCTGAAAGTCATAGCTACGTAGGAGACTTTCGCAGGATTAAGGGTTCTCGAAAAGTCTGAAATTTTTGCTACTCTGATGTCAAACCTGGGCAGTGAAGAGCAGACCCAGAAATCGTTTGTGTGCTGGAGAGATGAGTTGTTCCCGGTTGTTTTTTTTTTTTAATGCTCTCGCATGCTTTTAAAGTATTGGTTAGAATATTGAATCGACGACTGTATAGCAGAGCGGAGTATTTTTGGGGGGATGATCAGTATTTATTCAAGAAAGATAGAGGAACTAGGGATGCAATCGAAGTGATGAGGACCATATGCTAAAGGAATATGGAAGTTAACAAAGAAATCTATACAGGGTGCATAGGAAAGTCCCTTTAGCCTGAAATAACTTGCGAACGGAGAGAGGTACAGTTATGCAAGTGAGATAACGGTATGCTGAAGCGACTACGCCCGATCGAATGAAACCAATAGCAGCGCCTCTAGTGGCAAAATGCGGAAGTTAGAAATTGCAAATCGAAAACGAAAAGAGATTGAGCAAAATTTCCAATTACAAAGTTCTAGAGCATCAATTAATTAGTAGAAAACGACATTTGTTTCACACGGATAAGATAAATTATCGCCCGAATACCCTAAAATGTCCGACATCGATGCGTGACCTTTTGTGTGAACGTTTGAAGGGGACAGGTATAGGTATGAGCAAATACACACAATTTATTGCATAAATGCGTACTTATGTCAATACAGTTTGATGACGTCAGACGAAACAAAAACAAAAAAAGGCAAACTGGCGCACAGTGATAAAAAGTTAATTTGGAGTATGTTAGAAGAGTTCGCCATTGCCCACGATACACATTTGTATTCGTGAAAGTAACTCTACATGCACATTCCTCTGCATGGAAGGTGTCACACTATTGCAAGCATCTGTAACACGACGACATATTCCCGTGCAGCTAGCGCCGTGTTTAGTTGGCATTCGCCGTAAATAAACTCCATCTCGCAATATTGGGAGTGAGTGAAGCTCGCCATTCTCACACAGCGTACGTAGACCTAAAATTCTGATCAGGGTACATCCTGCTACTGGTTTTTATATCGTAGATACGGTACAACGTCACAATCTGCATTTGCATACGGCTACATTTGCGAAATGTGAATATGCAGATTCGAATCGTCACGTATCGATGTCGGACATTTTAGGGTATTCAGGCAACAATTTATCTTATCCGTGTGAAACAAATGTCGTTTTGTACTAAATAATTGATGCTCTACAACTTTGTAGTTGGAAATTTTGCTCTCTCTCTTTTCGTTTTCGATTTGCAATTGCCAACTTCCGCATTTCGCAACTAGGGGCGCTGCTATTGGTTGCATTCGATTGGGCGTAGTCGCTTTACTATACCGTTATCTCACTTGCATAACTGTACCTCTCTCCGTTCGCAAGTTATTTTAGGCTAAAGGGACTTTCCTATGCACCCTGTATATGTTTCATAGACCTAGAAAAAACATTTGACATGGTGAATTGGGAAAAGCTGATAGAAGTGCTAAATAAAATAGGATTAGATTGGAAAGACAGGAGGTTGATAGCTGAATTATACATGAACCAGGCCGCCATAATAAAGACAAAAATTGGAAAAACTAAAAAATGTGCGATTGGCAGGGGTGTAAGACAAGCATGCTGTCTGTCACCAACACTCTTCAATATTTTTGCAGAAGAAATGGTAAAAGAAGCATTTGATGAAGAGAAAAGAGGGATCACTATTGGAGGAAGAGCAATACAAAGTGTTAAATTTGCAGATGACCAAGCAATATTAGCTAATACTGAAGATGAACTACAACATCTAATGCAAAATGAAAATTAACACAAAGAAAACAAAAATGACCAGAGTCTCCAGGAGACCAGGAAACGTTGAGGTGATGATGAATGGAGATAATGTAGAGCAAATGAGACTATACAAATACCTCGGTAGCATAATCCAAGAAAATGGAAAATGTGGCATGAAAATAAAAGAAAGAATTAATAAAGGGAAATATGCATTTAATAACAAGAAAAAATTTGTTTAGTAATAAAATGAATAAAAATGTATAGAAAATGCTTATTAAGTGCTATATTTGGAGTACAACTTTATATGGGGCAGAAACGTGGACAATCGTGAAGAAAGAAGCTAAAATGTTGGAGGCATTTGAAATGTGGTTATGGAGCAGAATGGAAAAAATAAAGTGGATTGAAAAAATTACCAATGATGAAGTGTTGCAAAGAGTCGAAGAAGAAAGGAATATCCTAAAGACCATAAGAAAATGAAAATATAACTGGATAGGTCATGTGTTTAGAGGAGACAGCCTACTGAAAAGAATGATAGAATGGAAAATTGAAGGAAAGCGACCAAGAGGAAGGAGACTACTAATGATGCTTAATATTATGGGCACAGGAAGCCATCAAGTACTGAAGGAGGAAGCAAGGAACAGAGGAAACTGGAGGAAGAGAACTTGTTGAGTTACCGTTGGACTTGTCAAGAGACAGAACACCAACGATGATGATAAGTTCTGATCAAGTGAGGAATAAAGATTAGTTGCAGATGTGTAATGTGAAGCAAACTGTAGTAAAGTAGAGAAAAATACTGAGAAGGTTTGGCCGTATTTAAAGAATTAGTGATGTGATGCTTACTAAGAAAATTTATTCAGCCCAAATAGCAGGACAGAAAGGTAGATGAAGGCCAAGAAAATCATGAGAAGACCAGATTCAGGAGTGTCTGCATGAGGAAAAGGTAATGAGTATGAAGTACAAAATGTCTTGTGTAAGACGTGTGATCGATCTGAGCAAAGCTCTAGTTGTATGCCGAGATAGCTGTAAATGGAGACGTTTGATACCCAAGCAGTAAGTAAAATCCAGTTCCATCAGTTTTAAACTTTAATCTGGCAGATGAGCTTTCTTTGAGGAGCTAACCTTTGAATCTCAGAACAGCTTAGCGATATGTACTGTATACAGGGTTACATGGAAGTCCTTGATCAGGCAAATATCTCACGAACTATGGCAGTTAGCGATTTACTTCTTGTGCAGTTGTATAGGAAACCCCCTATGGCGCACACAATAACACCACGAAGGATTCCCTCACCCCCTTTGGAGGGGGGTTGAGGGGGCTATCTCGCCCTCCTTTGCAGATAGGGCAAAAAGGTCAATTACAAACTTGTTCAGCAAGGCAAAAATAGTACATAAATGTTTTTGTCCCATAACAAAAGATGGAAGGGGACCGAGAATGTGGCTCCAAGAAAATCACAATATCCGATAGCAACGACGAGTATTTAGACAAGAACTTATTACTTAGAACTTATTTAAACTGGTAAGTTTTAAGTAAATGAAAACACAAAGGAAAATTTTTCCTACAAACCTTATCAACAGTTCTTGTTCTGAAATAAAACGTAGTTCCTTGAAATATTCAATATGAGACTTTGATGCCCAATACAGTAAAACATACACTGAGACAAGGAGAAATAGCATGAAGTGGCGAAACACTCATCCAATAGAAAAACTGTATACACATCTAATTGACTTGTGTAGGTGGCAAAACTTCGACTTCCCGTCACTGGTTCACGAAGTGTTGGCATACCGACCACGCATATCATTTTTGAAATCTGACGACGGAGCAGAAAGCATATTTGAAATCCATGCAAATATGCTTCGGACACAGTGACTCAGGTAGCTTTCCGCTTTTTTCACATTTGGAGAGTCCTCTTCCATCTTTTGTTATGGGACAAAAGCATTTATGTACTATTTTTGCCTTGCTGAACAAGTTTGTAATTGATTTTCTTACCGTATCTGCAATGGGATGTGGGGGATCCTCCGTGGTGTTATTGTGTGCGCCATAGGGGTTTCCTATACAACTGCACAAGAAGTAAATCGCTAACTACCATAGTTCGTGAGATATTGGCCTGATCACGAACTTTCCTTGTAACCCTGTATATGCATTTGTAATATTTTTCTTTTGTAGACTGTTGAGCTAGGGATACAGGCTCACGAGCTGTGTCGAGTTGCTGGCCACACTAATTTATTTGTTAAAATTATTACTTTTTCCTTTTACCATATTTAGCATTTTTAATTTACAAACTGATATGAGTTATGAAAGGAGTGAATATGCTAATTGTGTTGCCTTCTTCAAAATTAAAGTACTTTAACAAAAAAGCATTACAACTAAATTCTAAAGTTGCCTTGACTGAGCCGTACACATTTGCAGTAACATTTGATTACTGGAGAATTTCTATCCCTTCCCCCGAAAAAAATTTAACATTCAGCTTGGACTGAAAAATATATCCATCTGAACTTCGACGAACTTTCGTAAAGCAAGTCAACTGACTAACGCAATCTTGAGTATAACTATGGGTTTTTAACTAAACTGCTGGCCACCCAAAATACAAAACCAAGAATAACACGAGATAGCAAAGCCAGATTTACTGGACACATAACAACAGAAACAAAGATGAAACGATTGAGCTTACAGGCCCGTGCGACTTGCGGAACACGCAGACATCAATAGTTCGTGTGGCCCCCATGGCTGGCAATAACGGCCACTACACGCCACGGCATCGAACGAAAGAGGCTTTAGATGTGGGCTTGGGGTATGTCGGTCCAGGCTACTTCCACACGTTGCCACAGTTCATCAAGCGTAGCCGCGGGTGGTGCTTGCCGGGCCACTCGGTTGCCGATCAGCAACCAGACATGTTCGATGGGCGATATATCGGGAGAACAGGCTGGCCACTGCAGCAGTGTCACCTGATGGGCCGTGAAGAATTGTTGCACAATGCGTGCCACGTGCGGGCGCGCATTTTCCTGTTGAAACGTGGCCGCTGGTAGGTCCTGCAGGTCATGGAGGACTACAGGCTCCAAAACGTCGGAGATGAAGCGGTGGCTGTTGAGTGTACCGGCGATGCGTACCAGAGGGGTGCGTGTGTCTTATCCAATTGCGCTCCAAACCATAACGCCAGGCGACGGACCGGTATGGCGATGCATAATGCAGGCGTCATTCAGTCTCTCGCCGCGGTGCCGCCACACGCGGATCCGACTATTGTGGTGTTGCAGGCAGAAACGAGATTCGTCGGAGAAGACAATGTCGTGCCATTCCATAGTCCAGTTGCGGCGTTCAACGGCCCACTGCCGCCACACTAGCCGGTGGTGTAAAGTCAATGGTAATCGGAGCAATGCGCGCCGTGCGACAAGTCTCCGCTCCTGCAGACGACGTTGAACGGTACGTGCTGACACAGGTTGTTGCGCAACACACCCTAATTCCTGCGCTAACGTTCGTGATGTGGCGGTGCGAGCCGTCAATGCCCGCCGCACAACATGCCGGTCCTCTCGTTCGGTGGTGTGCCGCGGCTGCGGCAATCACTCACGTCGGTCCGTCCGTGCCTCCTGCACCCACCGAATCCATACTCGCCTCACTGTGGCTGGATGTCGTCCCACACGGGCGCCGATGTCTCGGTACGATAAACCGCTGTCGCGATAAGCCACGATTCGTCCTCTGTCGAACTCCGAAACGTGCTGGAATGACTGCCGTATTCTGCGACGAGGCATCAGGAAGTTTTCCACGCACAGGTCCGGCAGCACAACACACTTCCACTACTTATACCCCGCCTTCTGTGCACCCTTCTTATTGTGCTTCTCGGTGGCATGCCGGGCGCACATGATTTCCCTGCAATGCTAATCGTTTGCATGTCCTCTCGCGGGCGACGCATGATGCGAATTTCAGGCCAATCGGATGCTTCTTTCTTGGTGTTGCATTTTGGGTGGCCAGCAGTGTATTTTCTTGCAACTAAATTTGCGTAAAGTTTAATTCACATTGCGACTAAGTTTCAGCATATTTTTGCTTTGTTGTTTAACGCCCACCACTGGGGGTTAAACAACAAAGCAAAAATATATATACGCAGTCTCCAGCTCCTAATTTTGGGCTACTTGTTCCAGGGTAGGGAGGAAACTAGCACCCTAAGGCAGTCCCACCACAATGCCTCACCCGGAACTTTAACCCGAGTCCATCTCGGACGACTAGTCAGAAATACATACCTCTAATCACTCGACCGCCGCAGCGGCACTCTAATATAATGGAAATTTCTTTTGACCAGACTCTTTGGTTAACAATGACGGTCAAGGTCCTTTTGTTTGGATGTTTAGAAACACTATTACAATGAGATTAAGCATACAGCTCTTTCTCCGAACGTTTCTCCCTCCCAATTCGGCATAAAAAGTAGTCCTACTTAATTGCTGCTTATAAGTAATTCCAGTACGCAAGTACACTTGAACTTCCATTCCACGGATACCTTCACCACTGTTCTTTCTGAACGGACTTCAATCTGGTGAGAAGTTCTTTTTCCCGCAGTGCATCTCTTTGCGAGACAAAAGAATGTTCATTACAAGTTAAGAGGATTTTTGACTGAATCAATGACGACATACAAGGTTTCATTTACAAGTTTTACAAGCCCAAAATTGAAATAAAAGAAGGTCGATTTGCATGAGACGTCAAGTTGTCTGTAGAAGGGACTATCGAGGTTTCACTGCATTTATATACTCTGTCTAAGGTATATTCTCGTGGCTCTTAACCTGTGATACGGGATTATGCAGTGAGATACATATACGTAGGTTCATTACTGAAGATTTCCAAAACAGTACGACTGTATAATACAGAGTTTATTAATACGATGTAAAACAATACCAGTAATGGAACTAGAAGATATTACCGGAAAAGGTTTAAGAGTGGAGCTTAACTGGATATCGAACAACATTCTATATAATCTATGTCTACTTTTTGATCTTCTCTTGTTTAGAATTTGTTGACGAAACTTGGACAAGACGTCCGTTTCCTACTCAAGAGGCTTTCCCAAATGTGTTTGCAGTGCAGGTGAAAAAAATGAACTGATAGAACTGCTGTGTTGCACTGGACTGCAGAGTGTGAGTCAAGAAAGGAAAATTGTTCAGTTTTTGATAACAGCAAAGAAATGAATGCTAATTAGTTTCATACAGGGCCTGAAGATTTTGTTAGGTTTTTATGTAACACTAAGTAAATGTTCATTTCGTGCTTACGTTGACTTTTTATGTTTATTTCCGCCGTCTTTACACGATCATTATTCTAATAACAGATTTTCTATATGAATTTAATAATTAAATTCATCACATTAAATCATCTAAACAGTCAAATGTGTTATTTGAATCTATTATTAGAATAATGATCGTGTAAAGACGGCGGAAATCAACATAGGAAGTTTTATGTAACATGCATGTCAGAGCGCGAATCAAGTTTTGCTTCTATACATACATGTGAGAGCGTGAATCAGTTTTGCTTCAGTATTTCCTAAAGAAATACCTAAATAAAGATTAAGTTTCTATATTGTACCTAAAGAAATACCTAAATAAAGATTGAACGTGATTTGTAATGAAAATGAAGATCGCTAGTGCTGCAGTTTCAAAATTAGGTGCTCACCTTCTCATGAGACTCGAATTTTTAGAGTTATGTTTATACTTGTACTGTAATAAATTGTAATATTGAAATAAGTATGGAATTCCTCTTTGGTGTGTATTTTTAATTGTTTTATGTCCTGTGAAAGATCTAGCTATTCGTTGGTTTCTGGGAGTATATGATGCAAATGCCGGGCTTAACCTTTGAGCTTAGTAACATGGCGAACCAGGAAAATGGGCAGCTCTGACCATGAGAACACGATCATCCAATCGCCTGTCGAACAACCTGATCCTGTGTGGAAGGAAGGTAAATGTCTAGCTTTACGTGTAAAATTTTAAGGGTTGCGTCCACTGCAGAAATTGGAGCTTTAAATGCCACTAAACAACTTAACTATCACTTGTTGAACCCTTAAGTTTCAAATTGAATCGCTACTTAAAGTCGGAGATGCACAATATGTCAACTTAACTACACTAACTTAGCATTAGATCAACAACACGGTCCAGAGTCAAGTGGCAACAGAATAGTTTACTTACTATTTCAATTTCCAAGTTCATTCAGTAGATAGGAACGTCCAAGAAGAACAACGCTGAAGCTACTTCACATTCGCATTACAGCACTTCAACTATTAGCTCCCTATTGCTTAACAAAGCGTAATCAACTTTTATCTGCCTGTAAATCAGCTCTTACAATATTATCTTCGCTCTTATCTCACCTCGTACATCGCCTTATCTTAGCACTTCTAAAACTGCACATACACATCGTTTTCTTAACCTTTGGCCTACTGTCAGGGATTGCCAACTGTGAAAACTCGTCGGGAGAAATAATTTGTGGTCAAGATTTTTTTTCTTTTTTTTTTGATTAGAGGTTTAACGACCACCGTGAGCAACTCAATGGGCTATAAGCAGTCGCCCGTCCCTAATTTAGGGCCACTGATTCCAGGAAAGGGAGAGAGCCAGTGCCGTAAGACAAACACAACATCCATGCCTCACCGGGATTCGAACCCGGACCCCTTCTGGACGAATGATCAGAGGCCATCGCTTAGACCACTGCGCCACCGGGGCGGCATCGTCAAGTTATAAAAATATTTAACGGGAAGAAACTAAATTTATATAACAATACAGAAATCCTTTTTTTTTTTTATTGAAGATTTAACGACCACCGTGAGCAACTCAATGGGCTATAAGCAGTCGCCCGTTCCTAATTTAGGGTCACTGGTTCCAAGGAAGTTAGAGAGCCAGTGCCGTAAGACAAACACAACATTCATGCCTCGCCGGGATTCGAACCCGAACAGTTTCACGGACGAATGGTCACAAGCCAGCGCTTAGACCACTGCGCCACCGGGGCGGCGCAGAAATTCAAAAGGAAGGTTAGTTTAGAGTTATACGTCACGTAGGACAACGCAGTGCCGGAACAAGTTTTTCCTCACTGGGAGCGCAAGACTTGAAATTACGCTCCTTCGAGTTCAAACGTACCCCACTTTTTTCTTTTTTTTTTTTTTTGATTCGAGGTTTAACAACCACCGTAAACAACTCAAAGGGCTGTATAAGCAGTCGCCAGTCCTTAATTCAGGGCCACTGGTTCCAGGGAAGTGTGAGAGCCAGCGCCGTAAGACAAACACAACATCCATGCCTCACTGGGATTCGAATCCGAACCCATCTCGGACGAATGATCAGAAGCCATTGCTTAGACCATTGCGCCATCGAGGCGGCACCCCACTTTCACGCCAAGAGTAAATAGTTTTTACTTTCTCATACTTTTGTTATAGGAAATTATTACTAGTGTTCAAAAATTGCCTTTACGGTTTTTGGCATAATTTCACTAAAAATGTTAAAACTTGGTAAAAGAAATGTTGTAAATATCAAGTAAAACCAGCGACTGGAAAGCTACTTTTTTAAAAGCATTTAGCTACTGCTATAAATACATTCTTGAAAAAGTAGCTTGATAAAACTTACTTTTTCTGAAAAGTAGCTACTTTCGCTACTTTTTCTATGCTGTCTTTAGTTAAAAGTGGATATCCTCAAGATAATCTTTAAATGTACTTTCTTACATATGGCATTCAGACTAAATGCCAAGGTAAATTACATAATTAGTTTATCTTTGTATTTTCCTCAGCTCTGATCATCATATATGTAACACATTTTATTACATCCACTGGACTTATATTCCAGACTAGCTGTTATTCCCAAGGATTTCAAATAAAAACACTAACAAGTATCTGCGAATTTGTATTCTTTAGTAAGAGAATATCTCTCCTTTTCAACTGTCATCAATAAAATTACTAGCTCGATCATCTCGCGAGCGTACAGTGCTGTCTTCTCAAACTGACCGAAAAGACTCCTGTAAATAGCATAAAGTAAGAAAGATAATACTTTATAACATGGTTAACAGTTGGGCTAACTTTCACAGTGCAAATCAAGTTAAGTGCGTGATAGCAGTCCCTCCCTCCCTTGCTCCGCCCGTTCCAGGTATTGATGTTTTAGGAAATCTGGAAATGTCACGTGATTTGGAGAATTTAATTTCCTTTTTTTGCTTTTTTTAAAGTAGCACGATTTGTAGTGTAATTTTTCGCTACAAGCTACTTTATTTTGTAACGTACGACTGCTACATTTGTCTATTTGTAGCTATGCTACACGCTACGCTACTGGAAATGTAGCGTGCTACATCAGCAGCGCTACTTCCAATAACTGAATAAAACTAAAAACTTATGTAAATACCGACAATTTAGCCCTAACGAATACCACGACACCTGCACTGAACGAATACCACGGGCATGCAGTGCTCAAAATGGGCCGGTACGGCAGTATGGCATACCGGCACTTCTTTTTTTTTTCCTAGTATTTCATACCGGCACTTTTTTTACCTGGAATTGACATACCGACATTAATTTTAGTAGTGAGAACTACAGAAATACTTTTTTTTCCCTGACTTACGAGAGCGCGTTCTTAAACATAGAAATCTTATGTTATGTGCCTCGTGCCCTTGAGAAATAGCTGTGTGGGGAACCGTGAAAGGTAGAGGAGTGGTGTACACTTGAGCTATAAGTTCAATATTTCAAAGAATGAAAATGAAGCTACCCACAGCGCATGATCACATCTTGCCCAAGACCCAGATCATCCCACCAAAGATGTCTGTAATTGTTATTTTATCATTAATTCAATATGAAGAGCTTCTTCATAGAATGAAGATTTTTTTTGTTCGAGATTTAACGACCACCGTGAGCAACTCAACGGGCTATAAGCAGTCGCCCGTCCCTAATTTAGGGCCACTGGTTCCAGGGAAGGGTCAGAGCCCGCGCCGTAAGACAAACACAACATCCATGCCTCACCGGGATTCGAACCCGGACCCATCTCGAACGAATGATCTGATGGCATCGCTTAGAGCACTGCGCCACCGGGCCGGCAATGGAGAATTGAGAGCAATAGATTAAATCCAAATTTTAATTTTTCAACAATAAGTATGAACATTTTCCGCTTTGGTATTCATTCCGAATGCGGAAATTCTAATTGCCCGACTTTCTACTTCATGAAAGTTCCAATTGGAAGGGGCTGTCTTCTCAGCTCGGAACCTTAAAGTTATGTTTCAAGTCCAGATGAATTACTGAGTAGCCGAGGTTCGAAAGTCTCGTAAATCCGTTGATCTCGGGGTATAGAGTCCTTGTTTTAAACAAGTCTAACCCCAGTCCTCAGTGTAGCAAAAGTAGTGTCCGGTGGATTCACAAACCAACTGAAATCGACTGTCATTGTTTCTGACTTGTAATGCAATATAGTACTCCGCGAAATAGTGAATTACATTTTTACACAAAGGAGGTTTTTTTCTTCCAGTTATTTTTTTCAGTTTTGGTGATTTTCTGGCGAAGGTATGTTTTTCGGATGATTTTTAGCTAAATATCAGCATACCGGCAGTTTAAAATTTCCATTTCGAGCACTGCTGGAATGGAGCGGTTGGTTAAGTCACTTTGCTCTGTATAGGAGGCGGACGTTTCTGACGGGTGTTCGAACCCCGTCCTACCAGCCATTTATACTCGGGGCAAAGCTAACCTGATTACACAGTTAAGGTTGTGAAACCGATTCACCGACATGAAATCTCTTGTTTATCAGTATTTCTACGCGCACTAATGGGGTGCTACGTGTCTCGGACCCTTCCCCTTAAGGGTGACTGAAGGCGAGGCAAACGAAAACTTCCAGCGTTCAATCACGATGTCCCTCCCTCTCCCACACCTTATCAACCTTGCCGAGCACCAGACAAACGATTTCTGAATGAGTATTTTAAAACAACAACCACGAAGAAAGGAGTAAGCTCATTACAATGGCCATTAAGTCATTATCTGCGCCTCCGGCTAACAATGTTCCCCTCCCAGTTGCAATAAATATCCTCGAATTAACTGTATAGCCTCTCTGAAGCAAAACAGAAGTGACAAAGACGCCTCCAAAATGCCAAATTTGTATTTTTGAGAAACGCAACCGAAACTGGGATCTTCATTTATTTTTTTTTTATGTGCGTGCGTAGGACATTTAGAACATCTATATCTCCATGTGCTTTCTTAGGTCCCAGTTCAAGCTCGAACAAGGCTTTTAAACTGGAACTATATTATGCAGTGGAAGTATACACTCCGTAACTTAAACTCCATAGTCCACAGTCAGGTTAGCCTTGCCCCGAGTAGTCTGCAGATTTTTCGTGGTGTTTGGGGACGAGAATGCGTAGAGGGTTCCCTCTGAAGTCGGCCCGGGATGCGGTTTGTCCCTGGACCCTATTCCCCACGATGCCTCGGTTTACCAGATGAGTGTCGATGTGCTGGTAGTAAAACAATGTAAGACGAATGAAATCTGATGCCCATGGCTTCAGGCACCTACGAGAATATTACTCATGGTTGTTGATGCTGATGACTGAACGAATGAGTATCACACAGCATCCGAGACCTAAGGGGTACCGGCTCCACGTCGAAAAGGTTTGCAAATTTATCCATCGCCTCATTACAGGGGCCGATTTACAGAGAAGCTCAGGCGCGGGACCACGCGATGCTGAGGGATCCCTCAAAAAGCATTTTTTTCTTTTTCATTTTGCTTCAAAGAGAGAGAGAGACAGAGAGTGAGTGAGTGAGTAATAAATTCGCTATTCTGCTTTTTGGGAGTATGATTCCGCCCGAACGCGATGTATGTCATCTACAAATATTTATTTACTAGCTAAAATGCAGGCTGACTAAAAATAAAAGTCCCACATTTTGAAAGAACATTTGCTTAATACTGCCCTAAAACTGAGATGAAGTTATTTTTGGCAGATTTGCTTAGTTAGAAAGTAACAAACATTTCTCCCTTTAATTCGGTATTCAGTGTAACACGCCGTCTCATCTTTCCCTTAAATCTTTTTTTCCTCATTCAGTCCAGTTTAAGACGCACTCACAAGACTTACCATATGAGTAAAATGTCATTGGAAAAGCTGGTTTAACGAGACACACTAATCGAGTTTATTGACTTTCTGGCTCTTCAAGAGATCTGTCGATGGGGTGGAATCTGATGATAAGTGACAACATATCCCACACCGCAAGAACATTTAGAGGAATGCCATAAACTAACCGTGTGTAACATGTTAAATTCTAGTACTGTACTTCAGTAATTTTACTTTCTTGTAAAAGTTCGGACTTTACTTAATATAAGTCCGAACTTTTACACAACAAAGGCTTTCTCACTTGTAACTTCCGCTATTTCTTCCACATCTGGGTATCGCGAAACACCTCAGTATTAAATTTCAGATAATCACAAAAGCTTTAAATATTAGGTAATAGTTTTTTTGCGTTATGGCGGCAACAAACCACACAAACACATACACCACTGTGAAAATAGTCAAATCATGTTTGAGGGAACCCAAAATGTGTATTTCTGAAAACTCAAAATCTAATGTCTTTTGCGATTCCACTGTGAGTAAGAAAAAATTGTAGGGATATACTGCAACAAAAATGTTGTTTTTCGAAGTTGGACGTCAAGTGAGAGTTAAGGAAACAGATGCTGTGCACAGGATCCCGGTACTCTAAATCTGCCACAGACTAAGTTTTTCAAGGTAGTTTCCGTTGGCAGCCAGTTCCTCAGGACAGGTTGTCCCACTCCGGCTCATTTCCAGCTGGGGTGATGATTGGTGAGATAAGAACGTCAATCATAGTAGCTACTACATCACTATAAAAATTGTCCATCACGCAAAACATACGACCACTAGGCCATCGTGTGATGAAACACTATCAGCAGTTTATTAAAAAAAATTGCCATCTAAGAAAAATATTCAAAATGGCAGAGCATTTTAGGAATAGAATTGATATGAGAAATTACTAAGAGCCTCGCATATTCTGCCGCTGACTACCCAGCTGGGGAATGTAACTTTGGGAAGGAAGAGACGGAAGACTTTACCAAACATTCACAACACAGAGACAATAAACAGATATCCGAGGAAATGCGAGGGGTGTACTTGAGCAACAGTAGGGGAAACATTTCTTCGAAATACGGACGTAAATGGGGGTCAGTGCGAAAATAATAACTGACAGCAAAGACAAAAGCAGTGGTGTAACCAGAAATTTCTTAGGGGGGGGGGGGACAGAAATTTGGTTCACTGGTGAAAGTTTCACATATACACTAAAGTGCCAGAGAAACTGGTACAGACGAGCTTATGCAAAATACATAGCAACGTCACCTATGCGCGTACTCGGTTGCGTTCGCCAGCGCGTATATAAAGCGATAGACATCCTTGCCAGCTGTCAGAGCTGTTTTCGACATGAGAATGACAAGTAATAACGATTTAAGCGATTTTCAACGCGGTGTCGCCGCCCCGGTGGCGCAGTGGTCTACTCTGATCATTCGTCCGAACGGGGTACGGGTTCGAATCCCGGTGAGGCATGGATGTTGTGCTTGTCTTACGGCACTGGCTCTCTCCCTTCCCTGGAACCAGTGACCCCAAATTAGGGACGGGCGACTGCTCATAGCCCATTGAGTTGCTCACGGTGGTCATTAAACCTCCAATAAAAAAAAAAAAAAAAAAACGCGGTGTCATAGTTGGCGCTCGTGAAATGGGCCATATTATTTTGGAGGTAGAAACGAAGTTCGGATTTTCACGGACGACTATTGCAAGGTTGTACCGTGACTACAAGAATTCCGGCAAAACCTCCAACCTACGATACCAGTGTGGCCGTAAAAAGACATTGGGTGAATGTGACCATCGTCGGCTATCAAGAATCGTTTCACGCGACAGGCGTGCAACACTCTCGCAGGTATCATTGGAATTCAATGCTGGACCCTCAACAAGCATCAGCGTCCGGGCTGTGCAAAGTACCCTGCACGATATGGGCTTTGGGAGCCGACACCCAACTAGAGTCCCCTTGATGGGTGCACGACCCAGAGCTATGCGCCACGCTTGGGCACGGCAACACCGCCACTGGACACTTGATGACTGGAAACAAGTAGCATGGTCTGACGAGACGCGTTTTCACCTGTATCGGGCAGATGGAAGGAATCGTGTGTTGCGCAAACCCCATGAAGCCGTGGATCCCGCCTGTCAACAGGGAACTGTGCCAAATGGTGGGGGGGTCCGTAATGGTATGGGGTGTGTTTAGCTGGACTTCACTGGGACCCCTGGTACGTCTACAAAAGTCTGTGACCGGCCAACGCTATGTGCGCATCCTTTCTGACGAGGTACACCCGTGCATGTCCTGCATTCATGCTGATGGGTTTGGCCTGTTCCAACAGGACAATGCACCTCCACACAAGTGTCGGGTCGCCACATTATGGTTAGAGGAGCATTCATCTGAGTTTGGGGTGTTGCCATCCCACCCAAGTCCCCAGATCTGAACGTGATAGAACACATTTGGGATGCCATGCAACGCGCTATCGAACACAGGAATCAGAGACCTCGGAATACACCTGAATTGTGGAACGCTCTGCAGGAAGTATGGTGTGCGTTGCCTACAGCATATTTCTAGAAGCTAGTGGAGTCCATGCCCCGTCGCATTTCTGCAGTCCTGCGCTCCCGTGGGGGACCTACCAAGTATTAGACTGGTGGACCAGTTTTTCTGGCACTTCGGGGTACATATATATCGCTTTCAATTCGTACACAATCCAACCTCAAGAGGGGGTTGGAACCACTCTCTTGGCTACGCCTCTGGACCGAAGAATTTGAATATGACGCTTATTGATACTGCTCTCACGTACCCACAAGTCTCCGCCCAGGTGGCGCACTGGTCTAAGCGCTGGTTTCTGATCATTCGTCCTAGAGGGCTGTGGGTTCGAATTCCGGTGAGTTATGAATGTTGTGTTTGTCTTACGGCCCTGGCTCCCTCCTTTCTCGGGAACCAGCGGCCATAAATTAGGGACGGGCTGCTAACCCCGTCAGAGTTGCTAACGGTGGTCGTTACATCTCTAATCAAAAAAAAAAAAAAAAAAAAAGGCTAAAACAAGAGGAACTCTGAGTTGGCTACCCCACTTTCACAATAGTACACTTCATTTGACTTCGAATATAGCTTGACGCTATCACATAACAGTCCCATTCAAATGCATAAAAGAGGCAAGATGTTAGCCACTCCCACGTTTATTTCTAAATCCTCAAGGCTGAAGAATGCCTAAAACATTCACCATGATCACAAAACAAAATGGTTTACAACAATTATTCTTTCTTTCTGTTAATGAAAACGCATTTTTCACTCTTCAGAAAGTTAAAAAGTTACGAGCACATGCATTCAGAGTTAAACTTCAGTCTCTTTTGTATACACACACACAGGGGCGCACCGGGGGGGGGTCCCCGGGTCCAAACCCCCATGAGGCTAAGTATTTTGTAATATGATTCTGACACCATCAGTGTCCGACACGAGAGGTTCCTAACACTCTAACTGTTCTCCCATTTCCCTAATTGGTGAATTTCAATTTTCATAATTGCTGAAATCACGCATTACAGAATTTGTTCTAAAATACATTCTCTGAAACTGCGAAGTAAATTTCTCCGTCATTTTTGGCCACGCCGGGCATAGAACCCGGGTCACCTTATTCCTGAATAAGTCGCCCTCCCAACTGAGCTACGTGGACGTATGCTCTCGCTGCTATCTGCCTTTATCTCATGTGCGTCCTGCGGTGCAGGCACGTCACAACATAAATGTGATTTTATATGATTTAGCAAATGAGACACTTTATAGTTGATAAAGGGAATTCTTCAGTAACTGAAAAAAGGCCTCAGGTCTTTTGAAATAGCTGCTTTCTTGTCATCCAGTTTCTATAATTTAAACCGCGAAAAAAAAATTATTTTCTTTTTAATACTTCTTTCAAAGCTGGCGTAAAAAATACCGGGCTATTTCTTTATTCATATGAAGTTTCCGCAAAAGATTCTGTACAATCTTTTGCTGAGGCTACAGACGATCTTAGCCGTGAGCCCCTCCCCCGCAAAAGGTGTGGGGGTGGAGGGCTATCGGTACACCACTCCGTACGCGAAACAATTGAGTGCAGATCCTAAGCAAACTAACGGAAACCAACATTTTATAGCTATGTGATGCAATTAAGTGTGTGTGTGTGTGTGTGTGTGTGTGTGTGTGTGTGGATAGACAATTCACAATTTAGTCGTGGTGGAATTTCAGAAGAGCCAAAGGAACAGAGGAACTTTATAAAGACAACTTTATGCCAGAGCAAGTGACTTAAAAGCTTGAATGACAATTGCGAAATATCAAGTTTGCTGCTAAGCTAATACAGGCAGACGTAAATGAAATTGCTACTGTGAACAATCCGCAATTCACGATGAAATGTAAACTAGTATTGATGAAGAAACTCGTAAAATCAATAACCCTAGAGAAATGTTGAAGTGAGAGAAAGGCTTCCAATGTTGTGAAGTGGGAAAAAAGATGACACAATTTTCATAAACAGTATGCATAAGGAACACATCATTAACGAGACACCCCAAAAAATAGAACTTAACTCTTTTTTTATTTTTTTTATTCTTGCTTTGATTGTTTTCACTTTCTTTCATTGTTAGGAAACATTTCTGCAATTCTATGTTAATGATCATTACTGTATCTGCTGAATTTGTTTCATCAATTAACGTTTTAATCCGGCTAATTTTATTAAAATACCTCCGTCTCAAGGTGATCACATTAGGAAGAGTCTACTGGTTGTACATGTATGTATAGATAAAGTTAAAACGTTTTAATTAGAAATAAGTCTTTTTTTTTTCTCTCTCAGTGAAATTGTATATCCTTCCCTCTCTTTTTACTCAAAAATAAAAATGAAATGGGCACACTGAACCGGAAACCAAAAGGGAAAAGTTTTGCCCACTTTTCCTCCTTCCAGGAAACTGAAAACATCTGGGAAATTTGTTTCCTTCCTTCCTTCCGTCCTTCCTTCCTTCAATTGTGCTCACTGAGCAGAAGGAGGTACATTAGGGATTCATCAGCACGGCCAACATATCATATTCCTGCAATTCATAAAAGTCATCCTGGAAATTTATCTGCTAGATTAAAAATTGAATCATATATACTGACATTAAAAGATGTCTCGCCCAAATAAATTACGTTGCCAACATTTATCTTGCATTGCAAAATTGTTTACTTCTAATAAAGTTAAATATTTCTCCCCCCCCCCTTCTCTTTTCCTTTTCATGATCTACGTGACCGTAGAACAGCAGTCCAAGTGGCACAAAATAACAGCCTGGATGGTATTTTGATATTGGTCAAAGATCGAAATAAAGTATGTCATAAAAAACGAAGCACTCAAAGTAACTATCTCTCCTACACTTTATTATGCCCTAGCCTTTTTGTCGTTAACCTCTTGTTCGTTTTTTTAACAACACATACCATATTTACTCGTGTATAGTTTGTGCCCCGCCCCCGATGGATGCTAAAAATATATGCAGGGAATTTTTAGGATAAAAATTCCAATAAAAAAACATATGAATCTCTCGTCGTTTATGTCTTTATACTAACACAAAATAAAGTATTAATCAGCTAATGTGTGAAAATTACATTTACTTTCATCTTCCCTACAGTTCTAGTTTTTCAAAAATTACTGGAATAGATTTCGTGTGAAAAAAACTTTTAATAGTAAGGGTGCAACGCTTTCTCTTCTCTGCGATACGGAGAACTACACAAGTGCTTATGTACGTGCACAGATGCACAATATTGTTTTATCCCCTTTTTGGATATATGATATAAAAGATATGTTAGACTAAAATATTAGTTTCAGAAATTTGACATTCTTTTTTTCTGATTTCTCTTTTATGAAAATAAGACTAATTTTTTTCTCTTCGTTTTCTTTTCCTTAGATCATTTTCTAGTATTTCTTTTAATAAATTTTTCAGAAGTAACAGAATAAGCTACATAAACAGCACTTCATAATTTACCATTTTAAATTATATTTTTATTTCCTGAACAAAAAGACGGACTACCAGGATGCTTGTTTCTGCCTTTTGAACTGATGGGATGTTTTTGTCTATATTTTTAACAACTGACACAGCATCCCGCCCCCATTTCGAATTCTGTCGTAGAACCCTTCGGCATCGAACAGAGTTACTGATAATTCCCCTCCAAGTTGAACTTTTAGCTCTGCTTATAGAAAATCAGCAGGCTTTGGTGAAGAGTTTTTTCTCCGAATCCGATCTCATTAATATTAGTTCCGAAATCATATTAAAGCCATTCTGAATCTTGAGCCCTTGGTGTAAAGTTTTTGCACCTGTTTAACGCAGCTTTTTAAGTTTTGTACTGTCTTCAGCTAGTAGAATGACAGTCTCTGTACTCTTTGAGGAAAGACTCAGATGGCTTTTATTTCGAATTTCCTCACTCAGTCCATTTCACTGTCCATCAGATCACAGACAGTTACGTGAATACGTCCGCAGCAATCAACTACGCTCTAAAAGCAATGTAGTTCTATTCCCTAATATATTTGTTCGGATTTCCTGCAGTGCCCACAAATTAGGATTTTCACTGGCAGAAACTTTGTGTAGCTGGCGCGGGAACCTCTCCGTTGAACCAGAGTTCTTACCTCTGAATTTATCTGGAAGATATCCGCGAGACCCTCCTAACTGCGAATAGGTATGATCGCACCTATTTCGCAGCCGAGCTAATTCACCTAAAGCTCATGAAAGCAGCCACACTAACTACTTTTGTGTCGTAACATTTTTGATCGATTTTTTAAAGTTCATAACTAGTATATGTAAAACGAAAAAATAAATAAGTAAAGTGCTTATGTTATTTCTATGTCTGCCCGTCCGTCCATCTGTAGACACAATATATCCACTTCCATAAACCGGACTGCGAAAACGGTTTTTCGTACCCGACAAAGGTAGAAATCTTTCCAGATTTTACTGGCATAGAATTTTTCGCATTGGTGGTGCAAATGCGTATTTTATCTACCATGATGTAGGGTACCTTTGTTTTCTGAAAACGTTTTGATAAAGTTCTTTTTCGGTCATATAGATGTCAGAGCACTCAATATTTTACATTTTCTTAATATGAATATCTTCCCGCGGTGCAAAAGTGTTTTGTATTTTGAAAACAGTACGTTCTCTTCTCCGTAGATTTATAATATTTGTACATATACCTTGAAATATTGAACTTAGTCTAATTGCGGATTTTAATAATGAGAGTACTTAATTGTATCTTCATTGTACTGATTATACTTATTTAATGTACATCTTAAGGAAATTGTTGGGGGTCCAACGTTGTTCCGGAATACTTTGGAAGATTCTAAATTTAGATATTCTGTTCCAAAAGACGTCCTTAAAATTTTGGCAGTATACCTCTTGCCTTTGCTTCTTAGCTTGTTTGTATTTCAAGTTAACGCAAGGATGATGATAAAACGTATACATGTGTTTGATTAAGTTACATTTTTTTAGGCTGAACAGTTTTACGTGTAGTTTTTCTCCTTTTAAGGCCTAATTTGCTGCGCTGTCAGTTTATGAGTTACGAATTTTGATTCACTATTATACACCAAGGGTTTTGACAAAAATTTGATTCTGAAAAAAGTTAAGACGTATTTTTTTCCCATTAAAGTTTGTTCTCCCTCTCTTTTATCGAAAACGTGTTTTATTCACATTATAAGTTGACAACATGGCAATATTCGTATGAACTAGACGTTTTATGCTGATGGTAAATAGAATAACAGCGTCATTAATATTCGAAAGAACCAAATACAAAGAAGATATCTCACGTTGCCTTATCCTCCTTCGATCATTTTTTTGTAATGGCAAACGTGAGAAAATGGTTCACTCGAACACCAAGCACCAGATGTGAAAAAAAAAACAACACACAAATGGCTCAGATTTATTGGCTATTCGTTGGAATTTCTGTTTGCGAGTTGTCACACGTACCGCACGCAAGAGTTTTTAATGTGGCCATGCTTCCGCTTCTGTTTCAAAAAGAGGAAAGCACGGAAAAGCAAAACGAATCTGGCATCAGCACGCAAAAATCCATTCTTTACCGACGTTTGCGCTGTTCGTGATTTCTTCTCGTTCCTCGGGGGAAAACAATTGCCACTGTTTTCCGTACACAGCAACGCCATTGCTTGCTGCGGAGCTGACGATATCCTTCAGCTTGATAGTTGACTAGAACATCATACATTTTTTAGCAACCTTTTGTATTTTGCACTATACTTTTTCTACAACAGCCTGCGATTTTTTTTTTTACGAAGAATTAGAGTAAGTACCGCAATTCTGAATATTTTTTTTCAGGGAATAGTTTTTTTTTTTATACGAGTATATCTTTACTAGGAAAGAGACGCGGTGTTGCCCGGGTTTAACAAAAAATACATCAGCTTTTATGTTAGTGTTTCCCGAGTTTTTCTGAAAATACGAATGGGATATAAATCACGGAAATATTTAATTGGGATATGTTCCAGTAATCAAAAGAAAGGGATTTAGAAAAAAGGAATAAGATATCTATTTGTGCCGGCACAATTGGCTGAAAGCAGCACTGTTTATTGGCTTGGGAAATACGAACTTTCAATATCAACATTTTTCTGTTGTTTTTTAAACTGTGTAATGCAGAGTTCTTCCGAAGCGCAAGTAAATTTATCGTTGAAGAGCCCCTGCGTTATTGAGGTTGAATAATCTTCCATTTGAAGCCAAGATAAAGAGATTTTCATTTGAATCCGACTGTAGAACAATCAACATAGTGCTGCCCATGGTAAAAGCATGGGTTTTGCAGGTAGAGTCTAACAACGTTTAACCATGTATCTTGTTTGTGCTCATGAAAACAGACGAAGAGGAAAACTGCAGGCGCCAGGCGTTTGAACTTAAATGGAAAGTCATATGGAACGATTGGTATATGTGGAAATGGAATAAAAATATATCCTGCAGTCATGGCTCTGAGAAAAGAAGTTGATACTGTAACAAGAAATAGAAGCGAAATTTTGACAAGGGTGAAAGATTTCTATTAAAAACTGTATGAAAAGGATGATACATCTATTCCAGACATTACTACAGGTGCCAGTGCCCAAAGTCCCTCCAATCCTCCCTGCAGAAGTTACATATGCAATTACGAACATGAAACGGGGAAGAGCTCCAGGAGAAGATAGAATTACCGTGAACATTATACAAGAAGCAAGTGGAGAAATTGAAACTACACTCGCCCAAGTTTTTACCAGATGTCTTAATGAAGGGAAGATTCCTGAGGATTGGAACAATGCTACATTGATTTTGCTCCATATAAAAGGTGACATTGAGGATCTCAAGAACTACTACAGGCCCATCAGCTTCCTTTCAGTGGTTTATAAAATCTTCACTAAGGTTCTTTCACATCGCTTGAAGGTAACGCTAGGCATGGTCCGACCAAGAGAACAAGCTGGATTCAGGAGTGGTTACAGCACTATAGATCATATCCATGTACTGAGAGAACTTATTGAAAGAACAAGAGAATATGAACTCCCATTATGCATGGCTTTTATTGACTATGAAAAGGCCTTCGATTCCGTGAAACCATCAGCAGTAACAATGGCTTTGAAATCCTGCGGTATTGAAGATGCATACATTAACATTATTAATAACATCTATGAAAATGCAAGTGCAAAGGTTCGGATATTTGAGGATACAGCACAAATAAGAATTGGAAATGGAGTGAGACAAGGTGACACCATATCTCCCAAGCTCTTCAACGCCACATTGCAAAATGTCTTTCAATCATTAAACTGGGAAAACAAAGGGATAAAGATTAATGGGGATTACTTAACTCACCTTCGTTTAGCTGATAACGTAGTCATCTTTGCAACTACCTCTTCAGAGCCACAGAGTATGCTCCAAGAACTTGCTGACAAGAAAGAGTAAAGAAGTGGGATTAAAAATGAACTTTCCGAAGACAAAGGTGATGTACAATGCTTTTACAAGAAGCGAAGATTTATCGATTGATGGAGAAAAGCTTGAGACAACCGATTCCTACATTTATCTTGGGCAGCAGATATCGAGTGAGGGTCATATTGATGAAGAAATAAATCGGCGTATAAAACTTGGATAGAGAGCTTTTGGAAGAAACAGTACAATTTTTAAGAGCAGTATGCCATTATGTCTCAAAAGAAAAGTGTTTAATCAATGCATCCTGCCAGTGCTTACGTATGGAGCCGAGACATGAACCTTAACTAAAAAGCACATACAAAGATTGCAGACAACTCAAAGACACATGGAGAGATGCATGCTTGGTGTAACCAGGAAAGATAAGAAGACGAACTTGTGGATAAGGAAAATGACAGGAGTGAACGACATCATGACCAGAGTGAAATCACTGAAATGGCAATGGGCTGGACATGTTGCCAGAAGAACGGACCACCGATGGACAACCGAAATTTTAGACTGGATTCCGAGGAACAGGAAAAGACCCGGAAGAAGACCACATGGGAGATGGATGGATGAAATTCGAAAGTATGCTGGAGTGACGTGGAGGAGACAGACCCAAGACAGACAGTTGTGGAAGAAATTTGGGGAGACCTTCATCCAGCAGTGGATTGATAATGGTTGATGATGATGATGATGATGCCAGTCATGTGGTAGCTTCGATGACATCTCACTGAGTTTCTTCACAGTCACTAATACTCTGCATGGAACATTGCAGAGTAGGTAGTTTCTAAACTTCAATTAAAATCTTAGGATTAGGAGGAGTAGTGCAACCCTGTGGAAGTGATTGAAGAATTTAACGACTAGAACGATGAAGTACACACGGCACATATGCAGTGTACTCAAACTCAGGCCTAAAAATAAAACAGATTTTTTAACGAATAAAAGAGTGATTTAATTAAAATATTTACTTAAAAAAATTCCTTTGGATTTGTTTCAAATGTCACACAGTTTTACAAATGTAAGCTCTTGTGCGACATGAACTTTTTTTAAAGAAAATACAAAACTTCTTCGAGGCTTTAATCTCCAACTTCTGATTATTATTATTACAAGGTGAAAGCCTGTCAACAATGATGGGGGAAAAAATAAGATCTGTAGAATATATTTTTAATACCCAGGTATTTTCTTTGTGTTTTTGAGCTTAGAATTGCGCAGATGCAAATGTTAAAATGTTATGGTAGTTCATGCGCAGAAGAACAAACAGTATTTTTTCTTTTCTTTCTTTTTCATTTCTTCTACAGATGTGAATAAAAGAATGCCCGGTAATATTCTGCCAAAAAAAAAAAAAAAAAAAGTTTTGTTATATTCTGAGAATTTCGTGATTTAAGGAAAAAGAAAGTTTCGAAATCACATTTCTTCAGCATACGCATGAAATAATAATAACACACTGTTACTACTGTATTGGAACTTTCAATTTTCAGACTTAAATGAGAAATAAAAGTGGTTTGACAATCTGAAAATAATCCTTTTAGGTTCGCAAGGGGAATCTTAGAATTAAATTTCATACGATAGAATTCTAAATGAAAAATTCTGTTTATGAAAAACAAAGTAGAACCAAAATAACTGACGTAACGTTTTCCTGTTCCTCAAGAGTTGTAGAAACGAATTTAATCATGTGACGTAACGCATCTCTGACGTCATGTCAGAATGATTTGGATGAGATGACATCCCATTAGCAGCTGTGAAAAATCGTTTTTTGTTGTCATGACAACAAAGCAAAGTGGTACACGTGCGCACTGTGTTGATTGGCTAAATCTTATTGTTGTAAGAATCTTACCTTGATATGGAGTGTCACAAAAATACACGAAATAATATTTTGTCAAAGTGAAATAGATGTATTCCAAATGTGAAACAATGAACATTAAGAAATGAACATGAGCACTACAACTATAAAATATATATATATATTGTTTGAGGCAGAAATTCAACAATTAAAACAGACACGCACTAGGACGCGCTAGCAAAATGTGGCAAACATTCAGACAAAAGAAATTATGTTTAGATCAAGCTCTTTGGAAATAGTTCCGAAATGTTATGTGTATCCTTCCGCCAAAATTGCCGGTGGGTTTTTATTATTATTATTATTATATATTTTTTTTTCGTCTTAGACAGTGACTTTGTGTGTCACTCACGGACGTCGCTAGACTTTGAAATCAGGATGGATGACATGCGGGGGAGCATCATTTTTGGTGGGGCAAGTTGATAGCAGCTTTTTTTTTTTTTTTTTTTTACGAAACACTGAAAGAACGAACCTTTAATGCTTTTTTTCTTTTGATTGAAGATTTAACGACTACCGTAAGCTACTCAATGGGCTATAAGCAGTCGTCCGACCCTAATTTAAGGCCACTGGTTCCAGGGAAGGGACTGAGCCCGTGCCGTAAGACAAACACAACAGCCATGCCTCACTACGATTCGAACACGGACCCTTCTCGGACGAATGGTCATCAGCCAACGCTTAGATCACTGCGCCACCGGGGCTGCTTTAATACTTTTCACTACCGGTTATAAAATAATTCGTGCAATCATGACCCCCTCCACCAGGACACACATACACGGATCTGACAAGTTATGCCACTGGTGTAAGATACAAGTGCTGATAGAATGTAGCCTTCAACTTTTTACTTGCTCTGAATACATTGTCTTAAATTGCTTTTTAAAATCTTGCATTTTGCTTACGAAAATAGTACTGTACTTGAAGAACTTATTTAAAAGAAAATGCCGTTTTTGTTTATATAAATCAAATTTTAACGTCGTGCTACACAGACACAATACCCCCCCCTCTCCTGTGGCGAAGCGTGACTTTGTAAGTAAGGGAAGCAATGCAGTTAATATGCGATAAATAGATGAGAAAAGTGACATGAATGAAAATTTATAATAATTAAAATCAGCAAGTGACCCGTAGTTTATATGCTACGTTGACAATACGGCATGGCAGAAAGCATCGTAAGACCCCCCCCCCCACACACACACCCCACCATATTTACTGCGGTTCGGGCTCCGGCTCTTAGAGAGAGGGAGAGCGAGATAATTTTTTTTATTTATGAATGTGATTTTATATGATTTTATAGGGAATTTTTTTATTTATAAATGTGATTTTATATGATTTTATAGGGAATTTTTTTATTTATAAATGTGATTTTATATGATTATGAAAATTATTCAAAAGGCAGAGAAAGTATTTCTTCTAGAATGTAGTTTTGGGAGTTCACGTGGCCGTGTACTGTAGATGTGCCAGAGTCCATTGCTTCCATGGCCTTTACACATTCCTCAGAAGAGTCACAGAAACAAATAGCTACACTAATAAAAGTATCGCTTACTTTTATATTCCTGAAATAATGACATGTCAACGCTAAAGAACGTGCGACATAAAAGTACTGAAAGTTCAAACCATAAGCCAATAATGGAACTGAATCAACTAATTACACTAACACAGGAAACTTTTGACAAATTGCAACTTCAAACTATTGTGTTACGAGAGTCCTATGAGTGCTGAGTCAGACTGAACGTTTGGAAAGAGCGCATGCTCAAGTTAGTGGTTCTGTCTTCGGCGCCGTAGAAGCGTTTGGGTGAATGCTTCCCCACGCTCTATGCTTAGCACAGCATTACTGGCTGCCACTCTACGGGTAGGCATGCCGTGTTACTGAGGTACAGCTGCATTAATTTTTTTGCGTTGCTTCCAACGAGCTACTTACGTACGTGACATTTGTTCTTGTTTTCGTAAAAATACAAATATGAATTTGCTTTCTTAAAAATAAAAGATACTGAAAAAAAAAAAAATACCCGCTGCGTTATGTTGGTGTGATATTTTTATTTTACTTTAATGCTACATATTTTTAATTCACGCAAAAGGAAGCGCATGAACCAAAGGGAAGCAATGCTTCCCTTGCTTCCATTGACGCTTCGCCACTGCTCCCGCCACCCCTCCTTAACTTCCTTCCTTCCAGCCAGCGGCTTTGCCTTGCACTTTTCTCCTACAAAGCAGTCGTCAGCCACTGTCACTGTCCCGGGGCGCTAGTGTAGCTACAGACTCCACTTTCCGTGTTGGAATCTCCTATTTTGTGATGAAAACAAACAGAGCAATTAGTAATGACCCCATCAGTGAATTCCTATCCACCCTCCTCGTTAGCGCTTTGGCCATACAAACATGAACAAAAAGGCTGAAACTAAGAAATCGGAAAAGTGGAGAACAACTGAATTTTCATGGGCCTGCGGTGCTATTTTGATAACTTTTTTGGAGACGTAAACAACGCACTTCCTAAGGAGGAAATACGTAAGGTTACATGAAATAAAACACAAGACTTATTACTTGGCAAAGTGCACATTATCATCATCATCATCATCATTGTCAACCATTATCAATCCACTGCTGGACGAAGGTCTCCCCAAGTTTCCTCCACAACGGTCTGTCTTGTGCCAGTCTCCTCCATGTCACTCCCGCATATTTACGAATTTCATCCACCCATCTCCCATGTGGTCTTTTTCTGGGTCTTTTCCTGTCCCTTGGAATCCAATCTAAAATTTCGGCTGTCCATCTATGGTCTGTCCTTCTGGCAGTATGTCCAGCCCATTGCCATTTCAGGGATTTAACTCTGATCATGATGTCTTCCACTCTCGTCATTTTTCGGATCCACGAGTTCCTCTTCTTATCTCTCCTGGTTATACCAAGCATGCACCTCTCCATGGCTCTTTGAGTTGTCTGCAGCCTTTGTATGTCTCTTTTAGTTAAGGTCCACGTCTCTGCACCATACGTAAGCACTGGAAGGATGCATTGATCAAACACTTTTCTTTTAAGACATAATGGCATATTGCTCTTGAAAATTATGCTGTTTCTTCCAAAAGCTCTCCAGGCAAGTTTTGTACGCCGATTAATTTCTTCATCAATGTGACCCTCACTTGATATCTGCTGTCCAAGATAAACATATGTATCTGTTATCTCCAGTTTTTCTCCATCAATCGATAAATCTTCATTTCTTGTAAAAGCATTGAACATCACTTTTGTCTTCTGAAAGTTCATTTTAATCCCACTTCTTTACTCTTGTCAGCAAGTTCCTGGATCATACTCTGCAGCTCTGATGGGGTAGTTGCAAAAATGACTACGTCATCAGCAAAACGAAGGTGGGTTAGATAATCTCCATTAATCTTTATCCCTTTGTTTTCCCAGTTCAGTGATTGAAAGACATTTTCCAATGTGGCATTAAAGAGCTTCGGAGATATGGTGTCACCTTGTCTCACTCCCTTTCCAATTTTTATGTGTGTTGTATTTTCAAACAGCCGAATCTTTGCACTTGCATTTTCATAGATGTTATTAATAATATTAATGTATGCATCTTCAATACCGCAGGATTTCAGAGCCGTGGTAACTGCTGATGGTTTCACCGAATCAAAGGCTTTTTCATAATCGATAAAAGCCATGCACAATGGAAGTTCATATTCCTCGCTCTTTCAATTAGTTCTCTCAGTACGTGGATATGATCTATTGTGCTGTAGCCACTCCTGAATCCAGCTTGTTCTCTCGGTTGAGCCATGTCCAGTGTTACCTTCAAGCGGTGTGAAAGAACTTTAGTGAAGATTTTATAAACCACTGAAAGGAGGCTAATAGGTCTGTAGTTCCTGAGATCCTCAATGTCACCTTTTTTATGTAGCAGGATCATTGTAGCGTTGTTCCAATCCTCAGGAATCTTCCCTTCATTAAGGCATCGAGTGAAAATTTGGGCGAGTACTGTTTCAATTTCTCCACTTGCTTCTTGTATGATGTCTATAGTAATTCCATCTTCTCCTGGAGCTTTCCCCGCTTCATGTTCTTGATTGCATGAGCAACTTCTGCTGGGAGGACTGGAAGAACTCTGGTACCTTTCATGATGTCTGGAGTACATGTATCATCCCTTTCATATAATTTGGAGTAGAATCTTTCACTCTTGTCAAAATTTCGCCTCTATTTCTTGTTATAGAACCATCTTCTTTTCTCAGAGCCATAATCTGTTTTCTTCCCTTACTGAGATGTCCCTTTGCTATCTTAAGGCTTTGGTTGTTTTCAATTGCTTTCCTCACTAGCTCACAGTTGAATTTCCTTACGTCTTCAGTGATACTTTTTCGTGTTGTCTTGCATAGCTCTATATATTCCACTTTGGAAGTCACATCTTCTTTAGTTGTCCTCATCTCTCTTCTTTTTTGCATCAACATTTTGGTTTTTCCTGATAATTTGTTCACATGCAACTTGTTCTTAGACCCAGCTAATTTTGTTGCTGTTTCCATTAGAGCTTTGGTTACTTTTCTGTTAACTTCCGAAATATCCACTTCTTCCGATGTTAGGCCTTCTAAAGCAGAGAATCTGTTCTTCAGTTCCAACTTGAAAGTATTATGGTGTTTTTTTAAGGTTGGTTATGTCAATAGATTTTGTTTGTCTTATGAGCTTGCCACGTTCAAGTTTAGTGTTGAGGTGCATCTTACATCTCACCAATCTATGGTCACTACCTGTGTTGAACTTGTTCAGCACACTGCAGTCTTCTATGACGAATTTTTTGTTACACATAATAAAATCAATTTCACTTGTCGTCCCAATTGGATGTCTCCATGTCCATTTCCTGTGTGGCTTTTTCTTGAAAAAGGAATTCAAGATGAAAAATCCTTCTGCCTCTGCATATATATATATATATAGTGAGGTAAGGAGAAAAGGAGAAGATCTCATAGAACTGAAAAGTGGACATCTCTTCTACTATCGTGGGACAGATACTGGCAGAACTAGTGGTGTTGGATTTATAATAAACAAGAAACTGAAGGATAAAGTTGTAGAAGTTGAAAGTTCCTCTGACAGAGCTGCACGACTCGTTATCCAACTCTCGAGAAGATACCAGGCTCAGATTATTCAAACTTATGCACCCACCACAAGTCATGCTGAAGAAGAAATTGAAGAATTTTATGAGGAAATTCGTGATCTAAATAATAAAGGTAAGTAGCACTTGAAGATAATTATGGGAGATTTCAATGCAAAAATAGGGCAACGGCAACAGAATGAAACTTCAGTAGGTAAATTCGGTCACGGCAACAGAAACCAGCGTGGAAATACTCTCGTAGAGTTTGCAGAGGCAGAAGGGTTTTTCATCTTGAACTCCTTTTTCAAGAAAAATCCACACAGGAAATGGACATGGAGACATCCAAATGGGACGACAAGTGAAATTGATTTTATTATGTGTAACAAAAAATTCGTCATAGAAGACTGCAGTGTGCTAAACAAGTTCAACACAGGCAGTGACCATAGATTGGTGAGATGTAAGATGCACCTCAACACTAAACTCGAACGTAGCAAGCTCATAAGACAAACAAAATGTATTGACATAACCAACCTTAAAAAACACCATAATACCTTCAAATTGGAACTGAAGAACAGATTCTCTGCTTTAGAAGGCCTTACATCGGAAGAAGTGGATATTTCTGAAGTTAACAGAAAAGTAACCAAAGCTCTTATAGAAACAGCAACAAAATTAGCTGGGTCTAAGAACAAATTGCATGTGAACAAATTATCAGGAAAAACCAAAATGTTGATGCAAAAAGAAGAGTGATGAGGACAACTAAAGAAGATGTGACTTTCAAAGTGGAATATATAGAGCTATGCAAGACAGTACGAAAAAGTATCACTGAAGACGTAAGGAAATTCAACTGTGAACTGGTAAGGAAAGCAATTGAAAGCAACCAAAGCCTAAAGATAGCAAAGGGACATCTCAGTAAGGGAAGAAAACAGATTATGGCACTGAGAAAAGAAGATGGTTCTGTAACAAGAAATAGAGGCGAAATTTTGACAAGAGTGAAAGATTTCTACTCCAAATTATATGAAAGGGATGATACATGTACTCCAGACATCATGAAAGGTACCAGTACCAGAGTTCTTCCAGTCCTTCCAGCAGAAGTTGCACATGCAATCAAGAACATGAAGCGGGGAAAAGCTCCAGGAGAAGATGGAATTACTGTAGACATCATACAAGAAGCAAGTGGAGAAATCGAAACAGTACTCGCCCAAATTTTCACTCGATGCCTTAATGAAGGGAAAATTCCTGAGGATTGGAACAACGCTACAATGATCTTGCTACATAAAAAGATGACATTGAGGATCTCGGGAACTACAGACCTATCAGCCTCCTATCAGTGGTTTATAAAATCTTCACTAAAGTTCTTTCACACCGCTTGAAGGTGACACTGGACATGGCTCAACCGAGAGAACAAGCTGGATTCAGGAGTGGCTACAGCACAATAGATCATATCCACGTACTGAGAGAACTAATTGAAAGAGCGGGGGAATATGAACTTCCATTGTGCATGGCTTTTATCGATTATGAAAAAGCCTTTGATTCGGTGAAACCATCAGCAGTTGCAATGGCTCTGAAATCCTGCGGTATTGAAGATGCATACATTAATATTATTAATAACATCTATGAAAATGCAAGTGCAAAGATTCGGCTGTTTGAAAATACAACACACATAAAAATTGGAAAAGGAGTGAGACAAGGTGACACCATATCTCCGAAGCTCTTTAATGCCACATTGGAAAATGTCTTTCAATCACTGAACTGGGAAAACAAAGGGATAAAGATTAATGGAGATTATCTAACCCACCTTCGTTTTGCTGATGACATAGTCATTTTTGCAACTACCCCATCAGAGCTACAGAGTATGATCCAGGAACTTGCTGACAAGAGTAAAGAAGTGGGATTAAAAATGAACTTTCAGAAGACAAAAGTGATGTACAATGCTTTTACAAGAAATGAAGATTTATCAATCGATGGAGAAAAGCTGGAGATAACAGACACGTACGTTTATCTTGGACAGCAGATATCAAGTGAGGGTCACATTGGTGAAGAAATTAATCGGCGTACAAAACTTGCCTGGAGAGCTTTTTGGAAGAAACAGCATAATTTTCAAGAGCAATATGCCATTATGTCTTAAAAGAAAAGTGTTTGATCAATGCATCCTTCCAGTGCTTACGTATGGTGCAGAGACGTGGACCTTAGCTAAAAGAGACATACAAAGGCTGCAGACAACTCAAAGAAGCATGGAGAGGTGCATGCTTGGTGTAACCAGGAGAGATAAGAAGAGGAACACGTGGATCCGAAAATGACAAGAGTGGAAGACATCATGATCAGAGTTAAAATCCCTGAAATGGCAATGGGCTGGACATACTGCCAGAAGGACAGACCATCGATGGACAGCCGAAATTATAGATTGGATTCCAAGGGACAGGAAAAGACCCAGAAGAAGACCACATGGGAGATGGGTGGATGAAATTCGAAAGTATGCGGGAGTGACATGGAGGAGACTGGCACAAGACAGACCGTTGTGGAGGAAACTTGGGGAGACCTTCGTCCAGCAGTGGATTGATAATGGTTGACAATAATGATGATGATGATATATATATATATATATATATATATAATGAAAAAGCCTTTGATTCGGTGAAACCATCAGCAGTTACCACGGCTATGAAATCCTGCGGTATTGAAGATGCATACATTAATATTATTAATAACATCTATGAAAATGCAAGTGCAAAGATTCGGCTGTTTGAAAATACAACACACATAAAAATTGGAAAAGGAGTGAGACAAGGTGACACCATATCTCCGAAGCTCTTTAATGCCACATTGGAAAATGTCTTTCAATCACTGAACTGGGAAAACAAAGGGATAAAAATTAATGGAGATTATCTAACCCACCTTCGTTTTGCTGATGACGTAGTCATTTTTGCAACTACCCCATCAGAGCTGCAGAGTATGATCCAGGAACTTGCTGACAAGAGTAAAGAAGTGGGATTAAAAATGAACTTTCAGAAGACAAAAGTGATGTTCAATGCTTTTACAAGAAATGAAGATTTATCGATTGATGGAGAAAAACTGGAGATAACAGATACATATGTTTATCTTGGACAGCAGATATCAAGTGAGGGTCACATTGATGAAGAAATTAATCGGCGTACAAAACTTGCCTGGAGAACTTTTGGAAGAAACAGCATAATTTTCAAGAGCAATATGCCATTATGTCTTAAAAGAAAAGTGTTTGATCAATGCATCCTTCCAGTGCTTACGTATGGTGCAGAGACGTGGACCTTAACTAAAAGAGACATACAAAGGCTGCAGACAACTCAAAGAGCCATGGAGAGGTGCATGCTTGGTGTAACCAGGAGAGATAAGAAGAGGAACTCGTGGATCCGAAAAATGACGAGAGTGGAAGGCATCATGATCAGAGTTAAATCCCTGAAATGGCAATGGGCTGGACATACTGCCAGAAGGACAGACCATAGATGGACAGCCGAAATTTTAGATTGGATTCCAAGGGACAGGAAAAGACCCAGAAAAAGACCACATGGGAGATGGGTGGATGAAATTCGTTAATATGCGGGAGTGACATGGAGGAGACTGGCACAAGACAGACCGTTGTGGAGGAAACTTGGGGAGACCTTCGTCCAGCAGTGGATTGATAATGGTTGACAATGATGATGATGATGATATAAATATATTGAAAAAATGTCACATTTTGAACTGGGTGGGCGACAGGGTGTGGCAAGACAAATTTCAGGGTGGGCTTCACCCCCTTGGCGATGCCCCTGGTGTCACTACGCAATGTTAATAGTTCCACAATGAAATGCAAAACAGGGTCGGATTTTTTTATACAAATATGTGTTTTAATAAAACCCACGTAGAATGAAATGTGTAAAATCTCTGAGATCATAATTTTCTTCTTTGGTGTGAAACCAATGTCTTCTGCGAGCACTTACTCCGTTGGCTGATGGAAAGAGTGGCATTTCTCTACGAAGTCTTGGAAGCAGTATAATCGTACGTGCCAGTTATTATCAATAGCTATACCTCCATAACGAAGGGAGACGCAGCTCAGGATATACCATAACTGGCAGGCGCTCAGAAAATTATTCTGTAGTGATACACGGAAAGCTGCTATCTAAAGCTTAAACAAACCAGCCAGCAACTGAGGTGAAAAGATACACGTAACACTTCGGAAGTCCAGCCGGCATTTTTCGTTGCTTTTTTTACTTTTTTCTTGTTTTGAATGAAGGTTGAACGACCACCGTGAGCAACTCAATGAGCTATAAGCTGGCACCAGTCCCTAATTTAGGGTCACTGGTTCCAGGGAAGAGAGAGAGAGAGTCAGTACCGTAAGACATACACAACATCCTTGTCTCACCGGGATTCGAACCCGGACCCTTCTCGGACCAAGGGGGCGGCTCTCATTGCTTTGAAGAAACCACGTTTCCCAGTAAGATCTGTTTGAATTGCTTCGGTTTTTATATTTCCAACACCAGAAGCTATGCATTGCATTTAGGGGAATATTCAACAAGTTAACCACACACTTAACATGTTTCGAGAGAAATAAAACTTAATTTTCATTAGAAGTATATATTCCGCCTAACGAAGCATGATAAATTGAATGGATGCTGCCAGATAACAGTGAAAATTTTTAAAGCAAATAAAACAATATAGAAGTACAATATTCAAGAAAATGCTTTGTCGCCTCACGGGCTTCAGGTCAGTCGTGTGAGACGGAAAGAGGTGAGAGTTGGAAACAGATAAAAAATTTTGAAGTCCATCCAGACCAGGAAAAATCTTCTTTGAACCATAAATTCGAATATACCATCATCATCAGCATCGTTGCTAATCATTATGAATTCACTGCTGGATGAAGGTCTCCCCAAGTTTCTTCAACAATGGACTGTCTTGGGCCAATCTCCTTCACCCACGCAGCTCCCACGTGGTCTTCTTCTGGGCCTTTTCCTGTCCCTTGGAATCCAGTATAAAATTTCGGTTGTTCATTGGTGTTCCGTTCTCTTGGCAAATGTCCAACACATTGCTATTTCAGAGATTTTACTCTGATCGTGATGTATTCCACTCTTGTCATTTTCCTTGTCCACGAGTTCCTCTTTTTATCTTTCTTGGTTACACCAAGCATGCATCTTTCCATGCCTCTTTCAGTAAACTGCAGCCTTTGTATTTCTTTTTTAGTTAAGGTCCACGTCTCTGATCCGTATACACTGGAAGGATGTATTGATTAAACACTTTCCTTTTAAGACACAGTGGCGCATTGCCCTTAAAAATTGTACTGTTTCTTCCAACAACGCCAATTAATTTCTTCATCAATGTGACCCTCGCTTGATATCTGCTGCCCAAGGTAGGATTTTGTTATCTCCAAGCTTTCCCCCATCAATCGATAAATCTTCATTCCTTGTGAAAGCATTGTACATCAGTTTTGTCTTCTAAAAGTTTATTTTTAATCCCATTTCTTTATACCCTTCTCAGCAAGTTCCTGGATCATACAGTGCAGTTCTGAGGTCTTATTCCAAAGACCTATGAAGGGTTCTTCGAAATATTTTTCTTTCTTTTAAAAAATGAAACGGAAGTAAAACCGGGTCGAAATCGGGTCAGGAACTCTTTGACCCGACCCGGTTGATTCGCAAGAAATTGTCGACCCGGTGATCCGCTGACCCATTTTCATCTCTGGACGAGGTTCGAATCCCAGATAAGATACGACATCGCATTCTAGCATAGTTCTTAATCTTTTCCGACGCCGCCCCGTTGGCCGAGTGTTCCGAGGCGCTGGCTTCTGAGCATTCGTGCGAGACCTTGATGAGGAACAGTTTGTGCGCTGGCTCTGTCACTTCTCAGAACCAGTGGCTCCAAATCAGGAATGTGCGACTGTTTTATCCTTTAGAGTTGCTCCTGATAGTCGTTAAACCCGATTAAAAAAAATTATCAAGGTAGAGGGCAGTTGATGGTTTCCCCAATTTCTGAATATTGGCTTCTGGATCTAAATAAGGATTTAAGGGCAGCTTTGTTTAACGAATTCCGGAACATTTATATGGAGACATTAGGACTTGAATATTAATTTTGAATTGTTCCAATAAAAGTAATTTTAAGTGTTCGGCTATTGCCCATCTGTTGCTGATTCCATCCTTTACCACCCACTTTTGTTCATTGAGACGAAGGCCAAATCTTTTGAGTGCTTCATTATTGGAACTATACATATATCAGAAGAAAATCGGAGAAATGTTTACAAATGCGTGAAACTATGCCTACCTGGTGGCCGAATGTTACGAAGCGTTGGCTTCTAATTGTTCGTCCGAGATGGGTCCGGGCTCGAATCCGGAGTGAAGCCTGGATGGCCTGTTGTCTTACGGCGCTGGCTCTCTCTCGTCCATGGAAACAGTGGCACAAAATTAGGGACAGGCGATTGCTTGTATAGTCCTTTGAGTTGCTTATACATTTTCTGTTTTACAAAACTGATGCAATTTTAAGAGATATGAACGTTGATCGATTGTTGCTTACAATATCGTAATGCCAATGTGCAGTTTATTGTACTTTTATTACATTAATCGTATGATAGGTAAAATTTATATTAAAAATTAATTTCTGGTCCTACCTTGTACTGTCGAAGAGGCCCAATCAACGCCATTGAAGTTTGTCCAGGTTTACTCCTGCTTTCTGCAGTAGCTTTGTTGAGTGACATTGCTCACTTAATAAGCATTGTGATAGACATCGCTGAATGCTGTATCGTTGCAGTACTCCCTTGTGCATCTATACAAACAAGAGAACAACAGTTGGTTTCTCTGCACACAAACTGTACCATAAGCCTAACTGTAAGGAGAAGGGTCGACCAAACGTCGGTCCGGACATTGCTGATAAAATTTTAAAATATTAAAAAAAGTTGGTGAACACATTAATAATTAAAACCATATGAAAGTCACACAGATCCGCATCACCAAGCATCTACGGCCACGCCCTGCCACTTTCGAATGCATGTTGCTGCGTTTTCCACAACTGTTGTGACAATGCTAGGTTCGTCTCGGTATATCTATCTTGTACGTCATAATCATTCGAGTGCCATCTATATTTTAAAGTTGAATTTTGTATGTTCGACTTATTTTTATTGTTCAACTTCTCTTCTTCATCCATAATATTCCACCATGCATACGATAATGTTGGGGGTGTGTTAATATTGCAAACAGAGTTCTTCGTCTTCTCGATCCGTATTTGCCTCAGCTGCCAAACCCCCCTCCCCATGTATTGCGTTGGGTTAATATAGTAATATCGCCCCCCCCCCCCCCCTCGTAGGACATGCCTAGTTGTTTCGCCACCATTTTGCTCAATTGTTGGAATTTTATAAACTTCGGTTCGACTGCCATGTACAGTATGTCAGTCTGTTTTTTGGTTTTTGGGGAGGGTGGGATTAAAGACCACGGTGAGCAACTCTATGGTCTATAAGCAGTCGCTTGTCCCCAATTTAAGGGCACTGGTCTCAGGGAAGGGTGAGAGAGCAAGTACCGTAAGACAAACACAACATCCATGCCTCACCGAGATGTGAACACGGACCCATCTCCGACGAATGGTCAGAACTTCAAAAGCGCATTTATTTACAAAAAAAGACAACATACAAACACAAATTTTCACCGGGAAAAAAATTGCACAATAACTCACCGGCAACGACAATAACAACACACAATCAATATCGCAATAAACAGAGTACTCTACAGGAAGAAGCAGACGACATCAGAGCAAGTTGAAGAATAACACACGGCAAGATAAAAAGAAAACAGTTGCACAACAAACAATACATACAGGACAGACCACTAATGAAGCAAGGCGGTAAAGAAAAGTCAGCCGAGTTTGTCAAAACTGTCAAGGGAAAAAAACAAACACACACACGGTCCGACAACAAGCTGCAGCCGAAAAAAAACAAAACCTGGTAGTTCGGAGAAATGCGTTGACAAATGGCTGTAAGCCGACGAATAACAAAAATTTACATTTAAAGCGTATCTCGGTCAGTAAGACCGACAGCAACACAGAGAAAAACAACCACTAGAAACTAACACCCCGTACCATTAACACAACACACAAAGCACAATATTCAAATATCACCAAGAAATTAACACACAATGCACAATATACAAATAGCACCATGAACACAATAAAGAATGCACAATACACAAATAACACCATGAAAACTTTGTGAAAAAGAACACAGGAGTTAAACTTGCAGACAAGCATCACCACCAAATAAATTCGGGTCGAAACAGTGAATTCGCACTGTATGCACAGCACTAACCACAAAAATAAACACCGATTACACAAACAAAATCAAGAAACACGTCGGTAAGGTTCAGAACCAACACACAAAAAAACCCTCGGTACCACGCGCCAGCAGTACCCGTTCAGCAAGAAAAAAATTAAAACAAAAAAATAAAAACAACCACAACATTAAACACAAAACCGTGCGACAGTAAACTGTGTGAAACCGACGAGTAATAAATATAAAATAGGTGAACGACACCAAAAGCAAACTAGAAAAAAAAGCCGACACTTGAGCAACAAAAAACAAAACAAAAACACATCAGACAATGTGCATGCCACAGCAAAAATGCAATCAACATCAACAAAACAACATAAAACACCTTGGTAACAGTAAACAATAAACAGAAAATACCAAAACGCTTAGCCGGCACACAAAAAAGTTTGTCGACCAACGGCTTGAGGCCGACGGAAAATAAAATAAAAGAAAAGAAAAAGTCAGTAAACGCTACCGACAACAAATTAACGGGAATGTGTGTGCACGGAAAGCAACAAGAAGATAAACTAAAGGAGACACTAACCCACTGACACAGATCTACGGTATGTACAAAAATTATGCACTAAACAAAAACACCAATAAAAAAAATAAAAAAAAATAAATATAAATATAATAAACTCTGGCTATGGGAGGAGAGCAATAATGCCTGCAGAAACATGAAACCATGACAAATATGGAGACCAGAGAGAGAAAAAGGCTGGCACATCCTGCCGAACCCGCGCCATGTCATACTCAAGTTGGAGGACCGATCTGATGGATGATCGGTACCTCCTGCACAAAAACACCCGGGCCGGATGATAACGCCGGAGAGAAGTTCGATCCACGCTTGAGTGGTAAAACAAATAAATCGTCAACTTCGCTTGGAGAATGATGAATGCACAAACAGAACTGTGGACATCTACAGGGGGAGAATGGCGTCGGAGGAAATAAAAATGGAACATTGTATGAGGACAAGGGCAAACTTTGGAAAGAAGGGAAAACATAATCGAAAACAAGGGCTGCAACACCAGACAAGAATCATAGGAATGTGACACATCACCAAGTGTAGAACAAAAGAAGCAAAGCGGGGAAGCCAAATGACGAAGACGATGAAGGGTACGCGGAGTGAGCAACCGACGGTGTAGGTGCAGCCAATGAATGTCCCGGGCTTTCGGGGAAGCCAGGGAAGTCGATGGATCACTCCATGTACCTGGAAGATCTGTAGCTGAAACAGAAGGAATTGCTAATGGAGCTGTGAAATTGGTAAGAAAATGCGAATAAAGAAGCTTGGTTGTAACTTGATGGGGTAAAAATGGAGAATCGTTTAAGTAGAGAAGAAAGGGAAGACTGAGCGACGGGGCGGAAGACTGAATGAGGCCAATAGAATTGACAAGTAAAGGATAAAGACGAATAAGACAGGATTGAATAATACAGAACTGTGCACGATGCTGAGGGGTATCAAGTAACAGAGGGGAAAGGCGATCAAAAGATTTCCAGTGAAGAGAAGAATCAAAAAGTTGAGAAACCTGAACGACGCCACTTGCAAACCAAGTGGAGAAGTTCAGGTACTGAGAATTTGGAGAACGAAGGGCAGAGGAGAAGAAAAGTGGTTCCGCAAGGAGATCGTTAGTCGAAGCTGGGGGGAGGCGGACTGGACATAAGGAGTGCCAGAGGGAGAAAACGGTACGGTAAGTAGCGGGAAAGTGATTGGGAATGAGTGGAAAGAGGTCCATGCGGATAAAAGTAGCTAGAGAAAGAAAAGGACTTCGTGGAAAGAGCAAAGTGTCAATTATAGTAATCGAAGAACCGCAAGGAAGGAAAAAATCCTCAAAAAATGTTGGAGATGGAAAGCGTTCGATTTAAGGGACAAATCCGGAAGGGCAAGACCACCAAAAGAAACCGGAAGGACAAGCGTGGATCGATGAACCCAATGTACGACATCCCAAATAAAATTTGTAAAAAGACATTGAACGTGACGAAGAAAGAGGGGAGGAGGGAAATGAGCAAACCAAGTATGAGAAAGGGCCGGAAGAAGAAAAGCGGAAAGAAGATGCGACCTGCTAAAAAAAGAAAGAAACGGTTTCAAACGGCGAAAAGGGGTAAGGCGTCGATTCATGTCCTGCACCAAAGGGGACCAAGTGGCGGCAGCAACCGCCACCGGGTTCCCGATGAACACTCCAAGAAGTTTGATGACCGTGGTCGACCACCGGGCACCCCAAGGGCGGTCGCCGCGGGACGACCACGAGCCAGCCCACAAGCCAACAGATTTAGAGGTATTAAGGGCCGCACCTGAAATTGAAGCATACTCAGTATAGGTAGATAAAACAACACCAAAAGCCTGTTGGGAACGTAAAAAAAGAGTAAGGTCGTCCGCATAGGCCGACAAAACCACGCGATGGTGCCGTGTGGAGGCCACACCACGCGGAATGCCTGCCAGCAAACGAGATCGAAGGGAAATAAGAAGTGGTTCAAACGTGAGGGCAAACAGTTGACCCGACAGGGGACAACCCTGCCGGATACCGCTTGCAAAAGGAATAGCAGCCGTCATAAAAGAAGAGGTCCGAACACGAAAGTAAGAATGGGAATATAGATTGGAAAGTGCCTGACAGAAAAGGGAAGGAAAGCCAAAGTGACGAAGAACAGAGAAAAGATAAGAATGATGGACAGAATCGAATGCTTGTTTCTGATCTAGGTTAAAAATAGCAAGAGGTTCAGAAAGACGGGAAGCAAGAGAGTGTAAATCACGGATGGTAGTGATGTTAGTTGCAATCGAACGGGAAGGGATCGTATAAGTTTGGTCAGGATGAATAATAAATTGTAGAACAGGGTTAAGGCGAAGAGCCAGAATTTTTGCAAAAGATCTTGTAGTCGGTGTTAAGAATCGAGATGGGGCGCCAGTTAGATAGAAGACCAAGATTATCAGTTTTAGGAATTAGGCGGAGAAGAGCAAAAGCAAAGTCAGAAGAAACGAAAGTCGAAGAAGAAAAGATCGAGTTGAAACAAGCAACGAGAAGAGGAAGCAGAGCAGGAAGAAAGGTTTTATAAAAAGAAAGTGGAAGACTGTCAGCCCCAGGGGCGGAGCGGTCATTCAGACTAGAAATGGCAAAACGAACCTCCGAGGGAGAGATCGGTGAAACCAAGGAGGGGGAAAAAAAGACGGGACCTGAGGAAGATGTGATAATAATGGAGAATTCTCTGCAGGCGGCAGGACCCGCAATCGAAACCGATCAGTGAAGTACTGAAAAGTTCGATCACAGATCTGCACTGGATCAGAAACAGTTGAGCCATCTGGAAGCGAGAGAAAAGAAATGTTGGAACTCAGAGCACGGTGGGATTCAAGATGTCGAAGGTGTTGAAACGGGTCATCATGAAAAGGTAACTTGGAAAACTTTAACCGGGTAAGAGACGAAGAAGCAAAGGAAGATAGAATGCTATGAAGTTGTGATTGAAGAGCTGCAAACGATGGATCTGAAGGAGAAAGGAACTGTAGTTTACGGTGAAGAATAGTTAAATCATGAAAGCGGTGAAAACGGGACGAAAAAGAGAACTGACGTGCAAACGATAGGATAGAAAGTTTGGTGGAAAGCCACAGAGCTGCTGGGTCAACCGTGAGAGGAAGTTCAGAAATGGATGAAGAAATAATCGAACGAACTTCGGCCTGAAACGTGGGATCGGAAAGGAGAAAATCATCGAGAGACCAAACCGGGGAGGGGGACAGAGAAAGAGGACAAAAATATTTCCAGAAGAACAGGACGATGGTCGGAGGAAACAGAAGGATGATGGGTTACTTCAACAAGGGAGGAGTGGAGGAAACTAGAAACATAAAACCGGTCGAGACGAGCCGCAGCATGCGCTAAGGCGGCCGGAGGAAACCATGTGAATTCACGGGACAGAGGGTGGATGGTACGAAATGCGTCAATGAGACAAAAATTACTAACTAGTTGAGACAGTTGGGAGGAAAGGTTAAGGCGACTCTCCCCGGAACCATCACGGTCAAGACCCGGTTGGAGAGTGCAGTTGAAGTCACCACCAATAAGAACGATTTCAGAAGGAGGAATTTGGGAAAGAAGGGAAATCAAATGCGAAAGAAGAGCATCAGCATCAACCGATGATTGTGGCATATGCAAATTGAAAACATGAAAACGACGGGAAAGATAACTAAAGGAGATACCTTGAAAGGAGCCCAGCAGACTCTGTGACTCAACGATATCTGAAAGAAGAGAATGAAACCGAGTACGGAATGCAATCGCTGTACCGGACCCAATGTGCGTCCGGTAGTTGTGATAAAAGCGTAGGGCCAGCGTCTCCAGCAGGAATACCCGGTCGCCAAGGAACAGTTCGTCTCCTGGAAGAGGAGGATATCTGTCCTCAGGAAACGAACGTCCTCGAAGACCAAAGCATTCGCGGCTGAAGACGCAAGGCCTCTACAGTTAAAGCAGAGCACATTTAGGGAAGGCATCACTGGGGCGGCTGCATCCAACCTTCCAGTTCTGCCTTCAAAACTTTAAGTAAATACGCCAACCGGCGAGCGTACTGCTCTGTCCCGGATGGCAGATCAACATTTAATAAGAACTCATGCAGGAACGTCAGTTGGGTTAGCATCTCCGGAAGGTGAGAGAGTTTACTTGCTATACAAGGGAGAGTAATCAATTTCGCCCGTCTGGGGCGAGCAATCAAGGCATACAGATCTGTGAATGAGAGGGGAGTTAAGGGCACCTCAATGTCAGCAAACATAGAGGTGATGTCAACCAGAGAGGGGGCAGGAGAGTCGTCATCAGATTCAGCAAATAAAGTTTCTTCAGAATCGGGATCGGTAACGTCCATGGAATCATCGTTCGGCAAACAGGTAAAACGGTTGTAGATGGAAACTGAAGAAGTAACAGGAGCCGGTCCAGGTGAAGGTGACGAGGATGTAGCCGTCTTCCTGGATTTCTGGCGGTCCGAGGAACTCGCACGACGGTTCGCTGAGCCAGGGGAGTTTTGCCTCTTGGTCCGCTGAACCTTGGGGGTGGAGGCCCCTTCAGACGCTGGCAACGGTGGAAATTCCTGCAGGTCAGTGGATGCCGAAGCAACACGGACCACTGGAGGTGATACGACAGAGGTGGAACCAGGATCGGCAGCTGGAACAGATTGAGTGGGGAGGGTGGGGGAAGAGTCCGGAGCGGTGGGCAGAGTCCCCGCTGGAACAGCAGCATCAAGTGATTGAGTTGGAACAGTAGCAGCTGTGGAATGTGGGCATGCCGATGCAAGGTGACCTTCACCCTTGCATCGGAAGCACTGAACGCCAGCAAACAGATTGAAAATGTAGGTCCGGGTTTCAGTTATGAGTTCCAGGGTGGTTGGCCGGTTAACTATTGCTTGTGGGGTTGGAAAGATGACTCTGTATTGACGACGACCGCCCTGAACATGTTTCAGGGGGAGTCGCGAGCAGCAGCTGGGAGGTACTTTGTGGTACCAACCACTCGCCCCATGGTGTTAAGGGCATCAATTAATACCGAGTCAGGCACAGCTGTGGGTACTGGAGACAAGGTGACAGTCACTGGTCTTTGAGCTGCTGCAACTGGTTGGAGATGTACGGAACCAATGTCCAAGCCAAAAGCAAGGATTTTGTCCACTGCCTGTTGATGAGTGAAGTGCACGACAACACCCCCTCCCAAGCGGATAATAGACACAATGCTTTCTCCGGGTACAACTTTAGAAATAGCATTTAAATATTGGGGGAGGGGGTGTCGCGCAGAGCAGGAACAAATACACTTAAAAGTAAGGCAGACGAAAGTTCCTTACCTTGAGGAGAGTCGAGTGGTAATGTTATCCTTAAAGCGGAAGCAACACGTGTAAACTCCGGTCGCGAAGACACAGAAGCACTATGTAAAGTAGAAGTCGCACTCACAGCCGCGGCGAACGAACGAGACACAGGAATAGAACAGCTGGGTACCTCTGACCCAGCCTCCGGCAAATTTGTAACCAGCGGTACAGTTGGCGACGAAACCACAACACTATTTGACTGAACACCATTCATGGTGGTCACGGAAGATACAGACGACGAAGAAAGCGCAGAGGAAGGAGATATAGACGGGTATATGGCACTCATGCTGGTGGAGGTAGTAGCCAGTTCGGCTACTAACCCTCGCGGCTCGAGCGTTGCAGCTTGCAACACTCAAGAACAGGCAAAAAACGAAAAAATAAGCACGTACAGCTTGTACGCCTCACTACTTGCGAGGAAGGAACTCAGGTAATAACACACGAACTGTCAAAGAACAAACGCAAAAAAAAAACCACAAACTTCACACGAAACTTCTAATACTGGCAGGAGCTCGAAAAAATGCGACTGATCAGTCAGAACTTCAAAAGAGCATTTATTTACAAAAAAAGACAACATACAAACACAAATTTTCACCGGGAAAAAAAATTGCACAATAACTCACCGGCAACGACAATAACAACACACAATCAATATCGCAATAAACAGAGTACTCTACAGGAAGAAGCAGACGACATCAGAGCAAGTTGAAGAATAACACACGGCAAGATAAAAAGAAAACAGTTGCACAACAAACAATACATACAGGACAGACCACTAATGAAGCAAGGCGGTAAAGAAAAGTCAGCCGAGTTTGTCAAAACTGTCAAGGGAAAAAAAACAAACACACACACGGTCCGACAACAAGCTGCAGCCGAAAAAAAACAAAACCTGGTAGTTCGGAGAAATGCGTTGACAAATGGCTGTAAGCCGACGAACAACAAAAATTTACATTTAAAGCGTATCTCGGTCAGTAAGACCGACAGCAACACAGAGAAAAAAACAACCACTAGAAACTAACACCCCGTACCATTAACACAACACACAAAGCACAATATTCAAATAACACCAAGAAATTAACACACAATGCACAATATACAAATAGCACCATGAACACAATAAAGAATGCACAATACACAAATAACACCATGAAAAACTTTGTGAAAAAGAACACAGGAGTTAAACTTGCAGACAAGCATCACCACCAAATAAACTCGGGTCGAAACAGTGAATTCGCACTGTATGCACAGCACTAACCACAAAAATAAACACCGATTACACAAACAAAATCAAGAAACACGTCGGTAAGGTTCAGAACCAACACACAAAAAAAACCCCTCGGTACCACGCGCCAGCAGTACCCGTTCAGCAAGAAAAAAAAATTAAAACAAAAAAATAAAAACAACCACAACATTAAACACAAAACCGTGCGACAGTAAACTGTGTGAAACCGACGAGTAATAAATATAAAATAGGTGAACGACACCAAAAGCAAACTAGAAAAAAAAGCCGACACTTGAGCAACAAAAAACAAAACAAAAACACATCAGACAATGTGCATGCCACAGCAAAAATGCAATCAACATCAACAAAACAACATAAAACACCTTGGTAACAGTAAACAATAAACAGAAAATACCAAAACGCTTAGCCGGCACACAAAAAAGTTTGTCGACCAACGGCTTGAGGCCGACGGAAAATAAAATAAAAGAAAAGAAAAAGTCAGTAAACGCTACCGACAACAAATTAACGGGAATGTGTGTGCACGGAAAGCAACAAGAAGATAAACTAAAGGAGACACTAACCCACTGACACAGATCTACGGTATGTACAAAAAATTATGCACTAAACAAAAACACCAATAAAAAAAAATAAAAAAATAAATATAAATATAATAAACTCTGGCTATGGGAGGAGAGCAATAATGCCTGCAGAAACATGAAACCATGACAAATATGGAGACCAGAGAGAGAAAAAGGCAGGCACATCCTGCCGAACCCGCGCCATGTCATACTCAAGTTGGAAGACCGATCTGATGGATGATCGGTACCTCCTGCACAAAAACACCCGGGCCGGATGATAACGCCGGAGAGAAGCTCGATCCACGCTTGAGTGGTAAAACAAATAAATCGTCAACTTCGCTTGGAGAATGATGAATGCACAAACAGAACTGTGGACATCTACAGGGGGAGAATGGCGTCGGAGGAAATAAAAATGGAACATTGTATGAGGACAAGGGCAAACTTTGGAAAGAAGGGAAAACATAATCGAAAACAAGGGCTGCAACACCAGACAAGAATCATAGGAATGTGACACATCACCAAGTGTAGAACAAAAGAAGCAAAGCGGGGAAGCCAAATGACGAAAACGATGAAGGGTACGCGGAGTGAGCAACCGACGGTGTAGGTGCAGCCAATGAATGTCCCGGGCTTTCGGGGAAGCCAGGGAAGTCGATGGATCACTCCATGTACCTGGAAGATCTGTAGCTGAAACAGAAGGAATTGCTAATGGAGCTGTGAAATTGGTAAGAAAATGCGAATAAAGAAGCTTGGCTGTAACTTGATGGGGTAAAAATGGAGAATCGTTTAAGTAGAGAAGAAAGGGAAGACTGAGCGACGGGGCGAAAGACTGAATGAGGCCAATAGAATTGACAAGTAAAGGATAAAGACGAATAAGACAGGATTGAATAAGACAGAACTGTGCACGATGCTGAGGGGTATCAAGTAACAGAGGGGAAAGGCGATCAAAAGATTTCCAGTGAAGAGAAGAATCAAAAAGTTGAGAAACCTGAACGACGCCACTTGCAAACCAAGTGGAGAAGTTCAGGTACTGAGAATTTGGAGAACGAAGGGCAGAGGAGAAGAAAAGTGGTTCCGCAAGGAGATCGTTAGTCGAAGCTGGGGGAGGCGGACTGGACATAAGGAGTGCCAGAGGGAGAAAACGGTACGGTAAGTAGCGGGAAAGTGATTGGGAATGAGTGGAAAGAGGTCCATGCGGATAAAGTAGCTAGAGAAAGAAAAGGACTTCGTGGAAAGAGCAAAGTGTCAATTATAGTAATCGAAGAACCGCAAGGAAGGGAAAAAATCCTCAAAAAATGTTGGAGATGGAAAGCGTTCGATTTAAGGGACAAATCCGGAAGGGCAAGACCACCAAAAGAAACCGGAAGGACAAGCGTGGATCGATGAACCCAATGTACGACATCCCAAATAAAATTTGTAAAAAGACATTGAACGTGACGAAGAAAGAGGGAGGAGGAAATGAGCAAACCAAGTATGAGAAAGGGCCGGAAGAAGAAAAGCGGAAAGAAGATGCGACCTGCTAAAAAAAGAAAGAAACGGTTTCAAACGGCGAAAAGGGGCAAGGCGTCGATTCATGTCCTGCACCAAAGGTGGACCAAGTGGCGGCAGCAACCGCCACCGGGTTCCCGATGAACACTCCAAGAAGTTTGATGACCGTGGTCGACCACCGGGCACCCCAAGGGCGGTCGCCGCGGGACGACCACGAGCCAGCCCACAAGCCAACAGATTTAGAGGTATTAAGGGCCGCACCTGAAATTGAAGCATACTCAGTATAGGTAGATAAAACAACACCAAAAGCCTGTTGGGAACGTAAAAAAAGAGTAAGGTCGTCCGCATAGGCCGACAAAACCACGCGATGGTGCCGTGTGGAGGCCACACCACGCGGAATGCCTGCCAGCAAACGAGATCGAAGGGAAATAAGAAGTGGTTCAAACGTGAGGGCAAACAGTTGACCCGACAGGGGACAACCCTGCCGGATACCGCTTGCAAAAGGAATAGCAGCCGTCATAAAAGAAGAGGTCCGAACACGAAAGTAAGAATGGGAATATAGATTGGAAAGTGCCTGACAGAAAAGGGAAGGAAAGCCAAAGTGACGAAGAACAGAGAAAAGATAAGAATGATGGACAGAATCGAATGCTTGTTTCTGATCTAGGTTAAAAATAGCAAGAGGTTCAGAAAGACGGGAAGCAAGAGAGTGTAAATCACGGATGGTAGTGATGTTAGTTGCAATCGAACGGGAAGGGATCGTATAAGTTTGGTCAGGATGAATAATAAATTGTAGAACAGGGTTAAGGCGAAGAGCCAGAATTTTTGCAAAGATCTTGTAGTCGGTGTTAAGAATCGAGATGGGGCGCCAGTTAGATAGAAGACCAAGATTACCAGTTTTAGGAATTAGGCGGAGAAGAGCAAAAGCAAAGTCAGAAGAAACGAAAGTCGAAGAATAAAAGATCGAGTTGAAACAAGCAACGAGAAGAGGAAGCAGAGCAGGAAGAAAGGTTTTATAAAAAGAAAGTGGAAGACCGTCAGCCCCAGGGGCGGAGCGGTCATTCAGACTAGAAATGGCAAAACGAACCTCCGAGGGAGAGATCGGTGAAACCAAGGAGGGGGAAAAAAAGACGGGACCTGAGGAAGATGTGATAATAATGGAGAATTCTCTGCAGGCGGCAGGACCCGCAATCGAAACCGATCAGTGAAATACTGAAAAGTTCGATCACAGATCTGCACTGGATCAGAAACAGTTGAGCCATCTGGAAGCGAGAGAAAAGAAATGTTGGAACTCAGAGCACGGTGGGATTCAAGATGTCGAAGGTGTTGAAACGGGTCATCATGAAAATGTAACTTGGAAAACTTTAACCGGGTAAGAGACGAAGAAGCAAAGGAAGATAGAATGCTATGAAGTTGTGATTGAAGAGCTGCAAACGATGGATCTGAAGGAGAAAGGAACTGTAGTTTACGGTGAAGAATAGTTAAATCATGAAAGCGGTGAAAACGGGACGAAAAAGAGAACTGACGTGCAAACGATAGGATAGAAAGTTTGGTGGAAAGCCACAGAGCTGCTGGGTCAACCGTGAGAGGAAGTTCAGAAATGGATGAAGAAATAATCGAACGAACTTCGGCCTGAAACGTGGGATCGGAAAGGAGAAAATCATCGAGAGACCAAACCGGGGAGGGGGGACAGAGAAAGAGGACAAAAATATTTCCAGAAGAACAGGACGATGGTCGGAGGAAACAGAAGGATGATGGGTTACTTCAACAAGGGAGGAGTGGAGGAAACTAGAAACATAAAACCGGTCGAGACGAGCCGCAGCATGCGCTAAGGCGGCCGGAGGAAACCATGTGAATTCACGGGACAGAGGGTGGATGGTACGAAATGCGTCAATGAGACAAAAATTACTAACTAGTTGAGACAGTTGGGAGGAAAGGTTAAGGCGACTCTCCCCGGAACCATCACGGTCAAGACCCGGTTGGAGAGTGCAGTTGAAGTCACCACCAATAAGAACGATTTCAGAAGGAGGAATTTGGGAAAGAAGGGAAATCAAATGCGAAAGAAGAGCATCAGCATCAACCGATGATTGTGGCATATGCAAATTGAAAACATGAAAACGACGGGAAAGATAACTAAAGGAGATACCTTGAAAGGAGCCCAGCAGACTCTGTGACTCAACGATATCTGAAAGAAGAGAATGAAACCGAGTACGGAATGCAATCGCTGTACCGGACCCAATGTGCGTCCGGTAGTTGTGATAAAAAGCGTAGGGCCAGCGTCTCCAGCAGGAATACCCGGTCGCCAAGGAACAGTTCGTCTCCTGGAAGAGGAGGATATCTGTCCTCAGGAAACGAACGTCCTCGAAGACCAAAGCATTCGCGGCTGAAGACGCAAGGCCTCTACAGTTAAAGCAGAGCACATTTAGGGAAGGCATCACTGGGGCGGCTGCATCCAACCTTCCAGTTCTGCCTTCAAAACTTTAAGTAAATACGCCAACCGGCGAGCGTACTGCTCTGTCCCGGATGGCAGATCAACATTTAATAAGAACTCATGCAGGAACGTCAGTTGGGTTAGCATCTCCGGAAGGTGAGAGAGTTTACTTGCTATACAAGGGAGAGTAATCAATTTCGCCCGTCTGGGGCGAGCAATCAAGGCATACAGATCTGTGAATGAGAGGGGAGTTAAGGGCACCTCAATGTCAGCAAACATAGAGGTGATGTCAACCAGAGAGGGGGCAGGAGAGTCGTCATCAGATTCAGCAAATAAAGTTTCTTCAGAATCGGGATCGGTAACGTCCATGGAATCATCGTTCGGCAAACAGGTAAAACGGTTGTAGATGGAAACTGAAGAAGTAACAGGAGCCGGTCCAGGTGAAGGTGACGAGGATGTAGCCGTCTTCCTGGATTTCTGGCGGTCCGAGGAACTCGCACGACGGTTCGCTGAGCCAGGGAGTTTTGCCTCTTGGTCCGCTGAACCTTGGGGGTGGAGGACCCTTCAGACGCTGGCAACGGTGGAAATTCCTGCAGGTCAGTGGATGCCGAAGCAACACGGACCACTGGAGGTGATACGACAGAGGTGGAACCAGGATCGGCAGCTGGAACAGATTGAGTGGGGAGGGTGGGGGAAGAGTCCGGAGCGGTGGGCAGAGTCCCCGCTGGAACAGCAGCATCAAGTGATTGAGTTGGAACAGTAGCAGCTGTGGAATGTGGGCATGCCGATGCAAGGTGACCTTCACCCTTGCATCGGAAGCACTGAACGCCAGCAAACAGATTGAAAATGTAGGTCCGGGTTTCAGTTATGAGTTCCAGGGTGGTTGGCCGGTTAACTATTGCTTGTGGGGTTGGAAAGATGACTCTGTATTGACGACGACCGCCCTGAACATGTTTCAGGGGGAGTCGCGAGCAGCAGCTGGGAGGTACTTTGTGGTACCAACCACTCGCCCCATGGTGTTAAGGGCATCAATTAATACCGAGTCAGGCACAGCTGTGGGTACTGGAGACAAGGTGACAGTCACTGGTCTTTGAGCTGCTGCAACTGGTTGGAGATGTACGGAACCAATGTCCAAGCCAAAAGCAAGGATTTTGTCCACTGCCTGTTGATGAGTGAAGTGCACGACAACACCCCCTCCCAAGCGGATAATAGACACAATGCTTTCTCCGGGTACAACTTTAGAAATAGCATTTAAATATTGGGGGAGGGGGTGTCGCGCAGAGCAGGAACAAATACACTTAAAAGTAAGGCAGACGAAAGTTCCTTACCTTGAGGAGAGTCGAGTGGTAATGTTATCCTTAAAGCGGAAGCAACACGTGTAAACTCCGGTCGCGAAGACACAGAAGCACTATGTAAAGTAGAAGTCGCACTCACAGCCGCGGCGAACGAACGAGACACAGGAATAGAACAGCTGGGTACCTCTGACCCAGCCTCCGGCAAATTTGTAACCAGCGGTACAGTTGGCGACGAAACCACAACACTATTTGACTGAACACCATTCATGGTGGTCACGGAAGATACAGACGACGAAGAAAGCGCAGAGGAAGGAGATATAGACGGGTATATGGCACTCATGCTGGTGGAGGTAGTAGCCAGTTCGGCTACTAACCCTCGCGGCTCGAGCGTTGCAGCTTGCAACACTCAAGAACAGGCAAAAAACGAAAAAATAAGCACGTACAGCTTGTACGCCTCACTACTTGCGAGGAAGGAACTCAGGTAATAACACACGAACTGTCAAAGAACAAACGCAAAAAAAAAAACCACAAACTTCACACGAAACTTCTAATACTGGCAGGAGCTCGAAAAAATGCGACTGATCAGTCAGAACTTCAAAAGAGCATTTATTTACAAAAAAAGACAACATACAAACACAAATTTTCACCGGGAAAAAAAATTGCACAATAACTCACCGGCAACGACAATAACAACACACAATCAATATCGCAATAAACAGAGTACTCTACAGGAAGAAGCAGACGACATCAGAGCAAGTTGAAGAATAACACACGGCAAGATAAAAGAAAACAGTTGCACAACAAACAATACATACAGGACAGACCACTAATGAAGCAAGGCGGTAAAGAAAAGTCAGCCGAGTTTGTCAAAACTGTCAAGGGAAAAAAACAAACACACACACGGTCCGACAACAAGCTGCAGCCGAAAAAAAAACAAAACCTGGTAGTTCGGAGAAATGCGTTGACAAATGGCTGTAAGCCGACGAACAACAAAAATTTACATTTAAAGCGTATCTCGGTCAGTAAGACCGACAGCAACACAGAGAAAAAAACAACCACTAGAAACTAACACCCCGTACCATTAACACAACACACAAAGCACAATATTCAAATAACACCAAGAAATTAACACACAATGCACAATACACAAATAGCACCATGAACACAATAAAGAATGCACAATACACAAATAACACCATGAAAAACTTTGTGAAAAAGAACACAGGAGTTAAACTTGCAGACAAGCATCACCACCAAATAAACTCGGGTCGAAACAGTGAATTCGCACTGTATGCACAGCACTAACCACAAAAATAAACACCGATTACACAAACAAAATCAAGAAACACGTCGGTAAGGTTCAGAACCAACACACAAAAAAAACCCCTCGGTACCACGCGCCAGCAGTACCCGTTCAGCAAGAAAAAAATTAAAACAAAAAAATAAAAACAACCACAACATTAAACACAAAACCGTGCGACAGTAAACTGTGTGAAACCGACGAGTAATAAATATAAAATAGGTGAACGACACCAAAAGCAAACTAGAAAAAAAAGCCGACACTTGAGCAACAAAAAACAAAACAAAAACACATCAGACAATGTGCATGCCACAGCAAAAATGCAATCAACATCAACAAAACAACATAAAACACCTTGGTAACAGTAAACAATAAACAGAAAATACCAAAACGCTTAGCCGGCACACAAAAAAGTTTGTCGACCAACGGCTTGAGGCCGACGGAAAATAAAATAAAAGAAAAAGAAAAAGTCAGTAAACGCTACCGACAACAAATTAACGGGAATGTGTGTGCACGGAAAGCAACAAGAAGATAAACTAAAGGAGACACTAACCCACTGACACAGATCTACGGTATGTACAAAAATTATGCACTAAACAAAAACACCAATAAAAAAAAATAAAAAAAAATAAATATAAATATAATAAACTCTGGCTATGGGAGGAGAGCAATAATGCCTGCAGAAACATGAAACCATGACAAATATGGAGACCAGAGAGAGAAAAAGGCAGGCACATCCTGCCGAACCCGCGCCATGTCATACTCAAGTTGGAAGACCGATCTGATGGATGATCGGTACCTCCTGCACAAAAACACCCGGGCCGGATGATAACGCCGGAGAGAAGCTCGATCCACGCTTGAGTGGTAAAACAAATAAATCGTCAACTTCGCTTGGAGAATGATGAATGCACAAACAGAACTGTGGACATCTACAGGGGGAGAATGGCGTCGGAGGAAATAAAAATGGAACATTGTATGAGGACAAGGGCAAACTTTGGAAAGAAGGGAAAACATAATCGAAAACAAGGGCTGCAACACCAGACAAGAATCATAGGAATGTGACACATCACCAAGTGTAGAACAAAAGAAGCAAAGCGGGGAAGCCAAATGACGAAAACGATGAAGGGTACGCGGAGTGAGCAACCGACGGTGTAGGTGCAGCCAATGAATGTCCCGGGCTTTCGGGGAAGCCAGGGAAGTCGATGGATCACTCCATGTACCTGGAAGATCTGTAGCTGAAACAGAAGGAATTGCTAATGGAGCTGTGAAATTGGTAAGAAAATGCGAATAAAGAAGCTTGGCTGTAACTTGATGGGGTAAAAATGGAGAATCGTTTAAGTAGAGAAGAAAGGGAAGACTGAGCGACGGGGCGAAAGACTGAATGAGGCCAATAGAATTGACAAGTAAAGGATAAAGACGAATAAGACAGGATTGAATAAGACAGAACTGTGCACGATGCTGAGGGGTATCAAGTAACAGAGGGGAAAGGCGATCAAAAGATTTCCAGTGAAGAGAAGAATCAAAAAGTTGAGAAACCTGAACGACGCCACTTGCAAACCAAGTGGAGAAGTTCAGGTACTGAGAATTTGGAGAACGAAGGGCAGAGGAGAAGAAAAGTGGTTCCGCAAGGAAGATCGTTAGTCGAAGCTGGGGGGAGGCGGACTGGACATAAGGAGTGCCAGAGGGAGAAAACGGTACGGTAAGTAGCGGGAAAGTGATTGGGAATGAGTGGAAAGAGGTCCATGCGGATAAAAGTAGCTAGAGAAAGAAAAGGACTTCGTGGAAAGAGCAAAGTGTCAATTATAGTAATCGAAGAACCGCAAGGAAGGGAAAAAATCCTCAAAAAATGTTGGAGATGGAAAGCGTTCGATTTAAGGGACAAATCCGGAAGGGCAAGACCACCAAAAGAAACCGGAAGGACAAGCGTGGATCGATGAACCCAATGTACGACATCCCAAATAAAATTTGTAAAAAGACATTGAACGTGACGAAGAAAGAGGGGAGGAGGGAAATGAGCAAACCAAGTATGAGAAAGGGCCGGAAGAAGAAAAGCGGAAAGAAGATGCGACCTGCTAAAAAAAGAAAGAAACGGTTTCAAACGGCGAAAAGGGGCAAGGCGTCGATTCATGTCCTGCACCAAAGGTGGACCAAGTGGCGGCAGCAACCGCCACCGGGTTCCCGATGAACACTCCAAGAAGTTTGATGACCGTGGTCGACCACCGGGCACCCCAAGGGCGGTCGCCGCGGGACGACCACGAGCCAGCCCACAAGCCAACAGATTTAGAGGTATTAAGGGCCGCACCTGAAATTGAAGCATACTCAGTATAGGTAGATAAAACAACACCAAAAGCCTGTTGGGAACGTAAAAAAAGAGTAAGGTCGTCCGCATAGGCCGACAAAACCACGCGATGGTGCCGTGTGGAGGCCACACCACGCGGAATGCCTGCCAGCAAACGAGATCGAAGGGAAATAAGAAGTGGTTCAAACGTGAGGGCAAACAGTTGACCCGACAGGAGACAACCCTGCCGGATACCGCTTGCAAAAGGAATAGCAGCCGTCATAAAAGAAGAGGTCCGAACACGAAAGTAAGAATGGGAATATAGATTGGAAAGTGCCTGACAGAAAAGGGAAGGAAAGCCAAAGTGACGAAGAACAGAGAAAAGATAAGAATGATGGACAGAATCGAATGCTTGTTTCTGATCTAGGTTAAAAATAGCAAGAGGTTCAGAAAGACGGGAAGCAAGAGAGTGTAAATCACGGATGGTAGTGATGTTAGTTGCAATCGAACGGGAAGGGATCGTATAAGTTTGGTCAGGATGAATAATAAATTGTAGAACAGGGTTAAGGCGAAGAGCCAGAATTTTTGCAAAGATCTTGTAGTCGGTGTTAAGAATCGAGATGGGGCGCCAGTTAGATAGAAGACCAAGATTACCAGTTTTAGGAATTAGGCGGAGAAGAGCAAAAGCAAAGTCAGAAGAAACGAAAGTCGAAGAATAAAAGATCGAGTTGAAACAAGCAACGAGAAGAGGAAGCAGAGCAGGAAGAAAGGTTTTATAAAGAAAGTGGAAGACCGTCAGCCCCAGGGGCGGAGCGGTCATTCAGACTAGAAATGGCAAAACGAACCTCCGAGGGAGAGATCGGTGAAACCAAGGAGGGGGAAAAAAAGACGGGACCTGAGGAAGATGTGATAATAATGGAGAATTCTCTGCAGGCGGCAGGACCCGCAATCGAAACCGATCAGTGAAATACTGAAAAGTTCGATCACAGATCTGCACTGGATCAGAAACAGTTGAGCCATCTGGAAGCGAGAGAAAAGAAATGTTGGAACTCAGAGCACGGTGGGATTCAAGATGTCGAAGGTGTTGAAACGGGTCATCATGAAAATGTAACTTGGAAAACTTTAACCGGGTAAGAGACGAAGAAGCAAAGGAAGATAGAATGCTATGAAGTTGTGATTGAAGAGCTGCAAACGATGGATCTGAAGGAGAAAGGAACTGTAGTTTACGGTGAAGAATAGTTAAATCATGAAAGCGGTGAAAACGGGACGAAAAAGAGAACTGACGTGCAAACGATAGGATAGAAAGTTTGGTGGAAAGCCACAGAGCTGCTGGGTCAACCGTGAGAGGAAGTTCAGAAATGGATGAAGAAATAATCGAACGAACTTCGGCCTGAAACGTGGGATCGGAAAGGAGAAAATCATCGAGAGACCAAACCGGGGAGGGGGGACAGAGAAAGAGGACAAAAATATTTCCAGAAGAACAGGACGATGGTCGGAGGAAACAGAAGGATGATGGGTTACTTCAACAAGGGAGGAGTGGAGGAAACTAGAAACATAAAACCGGTCGAGACGAGCCGCAGCATGCGCTAAGGCGGCCGGAGGAAACCATGTGAATTCACGGGACAGAGGGTGGATGGTACGAAATGCGTCAATGAGACAAAAATTACTAACTAGTTGAGACAGTTGGGAGGAAAGGTTAAGGCGACTCTCCCCGGAACCATCACGGTCAAGACCCGGTTGGAGAGTGCAGTTGAAGTCACCACCAATAAGAACGATTTCAGAAGGAGGAATTTGGGAAAGAAGGGAAATCAAATGCGAAAGAAGAGCATCAGCATCAACCGATGATTGTGGCATATGCAAATTGAAAACATGAAAACGACGGGAAAGATAACTAAAGGAGATACCTTGAAAGGAGCCCAGCAGACTCTGTGACTCAACGATATCTGAAAGAAGAGAATGAAACCGAGTACGGAATGCAATCGCTGTACCGGACCCAATGTGCGTCCGGTAGTTGTGATAAAAAGCGTAGGGCCAGCGTCTCCAGCAGGAATACCCGGTCGCCAAGGAACAGTTCGTCTCCTGGAAGAGGAGGATATCTGTCCTCAGGAAACGAACGTCCTCGAAGACCAAAGCATTCGCGGCTGAAGACGCAAGGCCTCTACAGTTAAAGCAGAGCACATTTAGGGAAGGCATCACTGGGGCGGCTGCATCCAGCCTTCCAGTTCTGCCTTCAAAACTTTAAGTAAATACGCCAACCGGCGAGCGTACTGCTCTGTCCCGGATGGCAGATCAACATTTAATAAGAACTCATGCAGGAACGTCAGTTGGGTTAGCATCTCCGGAAGGTGAGAGAGTTTACTTGCTATACAAGGGAGAGTAATCAATTTCGCCCGTCTGGGGCGAGCAATCAAGGCATACAGATCTGTGAATGAGAGGGGAGTTAAGGGCACCTCAATGTCAGCAAACATAGAGGTGATGTCAACCAGAGAGGGGGCAGGAGAGTCGTCATCAGATTCAGCAAATAAAGTTTCTTCAGAATCGGGATCGGTAACGTCCATGGAATCATCGTTCGGCAAACAGGTAAAACGGTTGTAGATGGAAACTGAAGAAGTAACAGGAGCCGGTCCAGGTGAAGGTGACGAGGATGTAGCCGTCTTCCTGGATTTCTTGGCGGTCCGAGGAACTCGCACGACGGTTCGCTGAGCCAGGGGAGTTTTGCCTCTTGGTCCGCTGAACCTTGGGGGTGGAGGCCCCTTCAGACGCTGGCAACGGTGGAAATTCCTGCAGGTCAGTGGATGCCGAAGCAACACGGACCACTGGAGGTGATACGACAGAGGTGGAACCAGGATCGGCAGCTGGAACAGATTGAGTGGGGAGGGTGGGGGAAGAGTCCGGAGCGGTGGGCAGAGTCCCCGCTGGAACAGCAGCATCAAGTGATTGAGTTGGAACAGTAGCAGCTGTGGAATGTGGGCATGCCGATGCAAGGTGACCTTCACCCTTGCATCGGAAGCACTGAACGCCAGCAAACAGATTGAAAATGTAGGTCCGGGTTTCAGTTATGAGTTCCAGGGTGGTTGGCCGGTTAACTATTGCTTGTGGGGTTGGAAAGATGACTCTGTATTGACGACGACCGCCCTGAACATGTTTCAGGGGGAGTCGCGAGCAGCAGCTGGGAGGTACTTTGTGGTACCAACCACTCGCCCCATGGTGTTAAGGGCATCAATTAATACCGAGTCAGGCACAGCTGTGGGTACTGGAGACAAGGTGACAGTCACTGGTCTTTGAGCTGCTGCAACTGGTTGGAGATGTACGGAACCAATTATAACGAAGTGAATTTCTCCGTCATTTTTATCCGCGCTAGGATTCGAACCCGGGTCCACTCATTCCGGAATAAGTTGCTCTACCAATTAAGCTACGCGGACATTTTATTCTGATTCCTATCTGCCTTTATGTAGTGTACGTCCTTCTGGCAGATACGTCACATCTCCTGTTACGTTACATCATCATCTCCTTATTTTTTTTTTTTTCGAAGTGCTGCTCTTATTTTTCCTATCTCGCGGTGTGGAAATAACATCACACGATTTGCGAGATTGTGAACGGTCGGGTCATCCGGATAGTTCGGGCGCCATTATAACGAAGTGAATTTCTCCGTCATTTTTATCCGCGCCAGGATTCGAACCCGGGTCCACTCATTCCGGAATAAGTTGCTCTACCAATTAAGCTACGCGGACATTTTATTCTGATTCCTATCTGCCTTTATGTAGTGTACGTCCTTCTGGCAGATACGTCACATCTCCTGTTACGTTACACAATGTCCAAGCCAAAAGCAAGGATTTTGTCCACTGCCTGTTGATGAGTGAAGTGCACGACAACACCCCCTCCCAAGCAGATAATAGACACAATGCTTTCTCCGGGTACAACTTTAGAAATAGCATTTAAATATTGGGGGAGGGGGTGTCGCGCAGAGCAGGAACAAATACACTTAAAAGTAAGGCAGACGAAAGTTCCTTACCTTGAGGAGAGTCGAGTGGTAATGTTATCCTTAAAGCGGAAGCAACACGTGTAAACTCTGGTCGCGAAGACACAGAAGCACTATGTAAAGTAGAAGTCGCACTCACAGCCGCGGCGAACGAACGAGACACAGGAATAGAAGAGCTGGGTACCTCTGACCCAGCCCCGGCAAATTTGTAACCAGCGGTACAGTTGGCGACGAAACCACAACACTATTTGACTGAACACCATTCATGGTGGTCACGGAAGATACAGACGACGAAGAAAGCGCAGAGGAAGGAGATATAGACGGGTATATGGCACTCATGCTGGTGGAGGTAGTAGCCAGCCCGGCTACTAACCCTCGCGGCTCGAGCGTTGCAGCTTGCAACACTCAAGAACAGGCAAAAAACGAAAAAATAAGCACGTACAGCTTGTACGCCTCACTACTTGCGAGGAAGGAACTCAGGTAATAACACACGAACTGTCAAAGAACAAACGCAAAAAAAACCCACAAACTTCACACGAAACTTCTAATACTGGCAGGAGCTCGAAAAAATGCGACTGATCAGTCAGAAGCCAGCGCTTAGACCAGTGCATCACCGGGGAGGGGGCGGCAGTCTGGTATCGATGGCTTAAAAGAACGATGAAGACAAAGGATTTTAGCGGTAGTTTTAAATTTCGCAGGTTCAGAGAAAATCTCACATACATTCTAAGCATATTTTTATTTTCTCTGAAAACTTTGCAGTACTTTTTACCATAGGTGTGACATTTGAAATTCTGAATTCTTTCCTCTGCTGTGAAAGGTGAAAAACTTCTATTTATTATAACAACCTTTTTCAAAAAGGCTATTTCATTTAAAAAATCTTCATCGGAGCCCACGTTTCCAGTGTAATTACACTAGCTGGAAACGAAACGTGTCCTCGTAACAGAAGAGTAGGCATGATCTGCGACGCCGGGGCATGGACACCGAAAAAGATTTCCTGTTAACCGAAGAGTTTCATTTTCCGGTCCAATTTTTTCTATGATTTTGAGCTTCATGAACGGAAAAGAAGGCTTAGTGTTTAATTCCACTAAGTCGAAATCATGGTTATCTATTTTAATAACATCGATTTTTTTTTTATTTGCCAATTCTCTAAGTGGGACATGCATGGCAATTAAAAGCAAAGATTTCAGTTATAGAGGCACAGAAAAAGAAAAAATTAGTCTTTTCATAACAGCTCAAAATTTTAATATGATCATAGAAAAGCAGACAGACGTCAAAAATTTTTTACTGAATGTGGAATGAGTTTTTCAGAACACCATTTTTAAATGTAACTAGAAGTATTATTCAACATGGCATATATGCATTAAATGTATATTTATTTGAGGAAGTATATTGAAAACGGCTCGTTAAATTATTATCATTAGGTGCTGCACAGTGTGGTGTCACAACAAAATTATGACGCTTAACAGTCCGTTGATCTGCGGGAATACACTCAGCATTATTTTAAATGAAGCTCGCTAATTAAAACACTTACGCATGAAGAGACACTTAACAATAGACCAGAACGATCTATGTACTTGTTTTAATAATAATACTGCGTCATTCCACGGCTGATGATGCCAAAAAAATGGCACTGTCATGCACAGTCTACCAAATTGTTTTTTTTTTCTTTTCTTATTTTCTTTTTTTCATTAGTGCGATGTACACAAAAAAATGTCCTGAACATTATGATCTCTTGAAAATCTAGCACCGATTTTTCTTCTTTTCCAAAATAATTTTATTTTCGCACGATGTAATTTCCGTTTTAGAACTCAGAGAATATTAAAAATTTAACTGTTTTAGACTAATTTTCGGGAAAACTATTAAAAACAGACATTCTTTTTCCTGCTTGCTTTTACTTTGTCCTGAAATTTAATTTTGGCTGCTTTCGATTTTTCTGTTATTGTCACAGGTAATTCAGAACTGGCAGTGCAAAGCGTTATTACTAGCATATTATAAATTTCCTGGGAATCTTATAAATTTTTCTCCAATGTCCATTGAGTTTGGAAAGTTTCAAAATTTCGGACGAATATTTTGAAGTGATCATCTGAGACGTACAAAAAGTATTTCCTGCGGACTACTTTCATGAGCGGTTACATCACAAAACTCCCTATTTTGGAGTTTAAGTGCCACCACCAGCAACTCTAAAGTCTATGAACAGTTTTCTGCCATTGATTTGGGGTCAAGCAGATCCAGCGCCGTAAGACAGACGCTCCACATCCGGTGTTCTGGCCCCAGGGCCCAGTTCGAACGACTAGTCAAAAACCTACGCCTCTGACCACTCAGACCACCGGAACGGTGGCCTGAGTGGTCAGAAAACGTAGGAACGGTGGCCTGAGTGGTCTGAGTGGTCAGAGGCGTATTGTCCTTCTGAAACACTCTGTACGTTTTGAAGTATTCTTTTGTATGCAGAAGCGGCTTCTTCCTGTTGTTCTCATGCTGCCAATTAGGCCTTTAATATCAAGTACACTAGAATCCTGGCCGATCTTTTTTTGTTTCACTGCCATCAAAATCCTCTTTTCTATAATACCATCATCACCTCCTTTTAGAGTTTCCAAATATATCTAGGTTGATCAACTTCCAATAACCTTTGGCGGCGGATTAGTGTCTCTCAACGACTTTGCACTCTCCTGACTGCAGAGCGTTGTTTGGCACAGGATTTTGAACAAAAAGGCAACGTGCCAGAGAACAGATTCAAATAAAAATGACGACCGGCTTGGAAACATGGTCTCACTCGGAGACTCACGCGGCGATCAGGTTTTCCTGGGCACGAAAAATCCCTGCAGCGAAGACCCCATCTTCAACTGCAAGAAAGGTATGGTCCTCAAGTTATGAGCATAGTGTATCAGAATGATGTTCAAAATTCACACACAATCGCAGTGAGTTGACGAATGAGAAGCAATGGCAGGTCTTCGTCATCAACTGCTCCATCACAGGTGAAGCAGCATTATGGAAATGCAAAGAACCTCAAACTGGCAATTATCTGCTCACGTGGCATGGGTGGAGGCTCTGACGCAAGGACGCAGACGGGTTACTTTGCGTCAGATTGCTATAAATGCAAATGTTTCTTCCGGTACCGCACGTCACGTCATTCAACCTAATCACAGCGCATACCTCCGATTGAGACCACGTTTCCAGGCTGGTCGTCATTTTCACGTGAATCAGTTCTCCAGCACGTTGGGTTTTTTTTAATTCAAACCCCTGTGCGAAACAACGCCCATTAACAGGAGAGTGAAATGACGTTGAGAGACACCGATTCGCATGTACCTAAACCGCCTCCAAAATTCATCGGAAGTTACTTATTGACCAGTCCTCGAACACTTTTAATCGTATTTCCTTTGTGACGTATATTCTAAATTAACTTTCCTTTATAGTTTCTTTCCCTATGTAACTTTTGGGTTTGTTCTCAGGTATACTTCACACTTAACGTGATATCTTCTCTCTCAAACGAATACTGTTGGCAACGCAATTGAGGTCCGAATGAACGTGACGTGTAACTGTATAAGATAAGAACCACAGATAAAAGCTACGATACAACAGTTGCTAGTGTGGGGTGTTGAATGTGGGGCGTTGATTTGTGTTAGAGATGTGTTTTGTGATTTCTATACTATCCTGAAGTGCTATTATCTGTGCTGGAGAAATAAAGCATCATTTACAGTAAGTTGACTTCTGTTTAAATGTTTCGTCTGGCCGTTAAGGTTTAATTTAGGAACTATTTCATCGTATGGTTATGTTTTAAAATAACGTAAGAAGAGCGATAAAGGATCAGTACGAAAAGGACATTATGTTATACCTTCTTAAAGAGTAATTTTACATGAAGTTTAGATTTTGGCAAGTAACACACCAATCAGCTTTCTGTACAAAGTTCTCGGGTAACTCTCCTCGTTCCGGTTAGTTGGAAATCTGTAATGCATCGGTTTTATATAAGGTGACATGCTAAGTATGATGTCATCATATCACTTCTGAGTTTATCAGGCACAGCAGCAATATACGGAGTAGGATCCAAAAGTTCCCGAACTGCTCCTGTACGGCAAAATACATGTATCGCATACTCACGGTGATTATTGGATTACGTTACGACATTATCCCCAATCACATTTACGTCACGCGCTTGATACGGCACCTCCGGGTATTCTGAGCAACTTACGCTGTGTTCGCCGATTGATGAAAGATGACATTTTTTGAGCAGCGCGCTAGCATTAAGTTTTGCGTTCGTTTGGGCAAAAGTCCAACAGAAACTTACGAGATGTTGAAGCAAGTTTATGGCGAAATCACCCTGACGCAATCACAAATATTCTATTGGCATCGACGGCTCAGAGAAGGCAGACAGGGGGTGACTGAAGATGCACCGGGTGTGTCAACACGTCGTCCAACGCATCTTAACTGGAGATCGGTTAGCCATACGGATTCAAATGGCAGGCGATCTCGTAACTGCAGCCAATCAAGACCCACAATTTCTTAGAACAATCATAACGGGTCATGAAAAATGGTGCCTCTTTGACCCGCAGATTAAGCAGGCATCAGTTACGTGGAAATCGCCATCGTGTCCACGCAACCAGAAGTTCCGCCGAAATCGCAGCAAAAGCAAAGTCATGCTAGAGATCTTCTTCGACATCCATGGTATTGTTCATCTTGAATTTATCCCTGAATGACATACTCTCAATAAGGAGCTCTGTCTGGACATCATGCGATGTCTACATGAGTCTATCCGCAAGAAGAGGCCTCAACTATGGGGGCGACGAATCGTGGGTGCTGTTGGACGACAATGCACCTGCATACAGGTCACTCTTAGTTCTTGAGTTTCTCGCCAAAACAAGAACTGTCGTCCTCCCACACCCACCGTACTCACCTGACTTCGTCCCCTGCGACTTCCACCTCTTTCCTAAGCTGACACGTCGACTTCAGGGTCGTCGCTTTTCGAGCGCAGAAGTGCAAAACGCATCGCTTTTTGTGCTTAAGGACATTACAAAGAATGGGTTCTAGAAGTGTTTCGACGAACTATGCAGCTGCAGGTAGAAGTGTGTTGTTGCAAGAGGGTCTTATTTTGAAAGTGGATGTACTTCAGCTTTGCAACTCAAACTATCCATGGACTTACGGATTCAGTAAGGGAACTTTTGTATCTTACCTCGTATATTCAAAATCAGGTAATCAGTTATTGTTTTAGAAATATTTAAATCTTATAAACTGTTGCTATTAAATTTGAGTTAACCTTCACATTCACACACTTTCAAATTTTAATTCTGAATGAAAGCCTTTGTATTACAGACCGAAATGGAAAAACAGCACTGTTATGATGGTTTTATATTTTACAATCAATTCATTTCCAGGAATAGTAGTGAATATCCAACAACAGGTATTTCTTTGTCAGACAGCATGGGAATCTTCGACTTCAATATGCTATCTATCGGTGGCAACGGAATTAATAAGAGTAGTAAAACATCATTCCCAAGCATAGAACTTAGCACGTGGACTAAATGCTTTTATATTTTAATTGCGCTACACGGCGATTAGTGCACTACGATATAGATTTGCGACAGAGAAGTTTTCTTGGAAGCAACGGATAGCAAGGGATCGAAAGAGAAAGAGAACAGGGGTCACCCGGAGAAAGGACACAGAGAAATTAAGAGAGTGGAACGAAGAATGATATCAGCGTCCGGAAGGGCGGGGCGAAAGAATGAAAAGTTATGTGGAATCGGAGGTGACACGAAAAAGGAATATACACTATCTACCAACAAGTAATTAGACACCCCTGCAATCGACGATAATTGCGGTCCTGGTACACGTCACGGCCACCGCCGTTAAATATCGCGTGTGAAATAACAACGCAACCAGTCGCATGCAAGATGCCACGCAGTTCGGAGTTCTCTGATTTCGAAAAAGGTGTAATCGTCGGGTATCACAGAAATGGCCGATCCATACGTGACATATCCAGCGAGTTGAAGTACCCAAAATCGACAGTGGCCTACGTGATTGGCAAGTGGAAGATGAGAGGTGACTGTCGGAATGTGCCCCGACCCGGCATACCCACAAAACTGGGAGTTAGAGACCGACGGGTGCTGGCCAGAGAAATTTGGAATAACCGCACCAAATCGATGGGCCACATCCGCGAGGAGTTTCAACAGGCATCCGGGAGTGTTCTTTCGATGAATACCATCCGTAAGCAAGCCCATCTGCTCGGTTATCATGGACGTGCTGCCGCCCACAAGCCTTTGATCACCAAGTCCAATAGCGCTGCTCGGCTGACGTGGTGCAAAGAACGTCGACAGTGGACCTTTGAACAGTGGAACACAGGTTCTCTGGAGCGACGAATCAAGATTCACCCTCTACCGTTCGGATGGCAGGGTGTGGGTTTGGCGTCTGGCTGGAGAACGCCTCCTGCCGGAATGTGTTGTGCCAACTGTAAAGTTCGGCGGCGGTGGAATTATGCTATGGGGGTGTTTCTTCTGGTATGGCACGGGACCTTTGGTCGCAATTCCTGGTAGACTCAACGCCGAGACCTACGGCACCATTTTGGATGACCATGCGCTTCCTACGTTGTGGCAGTTTTACGGGGTAGACCCATGTTACTTTCAGGATGATACTGTCATCTGTCATGTCGCGAGGTCCACCATGGCTTGGTATGGTGACAATGGAGTTAATCGAGTGGACTGGCCTGCGCAGAACCCGGACCTTAACCCTATCGAGCACCTCTGGGACGAGTTGGAGCGTCGACTTAAGGGGTGCCCCCACCGTCCGAAATCGGTGAAGGAACTGACCTGTCTTCTCCAAGCCGAGTGGAAGAAAATACCGCTAGCCGTCGTACAACGCCTGGTTGAGAGCATGCCCCGGAGGGTCGCAGCTGTAATCGCCGCTCGTGGAGGCTCCACCAACTATTGAAGGTGAATAAACTTCGTTTTTCCTTTGCTATCACAGCTGTCCAATTACTTGTTGGTAGATAGTGTATAAGAAACGGAATAAGCAGCAATAGGGCTGATAGCTTTAAGAAATAAATATGTATTAAGATAATTCGGGAAAATCAACATAATGAGTTTTAGCTAATAATAAATACGTTGAAACTACAACTTTTCTCATCTATTCCTTGGTTACATATTTTCTGCAAGGAGCCGCAGTTAGGCTTAAATGTCGAACTCGAACGGGAAGTATAAAGCCCGCTAACAACAGCAGGCTTACAGCACAGTGATTTATACAAAGGTATACTTCTGAGCTTCAAAGTTTCTTAAACCTGAATGGAATATTTTCAATAGCACTATGATAGCAGAAACGTACCTGTTAAGATTTATACGTTTGTTACATCTTCTTTAACCCTTTTATCGACTGAAACGAATTACCTCGCGGATAGCAAAATTGGCTGATATCAGCTCGAACGAATATATTCGCTGTCTAAGAAGTGGACCGAAAACATCTGGAACGAGTGAACCTGCGCATCAGAACATTTTGCTTTTCCCCTTAGCTTTGTTATTCAAATTGGTCATTTAGAGGAATGATTGACACTAAACCTGACTGATTAGCTGCTAAAGGGGCTATAACAGTGGTGATGAACCTAAGGAAGGAGAGAGAAGTTGTTTGAGACATTAGTTTCTACTCAGTGGCACGATGTCTGTATCAAGGTGATCAACGTTTCCTTATCATGCCTTAAGTCATGGAGAAGAGAATTAAGGACTACAAGAGAGCACTTATTACTGATGACAGGCTTATAGCCGTTACTGCTAAGATGAGAGGAGAAATGGAATTCCTTTGTCATAGCTTTTGTAAATCCATAAATGGTGCTCTTATCCATTAATTTTTTTTCCTTAGTTAAAAAAAATTGCTTTGAAAATTATTTTTAGGTCGGAAAAGGTTTTTGTTTTGGGGTTTAATAACCACCATGAGCAGCTCTAAGGGCCATAAGGGTTCGCCCCGTCCCTAATCTAGGGCTACCAGTTCCAGGGAAGGAGTAGAGCCAGCGCCATTTGACAAGCGCAAAACCTTTTTTCCTTTTCAAAGAATCGAACCTCGGGCCATCTCGGACGAATACTCAGGAGCCAGTGCCTCAGACCACTTGGCCAACGGGGCGTCGCCGCAAAGATTCAGACGCCCGAGAATTCGGTGTCATCATATTTTTTCGACAAGCGCGCCACCCATGCTGGAATTCGGTGCCATCTTATTTTTTCGACAAGCGCGCCACCCATGCTAGAATTCGGTGTCATCTCTCATGGGGACTAGAATCGTGGCCCATGTCGGATGAATGGCCAGGAGCCAGTGCCTCAGGCCACTCAACCACAACTGGGCGGTGTAAGAAAGATTCAAAATACCTTTCATTGCACCAGACAATACGATGTCATCTTTTTTGTGTTTACTATGGTCATGGAAACGTTCACTTGAGAAATTTACACTTTATTATGAATGGAGATTTTGTTTCGGTTGTTAGCATCCAAAACTAAGCCTGGAAGAAGAGATTATAGTGTTCGAGCTATCGACGAAATCGCACATTGTTTCCAATCCCGAACGTGTATAGTGAACTCTCTTACTAAACCCCAACAACGGGGAAGGGGGAAAGAAATAGTGCAGTTTGTAATGGCCTGCAGACATAAAATTACACCTGCAGAGAATTCTGTCAGAATAGCAACAGATGCCGGAATTAAAAGACATCTGCTGGAAATGAAGAAGAAGAAACCATTATTTTCATATTTTTCCTCATTTAATAATCGAAAGGAGCCTGATGATCCTTACTATACCTGGTGTCATTTTGAATAAATTGGACTGAAATAATTATCACATTTATTATGAATGTGATATGCATTTTTGGCTGGCCCAGAGCTTCTTTCTTGCTCTTTTGACGCAACTGCAGAAGTAGCCAAACGACGCATCATTTTGTTTGAACAGTTTTTGCCGCGAGTGGAAACTATGCGTTGGTAAATGGCAACGGAATATACTTACCGAATTTTTGTTCTCCGACACTGTCCGTCCTTCTGTCCTCACAACAGTAAATTGCATAAAAACCCTTTCTGTGCCTCCCCGATGGCTGAGTGAACTGATGCGCTGGCTTCTGGCTATTCGTCCTAGAGGGACCGGGGTTCGAGTCCCGAATGAGGCATGGGTGGTGAACCTGTCTGATGGCGCTGATTCAGATCCCTTCCTGGAACCAGTGTCCCTAAATTAGGGATGGGCGACTGCTTAGGCTTGCTTATGGTGGTCGTTAAATCCGAAACAAAAGTACGCTTCCTGTGCGATTAAAACTGAGTATTATCACTTGCAACAGCAGCGTTCGAGAAAGCCAGTGTGTGAAGGAGGAATTGAATTGTACTAAACTCTGATTTATAAAAGGAATTAAGGGATTAAATTTTTTTTGCATTTATTTCAGACATTTTTCTAAACACTTTATAACACTATTGTTAACTCTCGTGTTTCTTTTTCTTTATGATATTGTAACAGCAGTGTTTTAGTGCAGAAATAATAATGCGATGGACCCACTGAGTGTGGCGGAGAACGCACGATATGCTCAGTCTCTGTCAGTAAGAAATACACTGCTGGCCACCCAAAATGCAACACCAAGAATGAAGCATCTGATTAGCCTGAAATTCGTAGCATGCGTCGCCCGCGAGAGGACATGCAAGCGATTAGCATTGCAGCGCATATGCAAATCATGTACGCCCGGCACGCCACGGAGAAGCACTATAAGAAGGGTGCCCAGAAGGCGGGGTGGAAGTAGTGGAAGTGTGTTGTGCTGCCGGACCTGTGCGTGGGAAGCTTCCTGATGCCTCGTCGCAGAATACGGCAGTCATTCCAGCACGTTTCGGAGTTCGACAGAGGACGAATAGTAGCTTATCGCGACAGCGGTTTACCGTACCGAGACATCGGCGTCCGTGTGGGACGACATCCAGCCACAGTGAGGCGAGTATGGATTCGGCGGGTGCAGGAGGGACGGACGGAACGACGTGAGTGATTGCCGCAGCCGCAGCACACCGCCGAACGAGAGGACCGGCCTGTTGTGCGGCGGGCATTGACGGCTCGCACCGCCGCATCCCGAACGTTAGCGCAGGAATCAGGGTGTGTTGCGCAACAACCTGTGTCAGCACGTACCGTTCGACGTCGTCTGCAGGAGTGGGAACTTGTCGCACGGCGCCCATTGCTCCGAAAACCATTGACGTTCCACCACCGGCGAGTGCGGCGGCAGTGGGCCGTTAAACGCCGCACCTGTACTACGGAATGGCATGACATTGTCTTCTCCGACGAATCCCGCTTCTGCCTGCAACACCACGTTGGTCGGATCCGCGTGTTGCGGCACCGCGGCGAGAGACTGTATGACCCCTGCATTATGCGTCGCCATACCGGTCTGTCGCCCGGCGTTATGGTTTGGGGCGCAGTTGCATATGACACCCGCACCCCTCTGGTACGCATCGCCGGTACACTCAACAGCCACAGCTACATCTCCGATGTTTTGGAGCCCGTAGTCCTCCCTTACCTGCAGGACCTGCTAGCGGCTACGTTTCAACAGGACAATATGCGCCCGCACGTGACACGCATCGTGCAACAATTCTTCACGGCACACCAGGTGTCACTGCTGCCGTGGCCCGCCTGTTCTCCCGATATGTCACCCATCGAACACGTCTGGTCGCTGATCGGCAACCGAGTGGCCCGGCAAGCACCACCCGCGGCTACGCCTGATGAACTGTGGCAACGTGTGGAAGCAGCCTGGACCGACATACCCCAAGCCAACATCCAAAGCCTCTTTCGTTCGATGCCGCAGCGTGTACCGGCCGCGGCATCGAAGCCATGGGGGCCACACGAACTATTGTTGTCTGCGAGTTCCGCAAGTCGCACGGGACTGTAAGCTCAATCGTTTAATCTTTGTATCTATTGTTATGTGTCCAGTAAATCTGGCTTTGCTATCTCGTGTTCTTCTTGGTGTTGCATTTTGGGTGGCCAGCAGTTTATATGAAGTTGTAGGACAGGAGGGGAGGAAGAAGAAAACAGTAACGACGGAAAAGAATGAAAAATAAGTATAGCAAACAAACTTTTAAAGTCAAGTTCTTTTTTAAAACGAAAAAAAAAAATTTTAGAAAAGCTTATATTTTTCTTTGTTAACTTACTGCAGAGAGGAAGCAAAGAAATACTATTTACGAAATGTTGACTTTCTTTGTAACCCCATGAACAAATGTTTGAACAGCAAACCAACTCCATTCTTCGAAGCTGCTCAAAGAAAGAAGCTCGGTAAGCATCAACTTCAGTTTCAGCTAAAAAACAGTGTACAGGCTGACGAACGTCGTATGACAGGGCTGACATTCGTTAAACTTGATGGTCAGGGTTCTTCGAAAGCCGGTGAGGTATATGGATATTGTGTTTGTTCTATGGCACTGGTTCTCTCCCTTCCCTGGAACTAGTGGCCCTAAATTAGGGACGACCGACTGCTTACAACCCATTGAGTTGGTTGCGGTGGTTGTTTAAACCCCCAATAAAAAAAAAACAGACAGCTGCGATCGAGAAAGCTATAGTGTATAAAGGAGGAATTGCATTATACTAAACACTGATTTATACAAAGGGAATTAAGTGATTAAAATTTAGCCGAAGTGGTTTAAGCGATGACTTCTGATCATTCGCCCAACGGAGGGGTCTGAGTTCGAATCCCGGGTTAGGCATGGCTGTTCGTTTTTTCTTTTTGGGGGTTTATTCACTGTGTTCGTTGTTCACCCGGCGTACTGTATTCCATGTTCACAATGTATCCTGCTGACGGTGAAACACAAAATGTCTATACTGTATATGACTGCCTGTATGTGTCAATGTACCTGTCAACCAAGTCCAGTATATAACCTAAATTTAAACTCTCGATCAGAAAAAAAAAAAAAAAAAGATCGCATAGTTCCACGGAAAGTATAAATGTAGCATGCGTTGTCAAGCAGTATTCAAAGCAAAGCTATGGGGCGATCACACAAGATTAAAAGCGTGAACGGGACTCACTTTCACTTTAAAGCAGGAAGGACAGTATACAGCATTCTGAATAGCGCTCGTAAATCAAACGGTCTCATTTTACAACTCCTTCATGGTGATTGAAGCAAAATCGTATCCGTATTCCGTAGATGTAAGTTTACCTCTACCAACCCACACGCATACATACAATTGAAAGGCATCTCCTACCTGCCTTTACTTCACCAAGAGAGAGAGAGAGAGAGAAAGAGAGCAGAAAAGAAAAAAATATATATATTCTGTTATTCAGTTAGAATTACAAATTCTAAGATTATTATTATTATTTATTTTTTTTTTTTGATTGGAGGTTTAACAACCACCGTGAGCAACTCAATGGGCTATAAGCAGTCGCCCGTCCCTAATTTAGGGTTACTGGTTCCATGGAAGGGAGAGAGCCAGTGCCGTAAGACAAACACAACATCCATGCTTGACCGGGATTCGAATCCAGACCCCTTACGGACGAATGATCAGAGGCCAGCGTCTTAGACCACTGCGCCACCGGGGCGGCCTAAGATTATTTAAACCTATTATTGTAAATTCATAGATTTTTAAACTATTACAAAATCAAATTTTCTGTATGCGGTGAAATATGAAACAGCTTCCTCATTTGATACAAAAGTTAAAGAGCAAGATATATATATATATATATATATATATATATATATCATCATCATCATCATTGTCAACCATTATCAATCCACTACTGGACGAAGGTCTCATCAAGTTTCTTCCACAACGGTCTGTCTTGTGCCAGTCTCCTCCATGTCACTCCCGCATACTTTCGAATTTCATCCAACCATCTCCCATGTGGTCTTCTTCTGGGTCTTTTTCTGTCCCTTGGAATCCAATCTAAAATTTCGGCTGTCCATCGATGGTCGGTCCTTCTGGCAGTATGCCCAGCCCATTGCCATTTCAGGGATTTAACTCTGATCATGATGTCTTCCACTCTTGTCATTTTTCGGTTCCACGAGTTCCTCTTCTTATCTCTCCTGGTTACACCAAGCATGCACCTCTCCATGCTTTTTTGAGTTGTCTGCAGCCTTTGTATGTCTCTTTTAGTTAAGGTCTACGTCTCTGCACCATACGTAAGCACTGGAAGGATGCATTGATCAAACACTTTTCTTTTAAGACATAATGGCATATTGCTCTTGAAAATTATGCTGTTTCTTCCAAAAGCTCTCCAGGCAAGTTTTGTACGCCGATTAATTTCTTCATCAATGTGACCCTCACTTGATATCTGCTGTCCAAGATAAATGTACGTGCCTGTTATCTCCAGCTTTTCTCCATCAATTGATAAATCTTCATTTCGTGTAAAAGCATTGAACATCACTTTTGTCTTCTGAAAGTTCATTTTTAATCCCACCTCTTTACTCTTGTCAGCAAGTTCCTGGATCATACTCTGTAGCTCTGATGGGGTAGTTGCAAAAATGACTATTGTTACACGGCACTAGCAGTGTTCCTGCCGAGTCGGCCGGTAACGGTGCTTGAGACCTGAAGTACAATTTAGTTGGCCACGGCACCAGGTGAGAATCTCAGGTGCACTGCTGCACTCAAAGATTCACACCAGAACATAAAAAATGAAAAGTTGAAGAATGACCCGAAGCATAAGGCTTGGGTGAATCCACCTTGTGAACAAAATAACAACAACAAATAAAAAATAAAATAATCTAAAAAAAAATGATACTTTGGGATCAGAGTTGTGATGAGGTTCACCCGCAATCACCAATTCGTGACTGAGTGTAGTGGTCCGGATCTTACTCCGGTACATTCAATCCCCAACCAGCCAGTACAACACTCACTTTCGCAAATAACACATGATTCTCAAATACACAACACAACATTTAATAACGTTCTGCGAGATTTAAACAGATCCGGCGCTCTCTAGGCGCATAGACAATTGCCCCTCATATGTGGGCAGCATACGGTGTCACACTTTACTGTCGGAAGACGCAGCCGACTGAGTCTCCACCGGACTATCTGAACAAGAGATACTACTCGTTTACACACTAAATAGAGCTGCAGGTGATATTCATATACAATTGCTTAGAGAATAAAAAAAAATTATATGCAAACGATCACATTAAAAATACTCGCGACACAAAATACACAAGCACGTTAATTTGCGGTATAAGATTATAGGTGCGAAATACTGCCAAAGTTAATTAACTAAATCTAATAAGCATGCACATGCAGATCCCTTCCCCGCTCGCTTTGGCCCTGAACCAAAGTTAAAAGAAACTGTCCCGCCCAGCGGAATTTGTGGCCACATCCTCTCCCTTATTCATAAAAAAAAATAATCAGGAATGGGCCCTGTAAGAAATTGAAATCTGTATGTGCAGGTATTTCCTCTGAGGTTCAGTCACTCAGCATTACTGCATCTATGTCCATGCAGCTTTGGGTGTCGGGATGGCACAAGTTCGCAGATGTGCGAAGAAAGAAAAAGGAAATATTCATCTACTTACAGTTACGTGACTTTGCTGTGCAAATCCGTTGTGCATCACATAATATCACACGACAAAAAAAACACACACACACACACACAGACACTTGCACCATGTGGCAGCACCGATGATTCAACACTTCACTTTGACGCTTGATGTAAATGAAGCACACAATTAAAATGGTAATATCACGCCGCACTTTGTTGCAATGATTAGAGTGCACACTGATCTATTCTCGTGACGATTTGAAGGTGGCCGTTAAGCAAAAATAGGCCCTCTCACATCTGATGTTGCGGTTTCAAGATTGATTTTCTGTGTTCCTGGGAAATGATTTTTGTTGTCGTGAAGAAATAATTGTGAACGTCGACTGCTGGGAGAGTGGGACACATTCAATTCCGCTGCTGCTATAGTTGATTCCGTCCGTCGCTACCTTCCGTCCTTTTTGACCGTTCATTCCCAATTCAGTCAGTTCCTTTCCGTTAGCAAACCATCTACCCTGCCTGAGTACGCAGTTCAAACATGCCTCTCGCAGGTTTTGTTTCCATTTTTTTATCGAGTTGCGACCGCCAGCCCTGAGATTAATTTTCTCGGCCGAGCGAAATCAGACGTGCTTTTACCTTAAGCGTATATCAGCAACTCAACATTTCACCTGTATATTTGTTAGGTATCGAAGCCACCGCTCTTACGCTCATATTTTTCATTCGCCATGTTTTTATCCCGTCGCACTTACACGTAGTGGCTTCGCTGCTTACGTGACCACACACGCACACATGGGGCCTCGCTTCGCCCCGTAAGACAAGCGCATCTCTTCACTTCCTCCACAGTAGGGGACGAATGGGGGTGACGATTCCACACTGCAGTGGTTGGCATCCGAACCCGACTTTGCTTGGCTTCGCTTCTCATTGGAATGACCACTGTCCATTCGCAGACTTCTTAATTCCCCTGTAACTTGGCTTTCATTAGTCCACACAGTCGCTGATTTCCATTACGCTCCAGCCTAGAAATTTCTTCGTTATCACGCGGATTTAGGCATTCTGCTGTCTTTGTGGCAAACTGGCATCTCCAGCTGCCTCGAGTTGTCTCCATTTCTTACCAAATGCGGGGAGGTTTGCTGCTTCATTTTTCCCAATTCATTTTGCTTGCAGATCCAAGGCATCCAGCCTTTCACATCGGAGAGCGCACAGACAACTGAACTTTCTTCCTTATGTTCATGCCAAGTGCGAACTCTTATTTTTCATGCACGGACCACACAGAGAGCAATTGTTCTCGAAAATGCCCCAAACAATCGACAAATTTACGATTATTCGCTAAACCTTTTGTCCCCATCTTCATTCATTTACTCAAGTGGACCCCTCTTCGAAAGGTACCATTCCGTGTTGCTTAGTTTCCCGTCAGCTGCGCCCTGATATTTATGACCTAACAGAGCTATTCTGAGACCACCCAGCCAGAGAGAGAATTCTTCGCCTCTTTTCTTTCCAAACCCCCAGATAAAACTTTATCTGCTGTTTACACTTTTAAACTCCAATCAAGCCTCGAACATAATTAATACTTAATTAATTTCACACATCAACCACGCCCATTAATTACTAAATTAATGGCGGGGGTGGGTCGTAACATCGGCCCCTCCTCAAGAAATCCAGAAGTCCTCTTCTGGGCCTATCGCTTTGCTCTTATCAATTTCCAGAGCAACCATTGAGTGCTACCTTTTCCCACAGGTAGAAACAATTCAAAATGGCAAAAATATTGCGTTTCTTGCCTTCAAGAGCATTGGAGCGACTTCCTAATTATCCCGCAATTTTGTTAATTAATTTTAGAGAACATCCGAAAGAAAAAACAACGTAAATGAGAAATAAATAAAAAAAACTGAACTGTAAAAGAACATGTGAGCCTGCCGAACTGTTATTCCTAGCTGCCTCATACAATACGCGACATGGCGGACAAATTTCAGAGTTTTCTTCAGGTTTTTGGATGGGGGGGGGGGGTGTCCACTGTAACACTATGTCATCAGCAAAACGAAGGTGGGTTAGATAATCTCCATTAATCTTTATCCCTTTGTTTTCCCAGTTCAGTGATTGAAAGACATTTTCCAACGTGGCATTAAAGAGCTTCGGAGATATGGTGTCACCTTGTCTCACTCCCTTTCCAATTTTTACGTGTGTTGTATTTTCAAACAGCCGAATCTTTGCACTTGCATTTTCATAGATGTTATTAATAATATTAATGTATGCATCTTCAATACCGCAGGATTTCAGAGCCATTGTAACTGCTGATGGCTTCACCGAATCAAAGGCTTTTTCATAATCGATAAAAGCCATGCACAATGGAAGTTCATATTCCCTCGCTCTTTCAATTAGTTCTCTCAGTACGTGGATATGATCTATTGTGCTGTAGCCACTCCTGAATCCAGCTTGTATTATCAATCCACTGCTGGATGAAGGTCTCCCCAAGTTTCTTCCACAGTGGTCTATCTCGCGCCAGTCTCCCCATGCCACTCCCGCATACTTTCGAATTTCGTTCACCCATCTCCCAATGTGGTCTTCGTCTGGGTCTTTTCCTGTCTCATGGAATCCAGTTTAGAATTTCGGTTGTCCATCCGTGGTCTGTCCTTCTATAGCAACATGTCCAGCCCATTGCCATTTCAGGTATTTTACTCAGATCATGATGTCTTCCACTCTTGTCATTTTCCTTATCTGTGAGTTTCTCTTCTTATCTCTCTTGGTTACACCAAGCATGCATATTTCCAGTTGTTTGCGTCTTTGTATGTCATTTTTAGTTAAGTTCCACGTCCCTGCTCCGCACGTAAGCACCGGAAGGAAGCATGAATTAAACACTTTTCTTTTAAGACATAATGACATATTGCTCTTAAAAACTGTACTGTTTTTTCCGAAAGCTCTGCAACCAAGTTTTATTTTATAGGCTGATTAATTTCTTCATCAATGCGACCTTCGCCTGATATCTGCTGCCCAAGGTAAATGTAGGTATCGGATATCTGCAGTTTTTCCCCATCAATCGATAAATCTTCATTTCTTGTAAAGGCATTGTACATCAGTTTTGTCTTCTGAAAGTTCATTTTTAATCCCACTTCTTTTCTCTTGTCAGCAAGTTCCTGGACATACTCTGTAGCTCTGAATGGGTAATCGCAAAAATGACTACATCATCAGCATAACGGGGGTGAGTTAAATAATCTGCATTAATCTTTATCCCTTTGTTTTCCCAGTTTAATGATTGAAAGACATTTTGCAATATGGCATTAAAAAGTTTGGGGCAGTGGCGTAACTATGTTTCAAAATCGGGGGGGGGGGGGGTCCGATCACACATACATGCATTATATGTATACATATATGTTGTATATTTACAATACTATATACATACTGTATAAGAAAGAGTTTAGGACCTCCTCTCCTACACACACGCGCGCGCGCAGGAGCAAAGCAGTTGCTGAGGCACGATCTAACGGGCACGACATAGACGCCTCTGTTGGAGAATTGTGGAACTTAGCAAACACAACTGCAAAACTATGATAGATAATGAAGAAATGTGTATTACAAAGTTGTAGACTGACTTTGCTTATTAGGAATCGATATCGCTGTTTTATTAAGTACACATTATACACGTGTTTGTATTCTACGAAAAATTAAAATTACAATCTTATATTATTAAATTTAGTTGGTTCACATCATAAAAAAGTGTGCATTAAATCATTACATTTTCGGAAAATTTGGGAGGGGTCCTTTACATTGGGGATCCCGACTCTGAAAATCTGGAGGTCCTGCCCCCCCCCCCCAGTGGTTACGCCTATGGCCTATGGTTTGGGGATATGGTGTCCCTTTGTCTCGCTCCCTTTCCAGTTTTATTGGTGCTGTATCCTCAAATAACCGAACCATTGCACTTGCATTTTCATAGATGTTACTAATAATACTAACGTATGCATCGTTAGTATTACTATTAGTAACATCTATGAAAATATAAGTGCAAAGGTTCGGTTCTTTGACGATACAGCACCAATTAAAATGGAAAAGGAGTGACACAAGATGACTCATATCCCCCAAGCTCTTTAATTCTACATTGCAAAATGTCTTACAATCATTGAACAGGGAAAACAAAGAGGCCGCCCCGGTGGCGCAGTGGTCTAAGCGATGGCTTCTGACTATTCGTCCGTGATGGGTCTGGGTTCGAATCCCGGTGAGGCATGGATGTTGTGTTTGTTTTGCCGCACTGGCTTTCTCTCTTCCCTGGAACCAGTGACCCTAAATTAGGGACGAGCGACTGCTTATAGCCCATCGAGTTACTCACGGTGGTCGTTAAATCTTCAATAAAAACAAAGGGATAAAGATTAATGGAGCTTATTTAACTCACCTTTGTTTTGCTGATGTCCTCAAGGCTTACATTATCAATATTTCGTCCTCAGCCCACAGGAAATTTCTAACATACTCGGGTGCATACTGCTGGAGATCTTTAAATGCTAATAAGCTGTTAAAGTGTGAAATTAAGAAATGTCATTTTGAAGTAAGCGTGTACTAGTTTTTAGTCTATTTAAACATTTTTTTTTTGTTTTTGTATTGGAGGTTTAATGACCACCGTGAGCAACTCAATGGGCTGTAAGCAGTCGCCCGTCCCTAATTTAGGGTCACTGGTTCCAGGGAAGGCAAAGAGCCAGTGCCGTAAGACAAAACAACAACATCCATGCCTCACCGGAATTCGAACCCGGACCCCTTTCGGACGAATGATCGGAGGCCATCGCTTAGACCACTGCGGCACCGGGGCGGCATTTAAACGTTTGCTCCTTTCTTTTTATTCTTTGTTCATTCATATTTTGTTATACGTTATTTTAAATGAACGATATGAAATTGAAGAGCATATTTTTATGCTCTCTTGTCTACTGCAGAGACTACATGATTTGACACAAATGAGGAAAAAAAAAATAGTTTGTCTTTCATACATCTCTGCTAAAGAGAATTGACAGATCGCATCCTGGTTTCTTTCTTGAGAGTCATCTGTTTGCATAACAAACACTACAAAACAGTAGTCATATCCTTAGGGCATCTCTCGTTACGTGGCCATTGCTTTGCACTTTGGTGGGGGAACAGCTGATCTGAGGAGTAATACTATGCATGTGACGTCACGCGTCTTTAGTGGCTGGTGGTGGAGGAGCGTGCTTCAGTAGTTGAGGGGGAGGCGAAGATGGGGTTCAGGGACATCTGCGGGGTGTATATTTCAAAGCAGACGGTGCTCCCGAGATCAGCACAGGGCAGCTGCTTCACTCACTCAGTCTCCCTGAATTACCTACAGCCAGCCAGCTAGCCTCCAAGTGCACTGCTGCGTCTACAACTGACGGCAGATGAGCAGCATGTGTCAGTTGCAGTATCAACGCACGACATTTGGTTTCATTTTAACGAAGTCAGATGTGTTTATAAGGGGAGTCGTTCTTCATCTAACCCCCGACCCGATACCGGATGGGATAACTGACCATGCGCATGGACTTCCAAAAGCTGCACGAGTCTACAACCATGATACCAACACTTTTAAAAAAGTCTTCAATTCTTATGAGTACTGGCGAATGAAACTAAGACACATTTCGTGTTTCACGAGCGTGGTTTTTTAAAAAGCAATAGTAGTCGAGAGCAACCTAATACATCAAAATTTTAAACCAAGTGTTTTACCATATCGTAAAAAAATGGACAAAATGTCCATTTTTTTTTCTCAGTTAAACTAAAATCAAAGAACTTTCCTACACGCGTGCTTGTTATTTGAGGTGCTGGCAAAATCCATTCGCACAACAATTGTAATCCTTTTCCTTGTAATCAACTTTTAAAGAAATTATTAGTAAGCGGTGCAAGACCTCTTATTAACTGAAAAAATAATTATCGCCGAATTTCGACCATTTCTACGTACTGCGTACAATTTGATATATATATATATCATCATCATCATCATCATTGTCAACCATTATCAATCCACTGCTGGACAAAGGCCTCCCCAAGTTTCCTCCACAACGGTCTGTCTTGTGCCAGTCTCCTCCATGTCACCCCTGCATACTTTCGAATTTCATCCACCCATCTCCCATGTGGTCTTCTTCTGGGTCTTTTCCTGTCCCTTGGAATCCAATCTAAAATTTCGGCTGTCCATCGATGGTCTGTTCTTCTGGCAGTATGTCCAGCCCATTGCCATTTCAGGGATTTAACTCTGATCATGATGTCTTCCACTCTTGTCATTTTTCGGATCCACGTGTTCCTCTTCTTATCTCTCCTGGTTACACCAAGTATGCACCTCTCCATGCTGCTTTGAGTTGTCTGCAGCCTTTGTATGTCTCTTTTAGTTAAGGCCCACGTCTCTGCACCATACGTAAGCACTGGAAGGATGCATTGATCAAACACTTTTCTTTTAAGACATAATGGCATATTGCTCTTGAAAATTATGCTGTTTCTTCCAAAAGCTCTGCAGGCAAGTTTTGTACGCCGATTAATTTCTTCATCAATGTGACCCTCACTTGATATCTGCTGTCCAAGATAAACGTACGTGTCTGTTATCTCCAGCTTTTCTCCATCAATCGATAAATCTTCATTTCTTGTAAAAGCATTGAACATCACTTTTGTCTTCTGAAAGTTCATTTTTAATCCCACTTCTTTACTCTTGTCAGCAAGTTCCTGGATCATACTCTGCAGCTCTGATGGGGTAGTTGCAAAAATGACTACGTCATCAGCAAAACGAAGGTGGGTTAGATAATCTCCATTAATCTTTATCCCCTTGTTTTTCCAGCTCAGCGACTGAAAAACACCCTCCAATGTGGCATTAAAGAGCTTCAGAGATATGGTGTCACCTTGTCTCACTCCCTTTCCAATTTTTACTTGTGTTGTATTTTCAAACAGCCTAATCTTTGCACTTGCATTTTCATAGATGTTATTAATAATATTAATGTATGCATCTTCAATACCGCTGGTTTTCAGAGCCATTGTAACTGCTGATGGTTTCACCGAATCAAAGGCTTTTTCATATATATATATATATATATTTATCAGTGTGACATTACCATAAAAATGTCACATTAGTAAAATCATTTCGGTCAGTCTCGGAGCCAGATCTCCTGAGGCCAACTGAAAATTGTATACTTTTCAATTTCAGTATCATAGAATTGTTATACATGAACAATTATCGCGTCGCTGTGTTACCCACTATAAAATTCTTTTTTTTTTTTTTCTTTAATATCTCATTATCATTAAGAAATAAAAACATTTCCATGAATTTTGGGCCAAAGGCAATATACTGACCACAAAAATATTAGGGGGACATATAAAATTTGTACTTTTGACAGCTCCGTATAGCCGTGTCCCCACAGAAGTTGGTTATCTGAATCATCTCTTTATCTTGCCCGTTCATGATGGTTCAGTTCCGTGAAGACGACTATGCGCCCTTGAAGGTTAATGGCAAATTAATGCAGCAAGCTTGCCATTTCTCTGCTGCATCAAAGGGTAAGGGGTAAAGTGCGTCCGGGGCCTACTTCACTGGGAACAATCTACGCCAGGGGTTCTTAACTTATGGGTTGCTGGGGCTTACGAGATGGTTCACCGTAGCTTCTCAGAAAGAAAAAAAAAAAATAAAGTGTCAGTTTTTTTTTTTTTGTTTTTTAATTTTAAACCTTCGTGCTTAAAGGTCCCGGAATTTCTGGAGATGACGTCACGGGGACTACAAGCGTTACTTCTTCCGATCACTGGGATCGTGAGAATTTTTAGGACGTCACATCATTGCAAAATTTCTCCTTTAACCTAAATTTCTTCCCTAAATTTAAGTGAAAAACCCCACCTTGGCAACACTGCCAGGGCCCAGAATCCTATGAAAAACAATCAACAAATGCGACACGGAAGGGAGACGGCAGGGGGGGGAGAGTATGGAGGCTTTCAGCGAACTTTAATTAATAATAATACAAAGAAAATGCTTAACTTCTAAAGTTTTCATCGGATTTTGACGTTCAAATGGGAAAAGACATGACCATGGTTTGAAAACCTTTCAGCAGTAGTGAAAGGCCAAGGATCGCATTGAACAATTGTGAGTAATTATTTTTGAAATCTGTTTTATAAAAGGTTTTTTTTTTTAGTTGGCTGATTTTAATTTCCAGTTATTCACATTCTTTGTCTCACAATATGTTATTATTCATACTTTCCCACTATATAGATAACCCTAACCTCTCCCCCCCACACACACACACACTTGGTTGCGCCACTGGTTTGACTGTAATTTCAAAAACCAGAAATGCTGTTACATTCTATGTAATAACGAAAAATTGCTACACTTATTTATATTATTACATTACAGTATTTTTAATTTCAAAATAGACCCATGGTTCGCGAAGTTGATCGTCTTGTTGATTTTGAGTCGTGGAACCCCTGATCTACGCATTCGTGTCCCCGAGCCAAGGGAATCAGCTGAAAACTGAATCATATACTGTATATTTTCCAGAATTTCGTGTTTTCTTATTTGCGACTTTAAATATATTACAGCTAATTTTTATTGGGAATAAATTGCTGTGACTCTGTATAAGTCACATGACATTCTGACAATAAGACTTATAATGCCTTAGTTGGCTCATTGCACACACAAATGTCTGTGATTATCATATAAATTTACACTCCAAGTACGGTTAGCTTCGCTGTTGATTAAAATTGTTGTCCAAGATGTGTTTCAGTCGTAGTAGCTGAAAACTTGATTATGCATATTCAAAACACTTCTGCAATGAACGGTTACGGTTCGTAAACGATGAATTAATTTGGCAGTTTTTTCTTTCTATTATTAAGCAGTCTCCCCCATTGGTTCCAGGGAAGAGAGAGAACCAGTGACGTAAGATAAACACAACATTCATGCCTCACCGGGGAACTTGAAGTTTAATCTTGTTTATTCAGTTGTCTTTCAGCACGTCAGAACATTCAATAATCAACATCATATTATACGCTGATGACATAACAATATTTTGCGTCATATAAATATCTCTCGTTCCTTCCACAAATAGCCTTAGCTCGCATATCATTCAACAAACATCGCTCAGTCGAAAAAGAGATATCAGTCAGAGTTTCTCTACAGGACAACGCAGTCGAAAACAACAAGACACCCAGAAGATTGAACAAGAAGACACACCTAACGTTGAACACCCGCGCTCTTATCTTTTGAGACTCATTACATATTTTCACTTTGATCTACTGCCAGGTACTGCCAAAGTTAAATTCATCGAGAAGGAAAATGTGGCGTTCAGATAGAAAAACGTTTAACGAGAATAAATCAAATTTACATAAGAAGACGGGAACTAAAAATGAAGGTTAAATTAAGGTACACGTCATATGCGATGGCTATACATAACAGTTTTGGAAAACTGATGCTAGAAATCCTAACAAATGTTCCACACATTTTGAAGAAGTCCGGAGCATTGTCCCAGGGCTGATTTTGTGAAACGTTTCACAATAAATATGGAGATTTTGGGAAAAGTGGTAAGAAAATTTAGGAAAAGAAGCACATGAACCTCACATTAAAGAAACTGGCTTACAATAAATCTGAAAGACAATATTGTGAAGCTCCGAAACACCGCGCAAATGTACAGTAAACTGATATTGTCAAAATACTTAAAAGTTACACTGAACTGGGAAACATTTTACTAAAAGGCTGAGAATTAGCCTTTCTTCAAATGAACTGAAATTATCTGGTAGGCTACTCGCAACTCTGAAACGTCACACATACTCTGAAACGTCACACATACTCTGAAACGTCACACATACTCTGAAACGTCACACATAATCTGAAGAACGCTGTGCTCATGCGTCTTACACCAAATAAAGTGATACAGTATACTAATAGCGAAATTCTGAAACAAGACACCGACATCAGAAACATTTACACAATTGTACTGCACACGCGCTTTTCGAGCTCCAAAAAGTTACACACTTTCAGAAAAAATCTGCTCATGCGCATTTCACAAATTGCGGTTTTTCTGGAATGGTATACCAATCTCCGAAACGTATTTCACAAAGGCTTAAGTTTTTCCATGTACCACAAATTTTTCAAAAAAAAAAAAAAGACAAAAAACAAGGAAAGAAAGAAACACTGAACTTACTTCAAAAATTTTCAGAAAAGATTACACAGATTATTAACAGTGTGTTGGCAAAAGCATGAAGAGACATGGAGAGGTGCATGTTTGGTGTAACCAGGAGAAATAAAAGGAGGAACTCGTGGTTAAGGAAAATGACAAGAGCGGAAGACATCCTGATCAGAGTAAAATCTCTGAAATTGTAATGGGCTGCATATGTTGCCAGAAAGACAGACCGCCGATGGACAACCGAAATTTTAGACTGAATTCTATGAGATAGGAAAACTCCCAGAAGAAGACCACGTGGGAGATGGATGGATGAAATTCGAAAGCATGCGGGAGTGGCATAGAGGAGAGAGGCACAACACAGAAGGTTGTGGAAGAAACTTGTGGAGACCTTCATCCAGCAGTGGATTGGTAATGGTTGACAATGAAGATGATGATTGGAAAAACAAAACAAAAAAACACTGAATTCAAAATTGCGCCCAAAATAATGTTTATGAAAAATTCCTGATGCAGGGTCCATATTAGACTAAAGGAGGGCGCCAAGTCAGTTGTGTCGTGAGGGCGCCAAGTAAGTTGGCTTCCTACTCGCAGGGGTGAGTTGGCTTCCCCGGTTGGGTGGGAAGCCAACTCACCCCTGCGGTTTAAGCAGCATTTGGAAAAAGCCCTAGAAACAGTTGTCATTTGATAAGCATGGTTGAAATTTTCGAACACTCAAATTTAATTTTACTTAAAAATTAAAGAGAGGGAAATTCAAACATGAATAGAGAAAAAAACACCAAAGGATTTGTTCTCCCAATTCTTATCACATGCTTCTACGGTTTACTCCGAAGATCAGTAAATACACTAAATGCGTAACAAAAAACAAAAGCGGTTCAAAATTCGTTTCGAAAATTAAAACAAAAACTCGCACGTTTTGACTTCGGCCGAATATAATATTTCTGCCTTGCGAGTTTCAAAATTTTAGATTTCTCCTCCTTAGTTTTTACTCTCAAGAGTTTCTTCATGCCTAAAAATTCGGAAGATTTGTCCTGTTTAAAAACAGTGTAAAACAAATTTCCATCCGCAGTTCGGAGAGAGTGGCGTCCTTTACACTTTCTTTCTTTTTTTTTTTTTTATTTTATTTCTGTTCTGCGTTTAACGACCACCATGAGCAGCTCTAGGGACAATAAGCAATCACTTGTCCATAATTTGGATCAACGGTTCGGATGGGAAGGGGGGGGTCCTGTTTGTGGGACAGCTTGATGCTCAGCAGCGACTCAGGCCCAGCACGGACTACTAGTCAGAAAGCCGGTGCCTCTGACTGTTCGACCACCGGGGCAGCCCACTTGAAGAGTAACTTCAAACTTCCTCTCAAAAAAAGGATTTTAATTTGTTTATTCTATACGTGCTTAACTTCATCAGAGTAGAAGCGAAGGAAAATATTTTTAACAATATCAAAATAACAGAGAAATGGAAAAAACCCAACCCATCTGCTAGACACATAGGAATTGTGATAGACACAAACATATATGTATTTCTGACACAAAAGATTACGCGATGGGAAGAGCGGGAAATACACCGAAAGCACAATTTATTATACACAGCGCACCTACCCACAAACCTGTGTCTTACCCCGCCATAATAATGAGACCAACCGAAACCCCCCTACTGGCTATAAATAGGTCAGATACCTACCAAATGTATAGCATGCCGCGGGTGGCCTAGTGGGCAACGTTCGTGACTGCCGCGGAAAGGACCTCAGGTTCGATCCCAGGCAGGTACGAACGCTCGATCCACTAAATATCCGCCGTGCGTCGGATGGGCACGTTAAGCCGTCAGACCTCTGGTACTGCCCCCTCCCCCGGTAATAAATAAGGGCGTCTTCCTCCCACTTTCTACTTCGCTTCCGTGTCACTTTCCTATCGGGCACTCTAGCCCAAATCTCCTAGCTTCCTATTTCTAAGGGTTGTTTAAAACCTGGGGTCAGACACTTCCTATTTCTAAGGGTTGTTTAAAACCTGGGGTCAGACACTTCCTATTTCTAAGGGTTGTTTAAAACCTGGGGTCAGACACTCCTTTCCTAAAATCCTCTACATATGATCATTTGATCATAATGTAGAGCGTACATGCGACTGCGATAATGGGTAAACATGGCGACCTGGTCGACTTAGATTGCGGGCAGATAGTGGGTGCAAGGAACATGGAGTGCTCTTTCTCCATCATTGCAGAAAGCGTGGAATTTTCGCGTGCGACAGTCGATGTGGATAGCATTACCACATCTACACAGGCAAAGTAGGCAGTGTCCGGCGAAAATGTAGCCGTATACAGGCCGTCGGTGCTGGAGGTGAGAGCCGCCTCTCTCGTATCGCAACGTCTGAACGGAGACCCACAGTGGAGAAGATAAGAATTGCATTCAACGACGGAGCACCTACAAAGATTGGAGCGATCATCCGACGTATCCGCGTGAGCGATCATCCGCGTGACTACTGGACTATGGCAGCCGACCCCCCACATCGAGTACCCTCGTCAACAGCACATTACCGGGACATGAGTATGCAGTGGGTGAAGAAACATCACCACTATACTGTATATAGGTACCCCACATCGAGTACCCTCGTTAACAACACATTACCGGGACATGAGGATGCAGTGGGTGAAGAAACACCAACACTATATTATATATAGGTACCCCACATCGAGTACCCTTGTTAACAACACATTACCGGGACATGAGGATGCAGTGGGTGAAGAAACACCAACACTATATTATATATAGGTACCCCACATCGAGTACCCTTGTTAACAGCACATTACCGGGACATGAGGATGAAGTGGGTGAAGAAACATCACCACTATACTATATATAGGTACCCCACATCGAGTACCCTCGTTAACAGCACATTACCGGGACATGAGATGCAGTGGGTGAAGAAACATCACTACTATACTATATATAGGTACCCTACATCGAGTACCCTCGTTAACAGCACATTACCGGGACATGAGGATGCAGTGGGTGAAGAAACATCACCACTATACTATGGAGAACTGAAAACAAATAGCTTGGTCAGACAAATCGCGTTTCCAAGTACAACAGCCCATTCAGTTTTCAAGGCCATAAATTTCCAACGAATTTAACTCGGTGCATGCAGAGAATAAATATTAATAATCACTTAATCTTTGCATTTTGTTATGTATTCATATTCAATGAGAAACACACGTACGTACTGTATATGTAAGTATATCGTCATCCTCATCATTGTCAACCATTATCAATCCAATGCTGGATGAAGGTCTCCCCAAGTTTCTTCCACAACGATCTATCTCGAGCCAGCCTCCACCATGTCACTCCCGAATGCTTTCGAATTCCATCCACCCAACTCCCATGTGCTCTTCTTCTTGGGCTTTTCCTGTCCCTTGGAATCCAGTCAAGAATTTCAATTGTCCAACGATGGTCCGTCCTTCTGGCAATATGTCCAGCCCATTGCCATTTCAGGGATTTTACTCTAATCATAATGCCTTACACTTTTGTCATTTTCCTTATCCACGAGTTACTCTTCTTATTTTTCTTGGTAACACCAACCATGCATCTCTCCAGCCTCATTTCAGTTGTCTGCAGCCTTTGTAAGTCTTTTTTAGTTAAGGTCCACGTCTCTGCTCCGTACGTAGGCATTGGAAGGATGCATTGTTTAAATACTTTCCTTTTAAGACATAATGGCATATTGCTCTTGAAAACTGTACTGTTTCCAAAGCTCTCCATCCAAGTTTTATACGTCGATTAATTTCTTCATCAATGTGATCTTCGCTTGATATCTGCTGCACAAGGTACACGTAGGTATCGGTAATCTATAGCTTTTTCCCATCAATCGGTAAATCTTCATTTCTTGTAAAAGCATTGTACATCACTTTTATCTTCTGAAAGTTCATTTTTAACCCCACTTCTTTAACTTTTGTCAGCAAGTTCCTGAATCATACTCTGTAGCTCTAAAGGGGTAGTCGCAAAATGACTACGTCATCAGCAAAACGAAGGTGAGTATAATAATCTCCATTAATCTTTATCCCTTTGTTTTCCCAGTTCAGTGATTGAAAGACACTTTGCAATGTGTCATTGAAGAGTTTGGGAGATATGGTGTCACCTTGTCTCACTCCCTTACCAATTTTTATTGGTGCTGTATCCTCAAATAACCGAACCGTTACATTTTCATTTTCATAGATATTACTAATAATCCTTATGTATGCATCTTCAATACCGCAGGATATTTAAGCCATTGTAACTACTGATGGTTTCACGGAATCAAAGGCCTTTTCATAATCAATAAAAGCCATCCCTCGCTCTTTCAATTAGTTCTCTCCGTACATTGATATGATCTACAGGGATGCAGCCACTCCTGAATTCAGCTTTCTCTCGGTTGAGCTATATTCAGAGTTACCTTCAAGCAATGTGAAAGAACCTTAGTGAAGATTTTATAAACCACTTATAGGAGGCAAGACTGCAGTGTGCTAAACAAGTTCAACACAGGCAGTGACCATACATTGGTGAGATGTAAGATGCACCTCAACACTAAACTCGAACGTGGCAAGCTCATAAGACAAACAAAATGTATTGACATAACCAACCTTAAAAAACACCATAATACCTTCAAGTTGGAACTGAAGAACAGATTCTCCGCTTTAGAAGGCCTAACATCGGAAGAAGTTGATATTTCTGAAGTTAACAGAAAAGTAACCGAAGCTCTTGTGGAAACAGTAACAAAATTAGCTGGGTCTAAGAACAAGTTGCATGTAAACAAATTATCAGGAAAAACCAAAATGTTGATGCAAAAAGGAAGAGAGATGAGGACAACTAAAGAAGATGTGACTTCCAAAGTGGAATATATAGAGCTATGCAAGACAGTAAGAAAAAGTATCACTGAAGACGTAAGAAAATTCAACTGTGAACTAGTGAGGAAAGCAATTGAAAACAACCAAAGCCTAAAGATAGCAAAGGGACATCTCAGTAAGGGAAGAAAACAGATTATTGCACTGAGAAAAGAAGATGGTTCTGTAACAAGAAATAGAGGCGAAATTTTGACAAGAGTGAACGATTTCTACTCCAAATTATATGAAAGGGCTGATACATGTACTCCTGACATCATGAAAGGTACCAATACCAGAGTTCTTCCAGTCCTCCCAGCAGAAGTTGCACATGCAATCAAGAACATGAAGCGGGGAAAAGCTCCAGGAGAAGATAGAATTACTGTAGACGCCATACAAGAAGCAAGTGGAGAAATCGAAGCAGTACTCGCCCAAATTTTCACTTGATACCTTAATGAAGGGAAGATTCCTGAGGATTGGAACAACGGTACAATGATCCTGCTACATAAAAAAGGTGACATTGAGGATCTCAGGAACTACAGACCTATCAGCCTCCTATCAGTGGTTTATAAAATCTTCACTAAAGTTCTTTCACACCGCTTGAAGGTAACACTGGACATGGCTCAACCGAGAGAACAAGCTGGATTCAGGAATGGCTACAGCACAACAGATCATATCCACGTACTGAGAGAACTAATTGAAAGAGCGAGGAAATATGAACTTCATTTTGTGCATGGCTTTTATTGATTATGAAAAGCCTTTGATTCGGTTAAACCATCAGCAGTTACAATGGCTCTGAAATCCTGCGGTATAGAAAATGCATACATTAATATTATTAATAACATCTATGAAAATGCAAGTGCAAAGATTCGGCTGTTTGAAAATACAACACACATAAAAATTGGAAAGGGAGTGAGACAAGGTGACACCATATCTCCGAAGCTCTTTAATGCCACATTGGAAAATGTCTTTCAGTCACTGAACTGGGAAAACAAAGGCATAAAGATTAATGGAGATTATCTAACCCACCTTCGTTTTGCTGTTGACGTAGTCGTTTTTGCAACTACCCCATCAGAGTTGCAGAGTATGATCCAGGAACTTGCTGACAACAGGAAAGTAGTGGGATTAAAAATGAACCTTCAGAAGACAAAAGTGATGTTCAATGCTTTTACAAGAAATGAAGATTTATCGATTGATGGAGAAAAGCTGGAGATAACAAACACGTACGTTTATCTTGGACAGCAGATATCAAGTGAGGGTCACATTGATGAAGAAATTAATCGGCGTACAAGACTTGCCTGGAGAGCTTTTGGAAGAAACAGCATAATTTTCAAGAGCAATATGCCATTATGTCTTAAAAGAAAAGTGTTTGATCAATGCATCCTTCCAGTGCTTACGTATGGTGCAGAGGCGTGGACCTTAACTAAAAGAGACATACAAAGGCTGCAGACAACTCAAAAAAGCATGGAGAGGTGCATGCTTGGTGTAACCAGGAGAGACAAGAAGAGGAACTCGTAGATCCGAAAAATGACAAGAGTGGAAGACATCATGATCAGAGTAAAATCCCTGAAATGGCAATGGGCTGGACATACTGCCAGAAGGACAGACCATCGATGGACAGCCGAAATTTTAGATTGGATTCTAAGGGACAGGAAAAGACCCAGAAGAAGACCACATGGGAGATGGGTGGATGAAATTCGAAAGTATGCGGGAGCGACATAGAGGAGACTGGCACAAGACAGACCGTTGTTGAGGAAACTTGGGGAGACCTTTGTCCAGCAGTGGATTGATAATGGTTGACAATGATGATGATGATGATATATATTTATATACAGTATATAAATATATGCACCAGTGGCGCATTTAATGGGTTTGGCCCAGGGGCCCTGGCCATCCCCAAATGGGTATCACTTAGTCCTTCGTTCTTTGTCATTGGCTGCTTATTCCGAAATATACGTATTTGTATATGCTTTTAAACATATATTTTACGAATAATTGGAAACGAATTTTAATATGACGATGATACTTTTATCGCTTCCTAATATTCTAGATGTTTTCTCCGGTAAATGTTTATTTGCATCTTCGGTATTTGGAGTTACCCCCGGTCAAGAAATCCTGGGTGCACCACTGATATAAACGCACAACGTGTAGTAGTGACGTCACCAGTCACCGACCGGCGCATAATGTACATAGACGGCAGAGTAGGGGATTCAGTTCGCCAGTACGAAGTCTGGGGGATGGGGAAAGGAAAGGCATCTCGTAGTTTCAACCGCGAATTATTATCGGCTCGGGAAAGGCGGTACCAGCATGTCAACAACCGCAGTCATTGCTGGTTGTTCGACATCAGCCGTAGTAAAGTTGTAACTGAAATGGTTCGAACGGAGCAACAAACGTCCGTCCAACATGTGGGGAAAAGGGGCGCCACCAACCACTGGCTGGCAGTCGATGTGAACGCCAGTAGATAAATAAGCATTATCTTGGACAATAGATGTCTTATGATCCCTAAATTAATGGCAGAGTATACTAAGAGGCACAGAAAAAGTTATCCAGTACATAATCCAGCGGAGGCTCTTATGGATGACCCTACGGATCCAGTGGTCCATTCATGTTCCTGTGTTGACCAACAGTCCATCTGAAGTCGGCACGGAAGCGTACAGTGACTGGACACTGGACTGCTGGAAAGCAGTCGCCTGATCCAAGGAATCCAAGTTCCAGGTGCAACATTCCATGAAGGGGTCAATATTTGAAGCCGCGGGGCGATATCATGGTGCGGGGATAGTTCTCACGGACATCATTGGATCCTATCATCGCCGGTGAACACAGCTTCGCCGCTAGATCCTACTTAGGCATTGCTTCGAAACAAGTGTTTCCCTAAATAGTGACCGTGTAAAGGGACGGCACTGGGATCTTTTCTCAAGAAGACAACGCCCCGCACTGCGTAGGAATGTTTCAAGGATCCTGTACAAGCATTCCTGGACTCCTCAGGCCCCAAATCCTTCCCTATTGAATCCCATCGAACATTTGTCGGATGCACTGGAACTCGGCATTCACCGGTCCACCCAAGTGCTCCGCTCCCTCGCCGAACTCTGGGGTATCATTCTGTTCAGCAGGTACAGAATACACGAGGACATTTTCCGAGGTCTGATGGAGTGGATGATAGGCCACGTTCAAGCACCTGCCGTGATGATAACATGAGTGCATATGTACCTGCGTGTGATTTTGTAATTTTATGTACGTTAGGCTTCTCTAATTTGTGATGGCCATAATTTTACGTTCGGCCCTCAAAACCTCCAAATATTCATTTTTGACTTTCAAAGACATGGAAGATGGTCACCTCTGGTCTACACGGTATTTGTCACGTATGTTTTACGGCCTACAGCTCTAACAGGTACATCGTTGCGGTTAGAAGTCAGATGGTTTTTAAACTCCCTTCTTTTTAAAAAGTACCATGAAAGAACTGAACGAATTACAGAGGAAAGTTCTACTCTGGAAAATATAAGAGAAACAAAACAACATTAATTGTGAAACTGATGGTTTTCTAGTGGACTACCAAACGTCCTACGTGAACAGCAATGTGCTTGGGTATGGAGTTACAGATTTAGTGCCTCTTATTTAAAGATTGTGGAAACGAGAAGGGGATCACAACAGAGCTACAGTATGAAAGTGCAACCAGTTATATAACACTCCGCTTTTGGAAGTATACTTGCAGATTTTATATCTAACTCGGCCCGTGACGTAAAGCCGGACAGGCATGAAATAATGCTTTAGGAACTTTAGATAATGAAGCAACAGTACAATTTTAAATCCATCCTAAATAAAAAAGGACTTTAAAACACTAATTTTCTGAAAACCTAAACCTACGGTATTTTCTGAAAACCTAAATTACCTCAATTAATCATAAACTTGAGACTTGGTCGTTCTGGGTGGTGTAGTGGTTAGCATACTCGGGCGCCATCCGGGAGACCCGGATTCGATTCCCGCTCCAGGACGATGAAATTTTCAAGTTTTCGGATATTATCTGACTTAACATCAATGTCATATTTACACCGAAAAACGGATTCACATCTTCCAAATTTTTATTGTACAATGGTGTAATCCCGTATTTCTTTCATCGATATTCTGCGCATCCCGGCAATCACGGGAATGAATTAAAACCTCCAGATTCGCAATATATGAATGCCGGTTGATCCGATTAGCGAATGCTGTGATGGTTACATTCAATTAATCAGAAACTTTGGACTTTGTCGTTCTGAGTGGTGTAGTAGTTAGCATACATGGGCGCTATCCGGGAGTCGCGGATTCGATTCCCGCTCCAGGACGATGAAATTTTCAAATTTTCGGATATTATCTGATTTAACATCCATGTCATATTTACACCAATAAACGGATTCACATCTTTCAAATTTGTACCTAAACCTACGTGTTTATAACAATTTTCTTCTTCATGAGCCGTAACCTCTTCCATGTTTCTGTTGCCGTGACCGAATTTACCTACTGAAGTTTCATTCTGTTGTCGCTGCCCTATTTTCGCATTGAAATCTCCCATAATGATCTTCAAGTGCTGCTTTTCTTTATTATTTAGATGACGAATTTCCTCATAAAATTCTTCGTCATCAACATCATGAAACTGCACGCGGTCATGATGAATTTTGAGGGGAATGGGAATTTCCATTGCCTTACGCATCGCAGTATACAGTAGCCATTTACACTAATCTAACTATATCGACGGTAGTCCAAGCGGTAACCTCCAGAATACTCCCAAGGACGATTTTAAGGATCCATGAACGTATTCGCGTTACATTCGTGGAAATCCTGGAAAATCGAACTGGATGTTCAGTTCAGGCACAAGAATCGAACTCCCAACACGCGGCCTACCATACAGACAGAAAGCACGTGATCCAACCAATGGCTCCACGCAGCAGGTGGTAATAGAAGGTTGGTAACAATACGTTTAAAAATAAGTAAATGAATAGGTGAATATTAAGACTATGTTAGTAATCCGATTAATTGGCACAAATCGGATTACTAGCATAGTTTTACTATTAATATTGGGAATATATCAACAATCGTTTCCAAGCTTTCGCACATCGACCAGATGGCTTTTTCAAGGAGGATAGATGTCTATCTTCCTTTCGTTCAATTCATTTATTACTGCATTTTTTTTTCTGAGAAAACACAAACAAAATGTGTTCAAACCAATCGTGCAGTTCTGAAAAAAGAGGTAGCCTGGTGCTTCGAAGACCTGCCTAAGCGTTATCGACTCCAGCAGATATCGGGGAAAGGGGGGGGGCAAGGAACCTTTGAAATCGAATATATATATATATATATATATCATTGTCAACCATTATCAATCCACTACTGGACGAAGGTCTCCCCAAGTTTCTTCCACAACGGTCTGTCTTGTGCCCGTCTCTTCCATGTTTCTATTGCCGTGACCGAATTTACCTACTGAAGTTTCATTCTGTTGTCGCTGCCCTATTTTCGCATTGAAATCTCCCATAATGATCTTCAAGTGCTGCTTTTCTTTATTATTTAGATGACGAATTTCCTCATAAAATTCTTCAATCTCTTCTTCAGGATGACTTGTAGTGGGTGCAGCATAAGCTTGAATAATCTGAGCCTGGTATCTTCTCGAGAGTTGGATAACGAGTCGTGCAGCTCTGTCAGAGGAACTTTCAACTTCTACCACTTTATCCTTCAGTTTCTTGTTTATTATAAATCCAACACCACTAGTTCTGCCAGTATCTGTCCCACGATAGTAGAAGAGATGTCCACTTTTCAGTTCAATGAGATCTTCTCCTTTTCTCCTTACCTCACTTAGCACGACGATGTCCCACTTGATCCCTTGTAGTTCTTCTTCCAATTCAAGGAGCCTTGAATCAGAAGATAGGGAGCGTCCGTTATACGTAGCCAAGGTCAGCATCAGATGGCAGCCTAGTCCGGTCCTCCGGTGATTCCGGAGACTGAGGGCCAAAATTTAAGTTGTGGAGTCATTTTGGAAGGGTTTGGCCATAACTCACCACGCTGTATATATATCCAATTTAAAAGAGAGAGAGAGAGAGAGAGAGAGAGAGAGAGAGAGAGAGAAGAAGAAAGAAAAAAAAATCTCGGTTAAGATTATTTGTGTTAAAAAAATGTCGATTTCAATGAGCGACGATTAATTAAATAAATTTAAAAAAGTCCGATTCAGTTACGTAAAAAGTAGCCTGGTCCCTCCAGGCCTAGACTGCACTTCTAGTTGAAAGGTCGCTGATTATAATTAAATCTTCGGCTAGCATCAGCCTTTATAAAATTTCATCCACCCCAGAAATTTCAAGAATAGTTCATCCATTTTTCACTGAATTTTGAGCTTGAATTACAGACGTTTAACAGACATCTGAAACATTACTTGCAGTTACAGACATTCGTGCTCCTTCAACTCAAAACCTGGTGCTCATCCCATTGATTGATCCTCAGAAGCTATTTCGCATCACTAAATAAGTTCGTTTCTCGTAAATCTCGTACAATGGTGAAAAAATCGGTATTAAAAATCAACAGGTGAGATACCAAGGCATCTGAATGAATTGTGAATACACCTGAAACATAAATAAAATTTCAGCAACAGTTAATTGCAGCACGGCTCAGAAACACTGTTTCGGTGTCGAAACATCTAAGCAAATTATAACCGGACAGTAACGTTATTCAGTTGTCCTTAACTTGGATTAAAAACAAATCCGTTAGAAATGTATGGCCTTCAACACTGAATGAAACTTTTTGACCCTGACCGAACGCCACCCTCAGCTAATTGATGGTACTGAGCTAAAAGCCGACCCAGTCATTATTCGCTGTGACCTTAAGCCTTCCCCCGTCTTTCTTTTCACCTATGCGTTTTTATTGATCCAGCTGTCCTTCCGTCTTCTGAAGCAAATCTCTTAAGGGGGAAGAGGAGGGCGACAGTTAGTTTGGGGAGGCTGCAGATGATAAAGGCGAATCTTCTGGGCTGCAGATGAGGGCGCGTGTCCCGTGACGTCAGGCATTCGGCGCACTCCAACATCTGCTTCAGGAAAGCCTTCCTTTCCTCCAGCGGAACTGAATGCTGCAGCCTTTCGGCACACGAGTGACACCGCACCGTTATTTCATGTCGAAGGAGCTTTTCATGAAGTAATTTTGGTCACCCGATTGTACTTCAGCAGTTGTAAGAACACGTGAAGCTTCGATGGGTTTAAGAAAAGGAAGTCTCTCAAGCCAGAAGGACAGATGTCATTACGATCCATGACTTTTGGGGCAAAGGAAGTTTTCTCTTCAAGCAAGCTTAGCACCGAAGAACATTTTTTTAATTCCATTTTACTTTTTCTTTCATTCCTTAACAAAACTTGTTAATAAGCAGTCTGTTTCTCTCTAATTTAAACAATTACGATAGGCTGGGGGGGGGGGGCGCCAAGTACTGCTGTCAGTTACGAAAACACAAAGAAAAATTCATCATCAAACCATAAAGAAAAACACGTACAAGACAGGACAGCCGCGGTGGCGCAGTGGTCTAAGCGATGGCCTCTGATCATTCGTCCGAACGGGGTCCGGGTTCGAATCCCGGTGAGACATGGATGTTGTGTTTGTCTTACGGCACTGGCTCTCTCCCTTCCCTGGAACCAGTGACCCTAAAGTAGGGACGAGCGACTGCTTATAGCCCATTGAGTTGCTCACGGTGGTCGTTAAACCTCCAATCAAAAAAAGACGCATCGTACTGATCGTTTAAAATGCGACCCGAGGTTTCTGAGTCATCTTGCCTAGACAATAAAAGAAGAAAACAAGCAGCTTCGGACAAAAATGGCGACACACACAAAACAGAACAACAATCAGAGGTGAATCACACGTCCCTCACGTAGAACAGTGTCGCCACGCGATGAGTGCGACAACAATGCCCGATGCGGGTACAACTTACTCTTTACCATAGGAGCCGACTATAGGGGGCAAGATGAATTTTGCCCCTCCAATAAATTTAACTGGGGGGGGGGGTGTCGATATTTGGTCCTATTTAATTAAATAATCGCTTTAGCCTCATAAGGTGGACTTGCAAGCTTCACCTTATATGCGGCCAAAGCGGGATTTATTTTCAAAAAATTAATAAATAACAAAATATTTTTTTCCTATACTCAGCATATCTCATTTGATAAGAAACTGGATTGCCAACCCCGTATTAAGAGTGTTTGACATGTTCTCGTGATATATGGCAAATGTTTAAAACAATTATCAAAAATAAATAAAATACAGAAACGTATAATCTCTGGCGCCTTTATTTGTCTATTTATTTTTTTCGCTTCTTGTTCTTTGAGTAACCCAGCTGATTTCTTATATTTTTTATTAAACTTTGGAAATAAAATCTCTCTGAATATTTTTATAAAATCACAGGCTGAATTTTCTTTTCAAAACTATTAATATTCAGCAAAAAAATATTTTTGTTTCCTTGTTCATTTCCTGATGAACAATTACAATTGCGTTTTAAAATATACGTCGAATCTCGTAGCTTATCTTTTTACCCCCTCTTTTTTATTTTCCTCCTGACAATGGAAGAGACATATGCTCCTCTCAGTCTGATCTCTTCACGCCTTCCCCCTCCCAATAATTTGAAGTTGCCGCCCCTGCTCTCTACGGTTCTAGCGAAAACTTGCAGACAAGAACAGTGACGGATCCAGGATTTGTGAAATTCCGATACTGCCGTGCAAATGTAAGATTTTTTTTTTGATGATGCATCTTCGTTAACATAGGTGCAGTAGCCATCATCCGTCTGCATCGTAGCCCCATACACAGCAGGATTCGCTGAACTGTCGTTTTAGACACACCTTCGGTAGCCCCCTGGTTCATTCGGCCAGTGGGTTGCTCCACTGCAGCGTGCCGATGGGCCCTCAAGCGCCTTCGAAGCCGACGTTCACCTCTCACATCAATGGCACGTGGTGCTCCGCAGTTTCCACATTGCTTATTCGCAATGGTGACATTTCTCCAATCACGATACACTTTAATCACAACAGCACGCGAACAGTTCAAAAACTGCGCTGTTTCAGAAATACTGCCACCCTTGCCCCGGAAGCCGATAATTATCCCTTTTGCAAATCTTATAAATAGCTTCTTTTATTCATGACAGCAAGGAGTGATATGTTTTCAGATCAAATGATCATATGTAGAGGATTTTAGGAAGGCAGTGTCTGACCTTAGGTCTTAAACAACCCTTAGAAATAGGAAGCTGGGAGATTTGGGCTAGAGTGCCCGATAGGAAAGTGACACGGAAGCGAAGTAGAAAGGGGGAGGAAGACGCCCTTATTTTTTACCTGGGGGCCAGTACCCGGGGTCCGACGGCTTAACGTGCCCATCCGACGCACGGCGGATATTTAGTGAATCGAGCGTTCGTACCTGAGTGGGATCGATACTGAGGTCCTTTCCGCGTCGGTCACGAACATTGCCCACTAGGCCACCCGCGGCCCATGTTTTCAGAATGTCTATACAGCACACCTTACATACCCTCCAAGCCAGCTCATGACACGTGCCTTCTTTCATTGGCTACGCGCTGTTGACGTCAAAAGTAGGAGGTGGTCAAAATAATGTGACTCGACTGTGTATTATATAAACATTTCTGATTATGATCCTGGATTGGAGGTCCTAGGTGTTGTAGCACGGATGATTAAAATTTGCTAAAAAGGCCTAAACCGATGCCTAATCTTTTTTTTTTTTTTTTTTTTGCCTTAAAATTAATTCTTTTTGCGGCACGAAGAAATCAAAAGTGCAATTATAGTACGATTCCTTTATGTTTCGGTGGTCTGTCTTTCGAACTAGTCCCACACTTCAACAGATCCTGTAATGAAATACAAAATTTTCGATAAACTGGCTGTCGTCGGTGAAATGATCTTTCGATGAAATGAACTTTTAGGTAAAGAGACCTTTCGCTGAAATGAACCTTTCGATCCAGTGACCTTTTGGCGAAACAGTCTTTCCGGTGAAGTGATTCTCGGTCAAATGGCCCCTCAGTGAAATAATCGTCGGACAAATGAACCAGACCCGTAATAAGTACAGTAGTTCACAGTGGATTCGGTGGTTTGCGTCATTTAGCATTGTATAAACAGCTCCTTTTGTCTAGGTGGCTGAAGTACCCTGTTTACTGTGCGCCCCTATACATGGAGACGTCCACATATACTGCACTGCAACTGGATCCTGAGAAGAGAGATTCACAGTGAGAGATAACCAGTGCCGTAACAACAAGCATAGCATCCATATGATCCCGGCATTGGAAACGCAGGCTCAGCGTTTCGCGAGCACTGCTCCCTAGACCTTTCGACCATCTTGTAGCCAGGGATGTCGCCAAGGGGGTGCAATTTGTGTTGCCCATTCAGTTCAAAATGAGCCATTTTTTAGTATATTTAACTCGAAAATATAACTTGTACTTTGCCAAGTAATAAGTATTGTGTTTTATTTCATGCAGCCCTACGTATTACCTCCTGGGCAGTCCGTTGTTTACGTCGCCAAAAAAGTTATCAAAGAAGCATCCGCATGACCATGGAAATTCAATTGTTCTCCACTCTTCCAATTCCTTAGTTTAGTTTCCTTTTTATGGCCAAGGGGCGAATGAGGAGGGTGGATAGGAATTCACTGAGGGTGTCACTACTAATTGCTCTGCTTGTTTTCTTAAAAAAAACGGGGATTCCGATCCGGAAATTGGAGTCTAATGCTACACTAGCGCTCTTAAGATTGCTCCCGGACAGTGAAGTGCAGAAAGTGGCTGACGACTGCTTTGTGTGAGAGGAGTGCAAGGCAAAGTCGCTGGCTTGAAGGAAAGGAGTTAAGGACGGAGAGGTATTGTGTCTGCGTGGCACGACTTTAAAATTTGATTTAGATAAATAAGAACGACATCTTCCTTTAAATTGTTCAAGTACTGTACTATTTTCGTAAGCAAAAAATGCAAATTTTTGAAAAGCACTTGAAGACAATGCATTCAGAGCTAGCAGAAAGTTGAAGGTGACATTCTACCAACACTTCTATCTTACACCAGTGACTTAACTAGTCAGATCTTGAATGTATGTGTGTCCAGGTGGATGAGGTGAGGATTGCACGAATTCCTTTGTAGCCGGTAGAGAAAAGTATTAAAGCCACAACGGTGGCGCAGTGGTCTAAGCGCTGGTTTATGACCATTCGTCCGAGAAGGGTCCGGGTTCGAATCCCAGTAAGGAATGGATGTTGTGTTTGTCTTACGGAACTGGCTCTCTCTCTCTCTCTCTGCCTTCCCTGGAACCAGTGACCTTAAATTAGGGACGGGCGACTGCTTATAGCCCATTGAGTTGCTTACGGTAGTCGTTAAAACTTCAATAATAATAAAAAAAAAAACATTAAAAATTCGCTCTTTCAGTGTTTCGTAAAAAAAAAAGTTGCTGTGAAGCTTGCCCCACCAAAAATAATGGTCGCCCATCCTGATTTCGAAGTCTAGCGACGTCCCTGCTTGTGACAAGGGCTCTGAGCCACATTCATCGTCATCTCATTAGGGGCCGTCCATAAAGTACGCCCGAGATTACAGGGGGAGGGGGAGAGATTTTAGTGGATGGTATGTTTTTGTTTCGTTTTCTCTTTTTTTTTTCTTCTATAGTTAAAAAAAGGTATGAAATATTTCAGATTTCTGATGACATTTAGCGCTAAATCAGAATATTAAGTTCTCGTATTTGTACTACCAAATCTATCGTGTTTTGTAGATGGTATGATCGGAAGGGTTGCAACTTTGAACGCGTGCGTTCATTTGTAGATATTTATTTCAGAATGATAATGCTCGGGTAGCAATTTGGAATAAATTAATGCTAAATAATAAATATTTTCTGAAGAAAAAGTGTAAATATATGGAAGATTCCTTTAAATAATTACATGTTTTCTTTCTGTGTCCCAACGGACTTCTAAAAGCAGTCGTCAAAAAAAAAGGGGGTTGTGGGAATTAGGACGTACATTTTAGGGGGGGGGGGTGTCAACAATCGGACAAAATGTGACATGGGGGAGGGGTGGTGGTCTAAAAATAGTAAAAAATCACATACGTACTTTATGGACGGCCCCTTATTTGCATATTATATATGGCATCAGATATACCATTTAGACGCACGCTTTTGTGATACCTTATCTCCGCTCTTGACTCCGTGCCGCATTGTGCTGGAATACACAGGGGGCTAGCATAAAAGTAAGAAGAAATTATACCGAGAAAGATTCGACAAACACATCAGCACGTTAAATGTTTTGACGTAGAACTACGTCATTCTCCGCACTGGGTAGGGGGCAACATCAGGAGCAGAGATGCAACGTATACACGTCCCAATTTTAACGCTTATATCTTCGAAACTAATAACCTAGAGTAGTAAATAATATACCATTAGATAGTTTATAGAGTCCATTTATAACAAAACAAGTTTCAACCTTCCACCCCTTAACCCTTCGATACTGTAGCGTTACAAAGTTAAGCTAAATTTCGCGTGATTTTATTTTGCTGCACGCCGTTTTAAGGTTGATAACTAGTGAATAGATAATGATAACGATGACCACAGCTCCGTATTCCGTAGATGACAGTCAGAGCTAACGGACGGACGTGATAAACCGAAATAAAGTGGATTTAAAAGTTATTTATTTTTTAGACAAACAAAAAATTTGGTGACGAGAATTTAGAAATGCCGTGAAAATCCAGGGAAAATCACTATAAGAACCTACGAAAGTTGAAGAAACAGCTAGAGGAGAATGAGAGGAATCCGAAAAGGCCCGCGAAGTCATCAAAGGTTACGGGAATGCAGGGAGCGTCAAAAGTCCGTGCGCCAGAATGCGTTTCACCCGAGTTCGACTCTAGAGCCACAACCTTCCCCTTCAACTGCGCAAATTGAGCCTGAACAGCAAGAACAGATGGAGATTGATATCGTCGATCCAAATTTTTAAATTTTTACACCCAGCATGTTATACCAATATACATCGCCAATTTTCATAACTCCGCTGGATAATGAATGTATTATGTATCAAACAAGAAGAAGAGTACATTAGGCCTGAAACGTATTGCCAAATTTATAACAAGGCAACTAATGAAAAATTGTTTCTGAAGAACGATTTCTTTAGAAACAATTTTAGCAACTACTGACAACGATAATGCTACGCTTTCTCTTCTACTTACATTAATTTATAATCAGCATAAGTTACTATGAATTGTTAATAGTATAAATGGCTTTTAAGTAAATAAAGTATAACAATTCTTTCGTTTTATTTCTTAAAAATTTTATTTCTGAAAAAAAAAAAAAAATCAAAAGGGGCACAGTAGCAACTGTGCCGCAACCTGCAACGTAAGGCTACGTCAACTGTCCTTCACTGAATACTTTACGGACGTAGAATTAGTGAGGTAGTATCATGAAATAGTGATAGTGACGTAGTTTTACGTTGTAGGTTGCGGCACAGTTACTACTGTGCCCCTTTGATTTTTTACCACACATTATGTTAAACCATAATCCTTCTCTTCCGGTGGCGGAGCTTAATTGAGCCCATATTCTGCTCCGGAGCCGAATACTTTCCGAATTAAGCTACGCCGGCAAGCGCTTATCACCGCTACTTTCCGTATTGGCATGTGCGTCGCCTCTGAGGTAGGTACGTCACATACATGTATGTCCGCCCTTGACGAAATCGTAGGTTTCGCGATCAGCCAGCAAACCATGCTTGAAGCAGCTCGCTGTAGGAAAAGGAATTCTTATGAATTCCAGACGATGTGTGGAAGGAACATGACACCTTTCGAAGAGCCCAACGGATAGGAGATTCATTACGTTCGAGCGCCAATATAAAGGAACACAACCCTTATCTGCCGGTGACGACATTCGAACACACATCCTTCTGCTCCGGAGCCGAATGCTTTCCCAGTTAAGCTACGCCGGCAAGGGCTTATCACCACTACTTGCCGTCTTGACATGTGCGTCAGCTCTGAGACAGGCGCGTCACAATTATACTTGTAGTAATTTCAACGCATAAACAACGGCACTCACTTACCGGTACTTACCGGTGCAGTGAGATGCCACATTCCAATTGCTTCCCTTTAAAGAACATAAAACTGTGTAGTCTCAACCTCAACGAAAGATGACAAAATCGAATGTTACGAAATAATTACACATGCCAGCTAAGTACTGTAACGTACCAGGAGATGTGACGTACCTGCCCGAAGGACGCACACGACATAAAGGCAGATAGGAATCAGAATAAAACGTCCGTGTAGCTCAATTGGTAGAGCAACTTATTCCGGAATGAGGGGACCCGGGTTCGAATCCTGGCGTGGACAGAAATGACGGGGAAATTTACTTCGTTATAATGGCGCCCGAACTGTCCGGATGACCCGACAGTTCAAAATCTCGCATTGGTGTGATGTTATTTCCACACCGCGAGATAGGAAAAATAAGAGAATCCTTTCTCCAGCACTTCAAAAAAGGAAGGAAAAAAAAAAAAAAAAAAAATAATAAGGGGGAGATGATGTAACGTACCAGGAGATGTGACGTACCTGCCCGAAGGACGCACACGACATAAAGGCAGATAGGAATCAGAATAAAACGTCCGCGTAGCTCAATTGGTAGAGCAACTTATTCCGGAATGAGGGGACCCGGGTTCGAATCCTGGCGCGGATAAAAATGACGGAGAAATTTACTTCGTTATAGTACACAACATTCCATTAGAAGAGCAGAAAGCTGAGACTCTGCTATAGTAGGTGTTTACAATGTCCATTTTGCATTTGGCAACAAGCAATAACATTTTCTTGAGCAAGTCTGATCATATTCCCGTTGACAGAGGCAACCGCCGCATGGTCTTCCGACTTATTGGGTGCAGCCCGACACACAAGTTCATTTACATGGCCCCAAAGGAAAAAGGCAATGGTATTAAGTTCTGGCACTGGCGGAGGCTACAATACAGGGCCACCACGCCCAATTCACCCCCCCCAGGGAACATATTATCCAGGCGCTGTGAAACTTCGGCACCAAAATGAGAAGGTGCTCCATCGTGCTGAAACCAGAGCTCTTGATGGACGTACAATGATATCTTTCAGAAGTTCTGGTAATGCTGATCGCATTAAAACCTCGTACTGGAATGCGTTGAATCCGTCTGGCAGCATGTAGGGACCGAGCAGGATGTTGTCAACCATCCTAACCGATACGTTGATGTCCCACCGGTACTGATGACCTCACAGTCTTGTGATGTGCAGATTGACGGGTGACCAAGCATGGTTATTGACATAGTTAAAGACCCCCCCCCCCTCACGCGTTAAACAAATTTCATCGCTCCGTGGAACATGTTCCAAGAAGCTGGGATCTGACTAGCAGTGCTAAAGTAACCATATACACTGCTGGCCACCCAAAATGCAACACCAAGAAGGAAGCATCCGATTGGCTTGAAATTCGCAACATGCGTCGCCCGCGAGAGGACATGCAAACGATTAGGATTGCAGGGCATATGCAAATCATGTGCGCCCGGAACGCCACCGAGAAGCACTATAAGAAGGGTGCACAGAAGGCGGGGGTGTAAGTAGTGGAAGTGTGTTGCGCTGCCGGACCTGTGAGTGGGAAGCTTCCTGATGCCTCGTCGCAGAATACGGCAGTCATTCCAGCACGTTTCGGAGTTTGACAGAGGACGAATAGTGGCTTATCGCGACAGCGGTTTATTGTACCGAGACATCGGCGCCCGTGTGGGACGACATCCAGCCACAGTGAGGCGAGTATGGATTCGGTGGGTGCAGGAGGGACGGACGGACCAACTTGAGCGATTGCCGCAGCCGCGGCACACCACCGAACGAGAGGACCGGCATGTTGTGCGGCGGGCATTGACGGCTCGCACCGCCACATCACGAACGTTAGCGCCGGAATTAGGGTGTGTTGCGCAACAACATGTACCGTTCGACGTCGTCTGGGGACTTTACCATTGACATTACACCACCGGCGAGTACGGAGGCAGTGGGCCGTTGAACGCCGCACCTGTACGACGGAATGGCACGACATTGACGAATCCCGCTTCTGCCTGCAACACCACGATGGTCGGATCCGCGTGTGGCGGCACCGCGGCGAGAGACTGTATGACGCCTGTATTATGCATCGCCATACCGGTCCGTCGCCTGCGTTATGGTTTGGGTCGCAATTCGATATGACACCCGCACCCCTCTGGTACGCATCGCCGGTACACTCAACAGCCACCGCTACATCTCCAACGTTTTGGAGCTTGCAGTCCTCCCTTACCTGCAGGACCTGCCAGCGGCCGCGTTTCAACAGGACAATGGGCGCCCGCACGTGACACGCATCGTGCAACAATTCTTCACGGCCCACCAGGTGTCACTGCTGCCGTGGCCCGCCTGTTCTCCCGATATGTAGCCCATTAAACACGTCTGGTCGCCAATCGGCAACCGAGTGGCCCGGCAAGCACCACCCGCGGCTACGCTTGATGAACGGTGGTAACGTGTGAAAGCAGCCTGGACCGACATACCCCAAGCCCACATCCAAAGCCTCTTTCGTTCGATGCCGCGGCGTGTAGCGGCCGTTATTGCCAGCCATAGGGAGCACACGAACTATTGATGTCTGCGTGTTCCGCAAGTCGCACGGGTCTGTTAGCTCAATCGTTTCATCTTTGTATCTGTTGTTATGTGTCCAGTAAATCTGGCTTTGCTATATGGTGTCCTTCTTGGTGTTGAATTTTGGGTGGCCAGCAGTGTACAACATCGCAAGCTGCGAGGGTATTTTTCAGGTTTCAGACATTGGACTCTTGAGTAATGGTACAGGTGGAGGCATTCGTTATGGAAAGATCAAGCTAGGTGAAGTGAGCAGTGTAGTGCCTCGCGTACTAGGTTTCGGACGAGCCAGTATTGTTAGAGGTATGCACAGCCCGAGCCCGGCCCGTGTTGGTCCTTTTTTTAATTTAGAGAACAAAGCAACGGGCTGGGCCGGGCTTTTATCCAGACACTTACGGCAGGGCCGGGCAAAGTCGACCCATTTTTTTATCGCAATGGTAAAGAAAGAAAAAAGTCGTTTTCCCCGATCTCCTGGTATGTTTAACTGTTCCTATTAACTGTTTATCTAACTGTTCCTAGAGGCACTCACAGTGTTTTTACCAATCTGTAGGTATTAAAATGGTCAAACCATTTTGGGGCTTGTTGACAACAAAAAAGATTTGACCCCGAGCGAGTATGTGTATTGTGTAGAGTGGAGGACGGAGGATTTCCGCAGTGGGGTGTGTGTGTGTGTGAAAGAGTGGAACGACGTGGATTTTTTCTTCTATCCGTAATCTGCATAGGGATTGACTTTTAGTGTTACCTCTTACTAGTTCAGAGAAAGGGAGATTCTGAACGCGCTTAGTCTTCCTTTTTGTCTCTTTTTAAAGGTTATATATTTCGATAATTGTCAAAGTTTAGTTACTATTTTTAGGCTTACATTCAAATAAATATTTTCAATAATATCTCATTTCATTATTTAATTTTCACATTTTAATAAAATGTAATAGAAAGACAAAATAATACCAAATAGCACATCACTGGCCGGGCTCATCAAATTAGGCCCGTGCAGACCTTTAATCATTGTGTCCTCTACGATAACTGTTCTCGCTGAAAGTATGCGTCCTCTGCTACTGGATGCAGTGGGTGTTCCCTTGCTCGTTTTCTTTAACCGCTTGTCTGGCCGTCGAATGATATTACTGTCGCGATGTCGTCTTGCAGGGCACAGTTCAAAGCAGAGGTGTACCAATTCAAATATTACGGGGGAAAATTATCATACCCAAACACCGAAAATAATAGCTAACCTAGGATAATCAATTAATAATTAAGCGTTCATTATTACTACTTCATTATTAAGAATAATTATATAAATTCATTAATAAATTAAAATTTTTATTGATAATTAAAATACTGATTTACAAAAATTTGATACAAAACCTTACGTAATGTGGAAGGGTTACATATTTATTAAACGCGCTTAATGTAAAATAGAGTACTTTTCTTTCAGTATTCAATTTGCCGCCCCGGTGACGCAGTGGTCTAAGCGATGGCCTCTGATCATTCGTCCGAAAGGGGTCCGGGTTCGAATCCCGGTGAGGCATGGACGTTGCGTTTGCCTTACGGCCCTGGCTCTCTCCCTTCCCTGGAACTAGTGATCCTAAATTAGGGACGGGCGACTGCTTAGAGCCAACTGAGTTGCTCATGGTGGTCGTTAAACCTCCAATAAAAAATAAAAAAAATATTTAATTTCTCGGAGTTATACATAAAGACGCAATTATAAATTAATTATTTCATGAAATAGATAATAGTGCAGAATATTGAAAATGTAAAGGTTTGCTAGTACTTTAATAAAATTGTACTCAAATATCTTAGCATCGTTGTGCAAAATAACTGCGCTTCGTCACCATTGCCTTCAAAATGTGGATTCTGTATTTATTTCTACTTCTCGATGAATGTTCAGCATTGCAAGCCCAGAAAGTCGAGAATTAGGCATTGTGTTTCGAAGATACATTTTCGGGCGCCTGAGAGTAGAAAATGTACTCTCCGGAGTGGCTGTTGAGGCAGGAAGCGTTGATTGAATTTTTAGTAATTTCTTGATATTGGGGTAATAAAAAAACAAAAAAAAAAAACGAAAAACTGAAGCTTAACAACTTAATAAGGATTCTATCGCTGCGGTTGATCTTTCCTCTTGTCTTACTGTTAATAAAGGAATCTTCCAGGAGTGTGATCGACAGCAAGTGAACCCTGCGGGTGTGTTGCTTACAAGGGTGCAAAAATGCGCTAGTGAAACGGATTCAAAGGGATTCGAAAAAAACCCGCTATTTCATTGGAAAATAATGTGAATTGAGTCAGTTTTTTTATCGGTTTTTCAGATTCATCTTGATATTTTTAATGAACAAGATTTAAAATTCGGCTTTAAAAGAGAAAAAGAAATCATGTGATCAGGCGTTCAAGAGAAAAATGTGCCTTGATATTCAATGGGGACGCTTGAGCTCCCTGAATATCTCCCTTTCCTACGCTGATGATTCAAAGCATGTGCAAGCAGTATCCCTACCTTCACCGAAAATCACGTAAATATCACAATACTTTCCTAGGGTGTAATCCATTGAGTTATGTTAATTTTGCAAATATTACAACGAGAAAATAAACAGACTTGTACTCACATTCACAGCTTAATCACGACGCAGTCAGCAACAACACGTCTCTTACTCACTTCGTTCTTCTAACATTACGGGTACGATAAGTTTCAGTGTCCCCGCAGTCCCTTCTTTACCTTATTTGCAAGCTACGTCAGTTAACAAGCAAGCCTTATGTCTGAATTACTTCAAACCCAGCACATTGATTTGCATTCTCGAAAAATTACGCTAATATGCTTGGGAATGTAAAGGTTCCATTTGAACGAAAACAAACTGTTGAATGACATACTGCGTCGGAGAGTACTGCGATATGTAAATCAGTCGGGATGAATGCGCGTGCAACCATCAGAAATCCGACAAAAACTTCCTTGCATGACGCTTGGGGTTTATTTGAAGCCTGAAGCAGAGTCTAAAACGGAAATGACGTCATAAAACTTTGGGGACTACTATCTCGGAAAACAAGACCTCCATCAAAAAATATCACTGAACATTTTTTTGCTTAAATGAGCTCAAGGAATCACCGCCTGGAGTTTTTATGCGCTATTTTTTACCACCCTGTATACAGGCTTTTATTTCTGAGCTGCAGCTTAAAAGTAACTGAAAATACTCACAGGCATAGTGAAAATCTGAACCAAAGATACTATCTTAAATCCATTTTTTTAGCCGGGGGGGGGGGGGACTTAGCCCCTTTAAAAGTTTCATTTTTCTAAAGTTTTTTGATTAAAATGCGACTTACATTAGAAAAACATGCTTTAATTTTTTCCTCTATTTTTCATTAACTTTATTTTTGTTCTGGTGGATTTCAAAAGCTTCCATTTTTTGTTGCCCCTCCCCCGCAAAGAATTCTATATATATACACTCCTGAGAACTGGCTTAATACGATTCAATTTGTTTCCTCTGTATTGCTCCCACAGAGACTGCGGAATGGGGGGAAGTGGGGGGGGATTCCAGACTGTAAAGTGGAAGATATGAATGAGTTGGTTTGCCGAGGTCTCTGAGATTCTTACTTACCTTGATGTATTATGAGAGTTGGGTCTTCACAACAATGTTTATAATAAAACCCATATAAAATACGCACAGAATAATCAGTTCTGTGCGTATTTTATATGGAATTGGTGAGTATAGTTTTGTTAATTAAAGAATTTTTTGTTTTCTGCGCGGCATTAAGAAGCTTTAAAAGATTTTAATGGATTTGCTTGCCCTACCTTTAATTTGATTGCAATATTCCTCGTTTAGGAATTAAAATATTGCCATAAATTTTTCAGAGGCATATTACAGCAGAGCTCTGAAAATAAGAAATTCTTGGGTTTTAGACATTCCAATGGCAGAAATGTGTTTCTGTCCTTACAAGTTGCAGAAAATATTCCAACTAAGAATAATATTTTTATAACGAGCTGTGTTTAGTGATAACTTGAAAACGGTAACTAAGTTTAAGAAAATGATTTTGCCTTCCAATTTAATTATTACGAGAAGAAAAAAATCAGGCTCACAAATCAAATTAAACCACCAAAAATATGTAAAAACACAAAGAGCATTAATTTATGAACTTAAATAAGATGCAGTACGACACAGAATGCAAATGAGGGATTAATCATCCATACTTTTCATTTAAATTGAAGGGATAGACAGATAGTTTATTCTTGATGCGCTTGGTAAAGAAGAAAGATATTCCAAGGTTTTAAAAGAAAGAAATTTTGGCACTGGTTTTTTTCAATATTATACAATAAATATTGAACGGTAATTATAGAGGATACATTTATTAAGGTACTTTACCTCTCAAATTTTCGATCTAGACATCTTCAGGAGTTCTTGCGTCTTACTACTTCCACAGGTCTGGCGACCTAGCCTGATGGATTTTCCATCCAGCATGGTCGTTGATGCGGCCACATTGTCTTGTAAATTTCCAGGGATTCCTCTAATTTCCGGATCATTGAGTGGGATTGATGTCTGATTACTAGCAAGGAGTCGCAATCCATTTTGTGGCCAGTTTGTTGTATGTGCCTGTCTAATCTAGTTTTATTTGAAATGTTCCTTATTGCTGCTTTGTGTTCATTAATTCTGGTGGTTAACCTTCGTCCTGTTTCTCCTGTATATGGTAATCCACACGAACACTCGAATTTATAAATGACTCCTTCCTGGAGTAAGATATTTTCTTCTCTTTGTTTGTGCAACTTCTGCTGGGAGGACTGGAAGAATTCTGGTACTGGTACCTTTAATGATGTCGGGAGTACATGTATCATCCCTTTCATATAATTTGGAGTAGAAATCGTTCACTCTTGTCAAAATTTCGCCTCTATTTCTTGTTACAGAACCATCTTCTTTTCTCAGTGCCATAATCTGTTTTCTTCCCTTACTGAGATGTCCCTTTGCTATCTTGAGGCTTTGGTTGTTTTCAATTGCTTTCCTCACTAGTTCACAGTTGAATTTCCTTACGTCTTCAGTGATACTTTTTCGTACTGTCTGGCATAGCTCTATATATTCCACTTTGGAAGTCACATCTTCTTTAGTTGTCCTCATCTCTCTTCTTTTTTGCATCAACATTTTGGTTTTTCCTGATAATTTGTTCACATGCAATTTGTTCTTAGACCCAGCTAATTTTGTTACTGTTTCCATAAGAGCTTTAGTTACTTTTCTGTTAACTTCAGAGATGTCCACTTCTTCCGATGTTAGGCCTTCTAAAGCAGAGAACCTGTTCTTCAGTTCTAACTTGAAGGTATTATGGTGTTTTTTAAGGTTGGTTATGTCAATACATTTTGTTTGTCTTATGAGCTTGCCACGTTCGAGTTTAGTGTTGAGGTGCATCTTATACATCTCACCAATCTATGGTCACAATCTGTGTTGAACTTGTTTAGCACACTGCAGTCCTCTATGACGATTTTTTCGTTACACATAATAAAATCAATTTCACTTGTCGTTCCATTTGGATGTCTCCATGTCCATTTCCTGTGTGGCTTTTTCTTGAAGAAGGAGTTCAAGATGGAAAAACCCTTCTGCCTCTGCAAACTCAACGAGAGTATTTCCACCCTGATTTCTGTTGCCGTGACCGAATTTACCTACTGAAGTTTCATTCTGTTGCCGTTGCCCTATTTTTGCATTGAAATCTCCCATAATTATCTTCAAGTGCTGCTTGCCTTTATTATTTAGATGACGAATTTCCTCATAAAATTTTTCAATTTCTTCTTCAGGATGACTTGTGGTGGGTGCATAAGTTTGAATAATCTGAGCCTGGTATCTTCTCGAGAGTTGGATCGTGCAGCTCTGTCAGAGGAACTTTCAACTTCTACAACTTTATCCTTCAGTTTCTTGTTTATTATAAATCCAACACCACTAGTTCTGCCAGTATCTGTCCCACGATAGTAGAAGAGATGTCCACTTTTCAGTTCAAGGAGATCTTCTTTTCTCCTTACCTCACTTAGCCCGACGATGTCCCACTTGATCCTTTGTAGTTCCTTTTCCAATTCAAGAAGCCTTGAATCAGAAGATAGGGAGCGTCCATTATACGTAGCCAAGGTCAGCATCAGATGGCAGCCTAGTCCGGTCCTCCGGGGATTCTTGGCACCTTCATGTCGCACTGGCCGCTGCCTTGGCCAGGTACATTCCAGCTGCCAGAGACTGAGGGCCAAGATTTAAGTTGTGGAGTCATTTTGGAGAGGTTTGGCCAAAACTCACCACTTAGGCCAAGCGGGTTGGTGAGTGTTCCTGGGGTAAAGTACATTAAAAAAATTTCTGAAACTCGCAAGCCACTTTCTGCGATTTCTTTCGTGAATTAACGAAGCATATTTCTGATACAACTTTTTCCGTGAAATTACAAAAAAAAAAAAAACCCGCTGAATTTCACGGTTTTTTCGTACGACAAAAAAAAAAAAAAAAATTTGAATTTTCAGAAACCTTTCCGCAATTTCTTTCTTACATTGACGGTAAATTACCGTTTTCAAGATGTGTTAACGGATTATTTTGAATTTTCAGAAACCTTTCCGCAATTCCTTTCTTACATTGACGGTAAATTACCGTTTTCAAGATGTGTTAACGGATTATTTTGAATTTTCAGAAACCTTCCCACAATTCCTTTCTTACATTGACGGTAAATTACCGTTTTCCAGATGTGTTAACTGATTATTTTTTTAATTTTCAGAAACGATTCCGCAATTCCTTTCTTACATTGACGGTAAATTACCGTTTTCAAGATGTGTTTACGGATTACTTTGAATTTTCAGAAACCTTTCCGCAATTCCTTTCTTATATTGACGGTAAATTATCGTTTTCAAGACGTGTTAACGGAAAATTCTGAATTTTCAGAAACCTTTCCGCAATTCCTTTCTTACATTGACGTTAAATTACAGTTTCCAAGATGTGCTAACGGAAATTCTGAATTTTCAGAAACCTTTCCGCAATTCATTTGTTATATTAACGAAAAAACTGTGTTCTCAGTTTTTCCATATCCATATGACGAAAAATTTCCGGTAATATAGAAGAGATTCACAGGAATACTTGGGGGTTTGATTAACTGTTAAATTTTATTAGTCTGTCGAAGTATTTGATTTTAAAGTTCTGTAGCGAGATCGGATATTGTGGATAGTGTATCGCATAAATTTTGGTTGCTGTGGCACAGGATATTTCTCCTCCTCTTACCCATTTTGTGCATGAGCTCTAATATATTGTTACCATAAGAAACCGGGTACTTAATTTATTGTATACAGGTGATTGTACGACGTCGATGTATCAGCCTGTGGAGTCCTTAAGACAAAAGCTATATGGATATCAAGAGTAAATTTTATATTTGGAAGTTTCGTGAAATAATATTATAAAACAGTACATCGCACCTTCTTTTAAATATAATTGAAAGTTATTATCAGTTGCAAAAAAGATCGCAAACTCCACATGATTCTGTTGCTTCGAAAAATCACGTTAAAAAAAATTCGCATTTTGTGATAAGACCTACAGAAAAAATTAATTTATTACGAACGTATTAAAAAAAATAATAAGCTCTAATAGAAAACAAGATGACTAAATCACTCGCATTAATGAAAAAAAAATCACCATCGCCCAATTAGTTTTCCATTGAACGCGAATCTGATTCCTGTGACTTTCTGGTTCAGTGGTTAAGACGCGCGGCTTTAACCCAAACGATCCGGGCTCGATTAGCGGCGCAAAAAGATACTCTCGCGTAAGGGCTGAGATATTCAGCGCGTTGGATTTTGCGAAATTTCTGTCTAAATACGGAAAAACTTGAAACGGATTTTTATGAAACAAATGGAATTACGCACTACGAAAAATCTGGGAAATTACTGGTTAAAAAAAAAACAAAAAAAAAACGGGTACTTTTAGAAACGGGAATTTCGTTAAAAGACGGACACTTACCGGCAACTCTATTGCACCTTTTTTTCAGAAATTTTCCGTAAATTCACACCAATTATTTTTTACAGTATACCGGCTTCAGGAAGTCTTTCGAGTCTTCACAGCGATCAAGCCATTGCACAGAATGTCAACGATTGCTTGTATATAGTATCCACTTCTCATCACACGTGACGAGGAGCTTTAAAGTGTAATTCATTTGGTTGCTACTAAGCAGAGAAGAGCATACATCAAATAGTCTTTCGTTCGGTAGCGGATAAGCAGAGAAGAGCAGACATCAAATTGTCTTTCGTTTGGTTGCAGATAAGCAGAGAAGAGCAGACATCAAAATGTCGTTCGTTTGGTTGCGGATAAGCAGAGAAGAGCAGATATCAAATTGTCTTTCGTTTAGTTGCGGATAAGCAGAGAAGAGCAGACATCAAATTGTCTTTCGTTTGGTTGCAGATAAGCAGAGAAGAGCAGACATCAAAATGTCGTTCGTTTGGTTGCGGATAAGCAGAGAAGAGCAGACATCAAATTGTCTTTCGTTTGGTTGCAGATAAGCAGAGAAGAGCAGACATCAAAATGTCGTTCGTTTGGTTGCGGATAAGAAGAGAAGAGCAGACATCAAATTGTCTTTCGTTTGGTTGCAGATAAGCAGAGAAGAGCAGACATCAAAATGTCGTTCGTTTGGTTGCGGATAAGCAGAGAAGAGCAGACATCAAATTGTCGTTGTTTGGTAGCGGATAAGCAGAGAAGAGCAGCCATCAAATTGTCGTTGTTTGGTAGCGGATAAGCAGAGAAGAGCAGACATCAAATTGTCTTTCGTTTGGTTGCAGATAAGCAGAGAAGAGCAGACATCAAAATATCGTTCGTTTGGTTGCGGATAAGAAGAGAAGAGCAGACATCAAAATGTCGTTCGTTTGGTTGCGGATAAGCAGAGAAGAGCAGACATCAAAATGTCTTTCGTTTGGTTGCTGATAAGCAGAGAACAGCAGACATCAAATTGTCGTTGTTTGGTAGCGGATAAGCAGAGAAGAGCAGACATCAAATTCTCTTTCGTTTGGTAGCGGATAAGCAGAGAAGAGCAGACATCAAATTCTCTTTCGTTTGGTTGCAGATAAGCAGAGAAGAGCAGACATCAAAATGTCGTTCGTTTGGTTACGGATAAGAAGAGAAGAGCAGATATAAAATTGTCTTTGTTTGGTAGCGGATAAGCAGAGGAGAGCAGACATCAAATTGTGGTGTTTTGTGCTGCTCCGTCAACTCATGTGGGATCCATTTGTCTATCTTCTCCAGTTTGCCTATGTCCGTTAAATGTCAGGAAGCATTTGCATAACGTACTTCTCCTTTTTCGCCAAGTTCCCGTACCATTTGCTGCATATTGGATTCAATCAACGCTTCCTACTCGGCATCATTAATAACTCCTTCTGGTCTACCGCGTGGTTCATTTCTGGGCTCACATCGCCAGACAGGAATTTAGCGAACCAACGTTGTGTTTTGAGTTCATTACCGGTGCCTTCCTCAAGTGCTGTATTGATTGATGTTGCGAGATGCCTCGATGCACGTGGTCCATGTTTAAAAACTCATGTAAAAAAATGACACAAATTTGGCTCTTATCCATCGTCCTCTTCAGTGTAGCACCCTAATACAGAACATGTGTGACGTCAGTGGCAGTGGAAACTGATGCCACTGACGAAAGGACCAGTGCTTCATATGCGGAGGCCTTGATACTTTCAATTTATGTTACACTAATCACACCGCACGATGTGCTAATTCCTAATTTTCCTGCAAATCGCACTAGACTGTAAAATTCGACATCTCATCTGCAATAACCTAATATTTACTGGAAAAACAAACAAAACTATGTTTCGAAAAAGCAGATGCATTTGACTATATGAAAATTTACGCTTTTTAACGGTATTTCCGATTTAGGGAAAGGTTAGATAAGAGTCGACTGCCACTGACGTCACACACGTTCTCCATTGGGCAGAAGTCTGGTGATCGCGCTGACCACAGCAGCACATAAACACCTTGTTGGCACTGTCTGCTGAGTCCCGATGACGTCACCCAGGCATTCTCACACCTTACATGTGCTTTCGCTACCGAGATCGCTCCAACGTAGTATGCCGCACGCCAGGGTATGGACGACCAAACATAGTTACGCCGAGCAGCCTTACCCTTTTTATCACCCTCGCCTATCAGGTCATTAGATCGAAACTGCGATCATTTGCATAACGGAACTCTCGATACACACCCGCCAATCTGCATGGCTCTCTGACAAGGCATTATCTATGTCGAGCAGTGTATGTGCATTCTTAAGGGAGCGGCGGGCTTCTTGCTACAACGAGCAACGTCGATACATATTATTTTCCCCAGGGTCTTCTGGTATTATGGTTCGCCCGATTATTTTCCCACGTTACCCAGAACGCACCCACCATGCACGCCACCATTATGGACTTCCTCTTTCACTAAGCCCCTAAATTCTGTGTTATTTGTTTGTTCTGCTATTTTATTTTAATGATTTAAAATCCTAAATTGAGATTTTAAGAAATATTTTCATCGAGGCAAATTGGCTTTGTCTCTAGCGGGGTAATGGCAGCACCACTCAGACTTTGCTAACATTATCTCACCACTGCACAGTGGTTTACAACGTCTTAAAACCTGGCCAAAATCTATAACTTCGAAATGACTTTGTTATTTGTAACCCGATGCAGTTTGAAATCTTAGATATGAACAGAAATGCACTAAAGACAAGATAAAGCGTTTAAATTACAGTGAAATTCAATTTACAATCATTATTAATAACTAACACGAAATTAAAGAACGTATAAGGAAATTACACTTCCTATTCGGTATCACTAGTTTCTGGTGTCATACTTGGTGTTGAATAAACTCGAAGTAAATGCTGAACCTCTTTTGGTGTAGCTTTTGCTTCAAACTGCTTTTGGTATAGCGTTTGCTTCATTTGGAGAGATCGTCGAAGGGACGAGACAAGAGGATCGAAATTGTCCAACAGTAGGTGCATCATATCTGTTAAGGTGTCTATCCTACTTGCTTTTCGGCTATGTCGCTCTTGATACTGCATGAGGTATTTGTATCCCTTTGGGCATCTGCCCTATTGGTAATAACGCAGCTGAGATGATGGAAGAGACATGTATTAATATTTTATGAACTGAGGCCCGCACGTAAAACCAGGAGTATTGTTTTACATAAAACCTTGCTGTGTCATGTGCATACTTGTTGAATGCCTGAATATCCACTTCCAACCCACATTTAAAAAAGTTCCTTTGCTTACATTCTATTACCATGTAACCACAAAAAGTACCTTAGCGGCGCCAAGCCTAGAAAAATAGTGCCTTAGCGCCGCTAAGTCACTCTAAGCCCCTTCTACATCACTGACATCACCTCTCACTGACATATATATATATATATTTTTAAGTTTAACGACCACCGTGAGCTACTCAATGGGCTATAAGCAGTCGCCCGTCCCAGGGAAGGGAGAGAGCCAGTGCCGTAAGACAAACACAACATCCATGCCTCACCGGGATTCGAACCCGGACCCCTTTCGGACGAATGATCAGAGGCCATCGCCTTAGACCACTGCGCCACCGGGGCGGCCCACTGACATAACTCTAGTCTGTATGAAAGACGAAGTATAAATTCTGGAACTCTAATCCAGGCATGTAATGTTGACAATCCAAACTGAAATTCCCTATAGGATTAACCTCCATGTTTTTCACCATAATGAATATAATGTGTTTTTCTGCTCGCCAAGTAATTAGTTGGTAAGAAATAACAAAATACAAAGTGCCAAATAACATAATGAACTCTTAACTCTACTGTGATCATGTCACATCTTTTACAAATGTACACTCCTTGCTTGAACCTATAGTATTTTGTGCAAATAGGCAAGTTTGAGCAAATTCTACTTTTTGGCTCTTCAAAAGTGCAGGTAGTTCTCCTACCGTAACGTAGAATTAGAACAGCAGTCGTCAGCAATCATTCTGTAGGTCACTAAAACATTAAATTCTATTTAATGAAGCAGTAATATTACATACCTGACTGATTATGCTGTTCTTCCAATCACAAATTTACCGTATATACTCGTGTATAGGTCGACTTTTTTAATGAAATATCTACGACGAAATTAGGGGTCGAACTATACACGGAAAATATTTCTGATAGGTTGAAAACCAAACTTTTGATGTCTTATGGAAATGCGCATACTTGGCCTTTTGCACCATCAGTTCATTTGCAGTTGTATATTTAGTCATTTTCCCGGTGTTAATGGTACAGAAGAAAGTTATTGCTAAGAATTTTCTTGATTTTATATGTACGAATATTTTTTATTCACTAATAGAAAAACTCATTTCGCAAGGATCAAAGTCCGTTTTAGATCTGTCGATTGGCCTTGACAGCCCCGCTGGTAAATCACACAGAGGAAAGAGGTGAGCGCGTCAGCCAAGTTGCACCGTGCCGTGACCTACGACCGTGCTCAATTCACGACGTGGGGAATGAAGAGGGAAAAGAACAGACTACTGAAAAAGGAGACCGCTGCTGGGAGCGAGCAAAAGGATTCCATCTTTACTGAACGGGCCGATGTTTGGTTTAGATAAACGACCTCTCTGTCAATCACACACTCGTCCAGCTCAACAGTTGACTGACAGTTGCTACACTGCACAGGGTAGTGGGAGAAAATTTTATAGAACAAATTTTCTTCAATTTTTTAAATAGTTGCGTGCAAATTTTAGTGTCCACAATACATTAAAATAAAGATTAATTTTAAATTTTGAAGAGATCCATTGAAAACTTCAAAAGTTACACATTTATTTTTTTACGGCATGCATATTCTTTATAGGATAAAAAAAAACTCTCAAGTTGACATCAAGACCTATTTACGCTTTACAAATATGTTTCAGGAAGTCTTTTTTTTCTTTTTAAATAACGATGTGCCTTACGACACTATAAAATATTCACCGATGCTGTCGCACGTGCGGTCATTCACAAACATAATTTCCAAATTGCAAGTCAAGATTAAAACACTTTATTTACAACTAAAAATTAATATTTACACGCGAGATCTTTCGGGGCTGTACATAACACCCACCATCAGGCCCCAAGCGCCACGAAACACAGGAGCAGACATTATATATTGTTAACACAACCTACAATTCACTCGGTCTTCCTAATCACCCGTGATGCCATCAACAAATCGTTAAAGTCCAAAAATCAAGTCTTAATTTCTTATCAGATATAGTCCTCTTCTTCAGAGTTGTGTGCGAAGGGGGCAACCATCGTTCTCCACTGTCTTGGAACAAATATCGGGAGTTCAATGTTACAGCATGTTTCCCCATATGCAATAATGAAGAGGCTTTCCGTAAGGAAAACAGTACGTTTATCAACACTTGAGTCAAGTACTCTAACATTTGTCCAATCTGGGGAGTAACCTCCCTGGTTAACAGCATTAGTAAAAGCTGTGGAAACTGTTCCAGAACGAAGAGCGTATTTATGTTCACCCATTCTGACATTTACGGTTCTTAGGGTAAAACCTATATGGTATTTAACTGCACTGTCTGAGTCTTCATGAATTAATGGTATGCAGTAGACGCCTGGTTTGTTAAGAGCTGGGACTCTATCTCTATCATTTCTTATCAAGGAAAAAAGGTTACCTGTGACACTCCAAACGTTTGATGGTGTTTGTGACAGGCTTTTCTTAAGATAGACACTAGAGGTGGAATGAAATCAGCTTTGCCAATGTACTTAGTAGGTTTTGTCTCAGTGGACAAAGTCGTGAATCTCAGTCTTGCTACAATAATCCTTAAAAGAAGTTGACAGAGAACCCAAACAATAAGGCCAAGTTTTGAACTCTAGAAAGTTCATCATGTCGAGTTCTACTGGTCGAGGAATGGGTGAAGGCACATCTTATTAGGAAGCGTAGAGCTGAAGCTTTATGTTTGCGAGGGTGAGAAGAAGTGAATGGAATCACACAAGGTATGAACTTCGGTTTACGGAAAACACAATGCTTGATTTTATTGGAATTCATATCTCGAGACAGTAAAATGTCTAGAAAAGGCAATTTTCCCTCTTTCTCAAGGTCTTTTGTAAACTGTATAGTTGGAAACTGGGTAGAAAGACAATCTACAAATTCGTCCAGTAAAGGTAAAGAATGTGGCCAAAAAACCAACATGTCATCTACGTACCTAGTCAACAGTGATGGTTGATGAGGGAAGTCCAACATGACCTTGTTTTCTAGATATTGCATGAGAATCTCAGCTAAAACGGGGGAGAGGGGGAACCCATTGGTGCCCCTTCCTTTTGCTCATAGAACTTGCCATCAAATCTAAAGTTCTCTTTGCTACAAGTTTGAGAGCAGAAATTATTGCATTAGCTTCAAGTGGAGAGATGGAATTGTCTTCTTGTAATTAATTTATCTTCAATAATTGAGTGAACGGTGTTGAGTGGTACACTTGGAAATAGTGACACTACATCCAGCGAAGCCATTATGAACTCAGTTCCTCCAGAGTCGAAGGTTGTATACGAGATATAGGCTGCATAGAACTTTTAATGGATACAGAGGAATTTGAGGTGAGAGGTTTTCGAAATGAAGCCAACGCTGTCTCGAGTGTGCGAGTAGGGTTAGCATATCCTGAAACAAGTAACCTAAGAGGTTGATCCGGTTAATGAATTTTCATTTTTCCGAAGATCTTGGGAACCCTAGGTCCTACTGGAGGTCTCATTTTAGTAGAAATAGATTTGGGGAGGAAACCTTGGTTTCTTAGTTTACTTAATTCTACAATAGTAGCTGAAGTCGGGTCGGACCTGAGAACACGGTGGGGAACTAAATTGATGGCCTGGTTCATCCTAGCGTAATAGTTATCACGGTCCAGAATAATGATTTGTTGTGTTTTATCTGCACAAATAATTGACAGGTTTGGGTTTTTTGCTAGCTGTAGTAACTGTTCTCGTTCGTATTTCAGAACTGGTGATGTTTTATTTGGCCCTGCAAGAGTTTTGGCCAACGTGTAACGAGTCGAATCACGTTCTTCTTCGGGAAGTGCATTGATAATGTTTTCAACCTGTGGGATAGCATGTAGAGGTCGAAAAGAAGACACTGGAAAGCTAAATTTAAATCCTCGACTTAGGGCTGAACGTTGACTGTCCGAGAGTTTTACAGAACTATAGTTAAGGTATGGTTCTTGTAGCGAGTATTCATCAGCATGTTCATTATTTTGACTCGGTAGCTGAATTTGTAAGGGTCGGCTTGATACCAGGACCAGGTTACACAGTTTCCGTATATGTCGTTGATTAACACCATTCACCTCTTTTTGTAAATTAGAAAAGAAAATCATTAAACGCTTACCCACGATAATTTGATGAGTATGTCTCGTCAGGTAAGCATATGCATTATATGACTTACGGTTGAGCTTGTCCCCATAGCTTCGTTTCCTCCTTATTTCAGCTGTTAATCTTTTTGGTTGTGCATTGGCGATGACCTGGGCATCTCTTTGAGAGATTGCGAAACATCTGATTCTAAGAAACTTTGGCATCACTTTCAGTGAGCGACAATTAATTAGAAAGCTTAAGTGGGCCTCGTTGACAGATAATTAATTTTCTGCGAAAAACACAGATCTTAAAAGCTTTCTCCATGTTTTGTGCATTTTAGGTAAGGTAGCCACTTGAAAAGGTTCCTCACAAAGCATAAGAAATTTGCAGCTAAGATATGATTAATGCAAAAAGTCTATCGTACGAAAGGTCACTATAAAATATTCACCGATGCTGTCGCACGTACGGTCATTCACAAACATAATTTCCAAATTGCAAGTCAAGATTGAAACCCTTTATTTACAACTAAAAATTAATATTTACACGCGAGATAGGATATGTATCTACACCCCCTGGCGGGAAAACCATGCATTATTTTCGGAAGAAAGTATTTTTAAAAGGTTTTTTGATGTGAGCGATATCGGTCCAAGAAAAACAAAATCAGTCGAGTTTTCAGGAGCTCCGATTTTGCTGCAAATACATCAGAAGCAGAAATTAACACTTATGCCCTCTGGTGGTCAAATCATTCTTAGCCAAATATTAGAAATTACATGAAAAAAATTTCCATCAGGAGCTGTATGCGATACAGGAAGAAGTTTTCAAATCGGAGCTTTAGAAGCAGAAATATCGGGGAAAACGCAATTTACCTTTGCTCCCCCTAGCAGAAAGTCTATAATTTAATTGAAAATATTGAATTTATATGAGAAACATTTCGCATCGGAAACACTATCCAACAAAGAAGGAATTTTTAAAATCGGACTCTTAGCAGTAGAGATATTGGGGGAAATAAGTTATATATCTACGCCCCCTAGCGTAGAAACCATGCATTATTTTAAGAAGAAAATATTCCGAAAAGGTTTATCGACGTGAGTGGCATCGGTCCACGAACGAAGTTTTTCAATCGAGATTTTAGAAGCTCAAAATTTATGGCAAATATTTCCATCAGAAACAAAAATTACCAATTGCGCCCTCTGGTGGCCAAAGTATTCTTTACCAAAAATTAGAAATTATATGCAACAGATTTTCCATCAGGAGCTGTATTCGCTAAAGAAAAAAATTCAAATCGGAGTTTTAGGAGAAGAGATATCGGGAAAACGCAATTTACTTTTACGCCCCTAGCGGAAAATCTATCCGTAACTTGAAAAAGTAACTATACCTAAAATACTCTTCGACATAAATGGAATCGAAAGATAAAAGAATTTTTTTTAATTGGATGTTTAGAAGCAAATATATGGAATAAATGTATTTTGAATTCGACATCATTAGCTTTACGCCCTCCAGCGGCGAAATTGTACATTAAAAACAAAAAAGGATATAAAGGATCATCATTCGCATATTTCAAGCTTCTCAATGCGAAAAGAATTTTTCAAATGGGACTAATACATAGTTGCAGAGATATGATGTCTACAGACGGACGAACAAACCGATAACATAAGCACGATCTGTTTTTACAAAAGACGTGCAGAAAAGAAAGAAAGATAGGACGATCAATCTGAAGGTGAGACGACGGAACGGTATACATGTTGGTTCAAAGACTTATTAAATCAAGACTATCGAAAAATGCCTAACGTACATCAAATGTCGTGTTATTAACTTTTCGTATATGTGTCGAATTGCAGGTATACTTCGCTCACAGTCCAAGCAGCGCGTAGTGTTAGAAACAGCGCCAATAGTCAATACTGTAAGTCTGAGGCAATGGATGACGATTGGTATCAACACTTCAGACGCTTCCTTCTTTTCCAAGTTCTGTCATTAAAAAAAAAAAAAATTGTTTCTTGGAAAATTCTTCCAGAGACCCGAGCAGCGCGTATTCCTGCGGGGCGTGGCGTTCAGCTTTAAACACGCACATCGCGAAGTCGTTGACCGTCCCTAAGCACTCACACGACAACACTTAAGTAGCAACAGTGACTTCGGGGCAACAAAATCTGCCATTTATTAAACGGCACTCAGCGATTATTAAGCATTAAGGTAAAGAGTCATGCTGTAATTACCTTCCCTGAAATGGTACCGGAAATAAAAAAAATAAAAAAGGCAATTAAATTAGTTCTTTAGGCATCAAGAGGAGCACGCATGTATAAGATGTCGCTGCAACTAAGGAGTCTGCGCATAACACCCATCGACAGAATGAAATTTATTAGGATAAATTGGCAAATGACACATATTACGATCCAAATAGTGATAAGAATATTCCTCTGTACCCCGTTGTATCATACCCTCGTGGGAGTAGGTACAGGTCGATTTATCCACTGAAAGTCTTGTATTTTTCTCATCAGTTTTTGTTTTTGATATGAATATGCCCTTGAGGTGACATTTGGCCCTAAGAACATCTATTTCCCTTATAACCACTCTTACTGACGTGTGAAACCCAACCTAAGTTGGCCAATTGACATTTACAAAAACCAAAATTCTTTAACCCAACACGAACTGACATTAACCAACTGAAACAAACGCCTATTTACATACACACACTAAAACAAACGTCGTATTTGCATACAGGACGTTTGTTTTAGTTGGTCAATGTCAGTTCGTGTTCTGTACGACTTCAATTTTAAACATATGAAAAAAAAAACATACCATTGAAATACAGGTTGTAAATCGGAATGTGATTTTGTTTTACATTATGATTTTGTTTCACGTGACTATTATTCTTTTTAAGCAGTTCGCCCACTAGTTAATTAGCGTTAGAAACTCAAGTAAAATACCCATTAATCTTTGTTCCAAATTTCTTGAATACAGAAAAAAAAAAAAAAAAGGGAACCTGAAAGTTATTTACTAAATTTTTAGGTGCATTAACTTTTCATGGCTGGAAAAAAAAAAAAAGAAAGAAAAGACGCTATCTCTATCCTCTCAAAGCTGCAACATACCGGGTTTCACACAAAAAAGAATCCAAGAACAACGTATTTACAGTATTCTAAAATTAAAAATTTAGCGTATAATTGCAAAAAACGTATAGCCACCCCACCCCGGTGGCGCAGTGGTCTAAGCGATGGCTTCTGATCATTCGTCTGAGAAGGGTCCGGATTCGAATCCTAGTGAGGCATGGATCTTGTGTTTTTCTTACGGCACTGGCTCTCTTCCTTCCCTGGAGCCAGTGGCTTTAAATTAGGGACGAACGACTACTTATAGCCCACTGAGTTGCTCTCATGGTGGTCGTTAAACCTCAAAAAAAAAAAAAAAAAAAAAAAAAAAAAAAAGAAAACGTATAAATTAATTAAGTATAACCGAATTGAAAAAGCAATTGAAAGAACAGTAAAATATGGGGACTAGCGCTGAATTGCGTACAGAAGTGAAAAACGTATAATCAAGGTTCCACTGCATTCGTAAAATATATACTTAGAAACATTGTAACGTACCAGGAGATGTGACGTACCTGCCAGAAGGACGCACACGGCATAAAGGCAGGTAGGAATCAGAATAAAATGTCCGCGTAGCTCAATTGGTAGAGCAACTTATTCCGGAATGAGTGGACCCGGGTTCAAATCCTGGCGCGGATAAAAATGACGGAGAAATTCACTTCGTTATAATGGCGCCCGAACTATCCGGATGACCCGACCGTTCAAAATCTCGCATTGGTGTGATGTTATTTCCACACCGCGAGATAGGAAAAATATGAGCAGCACTTCAAAAGAAAAAAAAAGAAAAATAAGGGGAGATGATGTAACGTACCAGGAGATGTGATGTACCTGCCAGAAGGACGCACACGACATAAAGGCAGATAGCAATTAGAATCAATGTCCGCGTAGCTTAATTGGTAGAGCAACTTATTCCGGAATGAGTGGACCCGGGTTCGAACCCCGGCGCGGATAAAAATGACGGAGAAATTCACTTCGTTATAACATGTACAAACATATTTAGAAATAAACAGCCAAGAACAAAGGGCTAAGTAATATCTCGTGGGGAGGGCCCGGACTCCTTGGCCACCCCCACTGCGTCGCCACTGCAGCTGAGTATTCAACGTAGAAAGAAGAAAAAAAAGGTTAGTTTGGTAACATCAGAAGAATTTCTAAAGCATACTGATGTTCCTTTGCTGTGAGCATAAAAAAAAAAGCGAAAACATAAACATGATGCCTGAGAAGATTCCGTGGCTTACGGAACCCGTAGGGGCAATGCTCACACAGGCTTTGACCTGACGCAGGTATCAGTGGCGGGGCGATCGCCCCCCCCCTAAACCCTAACGAAGTTTTTACGTTTAAAGTAGCGAAGATCGTAAATGATTAACTTTGCATATTTTGTTTTCAGTTTTTAGTATTTTAAATCCTCCGTACTAATTTTTTAACTTAGTACGGAGGATTTAAAATTCTTATTACATTGATTTAAGTTCAGTAAAAAAAGAAAGAGAAGGGAATAGAAGAGAGAGAGAGAGAGAGAGAGAGAGAGAGAGCGCAAAAGATAAAGGGAAAACAGGGACAGCGGGGGTAAAAAACATGGGGATATTCTTTGTTAGTTTTTTGGTATTTTCATATTGTCTAGCACCTGTAACGTCTCGAAACAGGTTAAGGCAGAGCTTGGTGCTGAAATCAGAGTAGGTGGGAGAAACTGTGAATAACAATCTGATCTACGTACGTATCTTAATTGGGTCATAAAGAAAATTCGTAAAAATGTTCCCACCGCTTCCTGCCAGATAGTCATTTTAGGACTTATCTCTTTTTCTTATTTTCCTGCTCCCTCACGCCTCACGGGCGCTTTCCGTTGTTCCACCCACTCCGAAGTCAATCCCAGCTTGGGTGGGCTGGCCTAGGAGGGAGGCAGCGTGACTAATACGGGGTAATTTTCGGCATCTCCGTAAAAACTGCAGGGCATTACATATATATATATATATATCATCATCATCATTGTCAACCATTATCAATCCACTGCTGGACGAAGGTCTCCCCAAGTTTCCTCCACAACGGTCTGTCTTGTGCCAATCTCCTCCATGTCACTCCCGCATACTTTCGAATTTCATCCACCCATCTTCCATGTGGTCTTCTTCTGGGTCTTTTCCTGTCCCTTGGAATCCAATCTAAAATTTCGGCTGTCCATCGATGGTCTGTTCTTCTGGCAGTATGTCCAGCCCATTGCCATTTCAGGGATTTAACTCTGATCATGATGTCTTCCACTCTTGTCATTTTTCGGATCCATGTGTTCCTCTTCTTATCTCTCCTGGTTACACCAAGCATGCACCTCTCCATGCTGCTTTGAGTTGTCTGCAGCCTTTGTATGTCTCTTTTAGCTAAGGTCCACGTCTCTGCACCATACGTAAGCACTGGAAGGATGCATTGATCAAACACTTTTCTTTTAAGACATAATGGCATATTGCTCTTGAAAATTATGCTGTTTCTTATAAAAGCTCTCCAGGCAAGTTTTGTACGGCGATTAATTTCTTCACCAATGTGACCCTCACTTGATATCTGCTGTCCAAGATAAACGTATGTGTCTGTTATCTCCAGCTTTTCTCCATCAATCGATAAATCTTCATTTCTTGTAAAAGCATTGAACATCACTTTTGTCTTCTGAAAGTTCATTTTTAATCCCACTTCTTTACTCTTGTCAGCAAGTTCCTGGATCATACTCTGTAGCTCTGATGGGGTAGTTGCAAAAATGACTATGTCATCAGCAAAATGAAGGTGGGTTAGATAATCTCCATTAATCTTTATCCCTTTGTTTTCCCAGTTCAGTGATTGAAAGACATTTTCCAATGTGGCATTAAAGAGCTTCGGAGATATGGTGTCACCTTGTCTCACTCCTTTTCCAATTTTTATGTGTGTTGTATTTTCAAACAGCCGAATCTTTGCACTTGCATTTTCATAGATGTTATTAATAATATTAATGTATGCATCTTCAATACCGCAGGATTTCAGAGCCATTGCAACTGCTGATGGTTTCACCGAATCAAAGGCTTTTTCATAATCGATAAAAGCCATGCACAATGGAAGTTCATATTCCCTCGCTCTTTCAATTAGTTCTCTCAGTACGTGGATATGATCTATTGTGCTGTAGCCACTCCTGAATCCAGCTTGTTCTCTCGGTTGAGCCATGTCCAGTGTCACCTTCAAGCGGTGTGAAAGAACTTTAGTGAAGATTTTATAAACCACTGATAGGAGGCTGATAGGTCTGTAGTTCCTGAAATCCTCAATGTCACCTTTTTTATGTAGCAAGATCATTGTAGCGTTGTTCCTCAGGAATTTTCCCTTCATTAAGGCATCGAGTGAAAATTTGGGCGAGTACTGTTTCGATTTCTCCACTTGCTTCTTGTATGATGTCTACAGTAATTCCATTTTCTCCTGGAGCTTTTCCCCGCTTCATGTTCTTGATTGCATGTGCAACTTCTGCTGGAAGGACTGGAAGAACTCTGGTACTGGTACCTTTCATGATGTCTGGAGTACATGTATCATCCCTTTCATATAATTTGGAGTAGAAATCTTTCACTCTTGTCAAAATTTCGCCTCTATTTCTTGTTACAGAACCATCTTCTTTTCTCAGTGCCATAATCTGTTTTTTCCCCTTACTGAGATGTCCCTTTGCTATCTTTAGGCTTTGGTTGTTTTCAATTGCTTTCCTCACTAGTTCACAGTTGAATTTCCTTACGTCTTCAGTGATACTTTTTCGTACTGTCTTGCATAGCTCTATATATTCCACTTCGGAAGTCACATCTTCTTTAGCTGTCCTCATCTCTCTTCTGTTTTGCATCAACATTTTGGTTTATCCTCATAATTTGTTCACATACAATTTGTTCTTAGACCCAGCTAATTTTGTTGCTGTTTCCATAAGAGCTTTGGTTACTTTTCTGTTAACTTCAGAAATATCCACTTCTTCCAATGTTAGGCCTTCTAAAGCAGAGAATCTGTTCTTCAGTTCCAATTTGAAGGTATTATGGTGTTTTTTAAGGTTGGTTATGTCAATACATTTTGTTTGTCTTATGAGCTTGCTACGTTCGAGTTTAGTGTTGAGGTGCATCTTATATCTCACCAATCTATGGTCACTGCCTGTGTTGAACTTGTTTAGCACACTGCAGTCTTCTATGACGAATTTTTTGTTACACATAATAAAATCAATTTCACTTGTCGTCCCATTTGGATGTCTCCATGTCCATTTCCTGTGTGGCTTTTTCTTGAAAAAGGAGTTCAAGATGAAAAACCCTTCTGCCTCTGCAAACTCTACGAGAGTATTTCCACGCTGGTTTCTGTTGCCGTGACCGAATTTACCTACTGAAGTTTCATTCTGTTGCCGTTGCCCTATTTTTGCATTGAAATCTCCCATAATTATCTTCAAGTGCTGCTTACCTTTATTATTTAGATCACGAATTTCCTCATAAAATTCTTCAATTTCTTCTTCAGCATGACTTGTGGTGGGTGCATACGTTTGAATAATCTGAGCCTGGTATCTTCTCGAGAGTTGGATAACGAGTCGTGCAGCTCTGTCAGAGGAACTTTCAACTTCTTCAACTTTATCCTTCAGTTTCTTGTTTATTATAAATCCAACACCACTAGTTCTGCCAGTATCTGTCCCACGATAGTAGAAGAGATGTCCACTTTTCAGTTCAATGAGATCTTCTCCTTTTCTCCTTACCTCACTTAGCCCGACGATGTCCCACTTGATCCTTTGTAGTTCCTCTTCCAATTCAAGAAGCCTTGAATCAGAAGATAGGGAGCGTCCGTTATACGTGGCCAAGGTCAGCATCAGATGGCAGCCTAGTCCGGTCCTCCGGGGATTCTTAGCACCCTCTGCCTTCATGTCGCACTGGCCGCTGCCTTGGCCAGGCACATTCCAGCTGCCGGAGACTGAGGGCCAAGATTTAAGTTGTGGAGTCATTTTGGAGGGGTTTGGCCATAACTCACCACGCTGGCCAAGCGGGTTGGTGAGTGTGGGATAGCATTTCCTCTAATCCCGATGGTATAGTTATACCGCTATTGGCGGTCGTCAGAGCCCCTTTAGTGGGAACAGGATGTACCACGAGAAGGCGGGGTTGACATTTGTCAAGGAGAGGCTGTGATGTTACGCATCTCCTGACCTTACATCCCATATATATATATGTATATATACACTGCCGGACAATTGCTAAGGACGGATGACAATAGCAACGATAGCAACCATAAAATGGAAGGCAGGAAAATGTGGAAATTAGCATAAGTGCGGGATACAGTAAGACGTGTTGTGCGTATGCAAATTTCGGATTGCCGAACTTGTTCGTGACGTCATAGCGCTGATAAGAGATATAAAGGATTTGACGCGTATTGACCGTTGTTGTTCAAACGCAAAGTTGAAAGGGAAAGAATCAATTGACGAACTTGCAATTTTCAGTATGTCTTCCCGACATCACCTAGATGATTTTACGCGTGGCCGTATTATTGGCAAGATTGAAGAAGGGCGAAAAATAACAGATGTTGCCAGGGAGTTCGACGTCAGCCACAGTGTTGTTTCAAGGCTTTGGAAATCATTTCAAACAAATGGAGAGTGTAGCAAACGTCACGGGGAGGTCGTGTCCGCAGTATGACAACTGCAGAAGATCGGTACATAGTGCTATCAACAAAAAGACACCGGCGCAGCACAGCTAGTGAGGTAGCAAATCAGTTTATGGCTGCTACTGGCAAGCGGATCTCCCGAAAAACTGTCGCCAGACGTTTGCATGAAGGAGGACTATACGCCCGCCGTCCTGTTGTGTGCATCCCATTGTCTAGACGTCACCGTACCGCCCGTTTCCAATGGTGCCATCAACATCGCAATTGGACTGATAACGACTGGTCTGCTGTCCTCTTCTCAGATGAGAGTAGATACAGTCTATCGTCTGATTGTCGACGACAACTGACCTGGCGTGATAGTGGTACTGCATATTGTCCAGCAAACTTACAGGAAAGGGACCGATATCCGACATGTAGTGTCATAGTATGGGCTGGCGTCATGATCAATGGCCGTACGTCCCTCTATGTGCTTCCCACTTGGACTATGACTGGCCAACGATACATTAATGATGTTCTGCTACCTCATGTTCGCATGTTCCGTGGTGCTGTCGGTGATAGATTCATTTTCATGGACGACAACGCAACATGTCATCGAACAGTGGCTGTCCAGGAGTGTCTTGAGAGCGAGGTTATTCAACGCCTCGTATGGCCAGCACGTTCTCCAGATCTGAATCCCATTGAAAATGTGTGGGAGGCTTTGGGGAGGAGTCTTGCTGGTCGCCAATGCCCTCCAACAAACAAGGACACCCTCATCCGTGCACTGACAGAGGAATGGGATAAATTACCCCAACAGCTGCTTGATAATGTTGTGCAAAGCATGACACGACGTGTGGAATCTTGCATCAACCCTCCATGGTGGCCATATCCCGTATTGACATCTTACGCCGGAACACCTGCGGACGGTAATTGCATTTTTTTCACGTTTACGTATTCTGCACAAAATGGCCTGTTTGTCCCTAGAACACGTTCCAAAGCCTTCTGGATTTCAGAGCACAATAAATTGTCTTTCTTGTAATGTCCTGGCATTCTGACATTATTTTATTTCACTTGGCATCCAACCACACTTACTTTTTTATGCGCTATATAGCCGTTTATGATCCGTCCTTAGCAATTGTCCAGCAGTGTATATATATGCGGGAGTAGGGATGCAAGGTCAGGTGATGCGTAACATCACAGCCACTCTTTGACAAATGTCAACCCCGCCTTCTCGTGGTGCATCCTGTTCCCACTAAAGGGGCTCTGACGACCGCCAATAGCGGTATAACTATACCATCGGGATTAGAGGAAATGCTATCCCACACTCAACAACCCGCTTGGCCAGCGTGGTGAGTTATGGCCAAACCCCTCCAAAATGACTCCACAACTTAAATCTTGGCCCTCAGTCTCCGGCAGCTGGAATGTACCTGGCCAAGACAGCGGCCAGTGCGATATGAAGGCAGAGGGTGCTAAGAATCCCCGGAGGACCGGACTAGGCTGCCATCTGATGCTGACCTTGGCTACGTATAATGGACGCTCCCTATCTTCTGATTCAAGGCTTCTTGAATTGGAAGAGGAACTACAAAAGATCAAGTGGGACATCGTCGAGCTAAGTGAGGGAAGAAGAAAAGGAGATCTCATTGAACTGAAAAGTGGACATCTCTTCTACTATCGTGGGACAGATACTGGCAGAACTAGAGGTGTTGGATTTTATAATAAACAATAAACTGAAGGATAAAGTTGTAGAAGTTGAAAGTTCCTGTGACAGAGCTGCACGACTCGTTATCCAACTCTCGAGAAGATACAAGGCTCAGATTATTCAAACTTATGCACCCACCACAAGTCATCCTGAAGAAGAAATTTAAGAATTTTATGAGGAAATTCGTCATCTAAATAATAAAGGTAAGCAGCATTTGAAGATAATTATGGGAGATTTCAATGCAAAAATAGGGCAACGGCAACAGAACGAAACTTCAGTAGGTAAATTTGGTCACGGCAACAGAAACCAGCGTGGAAATACTCTCGTTGAGTTTGCAGAGGCAGAAGGGTTTTTCATCTTGAACTCCTTTTTCAAGAAAAAGCCACACAGGAAATGGACATGGAGACATCCAAATGGAACGACAAGTGAAATTGATTTTATTATGTGTAACAAAAAATTCGTCATAGAAGACTGCAGTGTGCTAAACAAGTTCAAGACTGGTAGTGACCATAGATTGGTGAGATGTAAGATGCACCTCAACACTAAACTCGAACGTGGCAAGCTCATAAGACAAACAAAATCTATTGACATAACCAACCTTAAAAAACACCATAGTACCTTCAAGGTGGAACTGAAGAACAGATTCTCCGCTTTAGAAGGCCTAACAACGGAAGAAGTGGATATTTCTGAAGTTAACAGAAAAGTAACCAAAGCTCTTATGGAAACAGCAACAAAATTAGCTGGGTCTAAGAACAAATTGTATGTGAACAAATTATGAGGAAAAACCAAAATGTTGATGCAAAAAAGAAGAGAGATGAGGACAACTAAAGAAGATGTGACTTCCAAAGTGGAATATATAGAGCTGTGCAAGACAGTACGAAAAAGTATCACTGAAGACGTAACGAAATTCAACTGTGAACTAGTAAGGAAAGCAATTGAAAACAACCAAAGCCTAAAGATAGCAAAGGGACATCTCAGTAAGGGAAGAAAACAGATTATGGCACTGAGAAAAGAAGATGGTTCTGTAACAAGAAATAGAGGCGAAATTTTGACAAGAGTGAAAGATTTCTACTCCAAATTATATGAAAGGGATGATACATGTACTCCAGACATCATGAAAGGTACCAGTGCCAGAGTTCTTCCAGTCCTAACAACAGAAGTTGCACATGCAATCAAGAACATGAAGCGGGGGAAAGCTCCAAGAGAAGATGGAATTACTGTAGACATCGTACAAGAAGCAAGTGTAGAAATCGAAATAGTACTCGCCAAAATTTTCACTCGATGCCTTAATGAAGGGAAGATTCCTGAGGATTGGAACAATGCTACAATGGTCTTGCTACATAAAAAAGGTGACATTGAGGATCTCAGGAACTACAGACCTCTCAGCCTCCTATCAGTGGTTTATAAAATCTTTACTAAAGTTCTTTCACACCGTTTGAAGGTAACACTGGACATGGCTCAACCGGAGAACAAGCTGGATTCAGGAGTGGCTACAACACAATAAATCATATCCATGTACTGAGAGAACTAATTGAAAGAGCGAGGGAATATGAACTTCCATTGTGCATGGCTTTTATCGATTATGAAAGAGCCTTTGATTCGGTGAAACCATCAGCAGTTACAATGGCTCTGAAATCCTGTGGTATTGAAGATGCATACATTAATATTATTAATAACATATATGTGAAAATGCAAGTGCAAAGATTCGGCTGTTTGAGAATACGGCACACATAAAAGTAGAAAAGGGAGTGAGACAAGGTGACACCATATCTCCGAAGCTCTTTAATGCTACATTGGAGGGTGTCTTTCAGTCGCTGAGCTGGGAGAACAAGGGGATAAAGATTAATGTAGATTATCTTACTCACCTTCGTTTTGCTGATGACGTAGTCATTTTTGCAACTACCCCATCAGAGCTGCAGAGTATGATCCAGGAACTTGCTGACAAGAGTAAAGAAGTGGGATTAAAAATGAACTTTCAGAAGACAAAAGTGATGTTCAATGCTTTTTCAAGAAATGAAGATTTATCGATTGATGGAGAAAAGCTGGAGATAACAGACACGCACGTTTATCTTGGACAGCAGATATCAAGAGAGGGTCACATTGATGAAGAAATTTATCGGCGTACAAAACTTGCCTGGAGAGCTTTTATAAGAAACAGCATAATTTTCAAGAGCAATATGCCATTATGTCTTAAAAGAAAAGTGTTTGATCTATGCATCCTTCCAGTGCTTACGTATGGTGCAGAGACGTGGACCTTAACTAAAAGAGACATACAAAGGCTGCAGCAACTTAAAGATGCATGGAGAGGTGCATGCTTGGTGTAACCAGGAGAGATAAGAAGAGGAACTCGTGGATCCCAAAAAATGACAAGAGTGGAAGACATCATGATCAGAGTTAAATCCCTGAAATGGCAATGGGCTGGACATACTGCCAGAAGGACAGACCATCGATGGACAACCGAAATTTTAGATTGGATTCCAAGGGACAAGAAAAGACCCAGAAGAAGACCACATGGGAGATGGGTGGATGCAATTCGAAAGTATGCAGGATTGACATGGAGGAGACTGGCACAAGACAGACCGTTGTGGAGGAAACTTGGGGAGACCTTCGTCCAGCAGTGGATTGAGAATGGTTGACAATGATGATGATGCGGGAGTAACAGAGGAGACTGGCGGAAGACAGACCGTTGTGGAAAAAACTTGGGGAGACCTTTATCCAGCAGTGGATTGATAATGATTGACAATGATGATGATGATGATTATATATATATACGTTATATAAAAAAAATTCATAATGGCTTCTGCCTCCCTTTTTTGTACCGGAAAAACTGCCCACAATAGAGAAAACGTCTGGATCCGCCCCTGGCAGGGATGCAGTAGAGGCATGGCGTCGCCAGGTTACTTTTTACCTAACTAAATCGGACTTTTTTTTTAATTTATTTATACAATCGTCGCCTACCAACCCTCTCCCCCCCCCCCCATCGATTCGGAACAACATACTAAAATCTGGAACCAATCCCTGTATTTTTCCGCCAGCAATCACACAGAACGTCGGGAAATAAAACCGCACTTGTGACTTGACCTTTCCACCCTTTCGACTATTTTCAATAGGGTTCGTGGCCAGGTTGTTTTAAACAAGATACTAAAATTTCATCGAAATCGTAGGTATTTACGCGGGTTATCGTGCAGACGGACAGACAGCCGGAGCATATATGCTTCTTCAACCTATGGTTGGAAAGCGTAAAAAACTGCAGGGCGTTGTACGGTAGTTCAAAAAATATTCATTTGGAATTGGCAAACTGCAAAAAATATGTTCGTTTGTATTTTGACGGAAATTTAATTATGGTCAGTTATATTTCGGCTAATAACCTCAAATTACAGCTGTCGCTCTCCAGGTTGTATGAAGAACGGTAAAAAAGTAGATCATAATTTTTACGTAAGTATACTGCGTGACTTTCGAAAGGGCATTTTGTTAAATTTTAGTCAGAGAATTTGGGGGAGGCGATACTTTCCCCACTCGACGGGACATCCTTGATCAGAGTCGCTTCTTGTGTTTCTAAGAATAGAGGGTATTGCAAAGTTTATACGTCACAGGGTTAATAAAGATGAACTGCAGTGGAAAAAATTTCGAGTTACTGTGTAGCTACAGCAAATACTTCTCTAAAATAGCAGTTGAAATTAAAACATTTTTCGTAGTTATCAGATTTGTGCAACAATGGTAAATTTTCATAACATTGGGAATGAGAGAGAGAGAGAGAGTTTGAATTCCAATTCCATCAATATTTTTTCAAAATGCCTCTTTCTAATTATCGTTCCAATTCAGTTTCCTTATTAACGTAACAAGATGCAAATGTTAAAACATTAAATTACGTATATAAAACAAAAGTAAACGAAAAATAAAATTTAATTAAGCATATAAAAAATAAATGAAATAAAGTATTATAATAGTAATAAATTTCGTACATTCTAGATCACGCATCATACGCGCTCCTGCATTACATCAGTAAATCTCAGCTGCGCAGATCTACAGCAACTAAAGCAAATAACTACCTAAACATGTTTTCAATAAACACCCCTCTCTGTATATTTATTAGTCTGTAAATCACTGATACACCTATCTTACGAACAGAATTAATTTTTAAAGGTTTAACATAAACAACATTTATTTAACAAACGAATCGCATGCCTTTACTGGTTCAGCTGTTTATTTGTGGAGAGGCATTTTGTTTTGGTAGTCGAGGGCTTAAAACTCCCACATGCTCTTTCAAACATTTTATTTAATCCCCTTTCCTTCGCTCACTGTTCTGCTGTATATTTCTCTTTTTCCGACCGTGCAAATCACATCACAGCGCTGAGACGTGATGATCTGGGCGTTTTAAAGATCTACAAGATGATAGATTTTCTTCTTGAAGAATTGTAATCTTTTCGAATTTCATTCAATCAAGCAACATTCGAATTCCAGTTTATTTGTTTTTTTCCAACTGTTTTCCAGATCATAGTTCAATTATGTCTCACATTTTGTTTTTACTAGAATGCACCTCGTCGTGTGCCATAGCTATTTTGTTGGATAAGAAACATTGTCTTTCTATCCGACACGACGCGTACTCAGAGTGACGAAAATTGTTTATCGAACGTCTCTTCGCCAAAGAGTATGTCATGAGCTGGAGGATTATTCCAGATTGCAATGAGAACTTATGGGCTGGTGGCGCAATGGTAGCGCGTCTGACTCCAGATCAGAAGGTTGCGTGTTCGAGTCACGTCCGGCTCATAATCTCAACGTTTTTTGCCTGGCAACTAGCGAGATAGATTTTTTAGGTTTGAGAGCGAAACAGTGTTTTTTTGACGAAACTTTGAGCTGTTCGCTTAAAAAATAAGTTGTACATAAGAAGAGCTTTCCAAGAACAGAAACGTTACTTATCTTTGAATTAATTTCATAATTTGAGGAAATGCCTACTTATGCTTGTTTCAAGGTAAACGAGCCACCAAAGTTTCTGGCATAAAATCAAATCATGGGCGTACTGATAGCCCACGCAATCCCCGCAGTGCGGGGGAGCCTCACAGCTAAAAGGGCCTCTGACTTCAGCAAAATGATTTTACAAAATTTTTTGCGGAAGCTTCATATGAAACTGGTTAAAGAAATTGCCAAGAATTTCAGACGGCAGGTCACAGATATTCCAGAGGACTTGAGGTTCCTTTTCATAGCCATAGCAATAGTGTCAATACGTGTATATTAACACGAGAATGCGAAAGAAATATTAGTTGAATGAAATTTTTATATCAATGTAGATAAGGAGTTAAGAATTACAGTTGTTTGCACATCTATCTATACAAATCCTTCAGAACAGTGGAGTAACCATGTTTCAAAATCTGGGGGGTCCGATCACACATTATATATATACATATATGCGGATCCCCGACTCTTAAAATCTGGGGGTTATGAGCTGTGTGTGTGTGTGTGATCGTGAGGTACGTATTTCAAAGAAGCTGTCCTTAATTATCTAAAAGAATAAAATTTGCATGATATGATTAATTTTGGCGTAAGTATTTTGTAGTACTTTGCAATGGAACTGTTAAAACGCCCGTAAAACCTAGTTAATAATATGGAATTTAAAAATTTCAGTAATTTAAAACTAATAGATTTTCACAAAAAGGGCCTTCAAGATATTTTTTGCGGGGAGACCCCGAGTTTTTCCGGTACGTCACTGAATAAAATGCCTCTTTTTTTTTTTTTTTATCATTATGGCCTATGTCTGCGCTCCAGTTAGTGAGCGTGTTGCAACGAATACAAGTTTATTGGGGAAGGACATTGCGTTTTCAAAGGATCTAAGACGTTCACTTGCAGAAGGGCGGCGATCAAAGCTCCGGCTAGAGAAATAGAGGAGGTGGAATGGAGCTGAGTTTTGGAAGTGCGAGAGAGAGGAAGTTGACTTTTTGGACAAGCGAGTGAGGGAATGTCTCTGAGCATACGAGAGAAGAATGGAAGAATTTTACATCTGAGCGAAAATGGAGTGGCCAGACGAAAATTTAAGATCGAACCATGTGAACCTGCACTATGCCTAACGAGCGAAAAATTAAGTCATTTTAGTTCATGATTGAGTGCTCATGATCAGATCAGATCAGATCATATGTAGAGGATTTTAGGAAGGAGCTTCCCTTAGAAATAGGAAGCTAGGAGATTTGGGCTACAGTGCCCTATAGGAAAGTGTAGGGGCGAGAAATTATGCACATCGGTGAATTATGTGATAGACATTTGTCGGCATAATATATTTTGATCGAAACTCTTTAGATTCATGTGATGGACATTAAATTACATTAATCTTTTAAAAATGAACTGTTTTCATCACGACATGAACATTTGATGTCAACTATTTTCAAGTGTATTAAGATCTTTCTTAGGACGGATGTGAAAAAGCAACGGAACCTGAAATAACGGATGTTAAACCTTGTAAATGTACTAGTAAGGCGACATTCCAATGTGCCTATTGTAATGACGATGTACTCGCGGAGGCACTGCTATTGTTCCTGGCCGGGGGGGATGCAAGTTGTGTGGTACACGGAAGGTGCAAGGTCAAGGCGAGGCGAAGGAAGGTCAGCGCCGGAATTCACAGGTCAGGGAGAAAAAAGTGTGGGGGGAGGACGCAGAGAGGCAGGCGGGTCGCCTGCTCTCGCTCGGAAAAAGGGTTAGCGCCTCTGGCGGAGAATGCAGGAGCCAATCAGGAGGCGAGGACAGGTTACTAGGGAAAATCTTCGAGTTAGAAAAAGACAGTTAGTGGTTGGAGTGGAGCGTGGAAGGTGCTGGGGGCAACACGGAAAGAAAGTTGGTCGGAGAGACGTGCCAGATATAGCACGGGGAAAAAAGTTCGTTGTTGGAAGAGCCGGAGGGGAAACACCGGTTGTCTGTAACGAAGTACGGAGAAAACTAGCTACGAGGACACGTGTTCGGGAACAGAACACGAGGCTTAGCTTTCCAAACAAAAGAAGTGTGAGGTGCGCGAAAGATTCCGGGATATAAAGACTTTTACGTTCGCGATAGAGAACTTGTAAAAGTTTATTTGCAGAAAAGAGTATTCCGTTAATGAATAGGGACTCTGGCATTTTTTGCGGAACTACAACTTGCAGGAGCTCGTGTTACGGAACAATAGCTGCCAGGATTGATTATCTTTGATTAAATATTTTTGTTAAGTTTGAAACAAGCCTAATGTTGAATTCGTGCTTTGAATGTCTTGCCATTAATTTTACTTCCCCTCTCCCGAATAGCAGCTCATTTTAGTAAAGCTGGGAGAGTAAGAACGCCGGGCTGTCTTCAGCTTTTCGTTGATAGATAGTTTTCCATACAAAAAGAACCTTATAAATTTTTACTTCCTGCTGTGGGGAATTTTCGACAGCACGGGAAGCCATGATCGGCCGCCCCGGTGGCGCAGTGGTTTAAGCGATGGCCTCTGATCATTCGTCCGAACGGGGTCCGGGTTCGAATCCCGGTGAGGCATGGATGTTGTGTTTGTCTTACGGCACTGGCTCTCTCTCTCTTCCCTGGAACCAGTGATTAGGGACGGGCGACTGCTTATAGCCCACTGAGTTGCTCATGGTGGTCGTTAAACCTCCAACCCCCCCACCCCAAAAAAAGAAGCCAGGATCGTTTTTAGCTGATAAGCAATAATTAACATAATGAGCTTCCACCCCTACAGGAAAAGTGTACCCGCGGTCCGACGGCTTAACGCGCCCATCCGACGCACGGCGGGTATTTAGTGGTTCGAACCTGAGGTTATCTCCATGGCAGTCACGAACGCTGACCACTAGGCCACCCGCTGCCAAGTGCTCATGAATACGTTCGCATTTATAATAAGGTAGCGGCGCTGCTCGTACTTGTAGCAATTGACTGTGATAACCTATTAAGAGAATAAATTAAACTCGCACCACTGCTACCATAGTATGAATGAATGGCAGCCTGACTAGCCAGCAGTGGCGACGCCAGAAACTCAGAAGGGGAGGAGGCGGGAGCAAAAATCTTGAAATGCTTGGCATAAATTTTGGCAAAATATTTCGTACATGTAGATTTTACCCGATGCTCATGATGTTATGCCCAGAAAAGAAAGCTTTAAGGTCTACACTGTGTGTAGTTATTCAATTTGTTTACTGGAAACCATATACACGAACCTACAGGCTAATATTTCTACGCAATTTTAGCTTACTTAAGAGGGCCTCTAACCTCAGCATTTTAGTTTGTAATCTAACAAGGAATTCTCATCTTTCTAATTGATAATTGCAAAAATCGCGTCTTTCTACTATTCTTAGACATTTGCTCAAAGGACTTCTTTCATTTCACAGAATGGCACAACACTAAATTTAACAAGAAATTCATTTTATTTAACAAAATTTCTGTGAATCTGAAAATTTCACATACGTTTATCCGTGTTCCCTAAAATCTTAGATGGATGCACTCGCCATGTGTTCTAATTGCTTAAATATTGGGAGGGGTGGGGAGTTGAAGCCCACACGTAGCGTCGCGCCTGCTGGTCAGAAACATGAGCTTCTGACTGATCGGCTATCCGTCATATATATTTTTTTATTGGAGGTTTAACGACCACCGTGAGCAACTCAGTAGGCTATAAGCAGTAGCCCTTCTCTAATTTAGGACCACTGGTTCCAGCGTAGGGAGAGAGCCAGCGCCGTAAGACAAACACAACATCCACGGCTCACCGGGATTCGAACCCGGACCCATCTCGGACGAATGGTCAGAATCCATCGCTTAGACCACTGCGCCATGAAATTTGGAGGGTTCTTTCAAAAAACTGAAAACAGCGAAAGCAATCGGGTGCTAATAAGCTACAGAGCCGTTTTGCACTCAATGTCTATACAAAGTGCTGTGTTTTTCGGCTGAGTAAAAACCACGACGTGCATTGGTAAATTTTGACGAGAGTTTCTATTGGGTTGTCCGAAAAGTCATGACGTATTTTAGCCATGTTTTGCAAAGGTCATTTATTGATAGAAAGAACAAAGATCAATAAATGATATAATGCCCGTTTTATCCGATAACCTTTTGCCATCTTTCAGTGAGCTGCAGAATGCCTCGTTCGTAGAAGGACCTGTCTTTCTTTTTTTTTTATTTTGATTGGAGGTTTAACGACCACAGTGAGCAACTCAATGGGCTATAAGCAGTCGCCCGTCCCTAATTCAGGGTCACTGGTTCCAGGGAAGGGAGAGAGCCAGTGCCGTAAGACAAACACAATATCCATGCCTCACCGGGATTCGAACCCGGACCCTGTTTGGACGAATGATCAGAGGCCATAGCTTAGACCACTGCGCTACCGGGGCGGCAAGACCTGTCTTTCGTGGCGAAAAACTATACAAGGTGCTGATTTACAGCCTCATCTGAATTGGACGTTATACCACGTAAGGACTGTTGAAGAGAGCGAAACAAGTGGAAGTCTGACGGCGCAAGGTCAGGCGAGTATGCTGGGTGTGGCAACACATCCCACCCAAGCTACGACTATTTTTGGTGGGTGATCAAACTTGTGCGTGGTCTCGCGTTGTCGTGATGGAACAGAACACTTTTACGATGAACGAGCTCTGGACGTTTCTGGATGACGGATTCGTTCAAACTGTCCAATTGTCGACAGTACACATTCAAATTGATTGTTTGGTTCCGTGGTAGGATCTCGAAATACACACCTTTAAAATCCCACCACACAGACCAGAACCTTCCGCTGATGAATGTCTGCTTTGGATGTCGTTTGAGGCGAATCAGCACGTCGGGACCAAGACCGTTTGCGCAGCACATTTTTGTACACAATCCACTTTTCGTCACCAGTTACCAGTCGCTTCAAAAAAGGATCGTTTTCCTCACGTTTAATGAGCATATCGCAGATGTTTATACGCGCCGTTAATTGAGCTTCTTTGAGTTCACGAGGAACCCACACATCGAGATTGCTTACTTACGTATCCCAGCTTCTTCAGGTGGTCGTAAACGCTTGAATGATGGATGTGCGATGTGTCTGCAATCTCTTTTGTCGTGTAACGTGGGTTTGACTCGATCAATGCTTGATTTGGTAGTCATCAACCTCGGTTGGCCTCCCGGACCGAGGAGCATCGTTGAGGTCAAAATCACCTGCACGGAATTTTGCGAACAACCACTGGCACTGACGTTCTTGTAGAGCATTATCCCCGTACACTTTACGCAACTTTTCACAAACTTGACGGGAGTTCTTCCCTTTACGGAAGTAAAATATGGCGAAAATGCACAGTTTGATCTTCCATCTTCAACTTGATGTCAAATCTCCGCAAATCAACCAAATCGCTCACTATTCCTTTTCGACTGCAGCTAGAACTGGCACCTGTCGAATGCCAATGCGATAACAGAGATGCGCATGCCTCTAGAACTTCCAAAACCGCCCAACAGCCATCGAGTGCCAAAATACGTCATGTCTTTTCCGACAACCCAATATTTTCATTGTATGGGACAACAATTCCAGTTTTATTTTGACTGGTACGAAACGCTAAAGTGGACCAGACCTTCTTTTTATTTTATTTTGATTGGAGGTTTAACGACCACCGTCAGCAACTCAATGGGCTATAAGCAGTCGCCCGTCCCTAATTTAGGGTCACTGGTTCCAGGGAAGGGAGAGAGCCAGTGCCGTAAGACAAACACAACATCCATGCCTCACCGGGATTCGAACCCGGACCCCGTTCGGACGAATGATCAGAGGCCATCGCTTAGACCACTGCGCCACCGGGGCGGCGACCAGACCTTCAACCTGGGACGTGCGGTGAGCCTAGCTATAATTTACCAAATAATACTGTTTCTCGTTAATTGTGAGGATACCTCTGATTACTTGTGTGTATGCTGTACTCATGTTTGCATATTCATACGTAAAAACATTTCTAAGAAAATCCTGGTAAAACAGAACGCTATATGGCTACTCAAGAGACGTATATAGCGTATTAAATCCGTTTATTTTTGTGGTGTTGTAAGCACAAAGATTCGCCAATCTTTCGCACTTTACTAAGAGGATTTTTTACGGCAATGGTAGAAATAAAACTGCAGGGAATTGGAATACGTACGGAAAAAAGATTTTTAAAAATAACGTGAGTGACATCACGCGCATATTACACGAATTTTTATCACGCAATTATACGGTGCGTCGCGATGCGTTTCCATCTTTTAATAACGCATGCCAAACCCTTGGTAGTTCAGTAGAAACTAATACAGTATCATTGCACGCTAGTTTGCTGGCTAGGACTGTTTCCCTGATGGCAGTCTCTTTAAAGTTCATGTAAGGGGCAATTTTTTTTTTTTTTTTTTTTTTTTTAGGTTTAACGACCACCGTGAGCAACTCAATGGGCTATAAGCAGTCGCCCGTCCCTAATTTAGGGTCACTGGTTCCAGGGAAGGGAGAGAGCCAGTGCCGTAAGACAAACACAACATCCATGCCTGACGGGATTCGAACCCGGACCCCTTACGGACGAATGATCAGAGGCCAACGCCTTAGACCACTGCGCCACCGGGGCGGCAAGGGGCAATTCTTCTAATACTATTCCACACAGGAGCGGCCAATGAATGCATGACTTTTTTTTTTTTGATTGGAGGTTTAACGACCACCGTGAGCAACTAAATGGGCTATAAGCAGTCACCCGTCCCTAATTTATGGTCACTGGTACCAGGGAAGGGAGAGAGCCAGTGCCGTAAGACAAACACTATATCCATGCCTGACCGGGATTCGAACACGGACCCCTTACGGACAAATGATCAGAGGCCAGCGCCTTAGACCACTGCGTCACCTGTGCGGCATGCATGACTTCTCTGGACAGGGTTGTATTCTGCATGTCCTGGTTGACACTTTTTTTGTTTAATTGGAGGTTTAACGACCACCGTGAGCAACTCAATGGGCTATAAGCAGTCGCCCGTCCCTAATTTAGGGTCACTGGTTCCAGGGAAGGGAGAGAGCCAGGGTCGCAAGACAAACACAACATCCATGCCTCACGGGATTCGAACCCGGACCCCTTTCGGACGAATAATCAAAAGCAATCGCTCAGACCACTGCGCCACCGGGGCGGCGGTTGACACTTCGCACGTGTTCTTTACATCCAGTGTCCAAGGATAGCTTTGTCATTTAGATATACTGCATATCTTTTCCATATTGTCAGGATATGCCAACGGCATAGCGTGGAGATGGAAACGGGTCGACAATTTCTTGCGGGTCCAACGGGTCGGGTCAAGGTGTTCCTGACCCAATTTTGACGCGGTTTATTCAAGTTTTTTTTTTGAAAAGAGAAAAATATATTCCAAAGAAAAATGCGCATTGTGGAATTCTGCAGTCGATACTGGTGCCCACGGCATGAATAATGATTTGCCATGCAAAAATATTGTCTCTTTCTTAAAGCAACGAAGATTTCTACCGAGCGACGTCAAACACACAGACACCATATCGTAAAAAGATACTTCCTTTACGTTGTCCAGGGCAAGGTACAGGCAAACGCCATTCGCCTGCTTCTCAGCTGATTTTTTTTTTTTTTTGATTGGAGGTTTAACGACCACCGTGAGCAACTCAATGGGCTATAAGCAGTCGTCCGTCCCTAATTTAGGGTTTCTGGTTCCAGGGAAGGGAGAGAGCCAGGGTCGCAAGACAAACACAACATCCATGCCTCACGGGATTCGAACCCGGACCCCTTTCGGACGAATAATCAGAAGCCATCGCTCAGACCACTGCGCCACCGGGGCGGCGGTTGACACTTCGCACGTGTTCTTTACATCCAGTGTCCAAGGATAGCTTTGTCATTTAGATATACTGCACATCTTTTCCATATTGTCAGGATATGCCAACGGCATAGCGTAGAGATGGAAACGGGTCGACAATTTCTTGCGGGTCCAACGGGTCGGGTCAAGGTGTTCCTGATCCAATTTTGACGCGGTTTATTCAAGTTTTTTTTTTGAAAAGAGAAAAATATATTCCAAAGAAAAATGCGCATTGCGGAATTCTGCAGTCGATACTGGTGCCCACGGCATGAATAATGATTTGCCATGCAAAAATATTGTCTCTTTCTTAAAGCAACGAAGATTTCTACCGAGCGACGTCAAACACACAGACACCATATCGTAAAAAGATACTTCCTTTACGTTGTCCAGGGCAAGGTACAGGCAAACGCCATTCGCCTGCTTCTCAGCTGATTTTTTTTTTTTGATTGCAGGTTTAACGACCACCGTGAGCAACTCAATGGGCTATAAGCAGTCGCCCGTCCCTAATTTAGGGTCACTGGTTCCAGGGAAGGGAGAGAGCCAGTGCCGTAAGACAAACACAACATCCATGCCTGACGGGATTCGAACCCGGACCCCTTACGGACGAATGATCAGAGGCCAACGCCTTAGACCACTGCGCCACCGGGGCGGCAAGGGGCAATTCTTCTAATACTATTCCACACAGGAGCGGCCAATGAATGCATGACTTTTTTTTTTTTTTTTTGATTGGAGGTTTAACGACCACCGTGAGCAACTAAATGGGCTATAAGCAGTCGCCCGTCCCTAATTTAGGGTCACTGGTTCCAGGGAAGGGAGAGAGCCAGTGCCGTAAGACAAACACAACATCCATGCCTGACCGGGATTCGAACCCGGACCTCGTTCGGACGAGTGATCAGAGGCCATCGCTTAGACCACTGGGCCACCGGGGCGGCCTCAGCTGATTCACTCTCTTCGTGCGAAGTTCACTGTATGACTAAGAGTTACTTTTCACATCGCATCTTTTACATTGAGCATTCAGAGGTTTTCGATTGATGGGCTAACATCCCGTTCCCATGACATGTCATGTCGAAATGAACTCCTTATTTGTTAATATGGATGGATTTAATATTAAGGAGGTAGAGATAGGCGTCGAGGCCAACAAATACGTGCTTGTTGAAAACACAAGAGGAAGAGTGAATGCTGGAAATTGTTTCGTCTCATTAAAGAACCGATGAATAATTCTGTGCTGTTTGCTCTTGCTTGTTGTTCAAAATGTGGAAAGTGTGTAATTACAAAGAAAGATGTCGACGGTGTAATAAAAGATCATGGAACCAAAAATCTAGCGGACCATATGAAAGTATGCGCACCTCCATCAAAGCGTGAACAATGTAAATACATTAAAAAAATACATTTGTGTAATCGTAAATAATGATTCCCATTTGTAATATAATCCATGGTCACAGTCATAGCCAGCCATTACTTCTGGATTACGCAAAATACTGGCACTAAAAATGCCACTAAAATTTAGCAAGTAACCAAATTTTATTATTAAAAAAGGATTTGTTATTAAATGTCAAACAGTTATTGGGATGAATATATATATTACGTTCAGTGTGTATATAAATATATATACTGAAGAGCAATTGAATTAGAGATACCTCTCTAGTAACGTGTAGCACCACCTTTTGCCCTGATGACGGCGGCGATTCGTCTCGGCATGGACTCGACAAGACACCGGAAGCGTTGGGAAGATATACGGATCCACGACCCCTGAACAAGCTCCCACAGTTCACGAAGATTTGATGGAGGGGGTCAGAGCCTCCAACATCTCTCTCGATGGCATCCCAGATGTGCTCGATGGGATTGAGGTCAGGTGACCTAGCTGGCCAAGGAAGAGAGGTCACGTCGGTGGTGTTCATCCAACCATTTGGATACAATTCGGGAGCGATGGCACGGTGCATTGTCTTGTTGCAGGATGAGGTCCCCAGTGGGATGTTGAAGACGCACGAACGGGATCAAATGTTCGTCCAGGATATCCCGGTAACGTTGACCTGTGAGGGACGATGTCACACGTACCAGTTGTCCCATTTCAGTCCACGTAAACAATCCCCAGACGAGAATCCACCCCCACCAGCTTGAAGAGTACCCTGCTGGCAAGAAGGATCGATCGCTTCATGTGGTTTGCGGCGTACTCTTATCCTGCCATCCGCATGTACCAACGTGAATCTCGACTCATCAGTCCAGGCAACATTTTCCCACATGTCTAGGGTCCAGTGGCGATGTTCCGGCACCCATGCTAATTTTTGCATGCACCCTGTGATGTGCGGTCAGCAGCGATACCCTCGTGGACGATGGCTTCTGTACCCTTTAGCGAGGAGATGGTTCTGGATGGTGTGGCTGCTTACACGTTTTTGTGCACCAGCGTTAAATTGCAGAGTGATTTCTTGCACTGTGGCCCGTCCATCCGCTGTTACAATGCGAGCTAGCCGACTATGACCCCGCTCATCCACGGCAGTTGGCCCTTGCAGGGATGGTTTTACCGGATTCGATGTACTCACGGTGCACCCGTGACAGTGGCTCATGAAAATCCCAGTGTCTCCACGACTTCCGAGATGGAGTGACCCATTCGTCGGGCCCCGACAATTTACCCACGATCAAATGCGCTTAGATCCTTCGTCTTACCCGTACTGCGTCCGACTCTTACTGATTCCCCTCGCATCACTCCTTATATTGTCGGATCGTTGCATACATCATGTCGTTTCCGTTTACAGGGCCGCCCACAGCGGCACATTTGATAACGCCAGGGCTGTCTCTAATTCAATTGCTCTTCAGTGTATATATATATATATATATATATATATATATATATATATATATATATATATATTTAAGAGCAAAACTGAAGACTAAGGAAAAAATTTTAGAATTTAACACGAAGGGTGCAAAATAACCTGAAAATCAAAACGCGCAACGCAGCAGTTTTGAAAATTCAGAATTCACATTCTATAAAGAAGAGACCTAAGCAAAAAAATACATATAATTTTGACTCACACCTAGTACAACATAGAAAAGGTTATGTATCTACCTGTGTGAGTAAAAGGAGAAAAGATAAAAAAATAAAATAAAACAACTGAATGTAGAAGGTGTCGAGAATACTGAGCCTTGGCTTTATCAAGGACCAGCAAAAACTCTGCATTTTCTCACTTCTACAAAGACCTAGTTGGAAATGGGTTTCTGCAAGGCCATAGATGCAAGTAACATTCCCACCTAAAATAGTTTAAAAAATATATATATAAGTCATGTCCTCCGTAGAGTAGCATGACCTAGCACTAGTTAACAATTTCGCTTGCATCCATTAACCTTCATGGCCCGACCCATGCTCTTCATCTGTTACTATTAAACAGAGAGAAGAAGATTAAAGAGAACTCAAGCTGTGAGAGTGACATAATAAATAGAAATGATTTTCAGCTATAACGAAATTCCAAGTTCGTTTGAGAGAGAATTTAAACCTGAAAAACAATGCAAAAGAAATCCAAATTTTACATTGCAATTAATAAAGGAAATGTTAATTTATAACGAACAGATTTTTGAAAGAAAACTTGAGTCTAAAACCCCCTACTCTACAACTTATGACAGCACGAAAACGAGAATAAGTTAAAGATAATAATTAACTAAAGAAAACTTTGTGAAAGTTATATACCTTAAACAGTTAGTTGCAATATGTACAAAGTATTTCAGCAGTGCTTTAAGTGCATAATTAATTAGTTATTAAGAACTTTACTACTTTGAAAAAACAGCGCATAGACAGCGCATAGAAAAGGAACAAGCTTAGCCATCTTCTGTTCCTAGGTACCCCAAAAGACGCTCAAAGTTACAAAGAAAAGTAAGAGTTAAAACCCGCATAAATGTTAACAGACAAACCAATGCTTAAAAGCTGAAAAGCTAAAAAACGACAGAGAAAAGGTACATAAAGTACAAACATTGAACTTATAAAACCTAGAACCCAAAAACAAGGAAGAGAGCTTACCTCTTGTGTGACAAAAACTTTTCTCCTCACAAGAGGAGAACATGGCTGACCTCTTCCGCCACTCCCTAGACGCTGGGGGGCAGTGAGGGTGGGGCCGATGGCCTCCTCATACAGCAAGAAACCAATGCGCGGAGATTTTAACCAGAGAAAAAAATATATAAACTTAAGACTGTGGATCTGTATGATCAGAATGAGCAGAATTAACTCTCCAGAATACATGAGAAATATTATAAAATACACGAGCAGTTTATTTAATAATCTTTGCATGTATTAAATCACCTTAGTGAGCTTCTATAGATTAATCAGAATCTTATTAATTTTAATGTTGGTTTTACTATTTTTAGTATAGCTATCCTAGTGATGAATAACTAGTTTTCTTTTTTATTTGTTTTTATTTTCTTTTATAAACAGATTTTTAAGCTTTTTTGTGATTTTGTTTATATTATTTAATTTTTTGTTTTAATAGGACCGTCATATCCATAGCACTAAGGTTCCTTTAGGTAGTTAATAGGCATCCTCTAGCCAACTTCCTTACGGCTTTGATTGGTCAGAATCATATTATTAACTGTGTAGAAAATTAAAGCAGATCTGCCAACCTTACTCTATTATTCAGAATAATTTTTCTTAAAGTTCTTTTGATGAAAGAAGAAGGAATTTCGTTCTCTAGAAAACTTTCTAATAGTATATTAATGTGGTAATTGAAATCCAAATTGTTGCTGCAAATTCTTGAAATTCTTAGGACCTGAGAAATTAGTACATTCTCAATTACTTTGGTTGAAATGTTATTATTCCAGTGTAGATATTTAATTACTTTGAAAGGAAAATTAACTCTTTTATCAAAGAGGCTAATAGATGGGTTACCTCTGTTGAGCTTAATGCTTAAGTCTAGGAACTCAAGTTCCTGATTACTGTGGTTGGTTTTACATAAGTTAAGAGAGCTAGGATAGATATTATCAAAATCACTCTCTATAACTTCTGAATTATTGATACACAGCAGATCATCAATATATCTAAAAGTGTAAAGGTAGTTATCTGAGCAGGTGGGGTGATTTTTAATGAATTTATATTCCTTAAAGAACAGGAATAGATTAGCGATATTTGTGGACGTTGATGTTCCCATTGGAATACCGTTCACTTGCTTATAGAGAGTATTATTATATAGGATATGGTTATTTTTTATGCAGCAATTGAGATAAGAGTTCCAAGTTCCTACATCAACAAATTGGTTAAGTTTAAATTCTGCATACAGCTCTTTAAAGGTAGTGATTATATCTGATAGAGGCAGATTAGTATATAGGTTTTCAAAATCATAACTATTAATATCTAGGGGACAAACTTTGAGTATAGTAGAAATTACTTCTGCATTATTATTAATTACCCAAAAATCTCTGTACATCAAGTTAGAACAGTTTCTAATGTGTTTCAAAACCTTCTTTAAGACATCTTCAAAAGCAAGATCTATTTTCTTTTTATGACTCCTTACTCCACTAGCTATGAACCTGAACTTCACAGGATCCTTATGAAACTTAACCGTTGCAAAAAGAAATGGAAATTCAGGCCCATATCTTCTAGTTTGTGGAATTTTAAGTTTCTTGAAGAATGCCTTAAACCGATTTTCTAACTGCTTGGTAGAATAACTTACGGGCTCGTATGTTACTCTATTATTGAGTTCCATAGTTAACAATTCAAAATAGAACTTCTTACAGATAATTGCAAAATTATTGCTAGCTTTATCCGTAGTGGTAAAAATAAATTGGTCTTGTAGTTTGGAGAGTGACCTTTTAGCTTCTCCAGAGAAAAAGAGATTTCTGTCGAAACAAAAGTCCAGACCTGCCAACTCACCGGTGAAGCTATTGATTATATTATATTTCCATTCTGCGAAGGCCTCAATAGGCTGATTGTACGTTAAACTGGTTTTTACGATGTACTTATTTACATCTTGAGTGAAGCTCTCAAGAATCCTTTCTTTGGAAATTGTGAAGGAAGGTCTGAATTTAGAGCCATACTCTAATAAATTCCTAAGCTTTTCATTTTCAACATAACTCAAGTTTCCGGTGATAATATGGTTGTAATTCTTATCATAGTGAACTGTATCTTTATGTTCATCACAAGAACAAGTAGTAATTACAGGAATGTAGCTCGAAGAGTTAAGTTTGTAGTTTTTAACTATTGACCCTAAGGTCTTAACATATTATGTAAATTGAGTTTCGAATTTATAGTTCAAAGCAGATTTTCCCGGGCCAGTTACGGATCGGGTCCAGTTATATGGGACGTCCGGGTCCGAAAATTTTGACCGGTTTTCAACTCCGATAGCGTACATACCTGCCTTTTCTTTCTCACACTATCTCTCCTTGCAACTTGATATTATATGTGATAACGTGGTCGGGGACTTCATTGCTGTTAATATGTTGTGTTTACGTAATAAATTTTTTAACCAATCTGTAAAGCCTGGAACATATGTGATGGATCCTGCGTATCTCCGTCTTATTAGGTTATTGCTGACATTATACGGTTTCTTACAGTTCTATATATTTTATGTGATTCTTCTTATATCCAGCCTTTAGACCTTTGCTACAAATATTATCAATTTCCTTTTTATTTAGGTAGTCGGGTCTGCACACGTTATAGAACCATACTCTAAACGCAGAAAGTTAGTACTCTTTTTGGGCAGTGTGAATTAGGAGGGACAAGGTTCGGTACTGCAGTCGGTTTAAAATGAACGTCAAAATCGAAGCTGGATGTTCTATTTCTCTCTGAGCGCGACGTCAAGATAATTCAACGCCCCATCATTTCAAGCTCCATGGTGAACTTTATCGTATGTTTAGTTTTTATCTTGTGCATGAAATGCTATATGGCTGTTGAACATAGATTCTTAAAACTGCACAGAAAGTAGAAAACTAATTTAAATGGATACTGCAAATATCTTCTTGCAGAAATTATTTTAGTCTTTTAGAAACCTGTTAAACAAAACTTTCCCGTTAAAAAAATCCGAAGTTTTGCCTCTAACGTGTTTAGTTATACCAACATTCCTACATCAGTGTGTGTTTCGAACCTATGTTGTTTATAAGCATGTGCAAATAAATGTGGGTAGCTACATTCTATTTGAAAGAATTGTACTTCCAAATGACTTGCGAAATCTCTTAATAACGCCCGATGTGTTGTTATTCAACATGTCAGGAAACAATTCTACCCAAACCTCCCCCCCCCTCTTCTCCACTTCAGCGCTCCATGAGGGCAAACACTACAAACGTAAGAGTAGATGTTCCGATAAAGGGGAAGACATCGGGGGAGAATTTTGAACCACGCGACTTCGGAACTTTTGGACCAATCAGCAGCTCGGCCATCTGCCATATGCAGAATCATCTGCCCCACCACTATTCCTCACCTTCCAACACAGCAGATGATTCTTATTAAACGACGACGTCCCACCTTTCCATCTAAGGGACTTATCTCTTCCCCCTCTTCGTCCCCCTTTGCCCTCTGCAGAGCGAAGCCAACAGTTGTTGGCCACCATTACTTTACTTTTTTTCTTCCTTTCTTCTTCTTTGCTTTTCAGTTGAGAGAAGGGGGACGTCCTGTATCCTCTGAGGTGTATCTCCTGCTGCCGTCGCCGGCATCTACGGGAAACATCTGTCTTCTGCTCTTAGGAGGAGGAAGTCGGGTCAGAAGAATGGCTCACCTCCTGCCTGACCTCCTAACAAGGCACGCGCCAAGCCGCCAGCCAATGGCGTGCCTTTGGTCGCGTGTCCGGTGGCAGATGGCACGTGGCAGATGATGTCCTCGCATTGTCGAGTCGCGTGGCCCAACTCTTCAAAAGGCCGAAGCAAGCCCGTTTCGGATCAAAACACTCAACATCTTTCTCGGTGTGTGTTCTACGCGATTTGGATACTCTAGAAAACTCACCTTGGCGTTCATCATGGGACAGAGCAGCAGTTGCATACAAGGCGTGCCGGTAAGTTTCAATATTTACATTCGAATTACGAAACAATTTTCGAAAATGTTTACTCGTTCCTTAAAATACAAATCGGTCAGAACACTGGATTATGAATTATTTAAGTCGATTTTAAAGACAATTCTTTTGGTTCAAATTACTTTCAATTTAACTGCAAAGTGACTGAAATAAAAAGAAATTAATTCAAAGCTGGGAAAAGAGATATTTGAGTGAAAAAGCAATCTAGGAAAAACCATCGCAAAAAATTATCTTCAGCAATTAATCTGTTGGGGAACAGCAAAATTTCTGTTCCTTTAAGAAAATAAAAATCGTTCTAAAATAAATGAGACTCAACTAGCACGTCTCTTATTTTTAATCACTATAACACCTTTTACCTTTTAAATCAAATGGCCACCCTGGTGCCTGAAGGGTCAGGGGCGTAGGTTTCTGAATAGTCCGGGCTCGAGTCCCGGATGAGGAATGGGTGGTGCACTTCTCTTACAGCGCTCAGTTTCTCACTTCCCTAAAGCTCTCCCAGCTGTTCAAGGTGGTCATTAAGTTTCCCTCCCCCAAAATATATAAAAGTTAAAATTACTGCTTGCATAACTATCCGACTGTAACCTATGATTCGCGACCCTTACCTTTATTTCTTAAAATCTACACTTCTAACTGCAGATACAACTGCCATTTAAGAAAAAAGCTGAGCGAAGATATTGTGAAAAAAAAGGAAGGGGAGAGTGTGTGTGTGTGTGTGTGTGTTCAACATCATAAGTGTATAATGAAATACTGAATTTCAAAATTATCAGTTTTCGTTTAAATTATTTTAAAAAAATGAAACAAAGTATTACTTAAAACCCTTCTCAATACCAATAATTGGCATTTCCTTAGTCAAGTTTTTAGATTCATTACGCATTATTCTGTGATGATCAATTATTATTGTTTTGATATAACCTTTTGAAATGCAATGAACCAAAGCATACTATATAAACTAAATGTGTGTGAAGTAATTGAGAATTCTAATTATTAAAAAAGAATAAAATAATATCAAATTCATGATGGAAAATACCGAATTTTCTTAACTTGCATAATGAACTACAATCACGAAATAATAATCAAGTGTATGATGCTATACAAAATTTGTACCATAACTTTCCTTGTAAAAGTGCATGCAGCTCGGGAACAGCTAACAAACAATTTAATATAATTTTTTGTGTAAAATATATTTTGCCATGTATAATAATACTTTTATGAAGAAAGTTTCAACGAATTTTTAAGCATGAATGAAAACTTTCTTAGTAAAAATTTTAGGACTAGAACACTAATGCGATTACATTGTTATAATGTGATAGTTTCAAGCTCGGTGATTTCAGTGCTGTCCTGGTGGCTGAGTGGTCTGAGGCGCTGGCTTCTGACTATATCGTCCGGGATGAGCCCAGATTTTTGAGTCCCAGCTGAGGCATAAGTCGTGTACCTGTTCAGCCGTACGAGTTGCTCACAGTGGTCAAGCCTCCTCCCCTCCCCCCAAAAAAAGTGCCATACGTGCAGAAATCCAGGGCTACGCGATACTTTCAAGATCTTAGCAGAAGCATTTGTTATATAACTTTTACATATGGAATCTCCCATATTTGAGGCAAAAATTTAGTGCAGAAATTTCTCTACAAACACAAAGTTGATGCACTCATGTGCAAATATATTTTATATGAACAGTTAAATTTAAACAGTTAATTCACATTTATTTGAATGTAGCAGTCTATTTAAGTGGAGTTAAAATGCGATATTTCGTATCAGAGGATGTACCCAGTTTGCTATTTCTTTTAATGTTAATATAATCAGCTATGTTAATACAAACAAATATTATTATTTGACTGTTCATAGTGATTTTACCCCACAAATCACTATGAATGATCAGACAATACTATTTCTTGTTAAGTAAAATACTTAGGCGTATTAATATTGTTATTAATGGAAATGTTTCTGTTGAATTTATTTTGCAAAGCAGGCATTTTTTTTTCTGTTTACGTTTTTGAGATTTTTTACCGCTTAAATTACCTGATAATGACAATAGTCAAAAACTACACATTTAAAGTTTGATATTCATAACCTTTATGCATGTAATTCATGTACATAATTATTTTTTATTTTGCATGAAAAATCAGTAAGAGGCTTACATTTAAAATGATTTCTCTTTTTTCTCTTAGGACTGGGTGGGTCCATATGAGAAATCTGGCAAACACGTTGCTGCGTCTGAAGAGGAAAAGATGCTTTATGATCGCCTCAGAGAACTAATTCTTCTTAGTTCCATTACAAAAGATTATGGTGCCCTGGAAGACTTCCTATCATCCAATACTGATATGTGTTCAAGCCTGAAGTTAGGCTCATTACGGTCTAATGATAGAGAAAAAGAATTCCAAAGTTATAAAGCAACAAAACCACTTCAAAGTCAAGATGTTAAGGAAATCCTTACTAGCTCACTACATAAGGAGAGTCACTGCAAAAGTGTTAATTTCAGCACTGACCCGAAAGACAGCAAGCCCACTAATGTGAAACCAGTTATTATTCGCAAAGATTGCACTGTTCACGGAGGTGAACCAAAGTGCAAGGTGCACTCACAACCACAAGGTTCACCACAATCCAGCAGCCATTCAAATACAGCAATTCCCAGCCATTCTCCTCAAAGGAAGGGTGTTCTTGTGAAATCACCTGGCTGTCGTACACATGGTAGTCCAGCTAAATCTGTGAGATTTCCTTCAGGTGTGGGTCCTCAAAGTCAGTTAGTATCACCCCCTCCTTATGGGGCTGCAACACATGTTACACCACCACAACAAATATGCAGTAATACAAAACAGGCTGTAGCAAGTGAGAAACTTGTGTGCAAAGCAGCAACTCATCTACTAGTTTCAGAAAATGTTCATAGAAAAGAAGAAATAGTTTCTAACGCAGAGAGAAATTCAACCCTTTTTGAGTCTGGTCCACTAAATTATGCTGCACATGTTCACCAGAAATTTTTTGGAAATGATGACAGCTCTAGCCTTTCTGACAGTGATGATGATGCTGAAGGCCGACAGTGGTTGAAAGATTTGCTGTCCTCATCTGAACAACACATCAAACCATCAGATTTACTGGCTGCAGTTGGAGTCCAATCAGCAAAAGGTAATATTCCATTTTATCATCATTTTAGCTTTGAAATATCATTTTCATTCAAATATACGTGCCCACACTAACGTATTTATTTTTAAAAAATTATGCATTTGATTCCCTTTTATAACTTGAAACATTTCAGATAATAGATTTTTAATGTTATAGCTTCTAGTTATCTTTTGCTGAATAAAACAGATATCCTAACTTAAACTTAAGAATGTGGTTTCATTAACTGGTAGCAAGGCACACTAATAATAATAATTTATATGCACTCTTTTCTGTATATATGATTTATTATATTCAGACAATTCATTAAAATACAACTGTGGGAAAAATTTATCTAAATTAGAGCATTATGAGCAACTACAATAATGTAGATAGTATTTTGAGAATTTCATTTGAAAACAGTTTCTTTTTAATGTTTAGCTTTTCACAAGCTGGGGATTATTTTTCCAATAAGAGATCTCAAGTGTGACCTTCAAATAAATTGTCCGCATTAACACATTTATTTAAAAAAGTTTTGCATTTGATTCCCTTTTATAACTTGAAGCATTTCAGATAATAGATTTTGTATGTTATAGCTTCTAGTTATCTTTTGTTGAATAAAATAGATATCCTAACCTAAACTTAAGAATGTGGGTTTCATTAACTGGTAGCAAGGCACAATAATAATAATTTATACGCACTCTTTTTTTTATATATGATTTATTATATTCAGACAATTCATTAAAATACATCTGTGGGAAAAATTTATCTAAATTAGAGCATTATGAGCAACTACAATAATGTAGATAGCATTTTGAGTTTTATTTGAAAACAGTTTCTTTTTAATGTTTAGCTTTCACATGCTTGGGATTATTTTCCCAATAAGAGATCTCAAATGTGACCTTCAAATAAATTATTTTGGAATATGATTCAAAATATTTATGTGCAAAACAGGAATAATACTAAAAAGCTAAGAATTTTTTAATATCTTAATTGAGTTGAATCTTACAGCTTAACTAGCAAATAAATCTTTCAGCTGACTATTATTGAATTTGCTGTACACATGTATCATTGGAATGGTTTGCTTCATAAATAAGATCACAGGATTATATAAGTTATGCTTGTTTCTAACTGATGCAGATAAATAATAAGCAAAAACTGAGCAGCAGGCAAAATTTTAATGAAGCAAGGATGCATGTAAATGAAGTCATTTAAATTTACTATGATTACAGGATGTGATAGAAACCAAAATTTCATACACTCTTTTAAAGGAGAGAAAACAAACCCTTATGTTAAAGTTTAAAATTTACTCAAAAGGCAATAAAATTACCTAAAGTTTTTAAAAGTAATGTGCTACAAATCTAGGTAGAACAAGTCTTTAAAAATAGATCCACAAATTAGCATACACTATTCAATGAATATTACAGTTTAACTTGCAAATCACATGAATGCTTCATAAGAAGTATTTACCACACTAATACTAGGTAAAAACTATTAATAGCTTGTGGTTCTTGTTTGCTCACTATGCATACTGCTCTTACATAATTTTTAAAAATCAAAAGTTTGTTACACTGCATTTCTATATCACTATGAGACTGTCTTAAAAAATGAAATTCTTTTTCTGTAGTAGATATTTTAAAAGCTGCATTTACTTTTTGAGACATACGAATATATTTGATAAAAAATGAAATAGCAATAAATAGTGAACTTATAATGTTTTTGTGTTTGCAGATACTATCAACAGATTAGAAGACAGGGCTGAAACAATTGTGGAGACTTTTGGAGTGGTTCTAAAACACCTTGAGCATGGTGACTGGTCAACATTCTGCATGAGCACTAGCAGATTATGCGATGACATCAGGAAAGTACTGAGGGATTACAATGTTTCTTCAGAGACGACTGATGCCAAAGAAATCAAGGTAATTATTCCACTTTGTTTTCTTTCTCATTCTCTTCAGAAAACTAATTTGATCTCATCAAGAAATACAAGCTATTAAAAATTCATTTTTATTGATGTAAATAACTGATCAGTCATTTTTATTGGCATAAATAACTGATCAGTTATTTATGCTAATAAAACTGGATTTGTAATAGCTTGTATTAATTTGGTGTACAGTTGTGCTCCTTATTTATAATATATTTATCAAAAATATTTGAAACATTGAGATCCCGTTCAAATGATATGACTAGAGTTTCAAATTTCAGAGTATAAAATCTGAAATTAGTTTACAAAAGCAGTTAAAAAAAAATATACAATATTTTTTTGTGAATAGATTAGTAATTTGAAATACGAAGAAATAAATGAGAAAGCACAAAATTCGTTGTGTACTATCAACAGATTAGAAGACAGGGCTGCAAAGCATACCATGCATTGATTTATTGTCATTTAGTCAGCATTTTTACATTCAGCAGTGGCTCGTGCATCTTTTTCCTAAAACTACCAGAAAGCAGATAAATTTTGCAAATATGGCAGTTTTGTCCTCTGTACTCAAGGTCAAAATTAATTGATAGATTTATATCTGTAATGCATGACATGTAATTTCATCTTCATCAGCAAAGAAGCAGCAATTTTGGCAAGAGAAACTGCCTTTACATTGCAAAAATATGTAGTGAGCCCCTAATCATGAGTATTTATTTGCATGTAAGTGGATATTTAAATTAAACTAAAACTACTAGCTAACCAAGTAAAAGGTCGCATTATTAATGACTGCTATAATGCATATGATAGTCGTCAAGGAATTAAGTTGAAATCTGAAATTTTTTTTAAAGACAGTTTGGGAGTTGCTTGATGCTGAACTCATTTTCTCTTTGTGGGAATGGATATTTTCCAGGATGGCCAATCAAAAACAAAGTGCTTTAATATAAAGTCTCTCTTTTTTAAATAATTATTGTGAATTTTAAAACCTAGTATGGTTGCATTCGCAAAATTAATTTTTATTTGTGAAGAAAGTAAATTTTGTGGAAGGGTGGGATCAGTAAGAGTTTTTTTTGAAAAATGGAAGTATCTTCTTGAAGTTTTTACGAGTTTTTGAAGTTATTAACTACATTCGCTGCTCAACACTCAGTTACTGATATGAGGCTGTTCTCAAACTCTAACAGAAAAACAAAAGTGGCAATTTTGATTTATGAATGACAGTTTTGAGGGATACATTCACGCTAAATAAGCAGTTTTTATTGTACATTTGACTGAAAATGCACATAAATGCACATATCTGTACAGTTTTCCTGTTGCACAGCAGCTAATTTGTATTTTTCCTCTTTCCAGATAAGGAACCATGTCATTGAAGCTCTCCATCAACTCACAAGTTACACTCTAAGGTAAATATTCAGTTATGTTGCTTTAATGCTCTAAGTTGTAGCACACTACCTTTAAAAAAATGGGCAAAATCCAGAAATTATAGGTCGAGATTGGGGGGGTGTTAGGTCACAAAAAAGCTTACCATATCAGTGAGAGCATAATGAAATTTCTTTGGCCATTAAATTAAAAAAACCAAAAAATAACCCAGTGGATATTAACAATCTCCAAAGTCTATGGCAATTGTGTGAGATCATTATTTTTGACAGAGAAATGCCATCATTTATGTGTGGAAAATTGTCCTATTTAGTCCAAAATCTCCAGAGAAAGATTTTGGACCAAATATCGTAACAGAATGAATTTACAAGCACCTGAAGTATAACAATCTGAATATACATTCAATGTGCACAACTTATAAGGATGAAAGTATTGCTACTCTGTGGTAGCTGCAAATGCTTGAGTTCTGGGTGTTTAGATTCATACATGTAAAGCTTTAGTTGCTTTGTAATTGCTGGCTAGAGTAACAGTAGCATAGATGATGGAAATCATGAAATGCAAGTCTAGTTCCCACTCCACGATGATGTAATTTCGATGTTTTTTCAAGAATTCTTCACAGAAATGACAATTGATGGAATATTTCTAGGCCAAATATTTTTTCGCTTGTGGCATTATTTTTAGCAAAAGAAATAAAATTAATAAATACATTAAACTTGGTAAAATTTATTCCTAAACAATCCAGTAATAGAATGCCATTTATTACTGTTAATAGAAAGTTAAATTAAAGAACAACATTTTGGTACTCTCAAATACCAACACTTAAAAATGTAATGTGTTATAAATTTATTATGAAACCAAGTACTTTTAATAAGCATGGCTTCAGTATAACTTGAAATAGTATTAAGTAAGAGACAGCACAGGTTGATAAGCAATTTTTAGTTAAAACTAAAAAAAAGAAAGAAAATAAACTTGTTCATTGTGATTTTTAAATTTATTATAAATTTTTATTTATATATTACATAACTGTGGTATCAAATGATAGCCACGAAAATACATTTAGCATAAAGTTTTTCACTGGTACTATCACTGACATTAGTCTTACAAATGTTCCTTACAAGCAAAAGCGTGTGCATGTTTCTTTTTTGATATGAAAACCTCACAGTAAGGGTTTATACAAAACTGTAAAACATTGCAATGACTTGAAACACTATAAATTACCCTGAATGTTTTTTTTTTTTTTGTTGTTGTTGTTGCTGTTGTTTAGATGCTGACCTATCTTTTTTTTTTTTTTTTTTTTTCTGTTTTTGCAGCCTTAAAGAGATGTCTGGAGAGGTTCAACACCAAGTTTTGTTGCCTGCATTCAGAGTTCTTGGTGAAGTTCTACATGAACTGATGGAGTTTTTGATCAGTAAAGAATTAATGGTAAGTAAAATGTTTTCATTATACATTTAATGGTTTTACTTACTGCAATATATTTAACTGCAAATATGAACTTTAAGATTTACTAGTTCTAAATTCTGAGGAAGAAATATTCTTTTCACAATGCCTTCTGATTGCTGTATTACCAATTCTTTATCAGTTATGTTTAGCAAATTAAATCTCTAAGTTAATCTAATTTCAATTCTAAGAAAATGGATAAAATCTAATGTTCCAATGGGATCTTTATCATTAATCTCCAATGGTAGAAAATGAAAAGAAATTATGCTAAAGGCAAATTAAACAAAAATGAATTAACGTGAAACATTAAGCTATTAAATAAGCAAAAAAGGGCATTTCATTTCTATTAAAAACATCAATTTGTTATTTAAACATAATTTTTACAATTAAAATATTCAAATTATAGCTTTTTTCTTTTTGTAAATTGTAATTTGCAAACACAGTCGGATATGGGTACACCAAACAGTCTCGAGTTTGATATGCACATTGTATCTGTTCTTTGGTTTTAGCTCTCTCTCTCAGAAACTCTAAACTTTTGGGATAAACAACTTCGCTTTAAGTACTTGTTACTTCTAGGAACATTAAAGTATTGTAACCCCCCCCCCACACACACACACAAAAAAAAGGTATTACAATGAAAAATCATTAATTAGGGGTCAAATTGAGCTGATATCAATATAAATGCAAATGCTGAAATTTTAAGTTAAGAGAACTGGTATTTCACATGCAGATAAGATTTTTGTACTCAAAATTATTTGGACTTTCTCACAAACAGTAGTGAACTATTTTCATCAGCAAAGTGATAAAAAAACGTTGCACATTTTTGGTGCTCAAAATATAAAATCAAACAACGGTAGAAGCATGGACACATTTAACATAAAAGCAGTGTATGTATTCTGCTTGAAAGCTTTTGTTAGTTTATATACATGTGATAGCTTTTGTTTGAAGGACTAGGGGCTGCACCTCTAGGCTCGCTACACTCGTTTCCAGAGTAGCGCTCTGGTCCTGCAGCCCGATCTCCAAGTATATCACATGAAATAAAAACTGGAAAATTCATAGAAATTTCAATTTTTATTGCATGTCTAAGCAAACAAGGCTTGTTATTCCGAAGTTTCAGAGTTTTTTTACTGTCGTTATTTTTTGGAAGGGCGGACTTTTGTCGTTTGAACTTCACTTACTAAATTTATCACTAAGGAAAACAAAAGTGGTCCAAAAAGCATTTCCGTAAATCGTTATGCTAAACCGTTACGGTGGACGTCAAGTCATTTTGCTTCCTATACTTCCAATGGAAAAAACTTTTGTACACATTTCTTTCCCAATTAGTGTGTTCCCAAGGATGAAAATTTTAACATCGATTAAAATAATTTCATATTATAACTTGGAATACTTAATATTTTGTAAAACATAACCATAATTATATTAAAAATCAATAACTTTTCCTTTGGTGGTGTTGAAAACAGAAAAAAGATGGTGCGACCTGTACTTTGATGACATCAGTAGACAAACAAATGTTGAATTGCATAATTATGGTTATGTTTTAGAAAATATTAAGTATTTCAAGTTATAAAATGAAGCTATTTTAATCGATGTTCAAATCCTTGGGAACGCATTAATTGTGAAGAAAATGTGTACAGAAGTTTTTCCATTGGAAGTATAGGAAGCAAAATTATTTGACGTCCACCTTAAACAACTGAGATAATTTTACCAACAAAACATATGCATAAGAAATTATCTGCGTCACCATGGCAGCAGGCCACGGGACCAGAACGTTCCTCTGTGGTTATCGTGAAGACAGACAAGCCGTTCGTTTCTTTTCTTTGCATCTTTGAAAAATGCTTAAAAATCAGAAAATGACTCTCTTAAATTTTTCTTTTTTGTAAAAAAGAGATGATAGTTGTAAGTTTATGCTGTAAAAATTGCAATGCGTTATGGTTTAAAGTTTGCCATATATCAGTTTTTTTAAATGGATCCTATCGTGAAATAGAGAATTATGTGAAATTTAGAAATTTAATTTCTCGTAAACTAAATCGAAATTCAAAAAAAGGGTGACGAGGTGCAAAAATCCGGTCATGGCACTACATGTTTACAAAGTTTTGTGGTTCTGTTGCTGTTAGTGTGTCCGGAACGCGACCTGATAGCACTTTTTTGCTTACCTTAACTTTGAAATACAATAGCTCTTGAAGTATCGCTAGAACTGAGAAACGGTTTATTTCAGCTTGTTCTCCAAACAATTATCTGCAAATTATGTTAATTTCATATTTTTGTGTTCAATGCATTTTGCACTGCGAGCTAGGAAAGCAAGAGTGTTTACGAAATTTCTAAAACAGCGGCAGCAGGTACTTTTTTTAGAATAGAGATATAAATAATGCTATAAAAGAAGAAAAAACAAACATTGCAACAAAAGACAATATTTGGACACAAGAAACTGAAATCATTATTACATCAACTAAAGTATAAATCTGGTTGAAAAAACTGAGAGGCAATATACTTCTGTGATAATTGTAATCCAGTTGCCTTTTCACTGCATATAATCGTGTGATACCTTAATTAATTATACACTATCTTTCTTTTCACAGGTGATCGTTGAAAGCATCCACAACAAAAGCAGTGGCCACTGTGTAAAAATGGCATTGTGTGCATTAGCTGAAATGGTAACATCTGGAGAACTCATGGTGGAACTGATAACACAGGTAAATATTATTTCAATATTGCATACTTCTTACAATTCAGTGAATGATTACTTAAGATATAGGAGAAAATGTTTTACATGGATATACACCAGGTGTCCCATGATTAATTAGATTCAGAAATATCTTTTGATCTAATGAAGCTATTGTGATGCAGCAAAAGGCAATATAAGCAAGTGAATAGAGGCTAATAATGACATTTCATGATATTCTGGCAAAATTCAATATTGTTTTCAATAATGAGCTTATTATAATAAGGATTTTTACATAAGATGTTCAACATTACTTTTATAGTAAAAAAATAATGTATATTTTTGTTTCCTTTTACCTCCCCATCAAACATGGAGGGAATGTAAATTTGGCAATCACTAGTAGTTCCTGTTCTCTTGTTTATATTGCTTTTTGTTGCATGACAGTAGCTTCAGCAGATCAAAATATAGTGTTTCTAATGAATAGTGAGATACATGGTATATCATGCCATATATATATAATCAGTAAAACGTTTGCTCCTATATATCTACACATAAATATATGTATTGTTTTTTTACTTTTTTTATTATAAATTAAACCTTTCTGCAATTTTTTCTATTACTATTTGTATTCAAAATTCCCAATTAAGAACAGTCCTCAAAAAGTACTGTAAGTACTCATTAGTCACATGATTTTAGTGGTGCATGATATGTATAGTTATGCACTAGTCATGAAGATTAGTATACCAAGCCCAGCACATTCATATAAACAATTCTCATATTTCGGTTATCAGGATTCTTTGCTGTGGTAATACACCGAATTTCGAGAATTTTGGCTGCTTTGACAAACTAATTTACATATCTCCATTCCACTAGTCCCACAAATTGTCTGACCAGTTCACAACATGATTTCTTTTTGTATGCCACTAATGGATTTGATAATATTTGCAGTATAAGATGCATTCTTCCCATTAAGGATATATATTAAAGGTGCATACAGTTTATACCATTAAATAAAAATCTCTTAAAATAATAGAGATAATTTATATTGGTTTTATATGACACACATGTAGTTTTCAAAATGCCTTACATTTTAGATACTAAAAATGCCCATGTTCCACTAATTTAAAACTAATTTAAAATAATGTTTGTAAGCCTTGTAAGATGCATAAAATATTTAGTAGGAAATTATTTTAAGAACAAGCCATTTAACTTTCAGATTAGCTAAGTGCTTATTAATATCATAGGAAAGGTAATCTCATTTTGAAGAACATTTTGAATTTTTAAGCACACTGTATTTTAAAAAACAGTTTTAGTCTTCTTGATTAATGATACTGCATTTTAATGTGTATCTTTTACTTTAAGAATAAATACCACTGTAAACATGAGATACCCTTTCTTATATTGGCAGCATTACACACAAATGTAAAAGTTTTCCATTTAAATTTTCAAGCAGGAATTTCCAATTTAGAAATCAATAAAAGTGAACTAGGGATGTTTTATTGGGAGTGTTACTGTTTTAAAAACACAATACTTAACATACTAAAGGATTTTTTAATTTGTGTTATGATATTTCAGAATATTTAGTGACCAGAATGATTAAAAAAACGTTTCCTTTTTTCGCCCGATAGGTTGGTGGCATAAAATCACTCTTGAACTTCTGTCAGACCGGAAAATGGAAACAACTGCAACCACTTGCAATAAGAACTCTGACAATAATGTGTGCTCATAACAAGGCAGCTACTCAGCTTCATGTGGTAAGTGCTGTTTAAATATAAATACAGAATATAAATCTATTATGTTAGTGCTTAAAAAAATGCATGTCAGAGTATGTACCTGCAAGCAGGAATTCTAGGAAAGCCACTCATATTCATAATTGTAAATCATTAGTCTGGAGTTGCTGCAAGATATCTTTATTGCACTGGACAACAGGCGAAGCAATTACTAGATGGTTGTGCTTCTACAGTTTAGCTTAACTGACACTAAATATTCACTACAGGTTAGCTTAACTTCACTATTTTTATTTCTTCCTCTTCACGACTTGTCCTGTGTTTGGTGCTGCATAACCACATCTGGTCCCTATTAATCATGCTTTTTTGGAAAAGTGCTTCACATTTCCAGTGCCTTGGAAATACTCCTTTAATGTTAATTGGTCCTTTAGCAAGCAATCATAAAACATGTCCTCTTTTAGAGGTCATGGCAGAACATTTGAGATGCAATCTGTATATTCTGAGTTTTACAGGAGCAAGCGACTGAGCTGTGAGTACTACCTGCTGAATCCCTGAAAACTGTGAAAAATATTAGTTTTTTATGCACTGTGTATGTGTAAATCTTATAAGCAATACAGTAATATCTTTGGAATAAATTAATATGGAAAAAAGTCTCGATTATAAATTCATAAACATGATTTTTGCTTATGCAATTAGAATGGTGTACGCAAAGTACCTTGCAGTGCAATATTTTTCTAACTCTATTCGAACTGGCATAACTCTGTAAGGAAATTCTCTACAAATCAAAATTTTACAAGCAAAAACTACTCAGATAGTGGGCAGCATTGGCGTAGCCAGAAATTTCTTAAGGGGAGGGGGTCCAAGGGTTTGGTTCATTGGTGAAAGCCTTGTATACACATATATATCATTTTAAATTCGTGCTCAGTCTCCCCTTAAGGGGGGTTCAACCCCTCCCCCCTCTGGGTACGCCACTGGTGGGCAGTGAGAACATCTGGTGTACAAGCTGTGAAATCCTCACCACCTTTTTAATAATATGAAAGTCATCATAGAGTGCAGATTGCAAATGTTTTTCTATATCACAAAAGATACTGTGGTCTAGGAAAATAATCTAAATATAGAATATATATATTTATATATAGCACAGAATTTATGAATCCACAAGATATTTTTTAATATTGTAATTCCAAAAATTGTATTTCCCATGTCATTTTATCTGCAATAACATCATAGATCTTAATAATCAGCAAAAAAAAAAATTAAATTTAAAATTGAATAAATTATTTTTGAAAATTTATTGTAAGACGATTCTCCCCTTTGCTTCCTTTCCTAGCATAATTCAGTCACACGAATTCTTATTTATATGAGAAAATGTCTATAGAAATCTTTTGCATATGCTAATCTAATATATACTAACTGGAATTACCACAGCTAAATTAAACACTAAATTACTAAAATCTTAAAAGCACCAACTTTTTCTTTTGAAATGTAGCAACATATATATACAGTGAAATCTGCTTAATACGATTTTCAAGAGACCGACGCAAATTAGCATTTTAAATGGGAAAGTGTCTTAGCCGGAAATAGAAAACAAATAAAACTTGCACTACATACCTTTGTATATGTCAGCTGCATATTCACGAAACAGTTGGAGAACACCAAAAATAATGATATTAAGAAAAAAACAAAACAGAAAAAACACAATTTACTGTAGTCACAAACTGTATTACCACACAATATTAACTGAAACATTACGACAAGCCTGTTCAGCTAGTGGCGAGGAATAGGGAAGTTTTCTGTCTAATCGAAGTAAACATCCAGTGACTCATGTAACACGCGACTAACCCATTTTTTTGCATAGTATTGCTATTCACCCAAGTTCAAACGTACATGATGCTACAGTAAGCGCTTATTAAGCGGGATTCAAAGCATATTAAATAGGATATATTTGTACTTATTTGCCTCTCAATTCTAGGGACTGCGTGAAACTTGCATTAAGCAGGAAATCATATTAACCATGAGCATATTAAGTAGATTTCACTGTGTGTATATATAAATTTAAAAAAAAAATGCATGGTAATGAAATTTTTTTGTTAAAATGAAATAATTCTATCAGCTATATTGTGATATAAAATGCAAAATATATTAATAGTGCTTATTCCTATTTTCCAGATTGGTGGTCTAGATTTCATTACCTCCTTGCTGAGTACTGAAACTGAGGAATCAGCCCAGTGTGAAGTTGTTGGTCTTCTGGCACAAATAATGAAATGCTGCTCAGAAAACAGTTTAACCATCCAGGAAAATGTTAGAGGTCACACACCACAACTAGTACAGGCCTTAACCGGTAAGCACTTCATTAAAACATTAATATTTCATATAAATTATGCAAGCACAAAAAGTAGTAGTTTGCTTATCTAGTTATTTAGTTCTTCACATGCACTTCTTCTCTACCTTCTAATAACTACAGTGACTTTTTCTCACTTGTGAATGAATTGAAAGAGTTTTAATTACAAGATGTTAAAAGAAATTTGACATCAACGTTATTTAATTTTAACTGGCTGTTATCAAAATTCATATTGAAAATAAGACTAACATACTTGGAGTGCTTATTCACAAGACTCTTTCTTAATATGGCAGTTTTCCTTAACACGTGAAATTCATTTCTAAGGCCAGTTCATGATCCCTTAATGACTTATTATTTGCATACTTCAATGAGTCAGTGTATTTCGTAGTGTCCATTTTTTTTAGTAACAGTCATTAGGCACTTTTCTCAAGTCACACAAAATAAATAACTAATTTTAAGTAAATATGGAGTTATCATTGGAATACATGACTTTTCACTTGCCAGATTTTCAAGCAGTAAACCTACTCATCATCAGGACTCAGCTGGTATTGCTATTCCTATGATAAAATCCAACCCTTCTTATCATTTCATGTAGTTTCTTCTTTTCTCTATTTCTCCACCTTCTGCTATTTTTCTCTTTAAAAAATGTTGTCAGTGTGCTAGTTCTACATAACTAAATCCATTTCAGTACTTCATACCTCCAAGATTCAGTTACCTGTTTGCCACTTACACAATCAGTCTAGTAATTAAATTCATTTCAATGTGATATATTTAAAATGTATAAATTCCAAGCTATCCATTTACTTTAGTGATTCATTCATTATGTTGAAACAGTACCTCATGATATTAGGTTAGCAGGAGAGATAATTATCATGATAAAATAATACATGTCACACGATGCTGTCTGATCCTATGACAGTGACATTTGGATGTGAATTTAGGGAATCATTAGCAGGTTAAAAGCAGTCTACATGGAAGTGACTTGATGACTATCAAGAAATATGGATGCATGCAATAGCATGAGATTAGTTATTCAGATATTAGATACAAGCTGGGTACCACTTCCATAGAAGAAAAAGTTAATAAAAACACACTAAGGTAGTTCAGAAACTTGTGTTTTCTCAGCTATGAAGGATTACCCTGAAGGGTGTTTCAGTCTAAATTAGGATGCACTTAAAAAACAAGATGGATTGAAGATGTAAAAACTGGCCATCAGTGACTGAGAAAGTAATATGTTAGGGGCAGGAAAATCTCACAAATGGATTGAAAGAGATGAAGTGAAAATAGGGGGTGTGGTGGTGTGCAAAAGAAATAAAGTTACTATTATGTATTTTATTCACTTTTTCAGGTGATGTTTTTTTTGTCACTTCAACCTGAAACATCACCTGGGTTGCAATATGAAAAGATGATGATGATGCACTACATAGGTTTTGAAAGGGTGGCTACTAATGTACTGATATATAAATAATCTGTCAGTTAAAAAGGGTACAAAAATAAATATATATATATATTTAATTTAACTAGTGTGACTGCATTAATAAAATCTTTTTTATATGTAATACTTTTCACAAGTAAAACAAACAGATAAATTAATCAGTAATTTTGAATAAGTAAAAATATAGCCTTGTGTCATTCAATCAGACACTTTGCATCAAGAAACTGTTTATTTTTTTTTTTGAACACGTAACAAAAACAAAGATAAAATTAAATCTTCAGTAAAACTTCATTTTTGCCAATGAGTAAGTGGAAGAGAAACCAGGATCCCACACAAGACAAGACCATTGAGAAATAAGTAATAAATCCCTTTAAAATGCACAGGATCCAAGGAATTAGCATCTAGTTCCTTGGATCCTTTTTATTCCCAGAATTGTATACATGTCGGGAGATAACAGATACACAAGGAGTACATTCAGCTGCAGTCTTAAAAACCTTTCCACACTCTTTGAGAACACCTCTGGAAATACAGTGAGTAATCCCCCTTGGAAAAAAAAAAGAAAAAAAAAGAAAAAAATTATCATTAATTCTAAGGCAAATAAGTAAAATGACAGCTCTTAAGAAATTTGGGCAAAAAAGAAATGGATTTATTATTTCCCATTGTTTAATACTCAAAACTATAAAACAGAAACAAATTGGCACTAGTAAATTATAAACATTTCATTTGTGGACACCCATGATATACACAGGCCTTTTTTTTCTTTTACCAGAAGGAAAATATGTCCATAAACTGGCACCATTTTCAGCACAACTTCTAACCAGAGTGCCACACTTTCAAAACCCCATTACAATTGCACTGTCAATCCAGAATTAAAAGTAAACATTCCACATGATGATCTAAAAGCAATGCAAGAGAAACACATATTAAGGGGTAATGTACCACACGATTTAATTTTAAATTGATAAGATAACCTACATCACAGTTAATTTAGTTTTTAAACTAACAAAATCTTTCATTTATTGATAGAATCTTGTTTCACTCTTATTCTGCTATAATTTAAAATACTGAAATACTAAATATGAGCATTTTAAATTACGGCAAATAAAAGTAAAATAGAACTAAGAGTGAAAAAATTGTAACTTTATAAACTGATTGTTAAAACTATAGTGACTTTGAATGGATTGTGTATGAAACTAACAAAACAGTAAATGAAAGCTGGGGAAACATTAGGATGTCCACTTGTTGTCTTAGGAAGGGGAAAGGAAGGTTTGTTCTGAGAAGGGGAGTACGCTTGTCCCAGGAACAAAAAATCATATTAGATTTATAAATTCCCAACATTTAACAAGATGTTTTATTGCATATTTTGGATATAAAAAAACTGTTTACAGCTCTAGATAAACATAAATGCAGTTGTTTCGGTTATAAAATTGTAAAAATATTTCTTCTTTCCTTCCAGATCTGGCCAAGAAAGCAGTATCCTCAGAAACATTCCTACTGTGTGCAGCTTCACTGGCAACCCTTTCCTCATGCAGTACAGAAGCTTCATCTTGGGTGAAACAACATGAGCATGAAATGAGATCACTGTCCACAAGTTCAAAGCTTGAGAGTTATGTCTGAATATTGCAATTTTGCAGTTATTGTGCTACCTCTTAAAATTTATCATACCACTAGTCAGACCTATCATCCTAGTCAATTGGGCTATTCATGTACAAAATATGGCATTTCATGAACTCACAACTGTAAATTGACCATCATTTTTTAAATTAATGTTTAACACTAGCAATGGTAATATTTGCACTGTTATATATATGCAAAAAGTATAGCATTTTGTTATGTACTACATGCAATGTAAATAGTCTAATTTCTTGACATAAGCTTTTTCAAGCTTTTCATTATGTGAATAATTTTAAATGTATGATGACCATCATATAAAAATAAATTTTTATTTAGTTATTAAAAATTAAACTTTTAAAACTGAAGCAGATACAAAATTATGGTACTAAAGTTTCAGATTATGTGTCAGTGAAAACTGAAAACAGATAGGAACTGGCAATACTACATAAACAACAAATGATGTGTGGCATGTTTCTACCCAGAAAATTATGATCATTACGGATCTTGTGTTATGATAGTTGTAAAACTTAACAGATTTAATTATAATTTTGAATGCAGAATTTATATCCAAGATTTTAAAAAGTAAAGTAGTGCATCATTTGTTGTAAATAAATAAATTAATATATATATATCTACACACGTGTAGTAACTTTAAAAACCGTTGCCAGCTCCTGTACTATCATGATTAATTACTAGTCAACAAACCTAAGTGTAATAATGGAATCATTCTTTATTTTAAAAGTAAAAAACAAATATGTATATACCTAATTATTACTGAATGAATGCATGAATGAGAGATAAGGTTTCATGGACAAAACGATTTGCCATGAAAAAAAAATGCTCTATTAACATTTGAAGGATCGATTCAGATGTAGGGACTAGTTACAACTACTTGGAACTTGTATGTTTATTTTTTATGTTGTGTGCAAGGGCTCAGTTCATCTCACAGTAAGGAGGTACTTTTTACTAATGAAACTGAATAATCTGCTAGTCATAAGCATAGCTAAGAAGTAAAATGTATAATGTTTTGCATAGGTGATATGCAATTAAACACAGAAAACACCCTAGCTTTTAGTTTATTAGGAAATGTATTATATAGCTTAGGCAAAAATGAAAATGTACAACAAAAGTAATAATCATTTCAAGAATAAGACTATAACTTGTTAGGTCTAACAGAGATTCAGCATAAATAATGGCGAAGTAGCTAGCGTTCTAGTTTCTTGCCCCTAGAGCATGGGTTAGAGTCTGAGGCAAGATCTACATGCTCTTTTTTGTTGGGTTCTGGTTCTCCAGTTTACCTGCAACCATAAACTTAAATTAGAGGCTACTTAATTCTCCTAATCTTTAGTTTTCACAGGGTTATAAACTCCCAGAATAAATAAACATGCATATGTCTTTCATACTCTAGTCGAGACTGTTCTAGCAGGGAGCTATTTGTGTTCCTGGCAGACAGTCACAGAACAACTGGCTAAACTTCCAGTGGGAAAAAATATCTTAAACAAGACTTTCTCAAAGAAATGTTTTGGATTTTACTTTTGAAATAATTGTGACAGTTCGTACATGCTCTCTATATTACCTAAGTATAAAATGTTTGTACAGGCTTCACACATTCTGAAGCATTTATAATAATAACAAAGTATAAAGTGTAGCAATGTGAGAACTAGTCTTTGCTATAAAAATATGTAGTAGTACATACTAGTCAAGTAAGTAGATTAGAATAATAATTTTCTGCACTTACAGCACTTCTTTGCTGTTTATAAACAATCTAAGTCATCACAAATAACCTATCAAAAATTATTCACTTTTGGTAGCATGCATTATTTTTATTCAAGTGTACCATATAATTTCACAATCTAAACCATAAAAAAGAATTTACTAATTATAAATCATGCATATTAGTGTTTAAAAGAAAAGCATGCAGTAGGCTTCTACAGAAAAGAAGTTAGTCATGCATCTGCATTGCATGAGTGTGTTTTAGTCAAAGGCACTGAGGGATAAACAGGATTTCCCTATGGACCTGCTGTAGATGCAACCTTAAGTTTGCAACATGCAAAGCAAACTTCTTAGGTCTTGTATTTTACATGTAAATTTCTATAACTAAATTTTTAACACAATATCTATTTTACTTGTCATGTATCTAAGTTGCCTGTCTGTACATAGGATATTAATTATTAATACTTGCAAAGATGTATCTGCATAATTTGTGGAATATAAAGCTAGGTTACCAAAAAAAGAAATGTAGCATTGTAAATATACACAGCTAAATACTGTATAGTTCAAAGATATAATATGTATGCACAAAAGATTGGTTTTTGTACAGATTAATGCAGATATGTGATGTCAATAAATAAATTTGTTAATGCAATACTGACCTTTGTCACTCTTTGAAAAGTATTGGACACAACAAAATGATTGCTCAACTATTTCATGTAAACCAACAATAGTTTTTGCTAATATAAAGCTGTTCTTTTTATTTTTTTTTATTTTTCATATTGCACAGAAAATGATCATTCTGCAACACTATCATATGGAACCAAATACTTCGAAACGCAGTTGAGTTAAATATTTAATTTTGTCAAAGTAATATTGAAGTTTCACAATACTGTTGACTTTTCACAACAATGGCTTGTGAAATTCACTTCACATATGCTGATTCAAAAGAAATGAACTTGAAAAAAGCTACCAACAATACAAGTGATAAGTTATTTTTAAATTTATTAACCAAAACCAGAAGTTACAGTACTTGGAAAGGCTGCATATTTCCTGTCTTGATGTGTGCTCTCTTTTGATATTTTGGTTAAATATGAATGGCAAACATAAAAATGGAAGCATAGTTTTAGTCATGTTTGCAGGGACAGATAGTCTAAGGGCCATCCCTCAGTGAAATAACAAAAATATTAAACTTCATGGAGGCTGGGAGAAATATTATTGCTGGACTGGAAAGTGAAATACATTTAATTGTTGGCATATAGATGCTGTACATGTTTACTGTTTCCCTATTAAGCATCCTTCAGAAAACTGGAAAAATATATCACCTTTGTACAGAATATAATTTTCAAAATTTCCTGAAGGATGGAAACAAGTAAAAATGTATAGCACCTATATGCCTTTCATGTATTTGAAAAAAGTTATTTTTTCCTCAGATTTATTCACAAAAGCAATTTATTTGCAGCAGACCCTTTTGAATGCAACAAAAATGTTAATAAATTTAAATACTAACATTACATTTTGATTTTGCAGATCTTTCTGTCAACTAAGAGTGTTAATATAACTTCGACTGTTTGCTATTTCACTTTCAGTAGATCAAATTATAAGGCCTAATAACATTCCTTGACCCACTTACGATACATTTTTATGAATTACAGAAAAAATTTAGTGCTTTTGGACTTTTAATACGTCAATGCTGAAATTTTCTTGTGCTGTGTATATTTATAATATACACAGCACAAGATACATGGGAACACACTGGAAATATACACATGAATAAACTGCAAATACATGGGAACATACTAGAATATTCAAAGCGGTCAGAAATATTTAGACCAATAAACTACAGGCAATTCAGTACATATTTCTGATTGTTTCGAATATTCTAGTGCATTCCTGTGTATTTCTGAAGAATATTTCTCAAATTCTATATCTGAAATACTGGCAAATTAAGACTTGCAAGGTTTGGACAGAATAATGTGATCACTTAGGAAAAGAAGGTTTTACGTACCTTATAGGGTGTCGGGCCACCTTTGGCATTCAAAACCGCATGAATCTTCCTTGGAATGGACACATGCAAATAGTGGGATGTTACACCATTCTTCATGCAGAAACTGTTCCAGGTCCTTGAGAGATGCAGTAGAAGGATAACGAGATCATACTCTGTTTTCCAACACAGACCACAATGGCTTGATGATGTTTAGAAGTCTGGTGATTGGGGAGGCCACGAAAGGTGCAAAGTTCATCATGTTCCTCAAACCATGATTGGACATTCCAAGCTCTGTGAATTGGAGCGTTATCATCTTGATAAATGGCATCCCCTGCAGGAAACAATACCTGAGCTATTGGATGGACTTGGTCGGCCAAAATGGTTTCATATGCCCTGCCAGTCATCAGTCCTTTCAAGGTCATCACTAGACCTGCTGAAAACCACAATATGACCACCAAGAGCATGGCAGAACCACCACCATGCTGCACTGTTGGGAGCAGACCGTCTGGGTTGTACGCTTCCGACGGCGTTCTCCACACGTAAACATGTCTTGTGGTGGGGAACAGTGTGAATGTGGATTCATCCAACTACATTACACACTTCCATGCATCAGCAGTCCACACTGTATGGTTCCGGCACCACTGCTGTCGCCGTTGTGCATTCACCTGGGTCACCTGAGGTTTTGCAACAGCAGTTCTACCATGAATATCTAGTTTCTGCAGTTCCCTGCACACTGTTCTCGTTAATACTGGGGTCTGGAGATGCAGATTGAGCTCCACACTAATTTTCGTCGCCAGGGTCTTCTTATTATGGGTAACAATTCTCTTTAATGCTCTCCTGTCTATCAGCCAGGGTCGTTTTCCAGCTGCTCTTGTGTTTGGCAGATAAGGTTTTGCCTAGGAACACGGAATGCTGTCATGACGCTAGACACAGAAGCTCTCGATACCCCGAACTAGCTGGCCACCAACAATTAGCCCTCTTTCAAAGTCTGTTAGTTCGCTCATTTCGTCATCACCCTGAAAGAAATTTTGCAATAAGACACTTTAAATGCACTTAAACAGGACCCGAGGTTCTAAATACAGCTATTACAACCCAAAAGTGGTAGATACCTTTGCATATTGCGATGTATGCAGCTGCATTAAAAATCACGTCTCTCAGCGTGGTGTTCACATTATTTTGTACATCCACGCTTGCATGTGAGATGGTCATTCATGCTACGATTACGTTGACTGCTTCGACTAGCCAAAAATCTGAGATTCAGATTCCTAAGCTACATTTGCTTAGTTGCTTGGAACTTCATTTTCCTGGGTGGTGTAATGAAATTGGGAGATGTGGGTTTGATTTCCGCTCCAAGGCAATGATGTAATTTTAAAGTTTTCTGAGAAGTTGTTGCGTGGAAGACCAGTAAACCACAGGCAATTCAGTATATATGTCCGATTGTTTTGAAGAAGATATCTAATTAAACAACAGTTGATACCTACGTCAGTATTAAACTTGTTTTCCTTTATAAGTCATAGATGCAACAATTTTTTTTCAAAGCTTACTGTTATTTTATTAATTTATTTTATTTCCCTGAGAAATTTGTCAATGAAGCACACATATTTAATAAAGTTAATAAAAACGTAGTTACATTCATCATGCTACACTGATCAGCCAAAACATTAAAACCACCATACTTAATATGGCATAGATTCAACGAGACGTTGGTAGGAGTCTGTTGGTATTTGGTATCATGACTGCAACAGATCCCTCAGATCAGGTAAATTACATGGTTAGGGTGATGCTGCTCGTACCCGTTTCTCCAACTCAAACCACAAGTGCTCAATAGGATTCATATCCAGCAAATTTGAGGGCCATGGCAATTAACAGAATTCCTCTTCATGTTCTTGGAACTATTCCTGAAACTCTTCACAGTGTGGCATAGAGCATTATCTTGTCGAAAGACGCCATCTCCGCCACAAAATACAGTCCTCATAAAGGGGGTGTACTTGGTCAACCACAATGTTCAGGTATGTGACAGCTATCAGAGTAAGTTCTACAAAGCTAATGAGTCCACGTGTTACCCAAGGAATTATTGCCCAGAGCATCACACTCCCTCCATCTGACTGGATCCACCCCACAATGCATTCAAGTTAGGCTTCCTTGGATAAATGTTGCATACGATCTTCTTTGTCAACATGGTGCAACAGAAAACATGATCCGTCTGACCATGACCCCCTAATTCCAGTCTTCTATGGTCTGATGTTGACGATTATATACCCACTGTAAGCATTGACGATGGTGAATGGCTGTGAGCATAGGCAAACGAATGTGTCTGTGGCTGCGGAGATCCATATCAAAGAGTGTATGATGAACTGTCTGTTCGGACACATTGGGCCCTTCACCACAATTGAAATTATGGGTAATGTCAGCCACAGTAGCCCTTCTGTTGCTGTGGACAAGATGAGATAGCCTGCGCTGACCGCTGGCATCAGTGAGGCGTGGCCTGTCCATGCCTTGTTGACGGCTTGAAGTGTCACCTCTTTTGGACCATCTTTGATAGGTACCAACTACTGTATAGCATGAACACCCTGCCAGCTTTGTTGTTTTGGAGATGCTCTTACCAAGGTGTCTTGCCGTAATGAACTGGCCTTTGTCAAAATCAGATAAATCCTTTGCTTTTCCCATGTTGAGACAAAACGAAATACTGATGGAGAGAGCTTCGACACAGGTACGACATATATCATTCGCAACCTTGGCACATGATACTACTGGCTGCAAACACGCTTATTTGAATAATGCAGAGGTGGTTTTAATGTTTTGGCTGATCGGTGTATGTGCCATGAGCAGTTGAATTCATTAAATGTTTTATCATTCGAAATAACTACAGTGACTATGCTAGGCAAGCTTTCCAAGACTGACAGTTAATCTGTACTGGAAATTTTCCTCCTGTGAAGCTTCTGCCAGAGCTGCTGTACAGGATGGTCTTAAAGGGCCGAGATTAGATCAGCTTGTCCCACAGATGCTCCATTGGATTTAGATTGCGACTTCGGGCTGGCCGATCCAACACTTGGACGTCCTGCTATCACACCAGGCACGGATCTGTGGCAAAGTGCTGCCACAGCATAGGCACTGAATTGCTCACAATGTCTTCGTACCTGCGAACTGGAGGGTACCACAAACAATGGGCTGAGTCTTTTCCAGCAAACACAGCCTTGCACCACCACAGATCCTCCTCCAAACTTGTCTACAGGGTCTATGCAGTCCACCAGTGTGACAGCTTTCCTCAGACAAAAGCTACACCCAAATACATTCGTTCAAATGAAAGAGTGAGTAGCACGATTCATCACTTACAACCCTCTTTGATTCTTTTGTCCACAAATGGCAAGCGAGGCACCACTGCAACCATCGGCATACCAATGGTAAGCAAGGCACCACTATCAGCTGTGCACAAGCCCTACATAACTCCTGGCATTACCTGGAGTGATGTAAGGCTTGTGCACAGCTGACAACAAGGTAACCACTGGCATGCAGTCCTCAACAGACTGTTCTGGTGCAAATAACTGTTCCAGTGGCTTGCATGACATTGTCAGCCAGTCTGTGGCATGGAACATGCAAGCCTTCTTCACATTCTGCAGTAAGCCTTGTTTGGTCCAATAACTCGAATTTTGTCACCTCCCAGAGCATGGTTTCTTTATAGTGGCACCATCTGCTTTCCGTGGATGAAGAATATCAGCAACAGTGGATTTGGGGAATCCCAAAACAGCAGCAATGCCACACCTTAATTACTATCTGTCATGCCTCTTTCGAAGTCTGCCAGTTCATCTCTGTGCAGAGCTGCCAACCTTTTGAGGTGTCTATCAGTAATAATTTGGAACCTAAAAAAGAAGCACTCATGCAGTTTTTTCAATGTTACAAACTATAATCACTGTATTATAAAGTAGCACACTCACCTTATAATAGTATATCAAGCATGATGAAAACGAATTCTTAAGTCCATTATTTTTCCAGGTTTGTTCTCTATCAGTACTGAACGTGTACGAATTTTCATGGGAAAATTCCATCCAAAAGTATCCACGACTGGTTTAGCCCTTTGTCTAGCATCTGTCTTGGGCCTGATATATACTGTATTTTTCTTCACATAACCTGCTGAAGTGTATAATCTGGAGACAGTGAAATTCGGGGAAAGAAATAAAATTCCTTTGAAAATAATCTGCAGGCCATGAAACACTTGTGGTGTTGATCTGGAACCATAATTTTGAACAGAAAAGTTGCAATTCACAGAATGACTTAGCAGTCCAAAAAATAGGGGTGGGGGGGGGTCTTATTAAAAAACCCTGTCATTTTTAAATGATTTTCTGTTACTTTCAAGTGAATAAAGAGCAAAAATAATGAGTTTTTTCAGCAGCTTCGTAGTTAGATGTGTGGCAATCACGAGCATGTGACACTAAACTTCCCACAGCACGAGAGCAAATAAAATCATCTTTGTTACATCGAATTTTCAGCCAAAATGTCCGTAAAAAAAAATAATAAAAAAAATTGAGTTATCTGCATTGCGTATAACCTACAATATCTAAATGTATAACTTTATTAACAGATAATCCATGAATTATATGATAAAAAATTTAGTATTTGGAGGAATTTAACAATTTTGTGGTAGTCAACAATTTAACGGAAGTGCAGAAACTGACAATAAATTACAGGGGCCTTCTTCAAGCCCCCCTTTGCAAATCCATTTTTTTAAATTTTTTTCCCAGTCTTGTACTGCATGTGTACAAATTTTGATTCCTAAATTCCATCAGAAAGTCTCCGAAAGTGGGAAGGGCAGTGACAGACATTCGGAAAATTATACATAGATATAATTTTAAATACCAATATATCTTTTACGTTGTACTACACGAAGAACAAATAAATAAAATTACCCTACACCTCCTTCCTACACAGCTTTAAAACAATGGCAGGAGCTGTGAACTCGCTGATAACTGTGAACTTGTAGCATCACGATGGATCGATCAGAACCGGTTTTAACACTCCATTTCTGGTGTTTTGAGCAGCAATACTCCAATGTCAGCTTAGTGATGCACATGAAACTCTGAGGTCCACATCGACCTTCATAATAAATCGTGATCACAATGTAACATATACCGCTCATCAAAAAACTGGAACACCGACTTGAAATTGAAACTGTTTTTTTGCTATACACCAATACTGTTGATCAAAAGTTAGAGGGCCTTACTGTTGATCAAAAGTTAGAGGTTCATTCACAAATTGCACTACAGACTGACTAGCAAGCAATTTTCCATAATTTTCAGATGTGATCCGTGATTCCGTACAGTCAGCTAAAATTCGTAATAGTTACAGAGAATCCATAACAGCAGACAGTTCTGTCTGTGTGACACAGTCACTTCCAATGCAGTCTGATAAGTGTACTAATGCTCCACACACATCTAGTTCTGCATATGTAGTTTCTGAATACTTTTGTCTACACGAAGTACGTATGAAAGATTTCAGTCAGTTTAATGGGATAGTTTTGATATTCTATCCTTTTCGAAGCAGAACTGAAAAAAAAAACCAGCTACTATGGAACAGGCTGAGTAAAACTGGCCAAGTGCCCATCTGTCAAGACCTTAAGAGAGGCTTAAGATATAACCTTATCCACAGGATTTCTGGTCTACTGCTGCTGCTGAAAAAAAAGTAAACTAGTGATGTAGTTTACTTTTTTCTTCAGGTCTCTTTCTTCACAAACACACAAAAAAGAAAGAAAGACATTTTCTGGTGATGAAATGGTCAGTTCACCTTAGAATTAGAAAAATCAGGAAAAGCCTCTCCTAAACAACTATCATCATCATCACAATGAAATATACACTTGTGAGGTATAAATTTTACACTGTCAAATGAACTTTACTGCATAAGGGCAATGACATTTCATACCTTATCCTTTTTCTTAAGCATTACAACCACATAAAGTATACTATTAAAGCATTTATTCTAAAAGTGGCTTTCCCAGAGTAATTTATTTCTAGTTTTGAGGAATTTAAGTGCTGAATCCGTCGAAGCAGAAAGCACCAGTTCTCCAGCAGATGCCCTTGCAGTACCACTTTTCAGAGAACAGAAGAGGAACACAAAGTACATCTTTCACCATCTTTTTATGAGCAGTAACTTTTACTTGCAGTTCAAATTGGACCAAAAACTCACCCCATCATAAACAAATTATTTTAAAAATTGAGTTTTTAAAACAGCTTGCCAGAATAATAAGTGTCTTGAAAATCAGCAAATGAGTTCAGTATGGAGTATAAAATTAGGAGAACTCAATAGTAGTTTTACAAAAATGAAGAGCTGCTAAAAAACCATCAAATAAGACAAAAAAAAATTTTTTTTTAATAAAATCATTTATTGATTAAAACAAAATATGCACTTTTATACTGTGACCAACAACTAAATACAAATAACCATTCAAGCAAAATAATGAAGATATAAATTCCAATTCTTAAAACTGCAGTGTATCAGTTCAGTAATTCATATGTGAAAGAATTGCATGTAGTTTCAGAATAATGTTAAGTTAATAACAGATTGATTGATTTCATGAAAACAAAACTGACATAGGAATAGTGCTGCTTATGCCTACAATGACATGGCATGATAAGTTTCTTTTCTTGAAACATTTTCTATCAGTTATTTTAACAATATTAAAAGTTAAATCATTCACAATGAGCAGTTGTCATAAAAATAAAACTAGATAAGGGCAAAAGCAAAAAGCCTTCAACAAATTCATTGTACATTTTTCTGATTGATTAATCTCTCTTCACTTAATAAATCCAGCTTTATATCACATTCTTCCTAGACCCCCCTAAAAAAAGTCTAGTCAAAGGAATTGCAATGCTTTACATTAAATTAGTATGCCACAATATAGCAACAGTGAAGGCATCTCAACACACAGTAACAATATACCATGTGACAGCATGTCCAATCAATGTAAAGTATTCAAACTATTTCATACTATGCTTTAACATTTCAATAACTGCATTTCACTAAATTTAACAAGCTTTTAAATAGTTACCTATTCAATTATGTAACTGCAGATCAAACAAATCAAATACATAAAATAAATTAGCAATATGCACAAGAGGATAACATAGTACAATACCAACATAGTCCAATAAAACAGTATACAGCAAAGTATGTTTCTTATCTCAACACAGTCTTAGGTTAAGTGCTTCTCATACACATGTTTATTACTTAGAGCAGAAAGTCCACAATTAATTCTAAAGAGAGAGAGAGAGCAACAACTCATTGCTTAAAGTAAAAAGTCTTGCATTACCATCAAGGGAAGGAATCTTTTTGTTTTTAGATTAAAATATACAAGTGGCATCTCAAAAGCAAAATGCATTAGAAATTTTTCCTCTAGGGGCAATTCGAAAATATGTCACAACAAAAATGTAAATTCCCCATATTTAAGGCAAAAGCAAATGTTAGCCATACGGGGAAGTGACAACCACAGCCCGTGGTCTTAAAAAGAGCACAAAGACACCTCAATTGAAAATTACAACACACCGTAAGACACGAGAAACAGTAATTACAATTACACACAAGAAAACAATGCCGAGGTGGGACTCTGGGAAGTCAGATAATACGATTAGATGACTTATGAACAAATATGTTTCATGTGCAAATTATTGTCTCAGGTAATGAAAGAATCACAGAAATGCGATTGGGCTGATTTGTTCACTTGATTGTTTCTGCAAAGTTCCACTTATTTGCAGTAAGTAAAATATCTACCTGGCACAGGATCACCTGATTCCCACACCGCGATGGCCTCGCAAAACAAACAACAATGTTGTATTGTGATTATTGACACTTAATTCATGTTGTACTGTGATTTACACTTGAATCACACTCAAAAATTTTTACTTTTTCTCTAAGCACTTCAAATTTATCTCTATCCACAGCAAATCTCTGAAAGTGAACAAGAAGATCTGTGCATGGCTCTACGGGTGGCACGACTGAATCATCTGGTAATGTGCAGAGGATATCAACAGCGTGTAAAACAACCTTTGCCCTATAAAAGACAGAAAGACAAGACACTTAAAAACATAACTTATGCACAAATCAGTAATTAATAGCTCATATACACTGAGATGCCAGTTGATTAGGTACAGCTGATATCATCACATAAACAAATGGATCACTACAACATGTAAGCACAGTGCACAATATAAACAGGGAGACTAGCTTATTGAGCTTTAAGCAGCATAGAATTGAGGTTCAGAATGAGTAAAATGAGTGATCTGAGTGACTTTGAATGTGACATGATAGTTGGTGCCAGGCAAGCTGGTTTGAGCATTTCCTAAATAGTCATCCTCCTGGGCTTTTTACTATGAATGGTGTGACACATAAGAAATGGTAATGTCCTAATACAAGCAACTTTAAAATCCACCGAGAGATGCAATGAGGTACTGACACTGATTATAGACCATGAAGACAGACCTTCACATTGTCATCCGTCTAAGCTGGGAGCCCTGAGGAGCTCATCTTTAAATTGCATGTGTAACAATAACCTAGGAAACACAGCTGATTGTTAAGGGGCAGTATCCAAATTGAAATCTGACTTAACACACTGACAGAAAAGCATCTGCCCTCTTATTTTAGTGCAATGACCATACTGTTGTTACATCCACTTCTTCCTCGTATTATAGAGCCATCTTCATTACAACCCATGGTGTTCTTACTTAGAATAAGGTGGGTCATTTTAACTTCCTTCCCTGCGTTTTCTCCCTGGTATTGTTTTGGGCAGATGTCTTACATACACTTACATTTCTCTGTCCAGCACCCCCTTTTCAAACCAAAGAACGAAGTTGTGCGAAGTAATAAATATATACCGAAACAAATGCTGTCTTAGGCACGATATTAAAAACTTTAATTTAAAACATGTACAAAGTTAAAATCGATACAAGATCTTTCGTGAGGGCAACCCCCGCATCATCAGGTAAACCAGCTGCAACGCAGGCAGCAACCTCTTAAATAGTATGATAAAGAGTGATGTCAGTAGTATGATTGTGATGTACGTAAGTAAAAGGACCAAACCATTAAGATGAGGGTAGATTGGTGGATGTAAGCGAACTATTATAATGAGGAAGACGTAAAGTTCTAGATGGCGCAAACAAGTGGGAATGTTTATGTTTAATAGTAAGAGTATTTAGCAAAGCCTTCCACTTTGAAGAAACAAATGCGTGTGCGACATCATTACAACAAAATTCAAAATAATGCTGAATGAACAGAGCTTCTGCAAATAAAGTACTTTTTTTAGTAGTAGTGCTCAGTAACACAACAGATTCATTCCATATTGGGATGTGGGTTCCATTTTTTACACATTGGGCAAATGTTGTATTAGAAGCACCTTTATGAATGGAATATTCATGTTCAGGCTTGTGTAATCGTAAGCTGCGCAATGTTGAACCTATATATAAAGAGTCAGGTTGATTAGGAATAAGTAGTACGAAATGGTATGCAGTATACACCACATCTATTGTCCTGGACTGTTTTAGGACGGTCAGTACGTAGGATACAGAAAATATTACTGGTCGATTCACCAAAGGATAAATTATATTTATGGCAAACATTGCGCAGGACACGAGAAATTTATGGTTGATATTCCATTATCCCGATGAATTTAATATCGCGTGTGTAATTGAGTAATGAGGAGCTAGATTCCCTATGGTAATTAGTGATTAAGTCATTTATTAAACGTCTCTTGTATCCATATTGTTCTCCAATTAGCATGATTTTATCCAGTTCAAGATTTCGTAAATGTATATTTGAAGAATGCGAGTAAGCCCAGTGGATTAAAGAACGAAAAGTTGCTACTTTATATTTGAATAGGTGAAAAGAAGAAGCTGGTATAATTGCAGTGGAGCAAGTTGGTTTTCGGTACACCGAGTAACTCAAGGCATGAGTAGAAGTATCACATCGTATATTTAAATCCAAGAAAGCGAGTGTAACTTCTTGCTCTAGTTCAATTGTAAATTGAAGTGTAGGATAGACCGACGATAATGCACCACGGAATATCTCCAACTGTTCGAGGGTATGAGGTCATATAACAAGAACGTCATCTATATATCTAACATTCCATTTATAAAGTAGTAACGGAGCAAAAACTGTATTGTTTAGAATTCTATTTTCCAAATCTTGTAGAACAATTTCGGCAAGTAGTGGGGAAATAGGAGATCCCACAGCTCCGCCATCAGTTTGTCTATAGATGACATCCTCAAATCGAAAAAAGATTGTTTACTAATAACTGTTAAGGTCTCCATAATACTCTGAATTTCGACCTGTGAGTAATGTTTTTGAACAATCAGTAGTCCTCGTATAATATTGTGAGGAGCTGAGGCAGGTACATTAAGAAATAAAATGTACCTGTCTCAGCTTCTCACAACATTATACAAGGACTACTGATTGTTCAAAAACATTACTCACAGGTCGAAATTCAGAGTATTATGGAGACCTTAACACTTATTAGTAAACAATCTTATTTTCGATTTGAAGATGTCATCTATAGACAAACTGATGGCGGAGCTGTGGGATCTCCTATTTCCCCACTACTTGCCAAAATTGTTCTACAAGATTTGGAAAATAGAATTCTAAACAACACAGTTTTTGCTCCGTTACTACTTTATAAATGGAATGTTAGATATATAGATGACGTTTTTGTTATATGACCTCATACCCTCGAACAGTTGGAGATATTCCGTGGTGCATTATTAGATATATAAATGATGTTCTTGTTATATGGCCTCATACCCTCGAACAGTTGGAGATATTCCATGGTGCATTATCGTCGGTCTATCCTACACTTCAATTTACAATTGAACTAGAGCAAGAAGTTACTCGCTTTCTTGGATTTAAATATACGATGTGATACTTCTACTCATGCTTTGAGTTACTCGGTGTACCGAAAACCAACTTGCTCCACTGCAATTATACCAGCTTCTTCTTTTCACCTATTCAAATATAAAGTAGCAACTTTTCATTCTTTAATCCACTGGGCTTACTCGCATTCTTCAAATATATTTTTACGAAATCTTGAACTGGATAAAATCATGCTAATTGGAGAACAATATGGATACAAGAGACGTTTAATAAATGACTTAATCACTAATTATCATAGGGAATCTAGCTCCTCATTACTCAATTACACATGCGATATTAAATTCATTGGGATAATGGAATATCAACCATAAATTTCTCGTGTCCTGCACAATGTTTGCCATAAATATAATTTATCCTTCGGTGAATCGACCAGTAATATTTTCCGTATCCTACGTACTGACCGTCCTAAAACAGTCCAGGACAATAGATGTGGTGTATACTGCATACCATTACGTACTACTATTCCTAATCAACCTGACTCTTTATATAGAGGTTCAACATTGCGCAGCTTACGATTACACAAGGCTGAACATGAATATTCCATTCATAAAGGTGCTTCTAATACAACATTTGCCCAATGTGTAAAAAATGGAACCCACATCCCAATATAGAATGAATCTGTTGTCTTACTGAGCACTACTATTAAAAAAGCACTTTATTTGCAGAAGCTCTGTTCATTCAGCATTATTTTGAATTTTGCTGTAATGATGATACACCAGCATTTGTTTCTTCAAAGTGAAAGGCTTTGCTAAATACTCTTACTATTGAACATAAACATTCCCACTTGTTCGCACCATCTAGAACTTTACGCCTTCCTCATTATAATAGTTCGCTTACATCCACCAATCTACCTTCATCTTAATTGGTTTGGTCCTTTTTACTTTCACTCTTTATCATACTATTTAAGAGGTTGCTGCATGCGTTGCAGCTGGTTTACCTGATGATGCGGGGGTCGCCCTCACGAAAAATCTTGTATCAATTTTAACTTTGTACATATTTTAAATTGAAGTTTTTTATATCGTTCCTAAGACAGCATTTGTTTCGGTATATATTTACACCCTTTTCAACTGGAGCCCTAAGTAATATGCTCAGTAATTGATATCCTAAAGTGTACAGATCCACTTATTGATGAAATTCAGAAAAAAATAAATAATATTATACAGCAATTACTAAAATAGTCCCTGGTTCTTGAACTAGTACTTGCCTGTGAGCTAAGTCTTCTGAAATTCCATCAAAGTGCTATTATTACATTACAGAAACTTTTAAGTTTGGAAGTAGTTTTATTTTCACAAGTTGCCTCACTGTTTTACCTACTGTCAGGCCAATAGCATTTAATACATTTTTTGGTATTAGCCTAGGGTTCATTCCAACAATGTAATGCATATAGCACTTGTTCTAAGGTTTAAAATAAATGGTATTAGATTCTGTACCCCTTTTAGATCAGCAGATAGTTCTTGGTGTTAGCTCATTTACATATACTGACCACTTGTCTTTCTCATTTGAGCTCTCACTCATTTTTGTGCTGCACAACTGGTTGGAACAAGTTGCTTCAGTCTGCAGCATGCATTTGATGGTACATGCTGCCATTGGAATGAGTGTATTATAACTTTTCTGTACTACATTTAAATGAGAAAAATGAATCCTGGAATGGGTAGTACACCAATACCAAAGGCAACATGTTAACATCAGATGCATACTGCAAACTGAAGCAATTTGTTCCAAGCAGTTGTGTAGCATGAAAACTAGTGAGGAGCTGAAATGAAGAAAGCGAGAGGTCAGTGTATGAAAATGAGCTGATACCAAGGGCTACCTATCTCCCAAACTAAGGGATATACAGAAATCTGATACCACTCGTTTTAAAGCTTAGAACAAGTATTATCGGTAATATATTGTCTGAATAGACCCTGCACTAACACCTAAAAAGGTTATTAAATATTATTTGCCTGACAACAGGTAAAACAGCGAGGCAACAAGTGAAAATAAAGCTACTTCTGAACTTAAAGTTTATATAATGTAATAACAGCACTTAGATAGAAGCTCAGAACACGTAACACACAGGCAAGCACTAGTTCAAGCACCAGGGACCATTTTAGTAATTTGCATAACATCCACTTTTCTGAATTGCATAAATAAATGGATACATGCACTTTAGGCTAAGAATTATGGCAACAAGTCATTTAGGATTTAGTGGAAGGAGTGAGAAACAAAAAAAAAATTAAGAGTATTGTAAGTCAATGACTCTTGTATATAGTATAGGGCACAGTAGCAGTGCACCAACCAATTCTAAGTAAGAACACCATGTGTTGTAAAGAGAGCAACATGTTAATATGGGAAAAGAGAAATACATGTACAAGGGTATGGATGAAAGATCTCATAGTAATGTAACAGTGTGCAGATGTTCTTCTGTACGGCACTGAAACCTGGGTATTGTAAAAAAGACATAGGAGTCATTTGTGTGCTAGAGAAATGAGTTACTTATGGGGGATTTGTGGCAAGACACGCTCCAATTCTATGAGGAATGAAGATGTGCTGCAGTTGTATAATGCAAAGCAAAATGTTAGTAAGGTGAGGACTAATATTCTTAAGTGGTTTGGCCATGTTGGAAGAATGAGTGATGAGATGCTTACTAAGAAAAAAACAAGAAAGATGACACCGAATTTTCGGGTGTAATAAGCACGTCTTTTGAATTCGTTCTGATGCAAATTAAATTTATCAAAGCTATTCAAAGTCAATGGAACCGGTATGGAAAAAAATAGTATCTGACAGAAGTAAGAAGTTTTTCAAAACGGTTTTTAATCCCTCAGATATTGCTGTAAACAGAATCTTGAGCTTATGCCCTCTGGTTGCAGACGTTAAGAAAAACATGAATTTATATGAGAAACATTTTGCACAGGAAACTCTTTCTAACACCGAAAGAAGTTTTCAAATCGGACTCTTAGAAACAGAGATATCGACAAAAATAAGATGTGGCTTTACGTCCCCTGGTGGGAAAACCATGCATTTTTTAGGAAGAAAGTATTCTCAAAAGGATTTTTCAATATGAGTGGTATCGGTCCAAGAAAAAAAAAAAAATAGTCGAGTTTTCAGGAGCCCAGATTTTGCTACAAATACACCAGAAGCAGAAATTAACACTTATACCCCCTGTTGACCAAAACATTCTTTGTCAAACATTAGAAATTATGTGAAAAATATTTTCCATCACATCTTGTATGTGATACAGGAAGAATGTTTCAAATCAGAGTTTTAGAAGCAGAAATAATGCCGAAAACGCAATTTACCTTTGTGCCCCCTAGCGGAAAGTCTATAATTTACTTGAAAATTTTGAATTTATAGGAAAAACATTTTGCAACGGAAACACTATCCAAAAAAAGAAGGAATTTTTCAAATCGGACTCCTAGAAGTAGAGATATTGACAAAAATACGATCTATATCTACGCTCCCTGGCGTAGAAACCATGCATTATTTCAAGAATATGTTCCTAAAAGATTTGTTGACACGAATAGTATCGGTCAAAAAACTACTTTTTTGCAATCGAGATTTTAGAAGCTCATATTTTGCTGCAAATACACTGACGGAAAAAAATCCCAACACCAAGAAGGGGTTGTGTTAGATAAACGACAGTTGGTAGGCGGTGAGAGTACATCTGTAAGATGATGTCTATGCAAATTTCGCGCTCGGCGCATACGAGGGGCGCTACTGAACATGCAAAGCAGGTTTGCTGTAAATAAGCGCTGTAACGTTCGTGAGCGTTAGTTATCGTTGAGATTCGACGTAGGGTGTTGATGTTAGTCAAGAATGCCTTTAAGAAGATGAAGAAGCCATTATCAACAGCTCACAGAGTTTAAACGAGGTCGTGTAATAGGGCTACGAGAAGGTGAATTTTCTTTCCGCAATATTGCAGAACGACTTGGCAGGAATTTAGTCACTGTGCATGATTGTTGGCAGCGGTGGTCAAGGGAAGATACTGCCTCGAGAAGAACGGGTTCCGGCCGGCCACGTGGCACTACTGAGAGGGAAGACTGCTGTGTACGGCATATGGCCGTGGCGCATCGTACCGCATCTGCGGCAGCAGTTCGAGCTGCAGTTGCCACCACAGTGACACAACGAACTGTTACAAATCAGTTACTTGAAGGACAGCTCCGAGCCAGACGCCCTGTAGCGTGCATTCCACTTACTCCAAACCACTGCCGTTTGCGACGTCAGTGGTGTCAAGCTAGAGCTCATTGGAGGACGGAGTGGAGATCTGTTGTGTTTTCTGATGAAAGCCGGTTCTGCCTGGGTGCCAGTGATGGCCGTGTGTTGGTTAGAAGGAGGCCAGGTGAGCGCCTGCAACCAACCTGTCTGCGGCTGAGACACACTGGACCTACACCTGGAGTTATGGTCTGGGGAGCAATTTTTTATGACAGCAAGAGCACTCTCGTGGTTATCCCACGCACCCTGACGGCAGAGTTGTACGTCGGTCTGGTGATTCAACCTGTTGTGCTGCCATTCATGAACAGCATTCCAGGGGGTGTTTTCCAACAGGATAACGCTCACCTGCATACCGCTGTTGTAACCCAACATGCTCTACAGAGTGTAGACATGTTGCCGTGGCCTGCTAGATCACCAGATCTTTCACCAATCGAGCACGTATGGGACATCATTGGACGACAACTCCAGCGTCACCCCCATCCAGCATTAACCGTCCTTGTATTGACCGACCAAGTGCAACAGGCATGGAACTCCATCCCACAAACTGACATCCAGCACCTGTACGACACAATGCATGAACGTTTGTGTGCTTGCATTCAACATTCTGGCGGTTACACCGGTTATTAATGTACCAGCATTTCAAATTTAAAATGGCTCTTCTCGCGCTTACAATAAGCTGTGATCTTGAAACCTTAATCGATTAAATATGTTACCTATACAAATGTATTGCTGCCATTTCATTCCTCTACAACTATTTTTTCGCGGTGTTGGGATTTTTTTTTTTTTTTGTCAGTGTACATCAGAAGCGGAAATAAAGACTTACGCCACCTGGTGGCCAAACCATTTTCTACAAAAATTAGAAATTACGTGCAAAGGATTTCCCATTAGGAGCTGTATCCGGTGCAGAAAGAGTTTTTCAAATCGGAGATGTAGAAGCAGAGATATAGGGGGAAAAGCAATTCACCTTTACACCCCTAGCGGAAAGTCTATGAATTACTTAACAATTTTGAAATTATATGAAAAGCATGTCACACTGGAAACACTGTCCAACAAAGAAAGAATTTTTGAAATCTGACTCCTAGAAGTAGAGATATTGACAAAAATAAGATCTATATCATGCCCCCTGATGCAGAAACCGTGCATTATTTTAAGAAGAAAATGTTTTTAAAAGGTTTGTCAACATGAGTAGTATCGGTGTACAAAAGGAGTTTTTTTTTTCAATCGAGAATTTAGAAGCTCATATTTTGCTGTAATGTAAGGTCAGGTGATGCGTAACATCACAGCCTCTCCTTGACAAATGTCAACCCCGCCTTCTCGTGGTACATCCTGTTCCCACTAAAGGGGCTCTGACGACCGCCAATAGCGGTATAACTATACCATCGGGATTAGAGGAAATGCTATCCCACACTCACCAACCCGCTTGGCCAGCGTGGTGAGTTATGGCCAAACCCCTCCAAAATGACTCCACAACTTAAATCTTGGCCCTCAGTCTCCGGCAGCTGGAATGTACCTGGTCAAGGCAGCGGCCAGTGCGACATGAAGGCAGAGGGTGCTAAGAATCCCCGGAGGACCGGACTAGGCTGCCATCTGATGCTGACCTTGGCAACGTACAATGGACGCTCCCTATCTTCTGATTCAAGGCTTCTTGAATTGGAAGAGGAACTACAAAGGATCAAGTGGGACATCATGGGGCTAAGTGAGGTAAGGAGAAAAGGAGAAGATCTCATCGAACTGAAAAGTGGACATCTCTTCTACTATCGTGGGACAGATACTGGCAGAACTAGTGGTGTTGGATTTATAATAAACAAAAAACTGAAGGATAAAGTTGTAGAAGTTGAAAGTTCCTCTGACAGAGCTGCAAGACTCGTTATCCAACTCTCGAGAAGATACCAGGCTCAGATTATTCAAACTTATGCACCCACCACAAGTTATGCTGAAGAAGAAATTGAAGAATTTTACGAGGAAATTCGTGATCTAAATAATAAAGGTAAGCAGCACTGGAAGATAATTATGGGAGATTTCAATGCAAAAATAGGGCAACGGCAACAGAATGAAACTTCAGTAGGTAAATTCGGTCACGGCAACAGAAACCAGCGTGGAAATACTCTTGTAGAGTTTGCAGAGGCAGAAGGGTTTTTCATCTTGAACTCCTTTTTCAAGAAAAAGCCACACAGGAAATGGACATGGAGACATCCAAATGGGATGACAAGTGAAATTGATTTTATTATGTGTAACAAAAAATTCGTCATAGAAGACTGCAGTGTGCTAAACAAGTTCAACACAGGCAGTGACCATAGATTGGCGAGATGTAAGATGCACCTCAACATTAAACTCGAACGTAGCAAGCTCATAAGACAAACAAAATGTATTGACATAACCAACCTTAAAAAACACCATAATACCTTCAAATTGGAACTGAAGAACAGATTCTCTGCTTTAGAAGGCCTAACATTGGAAGAAGTGGATATTTCTGAAGTTAACAGAAAAGTAACCAAAGCTCTTATGGAAACAGCAACAAAATTAGCTGGGTCTAAGAACAAATTGTATGTGAACAAATTATCAGGAAAAACCAAAATGTTGATGCAAAAAAGAAGAGAGATGAGGACAACTAAAGAAGATGTGACTTCCAAAGTGGAATATATAGAGCTATGCAAGACAGTACGAAAAAGTATCACTGAAGATGTAAGGAAATTCAACTATGAACTAGTAAGGAAAGCAATTGAAAACAACCAAAGCCTAAAGATAGCAAAGGGACATCTCAGTAAGGGAAAAAAACAGATTATGGCACTGAGAAAAGAAGATGGTTCTGTAACAAGAAATAGAGGCGAAATTTTGACGAGAGTGAAAGATTTCTACTCCAAATTATATGAAAGGGATGATACATGTACTCCAGACATCATGAAAGGTACCAGTACCAGAGTTCTTCCAGTACTTCCAGCAGAAGTTGCACATGCAATCAAGAACATGAAGCGGGGGAAAGCTCCAGGAGAAGATGGAATTACTGTAGACATCATACAAGAAGCAAGTGGAGAAATCGAAACAGTACTCGCCCAAATTTTCACTCGATGCCTTAATGAAGGGAAAATTCCTGAGGATTGGAACAACGCTACAATGATCTTGCTACAAAAAAAAAGGTGACATTGAGGATCTCAGGAACTACAGACCTATCAGCCTCCTATCAGTGGTTTATAAAATCTTCACTAAAGTTCTTTCACACCGCTTGAAGGTGACACTGGACATGGCTCAACCGAGAGAACAAGCTGGATTCAGGAGTGGCTACAGCACAATAGATCATATCCACGTACTGAGTGAACTAATTGAAAGAGCGAGGGAATATGAACTTCCATTGTGCATGGCTTTTATCGATTATGAAAAAGCCTTTGATTCGGTGAAACCATCAGCAGTTGCAATGGCTCTGAAATCCTGCGGTATTGAAGATGCATACATTAATATTATTAATAACATCTATGAAAATGCAAGTGCAAAGATTCGGCTGTTTGAAAATACAACACACATAAAAATTGGAAAAGGAGTGAGACAAGGTGACACCATATCTTCGAAGCTCTTTAATGCCACATTGGAAAATGTCTTTCAATCACTGAACTGGGAAAACAAAGGGATAAAGATTAATGGAGATTATCTAACCCACCTTCGGTTTGCTGATGACATAGTCATTTTTGCAACTACCCCATCAGAGCTACAGAGTATGATCCAGGAACTTGCTGACAAGAGTAAAGAAGTGGGATTAAAAATGAACTTTCAGAAGACAAAAGTGATGTTCAATGCTTTTACAAGAAATGAAGATTTATCGATTGATGGAGAAAAGCTGGAGATAACAGACACATACGTTTATCTTGGACAGCAGATATCAAGTGAGGGTCACATTGGTGAAGAAATTAATCGGCGTACAAAACTTGCCTGGAGAGCTTTTGGAAGAAACAGCATAATTTTCAAGAGCAATATGCCATTATGTCTTAAAAGTAAATTGTTTGATCAATGCATTCTTCCAGTGCTTACGTATGGTGCAGAGACGTGGACCTTAGCTAAAAGAGACATACAAAGGCTGCAGACAACTCAAAGTGGCATGGAGAGGTGCATGCTTGGGGTAACCAGGAGAGATAAGAAGAGGAACATATGGATCCGAAAAATGACAAGAGTGGAAGACATCATGATCAGATTTAAATCCCTGAAATGGCAATGGGCTGGACATACTGCCAGAAGAACAGACCATCGATGGACAGCCGAAATTTTAGATTGGATTCTAAGGGACAGGAAAAGACCCAGAAGAAGACCACATGGAAGATGGGTGGATGAAATTCGAAAGTATGCGGGAGTGACATGGAGGAGACTGGCACAAGACAGACCGTTGTGGAGGAAACTTGGGGAGACCTTCGTCCAGCAGTGGATTGATAATGGTTGACAATGATGATGATGATGATTTTGCTGTAAATACATCAGAAGCGAAAATTAAGATTTACGCCCCCTGGTGGCCAAACCATTTTTTTTTACAAAAATTAGAAATTACGTGGAAACGATTTCCCATCAGGAGCTGTGTCCGGTGCAGAAAGAATTTTTCAAATCAGAGATTTAGAAGCAGAGATATAGGGGGAAACACGATTTATCTCTACACCTCCGAGCGGAAAGTCTATGAATTGCTTGAAAATTTTGAAATTATATGAAAAACATGTCACACTGAAAACACTATCCAACAAAGAAGGAATTTTTCAAATTGGACTCCTAGAAGTAGAGATATTGACAAAAATAAGACATACATCAACTCCCCGGGTGGAGAAACTGTGGAATATTTTATGAAGAAAATATTCCGAAAAGGTTTATTGATGTGAGTGGCATCAGTCCACAAAAGAATTATTTCAATCGATATTTTAGAAGCTCAGATTTTATGGGAAATACATCAGAAGCAAAAATTAACGCTTACACCCCCTGGTGGCCAAAGTATTCTTTACCAAAAATTAGAAATTATATGTAAAAGATTTTCCATTAGGAGTTGTATCCGCTGAAGAAAACATTTTTCAAATAGGAGTTTTAGAAGAAGCGTTATCTGGAAAAATGTCATTTACAATTACGCCCCCTAGCGGAAAATCTATACGTAATTTGAAAAAGTATATCTAAAATACTCTCCGACATAAATGGAATCTAAAGATAAAAGAATTTTTTTAATCGGATGTTTAGTAGCAAATATGTGGAATAAAACGTATTTTTGAATTCGACATCATCTGCATTTACGCCCTCTAGCGGCGAAATTGTACATCGTAAAAAAAGCTTTTCAATGCAAAAATAATTTTTCAAATCGGACTGATAGTTGCAGAGATATTGTGGGTACGGACGGACGGACAAACCGGTAACATAAACACGATCATTTTGTTTTACAAAAAACGGGCTAAAAATTCAGCCCAAGTGGCAGGAAAGAAAGGCAGAAAAGGGCCAAGGAAGTCATGGGAGGATCAGACTCAGGAGTGTGCATGAGAAAAAGTTTACGAATATGAAGTATAGAAGGTCTTGTGTATGTCGTGTGACAGACATCAGTGAACCCTGAGTTGTGTGTCAAGATCGCTGTAAATGGAAAAGTTTGATATGGCAGCAGTAAGTAAATAATTAGTTAAAATTTATCTGGTGGTTTGTATTTCTTTGTGGAGCTAACCTCTGAATCCCAGAGAACAGCTTAGTGACATGTATGTAAGAATGAGTTCAACTTGTCAGTGGATTAGAAAATTAATTTGGAAAATCAGAGAAGTATCTTGTTCTGTAAAACTATCTTTATTCTGAAAGATGGACAAAGAACAAAATCTGCTACCCCAATAAAATAAGTTCACATAAAATGCTCTTAATATCAAAATTTTGTTCAGTCAAATGAAACCTGCTGTTTTGGAGCAGTGTATTTTTCTGACGTGTGCAATGAATCTGAGTTTGGGCCACGGGTAGCCGAGTGGGCAACGTTCGTGACTGCCACGGTAGGGGCCTCAGGTTCGATCCCAGCCAGGTACGAACGCTCGATCCACTAAATACCCGCCGTGCGTTGTACCCCAGGTAATAAATAAGAGTGTCTTCCTCCCCCTTTCTACTTCGCTTCCGTGTCACTTTCCTATCAGGCGCTCTAGCCCAAATCTCCTAGTTTCCTATTTCTAAGGGTTGTTTAAGACCTGGGGTCAGACACTCCCTTCCTAAAATCCTCTACACATGATCATGATCATGAATCTGAGTAGAAAGGCCAATGCTAGATCACACACTCAGTTAATGCTGTAAGTGCTTTCTGTATAGTAACTATATCGCTGTTTCTCAGAACAACGTTACTACAAAAGCGTCTGAAGAGGAACAAAGAGTGGTAATTTGTTACCACAGAAGGGGAGTGTGGTCAGCCAAAATCTTTCAGCAAATGGTTGCTGTTTATGGCGACCATAACCTCATGACACCACTAGCTAAGGAGTGGAGTCAACGATTCCAAAGTGGATGAACCTCCATCAAGGATGATCCATTTTCCTGGCTATGCATACATTGTTACCCGTGCAAACGTGTCAAAGGTGAATGAGCTCGTGCAGGCCAACAGATGCATAACTGAGCACGAAACTGCAACAGAGATTGGTGTCAGTAGTGATGTGATTCATGGAATACAGCACAATGATCTCCACTACTAAATAGTTTGTGCACAGTGGGTGCCAAAATGCTGAACAAAAGGAGGAATGCATGATTACCTGTTTCATGCATTTGCAGCATTACTCCAGGGAGTAGAATGATTTTCTCAATTTCATAGTCCTGGCAATAAGGTACAGTGCCATTATTTTCAGCCTGAAAGCAAGTGTGCAAGCCTAGGGCTATAAAAGAAAGAAGGGCTGGTTCATTGCTTTGAGAAACCGAATGCCGACACGGTCCTCGGGGAAGGGGAGGAGGCATTTGTGACGTCACCGTGCTGCTTGGAATTCTTCCTCCTGGGCTGTCGTTGCGAGCAGTTTTCTAGCGTGTTATGTTTCATCGTACTAGGTTGTTTTATCGTTTGCATTATAAGAGTATTTATGTGTGTATATACTGTAAAACACACACACACACACACACACACACACATATATATAGAGAGAGATACAAATAAATCATGCGAATGTTTAAGAGTGTATGTATCTATTGTATGCTTGTACATAAATAGTTTACCTACGTAAGTTGACAAGCCTTTTTCTTTTGTTAAAATGTTTTCGTGTGCTGACACAACGCGTCGGGATACACACAGAAACTGAAAAGGACAAGATATTGTGTTTTATGCTTTTCCTCAGACCAATCCAGTGTTCATAAAAAAATGGATAAACAAGTGCCACAGGTTGGACTCGATTAATGCTAAGTATGCCAGAATTTGTAGCGAACATTTCCAGAGTTGTGATTACGAAGATGACATGAAAAATTGATTACTTGGATTGCCTTTGCGAAAGATACTCAAATCTTATGCTGTTCCCAGTATAAATTTACCTTCTTTAATTCCTAAAAAAACAACACCGAGGACCCAGAAACACCGGAAAAGAAAAATTGTTCGAAGTGCTAAAATTGTCCGAAGAAAATTAATCTGGATGCTGAAAATGAAGCGGGCGCTGGTACGAACTGTGAAACCAGTAGCAACATAGAGATGACAGAATGCCCTAACTGCAAGTATCTGAAAATTTGTAATGGTAATTTAATGAAAAAAGTTTCAACACTGGGGAAAAATCTCCAAACTACAATCCAGGAAAAAAGTAAAAATCACAGTTTCTGTTCAGCGATCAAAAAGATGGGCCATTTATAGGAGATCTCTAATATCTCAAATTCAGCAATTAAGAAGCCAAATGAAAATACTTCAGAAAAGAAACCGGAAATTAGAAATGTTGGGGAAATGTGTCAACCGTGTTTTCACAAAGACCCATGCCGATGCTCTTGCTTCAAAAATGAAAAGGATAAAATGGATGACAGCCAAATGAAAATACTTCAGAAAAGAAACCAGAAATTAGAAATGTTGGAGAAATGTGTCAACCATGTTTTCACGAAGACCCATGTCAATGCTCTTGCTTCGAAAATGAAAAGGATAAAATGGATGACATAGGATATATCTAGATGCACAGTAATTCGAGCACTTTCTTCAAAATCATATGATTTCTGGAAAGAAAAGATGGGCGTTCCACTTCCAAGTGCTAGCACCCTGAAACGTTGGTGTGCAAAATTTACATGCAGTCCTGGGATACAGAATGATGTTCTTCTGCTTATGAAAAAAGTTGTGAAAGTTTAAGTTTCCATGAGAAAATCTGTTCTAAGTTTTGATGAAATGCACATAGATTCTAAGTTGTGCTATGACTCTCGAATGGATCAGATACTGGGTCCATTCAGGAAAGTTCAGTTCATTTTAATAAGAGGTCTGATTTCTCAATGGAAGCAGCCAATTTTCTTTGATTTTGATATCCCCATTACAAAAGAGTTCATTTTTAATGTAATTACTCATATAAAAACAAGTGGCATAGCAGTAAAGGCAATAGTTTCTGATTTAGGAGGATGTGGTACTTTGTGGAAGGAACTTGGAATTTCTCTCACTAATTTTTCGTTCCCGAACCCCGCTGAGCAAACATCAAATATATGGGTGTTTGCAGATTTAGCCCATTATGTAAAATTGCTAAGAAAAACTTCCCGGACAAAGGATTCATACTTCAAGATGGCACCATTTTGACAACTGATGTTATTAAAGAAGTTTTAAACAGAGATTCAGGAGAATATAAATTGTGCCATAAACTGAAACCAAATATTTTTACTGTAAAAGGAAACGAGCGACAGAAAGTAACACCTGCAAAAACGTTATTTTCAGCAACTACAGTAAAAGCAATTATGCATTTAACAGAAAATAAAAAAGCAGCTGAATTTTTAATTAAATGACGACTTGTTTGAGATAATGAATAGTAGCAAGCCATGTCCATTTGTCCTCCCTCCAACAAACCTCTGAAGGCTGCATTTGATATGGACGCATATTTTGAAAAACAAGTGTCAATTTTAATAGCGGATTAAAGGTGCGTGAAAAATCTAGCATGCTGCCTTTTCAAAAAGGAATTCTGATATCTGTAAACTCGCTTATGGGATTGTTTGAGGACTTAAAAATTCTTGGCGTTAAGTATATACTGACTTCCCGGTTGACTCAAAATGCCCCAGAAAGCCTTTTTAGTAAAATTCGAGGGTTTGGTAGATTTAACGATCACCCTTTGCCAACAGAAGTCATTAGCCATTTGAAGCAGTTGTTACTTGCAAATAAACTGCCCAAACTCTCAGCAAAAGTAAATACATCCACTTCAGAAAAGACAAATAATTAGATGTTTACCTAACATCCGAATGATTGAAAATGCTTTTGGACGTGATAAAATACAGGAGGTTCCCAAAATTTCTCTTTATGAAAACAACTGTGACGATGAGAACTTTGATTATGTTAATGATGTATTTTTTATGCCTTGGGAAGTCAAAGAGCAAACCGCATCAAAGGATCTTTCTGTTCGTGAGCAGGAAGCTATGAGCTATGTAGCTGGCTATATTGCATATCGCGTTCGAGATAAAGATCCTTCGTTAGGGACATTATAAAAAAATTGCACAGAATTTCCTATTCAATCTGATTGGATTAAATTACTGTCTTCAGATGGACTTACCGTACCGTCTTGCACATGGATGAATATGGTACAAAAATTTGAAAAACATTTTTATTCATTTCACTGCATTGCTTTTCGAAAAGGAAAAGGTGTAATCTGCGAACTTGTCAGCCAACTGGAAAACCATTACTCTCAAAGTAAACAAAGATGCAATTCACTTATTTTGTAGATGGCGAACATTTATCAGAATTCACTCTTTAAGCAGAAATGCAGTGCTAGTATCACAAAGAAAGGCCCAGCAGAAAACACAGAAATGGATCCATTTAAATACTGGAAAGAAAACCGATACCTGATTTTTAGCGAACAAAGGAAGCTTCCCAAATCAAGCTGCAAATGTAAATGTAAGTAAAAGTTTTTCACTTTTGGTTCAGAAGGAATTCACATGTAAAATATTTACGATTTGTAAAATGGCACAACGTGTCCCGATATGCTTAATTAACTTTAATGCAAGCTGATTTTTGTTAGTTTGAAGCTCGTAAAATATAAACTTACTTAATTCAAAAATTGTGGTCTTAGAACGAAAAAAATGTCAGAGAATACAATTAGAAACATTTTTGGAGAAATAAGATATATCTTCTACAATGTGATTACAGAATTGTAGAAAACAGAAAACTTAAATTCTATCAGTGCTTTAGAATGGCATAAATTTTCCCTATATATATGTGTGTATTTAATAGGTGACACACAGAAAACAAGGCACAAGAGGAAAACAAGTATCATTTGTACAACTAACTGCATTTTGATTTTTGTTACCGGCAAAACAGTGTTCGGAAAATTTTTATAATGCTGTGTTTTATAAATAATCAACTGTTAATTAGTTGCCGAGCCTTTTGCATAATACACAATGATGTGTTTATATGCCCAATACTGTAATGTTAAAAACATATGTTTAAAGTTTAAATAATGTTTTTTTTTGTTTTTTTTAAACTTTAAACTGATTATTTCGAATTTCCCGTGGAGCAGTGGCTTCTGAGAACCCCAGTAACAACCCGCTGCTGCAGCATGACTAAGTCATCATCTCCAGCTCGCGTCTTCAGGGGAGCCGGCTCTAAGGACCAGCCTTTCTCTTCTATAGCCCTGGTGCCAGCCTGCAGTGAGAGCACACTTCATCGCCACCCCCAAAAGTTCAAGGTGCAACCAAGAACATGGGAAATGATGTGCACCCTTTTGCTTCGACTACTGTGGATCTCTCCACATTGTCTTCCTGATGCATGGTGAAATGATCAATGCAAACATATACTGTGATGAAGTTATGCCATGTGATCAAATCCCCTGACAGATAGGGTTATCTTTCTCAATGAAAAACATGAGTTTTGAGAGAGAGATTACAGAAATTTAGCTGAGATGTGCTTCAACATCCTGTTTACAGCATTAACCACTTGCCCCCACAACTTTTGTCTTCAGCGCTCTCAAAAAATCATTACAAGGCAAGAAATTCAACTCAGACCACATTGTGTGGGTGACTATCCTCTGCTGGTTCCATGCACAGCCAAGATCACCTTATGAAATCAGAATGTATCATATGGTCATACGATGTGTTAAGTGCTTTAATCACTATGGTGACTTTTAATGTCCTGGGTTATTTGTGTGAGATGTTATGGATGCCAGCTGGGTTTCTCACTTGACTGTGCCAAACATACTTGTGTTATCACCTGAAATATCCAGTGCCTCTAGAGAGCTGCTACTATATATATATTGTGGAAAAAAAAAAAAAGATATCAAACATCACTGTAAGATAATCCTCATGCATATTAACCACTTAAAAGGATTGCAGAAGAACTACAATTGCACCGTACCATAAGACTGAGGAATTTATGGCTGACCTAGAAAATTTCCATGTGATGGTACAGCCAACAAGATATGACCAGGTACAGGAACCACATAAAAATCACTTCAGATGGAAAGTTCAGTCTGCCACAGTATATGTAAGAATTTGAAGAATATATTTTCCCCAGAAATTAAGAAAAACCCATGTGGATAACTGTTTTCAGCACTTAACTTCTTCATACTCTGTATCCTCCAACCTTTTTGAATAGCAACAATTTTAAGGAGTATTTTTCTGGACGTAATATAAAAAGTTGCAGGTAGCCAAGAGGCATAACTTGCTAGCCATGATAAAGACCCTCACTATCAAGGCAACATTGAACAAAGAGATATAATATTTTGTCCTTGAGATCTTGTGAAGATGCAGGTTATGAAAAATTCAATCTGGAATTGCTTATGCATGGTGGAATAATAGGAGCTCTTATAATATTACATATTAATTTTTGGCAAAAAATTTGCTGCATTTACTTCTTATTTTATAAATTTTGTTATTCCAATTTTTTAAACACATCTTATTCATTTGCAGCTCGCTGTACTGGTCATATATTAGTACAAATATTTAATTGCGTTTTTTTCCAAGACCTTACCATCTAGTTTGCATTTCTGATTCAAGGAGGTCAAAACCAGCATAAATATCTTCTGCTCTTCGGAACATAGAACAAACCACAGATGAACCAAACTAAAAAAAAAAAAAAGCAATACATATATATATCCATAATACATTCAAAGATGAAAATTTCAAAGTGAAAAGGTTTAATAGTGATCATTTTCACTCTTGAGATACCAACTTTACATGATAAACAACATCACTAAAAATATGTTTACCTGAAGGAAACACACATGGTCCTTAACTGAATATTACAGCACAAAATAAAATTTTTTATCTGCATACTATATAAAGTTAAAGAATGGAAACAGATTTCTGGATAAAGGTAAAAGACTGGCCTTGGTTTTATTACGGTTAAAGTATAAACACTTTTCAAACTGCACATAATAAAACCACTAGGCTACTAAAAAAGCATAAAGCAAAGAGCCAGCTGAAACACTGTTGATACTTGTGTGATGACAGGTGCAGATAGTGTCTAATCAGTACCTGTAAATGCTGCAGGTTAAATTAAAGATTGGTTGGAGAAAGAGGAATAGGAAGATGCCTGTAACTGGCGGGAATAAAGGCTAAAAAGCTTCCTGAAGAACATTGGTGTTACTCTGAAATGATCAGTGAACAACTGAATTAGCTGAAGGCATGTGAGAGGGAAGTGGAAAAAAAGTGGGCATGTCTAAGAATGGTGGGGTCACTGTCACTAAAGAAGTTTATGGTACTGCAATGATGTGTAACATTAAATGCAATGCTTTGTGGAACAGTGAGATTAATGAAGCAGTAAAGAGAAAGAAGGAAGCATATCTTGGGAGGTGTCAAGGTAAGTTTTTGAGGACAAATATTGTTGTAAAAAGCATGAAGCAACAAAGTTGGTCCATCAGAGTAAGGCAAGAGATAGAAAGGATAAGACAAACAAGATATGAGATCGTTCTGGAAGTACACAATACATAGAAAGAATAGGAACAGGAAAGCAAATATGATTTAGGGGAGAAGCCTCTGCCTGTCTCTCTTTCACACACACACACACAGAGAAGCAAGAACAACACAGATATCTTCCTATGGCAGAGCCCTTGGGGGTAGATGGCATAAAAGCTCAGACATTAAACTATGGTGAGGATGACTGTCAACTGTTCAAATGAAATTTATCAGTTATATTGAGAGTTTGGAGTTGTGCCTCAAGACTGGAGGGATGCTATTACTGTTCCTTTGTACAACAAAATAGGCGATCAGACTGAATGTAAGAATTACCATGATATCAGCTTACTGAATATTCTAGGGAAAATGTTTGTAAAAGTCATTATTGATACAGTATGATGCTTGACATCAGGTGTGGGTTGTATAGTGGTTTTATTGCCTGGTAAAGGCTGTACTAACCTTATTTTTGCCTTATTTATGATGATTAAAAAGTACCTGTTTGATGGCAAGCATGTTTTTGTTGCCTTTATAGATTTAGAGAAAACTGATGACAGAACTTAACTAATTATGATATAGCTGGGAATCTGCTTGAATATATGAAAGTTATGTACGCTGCTAGCAGAGTATGTGTACAAGTGAATGGTATTTTATTAAAATGGGTTTCTATTGGAGCAGGAATGTTATGTAATTTCACAATGGCTATTTAATATACAGGGTATGTTTAAAGTCTTTCCCTGATTACGATAAATCATATAAAATGAAGCGAGCTAGTTAGGCAAACGCGGTTTGTTACATTGATTGGGTCATATTCTCAAGTGTTTTGTTCGTTGTACTTTTGGAACAATAGGTGTAGCTGCACATCTGCAGCATAGTTTGCTGTTGAAAATGTCAGTCGGCAAAAATTACATCTATGCAGGAGAAGGCTAATTGTGTTCTTTGGTTTCATGAAACCAAATCTGCAATTTCAGTGCAGCGGAAGTTTAGGCGCTAGTATGATAGAGCTTCGCCTGATGTGAAGAGCATTAGGAACTGGTATCAAAAGTTTAAACAGACGGGCAGTGTCAGTGATCATGCAAGAAGTGGAAAACCTTCCAACAGTGAGGAAACTGTCAACACCATGTGTGATGCATTCGTACAAAGCACAAGGAAATCAATTTGTCATGCCTCTAGTGAACTGGGAATACCTATGAAGACAGTGCACTGCATTTTAGAAAGTAGCTTCGTTTTTTTGCATACAAATTGCAAATTGTTCAAGCCTTGTAACCTAATGATGGGTCCAAATGTGTGCCATTTGCTATGGATATTCTTGAACGAATAGACGAAGATAATGATTACCTGAAGCGGATTTGTTTTTCAGACGAATCAACTTTTCATACCTCAGGTAAAGTGAACACGCATAATGCCTGTATCTGGTGATCAGAGAACCCACATGTGATTTTGGAGAAACAGAGGGATAATCCTAAAAACAATGTTTGGTGCGGACTAATGCACAACAAAGTAATTGGACTGTTCATTTTTATTGAGCCACCATTACATTGGGTATTTACCTCGACATGATGCAGCTGTATGTTGCACCTCAATTAGAAGAGCTGTAACCATAGGTAATGTTCCAACAGGACGGTGCACCCTCACAGTGGGGTGTACCTGTCTGTCAATTCTTAGATGACAAATTCCCTAACAGATGGATAGGCAGAGATGGTCCCATACCCTGGTCACCAAGATCCCCAGACATTACGCCTCTTGACTTCTTTTTATGGGACTGCATTAAGAATAAAGTTTATGCAACACCAGTTGCAGATATTAACACTTTGAAGGGAAGAATAACTGAAGCATTTGCAAACATCACAGATGACATGTTCCAGCAGACATGGAAAGAGATAGAGTACTGACTGGATGCCCTCCGTGTAACAAAAGGAGCCCACGATGAGGTATACTGATGACCCAGGAAAACAAACTCTGGATTTCAGGTAAGCTAATTCGAAAGTATGCTGGAGTGACATGGAGGAGACAGGCCCAAGACAGACAACTGTGGAAGAAATTTGGGGAGACCTTCATCCAGCAGTGGATTGATAATGGTTGTTGTTGTTGATAATGATGACTTGTATATTGGAAAACCATAAGCATCTTACAAGAGTGGTTCATTTTAGGCGATTTATCGTAATCAGTGAAAGACTTTAGACACACCCTGTATTTATGGATGCATGCATGTGATGCCAAAACAGACAGTAACTGGTTTAAGTCTCTGTTATTCCTGTGTGGACAGGTTGCTGTATGTTGACAACACAGTCCTGTTAGCAGAGAGCAAAAGTGAGTTGGAAAATATGTCATCCTGGATGTATGAAGTTTTATGCAATTCAAATTGAGTGTAAATAAGGGAAAAACCAAGGTTACAGTTTTTCAGCAAGGAACTGTTAGTACTGATTGCAAAGATAATTCTAAATGGCAAAGAGTTAAAACTAGGTGAATGAGTTAGTGTTGTTTAAGAAGCACGCTTAACAGAATAACTCATTATATTGTGAAATCAGTAGTGGAGTAAATTCAGCTTTGAAAGTTAGCTCCTTTAGAAGGATTTCACAGAACTTAGGAGTGGCCAAAAAAAGTCCTGAATGGCTGTGTATCAAAGTTTAAGACTCCTACTCTGATGTGCAGTAGTGAAACCTGGATACTGCAGAGGAGTTGCAGGAGAAGTTTTAACTTCTGGAGTGACATGCTACTTAAGAAGGGTTTGTATCAAAGACAGGCTCTAATCATGTGAGGATAAAGATGTATTGCAAATGTGTACTGTAAAGCAAAATACTGTAAGTAGGGTGGAGAATAATATTTTGAGGTGCTTTGGCCATGTTGAAAAAAAATGGGTGATGAGGTGCTAGTTATAATTTATTCAGCCCAACTGACAGGACCAAATTCAGGAATGCAGGGCAGGCAGCAGTCCAATGAGAAATTTTAAGTAGGAATTTTAGGATTTTTTCCCAAAATTTTAGGATTTTTTTCCAAAAATTTTAGGACAACTGTTTTTCTCGAAAAAACAAAACCAAAAAAAACGAGAACAGTAAAATTAGTATGAAACATTTAAAGAAAAAAAAAACCTTCTGCCTACTTTTCTTTTTTATAATAATTTTCATTTTAAGGTTTCATTTAAAATCAGGAATTTTCTTAGTGTCTTGACAAATTGGAAAGTCCTGAAAGATGGTGAGCAGGGCCAATAGTCCGTAGGTCAAGCACATTATTGCTCAGTGCATCCAATTCTAAATCTGTTGAAACTTCTACTGAATTACAGCATTTTTTCCTCCAGAAAATTTTGATTGTCATTTAATTTTCAGTGCAAATATGAACTTAGCAAACACCCAGATCGGTACGGAAAACTAAAATGTTAACTGAAACAGATGCTACTAACAAGACCACTGCCAAATTCATCATGCAAGTACACATGCCTCAGAGAACTTGAAAATTCCATCGTCCTGGAACGGGAATTGAACTTGCATTTCCCGATTTATGTTCGAGTATGTTACCCTTACAACACACAGAACAAGGAACCTAAAATGTTAATTTTCTTGCACAATTCACCCAATGGCAATATTAGAATGAAACTTTGCATCTTAATTGCTGGAGCACTTCCTTATTTATTTACTTCTCATTTGCAGGTGAACAAAGCTACTATTGACTAGAATCACCTTAGTGTTACAGTTATTCATATTGTTGTTGCATGAGGTAAAACTTCTTGTTTCATAAGAAATTCACAATTTGGGCCATAAGACAAAATAATTGCTACAACAAGCAAACAGTACCAGTACGTTTAATAATTTGGTGGATTTATGGCACATTTTTTTATAGTAAATATTTGATCACAGCAAAGCATAATACTAGATGTATTTAATACATACATACCAAGTATTCCTTGATATTTTTTTCTTGCTGACAGACACGCATCCACAAATAACAATGTTTACTTGCAATTGCCATTGGTTTATTGGTTCTCATGTATGCCACAAGTATGAGTTTTCATGAAGCTAGGTGAAACCAGCTTGAATTTTGAGGAACTTTGTTTGGAAAAGCATTATTCCCATTGTCATTGTTCATAACAATCAATTTGAAATAAGTGTTTTTTTAAGTTTAACAAATCCATTAGCACGGTTATTCACATTGGTAAAACAAAATAATAGAGCTGGCTCATTCCACATAAAACCTATAGATGACTGTTGGTGCACAGTTTCACATACTAATTTTTACACTATTACCATCACCTACAAAAATATTTAATGTTAACTCTTCACTAATGGAAGACAGCAAGTTTAGTTGCATTGTTAGTTCTCCAACTCAAAGCATATACACTGTCAGCTACTCAACCTAAGGCTATCTATGGAAGCAAAAAATACCCATCTTCCCCTTACCATACACCATCCTGCAGCAAATGGCAAAAGTGCCCTGAGTGTTCACTGAAAAATAATAATAATGACATTGTCTCATTTGGCCTAATAATACTTATATTCCCCTTAGCCTACACCATCCTGCAGCAAATGGCAAGTGCCCTGAGTGTTCACTGAAAAATAAATAAATAAATAACATTGTCTCATTTGGCCTAATGGGTATCTCACTGAGTAGGCAAAATGAAATTCCTGGACTCTCCAGGTAAAGTTCCAGCTATATTGGAAGTATTCCCCAAGATTCATATGCCGGAAGCTTAATTACTGTTGTATTAATATTGCTGTATTGATATTCTTGAATGAACTATCCCATAACAAAATACTGAATTTGCCTTTAACTCTTGTAAGGCAGTTTTTTTTTCTTTTTTTGCAATATAGTCATACACAAAACTTTCTAAATAGCAAAATGGCACATACACATGAGCACACCATGCCCTAAGTTATCATGGCCTATGTGGATTTCTTTTTACATAATTCAAGTTAACATTCTCCTTTAAAAGTTACTTAAAAAAATGCAGAATTGTAAGAAATTTGCAGTTTTCTTAAAAAGGTGGTTGGTGGAGGATTTTCATCCCCCATATCACTTTTTTTCAACAAAAGGAAAATTCTTTCCCATGTACAGGATAATTAACAAAGGTCTCTGTTTGAACTTTGGTTTATCCAAAGTACACCAGTTTTTACCCGCAGAACCTCCTTTGGAAAAGATTTACAGAAATTTCAAACATGCAGAATTTTTTTTTTTTTTACCATAACCCAAAAATATTAGTACATTTTAATTTTAGGAAATAAAATACTGACTATGAAAATCCAAAGTTTCCCAACTTTTTCCAAAAATTCACATTTTACCTGACTTCTGGAGCTCCCCCCCCCATTTTTTTCTGATTTCCAGGTAAAGTGGGAAGTCTCTTAGAAACTGAGAAAGGTTACATAATTGAAAAAAAAAAAAAAAAAAAAAAAAAAAAGGTTTTCTGCAGTATGAACCCAAATCTATGTACTGAGCCTCCACTATGGAATCACAGAGAATGAGTAAATGTTAAGCTTCCTAAATCTGGTTTAAACATAAAAATAATGAAACCAATTTATAGCTTTTCTCACTACCAGTGTTACAAGTAGTGTGAATATTAATATCTAGAGTGGCACAAGATGGGTTGGCTTGCTAATTGAAAATCTGGCTTCATATGAAATGACTCAGCTGTAGTTTTTGTGCATATTGAAGTCCCCCGCCCTCTTCCTAACTCAATTTCAGTCGTTTTTTTACCAAAGTATCTTTTTCTTGTTCTAAAGATTTTAGCTTCTCCTCCAAATGTGACAATGTCTCACTACCTTCAGAAATTAACTTTTGAGCAATACACATTTCAGCATGGTTATTCTTTGTCTTAGATAATCTTTCTGTTCCTTCTTTTATCCTTATCATTGAAGTTTTTTCTTCAATTTTTAGTTCCTCTATCTTTGCATTACATGTAGCTACTCTACTGTCACAATCTAATTTATGTTTCTTTATGTCATCAGCTTCTTTCTTTTGCTTCTCCATTAGCAAATTTATTTTTCTTAATTTCTCTTCATCTTCTTTCAGTTTTTGACATGTTCTTTGTAACACTTATGAACATTTAGAACACTGTTTAATAATGATCTTGTGATGGGGACACAACTTACTTTCCCGCCATGGTATTTTATGGCACTTTTCACTATTCTTATAGCTTTGATAGTAAATTCATTGAAAGAATTCCTTTCCTTTGTTAGCATAGCATTATTGATTGAAAATCCCCACTCTGGATCTGCATTGCCATGAGGAAGAACTAATGAAGCTTTGATAAGTTTAGCAAGATTGCTGTATTTCACACTGCCACTTTCATCACGCAAGTCTAAAATAGCCCTCCAATAATGATCAATGTGTGGAATAACTTCATCCTTACATGAATTTTTGCTTATTTCTTCAACAATTTTATCCATTTGCAAAAGCTTCCATTCATCCCTAATAAGATCAGTTAAATTATCGGAAAAGTATAAAAATTGACAAATACGTGTAACTGCATGTAACCCTTTAGTAACATCACAACCCTGGAATTCTGTGCATATATTTATTGGCTTAAGCACCTGAAGATCTTTAAGTTTTTGAATACAAAATGGCAGATGCTGTTTGAGATAATCTACAGTAGCAATTAAGGCTGCTCTTATATCAAGCATGAACAACTTCTTTTCAGAATCCTTCAGTTCTTGCAGTAGTCTTTTTGAAGTTGTACCAATTTCTATATGTTTCAGGAGATTCCAGTTACTTTCATCTCTGATATCCAAATTTTTTAAATCCTTACCCTCTTTTTGAGCAACTTTATCATCATGAATAAACTTTGAAATCACATTTCTCAGTAAGTCATTGGATTCTGAATAGAGTAAATGAATCATTGGGCACTCAGTTTGAAAAATCAGCAAGAATTTCTTAAATACTTTATGAATGAAAATTATAAATGCTATATAGCAAGGGACAACAACATTTCTGAGAGAATTTCTGATTCGTTGATATCGATTAGTACTACCAATTAATTTGTCAAAGTTTTTTTGCTGTGGCAGAAACTTTAAAAGATATTCTTTCAAATTTGTGAACTGCTCATATATTCGCTCAGCAACTGGACCTATATAGTTAGCCACCTACTACTTACATGCCTTATCAAAAACTGTGACATCACATTTGTTACATCCTCAATGCTTTTATAGTCTTCTCTTCTTGCAGCACTGTTTTTCAAAAAATAGTACATGTCACAGGCAAATTCATCTAAATCAAAGTTACAATTTTCTAAAAGCTTTTTGAAGCCATTATTTACAACATGCAGGTTACAAAATCCAATTTCCAAGACTCTCTTACCTGTCTCATTCTGCATAACTTCATTAAATTTCTTATATACACTCTGATTAACATTTGGTCCATCCATTGATAGACACAATATTCTTTCCAAAGGAATATTATAAGTGCTAAATGCATCCAGCAATTCCTGCAAAATCTGGTCAGAGAAGGCATGCCCCATGAAAATGCTTGTTAAGTATCTGCAACAAATTTCATTTTTTTCTGCAGACCAGTACCTAATGTGTATATCCAACTGCCGTTTCATTTGGATGTTTGTTGTTTCATCAAAAGCCACAGTTACTGGTCCAGTGTTATTTTACAAGTTACATTTTAATTCATTTTCAAAATACAAAGCAAGGCCATGAGATATTATGTAGGCAACTTTTTTTTCTTTTAACAGCATATCACTGGCTATTTTCGAGTCAGGAAACATTTCTCTGAACAGAACATGTGTCTCACTACAGGATTTAAATCAGTAATTATTCTGAGCAACATTCATAGCCCAAATAGCTTCTGCTTTACTAATCTGTATATTATGACTCAATTTATCATGCACAACTTCTACTTGGTGCTGAGCTGATTGCTGACTACCACTGCTTTTGCTTTCTCCCACTAAAAATGCAACAATAGAATTAGTGCCAAAAAGTTTTCCTGGAATTTAGCTTGATGCTTCTTACCACGGTGGTGAGATTTTACTTGAGCAAAACCACTATTTGAAGTTTCAAATGTCTCCCCACATAACAGACAACTAGCACAAAAAATGGTTTCCCCTTTCCTACACCATTCCTTAACTTCAATGCCATCCAATTCCTTCAACAAACATGAGTTGTTAAATTTTGTTTTTTTCCCCGGCATATTTAAAATTCACCTTCAAGCACGTGAATGCGTTCTCACTTCTAGCTTGACGGGACGTCACATCCTCCGAGGCTATGTCGATGATATCCTGTTAGTAGTGCTGCGCAGCCACTTTATGGGTCAGCCAAAACGAAGATCATGGTAGTTTTTTCTTTTGTAATCTACTTAGAAACTGACTTTTAACATCCTTTCTAGAGAAAATAAAGATAAATTTAGAACTCTTTTTCCAAATCAAAGGAGACTATTGCAAGACGAAAAAGATTACTCTGCCACGTACAAACCCGCTGATAAAAATGACGCCGGAGCATGACGGATAATTGGATGACATCACGGCAGTGCTACGGGAGAAGCCTCGCATTAGAAGCAACACAAGTAAGCGAACGGACTCATGCACGCAGAGCTTGCAACCTCCGAGGCTGCAAGGAAAGCATCATTTGTCGGTCGCATTAGAGACCCACGGGGTGCATTGCGTGGGCGAGACTCGCGTAATCTATTATGTGGGTCTGGGTTGCGTCTCCCCTTTGGCAACGTACTGAGTTACTCCTAATTCCCTAACTAAGGATATAAAAAAAAAAAAAAAAAATCCGAATTTTCGTTTAATAGAGCTGAATTTTTGACAGATGCCATAACTTGGTCTTAAAAGATTACTCTGCAAATTTCGGTTGAATCCAATGGAAACTTTTTAAATTACGCACTTTTCTTTTTTATTATTAAGATGTTCAGAGAAAGAAAGATCAACTTCACGGGAACGCGCAGATGAGCGAGAACTGCAGGCTGGCAACATTTATTTCCCTCCCTCCTTTTACTCTGAGCCACATTTGCCACCTGCTGTTGTACTGCGTCTTTGCTTAACTGAGGATAAAAATGTGAAAAATTAATTTTCCGAAATTTCATTTAAAAAAGCAGATTTTTTTATAGATGCTCTAACTTGGTAAAACAAAGTTACCCTGAAAATTTCGCCTGATTCTGGTGAAAACTTTTTTAAATTACACACACACACACACACACACACACACACACACACACACACACAATTGGACACTTAGAGAAAGAAGTATTAATAAAAAATTGCATTTCTAACTCAAAAAGTTTTTAAGTTATCAAGGTGAAATTTTCAGGGCCACTTTGTTTTAATAAATGATGGCATCTGTAAACAGTTCTGAACATTTAACTGAAAATTCGGGGAAAAGATAATCCGCAATTTTGTTTTCCAGTATGTAAAGACATCATGCTGCCTGCAGTGGGCGGGGATCCCTCACTTCAGTACTTATCTTGGGGTCATTCACCTACAACGGACATTGCAACATTCTTCCAACAGCTAGAAGCTGGCTGAGTGACGCAACTTAAACAAAAAACATCAGGAAAAATGCCAGCATGTAAAGCGCGATTTTCTTCTTTATTTCCCTTTCCCTTTTGCTTTTTTTTTTTTTTTTTTTTTTTTTGTCGGATTTTGAACAGTTCCGGAGAAAAAGAAATGCGCCAAGTCCAACCCTTGAATTTTTTTAACAATACGTAACAATTATGAAATGAAATGCAGTAAACAAAAATTTTATCATATCTACACCAAGATTGGTCATTTTGTCCGGAGTTTTCACAAAACTTCCGGGGTGGCTGGAGCAACTTCGTGCGAACCGCAGCACTTGACAACCCTGTAATTTTACCCCCGGACAAAAATTTCCCCCGAACCTTGTTCGCACGTTTGGACATATTCTGCACCCCTGCAGCCTCGGTGCACTTGGTGTCACCATCGGCCTTGGCGGCGAAATATGCATGTGCAACTTCTGCTGGAAGGACTGGAGGAACTCTGGTACTGGTATCTTTCATGATGTCTGGAGTGAATGTATCATCCCTTTCATATAATTTGGAGTAGAAATCTTTCACTCTTGTCAAAGTTTCGCCTCTATTTCTTGTTACAGAACCATCTTCTTTTCTCAGTGCCACATAATCTGTTTTCTTCCCTTACTGAGATGTCCCTTTGCTATCTTTAGGCTTTGGTTGTTTTCAATTGCTTTCCTCACTAGTTCACAGTTGAATTTTCTTACGTCTTCAGTGATACTTTTTCGTACTGTCTTGCATAGCTCTATATATTCCACTTTGGAAGTCACATCTTCTTTAGTTTTCCTCATCTCTCTTCTTTTTTGCATCAACATTTTGGTTTTTCCTGATAATTTGTTCACATGCAACTTGTTCTTAGACCCAGCTAATTTTGTTGCTGTTTCCATAAGAGCTTTGGTCACTTTTCTGTTAACTTCAGAAATATCCACTTCTTCCGATATTAGGCCTTCTAAAGTGGAGAAATTCCTCATAAAATTCTTCAATTTCTTCTTCAGGATGACTTGTGGTGGGTGCATAAGTTTGAATTATCTGAGCCTGGTATCTTTTCGAGAGTTGGATAACAAGTCGTACAGCTCTGTCAGAGGAACTTTCAACTTCTACAACTTTATCCTTCAGTTTCTTGTTTATTATAAATCCAACACCACTAGTTCTGTCAGTATCTGTCCCACGATAGTAGAAGAGATGTCCACTTTTCAGTTCGATGAGATCTTCTCCTTTTCTCCTTACCTCACTTAGCCCCACGATGTCCCACTTGATCCTTTGTAGTTCCTCTTCCAATTCAAGAAGCCTTGAATCAGAAGATAGGGAGCGTCCATTATACGTAGCCAAGGTCAGCATCAGATGGCAGCCTAGTCCGGTCCTCCGGGGATTCTTAGCACCCTCTGCCTTCATGTCGCACTGGCCGCTGCCTTGGCCAGGTACATTCCAGCTGCCGGAGACTGAGGGCCAAGATTTAAGTTGCGGAATCATTTTGGAATATATATATTTGAAGATGCATACATTAATATTATTAATAACATCTATGAAAATGCAAGTGCAAAGATTCGGCTGTTTGAAAATACAACACACATAAAAATTGGAAAAGGAGTGAGACAAGGTGACACCATATCTCCGAAGCTCTTTAATGCCACATTGGAAAATGTCTTTCAATCACTGAACTGGGAAAACAAAGGGATAAAGATTAATGGAGATTATCTAACCCACCTTCGTTTTGCTGATGACATAGTCATTTTTGCAACTACCCCATCAGTGCTACAGAGTATGATCCAGGAACTTGCTGACAAGAGTAAAGAAGTGGGATTAAAAATGAACTTTCAGAAGACAAAAGTGATGTACAATGCTTTTACAAGAAATGAAGATTTATCGATTGATGGAGAAAAGCTGGAGATAACAGACACGTACGTTTATCTTGGACAGCAGATATCAAGTGAGGGTCACATTGGTGAAGAAATTAATCGGCGTACAAAACTTGCCTGGAGAGCTTTTGGAAGAAACAGCATAATTTTCAAGAGCAATATGCCATTATGTCTTAAAAGAAAAGTGTTTGATCAATGCATCCTTCCAGTGCTTACGTATGGTGCAGAGACGTGGACCTTAGCTAAAAGAGACATACAAAGGCTGCAGACAACTCAAAGTGGCATGGAGAGGTCCATGCTTGGTGTAACCAGGAGAGATAAGAAGAGGAACACGTGGATCCGAAAAATGACAAGAGTGGAGGACATCATGATCAGAGTTAAATCCCTGAAATGGCAATGGGCTGGACATACTGCCAGAAGAACAGAACATCGATGGACAGCCGAAATTTTAGATTGGATTCCAAGGGACAGGAAAAGACCCAGAAGAAGACCACATGGGAGATGGGTGGATGAAATTCGAAAGTATGCGGGAGTGACATGGAGGAGACTGGCACAAGACAGACCGTTGTGGAGGAAACTTGGGGAGACCTTCGTCCAGCAGTGGATTGATAATGGTTGATGATGATGATGATGATGATATATATATTATATCTATATATATAAAAATGTTAAGTTGGTTTGTGTACGCTTCAAAAACTCAAAAAGTTCTGCACCGATTGAGCTCAAATTTTGACACGATATACAACCCGCTTCAAAGATTGTTTTTATCTATTTTTCGCGTCAGTGAAATACCCGCGATCGCGCGAAAACAGCTTTTTCCTTCGACCATATATACTAATGGACTGCACACTGGCAATAGCTGCATCAGAGCGTAATAAATGTATTCACGAATGAAAAGTCATAATGGAATTCTAAAAAAGAAACTCCTAAAATTCATGATGAGCACAGCACGAGTTAACCATCTTTTTGCCCGAAGTCACGTGATTTCGTGGCTTGCGATGTTGGAGCCAGAAATTTTGATGCCATGCTCAGTCTATCAGTATATATGGTCGAAGGCTTTTTCAACGGTCAGCTGTGTACCAGCAAACGCGCCATCTGCCAGAAGCGAGGGGAACACTCTCCATACTAGGTGATCATGTTGTTTTTATCTATTTTTCGCGTCAGTAACATACCCACGACCGCGAGAAAACAGCTTTTTCAACGGTCAGCTGTGTACCAGCAAACGCGCCATCTGCCGGAAGCGAGGGGAACACTCTCCATACTAGGTGATCGTGTCGTGATTGAGCTGCGCCGTTCGCCAAATCGTAAGTAGAGGTTATGTTTTGTCTCTTATCTCTCATGGTTTTCAACCTAGAGCTGTGAGAGCCATAAGAGGTTATAATCTTGCCCCTTCCTTCTGTTCCAGTGAAAACCGAAATAATGCCTCGCAAAAAAACGAATTTGGGTCGTCGCACTCGCCACACAGAAGGATCGAGAAGACGGCTTTCGAATATGACTGAGGAAGAGCGGGCATACGTACGAGAGAGGAACAGACTAAGCACCATCCAGATGCGTAACACGGAACCAGCAGAAAGACGAGCAGCCAGGCTTGAGGATGCACGATTGCGAGCACGGCAGTCGCGTTCTGCAGCAACAGATTTGGTTCGTTCTCAACGGAATGAACGCGAGGCGTCGAGGATAGCTGAAACACGTACCCAAAGAACAGCAGATCTGATTCTGCAATACAATCGTCTTGCATTCCGGTACAATCCAGCTGTTGATTATAGTTCAAGTCCGCATGTTGTCATTGGCCAGATGAGTCATGTCTGTACCTACTGCCAGGCTCTAAAGTTCAATAATGAAACGAATGGGATGTGTTGCGCTGGCGGAAAAATTAAATTGCCTCAACTTGAAGCACCACCAGAGCCGTTGAAAACTCTATCCTCAAAACTCGATGCCCGTGTTCTTCCACAATTTCACAAATGACATAACGCTTAGGTTGTTTTGACTTGCAGGCAAGTTGTAGCAGTTCCACTTTGAGCATTTCTTTTTCGAAGGAAATGTGATGCTTCTCCAGATATTCGGCGATTTGCTGTTTCCGCCAACTTGATGTCGGAGCTTTCTCTACGGGCATCGAGTGATAGTGAGCATTATCCAGTACAATTATGGAGTTGGCCGGTAGATTTACAAGTAGTTGTTCTTGGAACCACTTTGAAAAGGTTTCAGCATTCATTTCGCCATAGTAATCGCCAGTCACTTTCCTGGATCTGAAGAAAAGAGGCTCCTTCAACAAAACTGTCCTTTGAACCAGCATGGCAAATGATGAATCTGGTTCCTTTCGTGGCCAGCACTTTCAAACTCAAGCCGGTAGTTTGGTTACCGGAAAACTCTTGCCACCCTTTGGGAGTACAGTGGCTGCTGTGAATTCAGGTCTCATATTGGTATATCACTGGCCTAGGATTTGGCAATTCCACATTTCGTTTCATTTCCTTCAAAAATTCTTGTCTTTTTGCTACGATTTCCGGTCGCTCCATCAAAAATTTCCTCCCATTCCATCTTTTCCATTTAAAACCTAGATCGCCCAATATTTTATGCAGCGTAGTTTTTCCGACATCAATGTCCTTCTCTTCGTTTATTTTTTTCTTAAGCTGGATAGTGTGGGAATAATCTTATTAGAATACATGTCGTGTATAGTTCTTCGAATTACAGATCTGTCGAATTCCTCTAAATCCTGTTTTGTAGCAATTCTCTGTCTCCCCCCCCCCCAGAACTAAAATCTCCCTTTAAAGATTGTTTTTTTATCCTTTTCACCGTGCTCATGGATAGCCCAGTGGCTTCGGCAACAAGAGCAAATACGTTGTTCAAGGAAAGATTTGGGCTTTGTTTACGCTTTTCGTCCTGCATGAAAGTTATCACATTGGCCACAACTTCTCTTCCTTGACTTTTGAGGGTTTTCCCATGCTGCATCTTTCATTTCGCCAGCAATTTGACAAAAACTCTACAAATGTAACGAATTTTTACATTCACCGATTTCGTTGTTGGATAGGCGTTCTAACGAACGTTTCGCTCTATTTTTGAATTAACGAGCTACTACTTCCTAAACAAATACACTGCAGGGCAGGTATAATACAAACTAAAGGCAGCGAAGAAAATTCAAACGTCCGATTTGCAAATAAGCAGAAAGCAAATTGGCATGAAAATCAATTGCAACGGAGGGGTCTCAAAGACTAGAAGCAGCTGGTATCTCAAAAGATATCCCCCACTAAGTCATAAAATGGGAAGAAAGAAATAGACAAACTTGGACATCTTCCCCAGGGCTTTACAGAGGAAAGGGCTAGTCCGTCCCTTTGAGGAACTGGATGCCGACCTGTGTCCGATACGGTGAGTGGAAAACGGTTGGCTACTTGTGCCCTACGTCATCTTGCTGGCCTGCTCCCTGAGCTTCATTTGCCAACTTCCCTACAAGACCAAATTTTCCTCCGTTATGGTTTTGCACGCCCGCACCTTTTCTTGGTTTATATATAGCATTTGTTTCATGTTGTATTTTACTTAAGTTGTACACTCAGTGTTGATTTTTATTTCTGTTTTTTTAACGAAATGTCATCAAAAGCTGATGTAACATGCTGAAATACGCTTTAAACACGAAAGGACAGGACATTGTTTTCCATGTCCTTTTGTGTTTATAAGAAAGATCTTTACCGGGTTCCGATAAAAATCCTTCTTTAGGAACTATTTCAAAAAACTGCCCCGAAACTAATTCTGAAGATAATTGGGTAAGACTAATATCTGTTGGCTGTTTGACAGTACCATCATGTTCTTGGGATAATATTATTAAACAGTTTGAAAAGATTTTCTCCACAGTTCAAGACAGAACATTTAAAAAAGGGAAAGGTGTTATTAGGGAACTCATAAATGATTTAGAAAAACGTTTTCTATCTGTTAGCAAAGATGCTATTTGTCAGTTTTGCAAAATTCGAACATTTATTCGAATTCGTTTTCGGAATAGAAATTCACTATTAGTGCGCCACAGGAAAAAGCTCTGCAGAAAATGAAGAAAAAAATGGATTGACTCAAATGCGGTGAGAAAAAGTATAAGTTTTTTTTTTTTCATTTGGGCAATGAAGAAAACAGTTTTACATTTTATGCAATGAAAAGAAACATTTTCCAGTTTGTGCAATAAAGAACATACCTTCATTTACTGAAATAAATTTTGTTCACCACTTTTGAATAATGTAAATAAATAATTTTTATTTCATACATTAACAGAGTATCTGAACTACTTTTACGGAGTTTGAATAACTCAGTAACTTTCCGTGTGTTCTGGTTAATATTCTCTCCCCAGAAGAGTATATTTATACCAGAAAATGGTGCAATTTTTCATAAAAGCCTCATAGCAATGATATAATGGTGATTTATGAAATTATTCAAAATCAAGCACAATACAGACACTAAAATATGTCTCACCTTATTCTTGAATGCAGGGATGAAACCACTCTTTTCCTTGCATGAATTAACTATCACACTTTCTGGAGCATGTAAGTTTCCAAGACTCTCACCAAGTTTCACAAGTTCATTCAAAGTTAGTTTTTTGATAGTACCCATAAACATGGAAGAGTTCTGCATTAAGATCATTTCATATTGATCTTTCTTAAGAATCGCAGGAAAACAGTGAAAAAGTGCTTCTAAAAAGCACAATTGTTGATTCTGAAAATTAAAGGAATTTGTTAAGAACAAGCTAATCTAAAAATATGAATTCATTTTAAACATAGCATATACTATTATATCTATGCACAAGTCAAGTTTTGGAGACCAAATTCTTGAACCAAACAATTTGAGGTCAACCTATACACAGGTAACACTTTGCGGAGATATGAAATAATTGGTGTTTGACAGTTATAGTTACAACTAAATACACTCATTGCTTTCTATCAGGCTTGGGCACCATGTGACCAAAGTCACGGACATTATAATTGTGATTGGGCTTCTGACATCAGGTAACAAACAGTTGTTTTAATTAAATTGTGTGGAAGAAATTTTCTTCTCATAACATGTGGAAATACATCAGAATTATTAACATAGCTAACATACATTTTTGAATTGCCTGTACTTACTGTTCATCATGTAACATCAAACACATCAGAAAACCCAAATATTACATTTCCCTGGAATGGGAATCCAATCCACATTACCCCCAATTTTTTTTTTTTTTTCTTTTCTCAAATGGAAATTGGGTGATGCAGGTTCGATTCCTACCCCAGGGCAATGTAATGTTCAGGTTTTCTGATGTGTTTGATGTTACATGATGAACAGTAAGTACAGGTAATTCAGAGATGCCTGATTGCTGTGTAAATAATTCAAGTTGTTTTAACCCTTTTAGTGCAATCCTGACGAATCCTCCTGAAAGGTTCCTGATTCAGATGTCATGTAGCAATGATTAGTGTGAGCTGTCATTTCATTTATCAGTTGGATTGAAATCCAGCCATATCAACATGAATCATAGTCATCATTACAACACAAATCATATCTTCAAGCATGCCTTTCAGTTCCCATGGTTTTGCTAACAGATGGAAGGAAACTGTTGTAAGCAAATTTTTTTATTCCTACTCAAGTTCAGGCAACCCCACCCCTTTGCGATTGCAGCTGCACTTTTTAATGCAAAGGGCAGCTCAAAGTTACTTTCTCAAGCTGCTTGATTTATTCTCTCCTGATTTTTGGATGCATCTGTTTATTTTTGCTTGCAAACCCCACACTGAAAAGTTGAAGGAAAAGAACTTTTCAAAATGTGACGCTCCAAAAAATTCGAATTTTTTTTTAAAGTCTTTATATGTTTGGTATTTGATTGTGTGAGTTGTAACTTGGGATGATAATGGGTTTACTTAAAAAGCTATATTCAAATTTAGCCTAACACAAGAGTTTAATGAAAAAAAATAAAATAAAAAAAACATGTAAACTGAAAATAAATTTTGGCTAAATCTTAAAAAAGTTTCATTAATAACAATAAGACATAGTATTTCTGTTATTTAAAACCATTTATCTAAACAATGTTTTATTTTTAATTGATTTGTTTAAAAATCGGAGACATGGGTTTAAAATTTTTATTAATTTCATTATTCAGAATTTGTAATAATTCACAATACAATATAAAAAAATAAAAGACTGTGCAGTTGTACTGTAGGTCACACTTTGTTTTGAACAAAACTCTGCCTGTTCTGACTTGAAAAACTAATTCTGTTGTTTAGATCATTGGTAACAAGACCCAACTAGCAAGCAACTTGCATTCCTACCTTGCAGACCTCAGTTTGCTTTAGGTTTTGATGGTGATCATATGTGTTTCATGCAGTGAAAGTGATATGTGTATGAAAACTTTTGTGGTTGAAACCTTTAAATTGAATAAAGTATATCCTTTTCAGTTTTGAAACTAGACTTTTATAAATTGAAGCTGTGCAGGATTTTTTTAGGAAAAATAAAAAGAACAGGTAATGGGAGGCAGTTATTTTACTATTTGAATTTTACATTTTATGCACAAATAATCAAGAATGGAAAGTATAAGATATGCAGTAATACAATGTTTCAATCCATTAAAAAAAAGTGGCCATAGAGTAAGGGATAAAAAAAAAGCTAAGAAATGTGACAGACTGGATGTTGGAAAATTTTGATGACTTATCAAAAGACACTAAAATTTGTGATTCTCGCAGAAAGCAGCTGAAAACTTTAAAAATTAGTCAAGAAGCAAATGAAACCTGTGCTGATGAGAAAATGGATGAAAATTTTGCATCTACGTCAGAAATAATTGAAACACTGAATACTTCACTCGATGAATTGGGTGAATCCCCTGTCAATAAGAAAAGGCTAAAATCTAAATGTTATATGCTTCAACCAAAATTCAAAAAATCAGTTCTGCTATGAAACGGAAGCTTTTTACAAATATTCAAGAGTCATCTAATGATGAGGATGAAATACTTTATGACTCTCTTATGGACAATCTTAAAAGTAATTTTTCTAACTGCACTAGAGATAAACAGTTGATGATTTTGACTTGCTTACCAGAGTCATGGAGTGTTAGGAAAATCATGCAAGAGTTCAGTGCTCCTAATTATATGGTAAGACACCCAAAAAAAATTATGAAGGAGAAAGGAATTTTGGAAAGCCTTAATAGAAAACCAGGTAAGAGTCTCTCTTCTGAAGTAGTTGAAGTAGTACGATCGTTTTACCAAAGTGATGAAATTAGTCGGGTTTTACCTGGAATGAAAGATTGTGTTTCTGTTAGGACTGAAAACGGAGATAAAGTTAAATTGTCAAAGAGGCTGATTTTATGTAATTTGACAGAAGCTTATAAAGTCATTCAAAGATAAATTTGCAGGCACGGAAGTCAGTGTTTCCAAATTCACAGAGCTCAGACCAAAAAACTGTGTTCTGGCAGGGTCAAGTGGTGCTCATACGGTATGTGTATGCACCACACACCAAAATGTAAAACTGATGATGGGAAAATGCAAGAATTGGTTCACTAACAAATGGACAATTATCTTCCTACAAACATTGTCTTGCAAGAGTATTGTGCAACTCTGCTTCCATAGATTGTCATTTGAGGAAGTGTCCCACCTGTCCTGGGAATGAGGAAGTAAGAAATGTAATGGAACATGGTTTTGAGGAGAACTTAGTTGAAAAACTAATTTTTCGCTAATGGATTACAGTTGATAGATGCAACTTGGAGACATTAGAAAAATCAACTTCAGATTTTATTGATTTGTTTTGCAAAAAACAGTCTGCTTTGGTCAGACATGACTTCATTGCTGAGCAGCAAAGCTCTTTTATGAATAGTACTAAGGAAAACCTCAAGGACTTAGAGTTTCTCGTCATTTGTGATTTTGCCGAAAATTATAGTTTTCTTCTTCAAGATGAAGCCCAGAGCTATCACTGGACCAGTGCCACAGTCCACCCATTTGTCATCTATTACAAAACAGAAAAGACTGAACATGTAAATTTTGTAGTAATTTCTGAATGTTTAGAGCACAACACAATTGCACTGTACTGCTTCCAAAAAAAAAAAAAATTATTAACTTCTTGAAAAGTAAGTTTGGTGACAACAGTGTCAAAAAAATTTACTATTTCTCTGACGGGTCTGCAGCCCAGTACAAAAATCGGAAAAATTTCACAAACTTATGTTTCCATCAAGATGACTTCAACATTGATGCTGAATGGCTTTTTTCAGCAACAGCACACGGGAAGGGGCCATGTGATGGCGTTGGTGGAATGGTGAAAAGGTACTACACAATCAAAAGGTTAGCTGCCTGAGCCAGCTTAAAACGCCCTGACGAGAATCAAATTCAAACACCATTTCAGTTGTACGAATGGGCAATTCAGAACATTTTTGTGGCAAACTTTACATATGCAAGTCAAGAATACATAGAAACAGACCAATTTTTGGAAAATCGCCTAAGCAAGTCTCTAACAATACAAGGTACCCAGAAACTTCATGCTTTTATTCCTATCCCATTGAGTAATTCAAAAATAAAAGTGAAGATGTTCTCAGAATTAAACAAGTCAGCTACTGGAAAAGTATCAGCATTACAAGACAGACTGCAAATTACAGAAATTAGTGGTTACATAACCATAATCTATGAAATCAACTGATGGGTAGCGTATGTTCTAGCAAAAGAAGAGAGTGAGAATGAAGTTCAGGTTTCTTTTTTTACATCCAGCTGGTCCATCTACATCCTTTACCTACCCTAGCCCACAAGATGTATTATGGCTTCCTGTAAGTTACGTCTTGTGTAAAGTAAATCCTGCGACTCCGACAGGAAGACTCTTACAATCTCTCTGAAACAGAAATACACCAAACTACTGAAGCTTTTAAAGACTATATCAAGGATCTACAGGTGTGATTTCACTTCAAAACAATGATGCAACTTTTTTAAAAATTTTAGGAGATTCTGCTTTAAGTGACGATCTAAGTTTAAGATTAGGAATATGATTTGCATAAATGTAAGCAATTCAATGCCATATGTTATTATTATTTTGATGTGTTTCTTGAGCAGCATTGAAATTACTTTTTAAAGTCTGTTTATTTTTTTATATTGTATTGTGAATTATTACAAAAAATTGTTTTCAGCCGCCGCCTTGGAATTGAACCACAGATTGAAAACAATTTTTCGGTTGCTATGTGTTTCTGGAATGTGGAAAGAGCGATGTATTTATGTATTAATTTACTGACACCACGTATTTGGAGGATTTTCACCTAGGATCTCGCCCTTTGGATTTAACTGCTATAATATATATAGCCAGTGCCATTAATGCCCACCAGATGGAGACGTCTCAGTAGCTGAGCCCATCTTACGGATTTATGATGCCAGAAGCTGACTTAAAAATACACATAGCACCATGGATTGTTGGCCACCGTGGTGCAAAGCTATACACCGCTCGGCTAGATATCGAGAGATCCGTGGTTCAATTCCACGGCGGTGGCTGAAAACAATTTTTCGGTTGCTATGTGTTTCTGGAACATGGAAAGAGCAATGTATTTATTTATTTACTGACGCCACGTATTTGGAGGATTTTCACCTTCAATCTTCCAACAGTTTGGTAAGATCAGAACAAAAGATGGCAGCACAAGACACTAACCCTGTGATGAGAGATTTGAAGACAACTCACAAGTAAAACACCATACATTCTCTGATGGCTGATGAGGACCCAAGTAGCTGAAACCAGGGTACCAGTTAGTACCTTTTCTGGCATTTTAAAAATGAAATCATTTCGATTTTAAACAATGTTCCACGCATTTTAAAATAACATTAGCAATTTATGGTTTACTGTTTCTTCTAATAATTAAAGAAATATTCGCTAATACATTCACTTTTCATTAGTGCATATTTTAAATGCCAAGAACATTTTTAATAAAATAGAGATTTCAGTAAACCATTTGTTTCTGAAAGTTAATCATGGATACATGTATGTTAAAGCACTATTATAATGTTATCACAAAACTCTGCATATTTCAAGCTACATTTGAAATTCATGTTGGTCCTAAGTAATTTTCTTAAAATCTCTTCATTTTACCAATTAACTTGTGCAACTCAGTTAATACCCAGAGAAGTGAATTTCCTAAATGTGTTTTTAGTGTTAACATGAAATTGGTTGGAAGCATGCATGTTGGAAGCATGCATGCTTCCAACCCAATTTCTTATGCAGCATATAGAAGGGTATGGAAAATCTATAGCTGTCCCATATGAAACACAACATATTGTTCCTTGTTCAACCCTGAGTTTGGAAACCCTGGAATAAGGAACCCAAACTCATAATTGATACTGATTATGAAATTGTGCGGTGGTGGTTTCAACGATTATTTATGTAATCTCACTACACCAAATATGGTGTAGTAGTAGTTTGCAGAACTTATTTAGGGAGTGGGAATAATATAGTTAATTTTCTTCAGAATTCTTGTTTTCCATCATTTCTACAAAAAATCAAAACTTTCTCCTGAAGAATAAAACTTGCTAAGATGATTGCTCTAGTTTTCCAATTTAAATGTACTACAGCAGTTTTAAATAAAGATGTTATCATTCACAGTACTTAAATTACCATAAGAGGAATTCACTCCAGAATGAATGCTACACATGCTTCAGCACTGAGTCAAGAAATAATGTTAGATTTTGTTTATCGCATTATTTTTAACATGCATTATTAGTTTTACAAATGCACTGCTCACAATAGGTCATGACCTTAAAAATAGTGGTAATAGTGACCAAAAACCCAAAAAAGTTACCAATAATGGCTTTTCCCTCTGGATTTCCACAAATTCATAATGTTTAGGCACAAATTCATTTATTTTATGCAAACTGACACTGACACACACACACACACACACACGCACGCACACACACACACACACACTCAAGTGAAGGTCACATTGAGGAAATTAATCGGCATATAAAATTTGGCTGGAGAGCTTTCGGAAGGAACAATATAATTTTTAAGAGCAACATGTCATTATGTCTTAAAAGAAAAGAAAAGTGTTTAATCAACACATCCTTCCAGTGCTTACATGCGGAGCAGAGACACGGGCCTTAACTAAAAAAGACACACAGAAACTGCAGACAACTGAAAGAAGCCTGGAGAGATACATGCTTGGTGTAACCAGGAAAGACAAAAAGACGAAAGACCATCTGTTATCAAGTACTTCATTTTTCCTGCATACATAGAAAAATATAAATAAGGGAAAAACCAAAGTTATGGTTTTTGGAGCGAGGAACTGTTATCATACATACATACATATTACTAAGCTGCTCTCTGAGATTCAGAGGTTAGCTCCACAAAGAAATACAAACTACCAGATAATATTTACTTACTGGTGCCACATCAAACCTCCATTTACAGCGATCTTGACATACACCTCGGGATTCACTGACATCCATTACACACCGTGCACAATATTTTTTATACTTCATACTCCTAATTTATTTCTCATGCAGACACTCCTGAATCTGAACCTCCCATGACTTCCTTGGCCTTCCTCTGCCTTTCCTTCCTGCCACTTGGGCTAAAGAAAATTTCTTAGTAAGCATTTCATCACTCATTCTTTCAACATGGCCAAACAACCAAAGCGTATTAGTCTCCACCTTGCTAACAGTTTGCTTCATATTACACAACTGCAACACATCTTCATTCCTCACACAAACCCCCCGTAAGTAACGCATTTCTCCAGCATACAAACGACTCCTATGTTTCTTCTGCAGTACCCAGGCTTCACTACCATACATTAGAGTAGGAACAATTACACTTTCATCACAGCGATGCGGGAATGTCTTGAGAACCCATCACTCCTGTGAAAACCTCCCAGAGCAGCCATGACTTTTAATGAAGAATTCACTCGCCTACTAATTTCACCATCCAATTTGTTCTCTCTGTCAAACATGCTTCCTAAATGCACAAACTCATTCACCTGGTCAATCACTGTGCCATTTAGACTTATATTACATGCAGTACTACCCGTTCCCCTCTCAAAAACCATTTCAGTACTACCAGTTCCTCTCTCAAAAACCATAACTTTGGGTTTTCTCTTATTTATACTCAGTTTGAATTGCATGTAAACTTCATACATTCGGGACAACATACTATACAACACACTTTTGCTCTCTGCCAACAGAACAGTGTCATCAGCAAACAGCAATCTGCACACACGGATATCACAAAAAATATACCAGTATTATTTATTTTGGCATCACGCATCCATAAATATATTAAAGAGCCATGGTGACATTACACAACCTTGTCTACCTCCTGCACCAATTGAAAACCATTTTGATAAAACACTATTCACTCGTACACAAGCTCTACTACCAGCATACATGGCTTTTACACTATTAGGTAGATTCCCAGAAACACCATATTCATTCAATACCTTCCACAGGGTTCATACTCTTTTTTGGGGAAAAAATTCAAGGACTTTCCAGGCCTTTTCCAGGCCATATACAAAAAATTCCAGGATGAATATTACGCTTTACAGTATCATGCTCAAATTATTTTTTAAAAGCAATTTCAGTTTTAAGTAATAAAAATGATGAAAGATGCAAATGAATGAGTGTGCTTTTTTACCCATTACATTTCTTTTTAATGTTTTTAATTGGCGAATTACCCAATAATGCTAAATTGAATCATGATGCAATTACCACAAGGCTATTCAGAAAATCCTTTCCCTCAATCAGAAAATGATTAATTCAATCAGTCATTTTAGCTGCATCACTATTCTGCACTATCTTCCATGTAATCAGACTATTATTGATAACAACTGAAATTATTATAAAATAAAGTGAGGGCAGATTCAGAATTTAAGAATGGGGAGGGCGCACGTCTAACAGAGGACTGGTAAAAAAATCTCTGAGATTTATTTTCTCCAAAAAACACGGTGGTAAAACATGGAGGACCCATAAAGGGGAGATGGGGTGCTTGCCTCTCAGAGTACATCACAAACAGCAGTTCTGAAGTACTGCTGTGTGGATCCCTGAAAAGTTCGGGCAAATGTAAGACAAAACGTGGAGTTGCAAATCCATAAGTGAAAAAGTGTGATGTCTGAAAACAAGAAACGTGAGACAAAGCAAAGCACTTATCTACTTACTCAACCTCCCACCCTTTTTTGAAATGGGGCATGTGCTTGTTATGCCCACAGGTGGATTCAAGTCTCAAATCTTTCATACTTACCCAGCTGGAGAGTGGACGTAGGGCTACAAGCTTGGAGAATGAATACTGCTCTTATATCTATGCCTTTGAATTTAATTTCGACCATTTTCAACAGGGTAGGTTCCTAGGTTGTACCTAACAGCATACTAAAATTTCGCCAAAATCCAACCCCTTTTACGGAAAAAACCAAAGCATAAACGTTTCTGCAACCTACAGTTCGAAAGGGTTAGTAATTTCTAAAATAAAAACATAACGAACAGCGTGAAAACTAGCTCATACACAGAATATTTGAAACTATAGTATGCGCTCTTAATTATTAGGGATGATAGGGGGAAGGGAATAGAACTGTCCATAATTAGCATGTTCTCGTTGCGCTAGGCGCTTAGCACTGCTGAATTCCGTCAGACCCCCAATGGTCAAATGATTGAAATGTGCTGATGTTCATGGAATGAAATGGTTGATCAGCTATGATAACCGCATAAAAGTTCGAAGGGGGAGGAGGGGGCGATTTTTTTACTTTATGCAACATTCTACATTACTCCAGTATTTATCTTGTCATCATCAACAATAGCAATGTAACTACCACTTACGATCGCGGATATCGGCCAACTCAAAATCTGCCATACAACTAAGGGATACAACACACAGGTATCCTGTTACAATGTATTGTAATTGAAAAAAAAAAAAAAAAGGTTTCAGAAATTAAAATCGAAAAAAAAAACTTTCAGAAATTAATATCATCAAGTCATGGTGTTTCAAAAATCCGCTTTCCTTTATAATGTTTAAAAACATGTAATGTTTTTTCTTTTTTATCTGTCGTGTATAATAAAAGTGGGTTGATTTTTTTATGGAATCAGACGTCCATATGTCTGATTGTCTTCGTCTGAGTTCACACGTTAGCTACTGTGTACAAGTAGACCTATTTTTTCAGCTCAAAAATATGTAGTTTTGTATGTATTCACAGTATAACTCATTCCGTATTCCCACAGAACAAAATTCAGCAGATACAAATGAAGAACATCAAGACCCACCCAACACCATGTTTCCGATTGTCTGCTGTTTATATTCAAGAAATGCGAATATGGATCAATGGTGAATGCAGCAACTATGGTTTTTATTTATTACCAAGAAAAAAAAAGGAGCCTGAAAGCTGTAAAGCTGAAACGGATATTTCTCTCCCTCCCGAAAACATTCCGATTAAGTTCAAACAGCAGGAGCACGCGTCCATGCACACTCAGCCTCTGGAATGTCCTTCTTTTCATTTGGCACATCGCCATAAATCACCACCTGCAGCTCACTGAAGTGTCTTCCTCCTTCACCCTAACTATAGGAGAAAACGTAAAAAAAAAAAAAAATGCTGCCCAATTTTCGACAAAATGACCAAATTTACGTCATAACGTTGCAATTTACTAAAATACGTTTATCTGCTGAATTTCGCCTAAATCCATTGAAAACTTTTTAATTATAGATTTTTTTATTAAAACAGTAACTCAGACATCTGAATAAAAATGCATGTTTGTAATTAAAATAGAGTCCATATCATCACAGAAACAAAATTTAAGGATCACTCTGTTTAAATAAACCATGGCATCTAAAAAAAAATAATTTGCTTGCTTTTCCCGTAATTTATAATTGCCGTTTCTTTTTTCAATCCGATTTTGCAACGGAAGATTTTTTTTTTTTTTTTTTTTGCATCTGCTAAAGTTTCAAACGGAATTTGGCGAAATTTGCACTAGAACTTTATTGTGATATATTTTAACCACTGTAAAAATTTTACTGTGTTATTTTCGAAATTCGGGAAAATGGATTTCTGAAAAATATCTCTTAGTCCTTTTGAGCCGTGGAAGTGATAAACAGGTGTTTGCTTTCTTCCCAACCAAGGGCTTCGGATCAGCGCTCCCAGCTGTCAATCAACCGTTGCTATGGTAACACACTTTCTGCTCAAGGCTCACTGTCTAAAGAGGCACACATAATAAAAATTTCCAATGCTAACTTTTTAAGTTTTAAGCGAATTCAAATGGAATTTTGGGAGTGAGCTTCTGTAATCCAATTATAGTAAATGTAAAAATTTCAGCCACTTTTGTGAAAAATTCGCAAAGATAGTTTTCTTATTTTTTATCATAAGTAGCCGAAGTCTCTTGAGGGGTGGGCCGGAAGCAAGCGTCTTAATGCAATAAACAAGGAGCAGATGAATGTGTTGTTCAGGCATACTCTTCACTGGTGGGTGCCAGCTGACTTGGTAAACACGCGACCCCCTTGCAAATGCTAAATGTCTCTTCTTTCCCCTTCTGTTGTTCTCAGTAGTTGTCGGACGGACATCAAGCTCAGGGCTAGAGAATGCATCAAGCTCCCCTTCCCTAACAGACCTGCTAGTAATCATCCAATTTTATTGCACTGGAAGTAGTGCTTCACCCCCCCCCAGCCAAATTAGGATTTGGACACATCCAAAACACCACTGTTGCCGGCGGTTTCTTTGAGAACAGAGGAGAGGAACTTAAAAAAATGAAGGGGTAACAGTCAGTAACACGATTTCCTAAACGGGCATTTTTTTAAGCACTAATTTCAAATTTCAAGGCTTTTCAAGACAGCATTAAAAAAATACCGTTTTTCCAGGATATTCCAGGCCTTGAAAACGTAATCCTGATTTTCCAGGACTTTCCAGGTTTTCAAGCACACGTGCGCACCCTGCTTCCATAAAAGTGTCCTATTTACTCGGTTGTAAGCTTTCTCTAAATCTATGAAGGCAGCAAAAACTTTCTTACCAACAGCCAGATACTTTTCAATCATTGTGCGTAATGCAAAAATCTGGTTAGTGCATAAAACCACTCTGAACATCCCACACTTTCTCTGATGTAAGACCCCGTATTTTTTCAATAACAACCTTACCAAACACTTTCCCTGGCACACTCAGTAGGCTAATACCACGATAGTTCTTGCATTCAGTCTGATCACCTTTTCCCTTATACAAGAGAACAATAATAGCATCCTTCCAATCCCGAGGGACCATTCCGAACTCCCAGCACAACTGGCAAATTTCAGTTAACCAGTCAATTATAGAGTCACCACCATATTTCAACATCTCGGCAGTTATGCCATCAACTCCTGGAGCCTTATCATTCCGAAGAGATTTTAAAGCTTTACACACTTCTCTTGAGATCCCTCCTGTGCTTCCATTCCTGACTGTGACATCATCTGCATCTGTTTCAGAAACATCTTTGCTTTCCTGATCTAATAACTCACAGAAGTATTCACCCCACCTTTCACTTAACTCATTGGGCTCCCATATCATTTCCCCAATCTCATTCTTCACACAACTTACAACTTTGTTTCCCTTATTTTTCCTGAATCTCATGTACTTCCAGAAAGACTTCCTATCTTTCCAAAAAGCCAGTTCATACCTTCCACTTTCTCCTTCCTATCTTTTGCCTTACTCTGGCGAACCAGCTTAGCAGCTTCATGCTTCTTTGAGCGATATTCATCCACAGAGACTCACCTTGCAACATCCCCAAATAGGCTTCCTTCTTTCTCTTTACTGCCTCTTCAATCTCACTATTCCACCAAGCATCACCTCTATTGTTACCCACTATTGTGGTGCCACAAACCTCTTTAGCAGCAGTGACAACACAGTTCTTAAAACATTCCCACTTCTTTTCTACATCCCTCTCACCAGACTTCAGATCCTTCAGTTGTTCTCTGAGTAAGTCAGAATAACACTGATGATCTTCAAGGAGCCTATCAACCTTTATTCTTTCTATCCTGGGCCTCTTCCTATTCCTTTTCCTCCAACCAACATTAAGTTTCACTCGTGACACTACCAAGTAATGATCAGAACCAACATCCGCACCTCTCATCACACGGGTGTCAACAACTAAGTGTTTTAGATGCTGATCGTAGACAACAAAATCTATCACACTCTTTTGACCAAGAGTACGATTTTCCCAAGTATATGTGTGGATATACTTGTGGTTGAAAAACGTATTAGATACACACAAACCATTCTCAATGCAGAGTTAAATTAATCTTTCACCATTACCATTCACACAAGGATCATTAAACTTACCCAGAACATTGTCAGAAATTGTATTCTGCACACCTACTCTAGCATTGAAATCCCCTGCTATTATAACTTTTTCTTTAGCACCAAACTGGCTCAAAACAGCTTTTAGCTCATTCCAGAAATCTTCCTTCTTATCAGAAGGTTCAGAGTTACAACAATTACGATTCTCTGAAGTTCCACTTTCAAACGAATCCAGAGAATTCTCTCACTCACGCAACTATAGTGAATCAAGTTGTTCTTCATCGTTTCACTTAAAATCACACCTACACTAGCCTGTCCTCTCACATTATCCAATACTCCAGACCACACACTCACTGTGCCATTCACTTCTTCTAATCCAATTTCCTTCTTTTTGGTTTCACTTACACACAACACATCCAGTCTGTACTTATTTATCTCCTCAATCACCTGATTCATCTTGCCATTTATACCTCTAGTATTCCATACACCAATCTTACATTCACTCAGCCAAGATCTCTTTCTCATACGCCGTTTAGAAAGTCCAGGTCGATTCCGTGGTGGACCATCCTTCTCAAGTGTGGTAGGTACACCATATCCCACACTTTAGTCCGGATATTGATTTCTTTTTGTCTTTTTAATCAGGTAAGTACATCAGTGTGGGGGATTAGCTCACAGCTGAGGGTTCCAGTTGGTCATTCAACCTAAAAATTCTAGAACAAAACCCAGTGAGTTGAGGTCTTTTTGCCAATGTCACACAGAACTAGTTGGCACCTCTCCAAGATTCACAGAGGCCCTAGTTGCTGTTGTGTGTGCAGTGAAACATGGGTATTACAGGAGAAACATAGGAGTCATTTGTGTGCTGGAGAAATGCGTTACTTACAGGAAGTTTGTGGCAAGACATGCTTTGACTGTGTGAGGAATGAAGATGTTTTGCAGTTGTGTAATGTGAAGCAAAATTTTGTTAGCAAGGTGGAGACTAATAAATATGCTTTGGTTGTTTGGCCATGTTGAAAGAATGAGTGATGAAATGCTTACCAAGAAATTTTCTTTAGCCCAAGTGGCAGGAAGGAAAGGCAGAGGAAGGCCAAGGAAGTCATGGGTGGATCAGACTTAGGAGTTGGTTGGTTAGATGGAGTTTAGTGGTGCAAGGGCCTCCAAAGGCCAAAGAGCGCCAAAGCGAATGTTTTAAAAGTTACAAACAACATTGAAAGATAACAATATGAAACAGAAAAAAGGCCATTAAAACAACAACACCGGTACATAGAATCATATAATTAATGTAACAAAAACAATATAAAATAACAACTTACAAGATAAAATCAGAACAATTAAAAAGATGTAACAATGATGTGATAAAACATGATATAAAAAAGCCAATGAAACACAAACAAGCTACACAAAATGAAAAACACCAGTATCACAAAATGATCATTTAAAAAACGACTCAGGGTCATTCAATCGTCTGGTAGAATTGGTAAAAGAAAATGATGAGAGCGTTGATGAGTGAAACAACAACACGAACACAAAATATGAACAACAGATAAAGGTACATCACACGTCCCACACATAGGGGCAGTGTCACCTCACAGCAAACAGCGGAGAGTGAAAAGACAATGCCCAATGCTGAAACGTGCGAGTACAACTTCCTCTCTACAGTTCCAGCGACATGAAGAACTTCAGACACCAAGAACTGGCTTGATGCGATGCAGTTTATTGTCCACTTCTTGGTTCCAATGACCCTGCCAAGTTTGCTTGATATAATCACGGATCAGAGAATGCAAATCCTGGTGAAACAGTGGCAGGGGCGTGATGACCAAAGAGGAAGCAGATCTAGCAGCCACATCAGCACACTCATTATCTGAGATCCTAACATAGCCGGGAATCTAGCAAAATTGTATCTTGAAACCGGCCTGCAGTAAGGTACACAATAACTATCAGAGATGATGGCAGAAGAGAGGGCCTGCAGTACACTCAAAGAATCCATATATATTATAACTCAATAATGAGTGTTTGACTGAACATGTAGAAGGGTGAGATACACAGCATGCATTGCCGTCAAAACCACCATGGCCTCAGCTGGGATCTGCGCTACAGAGACATCATCAACACAGACAGCCGCGGATCCGATCCAACGAACCCAGCCATCTTAGAGCCACCAGTGAAAAAGGAAGTGTAGTCAGAATCGAAGGGACGGTGCTCAATGAAGAGCTGCTGGTAGACAAATGCAGGGGTTGAGGACTTATCATATGATGTAAAGCTGGTATTGACCATGACACCAAGAGGGTGGCATGGAAGATCCTCAAAGCCCCTGGTCTCTCTAACAAAAGACAAGTTGAGCCCTGCATCACGAGCTACAGTCGCCATACGAAGACCGAAAGTTGGGATACAAGAGGGCCAATTCTCAAACAAACAAGCATGCTGGGGATGAAAAACTGCGTATAAAGGATGGTCTGGAAGAGATCGTAGTTTCAAGTAAAATTGAAGAGACAGCTGCATACGGTGTAATTCTAGCGATGGTCCGTTCGCGTCAGCATAAAAGCTGGGAATCGGGGATGTTCAAAATGCTCCTGTACAAAAATGCAGTGCTTGATGGTGAATGGTATCTAACAGCCGGAGAACGGAACAATGCACAGAGCCATACACAATACAATCATAATCCAGCTTCGACCGAATAAGAGAACAGTAAACACAAAATAAAGACATCCTGTCCACACCCCACGAGACTGAAGAAAGGATCTTAAGGATTGACACAGCCCGCAGACGGGAAGTCTTTAGCTGCTGGATGTTCACATTTAACAGTGGTCTCAGCACACAACTCAAGCTTCACTGGCATCCATCACACATCTCACACAAGAACTTTTGTACTTCATACTCATTATCTTTTTCTCATGCAGTCACTCCAAAATTGGTCCTCCCATGATTTCCTTGGCCTTCTACCTTTCTTTCCTGTCACTTGGGCTGAATAAATTCCCTTAGCAAGCTTCTCACAGCTCATTCTTTCAACATAGCCAAACCCCGTAATATTTGCTTCAACCTTACTGCTTCACAATTACGTAATTTTCATGAATTCCTTACACACCAATGCACCCAAGCTTCATTTGCCATATGTCCCTGGTAATCTTTTTACTTCACTGTGGCTAGAGTTATGTGGTGTGCCATTCTTCGTGCTACTGCTATCCAATTCCTGCAATATTCTTCAAGTTGCTGCTGCTGTTCTGTTTCAGTGGTTGTTTTACCATCACCCATTCTGCTTTTTCAATGGAAAACAAGGTGCTTGTTGATCTAGGATGCCTCCAGCTGACACACAACTATTCGTGAGTTGCATTATGAAAGAACTGGCATTAGTGAGCTTACAACTAAGAATTCATATGATTTGACAGGCCTCTCCTTCAGTCCTGCTATACAAAACAAAGCCTCCATTCTTTATGACATTGAGGTGTGGTAGAGCATTGGGTGATAGGTTTGGTGTGTTTTACATTTTTTCCAGAGCTCAGCATGCAATTCTCTTAATTTGTGCACATATTATTCTTCTGGAAAGTTTTTTGTGCATGAACTATTCTTATTGAAGAAAAATCAAAATACTACCACTGAAAAAATTCCCCCTCAATGATCTGTTATGTATCTAATGCTCCAATAAAAAAATTCAGGAGTTAAATCAGTACACTTTAATCCAGATTAGACTAGAACATTTCTACCCACTACGTCAAGTACACGGATTTTATAAAAGCATATTCATGTGTGAAATGCAATCATTATAAACTACTTCTACTTCATGAAGTGCAAACAGAATATACATACCTTAGTGAACAACCTATAAACTCTGTTTGCTAAGTTACGACCTTTTCGTACACTGAGAATATTTTGAAGAGTGTCATCAGAAACAGTTTCACATGCAAAACCACAAAAGATCTTTTGGGTGAGATTAATGATATTGTCTTTATGGGGAATTTGAGCGTCATCAGGTAAGGCAGCAATGCGTCGTTCTTCATCACCGATTTCCAGAAGAATTGTATATAACTGTGGCAGAAAGATATAAATCAGTTTCAGTCAAAAATCATAAGAGGCAAATTAAAAATAACAACACGCAGAAATCAAGAAAGTGAATACGAGATACCATTGAGGCATGTTGATGGTTTACTCATTAAAATACAGAAATCAATTGCAATTCAGTTTTTGCTTTTGAGATTTTAAGAAACAATATACATAACATATTCAGAAGATAATGTAACACAAGATTTGGTTCAAGAAGTTCCAATAAAAAATCCATTGTATGAACCTGAAAATGCAAATGCCTTAAAGACTAAATCTTCTTTGAAAATGTTGTACTTTGTTCACTACATATACTTGAAGCAGATGAGTTAATGATTAAATCTTTCTTAAGGCCCATCAGAACAGCTGTGATTTTAGATATTACTTTGTCTGTGTAATAGGAAACAGCAATTTCTGACCTGTGCTTCTAAATTTAAAAATTCTGAAATATTGTGTTAATGCAAAATTATTTATTAATAATCAAGATTTGCATTACTTCTACAAAAGGAAAAAATGATCAAAAAGGAAGAGGATGGGGAAAGCACTGAAAGAATCTTTGATTGAAAAATTAAAAGGAACAGAAGCTCTGCTTTGAATACCAAGTTCCAAAAAGAAGTATAAACATGCATTTTGAATCTATTGTGTAATCTGTGTTAGAATGTCAATCATCAAGATTTCAAAAATAACATACCTGAGCTCCAGTATTAATGCCCAAGACATATATTTCAATAATATATGTTACATTTAAATGCCAATAAGAAACTGCAGAACATAGAGTTGAAATATATATACATTCAATAGCCCGTAGTTGGATCTCACTTCATGACGAAAAAAAAAACATGTTGCATTCCTTTCAATTTATCCAGTAGCATGTGTTCATATCCTATATACACTATAATTTACATATTTACAAGCATTCCGTTTCACATCATTCTATTTTTCACTTCCCTTCATCTCATGGCACTCTTCATTCCACTTGACTTTATGGAACAGTACAGAAAAGAACCCTGCAGTATTCCACACAGAGAAGAGAGGTACAGAGTGTGCACTCTAGAAGATCGTAAAGGAAATTCTCCACTTTATCCGATGGCAACAGCATAATGTTAAACTCACATAGACGTTGGCGGCCCCACGGCCTGTTAATGAGAACTAAAAGTGACGTCACAACTACGCTCCTCCCACTTGTTTACAAATGCCTCTCGACTTTCCTTCCCTGCGAGAGCCGCCATTTTCCTTACTTCCCGAGTTGGTTAGGTTCACTGTAGCGTGATTGACCGAGGAATTTTGCGGTAGGTGTAACGGAATTAGGCTTATATTCTTAATCGTAAGAACAGCACTTTGCAGTCGGGAATTATACTGAGAAATAAAGTACTAACTCTGACTTAAAAGAAACTAATAAATCTGTAGCAGCTTTCGTTCTCAAAATGCAGACCTTCGTCAACGCAACATACTACTGCCGGAATTTGAAAACAAACAACGGAAAAATATCAAAGCAATGGCAAATAAAAAGTAACAAACTGACATAATTGTATCACGAATCAAACATCTGTAAACATCTGCCCGAAGGATCAAATGGAATTACGAAAAACAAAATGCAGTAAGGGCTCTACTCTGATATAAATTTTACTTATATCGATTTTTAACAGTTAAAAAATAGACAAAGATTTCCTACATATAAAAGATGAAATAATTATCCGCCGAAAATAACTTCTACGAAATAACGAAAAGCGTTGTTATAATCTCAGAATCACACAGTGGTAACGGTAGTAATAACAAGCAAAGTAACCAATTTCGAATTATGAGCGTTACAGTAGGGACGTTACATCAGAGAGCACGTGGGGTTTAGTTCCATAAAGCGCCGACGGTGCTCTGCTATTGTTCTTTTTCCCCTCCCACCGATTTCCATAACTCTGGCTTGTGCACGCTCTGTCTCTCCATTCTCTGTGGTATTCCAGTTCACAGCACAGCTCTCTTTTTACAGTCATGGTTAGCAGCAGTTTCACACACTTGACTTGACTTAAGAAACTTCAGAGCAGTGAGCGATATGGCTAACAAGCACTTTAACAAAAATGACAAACTTTGAAGACTAAACAAATGGCCCAAGAAGTTGGACTGATGAAAAAATTCAGACTGGTCTGCTTTCCCACCATATGAACTCTTCTCACTTTGGTTAGGTATTAGAAAAATAAGATGGGCAAGGGGTAGCAAGCATACAAAACACTACAGGACAAGTTACTACTAATACACAGAAACACTTATTCAAACTTTTAGTTTCAAACAGAACTTTAATTTAATAGCAAGAGAGAAAAAAAAAAAAACATACACCATAAGTAGTACAAATAAAATACTATAATATATTAATTATAAAAAATACAATAATTTTAACAATATTAATATATGGCACAAATAAAATATTACATTTTGCTACTAAAATCTAATTATGTATAGCATCAGTAGGAACATTTAAGTCTAATGACTGAAAAATTACAGCACATTTGTAACATCAAAACTTTTTCTCCCACCTTTCAACATTTCCAAGCAAACTTGAACATTCCATTCTGAACATTTGAAATTAGTCTGCAACTAATTTAGATTCAAGTAGATTCAAATGACACACTGAGTGCAGTCTAAACTAATACAGAAAAATTTATATCATTGAAACAATGAAAAAAAAAGAAAAAGAACTAGCTTTCAAGAAAGAAAAAAATTGATGGTAAATTGTTGTTTTGACTCCAAAATGAAATAAACTAATAAAAATCTGAGGTTTTAAAATCTAATTTCATCAAGATGACAATGCATTAAGTTGATGTCACACTTTGTCCACAAAATTTATTTAATCATTGGAACAAAATGACCAGTTGCACAAAACACATTTTTGATTTCATGGTTTCATAACTGAGGTAAGAGGAGTATCTTAGGAACATACCCATAAGACATTTCTCCAACATCAATTAATTGGATTCATTGGTAAAACAGAATGAATAATATGGGCATTATAACTGAGATGTATAGTCCATTAGAAGAAAAAGTTGACGAGAAGTAACATACTAAAGATGCTTTGGGAAAAAGCATTAATTGGTGAATGAATGATTCTCAAGACATGTTAAAATTTTATAGTATTGTTGCATTACTCATGGCCAACAAACTTAAAAACTTACTATGCAGACATGTCAACATTCAAGAATTGAAATCCATAAAAAACATTTAGTGAACACTTAATCGATATGTTAGATTGACTGATCTATCAAACATATTGATTAAATGTATCCAGCATATCAATTAAAAGCCAAATTATTATGTGTATGATATATCAGTTACTTATGCTACAATTAAAATGTTTTGCAGTATTTCACACTTATAACAATTCAAATGCAATCAATACATTATTAATTCATTAGCATGCTATCATTAGGCAACCTATACGAAAAAAGACTGCACTCGTAATTGCAAAAGGATAGCAATATATATTGCAGTGACTTTTAATTTTAACTTATCGAAAGTTTTGAATTTATAAATTTTTGCACCAGCCTATTAGAATACCTTTAAAAAACACAATTTTAGGTCTTATACATTATGTTAACAAAAGTCACCGGACACCCATTCAAAAGCAAATGAGCAGATCCGCTGCATTGTTAAGGTGTGCAGTACAACTGCAAACGGTATAAAAACAAGCTTGCAACTGACCGCAATTATATCGCACTGCAGGGTTGTGTAAAAATGTTGTGTCGGGAGAGAACTGACTTTGAGAAAGGAAAGATTGTTGGGTGTTATATTAGTGGGTTGTCAATAAGAGAAACCGAGAGGCATTTAAACATACCCAAGTCAACTGTTTTGGATGTACTGAATAAGTAGAAGACACATGGCATGCCTGAAGCAGCAAAACATACCGGCAGACCAAAGAAAATCAGTGTACAGGTGAGTAAAAATGCCGGAACCTCGGTATGAACACATACCATTTGTAGAGAACTTCATTCCATGGGTTACTGTGGTCGTGCTCTCCTGCTCATAAGCCTTTCATCTCCACTCGGAATGCTACTTGTCATTTAGCATGGAGTAAAGAACATTTATCGTGGACCGTAGATCAATGGAAACAGGTCCTATGGACTGATGAATCCAGATACACGATCCACCAGTCTGATAGCCATGTGTGGGTACGGTGGCAGCCGGGGAACACTATTTACCACAGTGTACTGTTCCTACGGTCAAGTTTGGAGCTGGCAGTATACTTGTGTGAGGGTGTTTTCCAGGGTATGATCCCGGCCCATTGGTTATCGTGGACAAACCTGTTAACCAGCACGTCTACTTCGATATTCTGGGCATATGCCCTACCAATTCTGTGGCAATACTATGGAACCAAGCCTTGTTGGTATCAGCAGGATAATGCACTGAGCCATAAAGCAAGGGCTGTTATGGCGTGGTTTGATGATAATTCTGTATCGTGTGTGGACTGGCCAGCACATAGCCCTTACCTTAATCCCATAGAGCACCGCATAAGAAGTTTGGAAATGAGGCCTACTACTAAGCAACAGATAGCAGCAGCATTATGTACTGAATGGAAGTGCATACCTATCGCTGTGTTCCAAAACCTTGTCGAAAGCATGTTTAAAAGGGTCAGTGCATACATTAAGGCCAAAGGTGGACCAACACCATACTAATGTATGTCAATAAATGCTATGTTGTGTTGTGTTTCTCCTCTAGGTATCCGGTGACTTTTGTCAATATAGTGTATGTGAGGGTGACAATTTTCTCTCTCTCTTTCAGCAGTTATCGCTGATCTTCATTGCACAACATATATTTCAGAGTCTTTCTTGTTAGACTGCGAGCACAGAGGGTTGGGAAAGGAGAAATAGATGAAATTGAGATCAGGTGAATTAAAACATACAAGTGCTTTAGTCCTTTTGGCTAATTATTCTCCCTCCAAAATTTTTAAAATATGTATGTATGTATGTATGTATGTATGTATGTACATAAATATACACTATCTACCAACAAGTAATTGGACACCTGTGATAGTAAAGGAAAACAAAGTTTATTCACCTTCAATAGTTAATGGAGCCTCCACGAGCGGCGATTACATCTACGACCCTCCGCGGCATACTCTCAACCAGGCGTTGTACAACGGCTAGCGGTATTTTCTTCCACTCAGCTTGGAGAAGACAGGTCAGTTCCTTCACCAATTTCAGACGGTGGGGGCACCCCTTAAGTCGACACTTCAACTCGTCCCAGAGGTGCTCAATAGGGTTAAGGTCCGGGCTCTGCTCAGGCCAGTCCATTCGATTAACCCCATTGTCACCATACCAAGCCATGGTGGACCTCGGAACATGACATGTGGCATTGTCATCCTGAAAGTAACACGGGTCCACCCCGTAAAACTGCCACAACATAGGAAGCGCATGGTCATCCAAAATGGTGCAGTAGGTCTCAGCACTGAGTCTACCAGGAATTGCAACCCAGGGTCCCGTGCCATACCAGGAGAAACACCCCCATAGCATAATTCCACCGCCGCCGAACTTCACACTTGGCACAACACATTCCGGCAGGAGGCGTTCTCCAGGCAGATGCCAAACCCAGACCCTGCCATCCGAACGGTAGAGGGTGAACCTATATTCGTCGCTCCAGAGAACCTGTTACCACTGTTCAACGGTCCACTGTCGACGTTCTTTGCACCACGTTAGCCGAGCAGCGCTATTGGACTTGGTGATCAAAGGTTTGTGGGCGGCAGCACGTCCATGATAACCGAGCAGATGGGCTTCCTTATGGATGGTATTCATCGAAAGAACACTCCCGGATGCCTGTTGAAACTCCTAGCGGATGTGGCCCATCGAATTGGTGCGGTTCTTCCGAATTTCTCTGGCCAGCACCCGTCGGTCTCCAACTCCCAGTTTTGTGAATCTGCTGGGTTGGGGCACATTCCGACAGTCACCTCTCATCTTCCACTTGCCAAGCACGTAGGCCACTGTCGATTTTGGGTCTTCAACTCGCTGGATATGTCACGTATGGATCGGCCATTTCTGTGATACCTGACAATTACACCTTTCTCGAAATCAGAAAGCTCTAAACTGCACTGCATCTGGAACGCGACTGGTTGCGCTGTTGTTCCCACACGATATTTAACGGCGGCGGCCGTCACATGTATCAGGACCGCAGATATCGTCGATTGCAGGGGTGTCCAATTACTTGTTGGTAGATAGTGTGTGTGTGTATGTATGTATGTATGTATGTATGTATGTATGTATATATATATATATCATCATCATCATCGTCAACCATTATCAATCCACTGCTGGACGAAGGTCTCCCCAAGTTTCCTCCACAACGGTCTGTCTTGTGCCAGTCTCCTCCATGTCACTCCCGCATATTTACGAATTTCATCCACCCATCTTCCATGTGGTCTTTTTCTGGGTCTTTTCCTGTCCCTTGGAATCCAATCTAAAATTTCGGCTGTCCATCTATGGTCTGTCCTTCTGGCAGTATGTCCAGCCCATTGCCATTTCAGGGATTTAACTCTGATCATGATGTCTTCCACTCTCGTCATTTTTCGGATCCACGAGTTCCTCTTCTTATCTCTCCTGGTTATACCAAGCATGCACCTCTCCATGCTTCTTTGAGTTGTCTGCAGCCTTTGTATGTCTCTTTTAGTTAAGGTCCACGTCTCTGCACCATACGTAAGCACTGGAAGGATGCATTGATCAAACACTTTTCTTTTAAGACATAATGGCATATTTCTCTTGAAAATTATGCTGTTTCTTCCAAAAGCTCTCCAGGCAAGTTTTGTACGCCGATTAATTTCTTCATCAATGTGACCCTCACTTGATATCTGTTGTCCAAGATAAACATACGTATCTGTTATCTCCAGTTTTTCTCCATCAATCGATAAATCTTCATTTCTTGTAAAAGCATTGAACATCACTTTTGTCTTCTGAAAGTTCATTTTTAATCCCACTTCTTTACTCTTGTCAGCAAGTTCCTGGATCATACTCTGCAGCTCTGATGGGGTAGTTGCAAAAATGACTACATCATCAGCAAAACGAAGGTGGGTTAGATAATCTCCATTAATCTTTATCCCTTTGTTTTCCCAGTTCAGTGATTGAAAGACATTTTCCAATGTGGCATTAGAGCTTCGGAGATATGGTGTCACCTTGTCTCACTCCCTTTCCAATTTTTATGTGTGTTGTATTTTCAAACAGCCGAATCTTTGCACTTGCATTTTCATAGATGTTATTAATAATATTAATGTATGCATCTTCAATACCGCAGGATTTCAGAGCCGTGGTAACTGCTGATGGTTTCACTGAATCAAAGGCTTTTTCATAATCGATAAAAGCCATGCACAATGGAAGTTCATATTCCCTCGCTCTTTCAATTAGTTCTCTCAGTACGTGGATATGATCTATTGTGCTGTAGCCACTCCTGAATCCAGCTTGTTCTCTCGGTTGAGCCATGTCCAGTGTTACCTTCAAGCGGTGTGAAAGAACTTTAGTGAAGATTTTATAAACCACTGAAAGGAGGCTAATAGGTCTGTAGTTCCTGAGATCCTCAATGTCACCTTTTTTATGTAGCAGGATCATTGTAGCATTGTTCCAATCCTCAGGAATCTTCCCTTCATTAAGGCATCAAGTGAAAATTTGGGCGAGTACTGTTTCAATTTCTCCACTTGCTTCTTGTATGATGTCTATAGTAATTCCATCTTCTCCTGGAACTTTCCCCCGCTTCATGTTCTTGATTGCACGAGCAACTTCTGCTGGGAGGACTGGAAGAACTCTGGTACCTTTCATGATGTCTGGAGTACATGTATTATCCCTTTCATATAATTTGGAGTAGAAATCTTTCACTCTTGTCAAAATTTCGCCTCTATTTCTTGTTATAGAACCATCTTCTTTTTTCTTTTCTCAGAGCCATAATCTGTTTTCTTCCCTTACTGAGATGTCCCTTTGCTATCTTTAGGCTTTGGTTGTTTTCAATTGCTTTCCTCACTAGTTCACAGTTGAATTTTCTTACGTCTTCAGTGATACTTTTTCGTACTGTCTTGCATAGCTCTATATATTCCACTTTGGAAGTCACATCTTCTTTAGTTGTCCTCATCTCTCTTCTTTTTTGCATCAACATTTTGGTTTTTCCTGATAATTTGTTCACATGCAACTTGTTCTTAGACCCAGCTAATTTTGTTGCTGTTTCCATAAGAGCTTTGGTTACTTTTCTGTTAACTTCAGAAATATCCACTTCTTCCGATGTTAGGCCTTCTAAAGCAGAGAATCTGTTCTTCAGTTCCAACTTGAAAGTATTATGGTGTTTTTTAAGGTTGGTTATGTCAATGCATTTTGTTTGTCTTATGAGCTTGCCACGTTCCAGTTAAGTGTTGAGGTGCATCTTACATCTCACCAATCTATGGTCACTACCTGTGTTGAACTTGTTCAGCACACTGCAGTCTTCGATGACGAATTTTTTGTTACACATAATAAAATCAATTTCACTTGTCGTCCCAATTGGATGTCTCCATGTCCATTTCCTGTGTGGCTTTTTCTTGAAAAAGGAGTTCAAGATGAAAAATCCTTCTGCCTCTGCAAACTCTACGAGAGTATTTCCACGCTGGTTTCTGTTGCCGTGACCGAATTTACCTACTGAAGTTTCATTCTGTTGCCGGTGCCCTATTTTTGCATTGAAATCTCCCATAATTATCTTCAAGTGCTGCTTACCTTTATTATTTAGATGACGAATTTCCTCATAAAATTCTTCAATTTCTTCTTCAGGATGACTTGTGGTGGGTGCATAAGTTTGAATAATCTGAGCCTGGTATCTTCTCGATAGTTGGATAATGAGTCGTGCAGCTCTGTCAGAGGAACTTTCAACTTCTACCACTTTATCCTTCAGTTTCTTGTTTATTATAAATCCAACACCACTAGTTCTGCCAGTATCTGTCCCACGATAATAGAAGAGATGTCCACTTTTCAGTTCAAGGAGATCTTCTCCTTACCTCACTTAGCCCGACGATGTCCCACTTGATCCTTTGTAGTTCCTCTTCCAATTCAAGAAGCCTTGAATCAGAAGATAGGGAGCGTCCGTTATAGGTAGCCAAGGTCAGCATCGAATGGCAGCCTAGTCCGGTCCTCCGGGGATTCTTAGCACCCTCTGCCTTCATGTCGCACTGGCCGCTGCCTTGGCCAGGTACATTCCAGCTGCCGGAGACTGAGGGCCAAGATTTAAGTTGTGGAGTCATTTTGGAGGGTTTGGCCATAACTCACCACGCTGGCCAAGCGGGTTGGTGAGTGTGGGATAGCATTTCCTCTAATCCCGATGGTATAGTTATACCACTATTGGCGATCGTCAGAGCCCCTTTAGTGGGAACAGGATGTACCACGAGAAGGCGGGGTTGACATTTGTCAAGGAGAGGCTGTGATGTTACGCATCACCTGACCTTACATCCCTCCTATATATATATATATACACACACACTGAAGCGCCAGAAAAACTGGTACAGATGAGCTTATGCAAAATACATAGTAACGTCACCTATGCGCATATTCACTTGCGTCTGCCAGTGCGTATATGCGTATACAAAGCGATAGACATCCTTGCCAGCTGTCAGAGCTGTTTTCGGCATGAGAATGACAAGTAATAACGATTTAAGTTATTTTCAACGCGGTGTCATAGTTGGTGCTCGCGAGATGGGCCATAGTATTTCGGAGGTTGAAACGAAGTTCGGATTTTCACGGACGACCATTGCAAGGGTGTACTGTGACTACAAGAATTCCGGCAAAGCCTCCAACCTACGATATCAGTGTGGCCATAAAAAGACATTAGGTGAACGTGACCATCGTCGGCTGTCAAGAATCATTTCATGCAATAGGCGTGCAACACTCTCGCAGGTATCATCAGGATTCAATGCTGGAGCCTCAACAAGCATCAGCGTCCGGACTGTGCAAAGTACCCTACACAATATGGGCTTTGGGAGCCGACGCCCAACTCGAGTCCCCTTGATGGGTGCATGACACAGAGCTATGCGCCTCGCTTGGGCACGGCAACAACGCCACTGGACACTTGATGACTGGAAACAAGTAGCCTGGTCTGACGAGTCGCGTTTCCAACTGTATCGGGCAGATGGAAAGATTTGTGTGAGGCCCAAACCCCATGAAGCCATGGATCCCGCCTGTCGACAGGGAACTGTACCGGCTGGTGGGGAGTCGGTAATGGTATGGGGTGTGTTTAGCTGGACTTCGCTGGGACCCCTGGTACATCTACAAACGTCTGTGACTGGCCAATGCTATGTGCACATCCTTTCTGATGAGGTACACCCGTTTATGCCCTGCATTCATGCTGATGGGTTGGGCCTGTCCCAACAGGACAATGCACCTCCACACAAGTGTCGGGACACCACATTATGGTTAGAGGAGCATTCATCTGAGTTTGGGGTGTTGTCATTCCCACCCAAGTCCCCAGATCTGAACGTGATAGAACACATTTGGGATGCCATGCAACGCGATATCGAACACAGGAATCCGAGACCTCGGAATACACCCGAATTATGGAACGCTCTGCAATTAGATTGGTGTGCATTGCCTACAGCATATTTCCAGAAGCTAGTGGAGTCCATGCCTCATCGTATTTCTGCAGTCCTGAGCTCCCGTGGGGGACCTACCAAGTATTAGACTGGTGTACCAGTTTTTCTGGCACTTCAGTGTGTATGTATGTGTATATATATATATATAAACTACAAAGTAGAGACTGAAACAAAAATTATTATTTAACAAGGACAAAAATAAAAAGAAAACCTCAATACCAAACATTCATGAGTAAAAAAATAAAATAATAGCAAAACCAGAATGCAGAAAGTGTCGAGAATGCCGAGCCTTGGCTTTATCAAGGATATATTATCATCATCATCATTGTCAACCATTATCAATCCACTGCTGGACGAAGGTCTCCCCAAGTTTCCTCCACAACGGTCTGTCTTGTGCCAGTCTCCTCCATATCACTCCCGCATACTTTCGAATTTCATCCACCCATCTTCCATGTGGTCTTCTTCTGGGTCTTTTCCTGTCCCTTGGAATCCAATCTAAAATTTCGGCTGTCCATCGATGGTCTGTTCTTCTGGCAGTATGTCCAGCCCATTGCCATTTCAGGGATTTAACTCTGATCATGACGTCTTCCACTCTTGTCATTTTTCGGATCCACGTGTTCCTCTTCTTATCTCTCCTGGTTACACCAAGCATGCACCTCTCCATGCTTCTTTGAGTTGTCTGCAGCCTTTGTATGTCTCTTTTAGCTAAGGTCCACGTCTCTGCACCATACGTAAGCACTGGAAGGATGCATTGATCAAGCACTTTTCTTTTAAGACATAATGGCATATTGCTCTTGAAAATTATGCTGTTTCTTCCAAAAGCTCTCCAGGCAAGTTTTGTACGCCGATTAATTTCTTCACCAATGTGACCCTCACTTGATATCTGCTGTCCAAGATAAACGTACGTGTCTGTTATCTCCAGCTTTTCTCCATCAATCGATAAATCTTCATTTCTTGTAAAAGCATTGTACATCACTTTTGTCTTCTGAAAGTTCATTTTTAATCCCACTTCTTTACTCTTGTCAGCAAGCTCCTGGATCATACTCTGTAGCTCTGATGGGGTAGTTGCAAAAATGACTATGTCATCAGCAAAACGAAGGTGGGTTAGATTCAAGGATATATATATGTATGTATATTTTAGACATGGCTCAACTGACAGAACTGAAAGAACAAGGGAATATGAGCTCCCATTGTGCATAGCTTTTGGCTTTTATTGATTATGAAAAGGCCTTAGATTCTGTGAAACCATCATCTTGGCCAATGGCTTTGAAATCCTGCAGTATTGAAGATGCATATATATGAGCATTATTACTAACATGTATGAAAATGCAAGTGCAAAGAAAGGTTCGACTATTCAAAGATACAGCAACAAGAAAAATTCAAAAGGGAGTGAGACCAGGTAAAGACTGATGAAGATTATTTAACTCACCTTTGTTTTGCTGATGATGTAATTTTTGCAAATGTCCCTCCAGAACTGCAGAGCATGATCCAGGAACTTGCTGACAAGAGTAAAGAAGTGTGATTAAAAATAAACTTTCAGAAGACGAAACTGATGTATAAATTGGCTTTTACAAGAAATGAAGAATTATTGATTGATGGGGAAACGCTGAAGATAACTGATACCTACATTTACCTCAGACAGCAGATATCAGGCGAGGGTTGCACTCATGGAAAAATTAATAAGCATATAAAACTTGGTTGGAGAGCTTTTGGAAGAAACAGTACAATTTTTAAAAGCAATATGCCATTATGTCTTAAAAGAAAAATGTTTAATCAATGCATCCTTCCAGTGCTTACATACGGAGCAGAGACTTGGACCTTAACTAAAAAAGGCATACAAAGACTGCAGACAACTGAAAGAATGAGGAAGAGATGCATGCATGGTGTAACCAGGAAAGATAAGAAGAGGAACTCATGGATAAGGAAAATGACAAAAGTGGAAGACATCATGATCAGAGTTAAATCCCTGAAATGGCAATAGACTGGACATATGCCAGAAGGACTGACACCAATGGACAACTGAAATTTTAGACTGAATTCCATGGGACAGGAAAAGACACAGAAGAAGAGCACATGGGAGCTGGGTGGATGAAATTTGAAAGTGTGCGGGAGTGACATAGAAGAGACTGGCTCAAGACAGACCATTGTGGAAGAAACTTTGGGAGACCTTCATCCAGCAGTGGATTGATAATGGTTGACAATGATGATATATATACTTATATAAAACGTAGGTTCAAAAAGTTCTCGGAAATTCCTTTTTATACAGAAAGCAATAACATTGTTATTTACACTGCATTCCCCAGAAAATAGTTTTCCTATACATTTACACACTTTTGCCAACATCCATAAAGCTATTTGAAGTGTTCCTGGAATCCATTCTTTGAAATTTTTTTCAGTGCCTTTGTCGTGTTACTAACGATGTCCTCAGCACTCGTGAATTGTCCTTTTACGGCAGTTTTCAACAGTAGAACCAAGTAAAAATCTGGTGGTACCATGTCAGAAGAAAATGCCCGATGCTCCAGTGACATCAAATTATACTTTGCAAGGTACTGTCAAGGAAAATTTTTGACATAACTGTTCCTTTACTCTTGCCCAAATGGGACTTCTGTTTCGAGGTGATGTTGATTTTCATTCACAAGATTGAGGTTTTGTCTGTGGGTTGCACAAAAAACAGCATGTTGACAGCAAATTTTAATGTCACATCTTTGTTCCTCTTTCAAATCCATTTTTTTTTTTTTTGAAAAATCACAGAGCAAAAACACTTGTTTGGGGTTTGCAAAACAACGTTTAATAAACTGCATACTACTGATGATGTATGTGTGATAAATAGGCGTGGTCAGTTGCTATGGTTACTAAGACAAATACCGTTTTTCGAGACTCGTGCTGAGGTCGAACGCAGTATTGCAAATTTTTTGTAAAACATTATCAGTTGTTTTGGGACAAGCTATGAATATACACTGTGTAAAGGAAGTTTAAATACACAGACATATGATAATCTGCTGTTGAACACAAAAAAAAAAAACATCTCATATATAATTAATTTGTATTATAGAAGAATGTTAGGTGGTATAGTGTTTCAAGATTTCATTATATCATTAAAAATAAGTAAAAGTAAAGTTAACAAGCACATTTTGCTGTAAAGAAATTATAAATACACATGAGACATTACAAAGCAGAAAATATCTCCTGAATTAATAATTTATGGCACGCCCATTTGCCTTAATAAGTGAATAAATTATTTTTGGCTTTGCTGTTAACAAGTTTTGTAGCGTGCAAATGCTGATTTTGTCCCAACAGTGATCTATTGCAACTTGCAATTCTCTTGATGAAGAATATTGCTTGTTTTTTTTCATATACAATGCTGACAAGTAACGACCAGACATTTTTCATTGGATTTAAGTCTGGACTCCAAGAGGGCCAGTCCATTACATCTATTTTTTCACTTGTAAACGACTATTTTGTGGAATAAAAGCTTGGCAGGGCATATTATCTTGTTGCAAAATCCAACTGTTTCCTTCTAGTAGGGGTGTAGAGAGCATGTTTGCACAGCATAGCCTGGTAATTCCTGGCTGCCATACACTGATCGATTATGACACATTCCAAGTTTAAGATTTTTTTACCCCTTTAATTCAAGATTTGAATTTTGCACATAATCACCGCATTATTTTAATTAGAAAACCAAAGTCAAAATTATGTGCTCAAGATTGCAGTTTTTCAAATAATTTTCTCATGGTATAACTGAATAATTATTTTCTGCATATACAAAAAGGGGAAATACACAAATGAAATATTAGTGCCAAGAGATGGTGATGGGACTTGTTAGGTGAAATTTGCTGGATATTTTCAATTTAGTCCATGATCCTTCACTTTTTTCGCAAATTTTTGACACTCCCTCGTACTCTCCCACAGATTTTCAGTTGAAGTCACATGCCATCAACACAGACAACTAGCAGCAGCAGTTTTGGCACTACATCATAAATTCTGGATTTCATGCAGCCAGTTATAAAAAAAAACAAGTACTTTTTTAAGTACTTTTTGCCATTTTTGGCAAAAAATAAGGACTTTTAAGCACCCTTAAAAAGAAGCACTTTTTAAGGACTTTTAAGGACCATGAGAACCCTGCAGTAGTATATACATGCTTTGGAAGGGGCCACTTTGCACCTGGAAGCACAGATTTCAACGGCATAAGTAGGATACATCACATAACTATAAGACAAACATAATGGGATGCCTACATAATATGAATTTTCAGGAAAAAAAGAAAAGTACTTTTTCAATATCCAATAAAAGGCGCCGATATTTGAGAAGACTTTGATTTGTGACAGTACGACCTTCCTCATCTTCAATATGCCGACTAACTGCCACATCAATCACTCTCCTAGGAAAGTTCACACTCACAGCCTGCAGTTTTCCTAATGAACCTTCAAAATGTGCTGAAACAAATGCAAAATAATTTAAATAAAGCAGAAACAGACATCACAAATTGAACCGCATTACTGAACATGCTCATAATTAACAAATAGATTCACTGAAACAATGAATTTCATTAAAATAACTCAACTAATATGGATGCAAAGCCTGGCAAACAAATCTTAGAGTGGACATGTGGAAGAAATTCATGTGGAAGACAGTAAGTAGTGGTTTTGCATTAGGAGTGACATGGGTTGCAATGTTGCATCCAGAATTTCTTTTGGGGATGACCCAAAATATTGAAGATTCAAATAAATATTCACCAGAGAAAACATCTCCAGAAATATTGGGAAGTGATACAAATTGCTCTGCCATATTAAAGAGCATTTCCAATAATTTGTAAAATATATATTTAAAAACCTACAATATATTAAAAAATAAGCAGCCAATAACAAGAAAATGAAGGACCATGTGATACCTCACGGGGAGGGCCTGGACCCATGGGCCAGCCCTACTGAGTGCACCACTGATGGGTTGGCATGCTAACTGCTAACATTAACAATATTCAATTGAAAGGCATGTATAGCATGCATGGAATTTGTGGGCATAATAAAAAGGACCTGCAGTTTTTATATAAAAGATATTTGATACCTTGAAAAAAAAATATGAGGTGACAAGCCGATTATTGGTTGATAAAAAACTTTAATTCTATAAGCTTTTCAGAGAACAACGGATGGAAAACTCTGGGAAGTGGTACAACACAGAACAGAATGTTGATGCTGCCATTTTGAATTTAAAAAGACTAATTTGTTAAAGGAGCAAATTTATCCAAAGGCATCTTTGTTAAAAACAGCTTATAATTCCAGCGTAAATAGTAGGAAGTCTTCATCAACTGATAACACTAAACAATAATTTCATTTTAATTCTACTACAGTTCTGTGTTGCAAATGGGAAATTTCTTCAGAATGAGTAGAGTTCCCTCTCATTTTCTCCCAAAAAATATAAGCATTTTCTAAGGACTTTTAAGCACTCTACAAAATATTTTTAAGAACCTCACAAATTGCACATGCAAAAATAATATATATACAAATATACTTTACACATGACTTAACCATACAAACTGAAGTCTGTTGATGAAGCTTGCAATATTGTTGCATATAATTCAAATTTGTGGATGTAATAAATTAGAATTTATGCAATTTAAAAGACTGTTCTGCTGGTCAAATCAGTTTTCAGGTGAGAAAATAATCACATATGCAACAAAAAAGAATGTAAATCATAAAACTGTAGTTAAAGTTACAAGATCTAGATTTGGACATTGCACATAATTATTTCATAGCTTGAATTGAAACCAAAGTCAAAATTACAAATTCAAGTTCACCATGAGTCACCGACGAGAGCTCCTCCTGCCCCGTGCTCTCCCATGGGCTTCACACAACGTCATCATCAACATCGCCAACCAACAACAGAAATTGTATGCCTTACACTGTAACTTCTGTATTTCATGCAGGCAGTTAGGAAAAAACAAAAGTACTTTTTAAGCACCCTAAAAAAATATAAGCACTTTTTAAGGACTTTAAAGGATTTATAAGGGCCATGGAACCCTGTACTTGTACAGGGTTCCATGGTCCTTATTCAAACATAGTATCCACTTTCAGCAATTCTTGTGAACAAGCAAATGTTGCTGGAAGGCACCTGTGGTACTAGGGACATTAACTGCTCGCAATATTCTTCAAATACTAAGGAAATTTAAATTTAGCTTCTATATAAAGAAAAAAACCCTTCATGATTGACTTTTATTGTTGGAGAACTGAACTAAAAACAATTATACTGCAAACTTTTAACTTTTAAAAAAGGAGGGGAAAAAAACAGTAGTGTTATCTAAGTCATTTGAAACTGTGTTCCAGTCTAATTCAATTCATAATTCTGTATAATGTTCGATGTGCATATTTACACTTACAAAATGATTTTATCTTCTATATGTACAATGCTGTTTTCCTGTCTTTTAAATTTTGCCACACTTATATGCCAGTGCTTGATTTGCCTTCATTGTCTCTGTAATTGTTAAATTATATACTCTTCCAGTAGCTTCCGTAGGGTCAATTTTTACCAAAACATCAGATTTATGAACTAATAGTATATCTGGTGAATGAGGATACTTGCATGATGGAGATGGACCATGTGTCTCCAGGAAGCTCACTTTGACCTCTTCTGTGTCCTCATTCACACCAAGTACACATCCCAACCAGCAGTGCTCGAGTATTTACTAATCACAGAACCTACCATATTTTCCAAACTAATGTTCTCTTCAGCTTCGTCTGTTATGCATCTCTCTTCTTCAAAATGCTCAGAAAGTGAGTAAGCTTCGAGTAATAATTTGTGTTTTCCTGCAGGAATGAAACAATGGAGTTTCTGAGTACCACATATTGTATTAACAGAAGTTATTCTACTTTTAAGGATAATTTCCTCCTCTTTGTAATTTCCTGTTGTTGCGAACTGAAAGCGAATGGAGGCAATTACCCATTCAAAGAGTTGGAGTGGAGTCATGATTTTATCATTATAAACAAGTCGTAAACATGCCTTTGCAGCTAACCGCTTCACAGTCCTCCCCTATTTCATCTGCTGTTGCCAAAAAATTCCATTCTGCTTTTATATTAAAGTCAGTCTCGTGATAGCACAAGTTGAGGAAGTTTGTCTTGTTTTTGTATTGTGAAGCTGCTCCATCAAGAAAAATAAAATATCTTTTCAGGTTTTTGAGAAAAATGCGACTGCATGAAATTAATTAGGGACAGCTATACTGTCATGAATTAGGCAATCGGATATAATCACAAAACTTACATGTCCTAGGTTCTGAGTTTTCTCATCATGGTAGTATATAACTATAAAATGCAGGGTTGCCTGGGCATTGTTCCAGTGAAAAACCCTTAGTTGCATCTTGCAATACAAAAGAATAATTTTCAGCAAAGTCACAAATTACTACGTACTGATTTTCTGTTATGTCTTTAAGGTGTCTTAGGTAACATGACTGTTGGGTTGTTATAAAAGAATGGTGAAGCAGTGCTGGAAGTTTTCCAAACAACAGGTCCAAAAACTCCTATGTGGATTTTGATAATGTTTCAAGAACTGTTCTCTTCTCTAATTGCATCCATTGTTTGAAAGTCACATTTTCTATACTATTTAGATCAAAACAATCTTGAAGTCGTGTCTTGAGCTCTTCTAGTCCTGGACAATTGCACTGGCTGAAGAAACATGCAGGTGTAGGGTTTTCCACAAATTATGTTTGCAAGGACATCTATATATGAGTTTATTGGCAGAACAGTGTCTCCTGTTAATTCAGGTAACTTGCATTGTGCCATCATCAGTGTAGCATTCTAATGCATTGTACAAACACAAGCAGAATGTGTGTCACTTGCGCCTGCAAGTACGCAGTGCTTAGGGCAAAGTTTAAAGAACTTGGAGACCCCCTCCCCCTTTTTTTCTCTGGAAATCTCCCTTTAAAAAGATTATACAATTCACGCAAATTACTCAGAAGCAACTTTCTTTTTGTACCTGTTGATGCTTATTTTCTGTTTTAACGGAAACAAAGTCTTTTTTTTTTCCTGGCATTTGGCAGCTTACATCTTCACTCTCATAAAATTTTTGTATTAAATTTGATGTGTCTTTGTCTAAAGTCTTTCCTGGCTTTGGATCAGGAGAAGACATACCTTTTTCTTTTACTAGCTTTTTACCCTTTCTGGCCATGAAATTTGAAACTCCAAATTTTATTTCCATTCGTTTCAGTGACCAAGAATTAGATAGTGTGATCAATATTTGCATTCTCATGCTTTTAGTTTCTGCAGAATGAAATTTTTCTTTCAACTGGCTTATAATTTCTAGTTCAGAAGATAGAATATCCTTTGGTTCTAACGCAGGACGTAAATTTAATAATTTGGTTCGAAATGCTTTTTGGGCTTTTTTATATTTCTGCTCAGGGTATTTTTTTTTTTTTTTTCTTGCAGGCATTTCTTCTTGATTGGCGCTTCATCCAGACATTGTAAACTTTTGTTAAGTGCTTCTATAGCCTACTCTTTTTCAGGAGTTCATAATCCAGTGGTTTCATACAGAAAAGCTTGGGCTTTGGCTTCTTGCTCATTAGAACTGTCAGAAGGTGAAGAAGAATGTTTAGCAGCTTCAGAGTTAAATTTCTGGATCGCTTTACGACAACTGTCACACATTTGGTCTACAGTTTTGAGCATATTTGTTCTGCAACAACAAATTTTTGGAAATTGGTCTCCGATTTTTTTTTTTTTGTAATGTTTATGGTTTGGCTTCCCAAGTGGGTTGCAGCAGTAAACTGCACTACAAACTTTTGATGTGGTTGGTCTGCTGGCATTTGTCTTTAAATTTGCTTCTACTTTAAAACCTGAAAGAAATACAATTTGTTACCCTATGTATATTAACATTTTAACTAATTATAATGTAATTCATTAACATTTAACATTTACAGTGTTTGTAAGACCAAGGATAACATTTTAGACCGACCAAATAAACAGTTCTTCAGTCATTGATGGCACATTTCAGTTGCATTGTTCTATGTTATTTATTTTTTTATAGTGATCCCATTATGAAACTTTCAAGTTATGTAGAAAAACAATATACGTTAAAACATTTTTTCAGATTTTAAAGACACTGACTTCTTTTTTAATATTTGAAACTAAATTTTTTTTGAATGATGAAAGTTTAAAATTTTTAATAGTGTCATGTGGAATATCAAATGAAAGCCCAACTAAAGATCTTTAAAATGAGCCATAATTCATGAGCCTAGCTCTACTAGAACCATGGCAGTTCAAGTTTGCTTAGCAGATGAAATTTCATGGGATTTTTTGAAATTTTAAAACTTTATAACTACAAAACAGATGCATTAAAAATTCTGGAAAAAAAAAATCAGGTTTGTTTATATTGATGAACACTACAAACATACCAAGTTTCATGAATATCAAAAATGGTCGGGTTGAAATTGCTATTTTTGCTGGTTGATTTGACATGGAATGACCCTTCTAGCTAATATCAAAGTTCTGTCTTACTGTGCCACATTAGTAAATTGTAGCCTAAGCTTTCTGAATGTGATCTGGAACACACAGAAACAAATATGTAACAGTGTCTGCAATGTGGGAAAATAATTTGAATCAGATTACACATGGACAACTTTGAGCACTTAAAACAGGTTTTTCAGTGCAAGATTGCACTCTCTCAAACAACACTTTAAATCTCTAATACACAAATAACCAGGGGTGGGGAATTCCGGGAAAATCTTACCAGCCAGGGAATTTTACCACTAGCCAAGAAGATGCGATATAAGGCACATTACGACAACAGTGTACAGAGATGGGATATGACACAAATTTTGAATTTCTGCCCCTATGTAATACAAATGCATACATACGCTATACCAGATTAAAAAAAGTCCCCATGAAACCTTTGATTTATAACGGAGATGTATGACACCAATTTATTATTATCTTATAATTAAATATTTCATACCTAATTAATAGTGATTGTTCAGCTATGTTTCTTTTAAATTTTTACATCAATTATTCAGCATCACAAAATTTTCTTTTATGTCTTTGTACATGCTTTGTTTCACCTCCAAAGTACCACTTATCTATAGAGTCTGCTGGATCAAAATTTTCTAATGATGTCCCATTAATGCGTATATTTAGGAGACTGTTCATACTTCTGTTGACTAATAAGGTCCTCAAGTGATTTTTGATAAGATTCATCTGGCTGAAGCCACGTTCACAGGTTGATGTTGATGCTGGTATTACACAAAGAAGCGAAAACAACTGGCTTATGTAAAAAAACTTCTCCTTATGTTCAGTAATCTTTAAAAGTAGTTCATCAACTTTCAAGTTCTGGCTATTTATTTTGAAGTCAAACCATTCGTTTACCACACTTTTTTCGATATCTTTCTCATTGTTTTTATGTTTGATTACTTCCTTAAAATGATGCAAGATAATTTTGATTTCATTGTCTCCAAAGTCACTCAAATCTTTTCAGTGGGCCAAGTGAATGTGTCAAAAACATATGTTTGAGTGATTACAGGGGAATTAATGTCACAAAATTTTTCCAATAAATATTTTTTTGCAAAGTCTATCATAGTATTTCTGTCAGATTTAAAGAACTTCTTCCCATTCGCAACATTTGTCAGAACTACATCTTTGTAAGTTTCTCCATTATAGGAGCTAAAAAAATGTTCATATTTTCCTCTTTCTTTCTGCAAATTTTTTAATTTCTTTTTTGCTTTAAAAACTTCGTTGTTGGCTTGATATAAAGGCAAATGCTGTTTTTGGAAAACGAGGGACAAGTCTTTAAAGATTTGAAAAAAATCTAGGAGAAAACTGAGGGTTGCCAGAAATCGGAAATCTTTTATTTTTTTTACTATGCCTTCTGCATTTTTGCTACCTTGTTTTTCATTAGCTTCATTTTCTAAATGCAACACAACTGGTTGGTAGTCATGAAAAATTGCTCTCAAGCCTCCTACTTTAGATGCCACCCATCTAATTTGGTGCCATATCTGAATTTTTTTAATTTTTTGTGCTAATAAGTTGGCTATTTTTTCCAGGTGCTTGATTGTTTTACTAGAATATCCATAAAATTTATAAATTAAAATAAGAATAGAGCCAAACGTTATGAAATACGATACATTTTTCAGAGTATAAAGTATGCTTAACTGCAATCAGTGAGCAACAACAATGCACAGACAATATATGTGGTAAAAATTCTTTAAATTTGGCACATAAACCAGATATTTCACCAACCATGTTGGCTGCTCCATCTGTTGCTATGCCAACAATCCAAGAATTTTTCTTCAAATTTAAACCAAGAGAAGCAAACTGTTTCTCAATAGCAGAAAAATAGGACTCAGTAAAAGTCCCAAAAAACATTCTTCAATTTTACCATTTTCAAATATCTTGCATCATCTCAATTCCTCTATTGTGCCCTTGTCTGTAGAGGCATCTAAAATAATGCTAATGAACTTGGACTGCTTTAGTTCCTTCAATACAGACTCTGCTATAACTTCTGATATGCAAGAAATAAATTCCCTGCAAGCATTTCTGTTTGAATATTGGTTTTGTACATCAACCTCTAACTTTCTGGATAACATGACTAGTGGTTCAATGTCAGAAAATGGCTTATTGTTTTTTGCAATATAGTAGCTCAGATTGAATAATACTTTGAGCTGTTTAAATATTTTTTCATCCATCTTTTTAATGCATTTGGCCAATGGAGTGCTAACAAGAAGCTGTGATGAATTTTCAATAAAATCAACATTTTTTCTATGCTGCACAGATTTATCATGGAATTTAAAAGTTTCATGTTTGAAAGGGCCACTAAATCCCTGTGAAAACTTATGTGATGTATATTGGCTTTCACATCTGCTTTGCAGCAAAATCTACATTTTGCAAGACCATCTTCAAAAGCAATCCAGGAGAATTCTTCTATCCATTTCTCTTGAAATTTCCTGTTCTGTGGCTTTTCACATTTTTTTATTTCTATCTTCAAGTAAAACATTTTCAGAACCAAGATAGAGTTGTATCACATTGCTATCAACCAAAAAATGTGGCATAGAGGATGTATCACATGGCACGGCTACATTGCTACCGGATGAATTACATTGGAAAAATGTAAATAAAGTTGATTGTTTGGAATTAAACATATTGAGATCACACACAGATTTTCAATGATACTGCAATTTTTTATGTTGCAGAAGCCTTTTTGTCCACCAAAACCTTGTTGTTTATGTTTTTGTTTCCAACGCGCATTAAGGCAAAACAACTAAATTAATTTAGTTGGCGCTCCGAGAGAAGACAGCCGTAGGTACCACCATGGGTGCAAGTTGTGAGATGTGGCCAAGGCTGAAAATATTTTGAATACCCCCCCCCCTCCCCCACCACCACACGCACTCAGACATAAACACAATATACATTAAATATTATACGTGGTTCAAATTCATTATTAAATCAAAAGTGCATAAAACGACCGAGCATTAGTGCATATGTATGTAAACAAAATTTGATGTCCATGCAAATTGTAATCGGAAAGTTAAATTTGATTATTAGGTAGGAACTACCAGCTGAAATTTAACAAATCTCCAAAATTCCTTATGTTGCAAAAGAAAAAAAAAAGATCTTGTATAATATTCAAATCCAATCCACATATTTGCTGCTTATATAGCATTTTAAGCCCATAATAGAAATATGTTAACCAAATTATTGAAATTGTAATAATTAATACATAACATACCATGGAAGATATTTCAAATAATCTTTAGTAAATCCTGTTGAATCAAATAAGTGTTGCACACTTTTAAAAGTCATTTAAATTGCAAAATTTAATAAGGATAAAAAAAAATTATAATCCAGATTATGCATGTCCAACTGTAGTTGTGTACACAGAGAGCTCATTTCATTAATTCACTTCACCATGATCACAGTTTTATAGTAACCATAACAAATTTTCATAGGTGAATTATTTCTTAAAAAAACAACAACTTGTTATTGTGGCACAATTGGATTTTTTAACAGGCAAGTTCTTAGCAGTACCTTGTGGTACATGTCGTTTTTTTGTATGCTGGACAGGAGTAGTTGATGCACCTTTTTTGAATCAATAGGTTTGGCGAGTGGAAGAGTAGTTGATGCACTTTCTTTTGAAGCAATATGTTTGGCAATGGAATTACTAGGACACAACTGCTTTGTTAAGCAAGTGGGAACATCTGTTGTTTTCGTATTAATTTCATATTGAGGAATATTTGAGACTTTATTTCCTTTTGTTGATAGGAATTTCTTGTAAGAGGCATAGGCGGAATGAAATGCACTACACATCTGTGGGGTGGGCTTTAATTCTACAGACTTTATCTTCTTTCTTCGTAAGCTGTATTTTACAATAGCAGCAGCGGCCGTCCCGGTGGCGCAGTGGTCAAAGGCGCTGGCCTCTGATCATTCGTCCGTAAGGGGTCCGGGTTCGAATCCCAGTCAGGCATGGATGTTGTGTTTGTCTTACGGCACTGGCTCTCTCCCTTCCCTGGAACCAGTGACCCTAAATTAGGGACGGGCGACTGCTTATAGCCCATTGAGTTGCTCACGGTGGTTGTTAAACCTCCAATAAAAAACAAAAAAAAACAATAGCAGCAGCCTCATAATTTTCCACAGTGAGACAACTTCTATCATCTGTAATAATGTCATCCATGATATTAAATGTCCCTTTAACCAGAGGACCAGAAAAAGTAGACAATAGAGCTCTCACAAGAATTCCTAAATATTTATACCTAATAGTAACACCATCACTCTCCTTCAAATCAAAAATATGTGACCACCAATCACAATCTATCCTTGAACTATCATCAAGACAGACTCCTGTGGCTTCCAACTCTGTTATAGCATTATCAAGTGAATACCTTCGAACCTCTTCTAAAAGAAAGCTCCTATCTTAATCATTAATTACTTGAGGCAAGCACTCGCTTAATTTGTCAAATGCTGACAAAGTTGTGTTGCATCTCCGCTGCTTTGGATGCAGTACCGAAAGCCAAATCAACACTTTATTATTGAGCGGCAAGTTTTTCATCATATATATTGCAGTATTTTGATATGTATGTCTTAAATTTTTATAAAATGCTGAGATCCAATTAACTTTCTTCTTTCGCAACTTTTGTGCTTCTGAGTAAGCAAACTTTCCAACACTCAAAAATTTAAAAGCAAGTTGTATTTTTGTATTTTTGACATCAACACTCAGAAGTTCAATCACACTGCTCTCTGGAATAAATTCAACTTTGATGAATAATGACAAAAATTCCTTGCACAGGACAAACATTTTACAGTGGATTCGGTGCATCATAGGTGCCTCACATTGAAACATTTTTACAAATGAATGGAACTTGGACAATATACCCCTGTAAAAGTTCAGGAACAATGAGAATTTTTGCTGGAGGTGGATCAGAGAAAGCAAAATTCTGTCTTTTCGTACTTTACCAGCTTCTGTCTGTTTTTGTTTTGCAAGATGGGACTGAATAACATGTATGCGGCTGCGCTGAGCATCAGACAGTCTTGTAAACATTACTCAAAAGTGCATCTACACTTCCACTCTTCTGTTCCTCATTTGACAAAAACCTATAATAATACACAATCAAAGCATCACGTAAATCATGGAGTCTGTCGCAAGCGGTTAACATCTGCAGAAAATGTGTTTCAATGGGCCTTAAAATTTGCTTCGCTGAACTTGAATTTAGCAAAACCTGTACTTCAGAGAATAACTGTTTGGCCTTGAGAGAATCCTGAATATCATAATAAGCATCGCTTGCAAAACCCTCAATAAACATATCGAATTTCTGAAAAAAATTGTTTTGCTGAATTATGCACTATATGCACAACATTTCCATGAATATCCAGAAGATTTGGGTTTTCCTTTCTCATTAAAGTCTCCACTCCGCTTCTACATCCCCGCATTGTATTGCAGTTATCCATCAGACAACTTATCACTTGAGTGAAGGCTAAATAATTTTCTGAAAGAAGTTCCTTCACCTTTTGGAAAATGTTGACAGCTGTGGCAACATTTTTTTTTTATCCAAGAAGATGTGACTGTTTTCTTTTGCTCATCATCATAGAATCGTACCATCACATTGATGATCTTGTCCATTGCATTATTCATAGCTTCATCTATGTTCAAGGAGAAAAAATTTCCCTTCAACTGTTGAACTAACTCCTTTCTCATGCACTTTGCAGTACCATGTGTGTTGATGTAGGTTGCAGTCGTCCTGGACATTTTCAATTTAGAAAGTGCTAAAATCACCTGCAAGATACTTAGATAGCTCAACTAACTGTGGTGCCAAATTGAATGGCAGCGTGTTTTCGCATAAAAATGCAGTCAGAACCGCTTTCTGATGTGCAATTCTGTCAGATATTGATGCTTTGGCCTGAACAGGAGGGACTCCAGGCAATGTTTGTGTATGCTGCTGTGCTTGTACACACTTTTGATGATCAGCATCCTTACTGTGTCTGAACAGCACTTTTTTACCATTGCTTCCATAGTTTAACTTTCTGCTGCATAAAACACAAAAGCTAAATCCCGGTTCCTTAATTTTCCGGCACCAAGAACCAAATTTGACGTCATGAGAATCAGTCTCATCTAACCATTCCCATCGCCACTTATTTTTAACACTGCTATCGTTCAAAACAGACATTTTTCAAATCTATGAATTCAATAGCTGATTGCATGTTGAAAAAAAAGGAGTCACAAATTTACCACACGCGTAAAATACGGCAAGTTCGACTGGTACGACTCACTCCAAAGATTAGCTGTGACCTATGGCGGCACAGCCAGTGGTGTCTCCACCTAATACACGCTCGATGGGTGAACCGGTTATGGTGTGTGATGTACACGTAGCGAAGAGAAAGCCAGGGACAGGCGAGGTTGGGTTGGGGGTTATGACGTAGGTGAGGATCGGCGTAGAACCTCCAACGGAGCTGCTCCTCAATTCCTCTTCGACCAGAATGCCCCTCTTACCCAGAATGCATCAGGCACCGCTGCTACTCCGAGTTTACGATAAACGAGGTACTACGGTACGAGCGTGGTTGCCGACGGCGTACTTACTTTCCGGAGTAGAGCATATGGATAGAAAGGGAAAAAAGCAAAATACATACCATAATTTTCGGACTAAGAGCCACAGGTGAGAAATTTTGCAATCTTGGAAGCATAAGTTGGCATAAGGGCCTCAGCTATGAAATCATGGTGCTGCTCAGAAAACTAAATTATCTTCCTTATTTTCATGAATTAACTCACACCCAACGTAATTATTTGTATACTTCAAAGGCTAATTCTGAAACTCAGTGTCGATCTGCTTTATGCACTTATTTTTTCATACTGGCAAAAGCTTTTATTTATGCATTTTTTTTAATAATGCTAATGATGTTATTTGTTTGCCCTTATGAAATGCTCAAAACCATTTATGTAATCAATATAAATCACAGTTAATCTTAAGACTCCTATTAGAATATTGCATTGCTCGTAAAACCGCACAATTGTCTAAATTCCATTCAACGTGGATGTCTGCTACATGATGGTTCTCTGTTCACCGCAATAGAATCCTCCGTCTTAGAAGTAATTAACTTATAAATTATCACTTGCAATGCTTTCGATTAATGTTTTCTTTAATAATATGTTCCTTCTATCTTTGTTATGCTTTTTTCTCATCTACAGATGTTTTTTGTTAGAATGAAGTTACTTTTCTGTATGCAGCTGCTAAATGGGGTAGTTAACACGCCCCTCCCATGCTTCCTTTTACCAGCAGCCTCGCACATGTTCGCTGACACCACCACCACCCCCGCCGCCGCTGCCGCCGCCGCCGCCAATCACTTCGAAACAGCGGTCTCCGCTTTCTCGCTTTTTCTTTTAAGTGGGTTGACCTACTTTCACTCAGCCTTCGCGCTGAGCTCCGGTGTTACATGAATAGGAAACTCTCCCTTCTTTTGCGTTTGTGAAAAGATTTTATCTTCAGCCAAGTATTAAATTAATTACCCATTATTAACATCATTACTTGTCACAATCTTTTTCATGTTCTCCGCTTTAAATCAGGAGAACGTTTTGCGGCTTCAATGCAGCTTTCTAAATATTTGTTAACATCGTTACTTGTCACAATCTTTTTCATGTTTTCCGCTTTAAATCATCAGAAGAACGTTTTGCGGCTTCAGTGTAGCTTTCTAAATATTTAACAAAGTTATTTCCAGATGAACCAAGAAGAGTTAACAGAATTTGTCTTTCGTCCCGCCAGTATTGTTTGGAATAGGTCAAGGTCACTGGCTCACTGCTAATGGAATCGCTGGAATCATCCTGGGGCAGGCATTTGCATTGTTCATGTTCTTAAGCTCGGAAGTCACGCTACTGGTTTGTGTGCTTATGTCTCCATTCCACCCCCATCTATTAACATTCCATGCTACTGCCACGGAATGTGCTTCCCCCACTCCCATGCAAAGGGCATTTGGATCAGACATTCCTTTCACAAACAAACCTCCTGACCTTAAGACCTACACCTACCAAAGTGTTTTCCCGTCTCCCTCCCACACTTTCCCTCCTAAACCAACATCAGCGGAGCGCAGTTATCTTATCAATAGACGTGTCTAACGTATGAGTAGTAAGTGGGAAAAAAAACTATCACAGTAGAGTTTGCAGAAAAAAACGTTCTTTGAAAAAATTTACTAAGCATCTGCATGAAAAAAAAAAAAAAAAAAGAGCGCAGAAACAGTCTTTTCGAAAACAAATTCGCCATAAGGGCCACTTCGGCATAAGAGCCGCACACCCGAAAAATTTCACTTTTAGTAACGTAAGAGCCACGGCTCTTAGCCCAAAAATTATGGTATTTGGAAATTATTTTTACTGATATTTTCTTCCGTCTTCGGATATTTTCAAAAGACGGAATTTCGTCCTCTGGATGGAAAACTTGCACCCATGGGTACCACGTGATCGAACAGGCGGGACGGCAGCAACGATCAATCCCGTGCGCGCTTCCCAGCAGTTACACAGTGTTCTGCAGTGGGGAAAACCGGTTTATTCCACCAGCAGCAGGAGCGACTCAGATTGGCCTTGAGCGACTGCTAAGCATCCATGACGTCAGCTCCGCTCTTTCGCACACTCTTTCGTGCAAATGAACACCGGGGTCGGTTTAAAAAAAATAGAATGCTTTTCTGCCTAGTGAGGTATGACTTCAGAGGGGGTCAGTCTAAAAAAAATAGAATGCTTTTCTGCCTAGTGAGGTATGACTTCAGAGGGATGACTTCAGAGGGGGTCAGTCTAAAAAAATAGAATGCTTTTCTGCCTAGTGAGGTATGACTTCAGAGGGGGTCAGTCTAAAAAAATAGAATGCTTTTCTGCCTAGTGAGGTATGACTTCAGAGGGGGTCAGTCTAAAAAAATAGAATGCTTTTCTGCCTAGTGAGGTATGACTTCAGAGGGGGTCAGTTTAAAAAAATAGAATGCTTTTCTGCCTAGTGAGGTATGACTTCAGAGGGGTCAGTCTAAAAAATAGAATGCTTTTCTGCCTAGTGAGGTATGACTTCAGAATTCGGGCATTCAGGTCAGAATATACTTGCCCGTCTTATAAATGAAGAAGCTGAAGGTGTAAAAAAAAAAAAAAAAAAATAGTGAAAGTCTACAATATTATTATTTTATATATTTTATAAGCTGCAATTTTTAAGAGGTCTAAAATCCAGGAAATCCAGCATAATTCCCCACCCCTGCAAATAACAGACTACAACATGAATATTAACAGCTATGAGCTGAGTACTGATGGCTTTGAGAGCACAGGAAGCATTTGTGTTCTTCTTCATGAGAGTAGTATGATCGTCCTTTATGAGATAAAGATTCACATTATAGGAAAATCAATACCAAATTATTAAAATAAATCAATGAATACATATAAAAATTATTTAACAGAAATGAATCTTCAGTATACAAAACAGACATATAACAATTAATCTCAGTTTTCAACCACTTGGTAAATTGTTAAATAGTCCACATAAAAGTGCTTGTGCTATTTGCTTACCAGGTACATAAGCTTTGACCTCTGGCTTGGTTCTCTCTGGAAGAATCAGAGTTGGTTCCTCGTCATCATCAGAATTAGACTTTTTTGACATCTTTGCATATTTATTAGCTGTATATGTCTACAAAAAAGGCAAATTCAATTATGAGTTCTGATAAATAGTGATTATGAAATGCTTGGTAGACAAAAAAAAAGTATGAAATATGAACATATATCAGATCATATGTAGACAAATTTTTTTAGGAAGGGACTGTCTGACACGAGGGCTTAAACACAATCCTTAGAAATAGGAAGCTAAGAGATTTGGGCTAGAGTGCCTGATAGGAAAGTGACATGGAAGCAAGGTAGAAAGGGTGAGAAAGACACCCTTATTTATTACCGGGGGTCCAACGGCTTCACATGCCCATTCGACGCATGGCGGATATTTAGTAGTTCGAGCGTTCGCACCTGCCTGGAATTGAACCTGAGGTTATCTCCACGACAGTAACGAATGTTGACCTGCGACCCTGATAAATATGAACAGTTATGAATAAAAGCATATTAGCACTTTTTTTTTTTCAAAAATTAAACTGCATATATAACTCACCATTTTTAGCCGCTAATATTCTTGCATCCTAAAGCCCAACAGCAGAACTGTAACTTATCATACACCATACCACTAAATACAATATACAGGGTATCCACAGAATTATCAAACCTTACACAAACAGGTTTATATGAGTTTTTCAATATATGTGCCATGATAATAAATAAAATTGAATTGGATAATTGAGAAACTTAGTGTTTCTGTTTGACGTATAAAGTTTCCCAAATAACCGATTCATTTAATTATTATTATTTTTTTTTTTTTTTTTTTTTTTTTTTTTTTTTATCGGCCTCCACTTTCCCCATAGCCATCCAACTCACACCTTTTGAATTTTAGGTTTACTCTTTTTTTCATGGTTTTACATTTATTGAAGAAACACTCAAACAACCCCATTTATATAGCATAAATGACAATTCAAAATAGTAATTTGCATCAAAAAGGAATAATAAAACTATCAAACAAATTTTAGAAATCTTGTTACTGCTCATAACAAACAACACTCTGGAGTAAGATCACAATAACCTGCAAAGAAGTACTACTGTATCTTTTAGTAACGAAATTTTCGTCGCATAATCTGTGGATTATCTGCTAAAAAAGTTTAAAATATAGGTTCTGTGGATTATACGCCGATTAAAAAAAAGTTTTTACGGCCCTTTGGTTTTAAAAAAAAATCTGCAGCGTAATTGTGCAGGGGAGGGTGTATGATTGGAAAAGGAACTCTTTCGGAAAAAAATTTCCTCAGTTCAGGAGTTTGTGCGGAGCGGAGAGAGGAATGTCATAATGAAAGATCGGGCAAGTTGTAGGGAGAGATGGCGGGGGTCATTTTGAATTGTTGAGAAGGACAACTCTTGACTGTTGTGCTGTCTCTGTTTTTGTGAACCAGCCAATGAACGTAAGCACTACGTTTCCTGCATGAACCTATGTGTTCCTCCTTTCAGATCCCGTGTGTGCTGCCTTGTGTTTAGTTCGTCTTCCGCCATTTTGACCAACGTCGTTGCTGCTATTTTCCTTCATTGCTATTCATAATGTTTTTGAAAAGGAAATGTTTCAGTTACACTACCGAATTTAGACTTAAAGTGATGGGCACAATTGAGGATATGATCATGTTACTGCTTGATAGTTTTGAGGTCAGAAAACAATCTTGCATTAACACGTGGAAAGCCTCTGTGTCACAGTCTAAAACATAAACAAATCTGTCGGTAAATTCCACGGGAGAATTCACAGGTTTTTTATTGGCCCACATATAAGCTGATCCCAACTCTGAAAGCAGGAGTTCCTCCAAAAACTTAAGACTTATATGAGAGTACATACGTTATTTCAATTACTTGTTCTGCATCAGCCTTTCGTCACTGGCAAGGTGTAATATGCAATACTCTGGAGTTGCATCAGCATCTTGTCACGTCAATTCGTCGCGTTTACAAATTTTGGCTACATACAAAACGAATGTAGGAAAACATATGATTTCGACGTCTTCCACCGTGAACATATTTATAAGACTTGGACACTCTGACAGGTTAGGAATATTACACTTTTTCTTTGGCACTAAAAATAAATTCATATGTCTATGCCTAATGCCTAAGCTTGGGCCATTTTAACAGTTTTTATTCCATCGTGCTCATATTCATAAAGTTTAAACACCAAGTCAAGTTAGTATTATTGCGATTTTGCTTAGGCATTAAATATTAATACCTTGGCCCAGGCCTTTTTAACACTTTTTATTCCATTGTGTCCATATCTATAAGGTTTAGACACCATGTCAAGTTAGTATTATTGCGCTTTTACTTAGGAATTAAATATTAATACCTTGGCCCTGGCTTATGCATTTTTTTCTAGCGTGTTCATATCTATAAGGTTTAGACACCATGTCAAGTTAGTATCATTGCGCTTTTACTTAGGCATTAAATATTAATACCTTGGCCTAGACATAGGCCTTTTTAACAGTTTTTATTCCATCATGTTCATATTTATAAAGTTTAGACACCATGTCAAGTCGGTATTATTGCGCTTTTACCTAGGCATTAAACATTAATACCTTGGCTTAGGCCTGGGCCTTTTCAACAGTTTTTATTCCATTGCGTTCATATATATAAGGTTTAGACACCAAGCCAAGTTAGTATTATTGCACTTTTACTTAGGCAATATCAATATAAATACCTTGGCCTAGGCCATTTTAACAGTTTTTATTCCACCGTGTTCATATTTATAAGGTTTAGACACCATGTCAAATTAGTATCATTGCGCATTTACTTAAGCATTAAATATTAATACCTTGGCCTAGGCCTTTGTAACGGTTCTTATTCCACTGTGTTCATATATATAAAGTTTAGACACCAAGTCAAGTTAGTATTATTGCACAGGCATTAAGTATTAATACCCAGACCTAGGCCTTTTTAACAGTTTTTATTTCATCATGTTCATAACTATAAGGTCTAGACACCATTTCAAGTTAGTATTATTGCGCTTTTACTTAGGCATTAAATATTAATGCCTAGGCCTAGGAGGCCTTTTTAACACTGTTCATTCCATCGTGTTCATATCTATAAGGTTTAGATATCATGTCAATTTAGTATCATTGCGCTTTTACTTAGGCATTCAATATTAACACCTTGGCCTAGGCCTTTTTAACAATTTTTATTCCATCGTGTTCATATTTATAAAGTTTAGACACCATGTCAAGTTAGTATTATTGCGCTTTTACTTAGGCATTAAATATTAATACCTTTGCCCAGGCCAAGGCTTTTTTAACAGTTTTTATTCCAGGTGTTGCGCCAATTTATTGCATTTACAAATATTAGTTACATACAAATCGCATGCAGGAAAACGTACGATTTCGGTTTGTCTTCCGCTGTGATCATACATGTATAAGGTTTGGACACTCAGACATGTTAGTAATATTGTGCCTTTTCTTTGGCACTACAAATAAATTAATATGCCTATGCTGAAGCTTAGGCCTTTTTAACAGTTTTTATTCCATGGTGCTCATACTCATAAAGTTTACACACCTAATCAAGTTAAATTACACTTTTTGACACAAAAAAATATAAAATAAAATAAAATAAAATAAAATAAATAAATAAATAAAAATTACATTTTTGGACACAACATTTGTGGAGACGGAAATACATCCCTGGTAGACAGCCTTGCAAACTAACGTAGGCCCAACACTGAGCCTGCATCTTTTAGAAATAGAAGCCATTAGCTCAGTTTTGGGCCTACATTAAATTACCCGTAGGGCACAATTCCAACCGACTACACACACAATATGCGCATATATATTATGTAGATATCGCAGAAAAAAAAAAAAAAAAAAAAAAAGAATCGGGCGTCATAAATAAAATTTTGTACTAAGGGGAAAAAAGGCTTATTTAGCAGAAGAATAGTGGTTTTTAGCTTCAAAGACAGCATAAAATGCTAATATTTATTTTCAAATAAACTGCGGTAACTTCCGTTGTCCTAAAAGCAGAGTTTATGGGAGAAAATTTGTCGTAAAAATTCCTTCATATTTCCTCAATCAAAATAAACAGATTGAGAGCATATTTTTTACAGCAAAGAACAAGAAAAGAGGAAAGTAAACAAGATTTTCCAGGTGTTACCATTCCCATCTGTCTTAGGCTTTGAGTAGAGCACAGGTGATTGTGGTCCGGAATTCCCGTTTTTTTCCGATTAAACCCGGAAATTCTGGAGAAAATGAGAAGTCCGTATGTTTTGTATCTGTTAATATCATTCTTAGCCTTTTAATTTAAAGTAAAGGAATTTGTAGTTTTTTCAGGATAAACCACAGTTTGTAAAAGTAAAAAAAAATCCAAAATTTTAATCTCGTAATCTAGAAATAATGCCCTTATCGACAAATATTTGTAGATCACGCTTGCCATGGACAGTAATACAGAGCGAATAAAACTGGTTCAAAATATGGTAAATAGTTGGGACAATTAGAAGGATATGCAAAGTAGTATTCAAAAATGTAGTAGCATTGTTGAAAACTGTGCAGCTACAAAAAAAAAAAAAAAAAAAAAAAAAAAGAACTTGTAACATTAAAACATTTGTAGAGATTGCAGAATTTAGTAAGTAAAATAAAGTCTAGTTGTGCTGATGTAGGAGGGGAAAAACAGAAAAAAATCACGTGTTTTCTCCAAAAAGGATGAACTTTTAGAATTCATCAACCTATACTTTTATAAAACAGGTTAGTTGTTTTCAGATTTTATTCTGTGTAAAAGGAAAATGCAAACAGAAATTGTTTTTAAGCTGTTTGATTTTAAAATCATGATTGCTTTACTTATTTCAGAGCAATTTATTTCTCCACAGAATATGTGAGTTAGAATATTTATGTAAAAGTGTTTTATAAGTAATACATACCATCCGAAATAATCAGTTTGTTTACTAAATGAACTCAGCATACAGGTTACTTTTGTCTCGCTGTTTTCAGGAATTCTGATTTGACCACCCATGTTAGAAGAATGCACTGATTGCCCCAGGGAAACATGAACCAGCACTAATCCTTTTTTTGTTAACTTGACAAAGGGAGGGGGAATGAAATTCGGAAAGAAGCAGCAGGCATATTCAGCGCTGTGTAATTCTGAGTTACAAAACATTTTAGTGTCATTGTGATGAAGGGTTAACATGACATATCTTTTTGTTGAACTTTGTGTTGCGGTTACACAACCTAAGGATTTATGAGATGGTTCCCGAGACATTGTACACCATTAATCTGGAGAAGTTCTGAAAATCCACGAGATTTTTTTGGTGAAAAGGATTTCACACAGGTTTGCGAAAAGGCGAGCTGGGGAGTAGAGTTGATTGCTATTGTTTCCTTTAGGAGTGAAACTGATCCATCAGATAAGTAGAAAGTATCAGGATTACTGCAATGGACCCCACACCATTTTTTTTCTCTTTTACTTAACAAACAGCTAGTTGTCATTCTCTGGTCTGCTATTCAACGTTCCATTTCTTTCAATTAACAAACTGTTCATGTCTATATGATTGAGCTTAAACTGAAATTGCTTTTACTTCCTGTTGCCGAAGAAGCAGATTGGGTGGACATTTGTTCGAACTACCGATGGAGAATTACTGCGTCATATCTTATTTTCCTTTGCGAAAATAAGCAATAGAATATTGCTGAACGTGGAAAAGAAATGTTGGTTTTGAATGGATATCTTTATATTAAGGAGAAATGTATTGGAGTCAAAATTATTTGGAAATGTCAAGAGTGGTACAAGAGAAAGTGCAAAGGACAAGTGCATGTTTTGGAAGGTAATGTGATATCTTATTAACTATATGTCAACAAAATAGTTTCCATATCATCTACTGTTTCGCACGTTACTAGAAATTCGAGCACGGGAAAAACGTCCATATAATAAGAAAATTTTTATTTCAACTTGTCACTAATATTCCTTTTTTTCTTTTTGATGTTCTTTATAATAGTTTAGAATTTTATTATGAAGATTACAAATTTATATGAAAAAATGTTTTAATATGTGCAGTCAAATGCATCATAAGTTGTCAAAGTCCTCCAATACGTAGAGACAATATGTATTAAAAGATTAATATTATTCCAGTTTTTTAAGTCATGATTTACGAAATTAATACAATAGAAAAGAACTTTCGAACCTTTTGATTATGATGCGTTGAATCAGTAATAAGCCATCTTGTTATCGAAGAAGGCATGATTTTCCTTTCCTGTGGTATCAGCTTCCAAGTTGAACTTCGATCTTATAATTTCTCATTATAGATGATGGTTGCATGTTTTATTTTCCGTGGCTCGATATCCCAAACTAGTTTCAATTCCTTCTTTTTGGAATCATCTTCAGTGGGTATTATGATCTTCTCATACATGTTGTGTTTCGGCCACTTACATCGATTCTACTGGCAGCGTCCGACTTTTCACGGCAGTTGTACTCTTGCGCATGCTATTTTTGGTATTAATGCACGTTCTTCGTCGTGTTTTGATATAACCGGATGACATGAATTCCGACTCCAAATTAATTGGTGTTGCCATTCGTTTGTTGAAAATAATTAATAAGGTCTTTTATTATATTTTTTATCGTTAATTTCTTTTTCGATAAAATATTTCCAAGCGTACGGTAGATTCATTGGATCATTATTATTACAATTTATTTCTTTAGTTTTTTCAATCATTATCGCTTCTGAGGTTAATATTTGATTTTTAGTTTTATGTGAGGTTATTAATTTTGCATCATACCAAACAGGATAAGCTTCATTTTCAATACAATGATTTATTAATGATGTTTTGTTTTCTTTTTTATTCCAGTTCGATATATGTTCTTTTAATCTGGTCTTAAATCTTCTTTTTGTACTTCCTATGTATACTTTATTTCTTTCATTTCTTTCTATTTTTGTATAATATTTTGTTGGTATAGAATATACTCCGGCTTTATCAAGCATTGATCTTCTTTCATTTCCATTAGTTAATATAGTTTCGTTATCTATGACGGTTTCTGCCAATATCATTTTTTCTTTAATGCATTCCTTCTTTAAGATATCTGTTATTGGAGGAATGTAGGGAATTTTACCAGCAAATTTTATTTCATTTTTTTGTTTATTTTTATTTTCATTTAAAGATTTCTTTATATTTTCAAGTATATCATCTATGATCTTTTTCTTGTATCCAAATTTCATAGCAGTTCTTTTTATCCAGTTAATCTCAATCTTTTCTTTGTGTTTATTACAGGAATGGGTTAATGCTCTTCTTATGTAAAATTGAAGTGCTGCTCTTTTATATTTCCAAGGATGATTTGAATCAATCGGAATTATCGTTGGAGTATAAGTTGGTTTTCGATATACTTCGTATTCAATCATATTATTTCGCCTGAATAAAGAAATGTCTAAATAGTTTAGTTGTCTCTTAACTTCTTTTTCCATAGTAACTTATATTGTAGGATAAAAACTATTGTATTTGTTTACAAATGTTTCAAGTTCTTTTTCAGATTGCTTCCAGAAGATAAGGATATCGTCAACGTATCTTACGTATAGTATTAGTTGTTTTTGATTGAATGAATCCAAAAGTTTATTTTCTATGTCTTGTAATATTATTTCAGCAAGAAGTCCCGAAATTGGTGACGTAAGATACGTTGACGATATCCTTATCTTCTGGAAGCAATCTGAAAAAGAACTTGAAACATTTGTAAACAAATACAATAGTTTTTATCCTACAATACAAGTTACTATGGAAAAAGAAGTTAAGAGACAACTAAACTATTTAGACATTTCTTTATTCAGGCGAAATAATATGATTGAATACGAAGTATATCGAAAACCAACTTATACTCCAACGATAATTCCGATTGATTCAAATCATCCTTGGAAATATAAAAGAGCAGCACTTCAATTTTACATAAGAAGAGCATTAACCCATTCCTGTAATAAACACAAAGAAAAGATTGAGATTAACTGGATAAAAAGAACTGCTATGAAATTTGGATACAAGAAAAAGATCATAGATGATATACTTGAAAATATAAAGAAATCTTTAAATGAAAATAAAAATAAACAAAAAAATGAAATAAAATTTGCTGGTAAAATTCCCTACATTCCTCCAATAACAGATCTTAAAGAAGGAATGCATTAAAGAAAACATGATATTGGCAGAAACCGTCATAGATAACGAAACTATATTAACTAATGGAAATGAAAGAAGATCAATGCTTGATAAAGCCGGAGTATATTCTATACCAACAAAATATTATACAGAAATAGAAAGAAATGAAAGAAATAAAGTATACATAGGAAGTACAAAAAGAAGATTTAAGACCAGATTAAAAGAACATATATCGAACTGGAATAAAAAAGAAAACAAAACATCATTAATAAATCATTGTATTGAAAATGAAGCTTATCCTGTTTGGTATGATGCAAAATTAATAACCTCACATAAAACTAAAAATCAAATATTAACCTCAGAAGCGATAATGATTGAAAAAACTAAAGAAATAAATTGTAATAATAATGATCCAATGAATCTACCGTATGCTTGGAAATATTTTATCGAAAAAGAAATTAACGATAAAAAATATAATAAAAGACCTTATTAATTATTTTCAACAAACGAATGGCAACACCAATTAATTTGGAGTCGGAATTCATGTCATCCGGTTATATCAAAACACGACGAAGAACGTGCATTAATACCAAAAATAGCATGCGCAAGAGTACAACTGCCGTGAAAAGTCGGACGCTGCCAGTAGAATCGATGTAAGTGGCCGAAACACAACATGTATGAGAAGATCATAATACCCACTGAAGATGATTCCAAAAAGAAGGAATTGAAACTAGTTTGGGATATCGAGCCACGGAAAATAAAACATGCAACCATCATCTATAATGAGAAATTATAAGATCGAAGTTCAACTTGGAAGCTGATACCACAGGAAAGGAAAATCATGCCTTCTTCGATAACAAGATGGCTTATTACTGATTCAACGCATCATAATCAAAAGGTTCGAAAGTTCTTTTCTATTGTATTAATTTCGTAAATCATGACTTAAAAAACTGGAATAATATTAATCTTTTAATACATATTGTCTCTACGTATTGGAGGACTTTGACAACTTATGATGCATTTGACTGCACATATTAAAACATTTTTTCATATAAATTTGTAATCTTCATAATAAAATTCTAAACTATTATAAAGAACATCAAAAAGAAAAAAAGGAATATTAGTGACAAGTTGAAATAAAAATTTTCTTATTATATGGACGTTTTTCCCGTGCTCGAATTTCTAGTAACGTGCGAAACAGTAGATGATATGGAAACTATTTTGTTGACATATAGTTAATAATTTCTGAAACCACGTAATGTTTTCGACAAATGTTGAATTAATATAATGTGATATCTGTCTATCACAATCACGTTCCAGACGCTGGAAAAGTGCATGTTAAAAAAGTAATGAGCAGTTTAAAAAACAAACCTGTGACGACACATTTACCAACATCGGTTGTTGCCGCAGATTCATATTTGTTGATTCCAGAATCTGCTGTGGGTCAAAAGCTCCAAATTAAAAAAAACGTGATGCAAACAATTCAAAGGTGTGTTTGTCAGGCTTCTGGATGGCCTAGCAATCCTAGAAACCTATCTGAAATTGTGCTTGATTAGCCTTACACTCTTAACACGCAACGGCCAGCCCTTCCTTCTGCACGACAGTGTTATGTTATCAGGAGATAACAGAATATTGATTTTTGGAACCAGAGCTGCTCTAGATTTACTAGCCTCTAGTCCCCATTGGCTTGCCGATGGAACCTTCAAAACTGTGCCGCCATTGTTCAACCAGTTATATACATTACATGCAATGAAGTATGGTCAAGTGTTCCCTGCAGTTTATGTACTGATGACAAAGAGGAGACAGGAGACATACACTAAAGTAACGACTGAACTGAAGGCTCTGCACCCTGGTCTGAATCCAGCATCAGTAATGATGGACTTTGAAAAGCCTGCAATGACTGCTATGAAAAGAGAATTTCCGAACATTATGCTTCGTGGATGTTTTTGCACTTCACACAGTGTTTGTGAAGAAAAGTTCAAGAAAATGGATTGCAGAGCAAATATGCACAAGACGTTGAATTCGCCGTAGAAGTCAGAATGCTAAGTTCAATAGCGTTTGCTCTCCCAGTAAACATTAAAAAAGCATTTTAAACTCTATTATCAGCAACATCATGAGGCAGATTTGCAGGACATTGTGAATTATTTTAAAGACATATGGATTGGAAGGATAAATCAGAGAGGTGCTAGGCAATGACCTATGTTTGAACATGACATGTGGAACGTATTCAATGCGGTAAAGGATGGTCTTCCCAAAATCAACAATGCTGTGGATGGCTGGCATACATCGTTCAGTTCCACGATTGCCTCTCGCCACGTGTCAATATTTGCATTCGTCGAAATGCTAAAAAAAAGACGGAGTTCTAACTCGACAAAAAATACAAGAGTTACAATGTGGAGGCCAGTCAAAATTGGTTTCCAAGTACTTTTTAAGGTAATTTTCGGCCATGATATGCTACAATATGTTTTGGTGAGCACTGCCTGCAGCCAAAGCACTCTAATCTCGTAACTTTACCTTAACTCAGCTCCGCATATAATTATTATATAATCGACGAATACAATGTTTTACTCCAACGTTTAAATATAGAATGAGATAAAACAAGTTGCCAGGGGATGTAATAGAGAGGCCCTTGATGATCAAATAATTTGTTGCAGATGGAATTATGAGAAGTTGCGAACATTTCTAGTTTATGAGAGATCAAGGGTTTCACAGAAGAGGTTCTGGGCTCGCATGTCGTGAGCTGGAAACCCCTTCTCTATGTCACGTATGAATAAATCTGATTCAGAATAAATACCAAAATACCAGTATTTCACCGACGGAAATGCCGGTATTTCGATACGTGAAAATAGCAAGGTACACCGATATTATGAGTACCGATATGGCTATCTCTAATTTCTACATATGATAATTCATATTAATTGTTAATACCATCCATCAGTCCATTACAAAGGCAAAGTAATTACACCCATGTGCATTGGAAAAGTTTTCAGAAACTGTTTTAAATTTCATAATTGAACAAAATGGGTAGAGATAAACATTATCATTTGAAACCTTTATTTTAAGTTGTTTTCCTTTTTATTGTGCCTGATGGTGAATATTTTCTTTATCGCAGTTAAACAGTATGCTAATAAGATTTATGTTTGTACTTCAGTCTTTCACGCAGAACCAAGAAAATTATGATTGACACTGTGTTCCAATGCTAGTGATAGGCGAAATGCTTTGATGAAAGCAAAAACGTTTCACAGACTTGGTTACCACCGTAATCGTCACCCACGTGTGAGGGACGATTGCAGTAGTGTTTTTTATTTTAAAAAATGTAATTACAAAGTGTTGGCGCTTTATGGAGCGATTCAAAGATGTGGTTTAAAATCCTTCACTTTTACTCTTTCACGGCCGGTGGCGGGATTCCAAAAATTTGTAAATTTGGTGTAAAGATGGTTTGACTTTTCAGAACCGAGAAGTGGTTTTCAGTCACTGAAGGTTAGATAAGGTCAAATAGGAATCAGATAATATACATTTTAACCCCTGTGTTGTTCCTTGAGTGGAACATAATATCCCAAGATTATATCCATTTGTAACGGAGTTTGGGAAGATTCCTTTTTCTAAGTATATGCTTAAGGAAGGGAAGTGATGATCAGAAATCAATGGATGCTGCATGATGTAAGGTTGTTATAGTATTACTACTCAACCACAGGGGAAAGAAGGAGGGGGGGGGAGGTTCTTTTCAGCATATGTATTTGGTGTTATTCATCTAATTAATTTTTTTTTTTTTTTTAATCAGAGATGATATGTTCAGGAACGTACTTTTCGGTAGCAAAATTCTTTTTTCCACCTTAACATACATAACTCTGGCTGCTCTTATTAAAACTGTCTAGCCATTGGAACTTAAAAGCATCCTATTAAAACGACTTTTACCCTCAAAAACAGTGTCAAAGCAATGGATTTCTTTTTTCCTTTGAAATTCCCAGAATTTCTTTGGAAAGAAGCATAGGGAAGAACCATTGATTTCAAGATGAGAAAAACAATGGATTAACAAAAAAGAATAAAAACCTTGTGTGACATTAAAAACTATAATCACATAGTCCCAGGAAAATTCAAACATTTCTTTACACCTATGAGTTTTGGAATTTTGGGGTGTTTTATGTAAATATTTAGTGCCTAAATAAAAGAGCAGCGTAATTAAAAAAATCTCACCTTATCATCCTTTTCCGAACATAGCATGACTCCTGCTGCCATTCCGTTGCTTGGTTGAACACCGTAGTTTTAAACAAGAAAGACGATACCAAATTTTCGGGTGTAATGAGCACGTCTTTTGAATCCGTTCTAATGCGAATTAAATTTACCAAAGCTATTCAGAATCAATGTAACCGGTATGAAAAACAGTAGTATCTGACCAAAGAAAAAAAAATTTCAAACGGGTTTTTAATCCCGCAGATATTGCTGTAAACGGAAACGACAACTTATGCCCTCTGGTGGCAGACTTGTGCATTAAGAAAAATTTGAATTTATATGAGAAACATTTTACAGAGGAAATGTTCTCCAACAAAAGAAAGAATTTTTCAAATCGGGCTCTTAGAAGCAGAGATATCGACAAATATAAGACATGCATCTACCCCCACCCCCGCAAAAAACAAACAAAAAAACATGCATTTTTTGAAGAAGAAAGTATTTTTCAAAAGGTTTTTCGATGTGAGCAGTATCGGTCCATAAAAGAATTTTTTCAGTAGAGTTTTCACGAGCTCAGATTTTACTGCAAATACGTCAGATGCAGAAATTGACTCTTATGCCCCCTGGTGGCCAAACCATTCTTTATCAAATATTAAAAATTATATGCTAAGCATTTCCTATCTTGAGCTATATCCGGTGCAGAAATAATTTTTCAAATCGGAGTTTTAGGAGCAGAAATATTGAGAAAAACACAATTTACTGTTACGCCCTTCTAGCGGAAAGTCTGTCTATGCATTACTTAAAATTTTTGAACTATATGAGAAACATTTCACACCGGATGCGTTATCTAACAAAGAAGAAATTTTCCAAATCCGACTTTTAGAGGCAGAAATATTGACATCTACGCCCTCTGGTGGAGAAATCATGCATTGTTTTAAGATGAAAATATTATCAAACATTTATCGACAGGTGCGGCATCGGTCCACGAAAGAATTTTTTCAATCGATATTTTAGAAGCTGAGATTTTGCTGCAAAAACCTACGAAGCAGAAATTTAACCCTTACGCCCCCTGGTGGCCAAACCATATTTTATAAAAAATTAGAAATCACAATAAAAAAATCCCACCAGGAGCTGTATATCGTGCTGGAAGAATTTTTCAAATCGGAGTTTTAGAAGTAGAGATATCGGGGAAAGCGCAATTTACCTTTACTCCCCTTAAGCAGAAAGTCAATGAATTATTTGAAAATTTCAAAATTATATTAGGAACATTTCGCACCGGAAACTCTGCCCAACAAAGAAGAAATTTTTCAAATCGGATCATTAGAAGCAGAGATATTGACAAAAACAAGTATACATGTACGCCCCCTGGCGAAGAAACCATACATTATTTTGAGAAGAAAATATGCTGGAAAAGTTTGTCTACGTGAGTAGTATCAGTCTACGAAAGAATTTTTTCAATCAAGATTTTAGAAGCTCAGATTTTGCTGCAAATACATTAGAAGTAGAAATCAACCTTTGGGTCATTTCCATGCCAAATCAACCAAAAAATTTCAATATTCAACCTGACCATCTCAGATTTCAATGAAACCTTCAGGGATCATTCTCCCTAATGATATAAATGAGAATATATTTAAAAAAAATTTTTTATCTCATTTGGTTTTCATGTAATTAATTTTTAAAATTTTGAAAAATAGTCGTTTTTTTGGCTTGCATAAACTTTTTCAAGCTTGAATTTCGAAAGTTCTATAAGGCCTAGAGAGTTGTTTTGGCCCCTCATTTTAAAGAGAATTTCATAAGTTTTAATTTGATATGCAACTTGACTATGCTTAGTGAAAAAAATATATGTTTTTTGTAATATTATAAGCTTTAAACCCTGAAACTTTTAGAATGGGATCTCAATGGGATCGGTAGCTATGGCAAAAAACTTAAAGTTACTGTACAAGTAATAATGGATTATAATTCTCGTTTTAGTGTGTTTACATGACAACAGACACTGAGTTTTAAAATCTACATAATACATCATACTAATACATAGTCAAACATAAAACAAGGGAAGGATAGTCCCAACAGGCTAAAAGTTTTACCTGGTAAAATTAATAAGTTTTTTAGTTAGCACTCAGAGTTGTAGTTATGCCAAAATAGTGACCTCTTAGTTCTTCTTTAATTTAACAAATAATTTCTTGTTTGCCTTTTTGGTTTCTGAGTCTGTAAGTCGATAAACTCTTCCTGTAGCTGTAGTAGGATCAACTTTTGTTAAAACCTCACTTTTATGCACAACTAGTATGTCAGTAAATTGTGGGTATTTGAAAGATGGAGAAGGACCATGTGGTTCCAAAAATCTTATTTTTATTTCATCTCCTTCTATTCCTAACACACAACCTAACCACCACTTGTCTGAGTATTGGCATGTAACAAAGCCAACAATGTCATTAATGTCCAGATCATCAACAGTGTCATCAGCAGAAATTATTTCTACACTTGATTCCTCTGACAATGAGTAGCTTTTCACAAAACTCGTCTCATTCACAGGACTGTAACTGTGAAATTGTTGAGTACCCTTTATTGTTGTTGCTGCTTCAAACCTACTCTTTAAGGTCTTTTCCTCTGCCTCGTATTTGTCTTTAGTGGAATACAAAAAACTGATGTTGACAATATTGTCTTTAGCCCAATCATAAAATTGGCGAGGGCTCATAATTTGATCATTGTAGACCATTCGTACACTGGCCAATACCGCTAATTGTTTAACAGTTCCTCCGACACCATCGCATGCATTTTTTCCATGCGGGGATCAATGAAGTACCATTCCGCCTTGATGCCTAAATCTTTCTCATGATGCAAAGAAGTACCATTCCGCCTTGATGCCAAAATCTTTCTCATGATGGCAGAGATTAAGAAAGTTTGATTTGTTTTTGTACTGTGATGATGCTCCATCTGAAAAGTAATTCAGCTTTTTGGGTTTATGGGGCAGATTCTGTTTAAGAAAGTCAATCATGAGGCATTGAAACAAATGAACAGCAACTGTATCATGCACCATACAATCAGAAAGAATAACTAAGCTCAGGTGCACCAACTTTTTGGTTTCCTCATCAACGTAGTATATAACAAATGGATGCATTGTTGCTTGAGCATTGTTCCAATGAAAACCTTGTGCAGAATCTTGAAGCACAAATGCATGATTTTCAGCAAATCACAAAGTACTATGCATTGGTTTTGAGGTAGATTTTCTTTCAAGTGTCGCAAATAGGAAGACTGTTGAGTAGCAATGAAAGAGTGTCTTAAAAGTTTTGGCAAACTCTGAAACAAATAATCCGAAAACTCTTCTGTTGGTTTTATAATAGTTTCCAGGACACACTTGTTATCAATCTGCATCCATTGTTTGAAACTCACATTTTCAATTTTCTCGGTTTAAAGAAGCTCAAAAGCTTCTTTAAACTGAGCCTTCAAATCATCATTTCCTGGGCAACTATTATAAAACCACACATTTTTGAAACTTGCACTTGTTGGTGCAAGTTTCAAAAATGTGTGGTGTGGAACGTTATATTTAGATTGGATTTCTTCAAACTCTTCCCAATGGGCAGGCCAACCATCAAAATAATGGTAAATATTGATCAGCAGCTCAGAAGCTTCTTTACCTAAACACTCCAATGATTTTACATATGCATTATGCATTGTGTGGATGTTGTAGTTACCTATGTTTGTAAGACTTGTCCTCGTGTCTCCTGGACATTACTATTGAAAAGCCTAAAACCTTTTTGATTAACATTAGGTCCATCTGATCCATGCATTAGGCATCTGTTTTGTGATAAATTGGCCTCAGAAAGTGCTTCACATAAGTTAGTTTTTTTATGCAATGTTTCACCATCAGCTTTACCTAAAAAGAAAGTTCTGAGGTGCTGTGTTGTTATGCCACATTTGTTTTCTGACCAAAATGTGTTGTTTGTTTGCAGCTCCTTTTTATCTTTAACATTAGTTGTTTCATCTTTTTCAAGAAAAGAAATCCACTTTCCAAGAAGCACTGAATTCAGTGTCAGTGCTTCTTGAAAAGTAGGGGTTTTTCTTCCGATAGTTTGGTGTTCATTAACATTATAATCAGTTTCTTCTTCATCCTGTAGCTCTAGAATAGGCAGGGGCTGATTTTCGCAGGGGCACACCTTTTGGGGGCCTCAAATTGTGAGTGTGTGTTTTTTTTTTTAGTAATTATTCATCATTAATGAAAAAATTTACGATGTAAATATATCAACTCTAAAAACATTTAATGTAAGACTACTTTAGTAAAAACAAATGAATAATAAGATAAATAATAAAAAAAAAAACACCTTTGCAAAACCAATCTGATATTCATGATCTTGACATGATCACGTGTTCATGTCTGTAATCCAATTGCTTGGAACGACACCTCTGAAATCCCACTTTCGAATCCCGGTGAGGGATGTATGTTGTGTTTGTCTTATGGCACTGGCTCTCTCCCTTCCCTGGAACCAGTGACCCTAAATTAGGGACGGGTGACTGCTTATAGCCCATTGAGTTGTTCATGGTGGTCGTTAAACCTCCAATCCACCAAAAAAAAAAAAAAAATCCTACTTTGATGTTGAGATGCTGCTAACTAACTGGCAGATATGATGTCAGAATGTGGAACTGTGATGTCAGCTTTAATGATTCAACCAGCCATCTGCTACACTTTAAAAGTGCTAAAAATACAAATACACCTAACCCACAAATAGCCACGCCTATTGGAATTGGCGTGGCCAGTTACCTTCACATTAACTGTAACCGTTACAACTGATTTTGTTTACGACAATTTCAGATAAGCATTTGTTAAAATTGTGTTCACTATAAAACAAATATCTTTCAAATCAATATTAACAATGCCGTAAGGTGCAATCGAGGGCTTTTAAAATTATTAGGGGCCACAAATTTGGCTGTGCCCAGGTCCCCAAAATTTCTAAGTCGGTCTCTGAGAATAGGATTTTTAATGTTTGATAGCACTTCAGAAAAAAATATCCTCTTCTGTGTCTGCCACGACTTCATGCACTATGATATTGCGATATTGCTGGGAATTGATCTTCACTTAGCAAGTCGTTTTTGATGTCTTCAGGTAATGTTCCTAGTAGGTTGTTGGGGGTATTGTCAACTTCAGTTTCATCATTCTTCTCTGCATTTTGTGGAAATACAGCTTTCTGAAATCATTTAACTAAATTGTCGAAATCTGTAAATTTTGCCAAGAAGCACCCAACGAATACAATCAAAAACAGTGACTGCTTCTGAAAATTCTGTCACACAAAGGAAAATATTTTGATGACAGCCAGTAAGATTTCACTTTTAAATAGAGTTTCTCAGAGGATGAAAGGATAAAATGGTATTGGCTCTATATAAAATGTTATGGCTTAGATGCCCCTCAGCTCATCTTCATTGGGGCTTAACACATTCGCAGACAGTAATAAATATGCAGAGACATTTATCGAAAATTCATGTTTTCAGCAGGATAGTAAACTTAAAGTAACTGGAACCCCCATACAATTTTGTCGCCATTTGCTGCTTTGCACTTACAGGGTTAAGTAAAGTCGGATGGCATATAACGTCATCCCACTGGATGTGCAGTGGCATATGCTGCCTTGACCGCAAACATATTAATTATGAGGCCTTCCTACAATTATTAGGGGAGGTATAGCAGTACAGAAATAACTACATTCACATATTGTAGGTATACTTACAATAATAATCTTTCAACAACTTCCAGCATCTTCTTTTGAAACTATATTGTTAAATTTTACATTTTCCCCCAGTATGGTCAAAAAAGGTTTGAAAAGGTGACAAAAGCTGAAAAAGGTGAGAAAGGTGACCTGCTCCTCACCCTGTATATATGAACACGATGCAATAAAAACTGTTAAAAAGGCCTAGGCATTAATATTTAATGCCTAAGTAAAAACACAATGACACTAACTTGACTTGGTGTCTAAACCTTATATGTATGAACACGATGGAATAAAAACTGTTAAAAAGGCCTAGGCCAAGATATTGATATTTAAAGCCTAAGCAAAATCGGAATAATACTAACTTGGCTTGGTGTGCAAACTTTGTGAATATGAGCACGATGAAATAAAACCCGTTAAGAAGGCCTAGGCAGAAGTATTAATATTTATTTCCTAAGTAAAAGTGCAATAATACTAACTTGACATGGTGTCTAAACCTTTTAGATATGAACACAATGGAATAAAAACTGTTAAAAACATCTAAGCCTGGGTATTAATATTTAATGCCTAAGTAAAAGTGCAATAATACTAACTTACTTTGGTGTCTAAACTTTTTATATACGAACACGATGGAATAAAAAACGTTAAAAAAGTCTAGGCAAACGTATTAATATTTAATGCCTAAGTGCAATAATACTAACTTGACATGGTGTCTAAAAATTATAGATATGAAAACTATGGAAGAAAAACTGTTAAAAAAAAGGCCTAGTCTTAGGCATTAATATTTAATGCCTAAGTAAAATTGCAATAATACTAACTTGACTTGGGTGTAAACTTTATCTATAATCAACCCACCATTTTCTATCACGTTCAAGGTGTGAAGTGACTTTGGCAATATGGTATATGCTGTGCAATATTAACATGAGGCAAAAAGGCAGTATCCAACAAGCATTTGACTTACTGAATAGTAGTAGTCTTGATTGTATGGATCATCCACTTGTAAGAGCATCATCTGTATCTTAATCAGCCAGTCCTTTTCTTTCTGTGACATTAGTCCACAATATTCTTGGTCTTGGTCAACATGTCCATCCAAAACACTATGAGGCACTGGCCTTCTATTAGAGAAATCCATTCTCTTTTCAAGACCTACAAAACTGTTAATGAATTGACGCTGCCTGAAAAACAAAACGAATGATATGAAAAATATTTATAATTTTTCCACCTGAATCTCATACAATTAGCAAGGTTTGCTGATTTTACAAAAGAAAAACAACAACAGATCATCAATACTAAAATTATACAATAAAATTGGCTTGAAACATTATGTAATAAAGAACAGTTTTTAAATGCATGTTTCAAGTAAGCATATGCTATTAAATTTTCTTTTCTTTCGAACAACATTATGTTATTTTCAGTATTATAAATATTTAATGGGAATTATCGAGGATAAATTTATTAGGTACATTACCTCTCAAAGTTTTGATCTAAACACTAGATCTTCGTCAGGAGTTCTTGCTTCCTTCTACTTCCACAGGTCTGATGGTGACCAAGCCTGATGGATTTTCCATCCAGCATGATCATTGATGTTGCCACCTTGTGTCTTGTAAATTTCCAGGGATTCCTCTAATTTTCGGATAATTGCATGGGATTGATGTTTGATCACTTTTAAGGAGTCCCAGTCCATTTTGTGGCCAGTTTATCCGGAAATTAGAGGAATCCCTGGAAATTTACAAGACACAAGGTGGCAACATCAATGACCATGCTGGATGGAAAATCCATCAGGCTTGGTCACCAGACCTGTGGAAGTAGAAGGAAGCAAGAACTCCTGACGAAGATCTAGTGTTCAGATCGAAAATTTGAGAGGTAGGGTACCTAATAAATTTATCCTCGATAATTCCTGTTGAATATTTATACAGTAATACTGAAAGTAATAAGAGGAAGCCATGAAGTCATTAATTACTAGAATTATGTTATGCTCAAACATTACTGTTATACACATTGTAAGTGATGATGTTATTTGGTACTGGATGCTTTCATATAATTATTGTATAATAGAATAATAGAGTACAATTATCTAAATAATTAACTCATGATAATGTTTTAGGTTGTCATTTTTATTTGTGCTCTTGGTTTATGCTTTCAGATTTTTTTTTTATTATCTATATTCAACTACCTGACTTATCTGATCTGGTGCGTAAACTGTATCCTTTGTTGATTTAGACAAGCTACGTTTGGAAATTATTGATTTATCATTCACTTCTACTTGATCCACAGTTCAAGTATTTCGTTGAACGTTCCTGTCGAAACATTTGGTTTCTTCTATTATAATTAATTTTATTTTTATTTTTAATAAAGACCGATTGTCCTTGTCATTCGATCCGGCGTTTAAATATCATTCCTTGATGACTCCGATGTTCCATATTCTGACTTATCCGATTCTGTGCGTAAAAACGGCTTCCTTTGTTGATTTAGACAACTTACGTTCGGAAATTATTGATTTATCATTCCGATGATGGGCAAAACACGTAACAATATTAACAAATAAAGGTAACTTGATCACGCCAGTTACGTTAAATGAAAACTTTTACAAAAGCTCTTGATGTAGAATCTTTGTTTCCCTCTGTACCATATTTTGATTCCTACATGCTCCTCATGAAGAAATTGATTCTTCATTTTGAACCACCCGGTACTCTTATCAAAGACCTTTATGATTGTTTCCACACTATTCATTAGCACAGTTGTTTTGTTTTCAACAAAATTGTGTATAGGCAACAAGATTGTGTATTCTGCAAGCAGAGGGGAAAGAGGTCTGCCCATGGGCTCACCTCTTTCCCCTCTGCTTGCAGAAATCTACATGCAACATATTGAAGTTTCCATCATTCCTCAACACCCTTTTCAACCTTCCCTATGGTTAAGATATGTAGAAGACATTTTCATTAGCTGGCCACATTCCGAGTCTGAACCACAGACACTGATCAACTCCATTACAGAAAAATTTCCTTCCATTAATCTCACTATATCTAAGGAAGTAAACCACAAAATTAATTTCCTGGATGTATCTATCTGCAGAAACGCTGATCTCTCCATTACTCGTTCCGTCTATCGTAAACCTTCTGCGGCCACTAACATCATTCCCTACAAATCTTTCACCCTGCATCTCTACAAGCTTGCAGCATTGAAGTCTTACATCCACAGGGCTCATATCATTTGCAACAACCAACTCTCTCTTCAAGAAGAACTCTCCAAAATTTCTACAATAGCCCTCTCACATGGTTTCCCTGCTCTTACAGTCAACTCCCTCATAAAGAAATATGAAAACCATTTGAAAATCGAATGCCTCCTTCCTCAAAAGAAAAAAGACCTGAAATTCTGTGGTTCTGTTCCTTACCATCCTTCCTATGCTTATAAGTTACAGATTCTTTTTAGAAGTTTTGGTTACCATCTTGCCATTAAATCTACCCCAAACATCTTGAAACTTCTACAAAGGGATAGGGACAAAGTTGAAAGCCTGAACCTCCCAGGAGTTTACTGCATTTTTTTATTTTTTTTTGATTGGAGGTTTAACGACCACCGTGAGCAACTCAATGGGCTATAAGCAGTCGCCCGTCCCTAATTTAGGGTCACTGGTTCCAGGGAAGGGAGAGAGCCAATGCCGTAAGACAAACACAACATCCATGCCTCACCGGGATTCGAACCCGGACCCCTTACGGACGAATGATCAGAGGCCAGCGTCTTAGACCACTGCGCCGTTTACTGCATTCCTATCTCTTCTTCTACTGGGGATAACTTATACATTGGAAGCACATACAGGAGCATTAACCATAGAATTTTAGAACATAAAAAAAGATATTTTCGAAAGCCAATCCTAACACTGCCTTGTCTATTTTGACAATGGAAGACACATCTGCAGTTCTCCACTGGAACGAAGCAAAACGAATTGCTTCTTTTGACAATCGTTTTGCCCTCCGTTACCGTGAAAGCCTGGAAATTATTTTCAACTCAAGGACTTGCAATTCCGAATCTCCTCTCTACATTCCGATGATCTGGAGATCAATTCTAAGTTTTGGCAACAAAAATAGGAAAAATTCAAATGTAGAATCTGGCAACAATCTTAGTCCTCCATTGGCATGATGAAGACCTAAGATAAGGTCGAAAGCTTTCAACTTACAAACTTTTTGTAAAAGTTTTCATTTAACGTAACTAGCGTGATCAAGTTACCTTTATTTATTGATTTATCATTCACTTTTTTATCCAAAGTTCAAATATTTCGTTGAACGTTCATGTCGAAACTTTTGGTTTCTTCTATTATAATTCTTTTTCTTCTTATTTTTAATAAAGTCCGATTGCCCTTGTCATTCGATCCAGCACTTAAACGTCTTTTCTTGATGACTCCGATGTTCCATATACTGTAAATGTTTTAACCAAAATCGATGATTAGCATTTATAAAGGGGAGTCCACTTCGCCAAATCATGTAATTGCAATTTGAAGCTAAGGGATCGTAACAGTCCTATTAAAGTATTAAAAATAGTTGGAAAAAGCACATTTTTTTTATATCCCGCATCCATACGTTACCAGACTAGTTTCAACAGCATATTTCCGCTGTCGTATATGCCGACTTTGCGGCCTGTTGTACTACTTGCAATGTCGGTTATCTTCAGGAATTCCTCTTAAAATGTTTTTGTTGACACACATGATCTTTTGTCATTGCGCGTTGCTTAAATGTGCTTCTTCGCGTAATCTCTCATTTGCGCCTTTTAAATGTCCATCTCAGAATTGTTTAGATTTTCGTATAACTTATGTTCTTTTAAGTTGTATTCTTATTTTTGCTTTTTCTCATATTCTTTTTCAGTTGTTTATATTTATTTTGTTCTATTAAATATTTCTATGGGTAAGCCAATTCGTATAGTGCAGATATGTTACAGTTTTTATCTTTAGTTTTTTCAATGACCATGGATTCTGATAATAAGATTTGTTTATGGTTTTTAAGTGATGTTAATATTTAAGAGTTTTCCCAGTCTGGAATAAGTTGATGTTGGTTACAATATTGAATTAATGCTGTTTCTTCTTCTTTTTTTATCCAATTATTATGGTGTTCTTGCAACCTTGCTGAAAAATGTCTTTTAGTGCTACCTATATATAGCACTTATGGTATTCTCCATTATTGGGGTCAGTTGCAGGGATCTTATAAACTCCTGCTGTTTGCAACATAGATTTTTTATTCCTATTAGAAATTAAAATATATTGGCAGTTTACCATACATACATCCAATCACTGACATCATAAAAAAAGAATGCAAAAGGCATAAACTGGATATCAGTATAAAAGTCATGAGTAATGCTAATATGTTAGCATCTAATAGGAATAAAAAACCTATGTTGCAAACAGCAGGAGTTTATAAGATCCCTACAATTGACCCGAATAATGGAGAATACCATAAGTGCTATATATCATCATCATCATCATTGTCAACCATTATCAATCCACTGCTGGACGAAGGTCTCCCCAAGTTTCCTCCACAACGGTCTGTCTTGTGCCAGTCTCCTCCATGTCATTCCTGCATACTTTCGAATTTCATCCACCCATCTCCCATGTGGTCTTCTTCTGGGTCTTTTCCTGTCCCTTGGAATCCAATCTAAAATTTCGGCTGTCCATCGATGGTCTGTCCTTCTGGCAGTATGTCCAGCCCATTGCCATTTCAGGGATTTAACTCTGATCATGATGTCTTCCACTCTTGTCATTTTTCGGATCCACGAGTTCCTCTTCTTATCTCTCCTGGTTACACCAAGCATGCACCTCTCCATGCCCCTTTGAGTTGTCTGCAGCCTTTGTATGTTTCTTTTAGTTAAGGTCCATGTCTCTGCACCATACGTAAGCACTGGAAGGATGCATTGATCAAACACTTTTCTTTTAAGACATAATGGCATATTGCTCTTGAAAATTATGCTGTTTCTTCCAAAAGCTCTCCAGGCAAGTTTTGTACGCCAATTAATTTCTTCATCAATGTGACCCTCACTTGATATCTGCTGTGCAAGATAAACGTATGTGTCTGTTATCTCCAGCTTTTCTCCATCAATCAATAAATCTTCATTTCTTGTAAAAGCATTGAACATCAATTTTGTCTTCTGAAAGTTCATTTTTAATCCCACTTCTTTACTCTTGTCAGCAAGTTCCTGGATCATACTCTGCAGCTCTGATGGGGTAGTTGCAAAAATGACTATGTCATCGGCAAAATGAAGGTGGGTTAGATAATCTCCATTAATCTTTATCCCTTTGTTTTCCCAGTTCAGTGATTGAAAGACATTTTCCAAAGTGGCATTAAAGAGCTTCGGAGATATGGTGTCACCTTGTCTCACTCCCTTTCCAATTTTTATGTGTGTTGTATTTTCAAACAGCCGAATCTTTGCACTTGCATTTTCATAGATGTTATTAATAATATTAATGTATGCATTTTTTAATACCACAGGATTTCAAAGCCATTGTAACTGCTGATGGTTTCACCGAATCAAAGGCTTTTTCATAATCGATAAAAGCCATGCACAATGGAAGTTCATATTCCCTCGCTCTTTCAATTAGTTCTCTCAGTACGTGGATATGATCTATTGTGCTGTAGCCACTCCTGAATCCAGCTTGTTCTCTCGGTTGAGCCATGTCCAGTGTTACCTTCAAACGGTGTGAAAGAACTTTAGTGAAGATTTTATAAACCACTGATAGGAGGCTGATAGGTCTGTAGTTCCTGAGATCCTCAATGTCACCTTTTTTATGTAGCAGGATCAGTGTAGCGTTGTTCCAATCCTCAGGAATCTTCCCTTCATTAAGGCATCGAGTGAAAATTTGGGGAGTACTGTTTCGATTTCTCCACTTGCTTCTTGTATGATGTCTACAGTAATTCCATCTTCTCCTGGAGCTTTTCCCGCTTCATGTTCTTGATTGCATGTGCAACTTCTGCTGGGAGGACTGGAAGAACTCTGGTACTGGTACCTTTCATGATGTCTGGAGTACATGTATCATCCCTTTCATATAATTTGGAGTAGAAATATTTCACTCTTGTCAAGATTTCGCCTCTCTTTCTTGTTACAGAACCATCTTCTTTTCTCAGTGCCATAATCTGTTTTCTTCCCTTACTGAGATGTCCCTTTGCTATCTTTAGGCTTTGGTTGTTTTCAATTGCTTTCCTCACTAGTTCACAGTTGAATTTCCTTACGACTTCAGTGATACTTTTTCGTACTGTCTTGCATAGTAGCTCTATATATTCCACTTTGGAAGTCACATCTTCTTTAGTTGTCCTCATCTCTCTTCTTTTTTGCATCAACATTTTGGTTTTTCCTGATAATTTGTGCACATGCAACTTGTTCTTAGACCCAGCTAATTTTGTTGCTGTTTCCATATGAACTTTGGTTACTTTTCTGTTAACTGCAGAAATATCCACTTCTTCCGATGTTAGGCCTTCTAAAGCAGAGAATCTGTTCTTCAGTTCCAACTTGAAGGTATTATGGTGTTTTTTAAGGTTGGTTATGTCAATACCTTTTGTTTGTCTTATGAGCTTGCCACGTTCGAGTTTAGTGTTGAGGTGCATCTTACATCTCACCAATCTATGGTCACTACCTGTGTTGAACTTGTTTAGCACACTGCAGTCTTCTATGATAAATTTTTTGTTACACATAATAAAATCAATTTCACTTGTCATTCCATTTGGATGTCTCCATGTCCATTTCCTGTGTGGCTTTTTCTTGAAAAAGGAGTTCAAGATGAAAAACCCTTCTGCCTCTGCAAACTCAACGAGAGTATTTCCACGCTGATTTCTGTTGCCGTGACCGAATTTACCTACTGAAGTTTCATTCTGTTGCTGTTGCCCTATTTTTGCATTGAAATCTCCCATAATTATCTTCAAGTGCTGCTTGCCTTTATTATTTAGGTGACGAATTTCCTCATAAAATTCTTCAATTTCTTCTTCAGGTTGACTTGTGGTGGGTGCATAAGTTTGAATAATCTGAGCCTGGTATCTTCTCGAGAGTTGGATAACGAGTCGTGCAGCTCTGTCAGAGGAACTTGCAACTTCTACCACTTTATCCTTCAGTTTCTTGTTTATTATAAATCCAACACCACTAGTTCTGCCAGTATCTGTCCCACGATAGTAGAAGAGATGTCCACTTTTCAGTTCAAGGAGATCTTCTCCTTTTCTCCTTACCTCACTTAGCCCGACAATGTCCCACTTGATCCTTTGTAGTTCCTCTTCCAATTCAAGAAGCCTTGAATCAGAAGATAGGGAGCGTCCATTATACGTAGCCAAGGTCAGCATCAGATGGCAGCCTAGTCCGGTCCTACGGGGATTCTTAGCACCCTCTGCCTTCATGTCGCACTGGCCGCTGCCTTGGCCAGGTACATTCCAGCTGCCGGAGACTGAGGGCCAAAATTTAAGTTGTGGAGTCATTTTGGAGGGGTTTGGCCATAGCTCACCACGCTGGCCAAGCGGGTTGGTGAGTGTGGGATAGCATTTCCTCTAATCCCGATGGTATAGTTATACCACTATTGGCAGTCGTCAGAGCCCCTTTAGTGGGAACAGGATGCACCACGAGAAGGCGGGGTTGACATTTGTCAAGGAGAGGCTGTGATGTTACGCATCACCTGACCTTACATCCCATGATATATATATACAGGGATGTAAGTTCAGGTGATGCGCAACATACTACAGCCTCTCCTTGACAAATGTCAACCCCGCCTTCTCATGGTGCATCCTGTTCCCAATAAAGGGGCTCTGACGACCGCCAATAGCGGTACAACTATACCATCAGGATTAAAGGAAATGCTATCCCACACTCACCAACCTGCTGCCAACGTGGTGAGTTATGGCCAAACCCTCCAAAATGACTCCACAACTTAAATCTTGGTACTCAGTCTCTGGCTTCTGGAATGTACTTGGCCAAGGCAGCGGCCAGTGGGGCATGAAAGCAGAGAGTGTTAAGAATCACTGGAGGACCAGACTAGGCTGCCATCTGATGCTGACCTTGGCTCCTTACAACGGACACTATCTTCTGATTCAAGGCTCCTTGAATTGGAAGAGGAACTACAAAAGATCAAATGGGACACGTCAGGCTGAGTGAGGTAAGGAGAAAAAAGATCTTACTGAACTGAAAAGTGGACATCTCTTCTACTATTGTGGGACAGATACTGGTAGAACTAGTGGTGTTGGATTTATAATAAACAAGAAACTGAAGGATAAAGTTGTAGAAGTTGAAAGTTCCTCTGACAGAGCTGCAAGACTTGTTATCCAACTCTTGAGAAGATACCAGTCTCGGATTATTCAAGCTTATGCACCCACCACAAGTCATCCTGATGAAGAGATTGAAGAATTTTACGAGGAAATTCGTCATCTAAATAATAAAGGCAAACAGCACTTGAAGATCATTATGGGAGATTTCAATGCAAAAATAGGGCAAAAACCAACGGAACGAAACTTCAGTAGATAAATTCGGTCACAGTAACAGAAACCAGAGTCGAAATATTCTCGTACAGTTTGCAGAGGCAGAAGGGTTTTTCATCATGAACTCCTTTATCAAGAAAAAGCAGCCAAGGAAATGGACATGGAGGCATCCAAATGATTGACAAGTGAAATTGATTTTATTATGTGTAACAAGAAATTTGTCATAGAAGACTGCAGTCTGCTGAAAAAGTTCAACACAGGTAGTGACTATAGAATGGTAAGATGCACCTCAATGCTAAACTAGAGGGTGGCAAGCTCATAAAACAAACAAAGTGTAGTGACCTGACCAACCTTAAAAAACATTATAATACCTTCAAATTGGAACTGAGTAACAAATTCTCTGCTCTAGAAGGTCTAACGTCAGAAGAAGTGGACATCTTTGAAGTTAACAGAAAACTAACCAAGGCTCTTATGGAAACAACAAAAATAGCTGGTACCAAGAACAAGTTGCATATGAACAAATTATCTGAAAAAAAAACAAAATTCTGATGCAAAAAGAAGAGATGAGGACAACTAAAGGAGATGTGACTTCCAAAGTGGAATATATAGAGCTATGCAAGACAGTACGAAAAAGTATCACTGAAGACATAAGGAAATTCAACTGTGAACTAGTGAGGAAAGCAATTGAAAACAACCAAAGCCTGAAGAGAGCAAAGGGACATCTGAGTAAGGGAAAAAAACAGATTATGGCTCTCAGAAAAGAAAATGGTTCTGTCACAAAAAATAGAGGCGAAATTTTGACAAGAGTGAAAGATTTCCACTCAAAACTATATGAAAGAGATGATACATGCACTCCAGACATTAAGAAAGGTACCAGTACCAGAGTTCTTCCAGTACTCACAGCAGAAGTTGCACATACAATCACGAACATGAAATGAGGAAAAGCTCCAGGAGAAGATGGGATTATCGTAGACATCATACAAGTAAGTGGAGAAATTGAAACAGTACTCGCCCAAGTTTTCACTCGGTGCCTTAATGAAGGAAAGATTCCTGATGATTAGAACAATGCTACAATGATCCTGCTACATAAAAAGGTGACACTGAGGATCTCAGGAACTACAGACCTATCAGCCTCCTATCAGTGGTTTATAAAATCTTCACTAAAGTTCTTTCACACCGCTTGAAGGTAACACTGGACATGGCTCAACCGAGAGAACAAGCTGGATTCAGGAGTGGCTAGAGCACTATAGATCATATCCATGTACTGAGAGAATTACAAAGAGCGAGGGAATATGAACTTCCATTGTGCATGGCTTTTATCGATTATGAAAAGGTCTTTGATTCAGTGAAACCATCAGCAGTTACAATGGCTCTGAAATCTTGCGGTATTGAGGATGCATACATTAATATTATTTATAACATCTATGAAACTGAAAATGCAAAGATTCAGCTATTTGAGAATACAGCACCCATAAAAATCGGAAAAGGAGTGAGACAAGGCGACACAATATCTCCCAAACTCTTTAATGCCCCTTTGGAAAATGTCTTTCAATCACTGAACTGGGAAAACAAAGGGATAAAGATTAATGGAGATTATCTAACTCACCTTTGTTTTGCTGGTGACATAGTCGTTTTTGCAACTACCCCATCAGAGCTACAGGGTATGATCCAGGAACTTGCTGACAAGAGTAAAGAAGTGGGATTAAAAATGAACTTTCAGAAGACAAAAGTGATGTACAATGCTTTTACAAGAAATGAAGATTTATCGATTGATGGGGAAAAGCTTGAGATTACCAACATTAGAATAATTCTTGATGACATATCTCGCTTCAGTTACGTAAAAATTACAAATGTTGGGACGACGTTTCTGTAGCGACTTCTACCTTCAACAGCCATGGAATGAAACATGTGGTATTAGCAACAGTTGTTGCCAGATTTCAAAATTGCTTTCCAAATAAATGATTGGTATATTAAAAGGTACGTCTATATTACAGGTGTTGGGGGTAAGGAAGATTTCAATACTTTCACAGTACCTGAGGGCTTTCTGATTGCTGAACAGAGCAATGCGCTTAACATTTTGCCAACTGGGAATCACGGACGTATCGCCGATGGTTAAAATTGAAAGCGAGGTGGAAGGGTTTCCTTTCTTAACATCAGTGACAAGTTCCACCAATCGCCGGTTGATGCTTCAGTAAGTACTACCAAAATAGTGGGTAATGCCTGTGGAAGTGGTGACAGGGATAGAGTAGACCTCTTGTAACTCTAGGGGTTTATTGGAATTTCTGTCTTTAAGGATAAGGTTAAGAAGATGTGGAGGTGGTTTAACAGCAATCCTGTAGCCAAAAGACTTGAAAATGGAGCAAACTTTGTGAGTGAAAGTCAGGCTGTAGGGCAAAGTGCCCACAAACTGTTGAGTGGTGGAAAGTTCAGGCAATAAACTGGTAGATCTATTCTGTGATTCAAATTTCTTAATTAGCCTATACTAAGAGGGGTGGAAAGCCATGCAATTTGCCAATGTTGATGATGTTTTGATATTTGCTGATGTTAAGAAAGGAAACCCCCCACCCTGCTTTCAATTTTAAAAATCGGCGATACATCTGCAATTTACAATTGGCAAAATGTTAAACGCATTGCTCCGTTCAGCAATCGGAAAGCCCTCAGGTACCGTGAAAGTTTTGAAATCTGCCAACAACTGATGCTAATACCACGTGTTTTATTCCAGGGCTGATGAAGGTAGAAGTCGCTACCGAAACGTCGTCCCAACACTTGTAATTTTTACATAACTGAAGCGTGATATGCCATCATCAAGAATTATTCTAATGTTTTGTGTGTCACGTGTCTCACTGCCAATTATTCTCACTATGAGATAACCAATACCTACATTTATCTTGGACAGCAGATATCAAGTGAGGGTCACATTAATGAAGAAATTAATCAGCATATAAAACTTGCCATGAGAGCTTTTGGGAGAAACAGTATTATTTTCAAGAGCAATATGCCATTATGTCTTAAAAGAAAAGTGTTTGATTAATGTATCCTTCCAGTGCTTACGTATGGTGCAGAGACGTGGACCCTAACTAAAAGAGACATACAAAGACTGCAGACAACTCAAAAAAGCATGGAGAGGTGCATGCTTGGTGTAATCAGGAGAGATAAGAAGAGGAACTCGTGGATCAGAAAAATGACAAGAGTGGAAGACATCATGATCAGAGTAAAATCCCTGAAATGGCAATGGGTTGGACATATTTGCCAGAAGGACAGACTATCGATGGACAGCCAAAATTTTAGGCTGGATTCCAAGGGACAGGAAAAGACCCAGAAGAAGACCACATGGGAGATGGGTGAATGAAATTCGAAAGTATGTGGGAGTAACATGGAGGAGACTGGCACAAGACAGATCGTTGTGGAAGAAACTTGAGGAGACCTTCGTCCAGCAGTGGATTGATAATAGTTGACAATGAGATATATATATATATCATTTATATTTATGTATTATTAGTTATTATACATACATACATATCACTAAGCTGTTCTCTGAGATTCAGAGGTAAGCTTCAAAAAGAAATACAAATTACCAGATAAAAATTATTAGGTATTATTATATATATTATTTACATTAATATATTATTAGGTATTATTATACATATTATTTATATTAATCAAAATGAAAGCCATTAGATTTGAAATATTATCCCCAACATTCATAAGTTCTATTCTTTCATCTGATTAATAGGTGACAAAACAAAAAGTAACAGGGAGAGCCTCCCACACCTAAAAGCACAGCTGCACTGTATGTGTGAATACTATGGCAGGAGCAATGAACTGGCTAAACTCCATATGACAACGGTTATATTAATAGTATCTGCGATTACTTTAAATGGAATGCTGAACCATACAAAGGATAAATACAGCACTCCAAATATATTAAGACTTTTCAGAGGACATTACAGTAAGATAAACATATAACACAGGAACTAAGGGGAAAGACATGAAAAATGGACTACTTGTTACAATTTTTTGAAAAACAGAGCACTTTGATTCTACAAAAATTTAATAGCAAAAAAATTTTAATGTTTCCAGAATTTTTAAGTCAATGGTTTAATCACAAACACACACGCATCCCCGACCAAAAAAAAAGCAGTGTCCATCAATGCACAATGGAAAACTTGTTACAATTAAAAATCAAGACAAGCAAAATCTTTTACCATTACAATTACACAAATACATTGTTAAAGACATGAGATCTTTCTATCCTGCAACAGGATCATCTTCAGATAAAGTATCAGTAACCTAATGCATGAAAGAGTTAATATGTCAGGTCATACATCAACCATGACATACTAAATACACACTGCTCACGCTCAGTTCAAATGATACAAGATAATTTCAGTCACAAGATGTCAAGATGATCATTTCAGTCATATCTTGTATCATTTGAACTGAGCATGAGCAGTGTGTATTTACTACGTCATGGTTGATGTATGACCTGACATATAAACTCTTTCTTGTGTTAGGTTACTGTTATTTTATCTGAAGATGATCCTGTAGCAGGATTGAAAGATCTCATGTTTTTAACCATGTATTTGTGTAATTTTAATGATTAAAGATTTTACTTGTCATGATTTTTAATTGTAACAAGTTTTTCATCATGCATTGACGGATACTGCTTTTTTCTGGTTAAGATTTGCATGAAGTACATCTCGTCTCAGACAACATCCACCGATTTAATTTTGTTAAGTAATAATAGCACGAAAATAACTTTTTTTTTCTTTTTAATGAAGATTATTCAACTTCAGTCTGTTACACTAATTCACAAAATAATACTGCTTTATCATATTTTACAAACTATCTGTAGTTGGTTTTCACCCACAGTAAGCCTGAAGAAAACTGTTACAACAGAAAGCTTTTCAATGTGATATGTAAGGCCATGTGTTGAAAAGTTGTACTGGTAGCTTTTAACATTTTTAATTTTATGCAAATGTAGACCAGTGCTTTCCTGCATTGATAGAACCATCACCTTTCTGATAGTTGTAATGATCACTCTAACAACAGAGTACCTCAAAGCAACTAATTACCTCCTTACAGAGTGGACTTGGTTTCAACATGTGTTCACATGCTTCAAGACGGTTGAGGTACTAAGAAAGATCTTTATTCTCTTACAAAATCCATTTCTTTCATTACATGCTCTAAAACGGTGCAAACTGAATTTTCCTTGAAATACCATGAATACGGGATTACACCAGTATACAATAAAAATTTGATGTTGTGATTTTGTCTATTGGTGTAAATTATGGCAAGAGTGCTAAGTCAAATAATATCCGAAAACTTGAAAATTTCATCGTCCTGGAGTGGGAATCAAAACCACATCTCCCGGTTTACACTCGAGTGTGCTAACCACTACACCACCCAGAACAACCAAATCTCAAGTTTTCGAGTACTTTAAATTTACCACATCACAGGAATTGCCAGTCAAAGCAATGGCATTCATATTTAGCGAATCTGGATAAATAGAATTCATTGTCCACCGTGATTGCCCGGAGAAGCAGGTAAACCACGAAATACGGGATTACCCCAGTGTACAATACAAATTCGAAAATGTGATTCTGTCTGCTGGTGTAAATTATGACAAGAGTGGTAAGTCAAATATCCAAAAACTTGAAAATCTGAATTGAATTGCCCTTGTTTTGTGTAATGGACAGAGCATATTTTTAGCAGTTAATTTTGTAGCTTTTTCTTCAATTATTGAGAAATCAAGGTTCTTCATCTTCCTAAAAGAAAATAGGCACCAAATAAAATGTTACCATGCCTATGTTAAGTTGTTCTCTTAATTTCACATTAATGGATACAGATTTTCTTCTGCTAGTTTCTTCAGATTACTAGTGTCAACAATGAACAGCTTCCCACAACCTTTATAACTGAAGTTCATACCTGACCTCTACAACAGAAGTTCTAGTACAAGCCCTGTGCTATTTATTCACTACTCTCAGCCCACCAATAATTGATAGTTACTTCCTTAGTTGTGAGCAAGTTTATACCTACACAAATATATAATATGAAGTATTTTCTAATTCAAATTTCAACATGAAAGTTAAAGTGAATGCCTATTGAAGGTTATTAATAAAATAATAGCCCATAAAGTAAAATGACAAAGTTTTAGTTACATACACAACAAAACACATAAAACAACATGCCACTGATTTTGTATCAGTCTAGCAACTTATTCAAGAAGCAACGCATCATTAAATTTTATCATACAGTGTTCTTCTGGTGTGAAATGCAACTTCACATGCTATTTTAAAGGTAATTTGCTAAAAATCAAACATAAATTTACAGTTGAAGAAAGTCAAATATTGACAAATTTTGCAAGATGGATCTAAAACACTATCCAATCTCAATTTGCACAAAAAGCTGCACAACTGTGAATTCATGATATAGTGAAAAAGAAAAATCTATATATTAATTCTATAAGTTTTTTTTACTGTAAGACCAGTTGTGAGAGACTGGCTGAACGTAAACATATGGTTGAGGTATCGAAATAAAGGTCTTACCATGTAGATGTGCCAGTCGAAGAGAAAAATGCGATTGGGGGCAATGGTTCGGGCGTTGTTGAGCAGCAACGTTCCCACGTAAAGTAAATGGGAGAAGCGTGTGGATGACATCCGATCGCGTGCGGTTGACTTGCACGCTGTTGATGGTGGAAGTATGGAGAGACTCAGATAGTCCAAAGTCTTTCTTCTCAACGAACTGTTGGGCAAAACAATGCTAACAGGAATTTAGAAGTTCCTATCGGAACAGCGAACACTCTAAGACCTGATTGCGTTGTGCCATTGGACTGTGTGATGTATATATACAATTTAACATTCATTCGATCCAGTTTATTCATGTAGGTAAGATGTTTCCCATTATGTAAAGATGTAAATAAACATTTCATATGAGTTTATTCTTTAAAAAAAAAAAAAAAAAAAAAACTTATCGTCAATTCACACGGGTTTTGTCTACGGAGGGAGGGGAGTGGGGGGCACTATTCGTTAATTCCGACGGGTTTTGTCTACCGGGTTCGAATCCCGGTGAGGCATAATTTGATCCAATTTATACACGCAGGTAAAATGCTTCACATTATGTAAAGATGTAAATAAACGTTTCATATGAGTTTATTCTTAAAAAAAAAAAAAAAAAAAAAACTTATCGTCGATTCCGACTGGTTTTGTCTACCAAGGGGAAAAACCCAAAAACTATTCATCGATTCCAACTGATTTTGTCTACCGGGTTCGAATCCCGGTGAGGCATGGATGTTGTGTTTGTCTTACAGCACTGGGTCTCTCCCTTCTTTGAAACCAGTGACCCTAAATTAGGGACGGGCGACTGCTTATAGCCCAAGCATTGGCGTATGATCATCCGTTCGTGAAGATTCCGGGTTCGAATCTCGGTGAGGCATGGATGTTGTGTTTGTCTTACGCTACTGGCTCTCTCCCTTCCCTGGAACCACTGACCCTAAATTAGGGACAGGCGACTGCTTATAGCCCATTAAGTTGCTCACAGTGGTCGTTAAATCTTCAGCCACATAAAAAAAAAAAAAAAAACCAACCTGGACTATTGTCTTTACTGAAGTGGTTGAATGAATTTGTCAATCAAATAAAAGTTTACATTTGTTGTTTCATATCAGTTCATTTTTTAAAAAAAAAAAAAAAAACTTACCTTCGATTTTGACGGGTTTCGTCTAGTATATATTATTTGACATAATTTGAATGTTTAAAATAAAAACCTTACCTATTGTTTATCACACTTTCAAGTTACATTCACTACTTCAAAACCGTTTCATACAAAATGTGATGTTTTCTTTTGGCTTTTTTGTTTTTTCTAATTGCAAGGGAACACAACTTTTTCTTGTTTCAACCCTAAAATATGTTACATGAAGCCAGCTAAGAGAAAAGCAAGGCCCTTTCAAAGGAATGCCTCACATCTTATGTAAGTGTCCTTATACTTTATTTATGGGCATCACCACAGCAGAGGTATACACAAAACCATAACCCTTTAACTCAAATAGCAGGCCAGTTGGTATTAGAGGAAGCTACAGCATAAAAACATCATCAAATCACTATATGCATAGTTTGGCACCAGTGCTCCTCCTTACCTCATACACATATTACGCAAGCTTCTGCCTTCATATAGACAACTTAAATTTTACATGTGTCAACACTGTGTCTCATAAAATTTCCTGAAACTTTCATAGAAAATATGGAAAGCAAATCTCCTGAATAATTCTTTATAACTACATGAAAAGCACATACAAATATCATTAGCATCACACAGGTGCCATATTTTCTACTGTTTCCCATATAGCCATACCTTCAGAAAACTTCAAAATTAGCCTACATTGCCTGGGAAAAGGAATTGAAGCCCATCTCCTGAATTACGTTCATGCATGCTACTGTTACACCACTATGAACAACAAAGTTCCAAGCAACTGAAAATAAGCAGATATACTTCCTTATTTTTCTTTGAAAGCCTTTCAGAGAATTTAAATAATAAAAAATTAAAGAATTTCCAAAATTCCCTGTTTAACTTAAAATTGGGCATCATTTATGCATTCTGAGCTTCTTTTGGTGTAACTGATAAAAACATTCCTCATAATTTTGAAAGCCTTTACTGATATGAGATAATTTCAGTATATTAAATAAACATCATGATCCATGATGTAAAATCTCTAGTTTGTTATTTGCAGTATATCATTATAACCACAATATCCTGTGACGATGCAGTTATGTGTGTTCAATCATCACAGTATTTTTAAAATTCAGTAGTTCAGTTAAGCAAAATGTTGAGGAACCAATCCACATCAGTTTTGTTTGATTCTAGAAGGTTCACAAATATTCTACTGGGTGAACCTGAAAATTGTCTTTTTTTTTCTGCAGAAAATCTGTATAACTCCTACTTGATATTGCCCAACTGGGAGAACACTATTGCACTATCCCAGACTGAGTCACACCTCCCTCAATCAAGTACAGAACCAGCATGACAAACAGGAGCAAAAGTTATTTATTTGTCTGTACGTGACATATAAATATGCGAATAGATAAGGTGCATTTACAAAAGGCATTGTGTTCTTTTTTGAGTTCCAAATAGGAAGCAAGGTGACAGATCTGAGGCAGAACATTTGTGTAGTGTTTTTATATCAGATGTCATTGGGATACATACAGTGCAAAAATAAGCTTGTGAGATTCAGAACGTGGAAGTTCAACCTGCAAGATGACTGTTGATTACGAAGGCCAACAAAGCACCTGATGATGACGTTCTATACAGGGTTAAGACCCTTACCTGACATCTGCAGCAGAATTGGGGGGCAAGTAAGTTTTATATTCTACCATAAGCTGGGATTTCCCTTAAAGTATGCAAGATGGGTACCTCATGAATCAACTGAAAGAAACCTAATGAACTGTCTGCAAGTTTGCTCTTCCTTTCTCACGTGGCATGAAAACGACCAATTTTTGGAGAGGTTGGTTACTGGAGATTAAAAAAATGGACACTCTACAGTACCCCAGTGAGGAAAAGAGCCAATTGAAAAAATTCAGATAGTTTGCTCTAATTACCTTGAAACCAAATACTCATCAGCACACGATATAAATGTAGTGAAACAACCAGCTTTTGTTGTTTTTTTATTGCTAATTCTTCTGTTATGCATGTTAAACGTTAGATAATGTGGCCATACCTCTCATTTGCAATTTCCATACCTTGATATATTAAGTAATAGCCGAGTCAAAAAAAAAGGTAATAGACTTAAGTAATAGACTCAGCTATTACTTAATATATCAAGGTATGGAAATTGCAAATGAGAGGTATGACCACATTATCTAACATTTAACGCGCATAACAGAAAAATTAGCGATATAAAAACCAAAAGTTGGTTGTTTTACTACATTTATATCAGTTTTATACAGCTTAAATATAGTGTATAAGGATACTGCAATGCAGCAATATAATGCACTTAATATGTATCATCAGCACATGTAAATCCGGTGGTACCGGAAAGGCCCCATCCATTATGTCTTATTGCCTGGGGAAACCATCACTGCAGTAAAATACTGTCGACACCTCTCGGATTTGAAGGCAGTAATCACATCCTGTGTTGGCCAACAGACAGTATAGTGTTGCAAGATAATGCACACGTTTTAAGTCCACCATATCACATGTGTTCTTGAAGACACAGCAAAAGCTCACTGCATTAGAATGGGAAGTTTTATCACATCCCTTACATTCATCGGATATTGCACCATCTAATTTTTGGTATTCCCTGCAAACAGGGGTGGATTGGGTAGCCGAACAACGCCAGGAAATCAGTCTTAAGGTTCACTATAAAAACTCGCGTACCTGCAGGAGAACACCTCATAAACTCTCACATGAGAAAATTTTGTTAGACCTTGGATTTCAACATGAAAAAATTCTGTTAGATTTCTTCTTTAAATATAACTCTTTTTAAGTCTACCCATATTTTGACCCATGAACCAATACTGGCCAATCATTCCTTTTAAGGTAAATGTGGGTGGGATATGGATTTGCAAATTCCTCTGCTAGAGAATTGCTCTATGATGTTTCAGTCTGGATAACAGGGTGGCGATGATGGGCAATTACAATGGGGACTAGTGTCAATGTTTAATAGACAAACAATTAAAGATAACTATACTTTTTTAATAATAATACAACAAAAAACACAACTTACAAGAATGGGTGGTTGAAGATTCTTGGGTCACACTGCAGTCTTTCAGGCACACTAAGGAAAAAAGAAATCAACATCACATAGAGACAAACATCTATTTACTCATACATTTAATCACAAACTGTTACAAGAAGTTCACACACTTCATCACTCATTTAGTGCATTTTCTAGTAGTGTGCTAAAAAAAAATAGCAGAATCAACTTAATAAAATGTAATATCTCAGACAGTCTGCATTTAGAAATACCAGTAGTGCTCAACAATTCTAATCTGAAGTACAGTGTAAACCAAAGATTCACAGTACCATCCAAATATTATAGGTGACAACTAAATTCTTTACAGTCTGATGCCCATATTTTATCTCGGGAAAACTGCTGCAGAAGCATGAAAGTGGATTTGTTCAGGATACACAGAGAAAACTAAGTGCAAGAACAATTCATGACTGTTTTGTGAAGTTCAGAAACAATGACTGTAGATGTCCCCCAGTGAATCATAGAACTGGCAATATATTGGGTGACCGGAATAGTTAGGTGACCTGATTGGATAAGACACAAGCAGGTCGCAGATTAAAAGTGTTATGCATGTGTAAGTACATACAGTTATTTGACCATAAAATGTTGAAAACTTATGCAAAGGCCTGATAGATAACTTCAAAGTTGCTACTTCACTTTCTCTATGTCTTACTGATCCACTATAATAAAGACTTGCAATGTAAGGTCAAACAAAGCACGCATCATCCCAAGTTTATCATGAAACTTTTTGTCAGAATTTTAAGTGTTGCAAATTGCAACAGCAATTCGTAAATAAAGCATAGCCACCTAAAGTTCTAACTCAAGCGACAAATTCTTTACTATATCCAGACAATAGGGTGATGAACTAAAATGGGGGAGGGGAGGAGAGAATTTTCAATATATAGTTAAACAAAATACCTACAGATAATTAGAAAGCAAAAAGTTTTGATTACAAAGACAAATGAAACAAAGTATCCAGATGATGGTTATCACTTCCTGAATTGCATTATGTAACTAAATAAGGTCTCAAAGTTCAATTATTCAATTCAGTTAATCAACTCTTGCATATAAAGAAGCTAATAGACCTTACTCTGAGATACTTATTGCTACACTAACATTTAAAGCGATTCAGTGTTCATTTACAGTGTTTTCGTATGTTGTTTTTCCTTTGCTGATACAAGAAAGAAGTTTGAGAACAGTTACTATTGGGTTGATGCATACGTTCATGAAGTTTTTCACTGCACTACAGGAATGTATTACACAAGAAGGGAAAATGGAATCAATCAACTATGTATCCCCCCCCATTGTTTACAATGATGTCCCAATGTCTGGATAGGTCTGCAATGCCATTCGTAAAAAAACGTGCTGGTATTCCTGCGAAGAAATCATCAAGGAAATTCTGGAGATCCACATAATTGTTGAACGTTTTGCCACGGAGTGCATTCGACAGAGATCGGAACAGGCGATAGTCTGAAGGGGCAACATCTGGAAAATAGGCCGGATGTGGAAGGATCTCCCATTTCACGTCCTGAATGATCATTTTGGTCATGTTCTCACTGTGAGGGTGTGCGTTATAGTGTTGGAGAAGGAGACCATGGTGCCGATGTGGACGTTATTGCTGAATTGCCTCCTCCACATGGTGGAGTTGCTCACAATCGAGTGCAGCGTTGATGGTCCAATTCCTCGGCAGCATTTCCCAGTGAATAATGCCTTCCATGTCCCACCAGACACACAACATGATCTTCACAGGATGAAGGTCATGTTTTGGACGTGGTGAGGGCATCCTGTTTGGGCTTAACCATTCTCTCCAATGCCTGAAATTCATGTACAGGCACCACTTTTCATCTCCAGCAACAATACTTGGCAGAAAGAGTTTGTGTTGCTGAGAACATTCGTGATAACGGGTGAACAAGGAACCACATATGGCAACACACTGATTTTGGTTGTTCTTGGTGTGAGTGTAAGGCACCCAAGACCCCGATTTCTGGACCTTTCTCATACGTTCCAGGTGTCCCACCACTGTAGCCTGACCACAGTCCATCTCAATGGCCAATTTGCGTGTGGTTTAATGCAGATACAAATGGACGAGATGGTTCAAACAATACTCATCAAAGTGAGATGGATGACCTGAGTGTGGAGAGTCGTTGAGGTCGAAATTGCCACCTCGGAAACGTTCAAACCATTTGCGGGCTGTCCTCAGAGCAATAGCATCCTCTCCATACACAGCACAAATTTGTCGAGTAGCCTCAGTGGCTGTGGGGTCCCTTGTTAAACTCATAGAGGAGCAGATGTCGGAAGTGTTCATTCCTCTGTACTTGACACTCCATACTTCCAGACCTGAAAACCAAAAAAATCAATAACCACAATCACACAATGCAATATGATTTAGATACACAATATTACTGGCTATATTTTGATATACATCTGGCCATCTGCACTGTCACTACTAACCTGGGAAACACAGGTGAAATAAAATTGCATGCACTTATGCATCAACCCAATAGATTACAGAGTTGATTGTTGCAGGCCTGGGAAAGTATATGCGGATTCCAACCCTCATTAATAATTTTCAGTAGCAAATATTATAAAAATCCATAGACTTTAGCATTTGCATATTAACATTGAAACCGTCTTAACATGATTCAAACTTGTGATAGGTATCTTAAATTAAGAAATATTTAACAACAACAAGTTGTAAGTATATAAGTAATCTTTAAGATCTTTTGGATTACACATTGAATCCATCTTCAGAAAAACATAAATTGCATAAAAGAAACATTACAATTTTAAATAAACACAAACATCGTAGTGATAATGACTACAACATGCAATGCACGCGTTACGTTCACACACGCAAACTACATCTTCTTCTAGGTTGGGTGAAAAGTTTGGATATTATACAGATAAATTATTCTTAAGTAAAACCTTCCAAGGTTGAGGAATGTTTACTGGGCCATCTTCATTACAGCATCTGTGTGCAAATTTGTGGATAAAAATACTTTCTGATAATAGTAATCATGATTTTAAAGAGAGGCAAGAATAGTTGCATCGTCCCATTTTGGGAAGTGGGTACCTCCATGAATTAGGCGAGATAGAGCTGTGGTCATGGCACCATTTTTAACATTATATTTATGTTCAGTTAATCTTGTTTTTAATGTCCGAGTTGTTGATCCAATATAACGTGTATTTGCATGTTCTGGGTTTATTGCTTTTAAGGGAATACTATATATTCCTTGTTTGTTCTGCTCTTCTACACGGTCACAGTCTTTTTTAATAATGGATAAAATGTTACTTGTCCTTAATCCAATGTTCAGGTTATGACGTCGGCAAATGTTGTTAAGAGAACGAGAGATTCTAGGAATAAAGTCCATGGAGCCTACATATCTTGTAAAAGTATGGTGTCTCGATAAAGTAGTGGTTTTCGTTCTCTTCACTTTTTTAATGATGTCAACTGTTGACATGGAACATCCATAGTTTTTAGCTGTGTCCTTTATCTGTCTAAGTTCTGCTCTGCGTAGTTTCATACTTGAAGAATGAGTAAATGCTCTTCTAACACGATAATAAATAGATAAAAGTTTACGTTTTAAAGGATGTGCCAAGGTAGCTGGTATTAGTGCTATAGTAGAAGTCGGTTTCTTATAAACAGAATAGGTGATTTCTGAAGAATCATGAGTTCGGTGTAAAAGAAAATCTAGAAATGGCAATGTCATATTATCTTCTAATTCAACTGTGAATTTAAGACTAGGATATTGAGCAGATAGACATTCTGCAAAATTGTTTAGGTCTTTGTCAGAAGATGGCCAGAAGATGAGGACATCATCTACATACCTTATTGTAAAGGAGTGGTTTTATTGAGTATGATTCCAATATTTTGTTTTCCAGTTGTCGAAGAAGTAATTCTACAAGTAAAGGGGAGAGGGGTGAACTCATAGGAGCTCCATCACATTGACGGTAGATAAGGTGGTTAAATTTAAAGTATGTGCATTGATGAATCAATCTAAGAGTTGATATTATAGCTTGAATTTCTGGAAGACGAGTATTACCTTGAGTAATCAGTTTCGATTCTATGAGGTCATGAACTACAGGCACTGCTATGTTAGGGAAAAGCGAGACAACATCCAGAGAGGCCATAATAAAGGAGGAGGTATTGTGCTGATTGAAAGATTTGATTTTGTCAAGAGCTTGCATAGAGCTCCTTATTGAGTATTGAGATGAATTACTAAGGTCCTGTAGATATATAGTCAAAGCTTGTTCAAGCAGTCTTGTTGGATTAGCATATGATGAAACAAGAGGTCTTATAGGGTTACCATCCTTGTGTAATTTCACCTTTCCAAATAATTCTGGCACCCGTGGGCCAAGAGGTGGATGCATGTTCATAGAAATAGAAACTGGAAAGGAACTGTGAATACGCAGTCTACTAAGTGCTGCCATAGTGGCTGATATCGGGTCACATTGGATAACTTGATATGGTATTTTGTTTATGGCTTCACTTATTTTAGTGTTATAGTCTGTTGAGTTCAGTATTACCACTTGGTGTGATTTATCTGCTGCTACTAGAGACAACTGAAAATTTCTTCGTAGATATTTTAATTGTTTACATTCTTGTTTAAAGGTCTCAGGTATATTATATTTGTTTTGACTGTTAAAAGATTTGAAGTCATTCAAAATCCTGTATCTAGCTTGTTCTTGTTCATGCTGAGGTAGGAACCAGATGATGCCTTCTAATTGTGGAATAAGTTTAGTCTTATTTATGTGAGTAATTGGATAAGCAAATTTTAAACCTCGTTTTAGTGTTTTTTCTTGTAACTGGTTTAGTTGAACATCACTTAAATTGATGTATGGTGCATAGATGCCAACCTCTAAAAGTAGTTTTGAGTAACCAACATGTTCATTTTTCAGTAATTTTTAGTAATCCAGTCTACAGCGGCAAATTTGGGTATTTAACACTGCAACAAATTTTAATCTGTCAGAAGTATTAACAAAATAATAATAATAATAATAATAATAATAATACAATAAAAATAATTTGCTAGTGGGAAAATTTAAAATACTGTCTACCAGAAAAATATAATAAATTACCTCCAGACATGAAGAAAAATTATTCCTTGGAATGTTGGCCAAATTATTATGATAAACTGGCTGTAGTTGCCATTTTGGCTTTCCTTAATTCAATTTGTGAAAACTTCTTCTGATAGCATAGTTCACTGTGTGCAATGCTATTTATTTTTTCTACTAATAAAGAAGACAGCACATGAGTACTTAAATTAGGTCTGAATTCATTCATGTTTTTTTCACAATACTGAAAATTCTTTCTGTACTTGCATTGCTATGAGGGACTATTAAAATCATTTTCATAATTTTGCTTAATGATTCATACTTCAACTGGCCACTTTCATTTTTCATTAAAGAAATTCTGTGCCACACACTTCATCCATTCTCCCAGAAGTAACAGCACAGTTAAAATTTTCAAACTGGTAGTGAGCAAATTCAGATTCCACCTTGTCAGATTCTTCTGGTTTCAAAACTGGAAACAGGGAACACATATATTGGACTGATGCAAAAGAAACACTTTGCCTTAATGTTACATCTGCAATTTCAGCATGACTCAGAAATTCATCATTAAGTGGAAATTTTCTTAAAATGTAATTGCAGCCTGCCTTGTAAAATTCCCTTACCTCAGAATAAAAGTAACCATTGTGTCTTCACTGAAATCTGCAGTTGTGCCTATATAAGATCTCGCTTTTGACCCAATTACGAGATAACAGTTTTCTTTTGATTTCTCCTTCTTTCAAAATTTCCATCTGCAAGAGATGTTGCTGTCACATCAAATGCTGATGGCTTGATAAATTGTACAAGCAATTCAGATAACAGACTATGAAGTTTTCTTTTTAATGCATGCACAAGCAGAGCTTCCTGCTGCAAGAACACGTTAAAAGATGTAAATAATGGAAGAGTTGCAGATAAAAAAAGACAAAGTTTAGATGAAGGATTTCCAATCATACTTGCAAGGTTCTTATACTGTGAATTAGCTTCTTCATTGTCACGGAAATAATGTTCTAGAGCCTCCCACTGTTCTAAAATTCTGTCAATGGATTCCAAAAGTGATAACCAGCGAGTATTGACATGCTTTAGAATTTTGTGTGGTTTAGTACCACAAACAGCTTGACTCAGTTTTATATTGTTTCCTCTTTGAACTTTTCTCCAAAAAAAAAAAAAAAAAAAGAACAACTGTATCAGAAACTGCTCAACATTAAATCCTTTCAGTTGAGTAGCAGATTTCTGTGCAGCTAAATTTACTAAATGGCATGAACATCGCTGCACTATGATTGCAGGCTGAACCTTCTTTATGTGAGAAACAACACCTTTTACTTGACCGATCATAGTGTTAGCATTGTTACAAGAAAATGACACACAGTTGCTCCACGAGATATATTTTTTAACAAACTCATTGTTCAAAACGTTGAATATTCCTTCACCTGTATTATTACTTGATTCAACCAATGATAACAAAACAGTTAAATTTTTTTCCTATTTTTTTGTCAAAATATGTTATTGTAATGGGATACAGTTTATTTGCGTGAGCATCATTACTTCCGTCCATAGATAGAGGAAAAGGATTTTTTGTTTACTTCAGATACAATGTTACTTGTAGAAACACTGGCCATGTGCTGAATTAGTGCAGTAGCCTTGGTTCTTCCACTCGAATATTTTTTTGCGATCGCTGAATCGGGAAACATGGCTTGAAATAACGGTTTAGCATGGTCAGCAGCTGCTATGGGTAAATTGTGTTCCACAATAAATGAAGTGAACATAAGTTCTGCATTTATTACACTGTTCTCCTTTGATGCAAACAAATTGCTCACTGACTGAACATTCAACTCACCGAAAGATTTATGCTTTTTCGATTCTGTGTGTCTTCGGCAATCATCCCGCCCACCGTGCGCAATACTAAAATCGCATCTACAAATTCTGCAAAACACGTGGTTCACAGAAACTTTTGATTTCTCAAAACAGGGCCAGTCTCTATTGTAAGTTTCTAGAAAACACTGTTTCTTCTTCAACGACGAAGGTTTGTCTAAAGAACGCTTCATTCTAAATAAATGAAAGAAAACAGCAAAAAAAACTTCACAATCGCCTCACCCTTCCGTGATGTAACAGTATGGTAGCACGTGCAGCAGAGAGAACCAAAAAGCATCAAGGACAATAAAGCAGAAGCGCTGCCTACGAGGAACAAAAGCAACTGCCCTGGCTGCACGCAGGAGACACGAAGTGCATCATGGGAGTTCGGAACGAATGCCTAAGCAGCGTCCGCACAGAGCTAAACTGCGTAGTTGCGTCCGGCAGGGGGAGAACCAATGGGAGCGGTGTCATGGAATGAAACACTGAGCCAGCATAGTGTGGTTGCTGCTCAGTCTATGGTAGATAAATTGCCAATTAAGATGCAGAAATCTATAATACACAGAATGAAGCATTTAATCCCCAGAAAATCTTGAAGAGCCAACAAAAATTTTTAAGTTGATAAAAATTTGCTTTCTATCTCAGAAAATTAAATCAAATGGTGATTTTCCGTAATTTCAGTGGTGTTTCCGTACTTCCATAACAGCAACCAAAAATCCGTACTACTTGGCATCTATGTATGGTGGAACATTACAAGAAGTGTTTGCTGTATTTCTAGGTCTCCGGTTGGCGCTTCTATTTAATATTTTACAGGCTACCAGATTTCTTAGTTTCTTGATATGACCCGCTGTACGGCACTCTACTATTGAAATGCAGATTGCTGTAGTCCTTACTAGGTGTCTGTATAAATTAATAGGATGAGTCATATATTGGTAAGCATTATAGGTCTTTTGCTGCAAATAATCTATATATCCTCTTTTTAGCCTAATCTAGGAGATAAGCCTTTTGTGCTCAGCCATACGTATGATTCTTGCATCCTTGCTATGTAAAGGATGAATTCTTATAAAATATTTAGGCGTTACATTAAGATCTCTGCAGTTAATTAGGAAATACAAATGAGACTCCTCTGTAACAAGTTTTTGTTTCAGTTTACAAAAGGATTTGGTACTTGATTTCATTGCGCAGGTCAAGATTTGTATATCATTAAATAAAACATACCATGGAAGCGGTTGTCGGTAATTCAAATAATATTGTCGTGCTGAAGTATATGCATATTAACATCGAAACCGTCTTAGCATGATTCAAACTTGCGATAGATATCTTAAATTAAGAAATAACAAGTTATAAGTATATAAATAATCTTTAAGATCTTTCAGATTACACATTGAATCCATCTTCAGAAAAACAAATTGCATAAATGAAACGTTACAACTTTAAATAAACATAAACATCGTAATGATAATGACATACAACGCGCAAGGCACGTGTTACGTTCACACACATAAACTACATCTTCTAAGGTTGGGTGAAAAGTTTGGGTATTATACAGATGAATTATTCTTAAGTAAAACCTTCCAAGGTTGAGGAATGTTTACTGGGCTGTCTTCATTTTTATCCACAAATTTGCACGCAGATGCTGTAATGAAGATGGCTCAGTAAATATACCTCAACCTTGGAAGGTTTTACTTAAGAATAATGTATGTTACTTTTTTTTTCGGGGCAATATCCATTCTCAAGGCTTCGTTCTTTTTTCGATAATGGATATTGCCCCGGGAGAGTCCCTCACTTGCTCTCAGGATACCGCGAGTAGCAGTCAGAGTTTCCGTCCCCCCTGATGATGGTAGCTACAGAAAGTGCTAGGGTTGGGATGTTGCTGAAGGTGGAGTGCGGCATGGGTAAGCTCTTTATGTGAAGCCATTTTAGAGAGGTCATGAGATGTATGCAAGTTGAAGGCTGAAGTATAAAACATCGATGTAGTTACCCGAGGTGGAAACGTCTATTGTATATATGTATATAGTGAGTTGATTGAGCACTTGTGGTTGTATATAGTGTATAATGAAATGTATGGTATGTATGTATGTATGTATGTATGTATGTATGTATGACAAAAAAAAAAAACCAGATGGTTTTTTTAGTGTGATATGTAAATAAGACTGCGAGCGTGTCTAGCGAGCATTTTTGACGTGACTACGTTTTGGTAAAAATGAAGAAATACTTGAAGATTACTACATGACGCCTTTGGAGGGAGAGGGGAAAAAAAGACCCCTATATGACCAAGAATTGAATAGAATAAAGTGAATGACTTCAGCCAACAAAAGCGAAGAGCCCCACACTACCTCTTGAAACAAGCAACATTCTGCTCACAAATCACGTGCTGGAAATGACAAATTGGGAAGTTGCCCATAAATGTTTTATTACATTGTTGCAAGTAAATTTAAACCACACAATATCGGACACGTGTCCAATATGTGAAGTAATTATTATTATTGAGTCATTTTTGAACATTACCTGAATAGATGAAGAGTAAACCTGCAAGAACTTATATGGACTCAAGGAAAAGACACCTAATTGTAAATTTCCTAAAGGTTCAATTCCATGACTTTTAGAAAATCTGAACTAAAAGTGGTGACAATTAATTTCAATAACATTTCTTTTGTTTCTGGTAGCAGAAACAAAAGAAATTATTACACTCATAAACAATCACTAAACTGAAGTTTGCAGTACACAGAAAATTTCTGATCCGGTTCATACTTAAAGGTTAATATAATTTTTTTCACATACCTTTCAAAAATTTGCATGTCCATTTTGCACATTTTACTAGTAAAAGTTTACCTGTTTTAGTACACATATGCACAGCAAATGTTCACACTAGACAAAAGATTCCAACTCACTGGACTTTGTTTTACAATCTTCACATGGAATAACCAACCAAACCTATCCAGCTGTTGGCTCATTCACCACTGGTGTATTTTTATAATATTCAAGACCTGAAATAATATAGTAAGGACTCCCAAAATAAATACCAAAAGTGTGCAATATGGTGGGCCTACCATACTCGAGACAGCTGGTCCACCAGTCAAGTGTTACAAGTGAAGCTGAATGTTAGTTGGAGAAAGAGGAATAGGAAAGATGCCAGTAAAAAAAAAAAAAAAAAAAAAGAATAAAGGCTGAAAAGACTTACTTACTGAAGAATATCAGCATTACTCTGAATTGCTCAGTGAATGAATCAGCTAAATGCATGTGAAACGCATGTGGAAAATAAATTAGTAATAGTGGGGCTGCCACTGTCACCAATGAGTTTTGTGTTATTGCAACAGTGGGTTGTGTTAAAAGTGATACACTGTGGAACACTGTGATTAAAGAAATTGCAAAGTGAAAGAAAAAAAAACATGTCTAAGGTGTTGCAAGGTAGATTTACTGAGGATGAATACTGCTGTAAAAAGGGAAAGCTACAAAGCTGGTTCATCAAAGTTCATCAGAGTAAGATAGGACAGATAAGGCAGACAGGAATGAATCAGTTTTGTGGAAAGATACAAAATCCTTTTGGAAGTACTTAAAAAGCACAGAAGGAACAGGGGAAATTAAGTTTCAAGTTGTGTGAGTAATAGAATTCGAGAAATGACCTGGGAGCCTAATGAGTTAAGTGAAAGATGGAGTGAACACTTTTGTGAGTTATTAAAACTCAAAAGCAAAGATGATTGATGGGGGGAGAGTAGGAGCTGATATACAGTATATAAGACACAGAAAGAGAAGAAACCACACAGTAGGGATCTTTATGCAAAGAAGTTTGCAAAGTAATAAATTATCTTCAAAATGGTAGGCTCTTTGAATAGATGGCATAACATATGAAATGTTGAAATAGGGTGGTGACTATGGATCGACTATTTAGCTGAAATTTGCCAGTTTTGTTGGAAGTTAGGATTCACAGGAATGTGAACATTGTTCCTCTGTGTATAACAGAAAAAGTGATCAGACTGAATGAAAAAAAACCTATCATAGTATGAGCTTGCTGAGTGAGCCAGGGAAAGTGTTTGGAAACGCCATTACTTATAAGATACGGAGCCTGATGTTTGAGAACTTTTATGCTTGGTAACAGCTATACTAACCAATTTTTTGTTTGCATATGTTCACTTAAATTTTTTTCTACTGGTGAGAAATTTTTGTTGCATTTGTAGATAAAGAGAAGCCTTATGACAGAGTAAACAAAGTGCTTTTGTGGAAGGTTCTGAAAATTTTTGGTGTATCTAAGTGTGTAATGGGAATTTAGTTGGGTGTGTGAAAGCTATGCCAGCAGTACCATGAGGACACATGAAAATGATGATTTAGCAAATTGGTTTTCCATCAGCATATGAGTCATAGCTGTTCAATATACTTATGGATGCATATGTTCATGAAGCCAAAATAAATACTACTAGTTTATGTCTTGGGAATTTACATGTGTGCAGGTTTCTATATGCTGACCATAAAGTCCTGTTGTCTGAGAGTTGCAAAGTACATTTACCAAAATGAAGTATGTATGAAATTCACAATCTCAATATAAATGTAGGGGGGGGGCAAAGTTAATGGTTTTGAGTGAGGAAATGCTAGCAGAGATGCCAACCTGTTTCAGATATTTTCAGTAGTACTCGTACAAATTTTCAGTAGTCATACCAAAAAGAATAATTTTAACCGAGGAAAACAACTCATTTAATTTAATTAGCATTTTTTTACTTACTTATTCATTTATATACATGAAAATCTGTATCAAAATATTCCAAATTTTTTCACATGGAAAATAATATACACCATGACTGATACATTTTTTTACACAACAATTGATTAAACAGCTTTCTTTAGTGATTTGGCTGTACATTGTTTTCCAGATTTGAGTTCCTCAGCAGAAAATCTTTTTTCATAACACACTTGCCCAGAGGAGAACATATTCATTTTTGCAATAAGAAGTGCTTCTACAGTTTCTAAACCTAAATTAGGTTGGAAACGGGCTTGATTTTTTTGCATTAAACTAAAATCTCTCTTACTCACAGCATTCGAGTGTGGAACTACAAGTATTGCAAACATTACTTTCAAGAGAATAGTATACTTAACCGCTCCATTACAGCCTCTTAATTTTGAAATTTCTGACCAAGTGACATCTATTCTATCTGTTACTGCTATGGTCTCTAATTTGTCAGCTTGATAACAAGGAATTCCACTTCCAGTATATCAAGTTCATTTTCAGTTATTATAAATGGAAGGTGTTTGACTATGTGTAATAACAGAAGTAAATGATTTTATGGCTCTACTACTTCTGCATGTTTTAAGAATTCATCATAGATCAGTATCTTTTCTTCAATATAAGAACATTCTTCAATGTGAAATTTTCCGAAAGTTGTATAGAACTTAGAAAGTTCATTTTCATTTTAAATGATTTCGCTTTAATACATTCTTGTTTTTACTCCAATTACCAGTTGTGTCCTTTCTGATTTTTCTTTTTGAAAAACTGTTATTTGAAAAATTAAGCTCAACATTACCATCAGCTACGACAGTAGGCTTCACAAACCCCTTGGATGCCATGACAATTTTATCTATCATTCTGAAAGAACTTTCAGTTTAAGGACCATGAATGCATGATAGCTTTCACTATTTTAGATAAAAGGTAGTGTAACTTGGAGAATATAAATGCTTTTGAATATCATGCATCAATTCTTACAAAATTTTCAGCTTCGTCACTTTCACTTTCGGACTCTCCCCCTTTATCAAGCTGAAATGCAAACCTTTTTTGGGGGAATATGTGAGAACACAGGATACACGTTCGGAACATCGTTGGGAGAAAAAATTACAGTTACGGGAGAAACCTTTGCTACGTCTGATTTCTGTTTTCGGACATTTCCCTTCCATATTCAAGGTGAAATACAAATATTTACGAAATAAAATGAAATTTAACAACAATACTAGGCAGAGGAAACATCGCATTAAAAATAAAATTAGGATTACGGGAGCAATCTTCACTGTTTCCGACAGTTTTGAAAGACGAAATTTTCATTTTCCAAAGTTTCAGGCGGAAAGCATGATTCAGAACCACTACCAATCGCCCCAAAATTTCTGTTCAATTATGCATCGATCTCGAGGATAACACAAATTACGATGAAAAAGCAGAAATTCCTCGAAGCCAAAGATTACACGGGAATTTCTGCGCTGTCGAATTTCCGTTTTCGGAAATTTCCCTCCATTTTCAAAGTGAAATACAAAGATTTATGAAATAAAATTATGTATAACAACAATGCTGGACAGAGGCAACAGTGCAGGAAAACTAAATTATGATTACGGAAGAAATCTTTATTTTGTTCACTTCCTTTTTAGAAGGTGAAAAAACCCCTTGGTTTTTTCACCTTTCAAATGCTGTCCCGATGCGTAGTTCTACGCGTTTCCCGACGAGTGTTTTTGCGTGTTGATGTGGTTTATTACGCGTTTCTCGATGCATATTTTTATGTGTTGATGCGTACTTTACGCGCTTCACTACGTGTTTTTCTACGCGCCGCGAAAAATCCTTGATGTATATTTTTACGCGTTGGTAAAATTTCGATGCGTACTAGATGCGTAATTACGCATTTTGGCGAACTCTGCAACGAAATCCAAGCATACTTTTCTGCTACGCAAAAAAAAAAACCCTTCAAAATATTAATTACTGACATAAATGGTCGATGCAAGATTTTAAAAAAAAACAACTCCGATGCCAGGCAATGACACTCACGTTCTGCACCAAACTATTTTCAACAGCTTGCCACTGCACTGCGAAAGAGCTTCAGGCCGAACTCCGCCCACGTCCACCACCAAAGCGAGAGCTATGATCAACGTGCCCAGAATGTTGCATGCTGGGGAGGGAGGGTTTTTACTTTTTCGAGTGCCGGCCGCTCGCGCTAAGATCCGAGCAGCTTCGAGAGGCAGAACTGGAAGTGCAGGCAGCATCACAAGCATGACGGATCATCAAGTGGCCGCCGTTGCGTTGGGAACAAAATAAAATTAATAACTTCCGTTAATTTTACGTAGAAAAATCACGGTTTTCCGTATTCCGTAGTACAAGAGCTTTTTCCGTAGTTGTTGGCATTTCTGCGTTAGTATTGAATATAAGATGAGTCAAAATGGGACAGAGTCTGAATACTTAGGAAGTATATATGAAAGAGAAAACAGATGGTGAGATCAGTAGATGAGTGAATTCAGCTTTGAAGGTCATGGCTGCTTTAGGAATATTTCACAGGACTGATGGGTTATCAAAAACATCTGAATCATGGCTGTACGTGACAGTGCAGTTTTTCCTACTGACATATGGTAGTGAAACCTGGGCACTACAGAATATATGAGTCATTTGTGTGCTACAGAGATGCATTGCTTAATCCTTCAGAGTCCACTAGGAATACGGTGACCCACACTAACCCTCCTAAGTCTACTTCGAGGGATCACAAGCGTGAGGGGTCACCTGCGGCCACTACATCTGTGAAGGGGTCATCCCCTACTATCAACGGGTCAACCCGATCAAAATGTGGAGAAGACATTTTTCGCCATCCACACCTGTGGCGAACAAGGGAAACACTTCCTCCCACCTCGAGCCACTTCGGGTAGAAGTGTCCCTTTGGAGGTTAACCAGCAACCTGTGACAGCCTTGGTGTCTACTCCATTCGCATTCACTACACTGACCAATTCCTACTTAAAGGAGGTGGAGTCCACCATTGATGGCTCCCGGGTGACCTTCAATAAAAGGGAAAGGATCAAAGCGACCTTCTGTGAAGTTCTCTTGGCTTGCTATGAACAAGCCAACAAACTTGCCATGATAGGCGGTTGCTTGGAAGAAGCAATGTGTGCGAGGCAGCGCACCACCACTGAAGTAGCTTCCTACGAAGACGTGGCTAGGAAGGGGGCTAGTGAGGCGAAAGGGCCATCGCCTGCCCCACGTAAGCTGAACAAGGGGGACAAGAGACACGTTCTCCTGGTCAATTCCAAAGTCGAGATCATGTCCTCTGATGACGTGAAAAAGACCCTGCGTGCTGCAGTCAACTCTGCAAAGCTGCAGCTTGGGGTCAAAGGAGTCCGGAGCATTAGGAAGGGTGGGGTGGAAGTAGAGTGTTCCCGCCCAGAAGAACTCAACCGCCTTGTTGAGGGGTTGAGGAGCAATCCACTGACCAGAGATTGCACACTCCCCAAAACCCCACAGAAGAGACTTCCCCAGTTGATTGTCTATGGCGTCGACGGGGGAGATCTCACAAAAGGGGTTCGAGGAAGGGGTTCACAAGCAGAAGCCCGACCTTGAAAACGGACTCACAGCCCATTTTCCCATTAAGGCTAAAGGAGGCCGGGTCCACTGGGTGGTAGATGTGGAGACCTGGGCCTTCAAGCTCTTAATGAAGCGAAGAAGACTGAACCTGGGTTGGTCAGTCCTCCGCCTTAAAGAGTTTTTGCGGGAAGTCAAGTGCTTCTGCTGCAATGGCTTCGGCCCTTTCCGGAGCAACTGCACTGAGTCTGAAGATAGGTGCGGCAAATGCGGGGAAATTGGGCACCAGCACAAGTGTGCAGCCACACCTAAGTGCAGCAATTGCTTGGCTGCGAACACCAAGTTCCCTCTGAAGCTGGAAGTCGCCCACTCCAGCTTCAGTAAGACCTATCCCAGTCTGCAACATGATCTTGAGCAGGTTAAAAACCGCATCAACTATGGTTGATAGGATGTGGAACTATTCAGAGGCACGTGGCTCTTGAATTCAGCATTTGTTGGTCTTTCACTGAGGTGTTTCTGATGACTCTGGCCCAGAGTCATCACCGCACACAGGCCCTAGTACTGCGGACCATGTAAATATTATTTCTGTGTATCGTGATTTTAATATTGCTGAATCTTGTGAGATGGGTTGCATGATACCCTCAATTTGATAAATGTGCATGTATTTCTTTTGTAAGAAACCATTAAAGGACGTATGTCCCAAAAACTCGTGTTCGCAAACTGGTTTCCCAGCCGATGATGTGAAAATTTAATATTGTTTGCCCCCGCCCATTAGCACGTCACATACACGAGCTATGGCCGAAGGGTGTAAAGTACCGGTCCTGTGGGGTGAAGCAGACCTCCATAGGTCCCAAGACCGATCCTGTCTGAGTGAAAGATGGTGGTTCCCGGCTGCTGACAGGCTTGCTCGCACAGCGCCATCAATTTTCTAACCTTGAGAGAGTTCCCTATATACCTGCGAAGTCTGCATTTAGACGGTGCAGGTACAGTCATCAGATTAGCCTCAAATGGGAGTTCATCGCAAGACTCGCACTGGTCATGTGAGGAATGCAGATATCAAGGTGTCTACTGATTTCCAATGAACCAAATTAATGACTTTTTCATGACCTCTTCAGTTAAATTCATGGCCTTGACAATGCGGCACAACGACAACCATTTTCTTTGCACTTTGCTTACCTGGAGGAGTTTTTAACTATTGTTTTGCACATTACTATTTTCTGATTGTAGCTGTTTTAGCAGCAGATTTAGGAGAAATAAAGAAAAACACTATCATCATTGCATCAACATTACCAAACCAAAAGAAATTTCTGAGAATGGCTTTTACAAGTCCTTCAAGTAAGCAAGTGAAAAGGAATATTTCACACTTTTACATACTTCTAGTCAATGATTTTATTGAAATAATCAGTCTAAAGTAAAATCATCTTTGGAATTATTGTTTTTGTGGGCAGAGTATATGAAGAAGAGAGACAAGAAGATCCAGCATTAAAAATATGCACCCAATGAAACTCAATATAAAGAATCACTGTGTGCCAAAACCAAATACAGAATTCTATTTTATTAAAATAAAGAAATAAAATTTCAGTTAAGCATGTAAATGATATCAACCTGACAAACTAAAACCATTTTGTTAATGCAATGATTTACAGAAATACTAAAAATGTTATGGTGTTAAGTGCATCTTAATATTTCAGATCAGACAAGATAGTACTTATGAAAATACTATTTTATGACAGCTTAATATCTTTTAATCCAAATGTAACATTTTTTTGTTCTTTCCGGTAGTGAATAATCATGATGCTATGAATATGGATAGCTAGTCATAAGTTTTATATAACGAGATCATATACAAAATTATCATACTTGGAAAGACAATTATGACAACTATACACATTCACAGTGACAGAAAAAAAAAAATTACACCTTTTGTGAAATAAGACTTATTTTGATTGTTTTAAAAATATTGCGCAATTATACTTCAAATGGGTTTGGCACAAGGGCTTAAGAAAATGTTTCATCACCAAAAGAGAAATTCAGATATCTTTCAAGTTATTGGGTTGTCGGAAAAGTCACGACGTATTTTGCCACCCAATGACGGTTGGGCGGTTTTGGAAGTACTAGAGGCATGCACAGCTCTGTTATCGCTATGGTATTTGACAAGTGCCAGTTCTAGCTGCAGTCTAAAAGGAATAGTGAGCGATTTGGTTGATTTGCGGAGATTTGACACCAAGTTGAAGTGGAAGACCAAACTGTGCATTTTCGCCATATTTTACTATTTTACCTCCGTAAAGGGAAGAATGCGCGTCAAACTTGTGAAGTTGTGTAAAGTGTACTGTGATAATGCTCTACAAGAACGTCAGTGCCAGCGGTGGTTCTCAAAATTTTGTGCTTGTGATTTTGATCTTAACGATGCTCCTCGGTCCGGGAGGCCCACAGAGGCCGATGACGAACAAATCAAGGCATTGATCAAGTCAAACCCACGTTACACGACAAGAGAGATTGCAGACACATTGCACATCCATCATTCAAGCGTTCACGACCACCTGAAGAAGCTGGGATACGTAAGCAAGCTCGATGTGTGGGTTCCTCATGAACTCAAAGAAGCTTAATTGATGGCACGTATAAACATCTGTGATATGCTCATTAAACGTGAGGAAAACAATCCTTTTTGAAGCGACTGATAACTGGTGACGAAAAGTGGATTGTGTACAACAATGTGCTGCGCAAACGGTCTTGGTCCCAACGTGCTGCTTCTCCTCAAACGACATCCAAAGCAGACATTCATCAGCTAAAGGTTCTGGTCTCAGTTTGGTGGGATTTTAAAGGTGTCTTGTTTTTTGAGCTCCTACCACGGAACCAACACAATCAATTCGAATGTGTACTATTGTCAATTGGACAGTTTGTACGAATCCATCATCCAGAAACGCCCAGAGCTCATTCATCGTAAAGGTGTTGTGTTCCATCACCACACCGCGAGACCACACACAAGTTTGATCACCCACCAAAAATTATTGGAGCTTGGGTGGGATGTGTTGCCACATCCAGCATACTTGCCTGACCTTGCGCTGTCAGACTTCCACTTGTTTCGCTCTCTTCAACAGTCCTTACGTGGTATAACGTTCAATTCAGATGAGGCCGTAAATCAGCAGCTTGTACAGTTTTTCGCCAAGAAAGACAGGTCCTTCTATGAACGAGGCATTCTGCAGCTCACTGAAAGATGGCAAAAGCTTATCGAACAAAACGGGTATTATATCATTGATTGAACTTTGTTCTTTCTATCAATAAATGACCTTTGCAAAACATGGCTAAAATAAGTCATGACTTTTCCGACAACCCAATAATCGAACGGTAACTAAACTAAGTGAAACAAAGAAAATGTTCAAAAGCGAAATGACATGATATATTTAAATTCAGCTAAATTCAGGTGCTGATAAAAAAAAAAAAAATCATGAAAACCCACTCAATTTCATTACTTTTTCATGACTTTCATGACCACCTGCTCAATTTCATGACTTTTTCATGACCAGTAGACACCCTGAGATATGTTATGTGAAACAAAATGCCATTCGTAAAGTGGAGAAAAATATTTTGCAGTGGTTTGGTCATCTTGTAAAATTTAGTGACGAGGTACTAATTAAGAAAATTTATTCAGCCAAAGAGCAGAAAAGAAAATAAGGGGAAGGAAGAGAAAATCATGGGAGAACTAGATTAAGGAATTTCTGCAAGAGAAAATGAAAGTATGAAGTACAAAATATTATGCGTGAGTGGTGTGATTAATGTCAGTGAAGTCTGAGTGGTGTGCTCTTTGAACAGAGAATTTTGATAAATCAACAGCAGGTGAAATCCAAAAACTAACAGAAACTTGACAGCTGATTTTTCTTTGAGAGACTAACCTCTGAAACAAAAAGAACAGCTTTATTGATATGTATGTATGTATAAAGAAACTGAAAATTTCCAATTTGCCAGAACTCGTGCATTATAATTTGGAAAAAAAAAAAAAAAAAAATCCTTTTTCTTTGTTTCTTCCAGATTTCATTTTTTTTTTTTTTAGATCAAAAGGTTGGAGGATTCACACAACGTTAGAAAAAAAAAATAAATATTTTTCAAACTTATACAACTTCAAATTGGAGAAGTATTTAAAAATACCAAGTACCTACACAGCAAGCTAAAAAGTAAACAAAAATTTAAAAATAATATCAGCTTTTCACACCTAAAATATTTTACTGGATATTTATAAATAAAACCAAAAAGAAAGAAAATAAACACCAATGATTTGATAAAAATTTCTTACCCTCGGAAAGCAGGTGGAACACCAGGTAACCTCCTCCCTGCACTCTGCAAACGTAGTGGATCAACTGCAGGAATCCATGGAATTCCACCTAAAAAGGAAATGACATTATTACAACAACACACAAATGCTCAACATAAAAACCAATATCAAAATAAAGCATGCATTCATTCATGCAATGCAGTGCAAACCAAAACACCAAGCTCAAATCCCCACCCCATGGTTAACGACCACTGAGCAATTCTAAGGGTTATAATAAGAAATCACTCCACCCTAATTTAGGGCCACTGATTCCAGGGAAAAGGAAGCCAGTACTGCAAGACAAACACACTACCCATGCATCATCTGGGACTCAAACTAGCACTAGACCAGTGCACCACAGGGGCAGTGAATAAAAGTAATTATTCTACATAGAAATACCAACACGACAGCCATTTTTTACTCAATAAACCAAACAACACAATTTCTAACTCTTGGGTACAGGATTATACTGAAAAGGCTAAATGCCACATGGCCCAGCAACGCCGTAGAGAACTACTGGCAGGCAGGACACAATGAAGGATGATCTACGGTAAGAGAAAACAGCAGAGGAAGAAAAGATGTCATATCTTATGATGTATGCAAAATGCACACAACAAAGGAGAACTAAGGTATTTCTCTTTGTTTCTTGAATGCAGTGGCATATCCAGTCACTTATATAGTTCATGAGCCAGTTACTTTTTTATCACTGCAAAAACTTCAGCCTCAGTTCTAAGCATGTTGCTTATGGAAATGATGGATTTCAAAGTAAGAAATAGGCACTTGTAACAATGCAAATGTAAAGCTGAACAGAAAATAGTGTACAGTCCCTAACTCCTGTGCTCATGAGTATATTTATAAGAAACAAATCTTTGCTACCCTTCCCTTCACTATATATCAGTTTTTTCTGGATCCTAACAACAATTACAATCCACCTCCATATATGCCATGAAGCATAACTACACCATGTTTGTTCATCTTGTCAGCCACTGGCAGTTTATTTGCAATGTAGCTTACTGATAATATTGCAAAGCAAAGAACAAACGAAAGAACTTTGTAAAATATCTCCAGTTCTGTTGAACAACGTGGATTATATAACAATATATAATCCACATCGTACTGTATGTGGCTATTATAGTATTTAGCTGGAGCTACATTATTATGCCTAATGGAATGTGTTTACTTTTTTTTTTTTTTTTTGCTGTTGTTTTTTACACATGCTTGTACTCTAATACTTATAAATTAATTGATATTGTTGTGAATTTTGGATGGTGTAATTAATTCTATTAGTGGGTTTACATTAGGCAGGGACAGCTTTAATTTTTGATTACTTTAATCAGCAGTTTGTGGCTTCCCTATGTGAAAATAAGGATAGTTCGTGACTTTCCCCTTGAGAGCGAGAAACTCACAGGGAAACTTTGTTGTCTGTGGGGGGAATTCATTGTGGCCCCCTCATGTTTCTGTCAGCTCCATTTGGAAGTTCTGTGTAAGTATGAGAAGAACAAAGTTTGGCGAGATGTATGGAAACAGTAAGTGTCAATCAAATGGAAAGTTTATGGCATTCTTGAGGGTCAAACTGACAATTCAGAAGAGTAACAACTGAGTTATGGGCTTGGCCACTAAAAGGTTCCTTGGTAACTATATAATTCTGAAAGCATAGCTGTGTACTCCTTGATGTTCTTGCATCGTGTAAAACGCTTTTAAAACAATAAAATTGACAACGAAGTGAACACAGGCCCCTAGGAAAAGGGAAAAAACGTTTCTAGCAAAAACAGTCAGAGAGAGAGAGAAAGGGAGGGAGGGAGGGGGGGTTCCATAGCTACTTATAGGCAGTAACGCTAGAGTACTTGCAGAATGTTATGATGACGAAACAGAACGGTCGATGTTACCATGAGGAAAAGGAGGTTGGAGATACCTCTTTCCTGATTCTTTATTGCTCATAAGCAGCTATGGAGATATACTGAACTTTCTGTCAGAATGCAGCAGCCTTCTTGAGGGCTGGGATGCAGATGACCTGTGAAATGAAGAAACTCACCTTTACTTGTGGGGAGCTGGTACGCCTGGACACAGCCCTCCGAGTCAACGCCATCAGTGCATACAGAAGCGTTCATGGCATACAGGTGACTACAGTCAGGCAGTAAGTGTGCATGAATGCATAAAGTGAGATGGGGTTTGACTTCTCTCTCCATCGTCCACACTGCACGTTCTAATTAGTCAAGCCTGATGAAAGTGAAAACTGACCAATATGTGTTCTCTTCAACTAAGTAATAATTTCTATAAGTGGATATACCTTATGGGAAAAGTTGCATCCCTGTAAGTACTTTATTTCATTATGTATGCCTGTTTCAGATCAAATTGGCTTTGGTCAGCCAACAGACAATTGCATCAGCTGAGAAACGTCAAAAGCCGGACAGTATATGCCAGTGAAATATTACTGAATTCCAACAATGCGTTCAGTCTAAGAGCTAACTAAAAGGGGAGAGAGATTATTTGATGCCCCCCTTTTTCCTCTGTATATAGATGTCTTCATCAATTTGATTATCTGTTTATGTTAATTAAATCTCTGTTGTCTTCATGCTAGTCCTGAAGTGAGTGAGTCATAAGTGTCTCAGGAAAAAATAATTGTAGGCTAAATTCTCTTGACCAATAATTAAGATTTCAGTGATAAAGAATTCACAAGTAATTATTTCTAAATTCTAATGTTTACCTTTGGGTTATTGCACAATGCCCCACATGCTACCAGTTAAATTCTTTAAGTGATATTTTGCTTGATAAGCTGACGTCCCGGGGTGTAACAATAGATTGACCTCTGGTCAATAGCTCTGATTAATGCACTGAGGGGCTCCACCCTCCAGGATACTTAGTGATACGTAGTTTTTTGTATGACTAAATGGCCTATTGCTAGATCCCACAAAAAGACTGTTGAAGGATGCGTAACACCTTGCATTGTATTTCAGACAGTGTTTCTTGTAGCACACAAGGAAACCAATAGTGATTATCAAAGGAATGGCGAGAGTTAAATTACTACTGGTCATGTCAATTTTAAGACTGAACAGTTAGTTAAATATATTTTTCTCCCAATTCACCACAACAAATTATCCCCCCCGAGTAGCAGAATTTAGACGTACACGTGTACAGCGTATGCGGATAGTTTTTCAAATTATTAGCATATCTTGCAAATATTTTTGCTTGTAGATTAAAAATTAAAAAAAAATATTTACAGCAAGTAAACACTTACTCAAGATTTTACTCACATTAATATATTTAATTACATTTTAACTTGAAGAACTTTCAATTATTTTTTACATCTTCTGAAGTCTCTTGTTTTTACAAACGTTTCTGGCCTTTAGATTTTGTCAAGGCCTGTTCAAAATGTGTAGGCACTGTATCAAAAGGTTTGTTTACACAGAAACAATTTAAATTTTATTGCCAGGTTCTTCTTGCAGTTGCCAGTTGTTAAATTGTAACCTTTTCCTTGTGTATTTTGTAAGTCTACTGTTTTTGAATTGAGTTGTTGAAAATGCTATTTATAATTTTTGAAGGTTTATTAACGGAACTGTTTTCCTAGATGCAAAAACTTCCATTAATTAGTCTCTTGTGTTTGAGGTTCATAGGCCAATATTTTCATAGTTTGCCCTAAACGTCCGTTTCACATACATTGCCATACATTCAGTTGTTATGTCCTTATTTTGTCCTCACTGGAATCTGCAATGTTCTAATAATTATTTATTGTTTTATTAATTTTTCTTGAAATTTTCTTATTCTGTTGTCATCATAATTTTTGAATTTGCAGCAAGTTTTCTGTTTTCCGTACGCAGATACATTTTATTTTTATACAACTCTGCCTACCACACATGCCATCATCAGAACAATGTGATTTACATTGTCACCTGTGTTGCCACTGGTTATTTCAATATTATAACTGCAAGATTGGCTTAATCATGACAAAACCTTTTATTATGAAAATATTGGAATTAAAACATTATTACTGAATGTTGCTTGTGTTGTTTTGAATTAGCACATTCTTATGGCTTCTGTTTCAGAAATATTTTATGGTGCTGATTTACTTACAGGCAACATAGTTTATAAATTTCATTATATTCTCAATTTTTTTAACAAATTCCTTAATTACTGTCTGTTGTACAAACCATTCATGCTGTCTGACATACACATTGGCTTTACAAAATGTCATTCATAATAAATCTTTGAAACATTCCGTCAAACAGGACAGCGGTTAGATAGGAAGTTTATTTTCACTGCAATAAATAATCCTTTTCCATTACAAACAAATGTTGTCTTTGTGTGTTATTTAATGATATTCACTGCATGATGTAATTTCAACTTATAATGTTATTTCTATGAGTTAATTCCTTGATAAGCATTTTGGGACATTTAAACACCAAAAAGAAAAATATATATTAAAAAAAAAAAAATCAGATTTTTTCTCATTTTTCCACTTTTTAACAGTGGCATTCATTATATGAATGCTGTTTTAAACCAGCACATGCAGCAATTTTGAAGCTACATCACTATTACATAATTTGGTCACAACAAGTGTTAAAAGAGAGCCTTGCCTCTACTACACCAGGAAAACTTTTGTCTACAATAGCTCTAGAGAACAGAATGAAAATCTTTATGAAATATTATCTCATTTGCACAAACTTTCAAATAAACAGCAACACTACTTGCCATAAGAAACTATTCAGCTTCAAACATGAGCTCTCTGAAGCAACTAGTCAGTATTGGAATTTCTTGATTTAGAGTCCCAGTTCTTAGTCCCTCCATAGCATGACAAAAACAAGAAAGATGACACCAAATTCTCAAGTGTAATGAAGACTTCTTTTGAATCCGTTCTGGCACGAATAAATTTATCAAAGCTATTCAAAGTCAATGGAACCAGTATGGAAAACAGTAGTATTTGACTGAAGAAAGTTTTTCAATAGAGTTTTTAGTCCTGAAGATACTGCTGTAAACGGAATCGTAAACTTATGCCCTTTGGTTGCAGACTTCTGCATTAAGAAAAGTTTGAAATTATGTAAAAAACATTTTGCAGTGGAAACACTCTCCAACAAAGAATTTTTTTTTTCAATTGGACTCTATCGGACTCTCAGACATATCGACAAATATAAGATATGCATCTATGCCCCCTGGAGGGGAAAAACATGCATTATTTTAAAAAGAAAGTGCTCTCAAAAGGTTTTCCGGTGTGAGCGGTATCGGTTTAGAAAGAATTTTTTCAGGCAAGCTTTAAGAAGCTCAGATTTTGGTGCAAATACATCAGAAGCAGAAATTAACACTTATGTCCCCTAGTGGCCAAACCATTCTTTACCAAATATTAGAAATGATATGCAAAAGATTTCCCATCAGGAGCTGTATCCGGTGCAGAAAGAATGTTTCAAATCGGAGTTTTAGAAGCAGAGATATCAGGGGAAATGCAATTTGCCTATACGCCTCCTAGCAGAATGTCTATGAATGACTTGAAAATTTTGAAATTATATGAAAAACATGTCACACCAGGAACTCTACCCAATAAAGAAGGGAATTCTCAAATCGGACCATTAGAAGCAGATATTGACAAAAATTAGATATACGTAAACACCCTTGGTGGAGAAACCATGCAATATTTTAAGAAAATATTCCAAAAAGGTTTATCAACGTGAGTGGCATCGGTCCACGAACAAAATTTTTCAATCGAGATTTCAGATGCTCAGATTTTGTGGCAAATGCATCAGAAGCAGAAATTAACACTTATGCCCCCTGGTGCCCAAACCATTCTTTACCAAAAATTAGAAATTATATGCAAAAGATTTCCCATCAGGAGCTGTATCTTCTGAAGAAATAAAATTTTCAAATTGGAGTTTTAGAAGTAGAGATATCAGGTAAAACACAATTTACTTTTACGCCCCCTAGCAGAAAATCTACGCATAACTTGAAAAAGTGACTATACCTAAAATACTCTTCGACAAAAATGTAATAGAAAGGCAAAAAAATGTTTTCAATCAGATGTTTAGAAGCAAATATATGGAATAAAATGTATTTTGAATTTGATATCATCTGCATTTACACCCTCAAGCGGTGAAATTGTACATCATAAAAAAAAAAAAAAAAAAAAACATGAAGGATTATCAATAAGTAAACTGTGGGTTGTCAACACCAAACTAATAACAACAAAACCAATATAATTCATATTTATTGGTGTCTAGTAGGAAAATAAAATCTTGACCAGGTGAGTTAATCAGGAGTTTCGATGTTATATCCCTCGGAACCTGTGGCAGAAGCAGCAAGGAACATCAAACAATCACTGGTTGAATCCAACCTATACAGCCAAGAATCTCTGAAGGATATTTTCACGACCACAGACACTGCTACTGATTCCAGTTACTTTTCCTACGACTCGCATGTGTGCAAACAATCCAAAAACGTACCAATGGGATCAGCATTGTCCCTGGTGCTTGCGGAGGCTGTGATGAGACTGCTGAGGACACCATACTCATTACCCTATCCAGAACCCCCAAAATTATGGTTATGCATCTCACAGACAATGTCTTTTTTTTTTGCCTGCGAACATGAAGATTACTTGCAGGACTTTGTAGTTTCTATGAACAATGCAAACAATGATATAAAATTTGCTGTTGAAATGGAAATCCAAAGAGAGTTGCCTTTCTTAGATGTACTCGTGAAGAGATTGGCATCGGGTGCAATTAGTACCAAAGTGTACTATAAGCCCACGCACGTGAATAACCCCATTCTGCCAACTTCAGCCAACCCAACAGCCCGTAAATACGTACTCTTCAAATACAGAACTAAAAGGAAGTAGACTATGAAGCCGAAATTGGAGCCCTGAAAGGTCTCAACATCACTGGAGGATTCAACACCTCCTCAGTGGAAGGCATCATAGCGAAAATGGAGGCAAACAAACGAACTACGGTAAAGGGAAAGGCAACATTGAAATTTGTTGGCGCTATTTCCTACATCCCCTGGGTTTTATACTTCATCAAGAATTATTTCCGAAAGAGAGGTCAGGACGTTGGTTTGAAATCACCTAAATCAATGGTGACCATTCTCAGCGTGGAAAGAAGAGGGGGCTCCACTTGCCTTACGGATGCAGGTATATATAGTCTTCCCCTATTGCACCCGGACTTGTCTACTAAGCATTATGTAGGCCTCACTAAAAAGTCATTTAATGCGAGAATGTCAGAGCATAAAAGGGACTTGAAGCAAAAGAAACTTTCTATAGCACTTGCCAAGGAGGTAGCTATCCAGGGAGCACAACCGCAATGGGAGAGCATACGCAGGATTGCTCCATACAGAGATGCTAGAATGGCAGCCATTAATGAGACTGTTGAAATCTTAACACGACATGACGTGTGCAACAAAGAGGACTCAATGGATTTCCCTGTGGCCTGGAATTATCAGCTTGGTATCACAAATAGGATACAATGACTCTCTATACTTTAAACGGCTTTGCGTGCTTGGATCGTATAACATTTCAATTTACTACCGGCATGATTATAGCTTGTGCGAGTGTGGTTGTATGCTCATTTATTTATTTCTAATTAGATTGTCATTTGAGTCTGTTTTTCTTTTGTAACCACCCGAAGAAGCCATCCGTTGACGGAGAAAGCTAGCGGGGAACATTTTATTTTCCTACTAGACACCAATAAATACGGATTATATTGGTTTTGTTGAAGGATCATCATTTGCATATTTCAAGCTTCCCAATGCAAAAGAATTTTTCAAATCAGACTAATATAATAGTTGCAGATATGGTGTCCACAGACGGAACAGACAGACAAACAGATAACATGAGCACGATCTTTTTTTTTTTATACAAAGGATGTGCTAATAAATTGCTGCCACTTGAGTCCCCACGAAATCAACAGAGCTACTATGTATAACATTGGCTACAAGGGTTCAAGAAAGAGAATTACAGAATTGTGAAGTAACCAGACTGAGTTATGAATTGCTTCTAAACCATGCATAGGAACATCATACATAAGTGGGAAAGGAATTTCCCCGAAGAAATAATTCTTCACAAATACGTACATGGTAAGCAATGCAAATGTAATCATTGGCACAAATGATCCGTATTTTCGCGGTTTCCATGTAACAACTCCTTCAGAACACTTGAAAATTACATTGCCCTGGAGCGGGAAGCGAACCTGCGTCTCTCCCATGTTCTCTAAAACAGTAGAACTTATGACCTACATTCAACCCCGGATGTGAGAAAAGGTCGTGATGACGCTAGGAGGAAGCATGGAATAGCTTCGACTAGTGCATATCTGAATAGTTCTCAGACCTTGGAAATATTTTAGTTGGATAATGCTTACCTAGGAATTCTGTTTCTAGTGATTATTCACTTTTCACACACGTTTTGGGTCTTCGTTGATGCTATTGTCCTATTGTCCGTTGTATGTGCATCTACCTTTCACATCCAACACTCTGCTTACTTTGGGTAGATTCAGTAGATTTTCACTTTAGGATTCAACAACTTCAATTCTTAACCATTATTAATTCTAAGTCGGAATATGAACTGTTAATATGAATTGATTCATTACACTTGCATATGAATCGGCCACGTGCGGAACAACGCTACGTAATAGATAATGAAGTACAGAAGCCTGCTGACGCCTAAAGAACTAAACTTAATCAGGAAGTTTAAAAAAAGAAAATTAAGCTGGTAAAAGAAGAAATCCAAATCGGGTTCTTAACGAATTGTAGAGACCTTAAAATAATACCCAAATACTTACGGATTACCAATAAACCAATACATGGAAAGGACAAAAGGTTGTTAGTAGCATGTCAAGAGAAAAGACTAAGTGCAGAAATCCCCAACAAAAGAAAGCAACTGTACCAAAACCACATTCAGTGCTATAATTTGTGGAACCGTATACAGAATACGGAATATAAGAATTTTAAGGGCACGTGGAAAAGTTTGATTATTGAAAATGTACTTACAGAAATTAATGAAATTGTCAAAGGCCAACAAAAAATAGAGGAAAGTACGATTGCAAAAAAATATAACGCTTTAATAGACGGAATCAAAGTAAGAAATGAAGACAGAACAGAATATCCAGTGTATGTTAATCAGTCATCGAGAGTGCTAACGTATAGCGAAAAAGCAGTGCTACAACGTGGGAAGAAATACGCTTTTCCACCAAAAACACCAAGAACAGAAGAGTACATTCCAATATTAGAAGATATTGTACATTGAGTACCTACAGAGCATGCTATCGATATGAGGTTTAAATTATTCAGGATTATGCTCAAAGAATATAACAATAAGCACAAAAAAAAAAAAAAAAAAAAAAAACTACCAGGTCAATAAGTTGCAGTATGACAGACAACAACAGTTAAGTTTATGTAAAGACCCAGCGATTAAATTTTGCAAAGCGGACAAGACTGGACAAATTTGTTATTTTGAACACAGTAGAATATAATGATAAAATGCAGACAGCGATATCTGAGTTAAAATGTGAAAGTGTCAACTATGATCCCACAGACAAACAAGTAACTTTCCTCGCTAAAGTAAGGAACCATAGTAGTTTACCTGAAGAAATAAAAAATGCGAACACACCAATGGGAGCAGGGATGCCAAAAATCTTCTCGAAAATTAAAACCCATAAAGAAAACACTCCATTAAGACTGATTCTCTCGAAAAAAAATTCCCTTCTCATCAATCTCGAAAAAAAGATATACAGCTATCTATCCCCAATTTTTATGAAGAATCAATTTACCTTAAAGAATAGCTACGAATTTATAGAAAAGATCAAGAAGATAAATCAAGACCTTACTAACGTCACAATGGCATCTATGGTCGTTAAAGCGGTATACCCTAATACTCCTGTCGAGCTAGCCATCGAGTTGAACATGCAACAATTGAATATAAATAAAGAGCTAAATATGACGCAACTGAAAGAATTAAAGGATACATTATATTTCATTAAAGAAAACAATATCTTCCAATTTGAGGGAAGTATTTTTAAACAAACTCAAGGCGGCCCTATGGGATCCCCATTATCGGTGCTATACGCAGACGTGATAATGGCATACATCGAAAAGAAAAATTATTCAAACTTTACCTGAAAAGCCACTACTATATGCTCAGTATGTTGATGACATTATTTCAAAACTCAACAATACCGAGCTACAAGATCTAGCTCATCGTTTCAACGTAATCTGCAACACCATTGAACTGACGATTGAATTTGAAGTGAATAATAGTCTGTCATTTTTAGACATTCTACTTAAAAAATATATAAATAGGTTTGAATACAGTGTTTTCAGGAAAGCAACGTACATTCTGGTACTCATTCCATACTCCTCGCACCATCCTGTTATACATAAAAAAAATAGCATAGTAAACTTGATTAGAAGAGCGTATACGCACACCTCCAATAATAGGCTAAAGAATCAAGAGCTTGATTTTATCTTGAAAATATCACAAGATTATGATTACCCTAACAAACTTATTAAAAAATGGATATATGAGAGTAAAAAACATAAGGCTAAGAGAAATGAAGACAATGAAATTTATAATCAAAGAAAGGTGAGAAAAAAATAAATTAAAATATATAGGTGCATTCCCTTCCTTGGAAGGTGTCAGTAAAGAAATTAATAGGCAATGTGCCAAATTTGACTTACAACTAGGAAGTTCAGTGAACCACCTTGAAAAATCTGACTATTAACAAAAAAACTGAGAGCCAAATATTAGAAGAATCAGGGTCTTACGAAATTCTCATTGCACACATACTCACAATATCGTACATAGGGAGTACTAAAAACAGGTTAAAAAAAAAAAAAAAGGCTAAAACAACACATAGGTAACTGGCAAAAAAAAAAAAGAAGCAAAAACTGCATTAGTGCAATTCTGTATTGACCACCGAACATTCCCAAAATTAGAAGAAATTAAAATGCTAAAAAGGAATAAAAAATGAGAGAGACAAATGAGAATGGAGGAATCTATCCTTATTTATAAAAATAAAACAAGGGTGTGCAACCAGAATGACCCTAATACATTATCTAGCCTTTGGAAAAAACTAATAAGACAAGAAAAAGAACAAAAGAAAAACTGACAAAACAGACAAGGGAACAGGAATAGGAAATGAAATGAAGAATACGAAAAGACAACATCAACGACCATTTGAAGAGAGAGAGAGAGAGAGAGAAAGAGAGAAAAAAAAAAGGGTCGAATTAGTGAAACATATATGGCGCCAGCTAAGTTTAACTAAGAAAAGTATCTAATACAGCGTATCCAACGAATGGCAACGTGGGGTATCGGACTCCATTGACAAGAAATAAACCAAGAACATCGGTGGGAAAGTTGTCATGCTCCTGAGGATGCCCAAAGACTGGATGAAAAATTTAGAGCATTAATAACGGTAAAGAATTGAAGTTGTTGAATCCTAAAGTGAAAATCTACTGAATCTACCCAAAGTAAGCAGAGTGTTGGATGTGAAAGGTAGATGCACATACAATGGACAATAGGACAATAGCATCAACAAAGACCCAAAACGTGTGTGAAAAGTGAATAATCGCTAGAAACGGAATGCCTAGGTAATCATTATCCAACTAGAATATTTTCAAGTTTTTGAAATAATGCACGTAAAAATGAATAGTAGCATTTTCCGATCGATTTCTTAGTCGGAATATGAACTGTTAATATGAATTGGTTTGGTTCTCAGACCTCTAAGCTACATCTGCTCAGCTTCAGTTGCTCGGAACTTTCTTGTCCTGGGTGGTGTAATGGACAACATGCTGAAACGGAAATCGGGAGATGCGGGCTTGATTTCCGCTCCAGGGCAACGTAATTTTTCAAGTTTTTTGAAGGAGTTGCTACATGGAAAAAGTGAAAATACAGCACATTTATGCCAACAATTATATTCATGCATAGGAAAAGGAAGGCAAGCTTCAGAATTCATGGTGTACACTGAATTTTGCATTTCCACACCAACAAATCCTGACTTTTATTGACAAAACACAGGATTTCCAACTAGGAAAATTGTTTCAAATCATTTTCTTAACACAGACAAATATCCAACATATCATCATCATCATCATCATTGTCAACCATTATCAATCCACTGCTGGACGAAGGTCTCCCCAAGTTTCCTCCACAACGGTCTGTCTTGTGCCAGTCTCCTCCATGTCACCCCTGCATACTTTCGAATTTCATCCACCCATCTCCCATGTGGTCTTCTTCTGGGTCTTTTCCTGTCCCTTGGAATCCAATCTAAAATTTCGGCTGTCCATCGATGATCTGTCCTTCTGGCAGTATGTCCAGCCCATTGCCATTTCAGGGATTTAACTCTGATCATGATGTCTTCCACTCTTGTCATTTTTCGGATCCACGAGTTCCTCTTCTTATCTCTCCTGGTTACACCAAGTATTCACCTCTCCATGCTTCTTTGAGTTGTCTGCAGCCTTTGTATGTCTCTTTTAGTTAAGGTCCACGTCTCTGCACCATACGTAAGCACTGGAAGGATGCATTGATCAAACACTTTTCTTTTAAGACATAATGGCATATTGCTCTTGAAAATTATGCTGTTTCTTCCAAAAGCTCTCCAGGCAAGTTTTGTACGCCGATTAATTTCTTCATCAATGTGACCCTCACTTGATATCTGCTGTCCAAGATAAACGTACGTGTCTGTTATCTCCAGCTTTTCTCCATCAATCGATAAATCTTCATTTCTTGTAAAAGCATTGAACATCACTTTTGTCTTCTGAAAGTTCATTTTTAATCCCACTTCTTTACTCTTGTCAGCAAGTTCCTGGATCATACTCTGCAGCTCTGATGGGGTAGTTGCAAAAATGACTACGTCATCAGCAAAACGAAGTGGGTTAGATAATCTCCATTTATCTTTATCCCCTTGTTTTCCCAGCTCAGCGACTGAAAAACACCCTCCAATGTGGCATTAAAGAGCTTCGGAGATATGGTGTCACCTTGTCTCACTCCCTTTCCAATTTTTACGTGTGTTGTATTTTCAAACAGCCGAATCTTTGCACTTGCATTTTCATAGATGTTATTAATAATATTAATGTATGCATCTTCAATACCGCAGGTTTTCAGAGCCATTGTAACTGCTGATGGTTTCACCGAATCAAAGGCTTTTTCATAATCGATAAAAGCCATGCACAATGGAAGTTCATATTCCCTCGCTCTTTCAATTAGTTCTCTCAGTACGTGGATATGATCTATTGTGCTGTAGCCACTCCTGAATCCAGCTTGTTCTCTTGGTTGAGCCATGTCCAGTGTTACCTTCAAGCGGTGTGAAAGAACTTTAGTGAAGATTTTATAAACTACTGATAGGAGGCTGATAGGTCTGTAGTTTCCGAGATCCTCAATGTCCCCTTTCTTATGTAGCAGGATCATTGTAGCGGTGTTCCAAACCTCAGGAATCTTTCCTTCATTAAGGCATTGAGTGAAAATTTGGGCGAGTACTGTTTCGATTTCTCCACTTGCTTCTTGTATGATGTCTACAGTAATTCCATCTTCTCCTGGAGCTTTCCCCCGCTTCATGTTCTTGATTGCATGTGCAACTTCTGCTGGAAGGACTGGAGGAACTCTGATACTGGTATCTTTCATGATGTCTGGAGTGCATGTATCATCCCTTTCATATAATTTGGAGTAGAAATCTTTCACTCTTGTCAAAATTTCGCCTCTCTTTCTTGTTACAGAACCATCTTCTTTTCTCAGTGCCATAATCTGTTTTCTTCCCTTACTGAGATGTCCCTTTGCTATCTTTAGGCTTTGGTTGTTTTCAATTGCTTTCCTCACTAGTTCACAGTTGAATTTTCTTACGCCTTCAGTGATACTTTTTCTTACTGTCTTGCATAGCTCTATATATTCCACTTTGGAAGTCACATCTTCTTTAGTTGTCCTCATCTCTCTTCTTTTTTGCATCAACATTTTCGTTTTTCCTGATAATTTGTTTACATGCAACTTGTTCTTAGACCCAGCTAATTTTGTTGCTGTTTCCATAAGAGCTTTGGTTACTTTTCTGTTAACTTCAGAGATGTCCACTTCTTCCGATGTTAGGCCTTCTAAAGCAGAGAACCTGTTCTTCAGTTCCAACTTGAAGGTATTATGGTGTTTTTTAAGGTTGGTTATGTCAATAGATTTTGTTTGTCTTATGAGCTTGCCACGTTCAAGTTTAGTGTTGAGGTGCATCTTACATCTCACCAATCTATGGTCACTACCTGTGTTGAACTTGTTTAGCACACTGCAGTCTTCTATGACGAATTTTTTGTTACACATAATAAAATCAATTTCACTTGTCGTCCCATTTGGATGTCTCCATGTCCATTTCCTGTGTGGCTTTTTCTTGAAGAAGGAGTTCAAGATGAAAAACCCTTCTGCCTCTGCAAACTCAACGAGAGTATTTCCACGCTGGTTTCTGTTGCCGTGACCGAATTTACCTACTGAAGTTTCATTCTGTTGCCGTTGCCCTATTTTTGCATTGAAATCTCCCATAATTATTTTCAAGTGCTGCTTACCTTTATTATTTAGATGACAAATTTCCTCATAAAATTCTTCAATTTCTTCTTCAGGATGACTTGTGTTGGGTGCATAAGTTTGAATAATCTGAGCCTGGTATCTTTTCGAGAGTTGGATAACAAGTCGTGCAGCTCTGTCAGAGGAACTTTCAACTTCTACAACTTTATCCTTCAGTTTCTTGTTTATTATAAATCCAACACCACTAGTTCTGCCAGTATCTGTCCCACGATAGTAGAAGAGATGTCCACTTTTCAGTTCGATGAGATCTTCTCCTTACCTCACTTAGCCCCACGATGTCCCACTTAATCCTTTGTAGTTCCTCTTCCAATTCAAGAAGCCTTGAATCAGAAGATAGGGAGCGTCCATTGTACGTAGCCAAGGTCAGCATCAGATGGCAGCCTAGTCCGGTCCTCCGGGGATTCTTAGCACCCTCTGCCTTCATGTCGCACTGGCCGCTGCCTTGGCCAGGTACATTCCAGCTGCCGGAGACTGAGGGCCAAGATTTAAGTTGTGGAATCATTTTGGAGGGGTTTGGCCATAACTCACCACGCTGGCCAAGCGGGTTGGTGAGTGTGGGATAGCATTTCCTCTAATCCCGATGGTATAGTTATACCGCTATTGGCGGTCGTCAGAGCCCCTTTAGTGGGAACAGGATGCACCACGAGAAGGCGGGGTTGACATTTGTCAAGGAGAGGCTGTGATGTTACGCATCACCTGACCTACTGAAAATCTATCTCCTCTTAACTTTTTCAACACGTATGATTATAAGTGGAAACATATTTATTTTTTCCTACACTCCTGAGTGACAAAGGTCTTTGCTTCATGAACTACCGTTTAAAAATTTTCAACAGAATATATACCAAATATGAATTAGTAAAGTGGTGAAATCTATACTGATTTTGGTATCAAGATTAAAGTCTTCACACTCTTATCATGTACTGTTACTACAATGTTATACCCCATACACGTCCAGTTCGGCAATCCCAGAAGTAATGTCCTGTGTTTCACAGTTCTTAGACATTGTTTTGTTTCTCAACAGCTGCTGCTAGTGCACCTTCCCAAGAACATAATGCAAGAAAAGAAAATATTTTTATTTCCTTAGGCAATTATAAGACAATTAGAGAATAATAGTATGTATGTTTTTAGAGAATAATAGCATACAGTCACATGTTATGCTAAGTTACCGCACACAGAACCAGGTATACTATGAAGGATGCAGGTAAGTTAAAAGATCAAAATATCTGAAAGAACTGAACTAGCACTGCTATTTTATCATCATGTGAACAGTTCATAACATGCATACAAATCCTATTTCCAGATAAAAATGAAACAAGCACTCACCTTGCATGTTAGGATAAATATTTCCTACAGGACGGGGATTCAACAATGCATGGCGTGCTCTTCCTGGAGGATACAAACCTATGCAAAATAATTTTAAATACAATATTTTAAGCATTTCCTCATAATCTAGGCTTTATAACAATGATAACATGCATGATTTTGAAAACTATAGAAAAACTTTACATACATTATTATTTTCCTATCCTCTGCCAGAGGCTTCCAACATTATTTTCACCTAAAGATTCAAGTTTAAAAGGCATTTTACCTTGACTTTGTGCATATTTTGCCATATTATGATCATGTGGCATATCTTTACTGATTGAGCTCTAACATCTCTTCCAAAAGTTTTTCCTGAACAGGTCATTTGTTGAATATTTCCCAACTAAAGTTTTAGAAGTATTTCATTGAGTAATGAATTTTCAAACTTTTGATGCCATAGGGTTGGTGATGCTCTTAAAATAATTTCTCAAGTTAATGCCAATATTAGAGCAAACTATTGGTGTCATTGTGTGTAAACTGAGCTAATAATTAGTCAAATTCACTGCACAAAAGATGGTTTGATACTTTTCTTTTATAGTCATTCAGAGCTTCAAAAGTTTTCAGACTGAACCTTATGAGGGAGCAGCCAAGGATGTCTTAAAGTGACTGGCTCTGCCAATAATACACAATGAACTAAAAGTTCAACATGGGAGTCTTGTCCCAGAAAAAGTGACAATTTTAATTTAGCATGGAGCTTGACAAATTATTTTTTGTTAGGTAGAAAACCTGCTAGTGCCACATTCTTTACTACTAGCATTTCTAAAGTTGTTGCAAGTAGGACAGTCCATACTAGAAAAGAAAAATGCAATTGAAAATAAAAATATTGCAACTTTTTACAACAAAATATCATTGAATGTTAAAATGAAAAATACAAAACAAATTGAGATATAACAACATGGTTCATACACTTTTTTAATCACAGAATTCCAGGACATTTGGACTTTTCTCCCAGGACATATGATCACACACTCCTCCTTAAAATATAGTGAAACCATTGGTCTGTTCAACTTGTAACCTACAACAAACAACTTCCTACATGCTTGAGCAAACTTTAATACAGAATGCTGAAAATGTCTGTGGCAGTAGAATCACAGATAAATACTGAAATACCAAAACTGTCACTGAAAATGTAACCAGGTTTAATTCCTACAAAACTTTTATATACTGTAAGTTATATTATACTCATTTTGAGAAAAAAATATTTTTCTATTTGGCTTCAGTTCAATAATATTATTGAAGAAAATTATAGAAAAAAAACAACAACAACATAAAACTCAAAAATATATAAGTATAAAATCTACCGTTAGAACATAAATGTGGCATTACTCTTGAAATGCTGTCATATACCACACAATCAATACATAAAACAATATTTATATTTATTTGTTTTGAAATAATGCTTACACTGGAAATTTAAGGATATAGAAAGGTGAAATATTCAAAACTTTTTTAAAGGAACAAAGGGATTATTTTTCTTAAACAAATACTCACAGGAGCAAGGATTTGTGTTACATTTTATTTAGGAAGGAATTTTCAACATAATATTGATGCTCTAGCTATATTTAAAATGTATACTCACCAGCAAACAAAGCATGCACAAAAATTTCCAAAATGAAATGAAAGATAATAAGGAAAAACCCTTAAATCCAAGGGCTATGTGTACAGCTGCATTCTTAAGTGATCAAGGCAATTTAACTGGGCATGATGAGACAACTAATGATAGCAGATGGAAAGTGATTAGTTTGCTCAGAAAATACTAAGAAACAACTAGATTTAAGTTTCTGATATTGGAAAGCTATCTGATTTTACAGTGAATTTTTACATAAAGTATTCACTTGCAAATTTCAGTAAAGGTCAAAATAAGCCGCAAAAAATAAAAAATCAGCTACTTATAAAATATTAGGATACACTTTAGAGTTTGGACCCCATCGTCTGCTTCGCTATCATGCGAATGGAATGTTGGGAGAAACGTTTTGCGATAGGTGGCGCTGCAGCTGCTTCGGCGTTTTTTTCCTGCGCTGTGTGTGTTACATAATCGCTGTTTGCTGAGTGAGTCTTTAGTCTTCTGTTCGCCCTGTTCTAAGCTGTTCTTTTCAGCATGCGTTGTAGCTCTGTCAGTAGCCACGTTGAACTGGAGGCGTTTCTTCGACGAAGGTGGGAAGGATGAAGAAACATGTATTGCATGGTGTGAGCAGAAAGGATTGCTTCCAACTGAAAGAAGATGTTCCGCAGGTCATCCAATGAGTTTGCGAGTGGATATGTCTCATCGATTAGGACAATTCAGGTGTAAGAAGAATCACGTTACAGGGAAAAGTGAGCAGTGTTCCCGTTTACTTGAGACGTGGTTTGAAGCTGTTTGTATTCCTCTTGATAAGGTGACAACTCTTTTGTATTGTTTCGCCAAAGGATTGTCCTACGATGATGCAATTGAGGAATCTTCACAGGGTGTGGTTTCCACATCCTCTGCAACAGTCAGTGACTATTATCAGTCTTGCAGAGAACTAGTCACAGAGTTTATGGTAGCTTACTAACAAGACAAAGGACAGCTTGGAGGCCCTGGTGTCATCGTAGAAGTGGATGAGGCTAAGGTTGGGAAGCGGAAGTATAATCGTGGTCGTCTCGTTGAGGGCACCTGAATCCTTGGCATCTTTGAACAAGATTCAAAACGATTCAGAGTTGAGATCTGCCCGCAGAATAACCGCTCTGCTCACACATTGCGGCCACTCATCCAGAAACATGTTCAACCCGGAACTACTGTCATGACGGATCAGTAGGCTGCATACCGCAATCTCCCATCCTGTGGTTTCCAACATCTGTCAGTAAACCACTCACTCAATTTCGTCGATCCGACTACTGGGGCGCATACGCAAGGTGTTGAGAGCAATTGGCGGCCCCTCAAACGCACACTATCTAATGGCATTCACAAAGACCACTTGGCCGACCACATTCTAGAATATTTATTCCGACGAAATTGTCGTCTTTCCTCTGAACAATGTTTTGAGGTAATGATTGCTATCATCAAACAGTTCTTTCCTAGTACGTAATATTTTCCACTTAAATATTCGTACTAGATAGACAGGTTCTCAATGAGGAGGAAACACTTCTTTTCCGTCGTTACAAATATTTAACAACATCTGAACTACTCACATTCCATAAAGGCCCTTTTCAGGGCCAGCCATATTACAAAATAAACCCCTTCCTTTCAAAAATACCCCCTCCCCCCTCCGCATATTTCGCCTCCCTGCCACTCCTCCCGCACAACACACACACCGATTACGTAATGCATGCAGCGAAGAAGCAAAAAACGCCGCCGCAGCTGCAGCGCCACCTACCGCAAAATTTTTCTCCCGGCATTCCAGCAGCGCGTTAGAGCTTAAGCAGACGACGGTACGGGGCTGAAGATTGAAGTGCATCCAAATATTAACTACTTACTTTCACCAGTGGCTACAAAAAAAAGTATGTTATGAAAATTAGAAAATGGCACACAAAACGGTTTCTCACAGCAGAAGGAAGGTATCAGAGACAGATTTTCGAATTGAACAGTTAAAAGAAGAGATATAGAAGGATTTATGATATAACTCTACACCTTCTAGCGAAATAATTTTGCAGAATGGAAAAGTTGAAAATGGGCGAAAAATATTCTTCATGGCAAAAACTATGCTAAGGAAAATGAACTTTTGAAATATGTCTCCTGGAAGCAGAGACAGCATGAAAAAGATTTTGACCTTTACGCCCCCTAGGGGAAAGTTGTGCATTATTTAAAGAGGATATTCTTATTGTAGCAAAAATCTTATTCGCTCCAAAATCTGTATTGTAGCAAATGGCACACATAGGGTTTTTAGAAGCAGAGATACAGCTGCAAACGGAAATACACTAACACAACCACCACCTAGCGGCAGAACTGTGAGCAACAAACCCCCTCAAATACAAACCTAAAGTGTTCCACAAGGTAAATGGTATCCAGTGTTAAAATAATTTTTTAAATTGCACATTTAGAAGTAAAGATACTGAGAAAAACAAATTAAACATTTGCGCCCCTAGCAGCGAAATCGTTCATTATTTTGGGAAGAAAATACCCAAGGAGGTTTGAAAGTTTGTAGTATCTGACTGAAAAAGAATTTTTTCAATTGAGTTTTTAGTCACACAGATATTGCAATAAATGGAAACATGAGCTTACACCCTCTAGTGGCACACTTGTGCTTCAGAAAAATTTGAAATTATATGAGAAACATTTCACATTGAAAACACTCTCCAATAAAGAAAGAATTTTTTAAATCTGACTCTTAGAAATGGAGATATCGACAAAAACAAGATAGCCATCTACGCCACCTGGTGGAAAAACTAAGCACTATTTTAAGCAGGAGGTATTCTCAAAAGGTAGGTGAGTGGTATCAGTTCACGAAAGAATTTTTCAACCAATTTTCCAGAAGCTCAGATTTTGTTGCAAATGCATCAGAAACCAAAAGAAACACTTACGCTGCCTGTCGGCCGAACCACTCCTTACCAAAAAACAAGAAATTATATGCAAAACGTTTCCCATTGAGAGCTGTATCCAACGCAGAAAGAATTTTTCAAATCGGACTTTTAGAAGCGGAGATATCGAGGAAGCCACGATTTACTTTTATGCCCCTTAGCAGAAAATCTATGCATTACTTGAAAATGAGGCCGTAACTAAAACAGTCTTCGATATAAATGGCATCGAAAGGCAAAATAACTTTTTCAATTGGATATTTAGAAGCAAATATATGAAATAAAATGTATTTTGAATTCAATAGGATCTGCATTTATGCCCTCTAGTGGCAAAGTTGTGCATCAGAAAAAAAAAAAAAATTAAAGGATCATCATTCTCACATTTCAAGCTTCCCAGTACAAAAAGAATTTTACAAATCAAACTAATAGTTGCAGAGATATGGTGTACTCGGCCAGACAGACAAAGTAATAACACATGAATGATTTTTTTTTTACAAAAGACATGCTAATAATGCAGTTTCAGTGCTGCTAACAGACAAGAAAATCTACAGCCCCTGCATTTTTCAGGGTGTGGGGAGGGAAAGTTGTCAGACATAAGTTGTATCAGTAGAAAAATCTTCAACTACAAAACATCGCAAAGGGACAAAAAGGCAGGAATGGATAAACTTCCAGAACATGTAACAGAATTTTAGGAAATTTCCATTAGACAAAATTGAGAGGAAAAGAAATGCACAGAATTATCAAGGTTTTTCTAGATGTTTTTTAAAACTTCCTTAGAAAAAACAAATCATGGAATATATATTGATATATACACTATATTGACAAAAGTCATCCGACACCCCTTCAAAGGCAAATGAACGGATCCGCTGTGTTGTTTAAGATACGTGGTGCAGCTGCAAACGGTATAAAAACAACCCTGCAGCTGACTGCAATCATATCATACTGTAAGGTTGAGTGAAAATGTCGCGGCGGGAGAGAAGACTTTGAGAAACGAAAGATTGTTGAGTGTTATATTAGTGGGTTGTCCATAAAAGAAACCGAGAGGCATTTAAACATACCCAAGTCAACTGTTTTGGATGTACTGAATAAGTGGAAGACACATGGTGTGCCTGAAGCCGTAAAACATACTGGCAGACCAAAGAAAATCAGTGATAGAGGACGTCAAAGCCTCAGGAGAGTCGTTACAGCTAATCGACGGAGTACTGCACAGATGAGTAAAAATGCTAGAACCTCGGTACGTACACGTACCATTCACAGAGAATTTCATTCTATCGGTTACTGTGGTCGTGCGGCTGCTCATAAGCCTTTAATCTCCACTCAGAATGCTACTCGTCGTTTAGCATGGTGTAAAGATCAATAAACGTGGACCGTAGATCATATCTATTGATTTACGATCCACATTTATTGTGGACCATAGATCAATGGAAACGGGTTCTATGGACTGATGAATCCAGTTATACGATCCATCAGCCTGATGGCCATGTGTGGGTATGGCGGCAGCCAGGGGAACTCTAATTACCACAGTGTACTGTTCCTACGGTCAAGTTGGGAGCTGTCCGTGTGCTCGTGTGGGGGCATTTTTCATGGCATGGTTCCAGCCCATTGGTTATCATGGACAAACCTGTTAACCAGCACATCTACCTTGATATTCTGGACAATTATGCCCTTCCAACTCTGTAACAATACTATGAAACCAAACCTTGTTGGTACCAGCAGGATAATGCACCGAGCCATAAAAGCAAGGACTGTTACGGCATGGTTTGACGATAATTCCATATTGTGTGTGGACTGGCCAGCACAGAGCCCTGATCTTAATCCCATAGAGCAGCTATGGGATGAATTAAACTCCGCATAAGAAGTTTGGAACCAAGGCCTACTACTAAGCAACAGTTAGCGACAGCATTATGCACCGAATGGAAACGCATACCTATCTCTGTGTTCTAAAACCTTGTCGAAAGCATGTCCTGAAGGGTCAGTGCATGCATTAAGGCCAAAGGTGGATCGGCACCGTACTAATGTAGGTCAATAAATGCTATGTTGTGTTTCTCTTCTAGGTGTTCTGTGACTTTTGTCAATATAGTGTATATACGTTTAAAAAAAAAGCTAATCCCAAACTAAAATAGCTGTTTATTAATCTGGAAACATTTTTTTCTTGCATTATCCCTAAAAATATTCAAACTGTCCATAGAAAATAAATCTAGGTATGTACTTCCATCATCTCTTGACTCTAAAGAACTGCATGGATACTTGATATTCTAGAATTAAGATTTTTTGTCAGCAGTTGCCAACCATACAAAGGATCCTAAGACAACTTAAAAAGTGTATCATTCTGAAGTGAGAATCAAAATTGCATCCCTTGATTTCCATCCATGTATGCTAGTAGAGTCATAATGTTGTGCATAAGAATGCACTTCAAAGTAACTAAGGCATACAAACAGATTTATCAGCAAGAATATATTGGTGAAGAAACTCACCAGAGCATTTATTATTAGGACAACTGACGGCAAGAGTGCCTTTGAGAGTCCATTCTGGTTGATAAGTGAGCTAATTCAAGGTGCCCTGTACATTTGGATAGGGATCAGGTGATCTATGCTTAATTCTCATTTCAGGACAACGCAATTTTAAACTTTTCTAAGGAATTTTCTTTTCGCTCAGAGCTGCTAGCATTTCTATGCCTAAAATAATGAATTACCATATTCATGAGAAATTAAAATAATTAGTTTCCACACTTCCCTTTATTTCACTCCAAAATAGTTTGGTAAAAACATCATTACTTTGATCATTAGTGATTGCCAAGCAACTTAGAGATTAAATCATAATTCATGCAGTGCTCCCATCATTAATGATCAAGTGAGCTGTTTGTATATGCTGTGACAAAACCTTGGCTTCAATTCCAAGTCACGGACGGTGTGTTTATTCAATTTTTGGTTAAGTCTTTTATTTACAGTCCTATCCTTCAAAAGTCAACAACCCTAAAATGGCAACAACAGTTCCATAAAAACCTCAAACGGAATAAACAAACCCATAGAAAATCTTGAAGGAAATAAACTCAAATTTGGAATTTTCCATTGTTATAATCACTTTTTATGGATGCTTTAAAACAAATTAAAACCACAAATCATAATCATAAGTAGCACACGAATTTAGACAATCTTCAGCTCTATCTTTGTTTGATAGTTTTGTTGCATATGAACATTAGAAAGTTGCATGACAAGTGCTTCCAACAAGCTGTTGAGTTCATGACGGAACAAAACCCTATTTCAACATCTGTAGCACAAGTCACCTCAACAATCACACGGCACAAAAACTGCCATGAATATAAAAGTTTCCTTTTCATACTTGAAATCTATTATAATTAATATTTGAAAACCAAGAAGCAGACTGAGCTTTTAGACTAAAAGACTATTGTTTTGTCTCTAAAGCTGAATGCTACTTAATCATAAGATGTCCCATAAGTTCCAGAAATATTTTATTTGTCCATAATCAAAATGAAAAGTGCTGCTGAACATGTAAAACAAACAATTACCGCTGCCAGAAAAATATTTACAAGATCACGAATTACTATCTGCATGTATACAAAGATTTGGAAACAGCACATAATAAAATAAATCTACAAAACTTAAGAAAAGTGCATTCTTACCACCCAGTGGGTATGATGGCTTTAAAGATGTAGTTACAACAGATGGAGGAGATGATGACTGCTTACTCCCAATGGGTGCTCTCTGGAACCAATAAAAATCTGTTGTTATATTCACAATTTTGAAAATACAGTTCAGCACATATCCTTGACTATTATCTTGTTCTAAAGCAAAAACTAATGCTATTGGATATATTTAGTCTCCACTTCAAAATGAGAATAAACATAAATGTAATATTTACATTTTCACTCACACTTTAAATCTTACATTGATTTACATAACACTGCTCAAGAAATTTTTCCTTGACAAAAACTTTTCATATGCTCTACACTAAAACACCTGATTAAATCAGTTTATGTAATACTAAGAAAAACTGCACTGATAAAATTTTGTTTTCATTATTTTATCACTGCGTGAAAAGTTCTTTTTAATTAATTACATAAATAGATGGCAGACAAATATTTCATATGTACACATGGGGAAACCAATTATCCAAAGTTAAAGAGTAATGGAAAATATTATTTGACAGCAAAACTCTGCCCACTGTGTAATTTCATATGAAAGAATGGGAACAGATTTCAACTGGAGAACCATAATCTAATACTCTAAAACTTTTACGTCTTAGAAATATTTATTAAACTTCTTATTAACATGTGACTACACATAAAAAAAAAAAGCCTCTTGTAGCAACTGTCATTTGTATGTGCAGACAACATGTCACACAATCACTGAAACATGCATTTTAAACATTGCAAACACAAATTACTAAAACTTTTTTTTTTTTACCTTGAAATAAAAGTGTTGGGTTTAACAAAAAATATGAATTTTAATGCTGGAAGAAGGTTAGGTAGAAGAGTTGAAGGCAATCTCCTCATCTCTTCACAGAAATAGCTTTATACCAGAGGCATCTGACTCAGGATCAGTTTCGTACATTATTGGTTCTGAAGGTTGGGGCTGAATAAAGAATGAATCAAATGCAGTTTATTTCCTAGCACATAATTTTCTTTTAAGAACCATAATGAAGCAGCTGATCACATATCTTTTGTTTTACAATCAGCTTTGTTAGCACAATTTTAGGAAAGGTGATTATTCTTCAATTGAATTTAAAACTTCACCACATGATCTGAGATATCTCCGAGTCCAATATTTAGACCTACTCCTACTGAATTGACAATCAAACTTCATTCTTCACAGGTTTGCTTGTCTATCTCTGCCAGCTCTTCATTCAATAAAGGCTCAAAATGAGATCATACGAACATTCCAACAACACACTTAAATCCTGCACCCTTTGCCGAAACTGCAATTTATGACTGATCATGAGGTTAAATCTTTCAAACAAGTAAACAGCATCAGGATACAGATATTTTCCAATATTCATACAGTGCAAGTGAGTGCAAATTTTCAAGACTTGCCAAGTAATTTACCATAATGCAGAAACATTTCTACAATTTTTGTGCAGTGAAGACAGTATGCTCTCAAAACACCAATAATACCCTGGTTCTTAGGTTGTATCACAGTAGACTGACTATCTTGGTATTTTGATAGAAACTCATGAAATCAAGCAGTGCACATACATCGATACTGTTCAAAATAAAAAGAATCTTGAAATCAATAGTGTTACTTTCACTGTGCTTTTTCACTAGTCAGCAAAAGTTCTACACCACTAGTTCATCAATGATATGCCTTGTAAAACATGCCTTCTAATGCCTTGTAATACCAGGGATCGATCCAGGATTTTAAAGATACCCAATTTTGTGAAATTTTGCCTATTTTTGTGAAATTTAGCATATTTTTGAGAAATTTGCCTGGTTTTGTGTTTAGAGCAAATTTAATCCTCTATAATTATTATTCTGAAAATAAAAATTGTCTTATATCAGTTATTTTTTAATTATTAGGAATAAAATAAGATGAAATTAAGAATTTCATTTTATTTCTAATTGTGGTCCACGCTTCCTGGGTTTGCAGAAAGTTTTCTGTTTCGATGATTGTGCATGCCAGGGCTAGAAAAATAGGTTCCAGATCTAGGAAGACAGTTCCCAAAATTAAGGTGCCAGCTGAAGTAAATTCAAATTTTAAAGAATCACACTCAAAAGTAATGTGTCAAGATGCATACCTGCCACCTACTACGGAATTACCGTAGTTTCTACAGATTTAGTTGTTTGACTGCGGAACTCACTGTCAAAACTACGGATTCTACGAATTTTCATTTTGTTTATTGTTACAGAGATTTTATACGGGGTTTTAGGATTTCATATAAAATCTCAAAATGCAACCTTTTTCCATCTTGTGCTCCCATTCCTTTGTTTCCCCAAAGCGTGAGAGAAATTTCTCTGAGTCAGTTCCCCATTAAACACCGGATGCACGGTTATTTGCTAAGACAATGTGTCTGAATTTAGTATATGCACATTGTTTGTTGAATGCAGATTAACTCTATCACGCCTCTTTTGATGTTTTTCAGGTTTCAATTTCAATGTGGCCGACAAATGACTAGCCCCTCACATTTTACTTTGAGACTTATGATTTACTGAGGGCGGTGTGGTTCTTTCTCACAGGGAATTTTCGGATATGCTTAAGGGCATTTTTGGGAGACACAGGAGAAGGCGGCGAGAAGGCAGTTGTCTCTAGGTTTAGGAAGTTAGCGGTCACGGAAAAGTACGACGAGGTGATTGCCCCAGGGTAAGCTGGGAGTTCTTAGGTGGACCGAGAGGTCGGGGGATTTCACCACAGCGCGACAGATGATCGAAAGCGTGAGAGTTAGAAAATAAAGCACAGCTAACGAACAACCTTTGCAGGCAATTAAATGAAGAAAAGAATAAAAGTTTCTTAGACATATTTACGAATCGCAAGAATTATTTGCATACAATTTTACTATCATCTTCAACTATATAAGACTTAGCGACTCAACCACACAATGTTTATGAAGTTAACAACAAGAATAAAGATAAGAACGAACTTGTTAACAATAATTTTTATTTTTTATTTTGTTGTTGCAAAATAACACGAAATACTGTCTGGGGACGGTATTTCGTGTTTCAAAACTTTCGAAAATGGTAGATAAACGGAATAAAAAAATTATGCCGTAATCGTAATTTTCTCCTGATGTTGCATTTGTGTCCACTATTCTTCTTAAATGTCATTTTAAATCGGTGTAAAACTGAAGAGAATGGGTGGGGGTGTTGTTTTCTGTCTGACGACAGTATTTTGTGTTTCAAAACTTCCGAAAACGGTAGTTAAACGGAGTAAAAATTTTTGACGTAATCGTAATTTTTTCTCCCGATGTTGCCTTTGTGTACAGTAGTCTTGTTAAATATCATTTTATTGCAAAAATGTTTGTGTTTCATCTTGAAACTGTATGCAACAATTTGCGAAAACGGAAGTTAGACACCGTGAAAATTTCCTCGTGATCTTTTCTCGCGAATTCGAGAAATTCCGCCTTTTTTGTTATTATTTTGGTCATTTGCGAGATCAATGCACAAGGGAACATAAATTTTTGGAGAGTTGGTGGCGACAGGGGCCCGGGTGTGTGTGCGTGGGGGTTGTCGTCGGGAGGACAGAATTTATTTTTACTGAACTTTCGAAAACGGAAGGTCAACGGAGTTCAGATATTTTTTTGTAATTGTAATTTCTCCTGTATTATTGTTAAATAACATTTCACTGCATAAATATTTGCATTGCAGCTTGGAAATAGGGGGAAATTTTCAAAACCGCAAATCGGACAGAGCAAAGATTTCTCCCATAATCCCCCCCCCCCATAGCACGATGTTTTCGCTCTCCTGCGTTGCTAAATATCCCGTCCCATAAGTTTTTGCATTAAAGCTTGAAAAGGGAGGAGAAAATTCCCCAAAACGGAAGTGATGAAGTTGGAATATTTGTAAAAATTGATGCATGGTGATTAAAAGTATTAATATTCTCAAAGTTACACCAATTACCTAAAATAGTTGAAGTTTTGATATCATGCACTCATTCATGGTCCTCAGGCTGAAAGTTCTTTCAGCATGACGAATGAAATTATTGTTTATCAGAGGGCATAAAAAAAAGGAAAGAAAGAAAAGCGACAATGGAGAAATAGGCAGAAAGAAAAATTAAGCGATAAACTGACAGTAGTCCACATTCTTGCTGTGTGTTTTGATTTTTCACCCAGTTCAAACGTTTTTTTTTTTTTTCTTCCTTCTTTGGTCTCATCTTGTCATAAATTGCAATGTCAGAGGCAGTATGATCATATGGTAAGTGGAGGTTTGCGCACAGAGCGTTCAGTTGCTTACATTTCCCATCTGTTAAGAGTGAAATTCTGAACACATTCAACTGATTTTTCTGGTTGAAGTTTCGAAATTAAATTTCACAATGTTACCTATCATGCGCTTACCAGAGGAATCAACTTTGTGTTTCGCACGTGTTAAGTTTGTTTCATTAGTGTCCTTGTTTGTTGTAATGTTTTGTTGTGGTGTGCATTTCTTTTTCACAAAGAGATGGATTGTTTCATAAAAAAAAAGCGTGTATGTATATTGCGCGCTAATATTAGTTACTACTGGCAAGGCTCTACCCAATGTTGGCAGGTCTGAAGATGATGGAACAAAAAGTTATGATGTATTTTTTCTTGTCATTTTTTTAAAACCCAAATAACTTACTGCTAAATAAAATTTCAATTTGGTCCATACCCCCCCCCTCCCTACCACCACATTTCTCTAGTTGGTGCTCTAAAAAATATATATAATTTTAGGTTTTCATTCTATTTAAGTATAATTTATTGAAATTAAATTTTGCACATATAAGCCCGAAGTATCGTATTTTTCTTACTATAATTCAGAGCGGCATTATAACTCACAAGCTACGAAATTTAGAAGGGGGAAAAAAAAAAAAAAACAGAATTCTTGCACATAATCCATGGCGAGAATAAAAAATTCTTACGCGCCATTTTCGGTGGCATATGATATCGTAAAAAAATTCCGAAAAACTTAATTTTTCTGTCGTCTAATCCACGTCGACCTATCCAGAGACCGTGAAATTCAGAAATAAAATATCGGCACCTGTCATGTTGATCCTGTACATAATTTCCAACAGAAAAGTCATGATTCATACGATGACTTACGAAAGAAAATTTCTTTCGTAAGTCCAAAGATGTACGAAAGAAATTTTCTTATTGAAAAAAAAAAAAGTAACTGTAATTTTCAAGTTCTTTTATGTTATTTTCAAACGAAAAAATTGCGAAAATTCCTAGCTTTTTCAGCATTACCATTTTTTATTAGTTATACTTAAAAATTCGTAGTATTTTGCATTTCTGAAACTATTTATCAAAAACTGAAGAACGAACAAAAGCCTTACAACTAGTGTGATTAAAGCAACAAATTAACGAATACAATTCGGAAAGTGATTACGCTACCGCGACAGCAACAATTATGTGGTGTGGAATTGCTCAACGAGCTTTCCAGAGTACTTAGCCTGGCCCGCTGAGCTATTCCACACTACTAATTGAGCGCAAAATATTTTCTGTCAAAATGCTCGTAAATTTTTTTTTTTTTAAATGAAAAAGCCATATTTGCATCTCTTTGCGGCTCTCTAACTTCGTACTGCGTTACATTTTTTTTTTTATTGCTACTGTTAGCGCATTTTCCAACACCAGTAGCTAGCTGTCCTGACACCATGCAGAATTAAAAAAAATTAAAGTACCATAAAATCTTATTATACGCAGAACCTAACATTTTAACTTTTTAATTGAAAATTCGTGGATATATAACGAAAGTACGGTATTTGCTGCAAATTACGCAACTTGAATCAAAAAACAAATTTGCGGTGTCTACAACAAATTTTTAGGCACTCGGAATTTTTTCAGCCATGGTGTATGTAGATACAGTTATAATTATTATTTCTTTCATAAGACTACGTTCAAGCTGATCTGAGGAGGAGGGACAAAAAAAAAAAAACACTCCAGGTTGTATTAAAAAATGAGTCATCAAAAGTTAAAATTTTTAAATTGCTGGTGGAAATGAAATAACTCATTACGCAATATATATATCATCATCGTCGTCATCATCATTGTCAACCATTATCAATCCACTGCTGGATGAAGATCTCCCCAAGTTTCTTCCACAACGGTCTGTCTTGTGCCAGTCTCCTCCATGTCACTCTCGCATACTTTCGAATTTCATCCACCCATCTCCCACGTGGTCTTTTCCTGTCCCTTGGAATCCAGTCTAAAATTTCACTTGTCCATCGATGGTCTGTCCTGGCAGTATGCCCAGCCCATTGCCATTTCAGGGATTTAACTCTGATCCTGATGTCTTCCACTCTTGTCATTTTTCGGATCCACGTGTTCCTCTTCTTATCTCTCCTGGTTACACCAAGCATGCACCTCTCCATGCTACTTTGAGTTGTCTGCAGCCTTTGTATGTCTCATTTAGTTAAGGTCTGCATCTCTGCACCATATGTAAGCACTGGAAGGATGCATTGATCAAACACTTTTCTTTTAAGACATAATGGCATATTGCTCTTGAAAATTATGCTGTTTCTTCCAAAAGCTCTCCAGGCAAGTTTTGTACGCCGATTAATTTCTTCATATATACATATATATATATATATATATATATTAGAAAAAAAAAAGTTGCTTATATGTCACCGATCCCTCATAAAGTGAACAGTCAGCCACTCCCCACCATGTTCATCTGCTCATAATAGTAAACACAATTCGTGGAATCCCAGTTGGTATGGCAAAAATTAAATAAATACACTTCCCAACTTTCCTCCTTGCGTGCAAGAACTGCAGGAACCAAATCTTCTGAAGTGATCAGCACAGGGGGTTCAGTTTGGGGAGATGGAGACAGAAATCTAAGGTAAAACATATCTAAATCGCTGCCAGGGAGGAAGGACAGAGAACCAATCGCGTTCTCCATAAAAAGAGGCTCCGATAATCCTTTGGGATTCCTTGCAGCGAACAAGCGTCGCCTAAGCCGCTGGTGGCGATGATGCAGTTTTTGATAGGCATCCGTCAGAGTCCGTTTTACTGAAAACATTTTTTTAAAAAAAGATATAATGGTTAAATATAATATTCAAGATGACTTCTTAATACACTAAAATATTTTTTGCTAGATTAAAATTTTATGAGAAACGAATATATCATTAATTTCGAAATATTTCTATGACGATACCGTTTGAGCACAAAATATTTTTTTGAAGATACCGTTTGAACAAAAAATATATTTGTGAAGATACCGTTTGAGCACAAAATATTTTTGTGAAGATACTGTTTGAACAAAAAAATTTTTTTTGAAGATACCGTCCAACGGTATCAAATCCCGCCGGGATCAACCCCTGAATACATACCTTCTAATGAGCTTCCATGGATGCAGATGTCTCAGAAACCTTCATATTCTCTCCCTGAAATGCAAGCAAAACATCAGCTTATCAGCAGTGTTTGTTATTCTTAAGAGGTCTTGAAGCTAGGAGCTACTCTATCTTGGATATGTGTGCAGGGATAGAAAAATTAATTTCTGAAATCTGGTGGCCAGCTAAATAATTTTTAGTGGCCAGACATTGGACTACAGGGGGTATATACTATCAAATTCATGTACACTTCTGTTCAAAAAATAATGCTTTATCCTCAGTCCTCACCTTCTCTCTCCCAGGAGGGAAAAATAAATAAATAAACAGTACTCACTTTTTTTTTCCTGGGGTTCTCAAATTCTTGAATCACCATAATTTTTATCGTATTATCTGCAGACCCTGGAATTCGCACAATTTTTTATTTTTATTTTTTACCTTCGTATAACCTGCACCGGCACATCACAAATGTTGATCTGGAAGGAAGCGGTATTTCCAACAGAAAAGTTTGCCACACAAAGACCCCGGAGTCCGAAGAAGTAAGAAAAAGTTATCTTGTTAAATAAAGAAGTTCATTTTTAAAGGTTACTTTTTATATTTTTATCTCCAGACACAAGTAAAGCTTTGTGGCATGGCATCCATTAGAGCACAAAATTTAACCACATCGATGCAGCTCTAGAGAATTGCATTACACTATGCCAATGAAGAAACTCTGATACAGAACAATTCACAGAAATACCGTATACACTTGCGTGTAAGCACTCAATGAAGATCTCACTATGCCAATGAGGAAACACTGATACACAACAATTCACAGAAATACCCATATTGTTGCGTGTAAGCCGAAACTTTTTGGAAGAAATCCTGCTTTCAAAGTAGGGGAGTTGGCTTACACGCAGGTAAGTAGAAAAAAGAGGGCTGGACTTCCGTGAATTTTCCTGGGGAGTTTACCGACAAGTTTGTTTACGTTTTAGACTGGTTTTTGCGTGTCACAGCATGCTAGCTTTCTGACCTTTTGAAAACTATCGTGTAGTGACGCAATCATATCCTCAGCTACGCCCTCCACTTTAAGTTTAAATTCAGCAGTAACTGAAATGTTTCTTTTTCGAAGACATCATAAATATAAAATGAAGGAAAATATCAGCAGAAAAAACATTGGTCAAAACAGCGAAGGACGAACTAAACACAAGGCACAGCACACTAATGGAACTTTGAAAGGAGGCATGCATATGTAGGTTCATGCAGCAAGCACTGTGTGTACATTTTCATTGGCTGGTTGACAGAGTGTACAAGCACACAGTCAGGATTTTGTCTTTCTCAACAATACAAAGACTCCCGCCTTCCTTCCCTACAGCTTCCCCGATCTTTCATTATGACACCCCCCTCTTCGCCCATACAAACTCCTGAACTAAGAAAACTTTTTGAGAGAGTTCCTTTTCCAAATGCACCCCCTGTCCTGCACAACTACCCTGCAGATTTTAAAAAAAAATGAAACAGTCGCATTTTTTTTTAAATTGGAGTATCTGCATCAGCGTATAATTCGCAGAACCTAAATTTTTAACTCTTTTAAGCAGATAATCCCCGTATTATATGACGAAAGTTACGGTACATTTTTCAGTGATGTTTTCCGTGGTGGCCCAGGCAATTTTTTTTGGTCGTCCTAGGTGACCGCATTTTTTTTTTTACCCCTGGATATGTGCATTAGAAATAACATCTGTTTCCAGCAGGGGGCTGTTTCACTAGTGTTGAAAATTTGTTTGGGACTTTATTAACCTTCCTCAAGAATCTGCTTTAGGTCTTGACATTGAATTTTGATATTTTTGAAACCAAACCATTATTAGAAGTAGTTTAAGCAGCCCTTTGAAACACAGAACTTCTTAGCAATTTCTTGTATCTCACTTCCCTCCATAGATCCATATATGCACTTCCAGACTCTTGAATAACACTTACAGGAGCACTCTGCTGGTACAAACTTCCACCCATGTAATCTCACATCACACAATCTTCATTTCAAGATTTAACTCAACAGATTCTTAGCCTATTCCACTATGAGAGCACTACTGATGATGACCATCTAAAAAAAAAAAAAAATACCCAGAGGACATAATATGTGTAAAGGAGAACACAATGAAGATCTCAGCAGAAAAGGCATTTCACATAATATAATTAAACCAATAATGAAGAAAAAAATTTTTCCAACTTTTGTGGTGGACATCATTTCTGTAACTGTTGCCAGTAGAGATTTCCTAATAATTGGACTGTTGAAAGGTGCATTCAAATTAAAAGAGTTTTTACTTAAGAGATCTGGAAGTTTGTATTTCTTTTTGGAGCTAACCTCTGAATCTCAGAGAACAGCTTAGTGATACGTATGTATGTATTAAGAGAATTTCAACGCTTTCCCTGCTGCACAAGGGAAATTTGTTTGAGAAAGGTGCAATCCTTTTAATGCTGGTCCAGTTTGGAGAGGCGGGGTATCTTAAATTATCAGAAGAGAAAGAACAGAAGTAGGAAAGTTATTTCTAAAATCCCTTTCTGTGCTTCAAAGGGCTGTTTGAACTACTTCTAGTAATGGTTTGGTTTCAAAAATATCAAAACTCAATGTCAAGAGGGATGTCAGAATCAATGTCAAGAGGGGTGTTAGAAAAAGCTTTCCTACTTCTGCTCTTTCTCTTCAGACAACTGAAGCCGCCTTTGCCTCTCCAAACTGGACCAGCATCAAAAGGACTGCACCTTTCTCAAATAAATTTCCCTTGTGCTACAGGGAAAGTATTGAAAATCTCTTAAGCAAAAACTCTTGTAATTTGAATGCACTTTTGATCTTTCGAATATTTGGAAATCTCAACTGGCGACAGTTACGAAAACTATGTCCACCACATGAATACTTGCTACCAGTGTGAACAAGGCTGATGTTCAACAAAAAGATCTTATTAATCTTTAATGTAAAACATGTAATAAATCATAAGCGAGAAATTTTCTTCATTATTGTATCAATGAAGATCCATATTCAGATAGAAAAAATGATAGTACAATATTCTAGTTCTTTGCAACATATATAGTTCATAACCTATGTAATAGTGGCACAAAGTTGGGTAAGATTGTTGTAACCTGTTATATGAGGAGTAAGTATCAACAAGCTTGAGTACAGAGCCATGTTCCATTTTCTGTTCCTCCACAGCAAAACTCGGAAGATTATTTGAAGGGGGGAATGGGGGGCATGAACAAGCTTGAGTTTTTGTATGTTCGAATTCCCTTTCAAATATTTTATGGTGCTCAGATTTCAGTTGTTGTTTTTAAATCTTAGAAGATAGAAAAACAAAAAATCAGTAATCATTGACAACTAGAATTTTACCCATGATTAAAATTTCTGTAAGGGGAGATGCAGAACGATTACGACTGTGCAGACAGTAATGACATTTGCATGAAAGTATAAAAATTAAGTCTAACAAGGTGACACGAAATCCCATTACTAACACACATGATAACCTCTTCGTAACATAAGATGGAACTTACAAGCGTGACAATCACATTATTCATACTATCTCGAATTAATCCTGAAAACTAAAATAAAAATTTAATAAAACAAAGCAGAAGCTTTTGGAAGGACAGCTGACATGACAGTGGGGAAGAAAAAAAATAGCTTCTCAAGACAGTAGAAACATCTTATTGAGTTTGGGGGACAGCCAATTTGCTTAATATTTTCTTTTCATGATATTGGTCCGCCAACACTATTAACATGGATATTATCCATTAAAATGAATCAGGAACCAACTGTCCCAGCAAATTAAGATTGAATTCAGATCCTTGGGCTGTTGGGGATATTCTATCAAATATTCACACCCACTGATACCCACACAGATTGTTTAATTGCCATCTCACATTAGTCCCCCTCAGTGCCAGGAGCATGCTACAGTGTTCCACTATATATCCATATGAATGTTCTTCATGCACCACAATGAAATCTAGATCTCAACACATCTGTAAGGGGAACATTTACCAACTGTTTTAAGATATCACAAACATGCTTGCTGAGATCAATTCAGTTAGATTCTGAGAGTAGGAGTCTGGTTTTTTAAATTAGGTTCCCAGGGTACAACACGACTTTGTTCTTTTGTACATAGACTCAAGCCTTCCACTCAGGTCCATTAATTGTGACTCCAAGCCTTTCACTCAAGTCCATTCTTTGTGACTCCAAGCCTTCCACTTAAGTCCAATTTGGTATTTTCCTTCCTAAAGACATAACAAGCTCTGATGTAAGTTGGGAGGAAACAGTCAGTGTGCTGTGGTGGCAGTTTATGTCAGGTATCTACAGACGGTGAATTCTTAGGTGATCCTATACAAGTCTTGTGGAAAGATCATCTATGCCTTGTGATAGTTACCAGAGCTAACCAACCTCAGAGACAGCCATCTCATCCCATCAGGCCAAATTATGCCACATTTATTTTTTCAGTGACACATCACTTTAACAAGGCCCATAACATAGGGAATTCAAAAAGGTTTCAGATACTTCAATTTTTTTTTTAAGAAACGTGCAAGTCTTGTATTATTATAGGTATCCTTGTAACTTCATTACGATATACTAGAGGGCAGCATAGTATCCACTGACTCCACGTTTCTCTACATACGGTCGAAAGAGTGAAGGTCATTAGCATCTGGGCTTACGTAATGGACCTTGACAGAAGAGCTTTTCACTCAATGATTATTCTATGAATACAAAGGAAAGTTAAAAACCATAAGACTGCTTCCAAAGCTTGTTGTCCACTTTCAAGGACCAAAAGCCTTCCTGAGGAACAGTTTTAAATTGGTTCCCCAAATTTAAAAGGAGAAAAACATCTCCAGATGATGATAGTCATTCTGGACAACCTTCAACATCTATGTCACCAGTAAACAATGCCATCCTGGAGGAACTAAAGAAAAAATACCTACATGTCTTCAAATAGCTGCCATTCTGAAGATTAGTTCGAAGAGTATGAATGGTATCCTACACCAAAATCTGCGTGCAAGCAAGAAATGTTCAGGATGGGTGCCTCACCTTCTAATGTATGGACAAAAGGATAAACAAACACATTGCTCTTTCCATGTTTTATCAACACATAGCAACCGAAAAATTGTTATCCAGTCACCGCTGGGGATCTGAACCTCAGATCTCTCTATATGTAGCCGAGCATGTTAGCCTTATGCTACAGTGGCCAACAATCAATGGCCCTAAGTGTGTTTTTCTGTCAACTTCTGACATCATAAATCCGTAACATGGGCTCAGCTACTAAAACATCTCCATCTGGTGGGCATTAATGGCACAGCACTACCTGTATATTAATTATAGCAGTTAAATTAAAAGTGAAAATCCTCCAAATATGTGGCGTCAATCCCGGTCGCAGAAACAGTGAGACGCTGCGACGGGCGTCGCAGATCAATTTACTCTTTTCTTCTTTTCTGCAGCTTTGCTTAACAAATCTGCAGACAAATAAATGGATTCAAGTACCGTTTCTATTTCCCTCACCCCCGCCTTCCTGCTGTAGACGAAATGTCAGTGACGTGTTAGTGGCCAAGGCACATCTCGGCACAGCCGTAACCACGGGGGGGGTTACGAGGGGCCTCCATTCTCGAAGGTGGAATGTTGCAGGGCTGATAACGTTGGCTCCCGAGAGGACGCGACGCGCATCTATCAGATTTCCGGGAAAGAGCGAAGTGATCTGTTGACGTTTTTCCGATCTCTAAATTAATGGGCCAATATTTTTGGATCGGAAAAACCATCACCAGATCCACGCACTCTCAATGAGAGTGAGATTTTTTGTCATGAGATGATCTCAAATCCCTTTGGCAAGGAGGGAGTTAGGAAAAATAAATAGATTTAAGAGTCAAGAAAAATCAAGTAAATTCTTTTCATTTATTTTCTTTTCTTTCTGATTTCTCTGTGAAGTGTTGATCTCTGTGTATGTAGTTAAATTTATGTGAATAGGTCTAAGTAAGTTAGCCTTGTGATGTCTGTTTCTAGTTAAGGGATGTGTAACTAGCTGGGAAGTAGATTTAAGAAAGTTTGACATCATGCTATATTGCTGGTTCTTTTGTTGTTCTTCTTTCATGCAATGTTTTTTTCTTCCTTCCATTGCATTTTTTAGTGCACTGTTTACTTTCAGGGAAGAGATATTAGTGAAGTTTGTTTTAGTGCAGTATATGATGTAGTGTATATGAATTGATTTGCCTTAGTTTCTGAAGTGTATAGTGCAGTTTATATATGTATAGTGTTAGATGTATCAGTTTAAAATTATCGGCGACGCCGCGGCATTCGGCGTTATTGATCGTCGGGATAACGTAGCGATAAAAAGAAAAATTGTAAGGTTGTAGTTCCGTACTTACCGTCGTTATCGCGATTTCTTTTATTGTATTATTATGTAAGCTTTAATAATGGAAAAGTAATTTGTAAACATGTAGTGTTTGAAGTATTTTATCTTATTGTAGTGGTATCAAATGAGAAAAAAACGCGTGTTTATGCCATATGTCAGTAGCGTGTATTAAAATCGTCGTTGTGTGTATCGGGCTTAATTTAGTAACCTTTTGTAATTAAAATCTTGCTTAGTATTAATATTTAGTTGGTTTTAGTATGAATCTTACTTGGTATTAACTAGTGATAGTATAATTCAGCGACTGATAGAAAAAGCGGGTCGGCGATCGCTCCGTAACGAAGTGACTTTCGTAAATTAATTGCGCGTGCGCTATCGTCAATGATATTTAATAGTCATTTAGTAAAAGAATAAAATTGTGGCTTAATGCATCAGGGCAAAATAACACATCGTTGCGTTACGCTATTTTTTCGTAATTCCGATCGTCGTACCTGTAGCTAGAGAGAATTCGATTTTTATGCGTTACGAAGTTGTAACGATGTTCGTTAATGTTAGTTAATTTGTTTAATGAATTTTTGTAAAGGTGGTCTCTAAAAGTCTTTGTTCAGAAAGAAAGAACGAAAATGGCTACAGTTTCTGGTGTCGCTTTTCTAAAAGCGATAAATTCGTAGAATGGCATCTGGGAGGACGTTTTCCCAGCTTTACCAGTGCAGAAAGTCCGATTTATTTATGCTCTTGTTTACTTCGAAAAGGCATTTTTCGCTTGGCACATGGAACACGTCAGGGATTTGGGCGGAATTCTGCGAGGTTCACCGCAGCGCCCGTTCTCGTGGGTCAAAGTTCAAGCCAGACTCCGAGAAGATGCGAGCCAGCGATTTCTGGGAATTGCGTCTTTCTCTCCGCCTTCTGACTTAACTTCGGGCCAATTGCCTTCCGCCATTTCGGGCGCGTGCGCAAGGGATTCGGCAAGGAGCGGAGAATTTTTGCGTGCTGCTCGACACTTCGATACCAGACTTCGTAAGGGAGAGTCCCACCATAAAAAAAAAAAAAAAAAAATCGAGTAAAGGAGGGGAGTCCAAACGACGGACGTCCGGATGCCGAAACTGCCGTAACCTCCCAGCGTGCGGCCGCGATGGCCCAAGAACGGTAGGAACGATCCTTTTCTTTTCAAATTTTTCCATGGCTCAAAATTTACTCTGCTGCCAAGATGGCGCGAAAAAGTGCTTGACATCGTCCCGAGGCACTAGCGGGCATTACGCCTCGTAACTCGCTCGGTAACATCGCTGCCGCCTGTCGCCGCGAGAGAGAGAGAAAGTCTCCTCAAAGGCCGGCATCGGGAGTAAGTAAGAAAAAAAGAATAAAAGAAAGGAAGGAGAAGAGGGAAAATCCTACCATGTCATCATAAGTGCATCAGGCCCCGTTTCCACGGCGTGCCGGCTCTCGTAGCGACAGCACAAACACCAATTTCCAATTCGGCATCAAAAGGAAAATTTAAGGAGGAGGAGAAACAAAGAGAAAAAAAAATGAGTACCACCTAAAATTGAAAAAAATAAATAAATTATGTGTCTTGATCAGAAATGGAATGATGTAAAAGGTTAAAATTCAGGGGTGAAAGAAAAAATGGGGGAAGGTGAAATTAAAATGGGAGGAAAATAGAGAAATGCAAATGTATGTTTGGAATTAATGGTCTGGCCAGAACCAACTAATGTAATATGTCATTGTGTAATTTTTTTTGTAAAAATGTCTAGTTAATGCCAGTGACCAAAGAAATGGATTGAAATATATTAATTTTGGTGTCCTGTTAGAACAGGGGTTTTTTTTGTTAGCTCAAATGAGAGGAAAGTGACTTGACATTTTTGTTTGTTTGGTTTTCTGTACTGTAAAGTGAGAAAGAGATTTTTCCAGGTAACTGATCAAAATCAGTGTGTTGTGAAAAAAAAAGAATAAAATGTCACTCTTAACCATCTAAATCTAAATTGTAAAGAGCATTTAGCTCAAGGTTCAACAGTTATCAGATATGCACATCGAGCATTAAGCTCTTAGCACTCTTTGAGTGAATGATCACATTCTTTAAAGATTTTTTGTAAGGCAGGCTGGTAACCAAATTGTGCCACTTACCTCCTTCATCCTCTAAACCACACAGGTGAAAACTACTTGGTTTGCAGACCAGGGTTTCTGAGAGGATTATTTAGGACTGTCAACATACTCTGGACTCTAAAATTCATAGCTAAATTCTTTTTTTTATTCGGCCTAGCCACCTAAAGTTTTCTTGTATTGAGTTGTTTGCCAACATGTGCCTGGGAGCACAAAATAAATTCTTAGTTAACCTGGAACATATGTTTAATCAAATTATTTTGTGTCGTATGTGAATTTCTCTTGTCGGTGGTGGTGGAATCACCTTCCATTTACTGGGAGTTTTTTAAGGATCGTACCTGGGGTGTTAGTCGTTGATAAAAAAATAAATTCTTAATTGGGGTCCCTAGATTGATCACCGGCCATTTTCTTCTTTTTAAAAATAAAATTGGTAATATTTGCATTTTTTCAGAAGTAAGTTCATCATCGTAATAGAATAATATCTTAACAACCAAACCACGTCGTATCAGAAGTCACAATTTCTGAGGGAGCAGGAAACTGCTCTCTCAGAATTGTTCGCTCGCAAAACGAAAACTATTTCTCCAGTCCGTACACACCCCTCAATTCTTATTTCATGATAAATCAACCAGATCAACGGGCTAGTTTTATGAATTTTTAAGCAAATGGATCAATCTGTTTTCTAATTTTATTTTGTTCTGCTGCTTAAACAAACATTTCTGATGGCAGAAATGGTAATTCACATGTTTTTTCAGTCATGTAATTTCGTCAAAAATATGTGGCCGCTGTTCGGTGCGAAAGTGCCTTCCTGTTTATTTATGCTTTCACGGCTCTCGTGTGCAACTGTTAGTATCCATAGCTTCCTCACCCCGCTGCTTAAGCATTTCTAACAGTGTATTTTTAGCGGAAATTATATTTTTTTTTCACATTTTGTTTTCTTTATTCATACAACTTTGTCAAAAATATGTGGCCGATGTTCAGTGGGAAAGCCACTTCCAGTTTATTTACATTTTTGCAGCTATCTTGTATGGCTGTTATTTATTCATAGCTTTCCCTGTCCAACATATAACAGGGGAAAAGTAACAAAACTTTCATATTTTGCATAGCAAAGCCCAGGTACCGTGGTTTTTTACAAAATGCGTCACGACTATCTAAGCCTAACATCTTTTATTACTACCGATGCGACAGTAAGTGATGGATTGAGTTCGCGCTTCAGTCAAAATGCAAATAAACTATATGATACTGCTCTTACATTTTTCCAGTTGTGTCCTTAACTGCATTCTCTCCCGTATGGGGCAGGGCATAGAAATAGGTAATAATTCTCACCTATGACAGCCGGCGGATTCGATAGTCGTACAAGCGTAAAGAAATGGGACCCGCCGAACATCGGCAACATATTTTTGACGAAGCTGAATAGAAAACACTTGAAATGCATTTTTTCCTCGCCAAAAATTAATTTTCGATCGGCAGTGGCAAGTGGGCGACAGAAAAGTTTGTGCCCTGAAACTTCTTGATTACAGCATAGTATAAATACAATACTGTAATCAGGAAGTTTTTTCTGAAATATTTTATTTCTAAAAAGGATTTTTTTCTTTAGAAGAAACTTCTTGATTATTGTATCAGGGGTTAAAATTCAGGGCGGGATGGCGGGATTCCTGCAGAAAAATTTAAACTCCCGGCAAAATAAAGTTGTTACTTGCCTCCGTTTGAAGAAATTTTAAGAGAAAAAAAAATATATATATATATAAACTTGGGTCCGTTTTTGCACCACTCGCAAAATTCGCGCATTAAAACCGTATCCTTCGCAAAAATACGTGCGTTAGAAAACGACCGTTCAGAGTTCCGAATATGCAATCGAATACATCGCTCATGTCGGGAACATAATCAGTTTATGGACACATGAATCACCTTCTATATGTAGCTGCATGAGCAGTTCACTTTGCTTATCGTGGACTGTTAGGAATCAAGCATGAGATACTTTTTCGGATTCGCGGAATTCCGCTTTTTCGCCACATTTCAGTTATACTCAAGATCGATGAAAAAACAAAACAAAAAAAAACTGAATTTTTTTTTCTTTCTTTTTTTTTTTTTTTAGGATTAGCGTGAAGCACGAGTTGTATGTCAAGATCGCTGTAAATGGCGAAGTTTGGATTGGACAATAATAAGTAAAAATATCTGGAAGTTTGTATTTCTTTTTGGAGCTAACCGCTGAATCTCAGAGAACAGCTTAGTGATATGTATGTATGAAAACCAAAGTTAAATGGAGAGAAACATTTTCCCGCAATCATAATTTCTTTTTCTCGTGAGTTTCCTCTGTCTAGTATTATTACTAAATATAAATAAATTTATTGCATAAATGTTTGTATTTCATCTTTAAAGTGTAGACAACAATTTCCGATATTGAAAGTTTGGCGGAGCAAAAGTTTCCATGTAAACTTTAGGCACAAGTTTCTTCCGCAGATTCGAGAAACTCTGACTTTGTTGTCATCATTTGCATCGTTCTCAAAACTAAAGATAATTACTTTCAAAAAGTGAAGTTAGACGAACTGCAGATTTAATCTGCAATTGTAATTTTTTTCTCTTGTGACATTCCCTCTGCTGAGTGTTGTTGTAAAATAATTTTGTTCAATAACTGATTGTGTTTCAGCTTGAAAATGGAGGGAAAATTTCCGAAGGCAGAAGGAGGAAAGGTTTTTTTGTAATCGTATTTTTTTTTTTTTTTTTTTTTTTTTTGCGATGTTCCCAGTGTCTTGAATCAAATGTCATTTTTCCTCCATAAATAGTTGCAAATGGAAAAACTGCACATTCATCATATCAGAAGAATGGTTGAATCAACCAAGTCTCAATTATGTGAACTGCAAACACCTCATACATAGAATTTAAGATTTATTATTTTTTTCAGAGCTGAAGGGTTGAGCCTTGTAGTACTAACTTGAACATCGCCATGTCCAGTGAAGGTTTATTTTATATTTTGTGATTGAAATAGATTGCAGACTTTCTTCTTCCACAATGGAACTCTTTTTGAAGTTTGAGTGTGCAGAGCTTGAATCTCTGAAACAATACACACACACACAAGTTTTGGTAGACAAAAAGCTTGGCAGACCAGTTTTTTTCTTTTTTTTTTTTCCAAAATGAATGAAGATGCAATTATGGAATATTGACTATTAAAACATAGCTGAAAAAAATGAAGAGTACATGTGCCAATGTCCAAAGTTTTCTAAGAGTTTTATAAGCACACATTTCCATTAGTGTCAAGTAGATTTTGCTTTAAATGTCTTATGTTGCGTTTAAGAAACGTACCATGTGAACGTGGCACAGAAAATAGAATTCAGTCAAAATTTAGAGATTCACTGAGCAGCAAAAATCTTAATGCATATTAATTCTAAAATTGGGCCAGATAAGCCCTTAAAAGTAAAACAACAGCTGATCAAAGCTTGCCGACTGTGGCAAGGAATGAAAGACAGACATATATACTTCAGGGCCTGCGGTGTGGGTAGGGGCGAGTGTCCGCAGACTAATTTTGGGTTTCCAATATCTGTGTTGCAGACAGCTCAGCAAAATTCTACAACTGGGGGGGGGGCGTCAATGAATAAACAAAGACATCACTCTTTCCACGTTTTATCAACACATAGCAACAGCAGGGGCAGGAGCGACAAAAAAAAAAAGAAAAAAATTCAAGACACAATTTTTCTTAAATTTCAGGACATATTTTGGCAGACTGGGTGGTAAATTAAATCAAATATTGACACAAATGTAGAAATGTTTTTCTTTTACTAAAAATCTATCGAAATTATTGCCCAGTTGTTAGCAGGGATTTTTTCACTTTTAAGGCTAACAACGCCCCTAAAATTTCAGTGGCTAGGTTTGGCCTAAATTCTATTTGACTCTTACGGACAATGCTAAAAATTCTTTCCGCAGTTGCATTACTGTGTGGCACAACAAAAATAGCATGTATCTGGTGTGGTAAAACTTCATACTTTTTAGCACCAATTCCACCAGTCATTTTCAAAATGTTTGACCATGCAGTATTAATTGTAGGACTATTCGAAACACCTTTTCCCAACTCATCAATTTGATATAAAGCAAACTCCAATTCCAACTTGTCCAGATCACTGTCACTTACAACAGCAGCTGGGAAAATAGTTGCCAAGTACATTACTGAAGAAAAGGAAGCTTCCTGCATTCTAATTCCCATATGAGCAACTTCTGCATGCAGCAGAAATTCACTTTTCAGTCAGAATGTCTTCAAAATATAGTCATATGTAATACTTAACAACAACACAAGATAGTCAGAACATAATGAGGGGGAAAATTATGATTACAGGAGAAATCTTTGCTTCGATCGTCCTCTGGTTTAGGAAACTTTTTCTTCCATTTTTAAGCTGAAATGTAAGTATTTATGAAATAAACGGATATTTAAGAAAAAATACTGGGCAGAAGGAACATCATGAAAAAACATTACGATTACGGGAGAACTCTCCACTCCAACTAATTTCTGTTTCTGGAAGATGAGTTCCATCCTTAAACGGAATCCCCCCCTCAAGATTTCTGCTCAGTTTGTGCATCGATCACGAGAAAGCCCCAAAAAAATAAGAAACAGAAAGCTGCGTCACGAACTATGTTTAGAGGCTTCAGGCCGACGTAATACTGGCCCGAAGCCGTGCTTTCTTTCCACTCAGCTTTCAAACAAGCAAAACACATTTTTTAATTTATCTATATGTCAACAAACTTGTCTTCATATTATTTACTGTTTCTCACATCAGAAATTTGAGTACGGGAATTGCCAATATTACAATTTTTTTATTTCAACTTGCTACTCATATTCCTTCTCGAGGTTCCCTAAGATAGTTTAGAATTTCATTATTTGAAGTTTACAAACTTATATGGAAAATGTCTTTATATGGATATTCAGATGTAGCATAAATTTGGCAAAGTCTTTCAATATGTAGAGAAAATAGTTATTAAACAATTAACATTATTCCAGAATTTTCTTTTAACACATGATTTATGAAATGAAAAAAATTTAAAACTTTCGAATCTCTTGACGATGGTGAGCTGAATTGGTATTAAGTCATCTTTTTATCGATGATGGCACACTTTCTGCTTCTCGTGGTATAAGCTTCCAATTTGAAATTGGTATCATAATTCCGTATTACAGATGATGGCTGAATTTTCTGCTTCCCGTGGCTCAAGATCCCATACTAGTTTCAATTCCTTCTTTTTGGAATCATCTTCAGTGGGTATATTTATGAGTTACTTCTCAAACAAGTTTGTTTCCCAGCCACCTACATCAATTCCACTGGCTGAGTCCGACGTTCCACGGCAGTTGAACTCGTGCACATTCTATTTTTGGTATTATTGCGCATTCTTAGTCGTGTTCTTATATAATTGGATGTTTTGAATTTCTGATTCTAAATCATTTTATGTTGCCATCCGTTTGTTGAAATATTAATAAGTTGTTCTTTTTATGTATTTTTTAATGTTATTTTCTTTTTCTTTTCCAATAAGATATTTCCAAGCGTATGGAAGATCCATTGGATCGTTATTATTACAATTTACTTCCTTAGTTTTTTCAATTATTACTGCTTCTGAGGGTAATATTTGATTTTTTGTTTTATGTGACGTTAATAATTTTGCTTCATACCAGTCTGGAAAAGCTTCATTTTCAACACAATGATGTATTAATGATGTTTTGTTCTGTTGTTTTTTTGTTCCAGTTGGATATATGTTCATTTAATCTGGTCTTAAATCTTGTTTTTGTGCTTCCGATGTATATTTTATTTCTTTCATTTCTTTTTATTTCGGTAGAATATTTTGTTGGTATAGAATATACACCGGCTTTATCAAGCATTGATCTTCTTTCATTTCCTGTTTTTAATATAGTTTTGTTATCTATAACAGTTTCTACTAATATCATTTTTTTCTTTAACACATTCCTTCTTTAGTATATTCGTTATTGGAGGAATGTAGGGAAATTTACCCGCAAATTTTATTTCAGTTTTTTGTTTATTGTTATTTTTATTTAAAGATTTTTTTGTATTTTCAAGTATATCTTCAATAATCTTTTACTTGTTATCCAAATTTCATAGCAGTTCTTTTTATCCAGTTACTTTTCAATCATTTCTCTGTTTTTATTACAGGAATGGGTTAATGCTCTTCTTAGATAGAATTGAAGTGCTGATCTTTTATATTTCCATGGATGATTTGAATCAATCTGAATTATCGTTGGAATAAATGTTGGTTTTCTATATATTTCGTATTCAACCATATTATTGTTTCTGAATAAAGAAATGTCTAAATAGTGTAGTTGTTTGTTAATTTCTTTTTCCATAGTAACTTGTATTGTTGGATAAAAATTATTGTATTTTTTTACAAATGCATCTAGTTCTTTTTTAGATTGCTTCCAGAAGATAAGGATATCGTCAACGTATCTTACCTACATTATCAGTTGTTTTTGATTGAATGATTTAAAGAGTTGATTTTCTATGTCTTGCAATATTATTTCAGCAAGAAGTCCCGAAATTGGGTACCCCATTGGTGCACTTTGTTTTTGTATTGAATTGAAAATGAAGCTTTTCCAGATTGGTATGAAGCAAAATTATTAACGCCACATAAAACAAAAAATCAAATATTAACCTCAGAAGCAGTAATAATTGAAAAAACTAAGGAAGTAAATTGTAATAATAACGATCCAATAAATCTTCCATACGCTTGGAAATATCTTATTGAAAAAGAAAATAACATTAAAAAATACATAAAAAGAACAACTTATTAATACTTCAACAAACGGATGGCAACATAAAATGATTTAGAATCAGAAATTCAAAACATCCAATCATATAAGAACACGACTAAGAATGCGCAATAATATCAAAAATAGAATGCGCATGAGTTCAACTGCCGTGGAACGTCGAAGTCATCCAGTAGAATCGATGTAGGTGGCCGGGAAACAATGTGTATGAGAAGTAACTCATAAATATACCCACTGAAGATGATTCCAAAAAAAAAAAAAATTGAAACTAGTATGGGATCTTGAGCCACGGGAAGCAGAAAATTCAGCCATCATCTGCAATAAGGAATTATGATACCAATTTCAATTTGGAAGCTTATACCACGAGAAGCAGAAAGTGAGCCATCATCGATAAAAATATTACTTAATACCAATTCAGCTCATCATCGTAGAGAGGTTTGAAAGTTTTAAATTTTTTTCATTTCATATATCATGTGTTAAAAGAAAATTCTGGAATAATGTTAATCATTTAATAACTATTTTCTCTAGATATTGGAAGACTTTGCCAAATTTATGCTACGTCTGAATATCCATATAAAGACATTTTCCATATAAGTTTGTAAACTTCAAATAATGAAATTCTAAACTATCTTAGGGAACCTCGAGAAGGAATATGAGTAGCAAGTTGAAATAAAAAATTTTTTGTAATATTGACGTTTCCCGTACTCAAATTTCTAATAATGTGAGAAACAGTAAATAATATGAAGACAAGTTTGTTGACATATAGATAAATTATTTCTTAACCACGTAATGAATTGGACAAATGTAATATTTGTTGAATTAATATAAAACACATTCTTACTCCGCAGAAAAAAAAAATAGAAAAGAAACAAAGAGTTGCATCACGAACTCTGTTCAGAGGCTTTGGGCCAACAATATTCTGGTGCCGTGCTTTCTTTCCACTTAGTTTTCAAACAAGAAAAACACATTCCTCCTCCTATTCAGAAAAAAAAAAAAAGAAAAGAAACAAAGAAGTGCATCATGAACTTGGTTCAGAGGCATCAGGCCGACGCAATCCCGGGCCACAGCAAAAGAAACACGTCCGGCCAACGTAATCCTGGGTCATGGGGAAAGACGCACGCCGGGCCTACATAATCCCAGCTTGACGCCGTGCTTTCTTTCTACTTAGCTTTCAAAGAAGCAAAACAAATTCTTTCTCCTTGAAGAAAAAACAAGAAAAGAAACAAAGAGCTGCACCACGAACTTTATTTAAGAGGCTTCCGGCCAACGTAATCCCGGGCGACTGCGAAAGAAACACGCCGGGCCTACGTAATCACAGCCCGGGGCAGTGCTTTTTTTTTTCACTCTTTCAAACAAGCAAAACGAATTCCTCCTCTTAAGAAACAAAAAAGAAACAAAGAGCTGTGTTACGAACTTTGTTCAGAGGCTTTTACATTGATTAATTACAAAACCAGTAAAACTTTCTTAATAACAGCGAAAATCTGAATAACAGAAATTTTTCGTTAGTCATCCGTAATTCCGGGGAAATTCATAATAATTACGAAGATTCCGTAATGGTTGGCATCTTTGTGCATCCTCCATAAGAAGCAGCTTCACGGCAGCTTCAATTCTCGAACGATCTCACAAACGCAGGAACGCGTTCATGTACATAGGAAATTCAAGTGAGAGCTCTTGGCGATGACGTCACAATTATAGAGTACTCTCTCGTTCCAGTTTTTTTATTTATGCGGTACTTGTAAATGCTAGATGATAAATCACTATACATAGTTTACCATTTATTCTTAAAATTTCAGGATTACACTCAAATTTTTAGGATATAGAACAAAAATAAGGACATTTCGGGACAAAAAAATAAAAATCAGGAACTTCAGGATAACTCCGACCCCTGCAACAGACGACGCCAAGTATTTTCACTTTGGATCTCGCCCTTTGGATTTAACTGCTATAATTAATATATAGGCAGTGACGTTAATGCCCACCAGATGGAGAAGTCTCAGTAGCTGAGCCTATCTTATGGATTTCCAATGCCAGAAACTGACAGAAAAACACACATAGCACCGTTGATTGTTGGCCACCGTAGCGTAAGGCTAACACGCTCGGCTAGATATTGAGAGATCTGGGATTTGGATCCCCAGCAGTGACCGGATAACAGTTTTTCAGTTGCTATGTCTTGATAAAACATGGAAAGAGCGATGTCTTTGTTTACTCACTGATGCCACGTATTTGGAGGATTTATACTTTGGGCAAAACGATAATCTTGTGGCTCGGTGACATTTCATACTGAAATTTTTTTTTAAAAGAACAAGTCAGGAGTGTTTTAGATATCCTAAGAGGGAATAAAACATTGGCTTACAGGTATGAGCCCAAAAAACCCAGGAACAATTTGTTGTGTGGTGCTTTCCAGATGAAACTTCATCCACAAAGGGGAGAAGCATGGTTAAAAAAATGGCAGCTTCCTTCTCCAACTGTGGCAACTTAGCAACTATTCCGTAAGAACGTCAACCGATGGTGACAGCAAAATGGTATACATCCACACATTTACCTAAAGTGCTTAAAAATGGTGTGAAAAGTGACTCCAAGCTGGCACTTGTGATTTGCTTCTACGCTATCACAATGCACCTACCCACACAAGAGCTCGAACTGTGGACATCACCCAGAAACCCGTCAATGCTTTGCCACATCCATCATATTTGCCAGGCCTCACTAAGTGTGACCTGTTTTTGATTCCCACAAGTCAAAATCAAACATAAGGAACCACATCTTCAAGCCCAGAAGGGGTAATAAATGCCTATGAAGAACTTTTAAAAGTGATACCTGAAAGAACAATGGTCTGCATGCTTCATAACATGATTTCCAAGAATGGAAAGTACATAAGCAGTTTTGGGTGGATACTTTGAAAAGATGCAACTATCATTTTGTTTTAATATTTTTTATATTACAGTACCCAAAAACTTCTTGAACCCACACAATTTTTAAACAGATGGTAATTTCTAAGTTGTGCTTGAACACAAAACAATCCACAGACCTGTTAGGCCTCACCTTTTATACATTTCATCTGCATGTTTGGAGCCTAAAAAGCAGTTTTCCAATGATTTAGAGAATCACAACACGAAATCACAAGATAATTTGTTTTAACTATTGCATCTGATGTTTACCTATATACACACACAAAATGCATACACCGGATTTATAATTAGCAGTTATGAAATGGAGTAAATGAAAAAGTACTCACTTGTTTTGCTCCTATAGGTGCAGGAAGACCACAATTATTCGACATATTATGAGTTTCCATGAGGACATTTCTATTTACAGGAACATCACCCTGCAGATGTCTTTCAACATCATCTAACATTTGAGCTCTGGGCTTCAGCAGAATATCTTTTTCTACATCATCTAAAGTTCTAACACCACTGCTAAGAGGCAATGGTGGAGTTCTCACCTTCCACCTGTCTTTTAAATTCTCACGTTGAACAAATTCATTGGCTTCATGATCACCAGAGCCAGCCGTCCATTCATTCTGATATCTGTTAGTGTTTGATACACTGCTATGTTCTTTTTCAAGCTTATTCCTATCATTAGTGACAAAATGATTACAACTCCAGTCATTACTGGGGGATGAACACGGACTTTTGCTTGTAGAAAGAAGGTTTCTTTCCAGTTCTTCGACAGTCCAAGCTTTTCTTTGAAATGGGCTTTGGAAAACATCACCAGAAAGAGGTGTTAAAGGTGATGAACAATCCTAGAAAATCATAAAATTGGATCTTACAAAACTATCAGCCTTTATTATATAGCAAGATATGTCTGATAACTGATAAATTTGTGAACATCAAAAACAGAGTAAAAGTAATGATGTTACACAAGTTCTACATATGTTAAATATTAACGGATACTCAGGGCAATTAATTTATTTAATGGAATATTAAAAAAAATACTAATTTATTGAAATTAGTATTCCAGGAGAAATGTGACCGATGAATCATTAACCAAAGAAATGCACAAGTTCAAAAAGAAAGAAATCTAAAAGTGGTGGTAACATGAAAAAAAAACAAAAAAAAAAAACAATTCTTTCAAGATGACAGCACCATTGTCATAGATATGAGATCCACACAATGAATGGTTTATGATGCCAGAAAACTTCCTATAGGAGAATTTCATCATGACATTATTGCATACATAGAGGGAATAAATAGTCAGGTGTTACTTCGAACAGCATCAGTCTATTTCATGAAAGCACTAACCCACATGTGCATCAATAATCATGAATTTGCTTGAAGTTTGGCTGTGAGGTTTTCTGTAAGCACCTTGGTCATGCTTCTCTTATGAAAAATTTTTAAGTCTCACTACTTTGAATTTAACTTGAATTTGTTAAATTCTCAGCTAATTCAATTTTTTACCTGTGCCCTCTTCAGTAATAATGCACCATAATCTTCTTATCTTTGCATGTACAGGATTGTCTACCAAATTTGGAAATGCAATTTCATGACTAATAAAAATTTTTCATGACCACTTTTAAAAGATGTGTGTGTGCGTACCTACCCAAGCATGCACATGTACACACACACACACACACACACACACACACACACACACACACACACACACTGTGCCCCCTTCCTATGAAAAAAGTTCACCTGTAAGGGTGCTTAAAGTAAGTTGAAATACTCACCATTTTGCTACAAGATTTCATTACATGCTGTTCTTTAATGTTTATACCTAAAAAAATGTCCTGACTCCATAAATAGCATAATTTTTAAATTGCTAAATTGATCTCAAAATTTTGTAAACAACATTATGTACATGCATTTCTATGCTAAGACACTTTTTTGCTCTATCAGTTTTCTAGTTGTGAAGGAGGGAACAAGTGCCCCTCCCCCTTTTACACTTAAATTGTTAGATGTAAACCACATCTACGCCTTATGTTGTCAGTGCATGAAGAATTAATTACTTAAGATTTTTGCCAAAAAATGAACAATTAACTAAAAATAAAAAGAAATTCATGACCCAATTCTTGATTTTTTTCTTGACTTTCATGACCTTTTTCTGAATTCGTGACTTTCTGGTGTCTTTCAGAATTTTCATGACCAGTAGACACCCTGATGTACCTTTAAACCAGCTGTATCATGTGGCTAAGACTGAATTCCTATGCAACAATTATTCTCATTCAATTAGACATCCAGTTCCTACTTACAGTTTACCTTGGAAGCTCCATCAAAAACAATGAATTACATCCTAGTTTTGCACAGGCTTTTATCTCATTGTTATATCCAACAATCTGTAATACCATACCTAAAAATTTTCAGTTAAATGACTTCAAAAGTAAGAGTTTTTTTTTTATTTTATTTTTTATATTATTTCACTTGAAGTTTTTTTTTTTTGATGTTCAAACAAAAACAAATAGTCAGTCATAATCTTGTATACTCTTTGCCTTCAACAAAGCTTCAAAAAGACCAACTACAACCAACTAAGAACTTCACATATTCCTCAAAAGAGAAAAGCACTTTCACCTCATATACTTTGGAAGACCATGAGTTGGTGCATCCAAAGTTATAACATACACAGCAGGAGAACTAGACAACACCAGCCTCAAAACTAAACTGCCAGACATACTTTGCACACTTAATTTTTTGTCAGCCATGGCATATACTGAAGGGGAATATGTGTCACAGCACCTATAATGAGTTTCCTAAAATCATAATTAAATGCATGTTTCAATGATATATCTGTTACCACTTAGTGACTTTCATCAGCTTTCAAACTGTGTTTGAATGTCAAATATTTGTATGTAGCTAATTTTTTTTCTTTTTTTTTTTTTTTAAAGTAAAATTAGTTAACTTAAGGTGCTGGTGAAAAATCTCCATCCTGAAATAGCACATACACGTGTCCATTAAGTAATGAGACAAAAATTATTAAATCAATACAACAACCTATACTTTGAATTGTCACTTACAGAATTCCATTCCTAGGACGGAAAACTTTCACCCACATGTGTTGGCCACACTTCGTTGGATGTGTGTGACCAGCACATGGGTGAAAGTTTTTCAATTTGTTCACACCTCCAACAAGATATGAAACTCCCCTTTTAAGGCACACTTCACCTATGGGAAGAGGAAAGTGTCTGCCAAAGCCAAATCTGATGGGTAGGGTGGATGTTCGATCACACAGATCAACTTCGAAGCCAGAAACTGCTTCATAGGCAGCGCACGGTATGTGGGGTAGATAATGAAACTCTGAGAAAAAAAAAAAAAATTCTTCTTATAATCCGCCAAAGTGTGTTGTAGACCATGAAATTCAGAAGAAAAAAAAAAAAGATTGATGTATAACCGCACCTGTCATGTTAATCGTGAACTATAATATCCGATAGAGCAGTCGTGATTCACAGGATGACAGACTCAGAAATCCAAAATGTAAGAAAGAAATGATCATCTTATTAAAAAAGTAACTACCATTTTTAAGTACTTCTGTGTTACTGTTAAGTAAATAAATACAGAACTAAAATTCCAGGTTTCTGCAGCATTACCGTAGTTCATTAGTTTGACCTAAACAAATTGCAGAAATTACGGACATTCCGTAGTATTTGTCTCTTTTCTGAATATGTTTCAACTGAATAGCAAAAAACAAACAAAAACAATTAGCACAGCAAAACTAACAAATGCGATTTGCAAAATAGTTACGTCCAATGGAATAGCTCTGTGGGCTTCTGGGCTTCTCACAGCACATAGGCTTCCGTGCGTGCAAATATAATAACACATTTGTTGCGTCATATTTTCTGTCAGAATGCTTGTAAGTAAAAAAATAATATATTCTTACAATCGCTTTGCGGTCCTCTATCTCTGTGTTGAGTTACATTTTTGCTATTACTGCATTTTCTGCACTTTTCCAATAACACCATCTCTCCTGACAACTGCCTCACAGAATTTATAAAACCACGACCAACTTTTTTTTTTTTTTTTACCGGTATCTGCAGTACCTGAATTTATAACTTTTTAACACATAATCTATAACTTCGTTAACACATAATCTATGTATTATAAACAGATATCATGGTATTTACTGCAAATTATGAAATCTGAAGTAAAACAAAATTAGGCGCTGGGGAAGTATTTTTAAGCGCCTGGGCGACCTGACCCCGGGTTTTCATTCAGCCCTGATTAACCGCATGGATGAAATTTTGACAACATGCTACCCGGTGCTCTCTGTGTTCGTGTGTTGAAGTGTGCAGCACAAACCTCGTACCGATCTTCCTCTTTTTTTTTAAATTATCCTGGCCATTTCTTACTGACATCAAGTTATTCAGAGAGTAGCCTAGTGGTTATTTGTCTGTCATGGGCAACAATTTTGCTAGCCTTCACCACATTTTCGTTTGTCCATGCAGAAGCTGGACGTCCTCTGTGTAGTTCGTTCTCGAGGGACACCCTCTCAAGCTGTTCAGAGAGTAGCCTAGTGGTTATTCACCTGTCATGGGCAACAATTTCACTAGAATTCACCACATTTTCATTTCTTCCTGCAGAAACTGGACATCCTGTGCATGGTTCATCCTCGAGGGACTCCCTCCAGTCTTTAAATGTTGAAAACTAGTGGAACACTTGTACATGACTCAGACAGTCATCGCTGTAAACTTTTTTAGGTCTTGGTACACTTCCCTGACAGTTTTCCCTAATTTACAGTAAAATTTTATAACAAATTATCACTGCTCTTTGCTCCATTACACAAATTCTGACACACTCCACTTACACAGTCTTACTGCAATGGTGGTCACTCAAAAACTACTCCATCACCTGACTTGAAAGTTGCTCCTGCGATTTTAGAACATTTTAGCAGTCAAAACTACAAACACATTTGTTACTTTTATTCAAAGGACTGTCTCATAAAAAAATTACTCATTACTTAATGGGCACACTATGCATGACTTTAGGTATCTGATCAAACATCATACTATCCTTAATGAAAATCAAGACAAGTGACAGCTTTCACACGAACCAATTTTCAAAGCAAACATTACACAAACTGATATTTGTACACTGTAGTAAAAAATTTGTGCTGTAAATCTAACGAAGTACAAGAATTCTGCCTTAGATGCACGATTAGAATTCTAATCGTGCATCTAAGGCAAAATTCTTGTACTTCGTTAGATATATGTACACTGTGTATAGGCATTAAATTAGGAATGTTAACATATTCATCTGTTAACAAAAATTCACACACATACACGTCTACCAACTCTGCAGTGGTTCATTTATTTTTGTGTCATGTTCTGAAGTTCTAATTGTCTGCAAATTAGCTTATAAACGGTCGTATCAGAATAATATGACAACCCCCAGAATCACGGCGAACCCAGTCAGGTGTGTCACAGAGTGCACGTGACAACAAGGTTGACCACACAGAGATATAAGCGGCCAACCAGGATAGATGAGCCATAGTGCATCACGTGAGCACAATGGGCACAGGTAATGATTTGACGGACATTCAAAAAGGAATGATCATCAGTTACTGCTCCAAGGGTGGAAGCATCTCAGAAACAGCAGACTTCGTGGGCTGTTTGTAAGGTGTTGTAGCAAGGGTGTACCAAGAATGGACCGCTGACACACTGAGTACCTCCCGACATCATAACTGTGGAGTCTCAAAGCCATCGACCCCAGGGGAGAATGTCGCCTCCATAGACTGATAAAGGACATTCAATGCGTAACAGTGCAGCAATTGACCATGCAAATTAACGCTGGGGCACCCAGGTGCGTGCCCCCGATAACAGTAGAGCAAACCCAGTTATGCATGGGTCTCCAGAGTTGACGCTGCATCAAGGAACCCAGGTTTATCGGCAACGACGCCTGCAGTTCACATGAGACTACCACCATCGGGCAGTGGAAGAGTGGGAAAAGGTAGCCTTCTCCAAAGAACCGAGGTCTGTACTCCACAGAAGTGTTGGGCAGTGACGGATACGGCATCACACACGAGAACCAACACCCAGACATGCTTGTTGGTCAAGTGCAAGCTGGCAGTGGCATGCCTGGGGGATGTTTTCCTGGTATGACCTGGAACCACTGGTACCACTGGGTGTGTCTCTGAATGCCAACGGCTACCTGTCCATCTTCGCTGACCACATGCATCCCTTAATGTTGGAAGTTTACACTGGTGGTGATGGTGCTTACCAACAGGACAATGCACAACGTCATGTCACTAAGGGGGCGCGCGTCTGGTTCCAGGAACATGACAGCGACGTCTCCATTCTCCCTTGGTGAGCGAAATCACCTGACCTCAATCCCATAGAGCACCTATTGGACTATTAGGGTCAACATGTTCCACGTGCAGACCCACAACCACACCATTTCCATTCCAGGACCTCTGTGCTCTGCTGCAGTCCAAATGGGAACGTATGCCTCAGGTAACGTTCTAGGGTTTCATTGCGTACGTGCCACACTGTCATCCAGGCCAAGGGTGGTTATTCCCATTATTAGGTAGGTGGCCATATTATTCTGATACGACTGTGTGTTTCATTGTTTTTTTTTTTTGTTTTTTTTTTTTGCTGTTGTTTGTTTCGTTTTCCTTCTCCTTATTTTGCTTTATTTTCTGAAAGTGTGAAACTTGTAAAATCTTCCTTCAACTGATGGGGTGAAGATAGAAAAAACATTCAGTTCAACAAATATAACTATTTATTCAGTATCATGCTTACATAAAAATTTCTAGAAATCATGAAAGCTATTGGGCAAGAATAGCATTGTGGACAATATTCCTCAAGCATTTGATATATGTCAGTAACTGCATGCACAATATAGCAAAGCAATATAACTTTACCTTACCTGATATGAAGACTGACAACTCGAATTTCTAGTTATAGATTGCAGCAAAGAACCAAGACCACTGTCCTTTCCAGGAGTAGAATGAGTAGTGCTCCATATTGAATGTGTTTTGGGAGAGCCCTACACAAACAATTTTCAATATATGACTAATGAACTCAAGGCAAAACATACAGGTCAGTGAATACTAAACGCATGTGAACATACAAGTAAATGATTTCTGCAAAGACAGTCTCTGCCACAAATTATGAAAACAGGAATGAATAAAATCTTTCTGTAATCTATGAACATTCTTCAGGGGAATAAACAAAAATACATATAAGGATTCCAATTTTATGATACAGCAGAATACTTCATTTATTATGTTTAAAATACATTTAATATATATACATACTTTGAAAGAGCTCACTTAAATTTCAGGCAACAGTATTTCACTGTTAACAAAGATGCACCATGAAATCTCATGATAACATAGACTTACACCACAATAAATTTTCAGCTAAAGATGTACAGTCAATCCTTGATGTACCACTACCATTTGTTACATTGCATTGTGGCATTACATCAAATTTGCCAATTATTTCAATATAAACAACATATCACTAAGCTGTTCCCTGAGATTCAGAGATTAGCTCCACAACGAAATACAAACTACCAGATAATTTTTACTTACTGTTGCCATATCAAATTTCTCCATTTACAACGATCGTGACATACAACTCGGGCTTCACTGACATCCATCACATGCTGCACACAAGATCTTCTATACTTCATACTCAATCTTTTTCACATGCAGATACTCCTGAATCTGATCCACCCATGACTTCCTTGGCCTTCCTCTGCCTTCCCTTCCTGCCACTTGGGATAAAAAGATTTTCTTAGTAAGCATCTCATCACTCATTCTTTCAACACAGCCAAACCACTGAAGCATATTAGTCTCCACCTTTGCAAACAACATTTTGCTTTACATTACACGACTGTTCTTCATTCTTCACACAATTAGAATGCGTCTTCTCTCCCCCCCCCCGCAAGTAACGCATTTCTCCAGTACACAAATGACTTCTGTTTCTTCTGCAGTACACAGGTTTCACTGCCAAACATCAGAGTAGGAACAATTACACTTTCATACAGAGCCACGCGGTACTCTCTTGAGAATCCATCATTCCTGTGAAAACCTCCCAAAGCAGCCATGACTTTCAATGAAGAATTCACTCGCCTACAAATTTTACCATCCAATTTGTTCTCTGTGTCAAACATGCTTCCTAAATACACTACACAAACTCACACATCTGGACAATCACTGTGCCATTTAGACTTATATTACATTCAGTACTACCAGTTCCTCTCTCAAAAACCATAAATTTGGTTTTTCCGTTATTTATACTCAGTTTGAATTTCATGCAAACTTTGTACATCCGGGACAACACACAGCAACTCAAGTTTGCTCTCTGCCAACAGGACAGTGCCTTCAGCATACAACAATCTGCACACATGGATATTACCCAAACATAAACCAGTATTGTCTATTTTGGCATCATGCATGCACGCATCCATAAATATATTAAACAGCCATGGTGATATTACACAACCTTGTCTGACTCCTTCACCAATAGAAAACCATTTTGATAAAACACCATTCACTCATACATAAGCTCTACTGCCAGCATACATGGCTTTTACAGTATAAGTAGATTCCCAGTAACACCATATTCATTCAATACTTTCCACAAAAGTGTCCTATTTACTCGGTCATAAGCTTTCTCTAAATCAATGAAGGGAGCAAAAACTTTCTTACCAACAGCCAGATACTTTTCAATCATCATGTGTAATGCAAAAGTTGGTTAGTGCAGCCTTTACCAGACATAAAACAACTCTGAACATCCCACACTTTCTCTGATGCAATACCCCGTACTTTTTTCAATAACGACCTTACCAAACACTTTCCCTGGAGCACTTAAAAAACTAATACCATGATAGTTCTTGCAGTCAGTCTGATCACCTTTTCCCTTATACAAGTGAACAATTATAGCATCCTTCCACCCCAAGGGACCATTCCTAACTCCCAGCACAACTAGCAAAAAATTCAGTTAACCAGTTAATTACAGAGTCACCACCATATTTCAACAGCCTGGCAGTTATGCCATCAACTCCTGGAGACTTGCCATTCTGAAGAGATTTTAGAGCTTTACACACCTCTTCTCTTGAGATCCCTCCTGTGCTTCCATCCTTCACTGTGACATCTGCTTCTGCCTCAGAATCACCTTTACTTTCTTGATCCAATAACTCACAGAAGTATTCATCTATCTTTAGGGATGGATGAATACTTCTGTGAGTTATTAGATAGGCTCCCATATCACTTCCCGATCCTATTCTTCACACAACTTATAATTTTGTTACACCTATTTTTCCTGAGTCTCATGTACTTCCAGAAAGTTCTTATCTTTCCAAAAAGCCAATTCATGCCTTTCCATCTTCTCCTTCCTATCTTTAGCCTTACTCTGGTGAATCAGTTTAGTGGCTTCACGCTTCTTACAGCGATACTCATCCACAGAAACTCTACCTTGCAACATCCCCAAATAGGCTTCCTTCTTTCCCTTTACTGCCTCTTGAATCTCACTATTCCACCAAGCATCACATCGATTGTTACCCACTATTGTAGTGCCACAGACCTCTTCAGCAGCAGTGACAACACAGTTCTTAAAACATTCCCACTTCTTTTCTACATCCCTCTCAAGACTTTTCAGTGCCTTTAGTCATTCTCGGAGTACGTAAGAATAATGCTGATGATCTTCAGTATGCCTTTCAACCTTTATTCTTTCCATCCTGGGCCTCTTCCTATTCCTTCAACCAATATTCAGTTTCACTTGTGACACTACCAAGTAATGATCAGAACCAACATCTGCACCTCTCATCACACGAGTGTCAACAACTAAGTGTTTCAGACACTGATCGTAGACAACAAAATCAATCGCACTCTTTTGACCAAGAGTACGATTTTCCTAAGTATATGTGTGGATATACTTGTGGTTGAAAAACGTATTAAATACACCCAAACCATCTCAATGCAGAATTCAATTAATCTTTCACCATGATCATTCACACAAGGATCATTAAACTTACCCAGAACTGTCAGAAATTGCATTCTGCACACCTACTCTAGCACTGAAATCCCCACTATTATAACTTTCTCTTTAGCACCAAACTGGCTCAAAACAGTTCCTTCCTATTAGAAGGTTCCGAGTCACAAGGAGCATACATTACAACAATTACTGTTCTCTGTCATTGTTAATTATTATTTTAACTGACATCATTAAAATACTGAACTGCACACTCACTGAAAGGGCAATTTATTATTCAAATTCACCAAATCACATGTGGGTCCACATTTTGCCCTCACTACAGAAGCAAAACATTATAGCATGGACTCTACCAAGTGTTGAAAATGTTCAGATGGTATTATGGCTCATGATTCCAGGATAGCTGTTCATAAAGCACCAAGAGTTGTTAGCAGTGGGGTTTGGGCTGGAGTTCATCACTCCACTTTGTCCCCCAAATGTTCAATTGGGTTCAAATCAAGAGAGTGAGAAGTTGAAAGTTCCTCTGTCAGAGGAACTTTCAACTTATACGACTTTATCCTTCAGTTTCTTGTTTATTATAAATCCAACACCACTAGTTCTGCCAGTATCTGTCCCACGATAGTAGAAGAGATGTCCACTTTTCAGTTCAATGAGATGATCTCCTTTTCTCCTAACCTCACTTAGCCCGACGATGTCCCACTTGATCCTTTGTAGTTCCTCTTCCACTTCAAGAAGCCTTGAATCAGAAGATAGGGAGCGTCCATTATACGTAGCCAAGGTCAGCATCAGATGGCAGCCTAGTCCGGTCCTCCGCGGATTCTTAGCACCCTCTGCCTTCATGTCGCACTGGCAGCTGCCTTGGCCAGGTACATTCCAGCTGCCGGAGACTGAGGGCCAAGATTTAAGTTGTGGAGTCATTTTGTAGCGGTTTGGCCATAACTCACCACGCTGGCCAAGCGGGTTGGTGAGTGTGGGATAGCATTTCCTCTAATCCCGATGGTATAGTTATACCGCTATTGGCGGTCGTCAGAGCCCCTTTAGTGGGAACAGGATGCACCACTAGAAGGCGGGGTTGACATTTGTCAAGGAGAGACTGATGTTACGCATCACCTGACCTTACATCCCACAAATTCGCATACACATGATTAAATAAATATGATATGTAGAACACCACACTCGCGCATGCCAAACACGTGGGAAAACAAATTAAATGTTATGTTACAACATATGATCAAAAACGTAATAAAAAATTAATGTATATAGAATCATTGCATACTGCTTATGCCAAGAAGATGTCTCCAAGCCACAAGGAGCTCAGTTGAAACTTCTGTGTTGCATACATCATGGCGTATCAATATCTCAATAGTTTCTCTAATAGCTGCTGTTCTGGAATCCTTGTAAGGAGCAATTTTGCGGATGTTCTGCCATTGCGGCTGCGGTCTCGATGCCTCGATGACGCCCGTTTCCTGGAGGCAATTGGCCTGATCGGGTTACCTTCCATATGGTGTTTCAACCTCCATAATAACCTAGGTATAGCCGGACCTGGTGGAAGCCTCGCTCCTTTCTGTATGGCATCCGGAAGCTTCTTCAAGTGCACTGCCTTCTTGATTTGTGCAATCCATCTGTTGAGAGGGTTCACTGTTTGTTGCTCCAAGTTTGTTTCACCAATGAAACAAATGATTACGACACGAAGCTTAAAGCTAGATATCTGTTGCTCTGAGTTTGTTTCACCAATGAAACAAACGATTATGACACGAAGCTTAAAGCCTTCATTGGTGAAACAAACTTGGAGCAAAAAACAGTGAACCCTCTCAACAGATGGATTGCACAAATAATGGAGAAGGAAACCAGGTCACCGGGGCAAAGCAGCAATGACGGAAAGAAAATATTACGGGGATGAAAAACAACACAAGGGTGAGCAGGATGATGAAAAGAAAAATAGAAAGGAAAGATACCAGTTAGCAGGGTGAAGCAGCGATGACGGAACAGAAAAAATGATGAAGATGAAAAACCAATGCAAGAGCGAAGCGTGGGTGGGCACGATGACGAGGAAGGAAAATTAGGTTGGTAGAGGCGAAGCAGTGGTGGGCGGGATGATGAAAGAAAAAATGCCGAACATTTGCTTTTTTGGCGATTTACATGGGACTTTTTTCACAAAATTACCTAGTTTATCGTTATTTGGCCAAAATACAAGCGACAGTTTAAACACTCCTTATGCATCAATGAATTTCTGTACTCCTGACACCTTCCACAGTTAAACACTGAATAACAGCTCTCTGTTCAACATTTGTTATTTCAATCATGACTGGTTGGATTGAACACCTGCATGAGGTCCTGAACAAAGGACAACTGCTTCTGTTGTCACGTAATCACAGCACCACATTTCACTGTGTCATAACACTATAGTGGTGCCACCAGTGTTTTGTGTCGACACTGCCGCAGTAAACCCATTTGGCAGTTTGTGATGTCCGTTGGCTCGTTTTCATTTATGAAAACAAAAAAATGACCATTATATATAACATTTTGATTGTTGTCCAATTATTTTCCATATCATTACTGAATGATCATAAAGATAAAATATGCATAACTCACACATTCTGTGTCCAAGATAGCTGGAGGAGGTGGTGATTGCCTGAAAAATGTTTGTACAGGATGCTAAAAGGGAAGGATGGAAAAAAAGAAAAAAAGAGGCATGTAAATGTGAACCTGTACACACAGTCTTAAATCAAACACATATGTTCACACAAAAACATATTTAAACATATTCACCGCCAACCGTGAGAAACAATATTCTTACGATGGGAGAAGGTAGCATCCTGACACTATTACACCAGGCAGAAAGCTAGAATCTGGTGCTGATAAGACACATGCAATTTCGTTACTATTTCTTTTGAGAGAGCAAATTTCCATAGTAGGCAATGTACACTGAGATGCCAAATAAATTGAGAAGGGCTCTATCATTTCTATTACATGCTACCATACTGATGCAGTAAACGGCATCATCCTCAAGCAACACATATATACGGTATATAGAAGTTCAATTAACAGCTTTTAACATTTGCAAGTAAATTAATATGTGAAACATATATACTTGCATTACAAATATTTTAGTACTAACACTATTTTTTATAGCACATTTTTTTTTTTTTTCCGATTCGCGATGTGAACCCTGTGTACTGTTTGATACTAAAAAATAAATATTTAGAAGGGTCAACTGGTAATATTCTATTATATTGTAATCAAAATAATATTTGGTTTAAGGAAAATTCTGTTACTACAAATAAAAACTTAACTTACCTTAACACAACGTGGTTGGATACTTACTTAATATTGTTATTGATGCTCAAAGACTGTTTTATATATATATATATATATTAGACTTTTTAAACAAATTTTAACCTAAAATACGGGTATTTGAGGTACACAGTAAGTTCAATCACGAATGCGGCTTATAAAATCGTAACCTAGGCTTTTGGTGCATCACTTGACACTATTGTCAGTGTTGTTCTTACCTGCTACCACACACGTGAAGGAATTGAGAATGGCGAGTATGTCTTCATCTCAATTTTACCAGCAATGTTGATGCATAGGTGTGCATGCACTGTTGTTAGTTTGCCTACATGAGAGATTCTCACTTCAAGCATTGTCTATTGGGTTCAATATCAATCTGAAGATTTATTTAATTTAAATTTAATCCATTATTATTGTACAATCCTAGTCAGAAAATTATTTAACTTTAATTTTAAAGAATTATTGATACTTGATAACGAACAGAAATTAATTTGATTTTAAATTTAATATATTTTTATGAGTTTCTCATTTATTTTTATTATTTTAAGTTTGGTATATTTTATTATGATTTTTTCCCATGTGTTTATTATTACGGTTTCTTCAATTTTTTATATATTTTTTATTGTTTTTATTATTATTATTATTATTATTATTATTATTATTATTATCACTGTTTGTTTCTGGTAAAGAATTTTCTTTTTGTTTTGAAAAGTTTTCCTCACTTTTAATTATCTTTTTCCACACTTCAAGAAGGGTAGTTGACTTATGAATATTGCAAACTTTATCTTTTAGTTTTTCAATTGATATAGAAAATCTTAATTCTTTTTCAGAAAGAAGTATCAAGATAGTTAGATTGGATTATATCCATGGCAAAAACTTTTGGATATGGCAAAAGTGTGATAAAGAAACCAATTGGTGAAGTTAAAAATAAACTTAAAAATCCTGCCTCAATAAACAAAAACATTTCAAAAAATAAAAGAAAATGTGTTGGATCTTTCACTTATATAAAAAAAATTTACTAAGCTTTACTATGCTGTCACTTTGGCCATTCCGTTTCTACCATCAAAGACATACTCATAAATACTAAATCTCAACCGAAACTATTAGAAAAAGCAGGTACTCATGAAATACATATAAAACAATCTATTCCTTCCATCTCGTACATAGAGCAGCACCAGGAACAGACTGAAGCAGAGATTGAATCAACACATCAAAAATTGGAAACAAAAAGGGGAGAAAACAGCCCTGATTCAATATTATATTGGGTTGATGCATAAGTTTATGCCGTTTTTTCACCGCACTACAGGAACGTATTACATCAGAAGTAAAAACGGAATCAATCAACTATGAATTCCCCCATTGTTTATGATGATGTTACAACGTCTGGATAGGTCTGCAATGCCATTTTGGAAAAAACGTGCAGGTTTTGCAGCGAAGAAATCATCAAGGAAATTCTGGAGATCAACATCATTGTTGAACATTCTGCCACAGAGTACATTTGACAGAGATCAGAACAGGTGATAGTCTGAAGGAGCAACATCTGGGGAATAGACCGGATATGGAAGGATCTCCCATTTCATGTCCTGAATGGCCATTTTGGTCATGTTTGCACTGTGAGGGCATGCATTATCATGTTTGAGAAGGACACCATGGCACCAATGCGGCCGTTTCCGCTGAATTGCTCCCTCCACATGGCAGAGTTGCTCACAATAGAATGCAGCGTAGATGGTCCAATTCCTTGGCATCATTTCCCATTGAATAATGCTTTCCATGTTCCACCAGACACACAACATGACCTTTGCAAGATGAAGGTCATGTTTTGTACGTGGTGTGGGCGACTTGTTTATGCTTAGCCATTCCCTCCGAAGCCTGAAGCTCAGGCACCACTGTTAATCTCCAGTAACAATATGTGACAGAACGGGTTTGTGTTGCTGAGAACATTTGCAATAACGGGCGTGCAAGGAACCACATATGGCAACAAACTGATACTTGTTATTCTTGGTGAGAGTGTGAAGCACCTAAGACCCCAATTTCTGGATCTTTCCCATTTGTTCCAAGTGTCCCACCACTGTGGCCTGATCACAGTCCATCTCAGTGGCCATTTTGCGTGTGGTCTGATGTGGATCCAAGAGGATGAGATAGTTCACACGATCCTCATCAAAGTGAGATGGACGACCTGAATGTGGAGAGCTGTTGAGGTGAAACTGCCTCCTCGGAACAGCTCAAACCATTTGCAGGCTGTCCTCAAAGCAATAGCATTCTCCCCATACACAGCACAATTTTTTTGAGTGGCCTCGATGGATCCCTTGTTAAACTGGTAAGGAGCAGATGTCGGAAGTGTTCAATCCCCTCTACTTGACACTCCATACTTCCGGAACTGAAAACCAAAAAACCCATTAGCCACAATCACACAACACAATATGATTTAGATACATGATATTATGGTATTACAGGCTACATTTTGATATACAACTGGCCACCTGCACCGTCACTACTGACCTGGGAAACACACGTGAAATAAAACAGCATGAACTTATGCATCAATCCAATATTAAAAATAAAATTTTTCCAAAATTTGATAAAATAAAATTGATTTTTTAACTCATATATTTGAAAAAGAATTAAGATTTTCTGAATCTATATCAATTGAAAAACTAAAAGATAAAGTTTGCAATATTCATGACCCAACAACACTTCCCGGAGTGTGGAAAAAGATATTAAAAGAGAGAAAAACTTTTCAAAACAAAAAACAAAAAGAAAATTCAAAAAATTAACAATGATAATAAAAAAATAATATAAAAATAATAATAAAAAAGACAGAAGAAAATGCAATAACAAACACAACATGGGGGAAAAACAAAACAATAAAATATGCCAAGGTTAAAATAAAAATAAATGAGAAACTCAAACATCCATTAATTTAAAATCAAATTAATTTCTGTTAGTTATTAAGTATCAATAATCCTTTAAAATTAAAGTTAAATCATTTTCTGAATGGAACTGTACAATAATAATTGATTTAATTTGAATTAAATCAATTTTCAGATTGATATTGAACCCAACAGATGACGCTTGAAGTGAGAAACTCTCATATAGACAAACTAACAACAGCGCATGTGCATCGTATTGTTGGTAAAACTGAGATGAGGACAAATACTCGCCATTCGCAATTCCTTGACGCGTGTGGGAGCATGTAATTTTGGGTTCAATATTTTTCGAGTAAAATAAACTGCAACCATGAGCTCTGGTAATCATCGCAATTAGATTTTATTGTAATTCAACGATTTTTTATTTCTCGACACAAAACTAACACAAAAACAAAAGAAAAATGTCAGTTACTTAATTGCAATGGCTTTGTTCCAAAAGAAAATCAGAATTTCAGCTATTTGTCAAAGAACAATTTCTTCCTTCTGAGGATATATCAAAAGGCAATTTCCAATAATTTCACCATGACCATAAGGTCAATCGAAAAACGTAATATTAAGGAAAATGCACAATGATCAACTGCCATCCCCTACTAATATAATTATTTTCATTATGAAGTTCATCAACTTCTGTTTTATTCCCCAAAATGCAGTTCTGCGTGGGTAAAGTGGGGTGGTGGGGGGGTCTTTATGTGCACAACATCTTAGAATAGGGAAAACTAATTTAAGCAACTACAAAAATTAAACAAAGCAAACTGAGATCTTAACTGTCTGAAAAAGGCTTACTCTGTGTGATGGGCAGATTGACTTCACCCCTGACCTTGATGTGGGACCAAATGGTCAAGTTCAAAGAATTTTGGAAGCAATTGTCATCTGAATTCTGCCAATACCACTGTATCCCCAGACAAACCCACAGATCTGTTCTTTAAATGAATAGCCACAAAGCTTTAGAGTGGCTTTAAAAATACAAGGGTAAATTTGTGGGATGATTGATGATGCAGATTCCATGGCACTTATATTAGTGTTCCCCCTACAGCCTTTTTACTGGGTAGCCCACCCAGTTAATTTTGTCTGCCACCTGGCTAAATTTCCTTTAAAGAATGTTTTAACAATGCACATAATAGTAGGAATGGTAAACTTATTTCCACATACACCATCAGTGTTCATGAAAACTGCATGAAATCTGTATCACCACCCTGGTGGTGCAGTGGTCCAAGAGCTGGCTTATGACCATTCCTTCGAGAAGGGTCCAGGTTCGAATCCTGGTGAGGCATAGATGTTGTGTTTGTCTTACGGCACTGGTTCACTCCCTTCTCTGGAACCTGTGGCCCTACATTAGGGACAAGCAACTGCTTTTTTTTTCGATTCGGGAAGGGGTTGTTAAAAATACCACCCAGCTAAAATTTCTTGCCACCTGGCTGTAAAAAAAAAAAAAAAAACTAGTTAGAACACTATATATATTCATGCCTGTGCACAGGAGAGAGAAAAATACAATTTTATATATCTTCCCCTTTTCCATAAAAATCACCATTATAGGAGCAACACAATTGGTGGCTGATTGTAAATGTCCCTGCAGACCAATAATGATGGCGCCATATGCATTTGCTGCTATCTGGCATACCTGAACACAGAGTAGCAGAATGTAGACGTACACGCTGTACGTGGATAATTTCCAAATTATTAGCAGATTTTGCATAGTTTTTGCTTGTAGATTAAAAAAAAACGTTATTTACAGCAATTAAAACACTTACTCAATGTATTAATCTTTACTCAGATTAATATATTTAATTCTATTTTAACTTGAACTTTCAATTTTTTTCACATCTTCTGACTTCTTTTGTTTTTACAGGTGTACGTTTCTGGCCTCTAGATTTTATCAAAGCCTGTTTCTCAATGTATAGGAACTGTATCAAAAGTTTTGTTTATACAGAAAGAATTTAAACTTTATTGCGAGGTTCCTCTTGCATTTTCCAGTAATAAAATTAAAAATTTTTCCTTATGCATTTTGTAAGTGTATTATTTTTGAATTAAGTTGTTGAAAATGCTATTTATAAATTTTGAAGGTTTATTAATGGAGTTGTTTTCTTATCCATTTATTAATGGAATATAAAAACTTTCTTTAATTACTCTCTTGTTTTTATGAGGTTCATAGTCCAATATTTTAATATTTTGCCATAAAGGTCCATTTCACACACACTGCTGCACGTTCAGTTGTAATCTACTTATTTTGTCCTCACTGGAATCTGTAATGTTCTAATAAAATAATTAGAAGATTTAAATTTGTGCAGAGATAGTCAAAAGGAATCAAGGTAATCGAGGCAACTACCTCGATTACTTTTGTTCTAATAATTATTTATTGTATTAATTTTTCTTTAAATTATTCTATTGTTATTGTATGATTTGCGGGTTTGCAGCAAGTTTTCTGTTTCAATGATTGTGTACGCAGATACATTTTATTTTTATACAACTCTGCCTGAACACAATCTGGGCATCATCCAATAGCACACTCCTTTCCATGGTGCAGTGTAGTCTCTCTCTACACCATTCCTGACAATGGGACTTGTGATGTGGCAGAAAAGTACAAGGTAATGCATTTTGCCTGTAGTCCCACATCATGGAAATATCATTGCAACATGGTTGCCTTAGTGAACAGGCAACCTACAGGCTCTATAAACAGCCCGTCTGTACAACAGGCAACCTTTATATGCTTCACACTGCACCACATTCATGCAGAAACTGCCTGCAAGCTGAGACCCAGATTTCTCCTACTGACAATCCTATGCAGTGCTGTTACTCATTTGAACATTTGTATTCTGTCAGCATATCCATGACAAATACACTTGACACAGCATCAACCTTTATATAAAGCAAACTCATACATGAGCCATCTTCAAAGCCTGACAAACTTTGATCATTTGTATGACTAATGCTAGTCTTACATTTCTCTAGGTCAGTTCTTTCTTGGTCCTGGAGAATTCAGTGATGTGCAGTGAATTTTTTAGGGTTCAACTTAGAACCACTGATTTATGATTTCAAACATTTTCCTTCAACCCAAATTTCTTTGTGCTCCTGCTCAAGTGGTTAAACTGAAAATTAACATTCTTGTGAATCATTACCAAGTAATAAAAGGCAGCAAATCACAGAATAACAAATCCTGTGGGTAACATAATTTTGTACTGAAATTTAATCAGATGTTATAATGAAACATTATGTTTCTGTAAATATACATAATTCTCGATATATTGAGATGAAAAAACACATTTATAATGTATTCGAATACCATTTAAAGTAATGGTTTAACTGCTGCAACTTTTTATATATTACCTTTCTTTTGTGTCAAATGCATTTCTCGATTGGAAATTAGATAGGCGAAGTTCGTTATGTACCTTTTTGGTTGTAATAGTTGTTGGTCTAGTCGTCGTTGGGTTATTCTTCACTCGATTCTTGAGTTTAAACATTCTAAAAACAGTTGTTACATTCTTCAACATCTTCATGGAGGAGCACGTACTCCTTAGTCACGAAGTTAAAAAAGAGAGATTATACTATGGAGGAGCTTTCTTCAAGACTATTTTCGACCAGAATATTTTTAAATCTGGAAATTCGAAAGGTCGACAGAGGTAGGAGGGTTCGAAAATCCATTAGACCAAGATAAAAAATCTCTGTTTAAAACGCAATTCCTCCGAGAAGGGTAGTCATGACAAAAAGAAACAAAGGACTAAAATGAACTATGAAACGTTAAAATACCTTAAGACAGAAGACAGAGCAGAACCAGTGCATCCAACCAGACCCAGAAATACACAAAAAGGATTTAATGAGTCCTCAAAACCAGAGAGTGGAAACACAATAGATTGATGAAATGTCATAACACGCAAAGGAAGAGATTCATGATCTGAGTATGTGGCAGTCAGTGTGGACTGTGGAAGGAACGAGCGACTCAAAGTCCCAGAAGATGGAAACCAAGTTTGCAAAAATGCATCAGACAATACAGCCAAGTGCTCCAGCAATGTTTTTGGTGATTTGCGTTTTCTGGTGCGGAAATTTTCGAATGACTCAAAGCTTGTACATCCTGTCTTAAGGTATTTTAACGTTTCTTAGTTAATTTTAGTCCTTTGTGTTTCTTTTTGTCATGACTACCCTTCTTGGAAGAATTGTGTATTAAACAGAGATTTTTTATGTCGGCCTAATAGATTTTCGAATCCTCTCACTTCTGCCAACCTTTCGAATTTCCAGACTTAAAAGTATTCTGGTCCAAAATAGTCTTGAAGACTCCATAGCATAATCTCTCCTTTTTAACTTCGCGACTAAGGAGTATGTGTACCTCCGTGAAGAATGTAACAACTGTTCTTAGAATGTTTAACTCAAGAATCGAGTAAAGTGTAAAGCAACGACGACTACACCAACAACTATTACAACCAAAGAGGTACGTAACGAACTTCGCCTATCTAATTTTTGCAGTAATTATAATAATTTCCAATCAAGAAATGCATTTGACACCAAAGAAAGTTAACATGTAAAAAGTTGCAGCAGTTTAACCATTACATTACATGGACATTAACTAAAGATGAAAATTATGTTTCTGGTTTAAAAAATATACTTACCAAACTAAAATGTTTTCGACCAACAGTCATGATGGCAGGGTCATCCAAATCATCTTCCAAACCCAGTTGGGAAATGCTCTTCTGCACAATTTCCTGTATATGAGAGAGAGAATTTATTTCTTTGACACAAGCTTGTCATTTCTTTTGAGAAATGCTGTCATCAACCATTACTACCTTGGAGATATGCATGAACTTAAAAAACTGTCATCCTAGCAAATTCTGTTTTTTCACATCTTTTCTATTTGATTATGATACAGTTACATCACTCAGAACCATGCATCTCTGACAAACTTAAGGTTCTGAATCTAAATGAACATGCATAGTATGCTAGTCAAGGCAACTCCCTCCTTAACAAAGTGAACTTGTCATCCTGGTAATAGCCATTTATATAGGAAAATAATTACTAATTCCTTCAACAGAAACAACACAAACATTGTGAAAATTAATTCCACAATGTTCAGGATTTGATACAAGTAATTCACAACAGATAATCCTACTCAATATCAGAAAACCATTCCCATCAATTCCATATTATGTGAAATTCATACCTGTAAGGGAACATCATAACATAAATATGAAAGAGAAATATATGGGTCTCAACCTGAACATGCTTAGAAGAAAAAAAAAATGAAAACTTGCAAAACGTAAGACATACATAGCAGAAATTTTTGCATTCTATAAAAATTATGCAAATAAATGGGTATTGGTAATTAAAATTTTGCTGCCTTCGCAGATTTAGAGAACGCTTATGACCGAGTAAATAGGACACTTTTGAGGAAGGTGTTGAATAAATATGGTGTTACTGGAAATCTACTTAATAGTGTAAAAGCCATGTATGCTTGGCAGTAGAGCTTGTGTACGAGTGAATGGTGTTTTATCAAAATGATTTTCTATTTGGTGCAGGAGTCAGACAAGATTGTGTAACATCACCATGGCTATTTAATATACACTGGTGTTCAAAATTAAGAGAATTTGCACATTTTATCGATTTTCACAAAAAGTACGGAACCAAAGGTACAAATTATGCTGCCGAATAAGAATTTTTTTTTTTTTTTGATTGGAGGTTTAATGACTACCATGAGCAACTCAATGGCCTAGCAGTCGACCGTCCCTAATTTAGGGTCACTGGCTCCAGGGAAGCCAGCACCGTACGACAAACACAACATCCATGCCTCACCGGGATTCGAACCCGGACCCATCTCAGATGAATGATCAAAAGCCATCTCTTAGACCACTGCGCCAATGGGGCAGCCCGAATAAGAACGCAAATTTGCAGTGTCGAATATGTAAGCGTACACATGCACGTGGGCGGAGGCTGTGACAGCGGAGGGCATGAAAAGTACACTAGGCTTTTTCCGCGATTAGTTCGCTCGTACTTTTCCCTGACATTTGTTGTATTTTTTGCAGGAGTTGGTTCAATTTTATAAGCAATCAGGTAAAATGAGTTGCCACGAACATATTGATGACGGAATGAGGTGGAGAATTGTCGGTAGATTGGAGGCAGGGCAATCGCAAGTGCAGGTTGCTACAGAGCTCAGTGTAACGCCCAGTGTCATCTGCAATTTGTGGAAACAGTTTAAGGACACCGGATCCATATCGAGAAGGCCTGGGCAATGTCCTCCAAGAGCCACGACGGCCAATGAAGATCGTTATTTGGCACTTTCAGCGAGGCACCACAGGACTGCTACAGCTGCACAGCTATCTCCTGCGCTGCATGCCACCACTGGAACCCGAGTTTCAAGAGTTACTGTTTCCCGAAAGTTTCATGAGAGAGGGCTTTTTACCAGAAGGCCCGCTGTTTGCGTCCCGCTCACTTCAGCACACAAGAGAGCACATTTAGTATGGTGCAGACATCAGCTTTGGACCAGACTTCAGTGGGGTAACGTTTTCTTCACAGACGAGTCATGATTCAGCCTGGACACTGATTCTCGATGTACCTTCATCTGGAGAGAACCTGGGACCCGATACCTTTCCTCCAACATCCAAGAAAGGGATAGCTATGGCAGCGGAGGTGTCATGGTCTGGGCAGGCATCGTGTTGGATGGCCGCACACCTCTCCATGTGTTTGACAGAGGCTCCCTGACTGCTGAGAGGTATAGGGATGAGATCTTACAGCCCTATGTTCGACTTTTCTCGGGCGCAGTTTGCCCTCGGTTCCTTTTTATGGACGACAATGCTCATCCACATAGGGCTCACCTGGTCAACGATTATCTTGAAAGTGAAGATATTCGCCAGATGGATTGGCCAGCCAGATCACTAGACCTAAACCCTATCGAACATGTCTGGGACGCTCTTGGGAGGGCAATTGCCGCTCGCCATCTCCCTCCGAGAACCATCCAGGAGCTGAAAACTGTGTTGCTGCACGAGTAGGACCGACTGCCACAGGGACTTATCAGCTGCCTCGTTTCCAGTATGATGTCGCGCCGTGAGAGGGGAACATACCCCATATTAGAGTCATTTTATGTTCGATCTTGCAACGTGGATTTTGGAAGTTCCTGCGCTGATTAGCCTGACCGACGATCATGAGTGCGTACCACGACTGTTGTATGGTATAATTTTTTCTCTTATATAACTTGTATTCATACCAAATTTCATAAAAATGTGTCCATTAGTTTTTCAGAAATTTGACAAAATGTGCAAATTCTCTTAATTTTGAACATCAGTGTATTTGTGGATGCATGCATGATGTCAAGATGGACAATACTGGTTTATGTCTTGGTAATATCCATGTGTGCAGATTGTCGTATGCTGATGACACTGTGCTGTTGGCAGAGAGCAAAAGTGAATTGCAGAGTATGTTGTCCCGGATGTACAAAGTTTGCATGAAATTCAAACTGAGTATAAATGAGGAAGAAACCAAAGTTATGGTTTTTGAGCGAGGAACTGTTAGTACTGAATGTAATGTAAGTCTAAATGACACAGTGATGGACCAAGTGAATGAGTTTATGTATTTAGGAAGCATGTTTGACAGAGAAAACAAATTGGATGGTGAAATTAGTAGGCAAGTGAATTCTTTATTGAAAGTCATAGCGGCCTTTGGGAGGTTTTCACAGGAATGATGGGCTCTCAAAAGAGTCAAGCATGGACGTGCATGAGAGTGTAATTGTCCCTACTCTGATATCTGGCACTGAAACCTGGGTACTACAGAAAAAACATAGGAGCTTGTGTGCTGGAGAAATGCGTTACTTTCACGGGAAGGAGGGGGGAGACACATTCTGATCATGTGAGGAATGAAGATGTGTTGCAGTTATGTAATATAAATGTTGTTAGCAAGGTAGAGACTAATATTCTTAGGTGGTTTGGACAGGGCACGGAATTTTCAGTCGCCAGCTCACCATTGGCGCGTAAAACTTTTCTCATTGAATTACCGTAATTTCCTTGTTAACAGCCGCGGCTATTATGATGATAAAAGAGGGAGGGTAGGGTTGGGGGTTCAAATATGCGGCACATAATGTGGTGCTGCTGATATGCTGAATTTGTTTTCTGTAATTACTTTTTTCTCCCCTCAGAAATTTCCACACAGATCAGTAATCCTTTTCAAAGCATTTTTTTTTCTCTTCCATAAACTGCTGGGTTCTCGGTGCTCGTATTGTTTGTTTGAAGTCTGTAAAGATCACTCTGCAGGCTTGTTTATGTGCCACTACTATGAAGGGAACTGACTCACTCAAATGAACTTCGACCAGCGGGCGAGGGGAGGGGGTGAATCCCACAAAAAGATGCAGGCAGGCCACAGCAGAGACACTTCCTCAAACAAATAAATAAAAGCATAAAATAAACAAGATTACCTAAGATTTATGACACTTGCAATTGAGCTACTAGAATGAACTTTTAAGCAGTGCACGAAAACACAAGACACTTGGTCTTCGGCACTGCACTTTTGATAGCGAAGACATAACAGAGAAACTTCATTTACAGGGAATAAATAAAAATGTGCACTATTTCAATCGTATTTTTAGAAACTGGGAAGAGCAGTGTTTTTTCCTTGAAAAAACAATTTTTGTAAGTATTTTACTGTTAAAAAAAAAAGTGTGAATCACTGTAGATACTAATTTTCTAAGAAAACTGCTCACTGTCAATAGTTCATCGGAGGATTTTCACCATCATAGTTAAATTCATGAAATGTTTACCTACATAGAAAAATTATTTGGAAGACGTGAATGAATAATAAAAGATTATAGTAGGATAAAAATGTGAATTTAAACACAGTATTTCTATCCTATGTAACCAAATGGTTTAACTTTAGGGAACGACTCATAAAATGACCGTTTTCTACGCATCCCCAGTTTAATAGGGCTACAGCTGTTAATGCGTGTGCGGCACATACGGCAACGTTTGCTCCCAAGATGACTAAATTAAAACTTCGGTAAAACCTTAAAATTTTATTATAAATATCATATATACTCGCGTAAAAGCCGAAAGGTTTTGGAAGAAATTCTTTTTTAAAGCTTATATATGCAGGTCCTGGTTATTTGTTAATTTCTAGCTGTTGAACTAGGAGGATTGGTTTATACGTGATGTAAAATGCTGTTGTTTTTTTATCTAGCAGCTTTCTCCTTTCATATGACGTCATGATCTCTGATCGGAGATCACAACCTTTGCAAAGCCTTCACGCATTGTGAGTTATCAGAATTCTTTCTGAATTGGTGGAATCCTTAAAAAAAATTGGAAGTGATGTATATTACTGGATTATTCTTATGAAACCATGCTTGTATAATTGCACAAATCAATGCCATCTGGTGTTTGGTGGACAAGGGTTCAAAACGCTAAAATACCTGCCGGGTTTTATGATTAACCCATAAAATTTACGGAAATGCAACTTGTTTAACCGGCAGTGTGTTAATTTTACAGATTTGATTCTTCCAGATTTTTTTCCTGATGATTTTGCACCCAGCATTAAGACTTTTTATTTAACATAATGCATTTAAATTGAAGCACCAATTTAAGTTACAAATAAACTTCTCAGTTACTTGGGAACAGTTTTCTGCAGTTTTTCCACATGTTGTTTTGGGTTGTTTCAAATGCTAAAGAACTTACACTGCGCGTAAATGGCTGCAGCTGGGCAAGTTTATCTCTCAACGTGTTTACAGGCAGGCGGGCATCCTCCATTGGAACACGCCTTTATTACTCCTAGTTCGAAATGCTATCTCAGAACGTAGTAATCATAGAAAAATAATTCAAGTGGATTTTAAATCTGTGGAATTTTTGAGCCCAGATCGATACCCAACATGGCAAAATTAAACAAAAGCTCCCAGTTTTGTGAAATTAAAAATCCATTTAGGGCATGGTTTCGTAACTTCTCTGGCAATAACTAACGAAAGGCTGCAGTATTATAGACAGTTAAAAAAAAAAAAAAAAAAAAAAATGTCCAATGCTCATTTGACCCAGTGCTTTTCCAGCAATGATTTATTTTGCTGGTCCTTTAGTCAGTAAGTTTTCTACGCTTTCCAACCGTACGTTGAGGAAGTGTAATATGTTCCAGATTTGTCTGTCCATACGATAATTTGCATGATGTCTTGGCTGAATTCAATGAAATTAGTATGCTGGGATCCATACTAATTCATCGTACTCCTATTGAAAATAGTCAAAGGTTAGGACATAGAAGCGAAGCTTATCCTTCCGCCCTTTTGCGCGATGACTTGCGTAAAATCAAAGCATGATTACGATGCAATTTCAGTACGCTGTCCAGCACCGTAGATCAATTCTATTCAAAATGGTTATTATCAGCACTCATGGGAACAGTGCGCACATGCGCAAGATTTGTTTGAATTTTCGCACAATAACTTTGGTGGAAATTGACCAGTTTGAATGGAATTCTTAATTATAAAATGAAGTGTGTTTTTTTCCTTTTTTTTTTTTTTTAGAAATTAAGTCATAAAAAAATGTTCTATAATAAAGCAAGAACACCCAAAATATACCGCATATCAATTAATTCATACTAAGGGATTCATAAAGAAAACAACAAAGTATCATAGAGAACACTGTCTTTTGCAAACCCAAACTTTTTATAGTAATTTAATTTAAAAGTTTGAAAAAAAAAATAACCATTGGCTTCGTAACTTCTATCAAACAAAATTGTGTGATATTTACAGATGTTCACTTTCTAAAACAAAATACATATATTCTAAATTTTGTCATGTTAGGGGCGATTTCTTCTTTTCAGAGATATAAGATTGGAATTAAAACTTTGGTTCCAACTTTTTGTGCCGTGGCTGTGCCAGAAAGGGAGCAGGGGATAAGATGGGGAGGAAATCGCCGACAAAGTGGCTGCAGCATTTCCCATGACACCTGATTTAAAAGACAGTGTTGGTCTTGTTCCCGTGAAACACGTGCTAGTTTACTGCAGGAGAGAGGGGGTTTTCCCAGATTGTTCTTGTAAAGGAATAACTAAAGAACCTCTATTCGGTAAGATAGGGGCGGGGAGGGGGAACAGGAAGGAAAGACTGAACTACAAAATCAATGCCATTTGGAAGTATAAAGAATGCCGCTAAAGGTGTCGGATTTAGTAAAACTTTTAACGCTGCTGCAAGGCATCGATCGGCCTATGAGAAATAGTGAGGAAGGAGAGGGAAGAAGGCCCACAGGAGAGAGAGAGAGAGAGAGAGAGAGAGAGAGATAGCGTTCATAACTAAAATCTAAATCTTTATTTCTTGATGACAGACTTTTAGTTGATCTCGGCTTCCCTAGCTGACCAGCTCGATCGGATAATTCGGTAGCCGGTATTTTTCCCTCTGCAAATTGCATCTCTTTAAGCTGTTGCTGTTTCACTATAGCAGTTTTAGTTGCATTTTTTTTTCAAGTGTCAATATATTTAGTATTAGTAATTCGCTATGAACAGCAATATAAGAAGTGGGGGTGGGGGGGTGGAGTACTATCAACTATCAAACATTCCGTGATGCCAATTCTATGGAATTCCTGTATATTGCAAAATCTTCAAAAAATGAAAAATACGCATTTTGCACTACGTGTCGATGTCATTTCAGCGTTTCACATGGTCAAAAGAATGATATTACTAATCATATTTCTAGGCAAAGCATAAATCTATTGTCGACTGAGTGGGAAAAAAATAATGAAATTAACTTCCTTTGTTAAAAGTTATTATGAACTGAATGTGATTCGTGCAAAATGTTCACTTCGTTTTTAGTTGAGCATAATTTACCAATTAGTTTCCCTCAGTCACTCATTTATTTCATTTGACTGTCTTATCGTCCGTCACTCCGTAAGATAAGCCTAGTATGAAAATGGTTCATTTTTGAAAACATTTTAGATTGTTCCGTGACGGTGTGGGATACAATCCTATTGGATGTGGAAGTCAGAGGGTGGAACTTCCATAAAAATAATTTGTTTCTCTTTATAGATCATAATGATAGCATAGTAATGAGAAGTTATGTATAGATTCTATTTTAATCGAAATAAACGTGCAAATAAATTCAAACATCTGTAATCATATCCAGGGCAAGATTTAATCTTTTTTGCTCACTAGCAAATTTTGCTAGTGACCAAATAGTTTGCTAGCAAAACATTTGCATGACTAGCAAGTAAAACTAAATCACATCGTAACTTATTTTCTAATAAAGTTACACAGAAATTTAAATATGAGTATAAATATTTTGACTTACCTTTTTGAATAATGAATAGAATTTTAGATAAGTTTAGTGACTATCTTTATTATTAATTTCTAAGAAATTCTCATACCACATGAATATATTTCACTGACATTCTAATTCAGATTTCTTTCCATATGGTTTACGCTCAGGGTGTCTGACTTTGTCATCATACCACTTTATAACTGCTGACCGTGGATTAAAAATCTCTTCTTGTGGCCCTTCTATTTCAATTGTCATCAGAGCATTTAAAGTTTCAACAGACAAATTGTTCCTCCAATCCCCTTGAATTCTTTTTAAAAAACTGAATCCCACCTCACAACATGCAGTACTAAGTGGAAGTATCGCACAAATTTCTGCTAAACTTCTACACTCTTCATACACACTTCATATCTGCCAACTACCACACAATGCCGTAGTTTCTACGGAATTAGTTGTCTGACTACGGAACTCACTATCAAAACTACGGATTCTACATATTTTCATTTTGTTTCAAATTTTTCTTTTGCTATTATTTTTATGATATACACGACATTCTTACATGGATTCGCGGAATCCTGCTTTTTTTATCATCAGTTAGATCATTTTGAACATCGATATTTGGGAGAGGGGAGGGGGGTCGTTTTCCATCTGGAGATGAAATTTCGTGCTTCAAAACTTTTGAACACCGTAGTGAAACTGAGTAAGAAAATTTTGCCGTAATCGCAAATTTTTCTCCCAATGTTGTCTTTGTGTCCGCTTTTCTTGTTAAATATCATTTAATTGCATAAATGTAATGTTTGCATTTTAGATTGAAACTTTGGAGAACAATTTGCAAAAACGGAAGTTGGCTGCTGCAAACTTTTTCTGTAATCTTCAGGCATGAGATTCTTCCGCAAATTCAAGGAATTCCGGCTTTACGAAGCTAGAAAACGAAAGGTCGACGGAATTCGGATTTTTCCCGTAATTATAATTTTTTTTTCTCACGATGTTGCCCCTGTCCAGTATTATTGCTCATTAACATTTTACTGGAAAAATATTTGTATTTCAGCTTGAAATTACAAGGAAAATTTCCAAAACCAGAAGTCAGACGAAGCAAAAGTTTCTTCCATAATCGTTTACCCCCTCCACGAACACGTTTCGTAAAAAAGCGTCAATCTATGCCACGCAATAAGGCTAGTTACTATGGATAAGACTTTTGCCAGTGTTGGCAGGCTATTTTCCAGTAACATTTTGGTTTGCTTCTTTCGGTTTTGCCTACCATCCGAAGAAGTGGAATTATTCTTGCTTATTCATCACTGATCATTAGAGCGCAGTATTTGATGTATGCACGACTATCAAGACTTGTGGAAGTAGGCGATCACTTCGCTTAGGGTACGACAGGAGTTGAGTACAAAGTTCGTGGGGCAAAAGAAGGGAGGGTGGCAGAGGGTGAACACCCGTTTCCCCTAATCCATTTCCCCTAATCACGTTTACCCCAATGGAGTTTCCCCGAAATCGCTTTTACCTGAATTCCCATTTTCCCTAATTTCGTTTCCCCAAATTTCGTTTCCCCGAAATCGCTTTTACCCGAATTCCCATTTCCCCTAAGTTCATTTGCCCTAATCTCGTTTCCCCTAATTCACATTTGCCCTAAACACGTTTACCCCAATGGCGTTTCCCCGAAATCGCTTTTACCCGAATTCCCATTTCCCCTAATTTCGTTTCCCTAATCTCGGTTCCCCTAAATCTCGTTTCCCCTAATTCGCATTTGCCCTAAACACGTTTACCCCAATGGCGTTTCCCCGAAATCGCTTTTACCCAAATTCCCATTTCCCCTAATTTCGTTTCCCCTAAATCTCGTTTCCCCCAAAACACGTTTACCCCAATGGCGTTTCCCCGAAATCGCTTTTACCTGAATTCCCGTTTTCCCTAATTTCGTTCACCCAATGGCGTTTCCCCGAATTCCCATTTCCCCTAATTTCATTTGCCCTAATTTCGTTTCCCTTAAATCTCGTTTCCTCTAATTCGCATTTGCCCTAAACACGTTTACCCCAATGGCGTTTCCCCGAAATCGCTTTTACCCGAATTCCCATTTCCCCTAATTTCGTTTCCCCTAATCTCGGTTCCCCTAAATCTCGTTTCCCCTAATTCGCATTTGCCCTAAACACGTTTACCCCAATGGTGTTTCCCCGAAATCGCTTTTACCCGAATTCCCATTTCCCCTAATCTCGTTTACCCCACTGGCGTTTCCCGAAATCGCTTTTACCCGAATTCCCATTTCCCCTAAATCTCATTTCCCCTAATTCACGTTTGCCCTAAACACGTTTGTCCGTATCAAAGTTTCTCCTAAAAACGTTTACTGTATCAAGTTTGTTCTAATTCTCCTTTGCCTTGATTCGCGTTTTCCCCAATTCATGTTTGTCCTGATTTTCGTTGAGTGAAATAAAATGTTTCTTTTATCGCCAAAATTCAGGGAAAAAAATCTGATTTATCGTGATATTCAGGAAAAAAATTGTTGTATGTAATTTTTTATCGTCAAATTCAGGAAAATATATGTATATTTAATCACCATCATCAACCATTTTCAATCTACTGCTAGATGAATAAAGATCGCACCAAGTTTCTTCCACTACGGTATGTTTTGCCCCAGTCTCCACCATCTCACTCTCGCATGCTTTCGATTTCATCCACCCATCTCACTCCCGCATGCTTTTGAATTTCATCCACCCATCTCACTCCCTCATGCTTTCGAATTTCATCCACTCATCTTCAATATGGTCTTCTTCTGGGTCTTTTCCTGTCTCTTGGAGTCCAATCTAAAATTTCGGCTGTCCATCGATGGTTCGTTCTTCTGGCAACATGTCCAGCCGATTGCCATTTCAAGGATTTTACTCTGCTCATGATGTCTTCCACTCTTGTCATTTTTCTGATCCACGAGTTCCTCTTCTTATCTCTCTTGGTTACACCAAGCATGCACCTCTCCATGCCTCTTTGAGTTGTCTGCAGCCTTTGTATATCTCTTTTAGCTAAGGTCCACGTCTCTGCACCATACGTAAGCACTGGAAGGATGCATTGATCAAACACTTTTCTTTTAAGACATAATGGCATATTGCTCTTGAAAATTATGCTGTTTCTTCCAAAAGTTCTCCAGGCAAGTTTTGTACGCCGATTAATTTCTTCATCAATGTGACCCTCACTTGATATCTGCTGTCCAAGATTTTTTAGAATTAAAAGAACACTTTTTTTAATTTAATGACAAAAGACATAGAAAAATGAGGCCACATTTTTATTAAACTAAACAATTTTTTTCAAAATGAGACCCCACTTCAAATCTCCTAAAAATATTTTCATGTGTGTGTTAGAACATAACCTTTCAGCTGGAGAAAAAAATAATTTGGGTAATTCGCAATTTTGGCAAGGTAAAAAAATCCAAACAATTTTTATTTTATTTTTATGTGCCACCATCTTGGATATAGGTTAATTTTTCTCTTCTACGGCAGGCCAAAATAAAGACTCACAATGGTTTCCTCTTATTGTAGATCAAAAGTTTTGGTTTTCACTACCTCAAGCAGGACATTTTCGGTTTACAGAAAATGTATAGAAATGATAGAAAATGTTTTTTTAACCATGCTTAAAATGGCATTGAAATCTGCAATACTCACAAGCATAATTACCATTTCTGATGGACTGTTAAAGTGACTGGGAGTTGGAACCACAAGTAATTATGGCTAGTAAAGTTTTCAGCTATGGAGAACTTAAGTCTGAGTTTGGACCCCTTCCAACTTTTTTTTTTTCCTAGTTGTAAATGAATTTATGGCACCTCTATTCATAGTGATTGTGGAATAACTTTTTTACGGGTCTTATAGAGGTTATTTTTCATGAAAGTTGGTTGTCAAATTTTCGAACTAAAGCCTAGTTCGTCATCAGGACTACGTCACTGGAGTAGTTGCTGCCACTCAGTTGGAAGAGTCCAACCACAATTATCGTTAATTGTAGTACTTCTTGCTATTTCGATCCCTTCTTCTAGTTTCCTCTTTACTAAGTTTGACTGGTTGCAAAATTTTTAACTTTTGCAGATTTCAAGGTTACATATCTCAAAAGAGGGACCAGATAATTTTTCCCCCACCAAGGATACACCTACTGGTACTCAACAAAACCTATAAGTTTCATTTTGTGGTTCAAACTGGTTTAGAAGTTACAGGCTCTGAAATATTTGTGAATAAATGGTAACATTTCAGCACTCGGAAATGCACAGAAATTGATGAATATTTATGCTTATTTCTGTTTCTAAAATATTTTTAGTCTTATGAAACTATATTTTAAACACCTTTAACTACCAAATACTATATGTACAATTTATGCATAAGGTAAAAAAAACAACAAAAAAACCCTTACCCGAACATATTGTACAGTTTGCGATTCACAAACTTTAGCAGCAACACTTGTCTAGATATACAGCTTTATTTCTGTGAGTGTGCTTGCAACTCACTATATTTGTTACTGTTGAATTTAATATTTTGACCAATTTCAATTCGTAACTGATCAAAATGCCAGCCTGCAAAGCTGTGCTCACAATCGCCAAAGTTTCTTTATAGTTGCCATGCTTAAAAATAATTGCCTATTGCGAAAAATGCGACTGACAGGGTCACCTATGCTATCCCAAGCTGGTTTTTTTTTTCTTTTAAGGATACAAGCAACTGCAAGGATTAGGTACCTTTAAATTCCTTACTAATTTTAATAAAAGTCTAAACTAATGGAACAAACCATTTTATCATTTAATTTTGATATTGAATGATACATTTATGTATGATTTATAAATGAACTTTTACTTGGTTACATAAGAGATAAATGAATTCTTTTCTCTCTCAGTTTGAATTAAAACTAAACACAATTACTGATTTTCATATGAAAAATACTTTGACTGAACCAGGTCTTCAGTCTGCTTGGATAGGCAGTATGTTCTTCCTGTAGCAATGCTTACCTCAACCAAACATAATATGTGTGTCAGAGGTACTTCACAACCATCATTATTAGGCCAAAAAGATGGAGAAAAAAGGCCCATGTGGGTGCATGAATCAGACAGTCACGTCACCTTCATCATAGTTAATATTTTCAACAAATCCCACATACCAACAAGAATCATATACACCTGCTACGTAGCAGTTAGCATGTAACTGCAACTCATCTTGAAAATTAGTTACACAGATTTTGGAAATAATACTGTAATATTTATCAAAACTTAATCTCTCAGTACTATTCTGAAATTGGGAAGTGGTGTAAAGTGATGCATTGTGCGTGTACCAGGAGCAGCTTTGGCTTTCTCAAAGCGGGGACTAAGCTGATTATGCTATTCGTTCATCTCTTCTGCACACACAAAGAAAAAAATGTAATTTCTTTTATATTATCTTTGCAGAAGTTATACGTTGTTGCAGCAGATGTTATTTGTTGAGCTAAAGGTGGCTGCAAACTCACTTTTGTTGCTAGCCTTTTTACAATCTGCACCAATACCATCACATGGTGACTTGCCATGGCTTGTTGCAAAAAATGACCACTACCAATCTAAAAAAATACCCTACCAATCTAAAAAAATATCCTATTCATGATAACGCAAGATCTATGCGAATAGACCTTTAGGGCAAAACATTAAACTATGAACCTCATAAAAACAAGAGACTAATTAAAGAAAGTTTTTACATCTAGAAAAACAGTTCCATTAATGAACCTTAAAAAAATTATAAACAGCATTTTCAACAACTTAATTCAAAAATAGTAGAATTACAAAATACATAAAGAAATGACTAACCGAATAACTGGCAAATAAAATTTTAATTCTTTCCATGTAAACGAAACTTTTGATACAGTTCTTATACATTGATAATAGGCCTTGATATCTGGAGGCCAGAAAAGTCTCTAAAAACAAAAGAACTCAGAAGAAGTGAAAAATAAGTGAAAGTTCTTCAGATTAAAATATAATTAAATATATTAATCAGAGTGAAACCTTGAGTGTTTTAATTGCTGTAAATAACATTTTTTTTTAATCTACAAGCAAAAACTATAAACTATCTGCAAAATCTTCTAGTAATTTGGAAACTATCTGCGTACAGCCTACGCGTGTACGTCTACATTCTGCTAACCTGGCACAGGTGCGTGGTTAGTTGTGTTCCAGACCAGCGAGAAGAACGCTGTGTTTGGACATTACAAGACGCCATTTTTAACGGCACAACGGGTATTTATTGTGGAAGTGTATTTTCAACAGCAATCATATGCACACGTGCAGAAGCAATTTCATCAAAAATATCCTGACATGACTGTGCCCAACAAATCAACAGTTATGCAAGTCATGAGCTGTTTTCGAGACTGGGAGTGTTGGTGACAAGAAGGCGAGGAGGTCCCATGTGTTAACAGACACCAAACTCGAGGAGGTACGGGCAGCATTACAATATTCGCCAACGAAAGTTTGCGTAAACTGGTAACACAACAACAGATGTCGTATGGGAGTGCACACCAGGCCACAAAGAAATTATGTCTCCGTGCGTATCGTGTCCACTGTGTACAAGAACTCAAAGAAACCGACACGCACCAACGAATTGCATACTGTAGGTGGCTAATGACATTGATGAGATGTCACGGAATAGGCCTGTTGGATAAAGTGTTTTTGAGTGATGAGGCGTATTTTTACTTTAGTGGATATGTCAACAGTCAGAACAACAAGATATTAGCCGACAGAAAACCCACATGTGTTGCACGAAACGCCGTTACATGCATTGAAAGTCAGGGTGTGGTGTGCAATTTCACGACGACGAATAGCGGGGCCCATATTTTTTGACATGACTCAACAGCCAGTTGTACCAGGACATCATTATGCAATTTGTTGCACTTCTGGAAGCAGTCTAACATTATTGTTACCTGCAACAAGATAGGGCAACGCGTCATACATTTCGTGACACCCTGCAGTTTTTTAACAACATGTTTGATGACCGTCTGATTTCAAAAGATTTGTGCCCCCCCCCAGATCACCTGATTTATCTCCACCGGATTTTTCCTTTGATGGTATCTCAAAGGTTGTGTATACCGAGAGAATCCACGTACTGTAGACGAACTGAAGCGGCGCATTACCAGTGAGATTATGTCTATCAACTGTACGCTCCTACACAAGGTGGCATCCAACATGGTTAAGAGGGCTCACACCTGCCTTGCAGCTGCGGGTGGACATTTCAAACACCTCCTGTAAACAAGTATGTATGTCATTTGGTGTCATTTGTTGTCGGTATCTCGTTTTCGTATTAAACCCATGATATGTCCATATTTCACTGGTTTTCTACATATTGAACACATTCTGAATGCCGGGTTGCGTGATAAAATGATCACCCTGTACTTATGTACACTGGATGAAAAACTACCTAAAGAAAATTTCTGTACCTTATTACAAATTTATATTCAACAGGTTAAATTACTTTTGTTTGATTGCATATTTCATATGAAAGTAGAATATTTCTCCTTGTTGAGTTTATGTACTATGTACTTACGAAAAAAATCTGAAAATGCAAAATAAATTATTTTATTTGTTGATGATCTGAAACGTACATGCATGTGTGTTCTCCCAGACTTAAATTTTCTATAGCTGAAAACTACTAGGTATAGTTATTACACAAAAATTCCCAACTTCATGTTCCAACCCCCAGTCACCTTAACACAGTCCATCAAAAATGGTGATTTATGCTTGCAAGTATTGCAGATTTCAATGCCATTTTAAGCAAGGTTAGAAAAAATATTCTCTATCATTTCTACACATTTTCTGTAAGCTTAATATGTCCTTTTTAAGGTAGTGAAAACCAAAACTTTCGATCTACAATAAGAGGAAAGCAATTGCCTTTTTTCAAAACTATTTTGAAGCCCTATTTTGGTTTGCAGCAGAGAAGAAAAATTAACTTATATCCAAGATGGCGGCACATAAAAATAAAATAAAAATTGTTTTGAGCTACTCACCGATACGGTTAAACAATGTGTGGGGTGGGAGTTATAAAATTGTCAAACAACCACTTAATTAAAAAATTGGGTAATATCAGCAGGTCCATACACAAAGCTCCATATACAAAACACACCATTTTGGTTTGTTGTTTTTTTTTTCCCCTCACCAAAATTGCAAATTGCCCAAAGTACTTTTTTCTCCTGCTGAAAGGTTACATTATAATACACACATGAAAATATTTTTAGCAAATTTAAAGTGGGGGCACATTTTGAAAAAAAATGTTTTGTTTAATAAAAATTTGTGGCCTTATTTTTCCATGTCTTTTTTCATTAAATTAAAAAAAGTGTTCTCTTAATTCTAAAATTGTGCAGAAACAAGTTGTTCCCAAATGTATGGATCATGCAGATCATTTAAGAAAAAAAAAAATTATGTGGCTGCAACAGTTAGTTGTGAAGTTATAAATTTTTTTGTCCTACAGTGTAATTGTGAAAACTCTAGCTCGAAAACTCTAAAGGCAGAGCTACCCAATTTTTAAAGTTGCATTACTTAAGATCTACACGACCGACTGACCTAAAATTTTAATATGTTTCATATCTCACCAGTACAATACTTCGTACCAATTTTCACAAATTCTTTTCGTTTCACCTGGCTCCTAGATTTGGCACATATTTTTCCATCCCTAATTTTAGTGAAAGCAAGTATCACCAGACAATCTCCTGACATCAAAAATGGGGCTCTTTGCATTAAAACAGTTTTATAATATTCACACGGGTAAAAGCAAAAAAAAAAAAAAAAAAAAAAATCATTTCAGGACAAATTTTTTCTTAAAATTTCAGGACATATTTTGTTGGAGCTGGGAGGTAAATTAAATAAAATATTGGTAATAATGCAGAGATTGTTCTTCTTTCACCAAAAACTACCTAAATTATGGTCCGATTTTTAGCAGGAAATTGTTTTCACGACAGCTTTCTTTTTTTCAGCATGGGAAACGGCTTCTGCTGTCATTGAAACTTCGTCCTAACAATCAGCCTTATTTCTATAAAATCATAGTAAGAGTGCTTCACAAAAATATGTAACTTTTTTTGATACTTACAACTTAGAAAACTTTATTAACATTTGGAAATTTTGCCTTCAAGTTCTATTATTGACTTATGTATTTCTTTCAATTTGTGAGCAGTTTTCTGGTCGTTCATTAAGGAATTTTCTTCTGTCTTAAGTTTGGACAGCTGATCAAGCCTCACATGCTTATTTTGCTTTTCCAAAGTCTGCATAGTTTGTTCTTCAGCCTTTCTTTTAGCATTTCTTTGCATCCTTTCCTCTTCTTTCTGCTGTTCCAAGTAGGAGGCATATTGTGCGTAAGCCTGCTTTACACTATTTACGAGGCCTTTAGTTATGGGTATTAAAAGTGGGAGTTATTGTGCAATCAAATCGCTTCTTTGCAGATATCTGACAGATATCTCTGAAAGTGACACTCTTTCTTTTGTGACAATGCTGTTGTTCTGGGAAAAGCCCCTTTCAGGAGGTGCATTCATGTGACAATGCCAAACATGTCTTCACCAGGGCTGATAATGAACTGTATTTTAGTAAACCTGCAGAATCTTTAATGCTAGCCACTGCTGACCAATACTTACAAATATCATTATCTTCCTTATAACTTTTACAATTAACTGCCATGTCCTCTTACATGTACAGTGACCACTCTGTATTTATCTTATCACACACAGTCAGTTTTGCTGACTTTAAACATATGATGACTCAGGCATTTCAGAGCATCTTTTGTGCTTTCCTTCTTCTGAAACAAAGGATGAATAGATTGGATGTCTCGTAGAAGAAAGTTATTCAGTGGTAGTTTTTTTAACAAATATTCTGTTTCAGCAATGAAACAGCTTCTTATCCCCCAGTAACATTCTTCTCATTTATGTTTTTGTTCTGTGCCAGAATATGGCTGGCACTATTACCAACATCAATTTTATCCAAAGGCAACCAATAGTCACTTTTTTGAAGTTAACTTTTAAAAGAAAAAAAAAACGATCCTTTTTTTGTGCCAACTGCATCCAGTTTAAAAATTTTTTAACATTATACTGCACACCAGTTCATTTAGTTTGCTGTATAACACGTGAATCATGGGTTCTTCATTCTGTAAAACCTTAAGGTATGGCATAAATATTTCTGTAAAAAAAATGCAAGTAAATAATAGTATGGGGATGTTTCAATTGGGAAAGTGTCTGATTGTACCTAGAACCAAGTTTCACATTTTCCGCTTTGGAAGGTATGTACAAAAATACTCAATTAATGCAGAGTACTGTTCAAAAATTCTCTCACAAACAGGACCCAGGGTTAACTACCTGCTCTCAACATGACGAAGGAAAACATTTTTAGCTGCACAACCCATTAGGTTTTCCAATTGCATATTGTGATAATCTTCCCTTTGACAAGCAGACATTTTGAACCACTGATAAATATCAATAGCAAGAGTATCAATATCAATGTGAAGTTTATCTAGTCCTTTCTTCAGAGCACCATGCATCACATGCAAACAGCAGGTCCCAAAATCAATCAAGTCAGGAACTGACTGGAAGTTCAATTCAGCATTCAATTTCTTGTGAACAGACAGGCTTACATTCAGACCATCCATAGAGCATTGCAACATCTTTTATAAACTTAGCCCACGTGAAGATATGAAATCTAGAATTAATTTTACAATTTTATCTGCTTCTGCATGTCCCAAGAATTTAGAGTCACAGTATAAAGTTACAATTTTTGTACGACTTTCTGACCAATATGATATATGAATGTCAAATTGCTTCTTTACCTGTACTATAGTTGTTTCATCAAAATAAATGGTATAAAAGGAAGTCCCAATATCATTAAAAAGATCGGCTTTGAAGTATGGAGCTAAGCCAAAGTTCACCACATAACAATTTTTTTTTTTATCGGACTACTTCAAACATTTTGCAATGGCGGAATCATCAAAAATAGAAGAATATACTTCGGCTAAGTCACCAAATGACTGAAATGAATGATTGCTCTTAACAGCTAGTAGTATCAGTAGAGCTTCTGCTTTCAAAACTTTATCACTTATTGCAGTTGGTTGTCAGTGTTGGACAATTTTACTGATTACCTGTAAAACATTATTTGATGATTGTGCACTTTTACTGGTTAACTGCGAAACATTATTTGATGTTTGGAAAACGAGCTGTCTAGACATACTTCTGGCAGCTGCTTTACCTTTCTTCCCATCTGCATGTGAAAGCACTTGCAAAAATCCCATATTGGCAATGCTAAAGTCCTTGTTGCACAGGACGCACGTGGCTGAAAAGATATCGTCATTAGCATGGCACCAATTTTTCACTAAGTCCCCATTTCGGTCTTTTTTGTTATTTTCAAACCAAGCTGATGAAAACTTCATTTTCCGTGGCATTTCAATAAGAACTTAAACAAGATGGATAATGGAATATGCTGTTTGTTATCAAATTTGACATGGTGCCGCAAAAACAGCAGAAAAAATTTGGTACAAAAAAGACGACACTCCTATACATCAACCAGGAAAAAAATCCTTGTGGCACGTCCTCTGTTTGTAACTCTGTAGTTTCAGTTATGGTTTTGGTTTCAGGGTGCAGAAACAAGCAAAAGCCAAAGCTACACATAAACCATAGCCATCAGCACTTTAATTATCAGTAGCCCATATGCATAGCGCGCATAGCTTTTCTATAGTGAAGTAAAGTTTCCACGTTAAAATTTACAGGGTAGCATGTGTATTTCCTAGAGTGCACTGTTATATTTTAATCTGGATGGAGGACAATACTTGGATAAATTTTGCAACATACCTAAGTACCCTTAAAATGGAAAAAAAGCTTAGTAAACACACAAAAAATACATACCATTTCAACTCTGCCTTTTGATATGTTATATTAATAAATATGTTATGCCACACACTTATGGTTATTCCTCCCATTTTTTAGAGTGAAAATGCCGACCGCAATCGTCTTTTCGTCAGTGTGCGATTGAATAATCAAATGCACACAGGGAACAAAACCCATGATTTTCAATAACTCACCGAGAATTTTTGACAACTTGTTTGCTTTTTAGATCCTAGAATATTAGTGGAGGCAAGTGGCCATTTACCCGACGCAATCGCAAGTAAATTCACACACAACAAACATGATAGGAGCAAAGACCAACAACGCACAAAACAATTAAATTTTAAAGGTTTCATAGCTTTATTATGTGGATAAATAAAAAATTAGCATTAAATGCCTATGATATGAAGAAACTAATCAAAAAGGTATTTTAAATTGCATAAATAAATAAATTCTGAATAAAACGATTAAATAAAAATGCAATGCAAATAGAATAAATTACAATAAAAATCCATGCAACATTTGATTAACACAATAGAAGTTTTCTGCTAAGATGCGGGGAAATAAAATGTCACAACTTAATACGCAAGTGAGTAATGAAAATAAAATCATCAAATAAAAAACAAAATGATTAAAACTGAAAAGATTCACAACAAAGAATGATCTGGGGAAAACAAGCTATTAAGGAAGAAAGTTCTTGTGAATCTGACAAGATAAAACAAAACACCCCTCTGTTTAGCAGAGCATTTTTACGAGAGAAAAAGAAGTTCACTTTGCAAAACTGTCAAGAGTAACATAAACAAACGCTCGCTTGCTGCTGACAGCGAGGAGCGTGAGAAAATAATATGTCACATCTGGCCCGCACACACAGTAGTAACAATCAGTAGGAAGAAAGGGAAAAACAAGCAGATGTTTCGCAATGAGCATCGCTTCGTTTCGAAGCGTCAGATAAACCATTACATTAAACATTTGATAAATAGAAATATATGCATCAAAGGCAAGATAAGGCTGTTTAGAACAACTGCATGATTAAGGCATAAATGTAAAACACATTTTTCAAAGGTTTGTGACATAAAAGTTAAAGGAATACACAACACTTTTATAATGTTAAATAAAATATAATCTAGAATGAATCAATATTAATTAATTACAATATTTAATTTTGAAGACGATATGATAAGGATAAAGAAGCGAATGCATGTAGCTGCTGCTGCTGTTGTGGCGAGAAATTTTCTTTGGCTGTTTGCCAAAAACAGGGAGAGATTTTCTCTTGCTTTGGGCAAAGAACAACTGCGTGCGAAGAACATTAACTCCCGTTGAGTAAACATGCTTGTTGTGTGACGGCTTCATGATGTTACCACAAAAATCACTACACTTGAATATGCTCTACTTATTTTTTTTTAATTAAATTTTCCAGAAACATCCGAGATTTTTGGAAAAATCCGTAGTTTTCCACACCTTCTCCGTAAGTTCATAGTTTGAACACTATATCTGTAGAAATCCATAGTACATAGATATTTCATAGTACATACATTAGATATTTCGGAGGATTCATAGTACTTGGCATCTCCACTAATAGTGTTACTATTTCGAAGAATCGGAAGGGCAGAGGACTTCCAAAGGGTCACACAAAGACAGCAAAGCGAGGTTGCTGAGTGCCGGGATGAGCCATCAGATAAGCGGTGCCGTATTGCTCGAGCTACTGGGGTGCAAAGAGAACAGCAAGGCGAGGTTTGAATGCCGGGATAACAATCATGTGACTTCCGTTTGATCCTTGGAAACTTGTTGCACCAAGACCAGTTCACGGCAGATCCCCGGGCAACCTCACAAAAGCGGAAATGCTTTCACATGGCACGCAGCAGCCGACAGTTCTTGGAGATGTCACTCAAGAGCTTGGTCACTCTCGTTTTTTGTTTTTGTTTTTTATTTAAGGTTTAACGACCACCGTGAGCAACTCAACGCACTCTCGTTCCAGTTCTTTTTATTTATGTGGTACTTGTAAACGCTGGATGATGAATCACTATACACAGGTTTACAGTATATTCTTAAAATTTCCGGATTACATTCAAATTTTCAGGATATAGAACAAAAATAAGAACATTTCAGGACAAAAAAATCTAAATCAGGAATTTCAGGACAACTCCAACCCCTGATTATTCATTACAAGTGCATCTAGTGTGCTTGGATCGCATTCAGTTTTTTTAGACCCCCCCCCCCCCCCATCATCCAAGAAAAAAAATCCAGGTGATCCAGAGATATAAGCAGAATGCAGTAATATATAACAAATAAATGGACTCAAATCAATTTATATGCTAGTTACATTTGAATAAAAGAAGAATAGTACAGAAGTCTTTCAACGCTGCTTGGGTCTTATCTTGGCAGATTTTTATTTTAATGTACTTCATTGCCAACTAAAAGAAGAAATTTCCAAATGATAGGAGTGAAGTGAGGACTGTCGGTATTGCAATTAGACAAGAAACAAATTTCAATACTTTCATGAATACACAATGTTTTTCTGTTTGCAAAAGGAGCAATTTTTTTAGCATACTTCCAGAAAGGATGCTGATGCATCTGGGAGTGTCCACAACACTAAGGAGGAATTTGGTTTTTCCTGGATAGCATCTGTTTTATGCTTAAATAACAGAGGAAGGTTTTATGAGGCAAATCTGACAACACATAAAAAAAGAGGTGAAAAATTATGTCACATCACACCTTGAATGCCATTCTGATGTGCTTGTGTACAAAAAAATTGAATCAGATTAGATCACATATTGCACTACAAAACATATTTAACTGCTTCCCTTCATGTCAGTATACTTAATTTTAATTCTGTCATATGCATTCTAACCACAAAGAATAATTTACTTAGCTAAAATCTGCTACGTACTGCAGAACATGCTGTAAGGATATCATTCAACAAATCTTTCACTCAAAGAAACTTTTAAACTAAATTAAGCCAGAAACACAGTGAAGGTGAACTAAAATACTTACAAATTACTTAAATACTTTCATATCATAAAAAGATCTAAAATACTGAAATATCAAGGCAAACATTTTCACCTGAAGTCATGTTTCATTGAAGATGTATATAATAACTAAACAAATATGTAAGTTACCTGCTGACTATCACTATCATCAAGGACAGATTCATCAAAATAAAAGTGAGATGGGGAAGAATTTGAACTTTGTCTATTTCCTTTGCCTATTAAATGGGCCAATTTTTCATGATCTTCTTCCCAATCTCCATCTATATTAAAGAATAAAAATTATTTATAAGACAATTATGATAAATCTTATGATACAGTTCATGAATTACTTAATTTTACAGTACATTTCAATGATTTAGGAACTAGGAAGTTACTTAAAAGTTATTTTACACAAAAACAAATTTGGCATAAGTGACAAAAATAGTTTTGTTAGCTTGGCATTTATGGAATACAAAATGCAAACCTACAGTACTTCAACAGATATGCTGTTTTAAATAAGACCATGTAGACCTCAACAGGAGTTTTGTTTCCCTTTCATAGTTGTAGTTTTACAATCCCCATGAGCTCTTCTGGAGTTAAGGCAAAAACATGATGCACTTAATTGTAAAAAATTAGCTGTTGCTGATAAGTAACCTACTGCTCAACATTGAAACTGCCCAACCCAAAAGGAGTCAGCATATCATCATGCAAATTGGTAGGTGTGTGCAGGCAAGTGGGATATGCAAATCATCTTGAATGCAATCAATTACGTGAGATGTGCAAGTAATGAATGGCAAACACAGGGAGCTGAAGACATTTCTATACTTGCCAATTTTGCAAAATGTGCATCAGTAAAACTTTTGCACGAACGCCATTTACCACAAAACAAAACATAATTATATTAATAAATATGCAATAAAAATCTCTGCATATGCCACAATAACTAAACTAGTATCTGTTTTAAAATAATAATTTAAAAAACCATAAAATAAAACTTTAATTTTGTTTAATGTCAGCCTCGCAAACCTGTGGTGTTACAATACTAAACTAAAATTTTCATTTGCTGATATCTTTGTTTCCCTTCCCATTTCTTTATTATTGTTTTTTTTTAATGCCCTTGGATGACAATTTTATCCATCATGAATGCATGACAGCTTTCACTATTTTAGATAAAAGATGAATAGCGTAACTTTGAAAATTATGAATACTTTTGAACACCATGCATCAATGTTTTACAAATGTTTTCAGCTTCGTCACTTTCATTTTTGCCCACCCCCCCCCCAACACTGTTTATCAAACTGAAATGTAAAACTTTTTGCGGAGGACGGAATATTTAATAAGAATACAGGATACATGTTCTGCTCATCGTTGGGGGAAAAAAATGAGTTACAGGGGAAATCATTGCTACGTCCGATTTCCGCTTTTGGACATTTCCCTCCATTTTCAAGTTGAAATACAAATATTTATGAAATAAAATGATATTTAACAGCAATACTAGGCAGACCAAACATCATGTGAAAAATAAAATTACGATTACGGGAGAAATCTTCACTGCGTCTAACTTCCGTTTTCGAGAGTTTTGAAAAACGAAACTTCCTCTTTCGAAAGTTTCAGGCGGAAAGCATCCTCAACCACTACTAACTAATTTCCCCAAAATTTCTGTTCAGTTATGCATCGATCTCGGTAGAGGATAACTCAAATTATGAAGGAAAAGAAGAAATTCCTTGAAGCCGTGGCACTTTCATGCCTAAAGATTACAACAAAATTTTTTCGCCGTCGAATTTACGTAAAAAAAAAAAAAAAAAAAAAAAGATATATAACAACAATACTGAAAAGAGGCAACATCACAGGAAAAAGAAATTACGATTACAGAACAAATATTTATTTCGTTTACTTTCGTCTCTGAAAGACGAAATACCGTCCCGATGCGTATTTTTACAAATTGGTAAAATTCTTCGATGCGTAGTTTTACACGCCGAGAAAAATTCAAGACGCATATTTTTACAAGTCGAGAAAAATTCTCGATGCGTACTAGACGAGTAATTGCACATTTTGGAAAACTCTGGTCGGCACATCACTTGAGCACTCCCGTGGAGAGAACTACCGCACGACGTCGCGAAGCGGAGCCATCATTCGTTATACTTTATGACTCCGCACGAAGCCGGCGAGTCAAAGATGACATCATCGCGTAATACAGCGCGCGTAAAGTCCAGTAGAAAATCTAAGTGGATGGTTGCAGGGGATTGAAATATTTCGATTGAGGAATCGAAATATTAAAAAATCCGTAAAAAAATAATAAAAAAGACTGCTATCCGTAAATCAGTAAAATTAAGCGGAAATCTGTAAATTTTACGGATAATCCGTAAAAGTTGGCATGTATGCATTTCATGTCCCATGCTGCAGGTCATAAAGAACAAAGCAACTGAGTGTTGATAAGGGAAATCAGGTCCATGTGTAATGGCATGCCACAATATTTTGACATTATTGCCAGCAGTTGACAGTCAGTGTAGTGGAACCAATGAAGTCATGTGGACATAAGTAAACACTGATCATCTATTCAGTGCCAAGCAATTGTGGAGTCACAAGTTACTGCAGAGCATTTGATGGGCTGTAGTGTCAACACAAGGGACATCCCTGTCGCAACTTGGATGGTGAACCAAAGATTAGCACAGGGAGGTCTGCACACTAGGTATCCATGAATCAACTGTCACTGGCCATAGGGGTTTACCCAGCTCAGCTAGAGCAACATGATAACAGGAATGTCACTGCTGAACATGATATGGCACCATGTCATGTTCACAAATCAGTTCCGATCCTGCCTCAGTGTCAATGATTGAGTCCTTGTCTTGTGACACCGTGGTCACAGGGAGCATCATGTGTTGTTCATGAGCAGCACATTGCTTACCAATGAAGAATCCTTGTATGTGGTGCTATTAGTTATGATAGCCACTCAGCTCTGCTATGCATAATGGGCACAGGGACAGCTCGGCTGCACAAGGATGAAGTTTCATGGTGTTGCAAGAGACCCCCAGGACATCATTACAGGGCTGTATCAATTCATGCCTTGCCATGCATCTGATTGTGTTGCACAACATGGTGGTCACACAGGGTACTTACTGACTTCTATGATGTGATCCTGTCATTTAACACGTCAAACTAATGTATTGCCTTGGAAATGAAATAATGTATTATCCATTTCACAATCAATGTATCTGGTGATTTTTGGCTCACTTTCTGGGTGGGACAATATCAAGATCAAGCAGTGAAGTGTCAATGTAACTTGTACAGAACTACAAGCTATGAAAAAAAACTTCAGATAAATTTAGGCTCTTTCAGTACATCAGAGGACAATGTATCCCTATAGTAATAATACATATAGATCTGGCATAACACTGGATACTTGCAGTTAGTGTTATTTATGACATCACAGATACTTTTTTTTGTTTTGTTTTCTTCAAAGAAGGCTTTTTACACTACCATAACTGTCAGTCTATCTCTAGTTCTGAATTTCATGCTGAAAAAAAATAATGATAAAGAGAACGAGCTACAACACAAAGCAAACGATGCCTGCATTTTACTGGCACTCAAACCTGTGAAGCAGTAAGTTGCATTTTAAGTACCACACCACCAGCTGCTATAAACTAATCATCAATTATCTTAGTTACATTTTGAGGAAATGCAAGTGGTATAAAAATGTGTTCATTAACACACGCCAGCGTTCGAATTACCCAGTGATCCACTGGCCATTGGCCAATAAAACTCCCATCAGACCACTGAACTATTGATTTTACTGGGACGGATGGCTAGTAAGTTTTTTTTTTTTTTTTGGTTTCTTATTACTAATTTGTTACAAGTTAAAAAATGAATTGCTATTTTCTTTTATCTTGCTATATGGTTTTCTTTTTAGGCTGCAAACTAATGGTTGGTTTAAAACAAATACTGGAGATAATTCCATTGAAATTATACACATTTTTACAATATATGTAGAAAATAATACAAGTTTTTCTTTACTATTTCTTTTTTTTTTTTTTACAAACCAGTGGGCATTTTGGTAGACCAGTGGTTTGCAAATTCTAGTGGTCCGCTGGGCCAGTAGAAGATTTATTCCTAATTCTAACACTGCACGCACTTTCATAATACAAACAGATAAAAAGAGTAAAAGAAAATCCACATAAAAATTACAATATAAGCATCCAAGACACACACAAAAAAAAAGAAAGCTTACAAGTTAAAAAAAAAAAAAAAAAAAAATGCTGCGAGGGCTAGTATCGTACATTTGCTGCAAGTGCTCACCAAAGTTAAAAACATAGTCAAACTGTCAAAGAGGTCAAACTGTCAAAGAGGTCAATGTCAACCATTCAATGTATCAGCATCATTTTAATACATCAGCAGAGATATTTTGGCATACACAGGAAATAAAGTAGAGGCTTTCTGGAAGCCTGGAACCATTTGAAATTTTTTCCACAGAAAAGAATGTCAAATGGTTGTTCAATTTACAAATGTTCATCTCACGGGCAAATCTAGAAAAAAGCATCCTGCTCACAAATTGAGGCATATCTGCATTAGATATCATGTAGTTTAAGATTCTGAATAGTGGCTAAATTTATTCTGTAACCAAGCAATTATTACCATATTTTTTGGAATATAAGATACACCCAGAGTTGTATAAAAATAAAATGTACCTGCATACACAACCATTAAAACAGAAAACTTGCTGCAAACCCGCAAAGCACTAACCACAATAATAGTGGAATAAGATGGTTTAAAGAACAGTTAATAAAACAATAAATGATTGTTAGATCATTACAGATTCCAATGAGGACAACATATGCAGGGCTTGAAAAATATCTGAAAAGTTACATGCGCAGCTGGGCAAGTGCAGAAAATATTTACTTGCCCAGAAGTAAAATCTGCATGCCCAGAAAAATTTATCTTTTAAGATAACAAAACAGAAGCCTCATTTTTTTTAAGTTAAAAATTATGCTAAACTTTTTATACATCTTTTGCATTACCATTTTAAAGTGCCTATGTTCAAAGTGCACAGAAGCATATATATCTTAAGTTTTAAGAAAGGTAATCGACGGCATTTGAGAAATTTAGTGAGTATGCCATGTTCAAGAATTTTTAATATACGTCCTGTGTTTTGCAAAAAAAAAAAAAAAAAAAAAATAGTCATAGTTAACTGTACAGCAGTTTAAGTAGTTTTCAACAATTTTGAATGTAAAAATTATTTACCCTTTTCTTTTGTGCAAACAGAAGTGATTTTGCATCATAAAATATCTCGAGAATTGTTTAGAAACAAAGGCAATCCTTACGTTTTCAACTACTGATTTATGCACTTATAAGTTATTATTGGCTAGCATGGTGAGTTATGGCCAAACCCCTCCAAAATGACTCCACAACTTAAATCTTGGCCCTCAGTCTCCGGCAGCTGGAAAGTACCTGGCCAAGGCAGCGGCCAGTGCGACATGAAGGCAGAGGGTGCTAAGAATCCCCGGAGGACCGGACTAGGCTGCCATCTGATGCTGACCTTGGCAACGTACAATGGACGCTCCCTATCTTCTGATTCAAGACTTCTTGAATTGGAAGAGGAACTACAAAGGATCAAGTGGGACATCGTGGGGCTAAGTGAGGTAAGGAGAAAAGGAGAAGATCTCATCGAACTGAAAAGTGGACATCTCTTCTACTATCGTGGGACAGATACTGGCAGAACTAGTGGTGTTGGATTTATAATAAACAAGAAACTGAAGGATAAAGTTGTAGAAGTTGAATGTTCCTCTGACAGAGCTGCACGGCTTATTATCCAACTCTCGAAAAGATACCAGGCTCAGATTATTCAAATTTATGCACCCACCACAAGTCATCCTGAAGAAGAAATTAAAGAATTTTATGAGGAAATTTGTCATCTAAATAATAAAGGTAAGCAGCACTTGAAAATAATTATGGGAGATTTAAATGCAAAATTAGGGCAACGGCAACAGAATGAAACTTCAGTAGGTAAATTCGGTCACGGCAACAGAAACCAACATGGAAATACTCTCGTTGAGTTTGCAGAGGCAGAAGGGTTTTTCATCTTGAACTTCTTCAAGAAAAAGCCACACAGGAAATGGACATGGAGACATCCAAATGGGACGACAAGTGAAATTGATTTTATTATGTGTAACAAAAAATTCGTCATAGAAGACTGCAGTGTGCTAAACAAGTTCAACACAGGTAGTGACCATAGATTGGTGAGATGTAAGATGCACCTCAACACTTAACTTGAACGTGGCAAGCTCATAAGACAAACAAAATCTATTGACATAACCAACCTTAAAAAACACCATAATACCTTCAAGTTGAAACTGAAGAACAGGTTCTCTGCTTTAGAAGGCCTAACATCGGAAGAAGTGGACATCTCTGAAGTTAACAGAAAAGTAACCAAAGCTCTTATTGGAAACAGCAACAAAATTAGCTGGGTCTAAGAACAAGTTGCATGTAAATAAATTATCAGGAAAAACGAAAATGTTGATGCAAAAAAGAAGAGAGATGAGGACAACTAAAGAAGATGTGACTTCCAAAGTGGAATATATAGAGCTATGCAAGACAGTACGAAAAAGTATCACTGAAGACGTAAGAAAATTCAACTGTGAACTAGTGAGGAAAGCAATTGAAAACAACCAAAGCCTAAAGATAGCAAAGGGACATCTCAGTAAGGAAAGAAAACAGATTATGGCACTGAGAAAAGAAGATGGTTCTGTAACAAGAAATAGAGGCGAAATTTTGACAAGAGTGAAAGATTTCTACTCCAAATTATATGAAAGGGATGATACATGCACTCCAGACATCATGAAAGATACCAGTACCAGAGTTCCTCCAGTCCTTCCAGCAGAAGTTGCACATGCAATCAAGAACATGAAGCGGGGAAAAGCTCCCGGAGAAGATGGAATTACTGTAGACATCATACAAGAAGCAAGTGGAGAAATCGAAACAGTACTCGCCCAAATTTTCACTTGATGCCTTAATGAAGGAAAGATTCCTGAGGATTGGAACACCGCTACAATGATCCTGCTACATAAGAAAGGTGACATTGAGGATCTCTGAAACTACAGACCTATCAGCCTCCTATCAGTAGTTTATAAAATCTTCACTAAAGTTCTTTCACACCGCTTGAAGGTAACACTGGACATGGCTCAACCGAGAGAACAAGCTGGATTCAGGAGTGGCTACAGCACAATAGATCATATCCATGTGCTGAGAGAACTAATTGAAAGAGCGAGGGAATATGAACTTCCATTGTGCATGGTTTTTATCGATTATGAAAAAGCCTTTGATTCGGTGAAACCATCAGCAGTTACAATGGCTCTGAAAACCTGCGGTATTGAAGATGCATACATTAATATTATTAATAACATCTATGAAAATGCAAGTGCAAAGATTAGGCTGTTTGAAAATACAACACACATAAAAATTGGAAAGAAAGTGAGACAAGGTGACACCATATCTCCGAAGCTCTTTAATGCCACATTGGAGGGTGTTTTTCAGTCACTGAGCTGGGAAAACAAGGGGATAAAGATTAATGGAGATTATCTAACCCACCTTCGTTTTGCTGATGACGTAGTCATTTTTGCAACTAGCCCATCAGAGCTGCAGAGTATGATCCAGGAACTTGCTGACAAGAGTAAAGAAGTGGGATTAAAAATGAACTTTCAGAAGACAAAAGTGATGTTCAATGCTTTTACAAGAAATGAAGATTTATCGATTGATGGAGAAAAGCTGGAGATAACAGACACGTACGTTTATCTTGGACAGCAGATATCAAGTGAGGGTCACATTGATGAAGAAATTAATCGGCGTACAAAACTTGCCTGGAGAGCTTTTGGAAGAAACAGCATAATTTTCAAGAGCAATATGCCATTATGTCTTAAAAGAAAAGTGTTTGATCAATGCATTCTTCCAGTGCTTACGTATGGTGCAGAGACGTGGACCTTAACTAAAAGAGACATACAAAGGCTACAGACAACTCAAAGCAGCATGGAGAGGTGCATGCTTGGTGTAACCAGGAGAGATAAGAAGAGGAACTCGTGGATCCGAAAAATGACAAGAGTGGAAGACATCATGATCAGAGTTAAATCCCTGAAATGGCAATGGGCTGGACATACTGCCAGAAGGACAGATCATCGATGGACAGCCAAAATTTTAGATTGGATTCCAAGGGACAGGAAAAGACCCAGAAGAAGACCACATGGGAGATGGGTGGATGAAATTCCAAAGTATGCAGGGGTGACATGGAGGAGACTGGCACAAGACAGACCGTTGTGGAGGAAACTTGGGGAGACCTTCGTCCAGCAGTGGATTGATAATGGTTGACAATGATGATGATGAAGTTATTAAACTATATTATCACCTGGACCCTCCCTCCCCACACACACACATTACTGGAAAAAATTGCTGGTGGTATCGGCAATTTTAGGATGGTTTTGGCAAGCAGTGCACCACATAATAGTCTTGTTATCATTTGACTTCAGCCAATTAAATGTTTTTATCCAAGATTCCTGAACTGCCCGACGGCGTTTTTTTGCATACACTTTACCATAATCCACTTGCGTAAGTTTCAATTCTGCCAATGACGCAGATTCCGATTCTGAAATTACGTCACTCAACAATGAAGAAGACAAATTTGTAACAACCGCTGATAGATCGGGAATTCCACATAATTGTTTACTATGAGATATACTTTAATTGTTGGATTTCTTTCAAAAAAAAAAATCATGCCGTTACTAAATACAACTTATATCCACAGCTAACACAAACTACTGTTCTCTCAGACAAACTAGGTAAGTTATCAGTGTCGGTAATTTTCGCTTTTCTCCCAGCTAAGTGTACAGGCTCAGTCTTAAATCTTAAGCGAAACTTAGGCTTTGTTTCAGTAGTACCGCTGTTGTTCGTGTGGGGGGGGAGGGCTTCCATTTTTCTTTCCTCACTTGCACAAGTTTTATCAGATAACCACCCCCCCCCCCACCTACCCTGGGCTGTGCAATAAATATTCTGTTGTCACTCCCTCCTCATAAAGCACACCTTTTTTGCTCATCAGTCTGCGTCCTACTGTTTCAAGGCAGTTTATGCATTTTGTCACTAAACACCAGAGGCTAGTTTCATCCAAGGCAAGCATCCTGTCGTTAATTGTAAACGATATCTGGAGCAAAACTACGTATGGCCCCAATTTCTGGATGTAGAGCATAATATAATTGAAAAAGCGATAGCATCCTGGCCTTGACATTCATTCCGTAATAATAATACAACTTCTGGTGATTTGCAGTAAAATTAAAAACATGCGACGTCTTTTTTTTTTTTTTTTTAGAGTAGAAAATTCTCCATTCTAAACTTTTTTTTTCTTTAAACCTAGTTGCCTGGTCGGGCAACTAGATTTCATTTTTACTTACCCAGGCCAATAATTTACATGCCCCGGGCATGGTATTTTTCAAGCCCTGATATGTATATTACAATTGAATGTTCAGCAATGTGTGTGAAATGGACCTTTATGGCAAAATATTAAAATATTGGATTATGAACCTCATAAAAACAAGAGACTAATTAAAGAAAGCTTTTACATCCAGAAAGACAGTTCCACTAATGAACCTTCAAAAATTATAAATTGCATTTTTAACAACTTAATTCAGAAATAGTAGACTTAAAAATACATAATGAAATTATTTTAATTTAATAACTGGCAACTGCAAGAGGAACCTGGCAATAAAATTTAAATTCTTTCTGTGTAAACGAAAGCTTTGATACAATTTCTATACATTGATAACAGACCTTGATAAAATCCGTCCAGAAACGTCTGTAAAAACATAACTCAGGAGACGTGAAAAATAAGTGTAAGTTCTTCACTTAATCGTATTTATTAATACGAAAAAAATACAGTAATTTTTATTTTTCTACAAAAAACACCCATGAACACATTTTCCACAATGCATATTTAGTAAGAGAAACCAGCTCCATCCTTCCTTTGTAAGGAAAAAAATTTAATTTAATTACACACACAAATACAAAAAGATTTCCAATCAATTTCATACCTGTGGCACCACTGCCAAAGGTCTCATCATTGAGGGCATCATATTCTTCCTCCTCTTCTTCAATATCATCTCTCGTAAGATCATCTAATCGTCCTCGTTTCTGCATAACAGAAGTCCACATTTAGTAACTTGCATTTCATACATAGATCACAAGTAATCATCAGCAATGATAAAACTATATATATTTCACAATATTGTTCCAAACAGTTTTCCCCACACACAAACACACACAATAATGCCATTAATTTATGAAAATATTAAAGTCAGTGTTGAAGGAGTTACATGTAGTGGTGAATGTGTTGGTCGGATATGTTAGACCCTCCTCCCACAGGAGTAAAAAATTTTTAAATAATAGGGGAGTGTTCATACACATCAACCTCTGTATTAAAGACACCTTGACAATGCAGTCTTGCACTTCCCCTATAAGAAAATTCTGGGTATATCATGGTAGTGTATCTACAGATAAGTAATGAACTTGGTTTACCGAAGAGCTACTCGAACATGAAACAAAACCTTTATACCACTTAATTTGCTGAAAAAACATCAGAAACCAATACAAAAAATAAAGACAGAGCAGCAACTTAACTTTACAAGCAAAATCAAAGCACAAGTGCCAAATCTCCCACTCCGACAAATTATATCTTTTGTTTTCCACTACTCTGTGATGAACAAGTATCATGAAAATTTTCTATATCCCCTGGATGGCCAATCTTTCGTCCGTGAATTACTCTTGAAAACCATGCAAAACAAGTAAATTAGTCATATCTAAAACTGAAAAAAATGCTAATTCATTCCACAAGCAATAGCATATGCACTAAAACCTAAAATGTATGATGGAATAGCATTTATTTCAAACCATGTGTAGGATACCACCATAGGAAAATTATTTTTCAAACTTTTATTTGAATTTATTTTTAAATAAAGGTATTGTAAAATTGAACATTTTTTCCCAAAACTTTTGCCAAGAGGCTTCTGCACACATGTGTAGCTAACCAAGAGTCAAAAATCAAACCATCCCAATATCTAGAATAAAACTTTTTTCCAATGGTTACAAAATTAATTTCCCTAGAATGTCCAATGCAGAAAATATCCAAATTCACCAAAAAGAACAAAATTGATCATCAGCAACTTTTTTAAAAAAAGTTGAGTGCATCCAATTTCTAAAACATTACCTTATTTTCTGGGCTGCACGATTATTCTACAAAAGCCATGCAGCAGTGAAGAAGTTACATGCATTCATCTCCAATCTTAATAAAAAACAACAACTGGTAGGCCGTGTTCAAGATTTAAGCAAAGTTTTAACAAATGCAAACTGTGTTCACAAAATTTGTGTAGACTAATGAAACATCATCTTTTCATAAAAAATTATGTTTAATGATGTAAATCTAGCATGACGTATAACCCGAGATTTAAGAAGTAATGGTTAAACTCATTATCTTTCTAGCTAGGCAGAAAATATCTTGAAGTAAGGTGACCACCAAACACTCTTAAAAAGTACTTTTAGCATGGTAATTCTTTTTCTAAATAGCCTATTTTCTATGTAAAAATTAAATATTTTCTCTTATGTTCATGCATTTAACACACGCAACTATTTAAAAGCAGCACTGCACATTAGAGATGAGTCGTTTGCAAACTATTCATTCAAAAAGAACGAATCGGCAGACTTAGTCATTGGCAAACATCTTTCCTGAAAAGAATCAGTTCTGCAAATGAGCCAATTACTTGAATGAATCAGTCAATTACTTTTTACTAGACATCAAAATTTCACTGTGTCTCCTGAGGTTCAAGAAAAATTCCCTTATTCAGAAGAGTACAAATGCAATAAATTGGGTGGTTTCAAAACAAACTTATAACAAACAGAGGAAAAAATTTTCTGTAAGTATTAAAAACAAATGTAAACTTAAAAATTGTCCACAAAACTGGAAATTTTCAATGAACAAAAGGATCCAACTCAGATTTGATTCCCTAGGTACTTCCTTTATTCATTTAGATACAAATCATTCTCTAAACCGAAAGAATAGATTCTTTCAAAACAGGGTTGGGGTTTTGGACAGGACATATGGCTTTTACCGTCTAAAACTGTCCAAAAGTGTCTAAAACCTAGAGCTGTCAAAATATGAAAAATATCACATACAAACCAGTAGATTTTCCTAGAACTATACTAACAGACTAACAAAATATTAAAGTTCTTTACTAAACAAATTTTGCACATAAAATTATATAGTACAGTAATAATAATAAATAAATATGTGATTATCATGTGCATGTAAAAAAAAGTATTACTGTACCAGCATTTCACTGAAATATAAATATTTCATTACATTTCAGGAGACAGACTTCTTTATTTTGATTTGGGAAGACTGGTTTTGAGGTGCCTAAAACCTGAAGGAGTGTTTTTGTTTTAGTAAAAAAATCTGATTTAAAAATTTTAAACTGAAAATGTGCCAAATATAAATACTGTGGAAATGTTCAACTTGGAAAAGCAGACAGATTGAGAAAAAACATTTTATCTTGCAAAGCTGAAAAGGTACGTAATGATAGAACTGTAAGTAATGCAGAAACTGTAGATCGGGATTCGTCTAACCTAGAACTCCTAGAAGTAAATGAAAGTGGATTTGTGGTGCCACCAAAAAAGATGAAAACTCAACAGTGTTTAGATTCCCATATTTTAAAAACAAGTGACAGAAAAGCAGAAAATTTTAATATACTGGTTGCCAATTTTTTTTATGCCAACAATATTGCCTTCACAGCAGGACATATTGCCTTCACTGCAGGACATCAGACCTTCAAAGAATTAGTTTCAAGCTCTGCGTCCAGGATATAGACCGCCAAGTCGTAAAGCATTAGCAGGAGAACTTTTAGATATAGTGTCAGCAGAAGTCACAAATAGAACCAATACACTTATCGTAAGCAAACAGGTCACTCTGATTGAAGATGGATGGAGTAATATACATGATGATCCACTTATTGCAACTTGCATTCAGTGTGAGTTGAAATCTTATTTTTTGGATTCAGTGGAAGCAGGTACTCATACAAAAGATTCACAATATCACAAAGATGTTTTACAATCGGCTATTACAAAAGCAAAGAAAGAATATAATTGTGATATAAAGGCTGTGGTCACTGATAATTCCAGAGTTATGGAGAAAGCAAAGGAACTCCTGTGTGAAAGATAATAGCTTAGTGGTATATGGATGCAGTGCCCATTACTTAAACCTGCTGGGACAGGATATAACACCAGTTTCAGTGCTAAACAACATTGTGAAGGTTAAAAAGTTTTTCCGCAACCACCATGTACCTAGTGCATTGCTTAATGAAATTCCTAATTCACTGAAGCCCCAGTTACCGGGAGGTACAAGGTGGAAGAGTCAAATGACTTGCATTGAAACTTTTCTGCGCAACAGAGCAGCATACCAAAAAATAGTTGAGGAACATGAGGATCACATAGGCAGAGACATAGCCACTCTTATAAATGATTATAATTTATATAAATAGGCAAAAGATACATTGCAACAACTGAAGCCAGTTGCCGATTTACTGGACTGTTTGCAAAGAGATAATGCTACCATTCATGAAGCCTGCCAAACATGGCTCATGTTGTTGAAAGAAGAGTGTTTACAGCCCCGCATCCAAGAAGTTACGAAACGAATGGATCAAGCCATGAAACCTTTCCACTTCCTGAATACAAAGGAGAAGGTCTGTCTAACATTCAAAAAGAAAGTGCACGTTCATGGCTAGTTAACAGGTATCCCAACAGCATTTCCCTTTTGGTTGCATATGAAGCTGAGCCATTTCCTCCTACTTACTTCACTGCATCTGAAAGAAGTATCAGTCCTGTAACATGGTGGACAGCAGTAGGAAAAACACTAGAGCTAGAAGGATTTTTAAAAGATTGTCTACAACATATTGCTTTATAACTTTCGTGCTCTGCAAGTTCCGCATCGATTGAAAGAATGTTTTCAAACTTTGGAGTAATACATTCAAAACTCAGAAATCATCTTGGCACAAACACAGCAACTAAACTGGTTATGTGTTATCGGATGTTAAGAAGACCAATTGCACTGGATTATTAACGTTTTTCTTGTAATTTGCAGTAATATCTTTCTGTAGTGTTGGTAATTGATTTTTTTTTTCCCTTTTCATGTATTAGTTTCATATTACTGTTCACTTTTTGTAATACAACAAATGTACATTTTTAAAAAATTAAACCCAATATTGAGCCTAATGCAAATTGTATTTCTTTAAATGTAACATATACTGTGTCATCAATGCTTGTATATAAGTAAAATTTCACAAACATGTCATACTATTGGTATTAAAATGTTGGACTTAGTAATGGGTCATTCCGTGTCAAATCAACCAATGGCCTGAACCTTGACGTCTCAGAAATTGATCATTTTTGGTACAGTGGTAGTACCAGCAAAGTTGACAAAAACTGTGAAATTTCAGATTTTTTGGGCTTTTAGTTTTTGAGCAATTTACTTTAAAAAAAGCAAAAATTGCACAAATTTGACAACATTTTGAAATCTTTAAAAAGCTGTAGATCCAAAACTATTTGACCTAGAGAGCTCAAATTGGTGTCATTCTTGACTGTTTTTAATGAGCTTTAATTTGATATGCAATACGACCATGATATTTGAATTTTGTAATTTTTAAAAATCTCAAAAACACCCTATTCATTTTTTTTTTTAAATGTGTTTCAAAGTCATTTGTTGACTATTTGTGTGACAAATTTCATAATGGGATGCCAATGGGTTCCTATGAAAATAATTTTTTGTATTATAATGTACGTGAAATTTGCTAAATTTGTTGACTTCCATGTTAATACTGCAACTATAAACTTAGGGGTTGAGGTTTGAAAGTTGCTAATAATCTATTTTATAATTTTTGTAGTACAAACAATATGAAAATGCCTAATATTTATCAATTTTAATAATAAAGTAATAATATAGGTTGTACAAAAAATCCATTATGGTATATAAATACCTTATATATAAATGCATAATATTGTTTATATTTTGACATCTATTTTAGGAATAATGAAATGATTACTTAAATCATGAATCATAATACAACAGAATACCACTGGACTAGTAACCGAGCCACACTGCACTCTTTAATTGTATATTATAAGTGGAAGGGAAAAATCAAATATCTACAATATGCTTTCATCTCAGACTGTTTGAAGCATATTACATTTGCCTTTTATGTTTTCCAAAAAAGTTGATTTCAGTCCTAAAACAAACTTTACCTTTCAACCTTGAGAAAATTATATACTTTTCTGATGGCAGCTCATCAGTCATCACAGTATAAGAATAGGAAAAACTTCCACAATTTGTCTCCACAAAACAGATTTTGGAATTAAGGCAGAGTGGCAGTTCTTTGCTACTTCACATGGCAAGAGTTCATGTGATGGACTTGGCAGTACTGTTAAAAGACTTGCTGCTAAAGAAGTTTACGAAGGCCATATGAAGATCAAATTTTGACTCCAAAACAACTACGATTTTGCTGTTCACAACATTCCAGGCATAGACTTTGAGTACTGCACAGCTGATGAGTATGAAGAAGTTGAAAGAACACTGTAGCCACGGTTCAATGAATCTAAAGTGATCGTGGGTAATCAAAAACTTCATTCTTTCTGCCCAATTTCTGAAAAACAGCTTCTTGTTAAGCATTGTTACTTTAGTGAACATCAGTTTACTGAACGTGTGACAGCAATAGACTATCACACCAACAGACTTAGCAAAAATTTAATCTGGATTTGTTACTATAGTCTATGAAGATTCTTGGTGGCTTGCATGCATTCTTGCAAAGAATAATGTTACAAGCTAGTATAAAGTAAGCTTCCTACTTTCTAAGGGACTAGCTCCTTTTTTTTTTTTATCCACAACCGAGTGATATATTGAATGTGCCAGGCGAGACCCTTTTGAAAAAAAGTAGAGCCTGTTACTGCAACTGGGAGAGTTTATACTCTGAGTAAGAGAAATGAAATTGTTTTCACTTAGGTTTTTTTTTTTTTTTTTTTTTGATTGGAGGTTTAACGACCACCGTGAGCAACTCAATTGGCTATAAGCGGTCGCCCGTCCCTAATGTAGAGTCACTGGCTCCAGGGAAGGGAGAGAGCCAGTGCTGTAAGACAAACATGCCTCACCGAGATTCGAACCCAGACCCCTTTCGGACGAATGATCAGAGGCCATCGCTTAGACCACTCCGCCACCGCTCACTTAGTTTGGAAAAGTACTTATCTTAAAAGTTCTTGAAGTGAAGTTTTTGAAAGTATGACTGTAAATAAATTTCAATTTTGAGTGACATATGTGAAAAATTAAATGTGTAGCAAATAGTTAAAATTAAAAAGAACATATGTGCGCTGAATGTTTGAAACAACTGGTTCTTGAATTATGTACAAAACATTGTTAAATTGAATCCAGGTGTTAGAAGTGTTCTTTTCTCTTGACAATTACAACCTGAAGCTTCAAATTAAATAGAAGCCAGCCAATACAATTTTTATATCTTTTGTCAAGCTACTTTACTGAACTGCTCATTACTAACACCTGATCTCCACTGAGGAGAACTTGAAGTTGATTATGATAAGCTAATTTTACACAGAGACTATAAGTTAATTTATTTTTGCAAATCTCTTCATTGTTTCGGCTAATTCCGAAATAGAAGACCTTGTACTTGTATATATACTCTATAGTAAAAGAATGTGATAAACATGACTTCAATTTGCTATTACCTGATATTAAAATTGATAAATATTAGACATTTTTATATCATTTTTGGTACAGAACCATAAAATAGATTATTAGCAACTTTCAAACCGCAACCACACAGTTTATAGTTATGGTATTGACATGGAAGTCAACAAATTTAGCGAATTTCATGTACATTAAAATACAATAAATTTAAGTTTTATAGGAACCCATCGGTGTCCCATTATGAAATTTGGCACACAAATAGACAATGTTTTTTAGACATACATTTTTTTTTCAAAAAAATTGAAAGAGGTGTTTTTCAGATTTTCAAAAAAAACTTTTTTTTAGATTTTTGAAAATTACAAAATTCAAATACCATAGTTATGTTGCATATCAAATTAAAGCTCATTACAAAGAGAAGAGAATAGCACCAATTTGAGCTCTCTAGGTCAAGTAGTTTTTGATCTACAGCTTTTTAAAGATTTCAAAACATTGTCAAATTTGTGCAATTTTTGCTTTTTTAAAGTCAATGGCTCAAAAACTATGAACCCAAAAAATCTAAATTTTTTTTGTCCTCTTGTTAGGTACAATGAATAAACAAAAAATCTAAAAAATCCAAATCCTAAAGGTTCAAAAATGTTTTTTTATTGGACCATGATTTGACATGGAATGACCCTTGAATCTAAAAACAATTAATAACTGTATACACATATATATAGTTTTCAATTTCAAATTTTTTACATATGGTTATTTACATTATTGTGTGTTTTAACATATTTTATAATTTTTTTACATATGGTTGTCTGGCAGAGGTTTTGGACAGTTTCAGACATAAGGATAGTATGGGGTGGTGTATATAACGATTTTAACTGGAATCTTTTAAAGCTTTTAAATTTTTTATGAACCTGACCAAACTCGAAGACTTCCTCAGCAATTCCAAGAGAGTGCAGCATTGACGAGATAGCCCTAAAGGCCAAGTATGACGTGGAACTTCAAGTGGTATGTAAATAGTAACTCTTAACTCAAGAATCTTTACCCATTCAATATGATGTCGACACAACCAGAATGGAGCTAACCCTAACATCTGGACATATCCGAAGTAGGGTACAACTTATGACGAAATCCTAACAACTGACCATATTGAAGCAAGATACAACTTTGGACAAAGAAACTCAATAACTACTGACGTTGGACTGAACACGCACTTCCGTGAGTAACATTTTTTGGACTTTAAACCGATTTATATTTTAATTGAATAAGTTAATGCACCACCACAGACTGTATCCACTTTACAGAACGTGTAAAACAGAACTTACAGACATCAAAGCGTCTTCCTGAAGAACCTTGTGGTCACATAATTATATGTGAACTTTATGATAGAATCACATGAGATATAATCAGACATAAGGGTTTTTACCATCGTGTTAAAAACCTTGCCAACCCTGTTTCGAAACAATCAGTTTGCCAATCTTTACACCAAAAATCTACATTAAAATACACATGTGCACACACACATTCATGAAATACATGAAAGGGGGAAATGATTTAAAACTGCAGAAATTCCCAAACATTTTTTTTACAACAGGTATAATGGCCACTTTCATGTAAAATATTAAAATGAAACATGTACAATTTTGGCACCTTTCAAAAATGAAATGTTGAACATTGTACTCAAAAAAAAAACTTATTTGTAAAAACACAAAATTATTTTTTTTCTCTAAACCCAAAGAATCTCCTGTCTTTTGTCATACTAAAATAGCTCAGACATCTTAATGTCCATGCTATCTCTTAATTCACATGCATATTGTACACTGACATGGTAGACGGCTATTGGAGATATCGAAGCGAGCCCAGGCGTAGACTGTTTCACTCACTTGCTCTGCGGCTGCAGACAAGATAGTATCGAGAGAGCTTCCTGAGGATGGCTGAGGTCCAGCTGAAAGCGCTAGATGCGAAATGTGGCATGCGTTAGGGCTAAGTGAGAGGGCAGGTCGTGATGTGCAGGGCTCGACAAATATGCTCAAGATCTAGGAGCCAGCTCTCAAAATTTAGGAGCGCGGTGAAACGAAGGCAAATTTCAAATTTCAAAGAATAACACAAGAACTAATTTGTGTTGATGATGCTGGGAGAAAAAGTAATCAAATACATTTGCTGTCATTTTTTTTTTTAACCCAAACCACTGAGAAATAAAGTTCCAATTTACTCCATAATTTTCTTTTCCCATTCTTCCAGTTGTTGCTCTCAAAAATTAAAATTTTAGATTTTGATTTTATTAAAACACAATTTGTAGAAGTCATATTTTGTGCATATTAATTCAAAGTACAGTATTTTCCTTCGTTTAATCTGCAGACCATAAAATTCAGAAAAAAAAAGAGCCCTTGCTAAGATTTGCGGCAGCGTATAACTTGCAGGCTGTAAAAAAAAATAAAAAATAATAATTCTGACTCATAATCTGCAGTGGCGTACAATTCATAGATCCTAAAATTTTGAGATTTTTTTTTTCCCCCAACGTATTGTCCTTGGTGGCATGTCCGTAGACCATGAAATTCAGAAAGAAAATTATTGTCTTATAATCCACAGCTGTCATCTTGCTCATCTTGAACCACAATTTCTGACAGAAAAGCCGCCATTCTTAGAATGACTGACCCAGAAGTCCAAAGAACTAAGACAGAAACAATTATCTCATTAAAAAAAAAAAAAAGCAACTGTTATTTTTAAGTACTTTTTGTATTACTTTTAATTAAACAAAGAACTAAAATCCCTGGCTTTTGCATTACCGTAGTTCATGGTTAGACCTAAAATATCCAAAGAAATTACAAACAACCCAAAATAATTTTCTCTTTTTTAAATATGTTTCAACTGAATAATGAAATAAATCTATAAATAAAATGATTACCACAGCAAAACTAACGAATGCGATTCTCGAAATGATTAAGTGCCATGGATTAGCTCTGTGGGCTTAGCCACAATACATAGGGTTCTGCGAGCGCAATAGTACCGCATTCGTTGATAGAAACTGACCTGCGAAGAAAGTATTGACAGAAGAATCAAAAGTACAGTGGCACATCAAACAGCTACGAATGGAAGCCATTCAAAGCAGAACCAAAAGTTATACTTCCCCAGTTTCCTGTACAACATAGAAAGGCATATTCATACTTTTTATTTGGAATCAGGGAATCACTTGTGAAGGAACGAAACATTTCTCAACATCTGCTTTAAAAACAATGATAACACACGAACAAACTATATTCTGTAGCGTATGAGTACATAATGCTTTGCTCCCCAGGCAAGAACATACGCGGCTGCACTTGTGGTCATCCACACGTGAATTACATGGCACAGAGAATCTTCCTTTCAATGGAGCAAAGCTTGGCATCGTCGCGGTAGCGATGCATTAGGCCTACCTCAGCGTCTCTTCACAGCATCGCACTTACAGGTAAATATTACGATAAAAATCTTTAAAAGACATTAAAAACATGAAATTTCTGCACCATTTGCCATTAATTTTCATAATCTAAAATTTGTATGTCGCACTTTTTTCAGGTAATAACATTTTTCTGACGAAATAATTTAGGACACTAATCTACACATTTACCCAACTCTGGGCTATAGGCCGTTGCCCATCCCTAATTTTGGGCCACTGGTGCCAGGGAAGGGAGAGAGTTAGTGTTATAAGACAAGCACAATGTCCATGCCCCACCAGGATTCGAACTCAGACCCTTCATGGATGAATGGACATAAGCCAATGTTTAGACAACTGCGTCACCAGGGTGGCGATCATGATATCAGTGTGTTAGTTCCAAATTACATTGTATAAACTTTACATGGAACAGTTTCAGGATATGTGAAACTTTCTACCATAAATTCATTAAAAAATTTTTATGATGAAACTGAGGACTTTAACTGGTGTATGCTACTGATTTGTTAAAGTTTTAATACTTATATTAATTCTAAATTGTTTCGTGTAAATTTAATGCAATTCTGAGAACGAAACATTAAAACCCACTCCATACTGGAAGCACAGCTAGGCAAGAGTTACCTAACCATAGAGGAATGCCATTGGTTACAGGAAGGTTAGACACTTCGTTCTTGCAGTGGACTCACGTGATGCCATTTATTCACAGCTACACTTACCCTCATTTGGGTTGGAGGTTTAACGACCACCGTGAGCAACTTAATGGGCTATAAGCAGTCGCCCGTCCCTAATTTAGGGTCACTGGTTCCAGGGAAGGGAGAGAGCCAGTGCCGTAAGACAAACACAACATCCATGCCTGACCGGGATTCGAACCCGGGCCCTTTACGGACAAATGATCAGAGGCCAGCGCCTTTGACCACTGCGCCACCGGGGCGGCACTTACTCTTATGACTAGGTTTCACTCTAAAGGTTAACCTTTTTATTTCTACTAACAGTGTAAGTAGCTGGATTTTCTAATCATAGACAAAATTGGTTTCTGTGTTTAATAGGCACCATGAGTAACTCAATAAAGCAGATACCCATCTGTAATTTGGAGCTACTGGTTCCAGAGAAAGGAAAGAGCCAGCACAATCAGGCAAACCTCACTTGGGTACATCTCAGATGATTGGTTGGAAGTCATATCGCTTCAGAGCACTCATTGGTCACAGCGGTGGCTGAGCATACGGTTCTAACGAACAACAACAGCCTCAACCCACGAGTCTGTGAATGACAAGTGAAAACATCAATGGCTATTTTATCAAAACAGCCGATTATTTATGCTGATTTTCCTTCTCATTTACACAAATGCCAATCACTGTGTACTCTGATGGTCCTAGCTATCAGGTTACATGCCTATTTGTCATAAAATTTATTACTCTTACTCACAAATTGGTGCATTTTGCACACACATGGAATGAAATAATTTTCAGTTGATGTAAAAGTTATCCACAATTTTCGGTTCTGAAGGGTAGGAGAATGAAATCTGAACAGCTGCACTGAAATCTGACACTTAAGAAGTTATTTTAAATTCAGAGTCTGAATCACAGCTACATAATAACATAGGCAATAATATAGGTAAATATAAGTTATTACCAACTTACATCTAGCCTAGGCGCAGGCAATTCTGCATTGAAACCAAAAAACGTGTCACCCATCATCAATTACAAGTCCCCAGTTTCACTCACAAATGCATGTAATCCTAAGTTGCTTCTTCCAGAAAATACTTCTTGTAGCCACTCACATAGTAAGACATCGAACTTTCTGAAACTTTCACTGCAGAAGTAATGCATTTCATGCAGGTTATTTGCATATTTTCAAAGTTGAAAATATCTTGTGTTGGGCACAATACTAACACGAGACCATTGTCATGTAAACAAGTATAGGCCTAAACTTTGTTGAACTGAAGAAATTCAATAACTAATTAAGACTCAGTTCAGAGGGAACTACAGAGAAACAATGCCCATCGACGAAATGAAGAATGCATAATGCACCTACAGTTGAACTTAAGACACAGAAGCTCTAACCCAGGTAATTTCACCTGAAACCGTCGACAACACAGACGAAACACAACATCACATGAAATTTCGAATCGAAACCCGTAGTTTCATTCTATGTTGTTGCCAACCAACACCAAAACTTGAAAAAGAAAAGTCCAGATAAAAAAATATGCAAGAGGTCAAATTTTGTATCACGCCATGTTTGCTTTCCCGTGATTTAAAAAAAAAAAAAAAATTCTAGGGATACTGAATATTTTTTCCGGAATTGGAAAGGAACGGTTAGTTAAGCCGGTGTCCCTAGGCAACATATAGGGACCTGAGATATGACCTAAAATATGACCCAGCTTAAGCAGATTACTGCTTCAGTAAGGTGGCATAATTTTCCTTTTACAGTGATTTTCAATTATAGAATCCCCCAACGCTCGTGTCTAGAGCCGCAGTTCAAGTCTTGACAACATGGAGAATTTTCTCGCATTCTTTGCAAATAGGGAAGATCACTAGCAGGTGTTCCCTTTTTCGGATTAATGAACCACCACGAGCAACTATAACAGCTGTCTAACAGCTGATAACAGTCACCTATACCTAGTTTAGGCCGGTGATTCTGTGGAAGGAACAGAACCAGCACCATCAGAAAAACACACCAATCAAGCCTCATATCTAGGACTCGAGGTTAAGGCCATCTAGGAAGAATGGTCAGAAGCCATAGTGTCTCCGGGGCAGCGCTTAAGGTTTATTTAACGATTTTTCAAAGAAATGTCAGGTTACAGTATTTTCGCTTGTTTTTTTTTTTTTTTTAAATGACATATTGGTAACTAATCAGTAGATAAGTGCAAAATTAGTATGGAAATTAACGTCGTACGATTCACATTCAAACTATCGATAAAGTGGCTTGTCATCATCCTCCGTGGATCAGGACTGAGCAGAGTGATGATACATGTGTCAGCTGCTTTAAATAGCAAAGTTTCGACTCTCACTATACTTACTATACGATGTGAAATTTAAACCGGCTATCACGTAAAACATTTGCTGTAATGTATTGTTTAGAAAACAGGATCTTATATCATTTAATAATTTTATGAAAGTTGTATTTTGAGTAAGCATCTAATTTTGTCTTTTATCGCTAACAACAAAGTTTCTGTGTGATTTTTTGTACTCGTGATTTTCTCAAAGAACGACGAGTTCATCGTACGTAATGAATAACTATAATGATCGCGGCTAGTAGTGTTTTTCCTGTGAACTTTCACAACCTTCGTAAGTTTTTTTTTTTTTTTTTTTGAAGGGAAGAGGGGGATTTTTTTCTGTACCGCTGATATCAGTGCCCACTATGTTGTAATGCTGATGTTTATGTGCCTGTCAGAGTTTACATTGAATCAGAAAGAAAAAAATGCACTAAACAACAGTTTCCCCCCTGTAACGCATACTTTTGCGGAAAGTGATAAGAAGATAATCCAATTGCTTTTGAAGTGACCTCTTTTATCTCTGCCATGCACATACTGCCAACTTGCAGAATTTTTTTTTCTGGATTGTGAAGTGTTTCATTGATTCATATTTTTGCTTTCGTGATGGATGTATATACATTTATGTATACATTGGCACAGATAGCTGTGCCCAAAGCTTCAGTTTAAAACACAAAATTAGGAATAAATCAAAATCCTTTTGATTGTAATGTCCATTTTCAGTTAGTGTACAAAACAATCTTAAATATGTTAATGCACCCTGAAATGTGTAGAATTTCATGCTAAGAGATACAGTGAATAGTAGAAATCTTGGAAGAGAAGCACAAGTTCTAGTTTGCAAATGTCTTAAAAATTGAGGGGGCACAAAGAAATGTGAATGTTTTTCTGGAGGGTACAAACAAGTTTTCCTTGTGTGTGGGAGGGGGCATGAATAAGTGTAAGTTGATGTATTCCTTTGCTGAGAGGCAGAGTTGGAAACGGGTCAAAATATTTTGAACCCAACCCGGACGTCAACATACTTGGACGTGACCTGTATCTGTAATTGACCCGGGCCCAGACAAATCTGTGAATAATATACAGGGTGATTCATAAAGAAGTATACAGTTTCAATGCACTATAAAATAAGAACAATGTAAGATATTTTATGTTGCCTGTAACAGAATTGTAGGGGAATGTTTCAAGTTTTTTAGAGACAGTCGCAGATGTCCTATGTGCGCACCCTTAGTCACACGACACACGTCGAGCCGGTAATCCATTTCTGCCCAAACGCAAGGTAAGATATCTGAATCAAGTGCAGTGATAGTGGCTGTGATACGCTGTTTCAGCTCCGCTAGATCAACAGGAAGGAGAAGGGTGAATACCTTGTCCTTTACGTACCCCCGCAGGAAAAAGTCACAAGGTGTTAAGTCGGGACTTCTGTGTGGCCATTGGATCAGTGGCATGTTGTAGTCCGCGGCTCATCCAATCCATTGGTGAGGAAGATGTTCGTCGGGATATTTATCACATGACTTGCGTGCTACCGCCTACGTTACTTTCCTCAGTAACGGGACACAAACTTTATGAGTACATACACCTAACGGTTCACAGTTGTGGTCCGTGTCTTCAACTGTTACTGTTTTACCACATCTGGAAACTATACTTCTTTATGAATCACCCTGTATATATGTATATAGGGCATTCAAAAAGTCTCTATTCAGTGTATGCAGTGGATGTATTTAGGTTAAATGAAAGTCAAGCAAATGTATCATAGGAACATATAATTTACTCACTTACAAGAAGTATTTGAACTGTTTTCCTTTATTTGCAAGACATATACTGTTTTACACATGTTTTCAAAAGCCTGCGAAAGTGAGAAAAACTCTCCGCAGTAATGTTAAGGCTAACCACCTCATTTTGATGGTGCTACAGTCAAAATTTTTGAATTAAGCAACTTGTTATATATTTAATTTCAGTTTTTGCTGTTTTCTTGATAACGTATCAAGCTTCAGAATATGTTTCACAGCAACACAAGTTTTCACAAATTCATGATGAGTTAAAAGTTTCCAAAATATGGATGTTGTTTTCATTATTGCCCCTCAGATGGAAGGGACACTTTCCCTTCTGATGACACTCTTCCTTCATATTACATGAAAAATTATTTTTTAGTCTGCTGGCAGCAGTACCAAGCACAAAATTCCACAGTGCGCATTTTAATTTGGATTTTTTTTTTTCGAAAATAAAACGGTCAAAATCGGGTCAGAAACACTTTGACCTGATGTGTTTGACCCGCTAGAAATTGTGGACCCATTGACCAGTGACCCATTTTCATCTCTGGTGGAAGGCATGAAAAAGTGTAAACTGATGTTTATGTTTTAAGGGAAGTCATTCTTGGAAACTGTTTCTCAATAAATGTCAAAAATTTGTGACTTTTTTAAGTGCATAACAAATGTTTTTGTTATGTATTGATGTTTTTTGTCAACAAATGTTTTTTTATGCATTACTCTTTAATCATTGCTGATAATGAATGATAACAAACACATGGTTCGTACACTCCTTGAAAAACCCTTGAAAAAATAAAGTTCATTTTCAAGTCCTTGAAAAAGTTTAATACTCCGCAAATAGTGCTTGAAAAAAAAAAAATTTTTTTTATTATATGAAAGAGCACTTGTAAAATAATTGTTTGTGCTAAAAAGTTGTATAGGAGATTTCTGTGTAGTTCCGATAAAAACACTAAGCTGATTGAACAGCGTAGAACTTGTATTAAACTTAGGGAAGTGCGTGGACAGCTGGTACCTTGGCTATGACATCACTACAGATTAAAACATCAGCCATGGGAATAAAGTAAGTGGAATGATATATTCACGAATCATGATGGGCTTTTGTTGACTGGGGTTAGGGATGCGTTCTTGCCAGAGAATAAATATGAAAATAATTTGCCCTTTTAAAATATTCCATAAAATAAAATTACTTAAAAAAACCCACCAAAACAGAGGGACAGTTCAAAGTTAATAAAATAAACCAACAGAGTGACAGAGGATAACAGGCAGATCATTGAAGATGTGACTGTCGCAGCTAAGTTCAATGGTTTGAACTTGCTAAAATACCTATCTATTGACGGCTCACACATATGGTAATTTGGATTCTAAAAGTGCTTGGAAGAGTACGAACCTTGAAACAATCCAGCTGATCTTTGATAAGACGTGAAGCTATCTGAAAATAAAGTCCTCTCATTTCAGGTTTATTATCCTTGATAGGGTCTGGTGGTGAAATTTGGCCTTTTAACAAATTCTTTTAAATATTGCAATTTTTTTTTTCATCTGATATATGAATAATTGGGGGTACTGGTGGTAGGCAGACCTGAATAAGCCCACGATTTGCGCCGCTTAGGATTATCGTAGAAGATCCACTTCTCATCACAGGTCAAAATCTTGTGGAGGAAATCCTTCTTGAATCTGGAGAGCAAGGACACAGCAACATCATAGCACCTAGACTTGTTCGCAGCTGTGAGTTGGTGGGGCACCCAACGGCCCTCCTTGTGAATCCGTCCAAGCTTGTGCAGTCGCTTTGCAATGGCTTGCCGTGTTGCTCCGAGTTCCTGGGTGAGCTCTGACTGTGTGCGACTGGGATCCGCGTCCAACAGTTGTTCCAGTTCCTCATTGTCAACTTTCTGTGGCTGTCAAGTTCTGCATCACTGAGATTAAAATTAACCTGCTTAAACCACTGGAACCACTTCTTACACATACTGCAGGACACAGCAGCCTCACCCAAAGCAGCACAGATCATTTGCTGGGCTTCTGCAGCACTTTTTTCAGCTGAAATGCAAAGAGGAGGCAGTGCCTCAAATGTTGCTTCTTTAACTACATTGCTTTCACCGTCAACTTCCGTCCCTTCTGTCACTACAGCTGTGAGCTGTTATGGTTGCCTGAAAAGCTGTTGGATGGCACTGCAATCAGTCATTATTGCACACAGCTATTTGTATTTGCTAATGTTCTATGATCACTTGAAGTTAGGAGTCGAGAATTAAGTTGTGCACCTAACATGTGTTATATATTATTTAGTTATTCACTTATGTACATTATTAATATTATTTCAGCAACAATTATTATTATTTACATATAGCATTGTTACATATATAATATTAACCAACCTTAAAAAACACCATAATACCTTCAAGTTGGGACTGAAGAACAGATTCTCTGCTTTAGAAGGCCTAACATCGGAAGAAGTGAATATTTCTGAAGTTAACAGAAAAGTAACCAAAGCTCTTATGGAAACAGCAACAAAATTAGCTGGGTCTAAGAACAAGTTGCTTGTGAAGGAAAAGCCAAAATGTTGATGCAAAAAAGAAGAGAGATGAGGACAACTAAAGAAGATGTGACTTCCAAAGTGGAATATATAGAGCTATGCAAGACAGTACGAAAAAGTAGCACTGAAGACTTAAGGAAATTCAACTGTGAACTAGTGAGGAAAGCAATTGAAAACAACCAAACCCTAAAGATAGCAAAGGGACACCTCAGTAAGGGAAGAAAACAGATTATGGCACTAAGAAAATGGTTCTGTAACAAGAAATAAGAGACAAAATTTTGACAAGAGTGAAAGATTTCTACTCCAAATTATATAAAAGGGATGATACATATACTCCAAACATCATGAACAGGTACCTGTACCAGAGTTCTTCCAGTCCTCCCAGCAGAAGTTGCACATGCAATCAAAAACATGAAGTGGGGAAAAGCTCCAGGAGAAGATGGAATTACTGTAGACATCATACAAGAAGCAAGTGTAGAAATCGAAACAGTACTCGCCCAAGTTTTCACTCGATGCCTTAATGAAGGTAAGATTCCTGAGGATTGGAACAACGCTACAATGATTCTGCTACATAAAAAAGGTGACATTGAGGATCTCAGGAACTACAAACGTATCAGCCTCCTATCAGTGGTTTATAAAATCTTCACTAAAGTTCTTTCACACCGCTTGAAGGTAACACTGGACATGGCTCAACCGAGAGAACAAACTGGATTCAGGAGTGGGTACAGCACTATAGATCATATCCACGTACTGAGAGAACTAATTGAAAGAGCGATGGAATATAAACTTCCATTGTGCATGGCTTTTATTGATTATGAAAAGGCCTTTGATTCGGTGAAACCATCAGCAGTTACAATGGCTTTGAAATCCTGCGGTATTGAAGATGCATACATTAATATTTTTAATAACATCTATGAAAATGCAAGTGCAAAGATTCGGCTGTTTGAAAATACAACACACATAAAAATTGGAAAGAAAGTGAGACAAGGTGACACCATATCTTCCAAGCTCTTCAATGCCACATTGGAAAATGTCTTTCAATCACTGAACTGGGAAAACAAAGGAATAAAGATTAATGGAGATTATCTAACTCACCTTTGTTTTGCTGATGACATAGTCATTTTTGCAACTACCCCATCAGAGCTGCAGAATATGATCCAGGAACTTGCTGACAAGAGTAAAGAAGTGGGATTAAAAATGAACTTTCAGATGACAAAAGTGATGTTCAATGCTTTTACAAGAAATGAAGATTTATTGATTGATGGAGAAAAGCTGGAGATAACAGATACATATGTTTATCTTGGACAGCAGATATCAAGTGAGGGTAACATTGATGAAGAAATTAATTGGCGTATAAAACTTGCCTGGAGAACTTTTGTAAGAAACAGCATAATTTTAAAGAGCAATATGCCATTATGTCTTAAAAGAAAAGTGTTTGATCAATGCATCCTTCCAGTGCTTACATATGGTGCAGAGACGTGGACCTTAACTGAAAGAGACGTACAAAGGCTGCAGACAACTCAAACAGCATGGGGTGGTGCATGCTTGGTGTAACCAGGAGAGATAAGAAGAACTTGTGGATCAGAAAAATGACAAGAGTGGGAGACATCGTGATCAGAGTAAAATCCCTGAAATGGCAATGGGCTGGACATACTGCCAGAAGGACAGACCATCGATGGGCAGCCGAAATTTTAGATTGGATTCCAAGGGACAGGAAACGACCCAGAAGAAGACCACATGGGGATGGGTGGATGAAATTCGAAAGTATGTGGGAGTAACATGGAAGAGACTGGCACAAGGCCCATTGTAGAATAAATTTGGGGAGACCTTCGTCCAGCAGTGGACTGATAATGGTTGAAGATGATGATGATAGATAGATAGATAGATATAAGGAATGAAATTATAAATGTTTAATAGTAAGCTGCACATCTCGCCTCCGAACCGAGCTGCAGGAACCACAGGTAGAGTATATAAGCAACAATCCACTCGCAACCGATACAGAACTCCCCACAGAAACCACCAAAGCATTGGGCAACCAAGCACCAAACCCCACAAACAAATCAATGTGAACCGAAGCACATACAATCACAAACACACACTTAAGAACAACAGTAATATTAATGAAAATAAAAATGAAATAAATGATCATTTGCTCCCGGTCCCAGTCTTTTATTTTATATGTACAAGGGCAAGTCAGAAAGTAACTTTACTTTCCCAGCATCATATATTTTGTGTTTATTAGTATGAAAAAAAGTATGTACATCTATGAGATACGGCCATCTGTACACTACTTCTCAACATAGTCACCTTGTCTGTTGAGACATTTGTCAAGCCTGGAGTTTTCTGCATCGAAACCTTGTCTATAAAAGTTTGGTGGTTGTCCATACAGCCATTGTTTCACTGCACAATTTGCAGCATCATCAGACATGATGTTCACACCTACTGCACTGTCAATCATGTTCAGGCTGTATACAGTTTGAAGTTCATGGTGAATTTCAATGGATGGTGTCCCTTTCGCCTACAAGAAGTGAATGACTTCTCAGACTTCTTCCTTTGTCCATTCAACCAGTACAGTAGCCATTTTGAATCTGGGTAATTAAGGAATGTAATATCTCTAGAGCTTCAAGAACTGCAGCCACCTAAAACAGAACGTGTCAAGCTACACATCAGCAAAAAACATTATCAATGCATGCAGTACTTTTAAATTTCTTCAATAGGGAAAGTTACTTTCTGACTTCCCCTTGTACATACATACAGGGGTAGGTATCCAAGGCATTCATTCACCATGGCACCTGAAAATTTTCACACAGCACCTAAGTTTTCAAATTCCATTCTGAAAGTTTTATTTTTCAAAATTTGGATTTCTATTGTGAAATTTCCATTTCTTTAATAAAACAATGAGTACACTATATAGATTCTTTCTGTTTACATCTTTTTTGTAGACTATTTACCAAAAAATCAGAATAATAAAGATCCCAATACCAATTTTTGGCACTATTGCCTTATTATGATCTCTTTGAATGGACTGTCAAGCAATCCAGCAAAATCTCTTGATCATTGGTGTTTCAGTGCAAAATCAAATAGACAGGTATAATGCTGTAGCTTTAATGAAGACTGGAAGCTGAATTATGAGGAAATTTGAGTAAGTGTAGCTTTAAAAAAAATTATCATTCTTAGGTTTGTATACTTTGCAAACACCAAATAATTTTAAGTGACATAGTGCCTATGAGTGTATTTATTTTCATTAAAACTCTTACTCAAGGTTTTACTCAGATTAATATGAAAAAACAAAACTCAAAATATGTGAAGGTAAATTGAAAGATCTTCAAGTTAAAATAGAACTAAATTTATATTTATTAGTATTTTTATTGAATTTGATACACTAGAAAACAAAGCTAAATTTTCTGAAATGAGTAGCTATTTTGAATTGCAGCTATTAATGCAAGTGTAATGTTCCCTAGTTTTATTGTAGATTTTGCAGTAAATCTTTGAACAATATATGAGAAATTATGTCATTAATTTTGACTATTGAAAGTCACAAATCTGCATTTATAGTTTTTGTTTAGATAGATCATGATTTTCTCTTCATATCTCTTGAAAAATCAGTTGGCTTGTAAAAAAAAGGAGCCGGCAACTAAAAATGGGGAGGGTCTATCCGTGTATGGTGTGTGTGTGTGTAGATGAATAATCCTGGGTGAAAGGATTTGGGCCGCCCCGGTGGCGCAGTGGTCTAAGCGATGGCCTCTGATCATTCGTCCGAAAGGGGTCCGGGTTCGAATCCCGGTGAGGCATGGATGTTGTGTTTGTCTTACGGCACTGGCTCTCTCCCTTCCCTGGAACCAGTGACCCTAAATTAGGGACGGGTGACTGCTTATAGCCCATTGAGTTGCTCACGGTGGTCGTTAAACCTCCAATCAAAAAAAAAAAAAAAAGTATTTGGTATGAAAAATTATCTTCCTCTTTTAAATATTGTGGTTTTTGTTTGTTTTTGTTTTTTTCTAAGTGTCTCTCTGTTTTTGTAGATTTTTTAATAAGGGGCTTTGATGGATAATCCACCAGACCCTAAAAAGAAGAATCACCAACAGCTTTTAGATGATGACTCCTATCCTTTGGAAAAGAAAACGTCTCAAGGTACTAAGTTATTGCCTTCTTACATCCCCATTATATATTTTGAAATCACAGACTGCAATTCCACCCTTTGATCCATGACTTCACTCAATCCATCAAACTAAACTATGCCCAAGCCCGTTACTACCAGGTATCCATCTTCCCTTCTTGTTCTGGTTGACATTCTTAAAATAGCAGTTATGAAAGCTTAATATTGACAAAGTGGAAATAAGACCTCGCAGATAGAATGCACAGCGTGGCAATTAAGTAATGACTGATTTTTTTATTTTATTTTTTTTAATGAAAAAGCAGGAAAACTTACTTGAATATATTTTATTCAAAGTACATTCCTCCTACGTTGATACAAGAAATGGCACGATCAGCCAACGAAAGGATGGACTTGCAGAGGTCATCTTTTGGTATGGAGTGAAGAGCTGATGTCACAGTTTTTTGTATGTCTTCATATTTATTCGAAGTACATTCCTCCTGTGTTAATACAAGAAGTGGCGCGATCAGCCAACGAAAGGAAGGACTTGCAGAGGTCATCTTTTGGTATGGAGTGAAGAGCTGATGTCATAGTTCTTTGCCTCTCTTCAATGTCTTGAACAACTGTTTCTTGTAAAGACAGCTTTAATTTAGAGAATAGGAAGTAGTTACCCAATGTCAAATGTAGAGAATAGGAAGGATTATTGAGCACAAACACTTGTTTTTGTGCCAAAATTGTTGTACACTGACTGCTGTGTGTGTGGGTGCATTGTTGTGAAGAAGAAACCATTGCCCAGTTTTATACTTAGGCCTAACACAAACAATCCTCTTCCACAATTGTTCCAAATTAGATGTGTAAGCATTGCCAGTGACAGTTGTACCTTCAGGAATGAACTCGTGATGCAGAATTCCCTTGCTGTTGTAAAAGTACACAAGCATTGTCTTGCTTTTGGACTTCTATAACCTGATCTTTCCTTTGGGTGACTGTGGCAACTTCCACTGCAAACACTGATGCTTTGTTTCAGGATCATAATGAAAACACCCTATCTCATCACCTGCTACAGTGCCTTGGAAAAAAATTTTGCATCGTTTCTACAGTCTCAAGGATGTTTTTCGTGTTCTCATGCATGTTTGTGATTATCTTACAAGGCATGCAGAACAAAGCGAGCACAACCCCCCTCCTCCCCCCTCCTCCCAATCCTGCTCTAAATTTTGACAAATTGTCTCCTTATTAACACTGATCTCACATTCCAGCATCCTCAAGATCACACAACAATCGCTTTTATTTTTTCGCAAACTTTCTCAATGAGTTCAGACGTGCACACTGAAATCGGGCATCCGGACCTATCATCATTTTCCAAATCTTCCCACCCATCTTTGAAACGTGCATACCATAGGAATAATTGTGCACAAGATTGGCAGTTAAGCCCTATACACATCACTCAACAATTTAATTGTCTCAGATGCAGTTTTACCGATTTTCAAACAGAACCAGGTATTTGCTCTCTGCTCCATGACAGAGTGTGACAATGTTCTTCTACCGAATTGCATCATGCACTGAGTAAATAATCATCTGAGCAGTTCTCATGCAAACACTTTTGCCACTGCATAGCTGATAAATGACATAAAAACTCCATGCCTTCTGGACCTGTGTTTTACCGAGATCTTAAAAAAAAAAAAAAAAAAGTCTCATTACTTAATTGCTGCACTGTGTAATTAGAAATATTCATTTCTCAACAACGTCAGGCAACTCTGAAGTAAGTTAAAACAGCCCATGTACCTCAAATAGAGGATACAGTACCAAACCATTTGTAGAAGAATCAAAATGCACAAAGAAAATGAGCCTATCAGGCCAATATCTCTACGATCTACGTTAACCACTGTGAACAGTGTTATTAATTACAGCAGTACGCATTTGAATCAGATCCATCTGAGGGCATTAAAGAGAGGCCTTAAGTTTGCCTACCCGACCAGAAATTCAGAACCACTTTCTTTCATTCCCCGAGTTGAGACTATTATTAACCAATTGCCGGTTAATTACAGAAACGTCGCCAGGTTACAAATAGCTAGAACCTTAAACAAATTTAAACCTAAAATGAATTCAACTTACCGTGAGGAACTGGAACAGTTGAAAAATTCTCCATGAAAACCCAAATTTGTCTATTGTGGCTACAGATAAATCTCCTCAAGTGGCACTAATAGACACAGTGGAATACCATCAAAAATTGCAAGAAACTCTTTCAGAAATTTCCCATGAAATCATTAATAGGGATCCAACTAATGCCACAGTCTCGACCCTGAATAAACTGAGAAATTCCGGAATCTTTCCACCATCTGTCTCAACAACAATGTTTCCTCCACCCGGGTGCCGTGTACCTTGTCTATTTGGAACCCTAAAGACACACAAAGAAGGACAACCTATGAAGCCACTCGTATCAGGACGATTTAACCCAAAATGACCGTTGGAGAGTAGCCTGGCCAGGTATTTGAACAACCTAATCTCCAAAGACCCTTGCTCTGTTGGAAATTCGAAAGAAGTTGTTCTAAGGATTTTATCGTACAACAACAAGCAACCCGTCATTATGGCTTCACTCGACATTGTGGCCTTATTTCCAAACATTCCTGTGACCCTCGTGCACACCATAATTGAAAATAAACTTCGGTCCTTAAATGTCTCACCTTCAGAAACTGCAGCTGTTGTTTCTGCACTTCAATTAATCCATGCACGATCCCTATTTCCAAACATTCCTGTGACCCTTGTGCACACCATAATTGAAAATAAACTTCGGTCCTTAAATATCTCACCTTCAGAAACTGCAGCTGTTGATCCATGCACGATCCTACTTCAAGTTCAAAAACATCATTTATAGACAGATGGGAGGGGTGCCCATGGGATTGCCACTGTCCCCACTTCTTGCGGAAATTTTCATGGTGTACTTTGAGGAGTTGGCATTCCAACATGGAGCAGTAAACCTGGGATTATTTAAGGTATGTGGATGACATTCTGGCATGGCATGCAAGAAAGCCTTCTGGAATTTAGGAATCATCTCTCTTCTATACACCCAGCCATAAAGCTGACTCTTGAAGCAGAAATCGGTGGCTTTTTACCTTTCTTGGACATCTGTATTTTCAAGAACCTTATGTACAATGGTTTTCAAACATCAGTTCACCGGAAACCCATGCCGAACCCAAGCATTATTCCACACTCTTCAAACCACCCACCTTGTCATAAATTGGCAGCCTTCGATATCTGGTTCGGTGTGTGATTTCACATTCATCGAACTGTGCCTTATGGCTTCACTCGGAATTACGCAAGATTAAGGATATCGGAATTACGGAATTGCGCAAGATTAAGGATATCGCAACTATACATGGATATGGTCCCAGGATCGTTGACTACATTTACAAGAAATTTAATAACACCATGATGTCAACTTTGGCACGTGAAACCAAGAGTAGGACGTTTGTGGGTTCCATTACATATGATCCACAAATTACCCATACTACCTTGAAAAAGATTTGCAGCCCCTTCAGATGGGATTTTGGCTTGACAACTACTAACATTTTTCAACTGGTAAGAAAAGACCATGATCTGGCCAACATGGAATCCCGACATGGTGTTTAAGCGATACCTTTGCTTGGTAACGACACGTAGGAACAAAACACCAATTACGTGAGATCCACATGGAGGAGTTACAAAATTAGACAAAAAGAGCACATGTATGACATTAGAATGCATAATAATAATAAGACATCCCTTTCACAAATTGTTAGTAAGGGAAGTTACATACCATCATGGGGGAAAGCTAGCATCGTAACCATCCCAATTAATAAATATGCCCTCTTACTTGCCGAAAGCATTATGATTAATTACATGGGGGATAAATGTTGTAACGACTCACCCCCGGATGTGTTCCATCACTTAAATAGCTTTCTGTGATATCAAAAGAAACACATGATCGTTAAGACCCACCAATCACCAACACAGACATGGGCATACCCACACAACAACAAATACTGAGACCCAGTTTCTTGTTACGCAAGTGCAATAAGCATTAGGCCTGCTTATACTGCTCATTATAAATATGCTCACTTTGATGTTCTGAATCACATCTGATGATGGTTTCAAGAGGAACCGAAAGTGCTCATGTTCCTTTCAGCTTATTAGGTTTAATATATCATCTATTTTATCTTCATTGTTTTGTCGTGCGTGATGTTAAGAGGCCAATATCTTCTGGGGAAAAAAGAAGTGCTAGCTGTTTATCTTAGAAGAGCCTTTTTTACGTTTTCCAATCGTAGGTTGAAGAAGCGTATATGCTCCAGCTTTGTCCGTCTGTCTGTCTGTCTGTCCGCACAATAACTCGCATAAAAATGGTTCAATTTTGATGAAATCTTAGCATGTATGTAGGGGACAACCTGGGGACGAACCCTATTGAAAATGGACGAAATGGGGTCAAAGGTCGGGACATAAAAGTGGGATCCATTCCATCTCCCTTATGCATCATAACTTATGTAAAAATGCTTCAATTGCGACAAAATTTTATCATGTTGTTCCGAAGGTATACTGAACCAGTTCTGTTGAACATCGTCAAAATGGGGTTGAAGGTCAGGGCACAGGAGCAAGATTTATTCCACAGCCATTATCCTCATTACTTGACTAAAAATGCTTCTATTGTGACAAAACTTTAGTATGTTGTACCGGAGGTATGCTGAACCAATTCTGTTTAATATCATCAAAACGGGGTCAAAGGTCAGGGCACAGGAGTGAGACTTATTCCACAGCCATTATCCTCATAACTTGAGAAATAACTTGAGTAATGATTTCTGGTATGTTGGAAAGCGTATTACAATCAATGCATTGCATGATTTGACAACTTGTTTAGCTTTCACAAGGTATTCATAGGCAACCATGTTTGCTAAGCAAAAAGCACCACAGAAGCCAATAAGAAAGTTAAAGATGTTTAAGGATCAAAAACTCTTATGGTCAACCTAAATGAGATTTCTCTATACCACAACACACATGCAAAAGAACCTGTTCAAATTATAATCTAAAACAATGTAATTTTCTTTTTTCTGAATGTATGAGCATTTGTCCCACTTTTGTGGCACAGCGGAAAGAGTCGTCACCATAGCAACAACCGAGATAAAAATATTTGTAATGTCACGCTTAGCTTTTCTTTTTGTGTGTGCAGGTGATGTCATCACCTTAGCATCAAATGAGAAAAAATATTTGTGACAGCACACTTGCATATTTTTGTTCAGGTGTTCAGTGAATAGAAACTGCTTCCTAGATATAATTATGTGATGTCATCACCATAGCACTAACTGAGAAAGAAGTATTTGTGACATCCCATTTAGCTTTTCGTGTTTTCGGGCAGGTATTCTGTGAATGGAAACTGCAAATTGTGTCAGCATGTGATGTAACAACTGTATGACGTGGTACTTTTTTTTTAAGGTTGTAACATTCATGAAACATACTTTTCCATTTGGACATCACAAACAAAAAGAAACAAGTTAGTAAAATCATGCAATGCATTAATTATGATACGCTTTTCAACATACCAGAAATCATTACTCAAGTTATGAGGATAATGGTTGTGGAATAAATCTTGCTCCTGTGCCCTGGCCTTTGACCCCATTTTGATAATATTAAACGGAATTGGTTCAGTATACCTCCAGAACAACATGATAAAGTTTTGTCGCAATTGAAGCATTTTTACATAAGTTATGATGCATAAGGACGATGAAATGGATCCTGCTCCTATGTCCTGACCTTTGACCCCATTTCACTCATTTTCAATAGGGTTCATCCCCAGGTTGTCCCCTACCAGATACTAAAATTTCATCGAAATCGAACCATTTTTACGCGAGCTATCGTGCGGACAGACGGACAAAGCTGGAGCATATGCGCTTCTTCAACCTACGGTTGGAAAGTAAAAAAATACCTGGCTATTAAAAAAAATTCCTTTACATATCTTATTTTTCCTCATCATTATTGATGGGCTCTCATCTAGTAACAAACAAAAAGAATAATGTAAGAAAAGCATTAGTTTTCAGATGACAGTAATTTCAGGTTTAAAAAAAAATTTTTCAGGGAAAAATTTAAAGCACCTGTAAGGTCTTCCCCATACCTGGCTGATTTTTTTTTTTTTTTTCAACATACACTGATTCAACCTTTTCATTGATATATGTTTTTCATGCATTTTTCTAATAATGAGAGTGACAGTAAAATATGAAACAAATTTTTATCTCTATCTGATGATGTGCAATAGTATTTTCTTTGGCTTCTTTTAGATTGATTTTTGTTTGTTTGAGATTAAATGTATTTGAGATTCATTATTTTTGTATTATATCTAGATTTATTTGCTAAACTATAAATCCACTGGAATTCATTTATATGTGTGTACTTATCTGCTAAGTGCATATGTATGCTATTTGAATGTGTGACATGAAACAGGACACAGCAAATTTGTTAAGGATGTAGAAGCCAGGTAAAAAAATGTAAGTGCCAGGCACAGAACTAAATGAAAGTTCCTTTTGGACTTAAAGTTGTATTTATACATATTAACCATAAACATTCTTATTCCCTTAGTCACCAGTGGATCCACTAGGGCCCTTAGAATTGATTGATTTTATTAACATCATAAGAGTTCTTTGCTCATGTTAAGAATTGGCTTCCTAGTTTCTTAATTCAATTACTAATCAAAAACTATTATTATGGGAATTTTTACTAGGATTTTTTTTTTTAATTGCAAATTTTCGGAGAAATCTCTTTTTTTCAGGCTGTCTTTTTGTTGTCACTTATTCAAGGCACTATCGTGGTTACGGTTAACCTTGACGGTTACAGTTATTTTTCTTCAAATCCTGCTAGATGTTAAGCAAGGAAAATCCTCTGCAGTCAATGATGATGGAATTTTGATTTTTCTCAATCTCTATTCCTTCTATGGGAATTTTTATTAGGAATTTTTTATTTTAATTGCAAATTTTTGGAGAAAACTCTTCTCCTTCTTCAGGATGTTTTTTTGTTGTCACTTATTCACCAGTCATATTGAAGAAATAGAGATTGAGAAAAATAAGAATTCCATCATCAATGACTGCAGAGGATTTTCCCTGCCTAACATCTGGCAAGATTTGATGAAAAATAACCGTAACCTTCAAGGTTAACCACAACCGTCAAGATTAACCATAACCATCAATATTAACCATAACCGTCAAGGTTAACCGTAACCGCGGTAGTGGCGGGAATAAGTGACAACAAAAAGACAGCCTGAAGAAGGAGAAGAGTTTTCTCCGAAAATTTGCAAATAAAATAAAAAAATTCCCTAGTAAAAATTCCCATAATAGTAGTTTTTGATTAGTAATCATAAGAGGTTTTTTTGCCATTAACATAAGAAATGAAAATATATGAAGAGACGCGCTGTTTATGTAACTGGGGCAGTAAAATCATTTATGTATTTATTATTATTTTTATGAGAGTCTTAGTATAGATTTTACTTATTTTCACTTGGCCATTTATGGCCATGAACATATTTTGAAAGTTTTTGCAGCTGAAGTAACACTGGCACACAAGTTTAATATTCTTGCTCACAACACACTGGAGACAGAGAGCACACACCAGTGCTAAGTTCAGGCTTCATTTTAAGAGCCAGAGCCTGCCCAAGCCTGAAGGGTGCCAGCCCAAGCCTGCCTGTTCCTGAATTTTAGTCAGGCCTTGACTAAAATCAAGAGGCCAGAAATGTATGTAAAAAACCAAAGGAACTCAGAGGGAATGAAGATTAAATGAAAATTTCTTCAACTGGAACTAGAACCAAATAAATATATCTGGGTAAAGCCTTCAGTAAGTGATTTAAGACACTGAAACTGTAGATTATCTGTCCTGCATTCTTGGTGCTAATTTTAAATTGATTTGTAATGTAACATGCATATTAACATTTTAAAAAAAATTGACACTGTAACATTGCTGGTTATCAGAGCATTCTGGATACACAGATGCCAGATGTTTAAGGATCCCATACTGTATTTATCAGTCTGTGGATCTCCACTATCAAAAACATGACTGAAAAAATTATTTTTGTATTAGATTCTGGAAAGTATGAACAATATTTTTTTTAATTTGCGGCTGTTTTTCTTTTTTCATATCTCTGTTTTTGGAAATTCATTTAGAAAAAATGTTTCAGAATAGAAAAAAGTATGTATCTAAAATTTTGTGTACATGAAAAAGAGAAATTAAAGAAGTGTACCTAAAACATTTCCCATAATAGACACTTTCCAGATTCCCCTGTGTGTCTGGATATGGTATCTACATTTCTAGGAATTGGACTGAAAAAATGTCTCTTTTAAGCCAGGCAGAGAAAGCCTGATGAAGAAGATCCGGACCTAAGTAAAAAAGTGGACAAGAACAGAAAATCTATCCTTGTCCTGTTATTCATCTATCGTAGAAATGGGAAAGCATTTTGCACACAGGATATGAAAAAATATGTCCAAGATTTTATTTTCATAAGCTCTCCAGTTTTCCAATCAGAAACATATTCCTACCAGATTGCACAAATGTTTGTCATAATATTTATTTCTTGTGCCCAAATCTTTTCTTTAATTTCCCTTCAAGAGATTAATAGCATTGCTCTTGTGAATTCATAACCACTATTATATGATACATGATGTTTTACTTTTTTCTTCTTTATTTTAGCCAGTATATATCTAAGTGCTGAGAATTTAACTGATTTTGGCAAAGAAGATGGTGATCACAACAAAAGTAATTTGTATCCTGAAATACCCCTCCTCCAAGCTCCACTATATGATCAGCTCAAAGGTAAAAGAACTTCACCTGCTCAAAACAGAAAATATTCACGTGAAGTCAAAGGTCTTCCACATGATAACAAAGCACATCATCGTCCTGAAAGTTTGGGGTTGGAAAACCTGATTAATATGAAAACTGATGGTGTTGACGCAGCTTCTATGCTGTCAGTTGTAAGTTAATACGAATTTTTATATTGTTTCATAAAGTTAGGTTTTGTTTTCATAAAAACATTTTAATAATCTGAAACATGTATCTGGGTTTTCAAATGAGATATTTATGTTAATTCATTTTAATATAAATGTCAGAATATTACACGGTTGAGTCACATTTTTGTGACCACCAGCTAATATCTAGAGTAACCGCCTTGTGCAGTGCTGACAGCAGCTAGATGTGCTGGAAGGTGTTCACAGGTATGTGGAACCATGCTGACTGCAATGCATCTGACAGGTGCTGGAGGGTGCTTGGTGGAGGATCCGTAGAGCGAACAACACGATCGAGGTGGTCCTACAGATGCTCAATTGCGTTTAAGTCTGGGGAATAAGGGTCCAGGGAAGTACTTTGAAGTCTTCATCATTCTTTTCCAACTACTCTCAGACATTTCCAGCTGTGTGACAAGTCGCATTGTCGTGCTGGAAGATCTCATCCACCTCAGGGAAGACAACCAGCATGTATGGGTGTACATGGTCTGCAAGGATGGATTCATAACGAATTTGGTCCATAGTGCCTTCCACAGGTATGAGTGTACCCAGAGAATACCACGAAAACATTTCCCACACCATAACGCTGCCTTCACCAGCTCGTGTTCTTCCAGCAATGGTTGAAGGTGTTTGTTCTCCAAGGTTTCTCGCCTTATATGCCAACATCCATCCATTCGATGAAGCAGAAAACATGACTCGTTGGAGAAGGCAATCCTTTGCCAATCAGCGGAGGTCCGATTCCGATACTGCCGTGCAAATGTAAGCCTTTTCTGCCGATGCATCTTTGTTAGCATAGGTTCAGTGACCATCCGTCTGCATCGGAACCCTATACGCTGCAGGGTTTGCTGAACTGTCATTTTAGACACACTTCCGGTAGCCCTCTGGTTCATTCGGCCAATGAGTTGCTCCGCTGTAGTGTGTCTATCGGCCCTCACGCACTTTCGCAGCCGATGTTCACCTCTCACATCAATGGCATGTGGTGCGCCGGAGTTTCCATGTCGCTTATTCGCAACGGTGCCACTTCTCCAATCACGATACACTTTAACCACAGCAGTACGCGAATAGTTCACAAACAGCACTATTTCAGAAATACTGCCAACCTTGGCTCAAAAGCCGATAATCATCCCATTTTGAAAATCTGACCCATGACAGCAACGAGTGATATGTTTTAGAATGCCTACAGCACACCTTATATGCCCTCTAAGCCAGCTCACAACACGTGCCTTCATTCATTGGCTACACGCTGTTGACATAAAAAGTAGAAGGTGGTCACAATAATGTGACTCGACTGTGTATAGTATGTATAGGAGTTCTTTCAGAGCTGCCAACTCTAATGTTTTCCCCGGGAGACTCCCGGTTTTTAATGCTATCTCCCTGTCTCCCGATTTTACGCTGTAATCTCCTGGTTTTTCCTGAATTTCTCTGAATTGGTTTTATTTGTATTATATGTATTTATATTCTGTAATGTTTCCAAAAAAAAAAAAGTCATCCCTCAGTGGAAAGGTGTTGTAATTTTGTCATATGGAATTGAGTGTGTCGTAGCCCGGGTTCCGATTCCACCGGAATCTGAAATGCATTGGCGTGTGCACTGTGCCCACTTGCTGCATCATTGGTGCTTGACTACTACCCACGATTCCACTCTCAGTGTGGTAGGGACCAGACGGCTGCGCAAAGCGAACCAGAAGTGCGACGTTACCGAGCGGAGCGAGTAGTTTTGCCTTTGGAGTTGGTGACTGCAAGTTTGCTGTGGCTGTTTATGTTTGCAACAAAGCGACGTCAGGCTGTGTGTGTGTGTGTGTGTGTGTGTGTGTGTGTGTGTGTGTGTGTGTGTGTGTGTGTGTGTGTGTGTGAGAGAGAGAGAGTGAGTGAGTGAGATGGTGTGAGTTTTATTCATTGTTCGTAAATTTTTCACATTTCACTGAGGCTGTAAGTTTAAAAAAAAAATGGCAGAGAAGAAAAAAATTACTTACAGACACCTTCAAGGAGACTTACAGTACAGATTTTGAGTGCATATCAAAATCCCGGAAAAGTGAACATTTTGCTTTTTGTACAGTATGTGCTGTTGATATAAGTATTTCCCATGGTGGTAAAGAGGATTTAGTAAGCCACATCGGTACTAAGAAACATAAAGAAAGAGCTTGTGGTCAGTCACAAAATAATAAAATTGGTCGGTTTTTTGACAGTAAAGATAACAGTGTAATTTGAGCTGAATGTTATTTTACATCATTTGTAATAACATAATTTACCTATCAGTTGCACTGATAATGCTGGCGCTTTGTTTCGAAAAATGTTTCTGACATGTGATACTGCTAAACATTATAGTGTGCACTCACTAAAACATTAGCAATTATTGGGAAATTCGCGGCAAAAAAAAAAAAAAAAAAAAAAAACTCGTTGGGGGCCACAATAAAAACTCAGTCGTTTTGCATTGCTACTGATAAAAGCAATGATAGTGACAGAAAGTTATATCCAATTGTAGTTACATATTTTAACATTGATGCAGGAAAAATTGAAAGTGATTTGTTGTCAGCTCCAGTGCTGAGTGGTGATTCCACAGGTCGTAATATTGCTAACCTTTTGATCAGTAATCTAAGGCAACATAATGTTCCATTGTCAAACTGTATTGCTTTGGCATCAGACAACGCACCAGTTATGATTGGACGGAAGTCTGGAGTTGTAGCTGTTCTAAAAGAAGAACAAGAAGATTTAATAGTAGTAGGATGTTCATGCCATCTCATAAATTTAGCAGCTGAGAAAGGTGCTTTAGTTCTTCCAGTAAAAGTTGACGAGGTCCTAATAGATATTTTTTACTATTTGGAAAAAAGTGCGAAACGGAAAGAGAAATTAAAAGATTTTCAGAACCTCCATGATACAGAAAAAAAAAAATTGAAGCATGTGTGCACTCGCTGGCTTTCATTGGGGAAATGCCTGAGAAGACTGATTGAGCAATGGGCTCTATTAGTCAGCCTTCTTAAGGATGAAAACACGAAGAAAAAAAAAAATATAGCAGCTTGGATTCCTACCGAATTCCAAAGCACGATAAAGCAATTCCAGAAGCCAAAAGGCAGTACATCAGTTACAAGGTCTGTGGTCAAAAGCCGGGTTCTCTAAAAAGATGTGCAGTGGAAGCTTCTCTCCCTGAAAAGAGTGGAAAGGTTATGAAAGCTGTGAATAGTATACGGAAGACTGAAATGGAACCTTCAGCTATTATTTCACACGAAGAGAGGTTATTCCTCTTTCTTACATACAGTATAAATAAAGCTTTTTGTTTATTTATGTTGACTGTAATTCCAACCTTTGAAAAAGTAAACATACTGCTACAGTCCCAAGCTCCTCGCATACATGTCTGAAGGTCAGTGCTGTGTGATTTGTTTGCAGACATTATTTCAAAATTTGTCAAACCGTCAGTTGCTAAACAGGGTAGTTCTGTAGGGTTATTGAGCATAGACTATCACAGTAGATTACACCAAAAGGATGATGTTGACCTGGTGATAGGGCATTGTACCACCACCATAGTAGATTCTCTGAAATCTGAAGACAAGGTCTTTTTTTTTCTCGTGTCAGAAAATATTTTTCTTCTGTTTATGATTAATACATGATACACAAATTTCCGTGTAAAGATGAAATTCTCATTAATGCCAAAGTCTGCCAGATATCATCTATTGAAAATGCTTCATTTTCAAGCATCACCTTTTTTATCAAAAAGTTTCCTGTTTTGCTAGGAAAGGAAAATCACAGTGAAGCAATGGATGAACTACAAACCCGATTTTGCAGACTACAAGTCAGTTAGCTTCCATCTGGTATCATGCAGGAACACAGAATTGATAAGCCAGATTAAAAATAATTTTGGACACAGACCATTTGACAAAATAGCAAAGGTCATGCTATCTATTTTATATATACTGCACAGCAATGCTGAATGTGAACGTATATTCAGTCAGGTAAAAAAAAATAAGGAATAAGTTTCGATCTTCAATCTCAGATGAAAATCTGGAAAATTTGCTGATCACCAAATGTCGCCAGAAAGGAAAGTGTTTTGACCAGCAGTATGATCGTGCATTTCTAAAGAAAGCAAAATCGGCATCAACAAGTGCTGTGAGTAAGATATAGGTATTTATCATTTTTCAATGTTGTATCATGTATTAATGTTCAATTTGGAATCTAGTGTTAACGTCTTGTATTATTTGTTTAAAAGTGCAGTGGTTAGTTAAGTGTTTTCCAACAAGGGCACATGGACACATCTAAATAAAGCATTGTGTGTGTATACAACATGATATGCATATACAGTATATATATATATAAATACACTTTATTTCAGTATTTCAATGGTATCCTGTGAAAATCTCCTGTTTTTTTTATTTGGAAATGTTGGCAGCTATGTTCTTTTATTGACTTCAAAACTTAGAAAGCTCTCTGTTAAATGCTAAGAGGCTGCAGGATGAGAATTACCAAACCAGCTGGCCAATTTGGGCTGGGATATACTTAGGCTAAGTAACTCACATTACACCAACCACGTTAGCACAGGCTAAGATATCTACCATTCTGCTGAAAGCTAAATGGCACTGAAACCAAAAGTTAATTGCAAATGAGAACTACTTTATTTTCAGTGATCTATACTAAATACATGCCTGAATTCTACTAGTACAAAGGCACAATATGATAATAATTGTAGTATTAACAGGTAACCATACAAAAGAATAAATTGGAATATTTAATTCAGTTGCCTTCTTTATGGTTTTCTTTTAGTGGAAAAACTAAAATACATACATATGTCAGTGAACATCATGTACATCTGCTTTTAGGTGGTTGGAACTTCATAAGCCCCAAAATTTATTTTGTTGAAATATCAGGATGCTATGTTCCCACGGACATATTTTAGGTTTGTACTACAAAGGGTGTAGATACTTTAATGGGGGAAATCATATGGTTTTATCAAAAAAAGGGAAACCTTTTGGTAATTGATTTTATTACATATAATGAATGATCAGAACTTTCTGGATTGTGTTTAACAAGGTTACTCTCATAGTATAAAAAAAAAAAGATAGTACTGAATTAGCAGATGTAATGAGCCTGTCTTCTGATGTACAATAATGTAAAATATCATAAATGTTATTCAAGTTCTGGATGAGGCATAGGTAGTGTGCTTGTCTGAAGGGGTTATTTTTGCCCTTTCCCTAGATCCAGTGACCATAAATTAGGGACATGCACAGGCTTATAACTCTAAGAGTTGTTCATGGTGGTCACTAAACCCTGAAATAAAATAATAATAATAATAATAATAATAATAATAATAACTATCAAACATTTAATGTCATGTGAAATCTTGCAACATACTTTTATGATTACTAACAAAGTGTTCACCACAGAGAATGGAGTCCCATGCCAAATAATTTTTTAAATCACCCTTTTAGGAGCACAGAGGTTGTAAATAGTAATATAAATAGAAATGTTCACTTGCACTCCTACTAGAAAGCTGAATTATGTTAGTAGTGAAATGTTGCTTACAAAGAAAACAATCTGCAGAAGTTGATTGGATTTTTAGAAAGGAGATATGATTGCAGATAGAAGTCAACACTTGTGCTCTGTGCATCATTAGAAGTAGGAAATGCGCATTAATCTTTGGTTCAGTGAGTGATATACTGTGTTGAAGAAATGCTTTTAATCAGTATTTTAAATGCAATGTTGCATCTCCACCTCTTAGCATGAAATTGTACATTGTCAAAAGCTGAAAAGTGTACATAAAATATTCCAATAACAAATACTTTCTTGCACAAAAGGCACTTTTCAGACTGAACTGTTAGAAGGTAGAATCTCTGGTGATATTAGCCACTTTTTGCAGTAACAGCTTCTTTTAAATCCTGAGTTAAGTGAAGGAGATTCTGATAAATCCTAGATTTTAGAAGTTCTTCATAAGAAGATATCCAACATCATCATGTTGAGTCATCTACTCACTGTCCAGGAAGGTAATTATATGACCACAAGCAGGCTCTTGTGAAGAAATGGAAAGATGCCACCATTCTGTTGAAAATGAGTTCTAGAAAAAGATTGTGACAGGCCATGAAAATAATGTTAAGGGACATTTTCCAAAGCATCTAGCTATGTCCTTGAGTTCACATTTCCATCAAAACAGTTATCACAATGAATTGAGAAGGTCATGAATTGCACTATGCACAATCCTTTTCAGTTTTTGAAGAGATTATTCCTATGTCCATTGTACAGGGTAATTTAAAATGATTGCCCCGATTACGAATGCCAATAACATGTTTATGAAGATAAATAGACAGCTGATATCCCTACACAAGAAAGAAGGAAGTTGAGAATTATATTGAAACCTACTGCTGTGTTGCTATAGTGATGTAGGAAAGGGAGCTGCTCGTGCACCAAAGCCAGTGGAAAGAAATGGTGACTGCAGCAGAAAAGGCATTTTGCATGCTGTAGTTTGAAAAGTGTCATTCTGTTGTTACAGTGGAGGGAATGTTTCGTAATCACTATAAATGTGATCCTCCAGATGCTAAGAGCATAAGGAGGTGGCATATGCAGTTTGTAGAAACAGGATGTCTTTGTAAAGGAAAGAGTACCTGCTGACCACGTGTTTCAGAGGAAAACATTGACATAATTCATCAAAGTTTTGAACACAGTCCACGCAAGTCAACTTATCTCATCAGCCAGGGCTGCAAATGCCACAAACAACTGTTTGGCATGTTCTTAAAGGGAAGCTGCAAATAAAACCCAACAGAGTTCAAATTTTGCACGCACTGAAAATTGATGAGAAAGTACAGCGTGCTACCTTCGCTGAAGCCATGCAGGAAGCCATGGAGGATGACGCATTTGCTTCACGCCTAATTTTCAGTGTTGAAGCTACCTTTTGTATCAGTGACAAGGTAAACCGCTACAACACTCGCTTATGGAGCATGGAAAAACCTGTTGCTGTGATTGAACATGAGCGTGACTCACCGAAAGTCAATGTGTTCTGCCCAATTTCCAGTGTGAAGGTCTATGGACCTTTTTTCTTCATTGAAGATACAGTAACAGGTAACGTTTGTCTAGATATGATTCAGCAATGGCTACTTCCACAACTGGATGATGATTCTGGGGACTACATCCTTCAGCAAGATGGAGCACCCCCACATTGGAATATGCACGTTCGCCAATTTTTGAATGAAACTGTTTCGAACCGTTGGATTGGCCATTGTGGACAGAACGACAGGGTTTTCTGCAAGTGGCCTCCCAGGTCTCCAGACCTTACTTCTTGTGACGTCTTTTAGAGGAGGTATGTCAAAGACCATGTATATGTGCCACCTTTGCCAAGAACACTGCAAGAACTAAAAACACGCATTCAGCTTGCACTGGCATCAGTGACTACAAACATGCTTCAATTAATGTATGGCGTGAAATGGATTACCGTTTAGATGTTATCCGCTTTACCCAGGGGAGTCACATAGAACATTTGTAAGGTATGGGAACAAAATTCTAAACTTCCTTCTTTATTGTGCAACAATGTGATCTCTATGTTCATAAACCAGGTATTGTCATTTGTAATCCGGGCAATCATTTTGAATTACCCTGTAGTTGTTCATCAGACAAATATATATGCACTAATTTAATATGTAACTAGTTTTGTAATATAAGTTCAAACATCAGTTTCACTGTCAAATGAAAATATTATTCTTTTTCAGTTAAAACCATTCAATAGTGGTTTTAACTGTTGGTACATTTTACATGTTATAGTCCCTTTGTGTGAAATGCAATTTCTCAGTTAGAAGTTATTAGTATTTACTGCGAACAAATACCTCAGTAATCAAATGTAATTCAAGGAAAAAACTGTTCATCTACCTTTCAGTTGTAAGTGGTCGATGTTCGAATCATTTGTATGGTTGTTCTCATCAGGCTCTTGAGTTTAGACTTTTAAGAAATTAGTTGACACGTTTTCTTCACAGGGTACCAGAATTTGGAAAGACAAATTGATATATTCGAGGAATTTTCAAGACTATTACTTGACTAAGATATATTTTAGTTGAAATACGAGAGGCACATGAAAACAAAGGAGTTGTGAAATTACGCTGGAAAACTACATTAAAAGACTAAAAGATTATGAAAATTTAAAAATATCGTAATACAATAGAACCATGAAAACTTTAAAATCTTGACAAAAGAGATTATAAAATATAACAACACTGAATTACTTTGGATTAAGATGTACAAGATGCCGTGACCCAGGAACAAAGGAAATATGAAAACACCAAATACCTTTCAAGGTATTTGGCGTTTTTGTATTTCCTTTGTTCCTGGGTCACGGCATCTTGTACATCTTAATCCAAAGTAATTCAGTGTTGTTATATTTTATAATCCCTTTTGTCAAGATTTTAAAGTTTCCATGGTTCTTTTAGTCTTGTATTACGATATTTTTAAAATTTCATGATCTTTTTAGTCTTTCGACATAGTTTTCCAGCATAATTTCATAACTCCTTTGTCTTCATGTGCCTTTCGTATTTCAACTAAAATACATCCTGGTCAAGTAATAATTTAAAAATTCCTCGAATACATCAATTTGTCTTTCCAAATTTCAGGACCTGTGAAGAAAACGTGCCGACTAATTTCTTAAAAGTCTAAACTCAAGAGCCTGCTGAGAACTACCATAGAAACGATTTGAACATCGACCAATTCAACTGAGAGGTAGGTGAAAAGTTTTTTCCTTGAATTACATTTGATTACTGAGGTATTTGTTTGCAGTAAATACTAATAACTTCCAACTGTGAAATTGCATTGCACACGAAGGAACTATAACATGTAAAATGTTCCAACAGTTAAAACCACTATTGAATGGTTTTAACTGAAAAAGAATAACGTATATAAAACATGTTTTTCAATCTCGATACGTCAAGAAATACATGCCTATCATGAAAATATTAATTTCTATGTGTTTTGTGGATATGTTGGCAGTCCTTTGTTAAGGTAGTTGTATGTGATGTACAGTCTTTTCACATTTCTTTAGGAATCTGCAGTGTTCTTTGATGATGGTATGAGAAGAATTGACTTCATCCTGGTGTATTCTAATGATCCATGTGATCTGATGGAAGAACATGCAGAAGCCAGAACAATATTTGAAGAAAATTTGAAAGATGAAGGTTTGGAATTGGAGCATGTTTATCAGGCAAGAATAGAATTTGGCAACTTTATTTTTATTTTTTATTTTATTTTATTTTTCATTAAATGTTATTCGTTTTAGTATGCTGGAGTGACATGGTGGAGACTGGCACAAGACAGACCGTTGTGGAGGAAACTTGGGGAGACCTTCGTCCAGCAGTGGATTGATAATGGTTGACAATGATGATGATGATGACTTCCAATGGGCAAACTTCTGTACACATTTTCTTCACAATTAATGCGTTCTCAAGGATGAAAATTTGAACATCGATTAAAATAGCTTCATATTATAACTTGGAATACTTAATATTTTCTAAAACATAACCATAATTATATTAAAAATCAATAACTTTTCCTTTGGTGGTTTTGAGACCAGAAAAAGATGGTGCAACCTGTACATTGATGACGTCAGTAGACAAACAAATGTTGGATTGCTTAATTATGGTAATGTTTTAGAAAATATTAAGAATTCCAAGTTATAATATGAACCCTTAGTTATCCTAGTTATATTTATTTTACCGTCTATACACGATGAAGATTTTGAATCTAAATATTCAAATCCGAAAAAGATCTTAAAACCACCTGCAACCAGATAAATATCTTTATTTGATCATTCACACACTACTAGATCTTTCAAAACGCCAAGCGTTTCATCTTCAGGTATTAGCTGATCAACAAAAATTAGAAACTTTATGTTTATATTACAGCAGTTCAAAAAATGGGTAACGTATTTTATAATCATTTGCGTGATGTCAATAGCGCGTGAGTTGTTACTGAGTATCATACAACTGCAAGTGTTATTGGCTCGTACATTAACAAGTCAAAAGAAAGTCTTAGCGAGTATTTTTATTGGGTTTGACTTCGCCGAAATAATGTTGTCCATGGAGTCGAGATCGTGATGGGTTGGTCCTCGTTGCAACACTTTTTATCATATTCGTAAATAAAGAGACTTTCCATAAGCAGCAGGGATCTTCTAGTGTTAGTTGTTGCCAATATTTTAGATTCATTCCATACCGGGGTGTGCGTTCCTTTGTTTACTGTTCTAGATAATGCAGATTCTTCAGAGTGAATTTTAACGGCATACTTATGTTCAGAGAGTCTTGTGTGCAAGGTTCACAGTGTAGATCCTATATATGCTGTTTCTTCATGCTCATCATTCGGCTTCATTGGTATAAGGTAAACGCCATGTCGATGTTGTATTGCAATGGGGTCTCTATCATTTTTGACTATTGAAAAGATGTTTTTGGTGCGTTCACCAAATTTTATGTGGTTCCTTTTACAAGCATTGAGAAGCCTTGTTGTTATGCCGGGAATATAGTCCATTGTACCGACAAACCTGTTTGATAATGTGGTTCGGATTAAGGTTGTGCTGGAGGAGTGTTGTAGTTTGTTGACTATACGGTAGATGGTTTCTTTAGAGTATCCATTTTTTATGGCTATATTTAATATGTGATCCAATTCTTTATTACTGTTGTTATAATATGCAGTTATTTTAATCGATGTTCAAATTTTCATCCTTGGGAACGCATTAATTGTGAAGGAAATGTGTACAGAAGTTTGCCCATTGGAAGTATAGGAATCAAAATCGCTAGACGTCCACTTTAACAGTGTGCAATAAATAAAATGTTTCAATTTGATAGTGTTGCATAGGTTGCTTTGAAATTAATAGTTCTCTCATTTTCTTGTCTTATTTGCTGTTCAATGCCAAATACTAATGCTAAACAGAATTTTAGATTTGAACTTCTACTAATGTTCTGAAAATTCTCCAAACATGCCTCAAATGACTACAGCACAGATATTTAAGTCTAAAGTACCTGATAACTGTGGTGTGTATATTTGACAATAGGGTGCTGACCTGTTTCTCTCTGCAGGAAATATTAAACTGATAAGAATTCATCTTCGGTTAAGGATGATTTTTTTTTTTTTTTTATGATCATGGGACATCCCATGCAAGCACTATAAGGAAAGAACATTAACAGAAAATAATGCTGATTTAAATTTTATGCAGTGTGCAGAGGGAATTTAAGACAGCCATGTGTCTGACAACAGCATGAGAAAAATTGATGTGCTGATCCAGAATGATTCATAAATTACCATTCATGGATTCAGCACTTTAATAGAGAGGAAAGAGTTATATGAAAATTGTTCTTGAAAATTTCTTCTCAAAATTTCTACAAAGCAACAGATATCCAATAAACCCCAGAAACTTCACAGGAACCACCAGACAAATCATGAGATTGTGTTGGGCTGGGATGCAAAAGATGCCAGTTAGTCCAAATTTATATTTTTCTCTCGGGTATGTTTCCCACATTCAGTGTTACAACTCTAAATCTTTGTGCCATGCTCCTTTAACCCCATTTGTCTATGGTGGGGTAAACTTAACACATTTTTCATAGGAGTAGGATGATGTATTTGCATGTTTGTTACAAGGAATGTCCTAGCCTTCTTTGCTTTTCCACAGATTCTAATTTCACATGGTTGTACCAAAAGTTTTATGACCATATGCCCTTTCTATCATCAACCCTTTCCTTTTTGGGGTACAGATATTTATATGTTAATCTGCATTTCTTTCAGAAAATGCACTAGCCTTAATGAATGCAATAACAGTATTTACTGTATCGGTATGCTTAAAATGTGCTGTTTAACTAAATAATTAAGCCGTATACACCATAACAATGTGTACAAGTAGAAATAACTCTTTGCACATTGCTCTCAAGGAGCTCCTGAGCTCTTTGAGAGCAACGTGCAAAGAGTTATTCTGCTTGTACACATTGTTATGATGTATACAGTTTAATTATTTGTCCTAGCCTTCTTTGCTTTTCCACAGATCCCCATTTTACATGGTTGTAGTAAAGTTTTTATGACTGTTTGCCCTTTCTATCATCAACTCTTTCCTCTGCCTGGGCATGGGACTGACCTTCCCACTCCCAGGCAGAGCACATGATAGCATTTCCTCATATGCCAATATTATAGTTCTACATCTAATTCTCAGTTGTCAGTGACCCTTTTGTAAGAATGGGTTGTACTGCATGAAGGCATAGTTGATAGTTGGCTTTGGTAGGCTGTATTTTCTTCATCACTACCCCATTTGTAGAACCCTATCGCCCAAAACTTTGGGTTGCAGCATTGGAAACTAGGATATATCTTTGCAGATCTTGATTGGAACTGTATAGAGAAACTTACTTTTGGCTGTATTCAGATATGCAATTTTATTCAGTTAATGGATTCATTGAATTCTCCTTAATCTCTGAGTTTTTGTTTTTTAGCAGACATTTCTGGCTTGTCAAGGACTGTTTGCAATGCTTTGAATCTAGTTGGTAAAGTTAGTTGATAAAGAATGTCTATTATGCTAATTTAAATTGAATTCATCATTGATAGACTTTAAAAACTAGATTCAAAGCATTAAGAATAGGCTTTGACAGTCAACAAAAGGCCAGAGACATCAATTAAAAAGCAAAATCTCAAAGTAAAAGAAGAATTAAGTGAATTCTTCAACTCAATATGCTTACCTGTAGGATAAAAGTAATAAAATTTGTAATCACCTAAGATATTCTAACTTTGTTCTTAGTGCACCACACCTAGAACTTAAAAGAAGTACTAAAGGATCTAGGGTAGAAGAGTAAGAAATCTGCCTACTTTCAAGATTTTTGTTGCGAATTTGCAACTGAAATGTCAGCAGTGAACATTTATCTGTTTTTCAAAAGGGTCTGTTTCCATTAACTGAGCTCACATGTCAGACTTAGCAATGCCAGTCTAAAAGGTACTTACCAAATGTTGTTCCTTATTCATGCATCATTGTGACCTCTTCACTCAAACTTTTTGTCTAGATTTTTTATACCATTCAGCATTTTATAAAATGCTAGAGTTATGTTCTGCTGGTGCTACAAATGCTCTGTTCATTTTTCCTTTGAAATTCAATGATAGCTTCATGTGAAAATGCTGAAGTTCAGAACTAAAAATTTGGCTTGGTGTTAAAGGAACAAGATCGTCTTCATTATTTATCATGAAATGTCATTTGTGTCTCATATCTTACCAGTTTTGTATAAACTTGATCCCCAGCTCTCAAGGTAAAAATCTGACCCCCAAGTCTTGATGCTGTGAAGATTCATTTACTGAACTGGATTCAAATTTCTGCTAAAATTGACCAACTAAATGTTTTGATGATATACTGAAAATTCAGTCACACAGTGCCCTATGAAAATACTATCCCTGCTTCTGTTAGCAGTGATTGAAACACTAAAAATCATGTTGACTTTGAGTAACTTTTTGTCTTCCTTTGTCTTTCTCTGCAGTGCTGCTATTTATCAATTTGACCACAGGGTTAATTCCAGCAGATAATTTGTAGTTTGAAATGGTAAAATTCAGTTCTCAAATCAAATTTAATTGTACAGTTATAAATTTTAATTTTACCATTTAACACACATTTCAAGTTAACTGGTCAGTTATTTTTCTGTTTTAAACTTTTTATCTTTCAGGAAGAAATGGGGCTTGTGTTTGTTAAAATCCACACACCGTGGGAGGTTCTTAGTCGATATGGAGAAATACTGAAATTTAAAATGCCCATGAAAGAGGTTAGAAAATAATAAATTCTGTTTCATCATGTTTTAAAATAAGTACTGATGTTTTATTCTGGTAAAAAGTAATCCAGTAAATGTTAAATATGTTTTCATTCTGAGCTTTTATTTTTAAATGAAATATTCACATAAATTAACCAATATTTAAGTTACAAATTACATGAAATTATTATTATTATTCATAAAAACACTGTCATGAATGTTTGAACTCCCACTGCATCATTCATCTCTTGAATTTCAATCCAAATGTATAACATATACACATGTGCATCCCTTAATGTATGCTGGAATGTGTAATATTCTCAGACCCACATCTACATTCTGCCTGAGTATATACACACACTGGGCACTGAATTATAAACATTTATGCAGATTCGTCTTTAGTTAATATCCATTTAATGATGATGGTTTAACTGTTGTAATGTTTTACATGTTATTTTTCTTTTGCGTCAAGTGCATTTCTCGATTGGAAAATACTGTAATTAACTGCAAGAAATTAGATGGACAAAATTCGTAACATACCTTTTTGGTTGTAACAGTTGTTGGCCTAGTCGTCGGTGCGTTATCTTTCACTCGGTTCTTGAGTTTAAACACTCCAAAAAAACAGTAGGTATATTCTTCATGGAGGTGTACATACTCATTGATTACGAAATAAAAAAAGAGGGGTGGGGGTGGAGGAGCTTTCTTCAAGTCTGCTTTGGACTAGAATACCTTTAAGTCTGAAATTTCAAAGGCCAACAGGGGTGAGAGGGCTCAGAAATCCATTAGACCAGTATAAAAAAGTCTCTTTCAAAAAACAATTGCCCCAAGAAGGGTAGTCATGACAAAAAAAAGAAAAGAAAGAAAGAAAAGGAGCTATAAAACGTTACAATACCTTAGGACAGGATGTACATTGTACAAGTATCAGTGTCACTTGAAAATTTTCCACATGAGAAAATGCAAATCACCAAAAATGTCGCTGCACTTCTTGGCCGTACTGTCCGATGCATTTCGGAAAACTTGGTTACCATCTTCTGGGACTTTGAGTCGTCCGTTCCTTCCACACTCCATACTGACTATGCCACGTACTCAGATCGTGAATCTCTGCCTTTACATGTTATGGCACGTCATCGATCTACTTTTTGCCATTCTCCATTTTTGGGAACTCAATAGCCTTGTTTCGTGTAAGTCTAGGTCTAGTTGGGTGCAATGTTTTTGCGCTGTCTACTTCCCTGCCTTTTGTTCTCTTCTTCTATGAGTATTTTCCAGGGAAGCGGTATACCCACTCCACTACTATTATTACAGTTGGTGTTCTTAGTTTTTTCTATTATTATTGCTTCGGCATAACGAATCGTATTTTTGGTAGGTTGCTAGCAAATAATTTCGATATCTTCAAATACTGATACTGTATTATTTTTTATGAAATATTGTACAAGTGCTGTACTTCTTCCCCCCCTCCCAGTTTTTCAATGTTGTGTTAACCTTTTTTGTAATTTGTTTTTCATGCTTCTTATGAATTTAATTCTATTGTTGTTAGTTAGTTTCATTGGAATGCTGTATACTCCTGCACTGTCCAAGAGTTTTGTTTTTTCTGTGTTATTGATGATCATATTCATGTAATCTTTCAATGCAATTCCAATATCCAGAGGATGTGTTTTGCATTCCCTTTTAATTCATACATGAGATTCTTTCGCGGATTTGCAGAATTCTGCTTTTTTCATCATCATTTGGGTCATTCTCGAGATCGATGCAAAACTGGAGAGAAATTTTTTGTTGGTAGAGAGGGGTCGTTTTCCGTCTGGGGACGATATTTCATCTTTCAAAACTTCCGAAAATGGAAGTTACGCAGAGTGAAGATTTTTCCCGTAATCGTATTTTTTCTCGCGATGTTCCTTCTGCCCAGTATTGTTCTTAAATACTCTATTCCACAAATACTGCATTTCAGCTTAAAAATAGCGTAAAAAGTTTCTGAAAAATGGAAGTCAGTCGAAGTGATGATTTCTCCCGTAATCGTATTTTTCTCTTCCCGCGATGTTCTAACTATCCTGTGTTGTTATTAAATGTTACTTCCCCCATAAATGTCTGCACTTAATCTTGAGAAGGGAAGGGAAAATTTTCCAAAAACGGAAGTGACTAAATTTGAAAATTTGTTAAAATTGATGCATGGTGTTCAAAAGTATTCATATTCTGAAAGTTATACCATTTATCTAAAGTAGTGAAAGCTTTGATATCATGCATTCATGGTCCTCAGGCTGAAAGTTCTTTCAGCAGGTTGGATAAAATTATTGTCATATGAAGTAAAAAAATAGGATAAAAAGTGGTGAAGAAATGGGAAGGTAATGATATCAATCGGGGGAAAAAAATAATAAGCAAAGATTGTATCAACTGCAGAGTCAACAAAAGACAATGTAATGTGGCTTTGGAACTTGCTGAGAAGAAAGCAATACAAGAGGAAAATTGAGCTGATGTTCTAGCAAGTATAGGGATCCCAGACATCCCGTATAATACAGGATCGTCCCGTGTTTGGGTAATGCATTCCGCTGTCCTGAGAAAACTTTTCGAGACAGCTTTTTGTCCTGTATTTTAGAGTTCAAGACTGAAAACAGCATTACCTTAGGTAAACGTTCTTCAAACAGTCCAAACTATTAATCAGACCACTGCCATATCAAACATTGTTGAATCTGGTTTGTTTGATGAAGTAATGGTAGTGAAAACAGCTCTGAAGTCCAAAGAAGATAGTGAAGTGAAAGGACATGTTGAAATTCAAACATTTAGATGAAGTCTGGGTGGATCTCTTTAAAAGGTTGTAGGAGAACTATCAAATTTAAAGAAAGTAGTGGAGTTCGTTATGTGTAACCCTGGAACAAATGGGTGTGTCAAAAGATTATTATCTCACATGAATGCACTGTGGACTGATGAGATAAAGAGATTGTCTGTAAAAACTGTAAAATCATTCTTCAATGAGGATTGTGTAGCTTTTCATGTCATGATTCTTAAAAACAAACAATTGTTGAGTGAAATTCATTCTTCAGAAAAGTGTTGCAAGAGTGAGCAAGACTGATTGATTAATGAGAATATTGATTAATACGAATAGTTAAAATAAATTTGTAAGACTGGCATATGTGATGGATGCACAACTAAACTTTCACCCTCAGTCATAAGTTTCCCGTATTTTTTCCGATGTATCTGGGATTCCTAAACAAGCACTCCCCCCTTAAAAAATATATATGTTTGGAGCAATGTCTTTTAAAATAATTTTATTTTGTTCTGAATTGTAATTTTATATTGCAAATGCAATGATGTGCTCCAGTTTCATATTTAAATAAATAAATTAAAGTGAACAATTCTATCTTGCTCTTGCTGCATTATATTCGCACTTTCTCTTCGCATGTGTTCTGATTTTTCCCCCGGTTAAAAAGTTCAGCTTTTTTGTTTCTTGGTTGGTCTCATGTATGTTAATTACATTTGTGATTTGTTTTATATATTGAAATTTACCACAATATTTTTTATTTTGTTTGATTTTATTATTAGGATGTTTATATATGCAAATTACTTTCTTGACGTCTGAGGTGTTATATCCAAATTGTCTGGCTGTTTTAATTATCCATTGTAGTTACTTTTCTTTAAAAATGTTATTACTTGAATGGGTGAAAGCTCTATGTACTAAACTTCTGATTGCCGATATTTTGCATGTCCAGGGATGGTACGAATTAGTTACTTTTCTTTAAAAATGTTATTACTTGAATGGGTGAAAGCTCTATGTACTAAACTTCTGATTGCCGATATTTTGCATGTCCTGGGATGGTACGAATTTGCAAGTATGAGTATTGGCACGTAAGTTGGTTTTCTATATACATGGTATTTGCAGGATGTTTCAGTTTTTATTATTGTGATATCTAAGAAGGTAATTGTATTATCATTTTCTAATTGCATTGTAAAGTTGATACTTGGATATTTGCCACAGAAATCTTTTTTTAACATGTGGACGTGTCATAACACGTAAAGGCAGAGATTTGTGATCTGAGTACGTGGCATAGTGAATGTGGACTGCGGAAGGAACGGACGACTCAAAGTCCCAGAGGATGGCAACCAAGTTTGCCGAAATGCATCGGACAATACAGCCAAGAAGTCCAGCGATATTTTTGGTGACTTGCGTTTTCTCATGTGGAAATTTTTCAAGTGACTCATACTTGTACAATGTACATCCTGTCCTAAGGTATTGTAACATTTTAGTCCTTTTTTTTTTTTTTTTGTCATGACTACCCTTGGAGCAATTGTTTTTTAAGCGAGACTTTTTTATACTGGTCTAATGGATTTCTGAGCCCCCTCACCCCTGTTGGCCTTTGAAATTTCAGACTTAAAGGTATTCTAGTCCAAAGCAGACTTGAAGAAAGCTCCTTCAATCCCCCTCTCATTTTTTAACTTCATAATCAATGAGTACGCACACCTCTGTGAAGAATATACCTACTGTTTTTTGGAGTGTTTAAATTCAAGAATTGAGTGAAAGATAATGCACTGATGACTAGACCAACAACTGTTACAACCAAAAGGAGAAATCGAGAAATGCATTTGACGCAAAAGAAAAATAACGTGTAAAAACTTACAATAGTTAAGCCATTATCATTAAGTGAATATTAACTAAAGACTAATATGTTTTTCAACATGTTTTTTCCATCTCGATATATAGAGAAACACTTATCTTTATGCAGATGTACATAAACATCACTTATGCAAAAGTATGTGCAAAATGTGTAGTTAATTGCATCATTCTGCATCCCAAAAACAATAAATAGAAGTGAACTTCAACTGGTCTCATTTATATCAGTTGAAGGGTTTCATTATCAATTGAAAGCTTTCTTACTTTAAATTTTTATGTGACTTAAGTGTGTTTCAAAGCTTAAATGCTTGTTGTTTCAACAGCACAATTTCCCAGAGAAACAGACATAATTTTAAATGCAGAAATATATCCAAGGCAGCTAACAGTCAAACCATGTCAGAAACAACTATTTGATAATGATTTGCAATATTTTGTAACTTGATATTACGATTTACAAATTTTGAGTTGCAAATTTTTGCAACTTTGACTCTCTCTAACTAATAAAGTACTTTAAAAAACAAGTAGGGGTTTTTACATCTCTTTGTAGACACACAGAAGATATTTTGTGAAAGCTTCAGATTTTTTATATCTTCCCCTTTTTAGATATAGAAATTCAAATTTTGCAATTTTTGAATTGGCAACTTCAGACCCCTCGTTTAGCATGAAGGGATTGTATTGTATAAGCCGATAGTTATTTGTTTCAGCTGAAGTACTTACTCCTTGTAGGCTAAAAATAAGTTAAATACCATTTTGCTTTTTTTATTCCATATAAGAACTGCAATGGATCAAAAACAAAAACAAAATCAGTTTCAATATTGAATTTGAGTTAATGATCTCTCATTATACTAATTGTTAGTTAATATTTATATATTCCTTTTGTAGATGGACCTATGCTCTTTAAAATGAGACCAATTGGAGCTCTCTGCCATTGTAGCCTACAGTTTGAAAAAGCAAAAACAGGCTGTCTGGGTGTGATGTTATAACTGCGGTGTTCATTTTGGCTTGTAAATCCAAAATGGTGGAAGTAAAAAAAAAAAAAACAGATTTGAACTCTCATCTTTCAGATGGACAAAAACAAAAGATCAAATTTTTTAAAAATGTGTCAGCGACCACTTTTTTTTTTTTTTTTTTTTTTTTTTTGGTAAATTGGGCTGTTTTTCACAGAATAACCTTTCAGCATCATGTGCTGCAGCCCCTAATTTAGTGTTACTAGTTTTAGGAAGAAAAGAAACTCAAACCTAAGGATGAACACTGCATCCATTTTTTTTATTTACATGTAATTAAAGTAATAAATACCAGTGAGACAACTAATACAACTTCTGCTAGCAATCTTACACATTTCTAAAAAAAATTGGTTGTTGGATGCCTGTTGCTGCAATATTACGGCAACCTGGGGAGGCTTTCAAAGCCAAGCTTACCTTGTGTAGTGAAGAGATGGGAAATAAAGGGTGCTGTGATAAAAAGAGAAAGAAATACCAAGTAAAATGACCAGCAAAACCCTAGAAATAACAGCTGGGGAATCCCTGGAAATCACATCATAACAGAAGTTTGCAGAAAAAGTAGATTAAATTCTTCTATATGTTAGTCCATTCATTGTTAATGGGGTGTTACATAACCATTATTTTAATGGAATAACTGTAGTCAAACTTTTATTTTCAGTAACAAGGTAAGGATATATAACAGCTCATCTAAGAGAAGACTTGAAAAAAAAAGGGGGAGAAGCATTTATGTGCCCTCTTTATTTGCATAATGGAAAACCCATTACCAAAGTCATGCAGGTTGGCAAAAAGTGTGTTGTCTCTTGCCAGAGCAATTGTTTTTGAACTCATGTCTTCCATTAATTGTCTGTTGTCCCCTCTTGCAGCCATTACTTTGCTGTTTGTAGATCAGCAAAGTTAAATATGGACTCATTAATGTTTTTATCACTTCCTAAACATTGCAAAGAGGCCTGTATTATGCTTCTCAGAAACAATATCAGGCACAGACTTCTTTTATTTTTGCAGTAAATTCTGTTCATTTACCTTAGTTTTGCATCATAAAGCTCTGATTTTATCATAGGCATAGAGAAACATCCTACTTTGTGCTATCAAGGGCAATTGCAGAAATAGCCTTTTAATATTTTATTGGTATTCATACTTTTTCTGACTTTTCAGTGTAAATTTTAATAAATATATATTAATTCCCTAGATTTCTTTCTTCAATGCACCATTGTATTATTATCTGACTCATCTTCCAAAGAGAACTGCAGCCTATGAGCACTACAGTGCAGATGAATACCACATGCTATTTAAAGTGGAATATCGACTTCAGTTCTTGGGATGATAATCGATAATCAATTGAAAATAGGTGCTGTTGAGTGATGAGCCACATTGATTATGGGAATATCTTGTAAATGGTATCTGTCTGAGTGCATAGTGTCAAGAGGGAAATTTGGTGGAGAAACTGGGACTATCTGATATATCAAACAGAAGTCCTCATTCTTTCCACGTTTATTAGTGAGTCACAGAAAAATTATCATCGGCCTCCACCGGGAATCGAACCCAGGTCTTCCAGTTACGCACCAGACATGCTACGACTGCACCACAGCTGCCACTTATAAACGTGGAAAGAGTGATAACTTCTGTTTGATGTTCCTAATCCATGTCAATAGTGTGTATTAATTATTCATTCACCTCCTAGTTATTTGTTCAGTTGCTGCTTTCCATCTTTGGTGAATCTCCAGCATTTTGCGGGGTTCCAAGAAGCAACCTGCCATGTGGTTTGGCAGTTAGTTGTATGTGAGTATGGAGAATTCAAGGCCTCTGTGGTGCAGTGGTAGCATGTCCGGCACATAACTGGAAGACCCTGGGTTTGATTTCTGGTTGCGGCCAATCAGAATTTTTCCGTGACTCACTTATAAATGTGGAAAGAGCGATGACTTCTGTTTGATGTTCCTAATCCACGTCGATAGTGTGTATTGACTATCTGATAGTTTGGATTGAGTTTGTTAGTTGTGCTGCCTAAAACTTTAAATCAGAGGCATAATGGGATATGTTGGACAATTATACATTCCACTTAGACTTTTGTAGTGCTTATGGTACTAGGTACTGTATGTTGCAGCCTAAAAATTCTCCAGTTTATACTGAAGATGCTGTAACCACATGGTTTGAGGGAATTATGTTCACACATTCATCTGACCTGTTCGAAGCCTAGATTGAAATCCCATGGAACTCCTCTATGGGCTAATAGGCTGGACTAGGAAAAAGTCATTGCACCCCACATTACTGGTACTTTGAAGAAGAAATTAAAAAAAAAAAATCGCACCTTTCATATTTTTCTCTAAAAGGATTCCTATCATTCATATTAAATGGATACTACCCAATAAGATTTTGAAGAATATTTCCACAGTATTATACTGATATACAAACACATTCATGTAAGGACAGATGTTTCTGCAGCAGATAGGAATGTTACATTCTCAAATAACAAGCTCACCATGTGCCTAATCCCATGAATATTTTTCTTGTAAATTCAGCTTGTGCATTGTACATTTTGACTATGTGTGTGGCATTGTTCCATTAAACCATTCTCATATACTTGATGAAAATTTCATGTTATATAATGGCAAGTTTCTGTTCATTTTTTTTTTCTTACTGGTTATTTTATGGTAAGACCTTCAAAGCTTTTGTGAAAATAATTATATGTATTTACTGTAATTACCAATTAGTCCAAGCATTCATTAGTTCTTGTTACTGTGATCTTTCTATTTAGAATTCACCTTGTTAGTATTTCTTGTATCATAATTTATTGCCTTCTTGGCATTGGATTTTACATTGCTGTCGATATTTTTACTTGATATTTTATGCTAAAAACCTTTAAATCCTTTCTAAGAATGATCATTATGTGGATTTACAATATTTACCAGTTAGTACAATCAGCTCTCTCATTACTGTGATCTTTATTTATATTCATCACATGCTTTGTTTTTAATATTTTTCTTCTTGTGTATTAATTGGTTAACTTCTTATACATTTAATAATAGGATATACACTTCCTCATTCTGTAGTTAGTTAGTTAGTTAATTGATTTTAGTGGCGCAAGGGCCAGGTTTGGCCAAAGAGCGCCAGACACAGAACTATCAGTTAAAGATTTTTAAAAGCGGGGTGAAATGATTAAGAGCAGACAGGCTTGGTAAAAGTTAGAAAAGAGAATGATGAAAGCTGTGAAGACTAGTTAGTTAAATAGGTTTATATATATAAATTTATTAATTCACTGTTATAATTTGTATAACTTGTTTTTTTTTTTTTTTTTTTAAATAAGTTTTAAAAAGTCAATCTGCTTTAAGAACGAAAATACTGCACAAGTGTCGCAGTGGTCGCCCAAAAGCTTCTGCAGTGTAGCTGCGCCATCATCCAGTAGATGAGACTGAAAATAGTGAAACCGATGATTACGAAAACGGACACAACTACATAAAACATGAGAGATGGTGAGTAAACAGTTGCACGCCTCACACATTGGGGCAGCGTCGCCACACAGCAAATAGCTATGCGTGAAGCTACAATGCCCAATGCGGAGACGCGCAAGAACAACTTCTTCCCTACGGTTCCGGCGACACGATGATTTCCAGATTCCAAGGTTAGGTTTTACACGGTGCAGTTTATTCTCCACCTGTTGGTCCCACAGACTCCGCCACGTTCGTCTGATATGATCGTGAACAAGAAAGCGAAAATCACGGTGAAACAGTGGCAAGGGTGTGACGACCAAATAGGAGGCAGATCTAGCAGCAGCATCGGCAGACTCGTTCCCTGGTATCCCAACATGCCCAGGAATCCAGCAGAACCGAATCTGGACATCAGCCTCGAGCAAAGAACGAAGAAGTCTCCGTACGGTAAAAAGAAGTGGGTGGCCAGTGAAATCCAAAGATGACAATGATTGCACAACACTCAACGAATCAGTGTACACAATAGCACGCTGATGAGAGCTCGACTGCACGTGAACAAGTGCAAGATACACAGCATGCATCTCCGCCGAAAACACCATGGCCTCGGGAGGAATGCGGGCAACAGAAACTTCGTCAACGCAGACGGCGGCGGATCCAACAACACCAGCCGCCTTAGATCCATCGGTGAAAACAGAAATAAAGTCTGCATTGACGTAACAGTGTTCAGCGAAGAGCTGCTGGTATACTGACGCAGGGGTTGAGGACTTGTCAAAAGATGTAAAGCTGGTATCAACCATGACACCAAGAGGATGCCATGGGGGATCCTCAAAGCCCCTGGTCTCTCCAACGAGTGACAAGTCGAGCCCTGCATCACGAGCTACGGCCGCCATACGAAGACCGAAGGTTCGAATGCACGAGGGACAGATCTCGAACAAACGAGCATGCTGGGGATGAAAAACTGCATCGTATAAAGGATGTTCTGTGAGTGATTTAAGTTTCAGGTAAAATTGAAGAGACAGCTGCAGACGGCGTAAATGAGGCGACGGTTCGTTCGCGTCGGCATAAAGGCTCGGAATGGGTGACGTGCGAAATGCTCCCGTACAAAAACGCAGCGCTTGATGGTGGATGGTATTCAACGGCCGGAGAACGGTAAGACGCGCAGAGCCATACACCATACAGCCATAATCCAGCTTAGACCGAATGAGAGAATGGTAAATACGGAACAAAGAAGTCCTGTCTGCACCCCAAGAGACTGAGGCAAGGATCTTAAGGATTGACAAGGCTCTCAGACAGGAAGTCCTTAGCCGTCGAACGTGAGAGCGAAAGGTGAGAGCACGGTCAACGGTCAAACCAAGGAACTTGGTTTCCGGCAAAACTGTAATGGCTGCACGGTCCAAATAGAGCTCTGGATCAGGATGGAGGCCACGCCTCCGGCAGAAATGGACACAGGCTGTCTTATCGGGAGAAAGAACAAACCCATTATTGTTAGCCGCTTTAACAATCTGGGTAATTGCAGACTGCAGCTGCATTTCAACGAAATGCATGCTGGATGACGAACAGAAGATGTGAAGGTCGTCAACATAAATGGTAGCCGAAACCGTAGGAGGAAGATTTTTGAGTAAACAATTAATGCGGAGGATGAACAGAGTCACCGAAAGAATGCTGCCTTGAGGAACGCCTTGTTCTTGATGGGAAAAGGCGGAGAGCGTTGTACCCAGGCGCACCTGGAACACACGGTTACGAAGAAAGTTGGCAATGAAGGTTGGCAGGTTTCCCCGCAACCCACTCTCGTGGAGGTCACGGAGGATACCGTGACGCCACGCTCTATCGTAAGCTTTTTCGATGTCAAAAAATACAGACACCAGGTGCTGCCTACGTACGAACGCCTCACGAACAGACGTCTCAAGGAGCAGGAGATGGTCAGGAGCTGAACGATGACGACAGAAGCCGCTTTGTGATGGAGACAGTATTCGATGTTCTTCAAGAAAATAAATTAGCCTGGAATTAACCATTCGTTCAAGGATTTTGCACAGACAGCTAGTGAAGGCAATTGGCCGATAACTGGAGGGAGACTTGGGGTCTTTGCCAGGCTTGGGAAAAGGTAAAACAAAAGCTCTTCGCCAAGAGTCCGGGAAACTGTTCTCCAACCAAATGCGGTTGAAAAGCACTAACAGATTCTCGAGAGACGACTGCGACAGATGACGGATCATGTCATAGTGGATGCCATCGGGACCGACAGATGTTGCACCAGACCGATGCAGAGCCACCCGTAGTTCAACCATGCTGAAAGGGGAGTTATACTCAGTGTTATAAAAAGGCGCAAAGGAGATTTTCTGGCGTTCCGCGGTTGTTTTAATCCTCTGAAAGGACGGGAGATACGCCTGAGAACTAGAAACTGAGGCAAATGCTTCGCCCAAGCAATCCACAATCTCCCCAACTTCAGCATACGTGCAGCCGTTATTCTCAAGAATTGAAATTTGGCGGGAACTATAGTTTCCCCGGATCTTACGAATTTTTTCCCAAACAGTTTTTGAACTGGCACGTGAGTTGATAGATGAAACGTACTTCATCCAAGACTCCCTCTTGCTTCGTCGACGCACCAACCGAGCGTAAGATTTTGCTCTTTTAAATTTAACAAGATTAGCATCGGTCGGATAACGCCGAAAAGTACACCAGTCCTTATGTTGAACTCTCCTAGCTGCTGCGCAATCAGGGTTCCACCAAGGCTTCGGACGTCTTGGGAGCGTCGTTGATGTTTTTGGGATAGAGAGATCTGCTGCCTGAATGATACACGTTGTGGCATCAGTAACAGCTGCGTCAATTGACCCCCGGGTCACCATGGCAAAAGATATTACTGCGGACGGTGTGAAGACCTCCCACTTGGCACGATCCATCCTCCAACGAGGAGGGCGGGAGGCAGAAGATGGCACGCTCACATTATACCTAAGTACAATTGGGAAGTGGTCGCTTCCATGGAGGTCGTCACACACCGTCCACGACCAGTCGACCATAACCGATGGATGACCCAAAGATAAATCGATTGCACTGAAACTTCGTGTAGGCTCGTGGAAGTAAGTGTCAGCACCGGTGTTAAACAGGCACAAAGAGGTCGAGGAAAGAAGAGATCCGATCCTATGGCCTCGTGTGTCTGTTCTGACACTACCCCACAATGGATTATGAGCATTGAAGTCACCCAAAAGAAGAGCAGGTGACGGCAGCTGCTCAACTAATCTCTCAAGAACGGACACGCTCACGTCCTCATCCGGCGGCAGATAGATGCTGCAAACAGTTAGAGGCACAGGCATGGAGCTGTAAATTGCTTCTTAGGTTAAGTTCACTTTCTCTAGAAATGGGTGTTGTATGTTAAAATTTTGTAGAATTTGAGATAGGAAGAAAGGAATTAAAGACAAAACTGTGCCATAATACTAATATAAACTAATATACCTATCATATAATTTCAGAATAACCTGTTTTATCTCTTGTTTTTTATTTCCTGCATCAATTTCTAACATTAGTTCATTAGCTTACTTATTTTTCTGTGTTAATACACATTGATTTTTTGCATTTTTGACAAAAAACAAAGAATGTGAAATATTAACATAATGGTTTGTAATCCTATTAATTTGTCTTTTTCAGAGTTTTTTCCAACTCCCAGAAAAACCTCCTTCCCACCGTGTAAGCATGCTTTGTCTTTGTGTTAAATGTTGATGAAAATTTATTATGAATAAGATATGCATATTAACAGAAATTGTATTATGGCTCAATATACATTTGGAAGAAGTTCTACTTCTTACAGGTATCACAGATACTGACACAAGTATCACAGATGCAAACTGTGACACAGCATTGTCTTTCTGAAACAGTCAAGTGTCTCGTGGATATGTGGTCATCATATAGGGCAACACTTGACTCAGTGTGTAGGTAGGATCTGGCAGTGAGCATATGTTCAGTGGGGATGAAGAGGCCCAGTGATGCTCAAGAAAACAATTCCCCTATCACAGTGATGCTGCCACTAGCCTTTTTCCATTCAGAAATTGGTTAATCATCAGCATTCAGCTGTGTAGTCTGATCTGTTCACCTATGTAGCATTGAAGCAAACTCATGTATCAGCGTGTTGGACCCAGAACCTGGACTCCTCTTTTCCAGTTGTCCAATGTTCAGTCGTGGTGCTCTGGTGCGCACTGTAAGAAGAGCTGTCAATGACAGTCTGTCAACATGGGTTGATGAACGGGCCACTGACTGCTTAGACCCATCTGCAAGAGTATCCACGGGATTATGTGCTTGGAAATGTTTGTGTATCATAGCTGCAACCTTTCATTAATTAAAAATTCATGAGCTATCTATTGTCCCAGACAGCAATTGACAGTGTGACTGTCAGCCAGTGGTGCCCCCACCCATTGTGGGGATGTATTGTCCCTCTCCAAACCATTCATGCCACATCTTCACTACAGCCACCTTTGAGCAGTCAAGGATGCCTGCAGTTGTTGATATACTGGCTTTTGTCATCTTTGTGGTAACAAGCTTGTCCCTTTCCTGATTGCACGAACTTCATACTGGTGAACTGACATGCCCTACCTTTGCCATCGAATATATTCCACATTGGTCAATGATGTCACTGCTGTGGGATGCACCCACTTATAGAGGTCATAATGGTCTGGCCCATAAGTGTGCAACAATCATAGAGAATATCTGATGAGGACAGGCTAGTGGACTCAAGAATGTGTTAACTAAACTGAATAGACAAATTATTAAATACACCTACCCAATAACATCTTGCTCCCCCTTTTGCCCTCACTACAGCCGCCAGATGTCTTGGTAAGGACTCAATGAGGTGTTGAAAACACGGATGTGATATTGTCATCTATGAAGCGGTGATCGCTTGTGGAAGAGCATCCACAGTTGCAGATGGGAGCTGGCGGGCTTGAACAGATCTTTCCAATTCTTCCAACAAATTCAAAATGGGGTTGAGGTCCAGCGGGTGTGGTAAACTCCTTTGAATGCTTCTGGGGCCAATCAGTTGCCACTCAGAAAGCATGTTGTGTGGTGTTTCCCTGTTGAAGGATGGCATCATGGTGCAGAAAAAGAATCATTACAAATGTGTGTAGATGATCAGCGAAAATGTTCATATACCTTGCGTCATTGGTTCAGGGCCCCATAGGTAGCCAATGTAAAGGAACCCCTAACTGTTGCACCACCTCCACTTACTTGTATCACTCCAACTTGGTAATCTGGTTCCATTGTTTCACGTGGTTTATACTACCACACACACACACACACACACACACACACACACACACACACCTTCCTAATGGCATGATAGAGTTGAAACCATGATTAGTCAGATCAGATCATGTATTTCCAGTCCTTTGTACTCTAGTTGCAACAGGCTTTTGTGAACTGCAGTGTAATCTTTTAGTGCCATGAAGTCAACAGAGGGATATAATGTGGATATCAACTGCCATAGTTTATTTTCTACATGGTGCAACAGATAGTCAATAAGCTTGTGGACCCTCTCTCGTTGAATTCAGATGTTATCTGCACTGCGGTAGCCATGCGATTCCTTGTAACAATGTAGGACAGTCTGCGCTTACCTCAAGATTCCATTGCATGTTTATGGCCACATTTCTCTTGTTGGTTGGAAGATTTGCTGTAATTTACATATACCGATGAGCCATTACATTACGACCACCTACCTAATAAGCTGTAGGACCCCTTTTAGCCTGCAGAATAGAGGACACTTGGTGAGGCATCAATTCAATGAGGTGGCGATAGGTATCCTGGGGTATCTGGTACCATAATGTCAACAGCAGGTCCTCCAGTTCCCGTACATTTTGGGACGTGGTGATTTAGCGCAAACCCATCTTTCCGAGTCAAACCACAAATGTTTGATTGGGTTCATGTTGGGTAAATTTGGAGGCCAGGGCATTAACAGAAAGTCGCCAGCGTGTTCCTCGAACCAATCCTTGATAGTTCTGGCAGTGTGACATGGCACATTATCTTGTTGGTAATGGCCATTACCATCTTAGTTTTAAGGCATCGTGCCATCACAATTTGTTCTTTATTAAACTCCGATAAATCGGCAGCTTTTCCCATTCTGACTCCGAACACTACTAACCGAAAACTGGTCCTTGGGTTGTATATATATATATATATATATATATGTGTACACTGCTCTGTTAACTTCACCTGTGCCATTGTTTGGTCTCCAGGTGCTCTTATTTCTCTAGGCTGGAGGTGGCCATAATGGACTGGCTCATTGGTGTAGTCTTGATATACAGTATGGTACGACATGGAAATTCCAACAGTTCGGTAGTTGCAGTGATTGAACAACTGGCCTTCCTTGCTACCTACTGTCTGACCATGTCAAACTCACTTATGCTGGCAAAGTAAAATTTGTTGGAGCAGGCACCAAAATATGTTGACATGGTTTGGTGTGGATGCTAAGAGATTCTGTGATGATTGCATAGACACTAAGGGACATCAAACATCAAAAGATCTGTAAATTCCGTACATCTAGAAGCAGGGAAGAATAAAAACAAGTGAGTTTAGTCACATGCAAAATCTTTAATGCTTTAAATGGGGAAATAGGAAAGAATTTATTTATCAAAATATTTTTTATTTCCAGTGGGGAGATGGAGTATGTGATCTTATTCTATCGGGGTCATTCAAACTAAAACGAGCCAATAGACTTAGCAAACTGCTGAATGGGTTTACCGCAGCAGTGCTGACACAAAACACGGGTGGCACCGCTGTAGTGTTCTGACACAGTGAAATATGGTGCGATCCCTGACGACAAAAGCAGTTGGCATTTGTACAGGACCTAATGCAGGTGTTTGGCCCAACCAGTCATGACTGTAGCCACGAATGTTGAGCAGAGATTGGTTATCTGGTTTTTAACCGTGGAAGGTTTCGGGAGTACGGGAATTCATTTCTGCATGAATAACGTGCGAAAACTGCTTGTCTTTGTCACATGTTAAAGACTAAGGTAAGTGGTTCCAAGAGGGGCGGTCATCATTGGCTGATGATTCGAGGCCAGGGCAAGCACGCCATTTGATCACCGATGTTTCCATCACTGAAGTGGATAGTCTCATTCAGGAAGACAGAAGAGTCACGGTGAAAGCACTTGCCGACAAAGTTGGAATCAGTGTAGGGAGTGTGCATACCATTATTCGTAATCGGCTACAGTACCAAAAGATTTGTGTGAAGTGGTTGCCACACAACTTGCAATCTGTGCAGAAAGACATTTGCATGGGTGTGTCCTTGGAATATTTACTGCAATTTCATGGGAGAAGTCACATTTCATTGACAGAGTCATTGTAGGAGATGAAATCTGGTGCTGTCATTATAAACTTGAAAGCAAAAAGCACAGCAGCTAATGGAAGAACGTCATCTCCACCAACAGAGAAGTCAAAGGGAATGCAGACAAGTGCACGAAAGGTCACGTTGACCTTTTTGGCTACAGCCCCCCCCCTGCTGATCAAGTTTCTCACTACCGGAAGTGCTGCCCGGTATGCAGACACACTCAATTCTCTGTGAGCATCACTCAAGTACAAGCGAACTGGGCTGTTCACCACAGGAGTCATTCTTCTTCATGACAACGCCCGCCCCCATGCTGCAGAAATCGTGTGGGATTACCTTTCCAAATTCAGGTAGGAAACACTCTAGCATCCTGCATACAGCCCAGATTTGTCCTCCCGTGATTTTCACATTTTCGAGAAGCTGAACAAGCATCGTCATGGTCACAGATTTCGCTCGGACAAAGAGGTGTAAGATGCTGTTCGGGAATTGTTGCACCAGCAACCCACTGTCTTCTATGTACAAGGAATCAAATGTCTAGTGTCACAGTGGGATAAATGCCTTAATAGTCATGGGAATTACTTTTAAGGTAAGTCAGAATATCTTTCTCATACACCCTTTGCCTCATTTTCATTTTAGTGATCCTTATATATATAAAACACATATTTTTAGGAAGGAAGAATTCTGGCTCATTTACACTTGAATGACCCTTATATACACTCGCAGACAATGAAATTTGCACACCTAGAAGAAAACATGCTACAACTGTGAAACTTTGTAAATAGCTAGAGTGCAAATGATCCATGTTTGGTGTGAGTGTGCATAACCGCACACCCTGTGGTCGCACTGCAAGCACGAACTGACAGCCTTATAAACCAGCATGTAGTCGATGCCCCATGAAGCGAAAAGCACGGGCCGATGCAAGCAAGAGTACAGAGTGACAAGAATGCCGGGTAGACGCCAGAGATTTACAGAACTTATGGACTTTGATGGAAGTCTGATCATCGGGCTGTAACCGCTGGGTGGTCAGCGCGTCGTATAGCCTGCAACGTGGATCATTCTGACTATACCGCCTGACTGTGTTGGGAGCAGTGGACACATGACGTCACTGCCACATGGCTGAGTGGCTCCGGACAGACCAGGAAACCCCTCGAAATAGAGAGGATTGACGAATCGTGCGCCATGCACGAATGGATCCCATGGGGACCCAGTTCACTATACAGGCAGAGGTAGCAGCTTCTGTGTGCCCACGAACCATTTCCTGATGACTCGTGTAAGCGAATCTGCGATCACAGTGCCCCTTACGTGTGCTGCCATTAACACCGGAACATTACCGGCTCCGTTTAGCAATAAGTGCCACTTAGTTTTGGCGACACGTGATCATGTCCGGGTGTAGTGGTCCACGGGTCAACGGCACAATCCCAACCTCACTTTTGATTGCCACATCTCCCCCACTGCAGGCATTATGGTCTGGGGAGCCATTGCCTACAACAGCCAATCAACTCTAGTAGTGGTACTTAGATCATTGATGGGCCAGTGGAATGTGGATGAGATCCTACGGCCCCATGTGCTCCCATTTCTGGCCGGTATTCCAGGTGTGCTATATCAGCATGATAACGATCGCCGACACACGGCTATAAAGTATCTGGACTGCCTATATGATGTCCAGAAACTTCCATGGCCTTATCGCTCCCCGGACATGTCCTCTGTTGAGCTAGTCTTGGGCCAGTTGAAATGCCGGCTGCTGCCATGCAGCACTATCCAGGATTTGGAGCACACTGTCCAACACGTGTGGGCCAGTCTCCCACAGGACAACATCAGGCATCTATTCGCCTCCATGCCAGACAGTATTGCAGCCTGTATTGCCGCACAAGGCAGTGCGATGCACTATTGAAGAAGATCAGACTGCGTGCCACAGAACCCTCTGTAATTGTCCTGCAGCTCTGTTTTTGCCATCATGTGTATCATTCATCTGTATCATTACGTCCATAAAATTTCAGTTCAATCCGACGCTTCCTTCTTGGTGCGCAAATTTCATTGTCTGTGAGTGTATTTCCTGACTAAAATTCGCTATTTACATCCCATCGAAAATTATTTTTTCTTGGCTGATGTCTTATCTTCGACTCCCATACTACAAGACTGGAAATTCTTTTCTCGCGACTTTTGAGGAAGATGTTTTCATTGTGATCCGCAATGTGAGAAGTTGTTCATTGGTGGATATCAGTTCTCACTCAGGCAGCTGGCTGAAGGTTGCAAGAGAATGTCAGCCGATTTATAACCATTTGTTCAGAACGTTGCTGTCGGGGAATGGGGGGTAAGGTGTTGAAATTCCCTTTGTTCTGTCGATGGCCTGGTCGATAAAGGAACGTGTGTTCCTATAAGAATTCTTAAATGGTTTTTCTAATAATAGAATTCCCTGTGCTTTTCTTGTTGTGTAATTGGAACCACAATTTCATTTTATTTACTGATATTTGAACATTTTCATATACACCCTCATAAATTTTCCATGACTAGTTTCCAGTGCATAAAGACCTGCTTTCTAGGCATTGCCAGTTTCAGCATCCCGTGTTACTGGACGCAATACTTCTGCTTTGCATATTGCTTTCAGGGTGTGTATAATAATTTTTCCATTCAGTGTACAACAGTTCATCTTTTACAGAAAACAATGTTTGATTGGTGTGGAGAGGAAAAAAAAAATTAAACTTCCTTATAAAGCTCATCTGGTGAGATTAAAACATTCTTACATTTTTTTCCTACTGTTTTTCAAGTTTTATAGCATCGAAATCCAGGTAAAATTGCTGTGATGAAAAAATCTTCTGTTTCTTCCTTTTATTTATTTATTTATTTATTTTGAAATGCTTGCACTGTGCTGCTTGAGTGTGCTAATGATATTTCTTACGAGGCATGTTCCAGGTCAGTATTACATATTTGGTAACTTGGTACTGTAGCTTTATATTAATAATAACATTTCACAAAGTAATTCTGTGTAGCTGTTTTGTACTTGAGACTTATGATATCATTAATCCTTCTGCCGTTTTCTGTGTTCTGCATGTTGTGATTTGTATTTGCCATCAAATTCTGAGTGAATGCTTTCATTTTAAAAGTGTTTTTAATCTTGCAACATTCATTCCAAAATAACTTTGAATTTCCCATCCCATCAACATAGAAATTGAGCAAAAACACACAGTCCTGTATGGCAACATGACTCTGACTCTATGTGATTTCGCTCAATTTCTGTGTTTATTTGTTATTGTCACGTAAAGCCTGTGTTTTAAACAAAAAACTTCCCATCCCTTCCTTATCTTCTTTATTATGGAAATATAACAAACATTTTTTATGTTATATTGGTATGAGAAAAGTTCATAATTTCATAGTGTGCCAAACCCAAAAAGGGAAGCAAAGTTTCTGTTCATTTTATGAAGCAAAACAGAATAATCACTGGAAATCGTACCATTTCCACCTCTTTTTTTTTTTTTTTTATGCCACCCCTTCCTTTTTATTGAACTAGAAAAATCTAAACTCTCTCTCTCTCTCTCTCTCTCTCTCTCTCTCTCTCTCTCTCTCTCTCTCTCTCTCGCTCTCACACAGCACATGGGGTTGCTTTGAAGTTTTATAAGCTACTGAGAGTCCATGCAAAAACATCACATTTATAATGTCTTTACAAATGAAGAAAGATTGTCTAGTGCTGCAAAAAATTTTTGAGGTATGCATGTGTATGTTAATTTATATATTATTGTAAGTCAAACCCAGAGACACAGTTTGAGGTAACGTACACAAAGCATTGTTTGGACTATAAAAGATTTGTAATCTGTATAGTATTATTCAGTGAAAGAATTCATACTTAATTCTCTCTATTCAGAGTTTTAAATTTTTTGCAAGCATTTCTGGCTTTTTGTGGCTAACAAGGTGTGTTCTAAGTGCTTGAAACTTTCTTCTTGATGGTTGTTGACATTGAGGTTAAATTATATAAAAGTATTATTTAATCAAAGGACATTTTGATATAGCTTTAATTTCTTACTGTAGTCCAACAAAAAAAGTGTTATTGATCTGCATAGTATACCGTGATTTGCAAATTTATTACTTATGAAAAATTGTTATTCATTTACAAATTTTTCAGATGTCTTCATAGTGTTAGTGTTATTTTTAACAATGCCAGCCAGTGTTTTGACAGCATAAAGAGCCTTCTGTAAAAAGAAACTAATGAAGAATTGAGAAGCACTATGCTCAGAGTAGACTCTCTGATTTGACCATAATGAGTGCTGGAAAAAAAAAAAGAGAAATGGATGCAGTTGTGAATTATTTCTCCCAAGCACAATTGATTGCTGCATGGATAAATTCAAAATCAACTGTAATTGACAGTATTGCCTGAATTACTTGCACAAGAAAGAGAGTATGCTGACTGATGTAAAATTTTAATTCTCACATGTTAAATGCTAGTGGAAGGAAAACTTGTTAAGGCTGAACTATTATTAAAATGATGCATGACTTTTACCTTCCCTGAACATCATGCAGTAATCCCTGGAGGACCGGACTAGGCTGCCATCTGATGCTGACCTTGGCTACTTACAATGGACGCTCCCTATCTTCTGATTCAAGGCTTCTTGAATTGAAGAGGAACTACAAAGGATCAAGTGGGACATCGTGGGGCTAAGTGAGGTAAGGAGAAAAGGAGAAGATCTCATCGAACTGAAAAGTGGACATCTCTTCTACTATCGTGGGACAGATACTGGCAGAACTAGTGGTGTTGGATTTATAATAAACAAGAAACTGAAGGATAAAGTTGTAGAAGTTGAAAGTTCCTCTAACAGAGCTGCACGACTTGTTATCCAACTCTCGAAAAGATACCAGGCTCAGATTATTCAAACTTATGCACCCACCACAAGTCATCCTGAAGAAGAAATTGAAGAATTTTATGAGGAAATTTGTCATCTAAATAATAAAGGTAAGCAGCACTTGAAAATAATTATGGGAGATTTCAATGCAAAAATAGGGCACCGGCAACAGAATGAAACTTCAGTAGGTAAATTCGGTCACGGCAACAGAAACCAGCGTGGAAATACTCTCGTTGAGTTTGCAGAGGCAGAAGGGTTTTTCATCTTGAACTCCTTTTTCAAGAAAAAGCTACACAGGAAATGGACATGGAGACATCCAATTGGGACGACAAGTGAAATTGATTTTATTATGTGTAACAAAAAATTCGTCATAGAAGACTGCAGTGTGCTAAACAAGTTCAACACAGGTAGTGACCATAGATTGGTGAGATGTAAGATGCACCTCAACACTAAACTCGAACGTGGCAAGCTCATAAGACAAACAAAATCTATTGACATAACCAACCTTAAAAAACACCATAATACCTTCAAGTTAGAACTGAAGAACAGGTTCTCTGCTTTAGAAGGCCTAACATCGGAAGAAGTGGACATCTCTGAAGTTAACAGAAAAGTAACCAAAGCTCTTATGGAAACAGCAACAAAATTAGCTGGGTCTAAGAACAAGTTGCATGTGAACAAATTATCAGGAAAAACCAAAATGTTGATGCAAAAAAGAAGAGAGATGAGGACAACTAAAGAAGATGCGACTTCCAAAGTGGAATATATAGAGCTATGCAAGACAGTAAGAAAAAGTATCACTGAAGACGTAAGAAATTTCAACTGTGAACTAGTGAGGAAAGCAATTGAAAACAACCAAAGCCTAAAGATAGCAAAGGGACATCTCAGTAAGGGAAGAAAACAGATTATGGCACTGAGAAAAGAAGATGGTTCTGTAACAAGAAATAGAGGCGAAATTTTGACAAGAGTGAAAGATTTCTACTCCAAATTATATGAAAGAGATGATATATGCACTCCAGACATTATGAAAGATACCAGTACCAGAGTTCCTCCAGTCCTTCCAGCAGAAGTTGCACATGCAATCAAGAACATGAATCGGGGAAAAGCTCCAGGAGAAGATGGAATTACTGTAGACATCATACAAGAAGCAAGTGGAGAAATCGAAACAGTACTCGCAAAAATTTTCACTCGATGCCTTAATGAAGGAAAGATTCCTGAGGATTGGAACACCGCTACAATGATCCTGCTACATAAGAAAGGTGACATTGAGGATCTCGGAAACTACAGACCTATCAGCCTCCTATCAGTAGTTTATAAAATCTTCACTAAAGTTCTTTCACACCGCTTGAAGGTAACACTGGACATGGCTCAACCGAGAGAACAAGCTGGATTCAGGAGTGGCTACAGCACAATAGATCATATCCACGTACTGAGAGAACTAATTGAAAGAGCGAGGGAATATGAACTTCCATTGTGCATGGCTTTTATCGATTATGAAAAAGCCTTTGATTCGGTGAAACCATCAGCAGTTACCACGGCTCTGAAATCCTGCGGTATTGAAGATGCATACATTAATATTATTAATAACATCTATGAAAATGCAAGTGCAAAGATTCGGCTGTTTGAAAATACAACACACGTAAAAATTGGAAAGGGAGTGAGACAAGGTGACACCATATCTCCGAAGCTCTTTAATGCCACATTGGAGGGTGTTTTTCAGTCGCTGAGCTGGGAAAACAAGGGGATAAAGATTAATGGAGATTATCTAACCCACCTTCGTTTTGCTGATGACGTAGTCATTTTTGCAACTACCCCATCAGAGCTGCAGAGTATGATCCAGGAACTTGCTGACAAGAGTAAAGAAGTGGGATTAAAAATGAACTTTCAGAAGACAAAAGTGATGTTCAATGCTTTTACAAGAAATGAAGATTTATCGATTGATGGAGAAAAGCTGGAGATAACAGACACGTACGTTTATCTTGGACAGCAGATATCAAGTGAGGGTCACATTGATGAAGAAATTAATCGGCGTACAAAAGTTGCCTGGAGAGCTTTCAGAAGAAACAGCATAATTTTCAAGAGCAATATGCCATTATGTCTTAAAAGAAAAGTGTTTGATCAATGCATCCTTCCAGTGATTACGTATGGTGCAGAGACGTGGACCTTAACTAAAAGAGACATACAAAGGCTGCAGACAACTCAAAGAAGCATGGAGAGGTGCATACTTGGTGTAACCAGGAGAGATAAGAAGAGGAACTCGTGGATCCGAAAAATGACAAGAGTGGAAGACATCATGATCAGAGTTAAATCCCTGAAATGGCAATGGGCTGGACATACTGCCAGAATGACAGATCATCGATGGACAGCCGAAATTTTAGATTGGTTTCCAAGGGACAGGAAAAGACCCAGAAGAAGACCACATGGGAGATGGGTGGATGAAATTCGAAAGTATGCAGGGGTGACATGGAGGAGAATGGCACAAGACAGACCGTTGTGGAGGAAACTTGGGGAGACCTTCGTCCAGCAGTGGATTGATAATGGTTGACAATGATGATGATGATGATGATGATATTAAAAAACTAAAAATTGTTTTTAAAAAATAACAAAAAAAAATAATAATAAAAAACTGGAGGAAAACAAAACAAACAACTCCTGAGAACGAGCAAAGGAAGAGCTCTAATTACCCCAACCATCCGAGGCTAACGAGCTCCAAACGAGAGCGAACAAATAAAAAGATGAATAAATAAACAGAAGAATGCAGGGAAGCAGATCAATGACTGCAGTCATTGATCTGCTTCCCTGCATTCTTCTGTTTATTTGTTTGCTCTTGTTTGGAGCTTGTTTACCTCGGATGGTTGGGGTAATTAGAGCTCTTCCTTTGCTCGTTCTCAGGAGTTGTTTGTTTTGTTTTCCTCCAGTTTTTTATTATTTTTTTATTTTTTTTTTTAATTTCTTAGTATTTTGTGTTTTTTAGTATCGTGGTTTGATCTTTCTTTTATGCAGCCTTGGGTGCTTTAGAATTTCAAAGTTTTTATTGGTTTTAACTTCTGGTTGGTTTTTTGCTATATATATATATATATATATATATATATATATATATATATATATATATATATATTCTATAAAGAAGATACCTAAGCAAAAAAATACATATATAATTTTGACTCACACCTAATACAACATAGAAAAGGTTATGTATCTACCTGTGTGAGTAAAAGGAGAAAAGATAAAAAATAAAATAAAACAACTGAATGTAGAAGGTGTCGAGAATACTGAGCCTTGGCTTTATCAAGGACCAGCAAAAACTCTGCATTTTCTCACTTCCACAAAGACCTAGTTGGAAATGGGTTTCTGCAAGGCCATAGATGCAAGTAACATTCCCACCTAAAATAGTTAAAAAATATATATATATATAAGTCATGTCCTCCGTAGAGTATCATGACCTAGCACTAGTTAACAATTTCGCTTGCATCCATTAACCTTCATGGCCCGACCCATGCTCTTCATCTGTTACTGTTAAACAGAGAGAAGAAGATTAAAGAGAACTCAAGCTGTGAGAGTGACATAATAAATGGAAATGATTTTCAGCTATAACGAAATTCCAAGTTCGTTTGAGAGAGAATTTAAACCTGAAAAACAATGCAAAAGAAATCCAAATTTTACATTGCAATTAAAAAAAAGGAAATGTAAATTTATAACGAACAGATTTTTGAAAGAAAACTTGAGTCTAAAACCCCCTACTCTACAACTTATGACAGCACGAAAACGAGAATAAGTTAAAGATAAATATTAACTAAAGAAAACTTTGTGAAAGTTATATACCTTAAACAGTTAGTTGCAATATGTACAAAGTATTTCAGCAGTGCTTTAAGTGCATAATTAATTAGTTATTAAGAACTTAACTACTTTGAAAAAACAGCGCATAGACAGCGCATAGAAAAGGAACAGTCTTAGCCTTCTTCTGTTCCTAGGTACCCCAAAAGACGCTCAAAGTTACAAAGAAAAGTAAGAGTTAAAACCCGCAAAAATGTTAACAGACAAACCAATGCTTAAAAGCTGAAAAGCTAAAAAACGACAGAGAAAAGGTACATAAAGTACAAACATTGAACTTATAAAACCTAGAACCCAAAAACAAGGAAGAGAGCTTACCTCTTGTGTGACAAAAACTTTTCTCCACATAAGAGGAGAACATGGCTGACCCCTTCCGCCACTCCTTAGACGCTGGGGGCAGTGAGGGTGGGGCTGATGGCCTCCTCATACAGCAAGAAACCAACGCGCGGAGATTTTAACCAGAGAAAAAAAATATATAAACTTAAGACTGTGGATCTGTATGATCAGAATGAGCAGAATTAACTCTCCAGAATACATGAGAAATATTATAAAATACACGAGCAGTTTATTTAATAATCTTTGCATGTATTAAATCACCTTAGTGAGCTTCTATAGATTAATCAGAATCTTATTAATTTTAATGTTGGTTTTACTATTTTTAGTATAGCTATCCTAGTGATGAATAACTAGTTTTCTTTTTTATTTGTTTTTATTTTCTTTTATAAACAGATTTTTAAGCTTTTTTTGTGATTTTGTTTATATTATTTAATTTTTGTTTTAATAGGACCGTCATATCCATAGCACTAAGGTTCCTTTAGGTAGTTAATAGGCATCCTCTAGCCAACTTCCTTACGGCTTTGATTGGTCAGAATCATATTATTAACTGTGTAGAAAATTAAAGCAGATCTGCCAACCTTACTCTATTATTCAGAATAATTTTTCTTAAAGTTCTTTTGATGAAAGAAGAAGGAATTTCGTTCTCTAGAAAACTTTCTAAAAGTATATTAATGTGGTAATTGAAATCCAAATTGTTGCTGCAAATTCTTGAAATTCTTAGGACCTGAGAAATTAGTACATTCTCAATTACTTTGGTTGAAATGTTATTATTCCAGTGTAGATATTTAATTACTTTGAAAGGAAAATTAACTCTTTTATCAAAGAGGCTAATAGATGGGTTACCTCTGTTGAGCTTAATGCTTAAGTCTAGGAACTCAAGTTCCTGATTACTGTGGTTGGTTTTACATAAGTTAAGAGAGCTAGGATAGATATTATCAAAATCACTCTCTATAACTTCTGAATTATTGATACACAGCAGATCATCAATATATCTAAAAGTGTAAAGGTAGTTATCTGAGCAGGTGGGGTGATTTTTAATGAATTTATATTCCTTAAAGAACAGGAATAGATTAGCGATATTTGTGGACATTGATGTTCCCATTGGAATACCGTTCACTTGCTTATAGAGAGTATTATTATATAAGATATGGTTATTTTTTATGCAGCAATTGAGATAAGAGTTCCAAGTTCCTACATCAACAAATTGGTTAAGTTTAAATTCTGCATACAGCTCCTTAAATGTAGTGATTATATCTGATAGAGGCAGATTAGTATATAGGTTTTCAAAATCATAACTATTAATATCTAGGGGACAAACTTTGAGTATAGTAGAAATTACTTCTGCATTATTATTAATTATCCAAAAATCTCTGTACATCAAGTTAGAACAGTTTCTAATGTGTTTCAAAACCTTCTTTAAGACATCTTCAAAAGCAAGATCTATTTTCTTTTTATGACTCCTTATTCCACTAGCTATGAACCTGAACTTCACAGGATCCTTATGAAACTTAACCGTTGCAAAAAGAAATGGAAATTCAGGCCCATATCTTCTAGTTTGTGGAATTTTAAGTTTCTTGAAGAATGCCTTAAACCGATTTTCTAACTGCTTGGTAGAATAACTTACGGGCTCGTATGTTACTCTATTATTGAGTTCCATAGTTAACAATTCAAAATAGAACTTCTTACAGATAATTGCAAAATTATTGCTAGCTTTATCCGTAGTGGTAAAAATAAATTGGTCTTGTAGTTTGGAGAGTGACCTTTTAGCTTCTCCAGAGAAAAAGAGATTTCTGTCGAAACAAAAGTCCAGACCTGCCAACTCACCGGTGAAGCTATTGATTATATTATATTTCCATTCTGCGAAGGCCTCAATAGGCTGATTGTACGTCAAACTGGTTTTTACGATGTACTTATTTACATCTTGAGTGAAGCTCTCAAGAATCCTTTCTTTGGAAATTATGAAGGAAGGTCTGAATTTAGAGCCATACTCTAATAAATTCCTAAGCTTTTCATTTTCAACATAACTCAAGTTTCCGGTGATAATATGGTTGTAATTCTTATCATAGTGAACTGTTTCTTTATGTTCATCACAAGAACAAGAAGTAATTACAGGAATGTAGCTCGAAGAGTTAAGTTTGTAGTTTTTAACTATTGACCCTAAGGTCTTAACATATTTAAAACTTACAATAGACTGGTGCCTGTGGATGGGAAAAAAAAATTGCATTATTGTAGAACAGCTTCCTTACATTGAGATTATCGTAGGCTTTATTTAGGAACCTGATGGTAACAAAATTACTGGAAAATTCTTTAAGAGAAATTTTATCTTTAAGAATATGTTTAAGAATGTCCAGAACCAAAGCAAAAACATGCTTATCAACATGGTCAGCAGTTTCATTCCAGAATTTGAAAAACATTTAAGGACAGAGTGCTTGAAGGACTTGAGAATTTTGTAAGTATTTTTAACAAAATTAGTGCCAGTTTTAAAGCTTTCCAGAGTTTTTAGCAAGTTAGCAAAATCAACTTTGCTTGATGTGCGAAATAACCTCTGTCCTCTATTACCTCTAGAGCAGCTCTTATTATTAACAAGAAAGAAAAGTTCACGAATTGAAAATTTATGCTGATTATGCTTATTGTCGGATAGAGTGGAATTAAGGCCATAGGGATAAAGAGACTGATGCTGCAAAATTTCAAGGGATTCAGTTTCTAGCCGAGCATAGAGGTCAGGAATAATATGTAGTACCTCTATTTTAACTTTGTCAAAACCATGAGTATGGAAATGCTCTAATTCAAAGGTAGAGTACTGGTTGGCGTTTGTGGAGGGGTTCCCTCCTGAATTAGAGAACTTGTTTACTAGAGACCTGTGACCATTAATCCTAAGATGAAGAGGATTTTTACTTTGGCCAATATAGCTAAGGTTGCAGACAGTACAGGTGAGCTTATAGATGGTATTGTAGGCTTTGCAAAACTTGTTGGAGCAATTATCCTCAACAGAAGAATACAGGTTAGGATCTGCAGATTTACATGTCAAACAACGTTTGTCATTTCATAACTTTAGATTACCTTTGCCAGCGAGTTCATACACTATGGGAAAGGGTGCTAGCCTAACCGAGCGGGAGGACTTAAAATATCTGAGCTGACCTCCAATCCTTTCATCGTCCTTAGAACTCCACTTGGGCCAAAACATACAAATTCTGAGCAAACCAACTAGGAAAAACTTTTTAGAAATAAGCAGTCCAAGAAAAGACCAAACTCGAGTATAAACTACACTCCAAAAAGCTGCATCCAAAACATACTAAAAAGAAAAATTAGAAAATGAAAAAAACCTCAAGTGAAAAAAAATAGAAATAAAAAAATAATAATAATAATAAAACATTTCAACTAGAATTTGCGCATGAGCTGCTAAATAATAAATTGAAATTAGTTATTTAAGAGCAAAACTGAAGACTAAGGAAAAAATTTTAGAATTTAAAACGAAGGGTGCAAAATAACCTGAAAATCAAAACGCGCAACGCAGCAGTTTTGAAAATTCAGAATACACATTCTATAAAGAAGATACCTAAGCAAAAAAATACATATATAATTTTGACTCACACCTAATACAACATAGAAAAGGTTATGTATCTACCTGTGTGAGTAAAAGGAGAAAAGATAAAAAATAAAATAAAACAACTGAATGTAGAAGGTGTCGAGAATACTGAGCCTTGGCTTTATCAAGGACCAGCAAAAACTCTGCATTTTCTCACTTCCACAAAGACCTAGTTGGAAATGGGTTTCTGCAAGGCCATAGATGCAAGTAACATTCCCACCTAAAATAGTTAAAAAATATATATATATATAAGTCATGTCCTCCGTAGAGTATCATGACCTAGCACTAGTTAACAATTTCGCTTGCATCCATTAACCTTCATGGCCCGACCCATGCTCTTCATCTGTTACTGTTAAACAGAGAGAAGAAGATTAAAGAGAACTCAAGCTGTGAGAGTGACATAATAAATGGAAATGATTTTCAGCTATAACGAAATTCCAAGTTCGTTTGAGAGAGAATTTAAACCTGAAAAACAATGCAAAAGAAATCCAAATTTTACATTGCAATTAAAAAAAAAAGGAAATGTAAATTTATAACGAACAGATTTTTGAAAGAAAACTTGAGTCTAAAACCCCCTACTCTACAACTTATGACAGCACGAAAACGAGAATAAGTTAAAGATAAATATTAACTAAAGAAAACTTTGTGAAAGTTATATACCTTAAACAGTTAGTTGCAATATGTACAAAGTATTTCAGCAGTGCTTTAAGTGCATAATTAATTAGTTATTAAGAACTTAACTACTTTGAAAAAACAGCGCATAGACAGCGCATAGAAAAGGAACAGTCTTAGCCTTCTTCTGTTCCTAGGTACCCCAAAAGACGCTCAAAGTTACAAAGAAAAGTAAGAGTTAAAACCCGCAAAAATGTTAACAGACAAACCAATGCTTAAAAGCTGAAAAGCTAAAAAACGACAGAGAAAAGGTACATAAAGTACAAACATTGAACTTATAAAACCTAGAACCCAAAAACAAGGAAGAGAGCTTACCTCTTGTGTGACAAAAACTTTTCTCCACATAAGAGGAGAACATGGCTGACCCCTTCCGCCACTCCTTAGACGCTGGGGGGCAGTGAGGGTGGGGCTGATGGCCTCCTCATACAGCAAGAAACCAACGCGCGGAGATTTTAACCAGAGAAAAAAAATATATAAACTTAAGACTGTGGATCTGTATGATCAGAATGAGCAGAATTAACTCTCCAGAATACATGAGAAATATTATAAAATACACGAGCAGTTTATTTAATAATCTTTGCATGTATTAAATCACCTTAGTGAGCTTCTATAGATTAATCAGAATCTTATTAATTTTAATGTTGGTTTTACTATTTTTAGTATAGCTATCCTAGTGATGAATAACTAGTTTTCTTTTTTATTTGTTTTTATTTTCTTTTATAAACAGATTTTTAAGCTTTTTTTGTGATTTTGTTTATATTATTTAATTTTTTGTTTTAATAGGACCGTCATATCCATAGCACTAAGGTTCCTTTAGGTAGTTAATAGGCATCCTCTAGCCAACTTCCTTACGGCTTTGATTGGTCAGAATCATATTATTAACTGTGTAGAAAATTAAAGCAGATCTGCCAACCTTACTCTATTATTCAGAATAATTTTTCTTAAAGTTCTTTTGATGAAAGAAGAAGGAATTTCGTTCTCTAGAAAACTTTCTAAAAGTATATTAATGTGGTAATTGAAATCCAAATTGTTGCTGCAAATTCTTGAAATTCTTAGGACCTGAGAAATTAGTACATTCTCAATTACTTTGGTTGAAATGTTATTATTCCAGTGTAGATATTTAATTACTTTGAAAGGAAAATTAACTCTTTTATCAAAGAGGCTAATAGATGGGTTACCTCTGTTGAGCTTAATGCTTAAGTCTAGGAACTCAAGTTCCTGATTACTGTGGTTGGTTTTACATAAGTTAAGAGAGCTAGGATAGATATTATCAAAATCACTCTCTATAACTTCTGAATTATTGATACACAGCAGATCATCAATATATCTAAAAGTGTAAAGGTAGTTATCTGAGCAGGTGGGGTGATTTTTAATGAATTTATATTCCTTAAAGAACAGGAATAGATTAGCGATATTTGTGGACATTGATGTTCCCATTGGAATACCGTTCACTTGCTTATAGAGAGTATTATTATATAAGATATGGTTATTTTTTATGCAGCAATTGAGATAAGAGTTCCAAGTTCCTACATCAACAAATTGGTTAAGTTTAAATTCTGCATACAGCTCCTTAAATGTAGTGATTATATCTGATAGAGGCAGATTAGTATATAGGTTTTCAAAATCATAACTATTAATATCTAGGGGACAAACTTTGAGTATAGTAGAAATTACTTCTGCATTATTATTAATTATCCAAAAATCTCTGTACATCAAGTTAGAACAGTTTCTAATGTGTTTCAAAACCTTCTTTAAGACATCTTCAAAAGCAAGATCTATTTTCTTTTTATGACTCCTTATTCCACTAGCTATGAACCTGAACTTCACAGGATCCTTATGAAACTTAACCGTTGCAAAAAGAAATGGAAATTCAGGCCCATATCTTCTAGTTTGTGGAATTTTAAGTTTCTTGAAGAATGCCTTAAACCGATTTTCTAACTGCTTGGTAGAATAACTTACGGGCTCGTATGTTACTCTATTATTGAGTTCCATAGTTAACAATTCAAAATAGAACTTCTTACAGATAATTGCAAAATTATTGCTAGCTTTATCCGTAGTGGTAAAAATAAATTGGTCTTGTAGTTTGGAGAGTGACCTTTTAGCTTCTCCAGAGAAAAAGAGATTTCTGTCGAAACAAAAGTCCAGACCTGCCAACTCACCGGTGAAGCTATTGATTATATTATATTTCCATTCTGCGAAGGCCTCAATAGGCTGATTGTACGTCAAACTGGTTTTTACGATGTACTTATTTACATCTTGAGTGAAGCTCTCAAGAATCCTTTCTTTGGAAATTATGAAGGAAGGTCTGAATTTAGAGCCATACTCTAATAAATTCCTAAGCTTTTCATTTTCAACATAACTCAAGTTTCCGGTGATAATATGGTTGTAATTCTTATCATAGTGAACTGTTTCTTTATGTTCATCACAAGAACAAGAAGTAATTACAGGAATGTAGCTCGAAGAGTTAAGTTTGTAGTTTTTAACTATTGACCCTAAGGTCTTAACATATTTAAAACTTACAATAGACTGGTGCCTGTGGATGGGAAAAAAAATTGCATTATTGTAGAACAGCTTCCTTACATTGAGATTATCGTAGGCTTTATTTAGGAACCTGATGGTAACAAAATTACTGGAAAATTCTTTAAGAGAAATTTTATCTTTAAGAATATGTTTAAGAATGTCCAGAACCAAAGCAAAAACATGCTTATCAACATGGTCAGCAGTTTCATTCCAGAATTTGAAAAAACATTTAAGGACAGAGTGCTTGAAGGACTTGAGAATTTTGTAAGTATTTTTAACAAAATTAGTGCCAGTTTTAAAGCTTTCCAGAGTTTTTAGCAAGTTAGCAAAATCAACTTTGCTTGATGTGCGAAATAACCTCTGTCCTCTATTACCTCTAGAGCAGCTCTTATTATTAACAAGAAAGAAAAGTTCACGAATTGAAAATTTATGCTGATTATGCTTATTGTCGGATAGAGTGGAATTAAGGCCATAGGGATAAAGAGACTGATGCTGCAAAATTTCAAGGGATTCAGTTTCTAGCCGAGCATAGAGGTCAGGAATAATATGTAGTACCTCTATTTTAACTTTGTCAAAACCATGAGTATGGAAATGCTCTAATTCAAAGGTAGAGTACTGGTTGGCGTTTGTGGAGGGGTTCCCTCCTGAATTAGAGAACTTGTTTACTAGAGACCTGTGACCATTAATCCTAAGATGAAGAGGATTTTTACTTTGGCCAATATAGCTAAGGTTGCAGACAGTACAGGTGAGCTTATAGATGGTATTGTAGGCTTTGCAAAACTTGTTGGAGCAATTATCCTCAACAGAAGAATACAGGTTAGGATCTGCAGATTTACATGTCAAACAACGTTTGTCATTTCATAACTTTAGATTACCTTTGCCAGCGAGTTCATACACTATGGGAAAGGGTGCTAGCCTAACCGAGCGGGAGGACTTAAAATATCTGAGCTGACCTCCAATCCTTTCATCGTCCTTAGAACTCCACTTGGGCCAAAACATACAAATTCTGAGCAAACCAACTAGGAAAAACTTTTTAGAAATAAGCAGTCCAAGAAAAGACCAAACTCGAGTATAAACTACACTCCAAAAAGCTGCATCCAAAACATACTAAAAAAGAAAAATTAGAAAATGAAAAAAACCTCAAGTGAAAAAAATAGAAATAAAAAAATAATAATAATAATAAAACATTTCAACTAGAATTTGCGCATGAGCTGCTAAATAATAAATTGAAATTAGTTATTTAAGAGCAAAACTGAAGACTAAGGAAAAATTTTAGAATTTAAAACGAAGGGTGCAAAATAACCTGAAAATCAAAACGCGCAACGCAGCAGTTTTGAAAATTCAGAATACACATTCTATAAAGAAGATACCTAAGCAAAAAAATACATATATAATTTTGACTCACACCTAATACAACATAGAAAAGGTTATGTATCTACCTGTGTGAGTAAAAGGAGAAAAGATAAAAAAATAAAATAAAACAACTGAATGTAGAAGGTGTCGAGAATACTGAGCCTTGGCTTTATCAAGGACCAGCAAAAACTCTGCATTTTCTCACTTCCACAAAGACCTAGTTGGAAATGGGTTTCTGCAAGGCCATAGATGCAAGTAACATTCCCACCTAAAATAGTTTAAAAATATATATATATATAAGTCATGTCCTCCGTAGAGTTGCATGACCTAGCACTAGTTAACAATTTCGCTTGCATCCATTAACCTTCCTGGCCCGACCCATGCTCTTCATCTGTTACTGTTAAACAGAGAGAAGAAGATTAAAGAGAACTCAAGCTGTGAGAGTGACATAATAATTAGAAATGATTTTCAGCCATAACGAAATTCCAAGTTCGTTTGAGAGAGAATTTAAACCTGAAAATCAATGCAAAAGAAATCCAAATTTTACATTGCAATTAAAAAAAAGGAAATGTAAATTTATAACGAACAGATTTTTGAAAGAAAACTTGAGTCTAAAACCCCCTACTCTACAACTTATGACAGCACGAAAACGAGAATAAGTTAAAGATAATAATTAACTAAAAGAAAACTTTGTGAAAGTTATATACCTTAAACAGTTAGTTGCAATATGTACAAAGTATTTCAGCAGTGCTTTAAGTGCATAATTAATTAGTTATTAAGAACTTAACTACTTTGAAAAAACAGCGCATAGACAGCGCATAGAAAAGGAACAAGCTTAGCCATCTTCTGTTCCTAGGTACCCCAAAAGACGCTCAAAGTTACAAAGAAAAGAAAGAGTTAAAACCCGCAAAAATGTTAACAGACAAACCAATGCCTAAAAGCTGAAAAGCTAAAAAACGACAGAGAAAAAGTACATGAAGTACAAACATTGAACTTATAAAACCTAGAACCCAAAAACAAGGAAGAGAGCTTACCTCTTGTGTGACAAAAACTTTTCTCCTCACAAGAGAAGAACATGGCTGACCTCTTCCGCCACTCCCTAGACGCTGGGGGGCAGTGAGGGTGGGGCTGATGGCCTCCTCATACAGCAAGAAACCAACGCGCGGAGATTTTAACCAGAGAAAAAAATATATAAACTTAAGACTGTGGATCTGTATGATCAGAAAGAGCAGAATTAACTCTCCAGAATACATGAGAAATATTATAAAATACACGAGCAGTGTATTTAATAATCTTTGCATGTATTAAATCACCTTAGTGAGCTTCTATAGATTAATCAGAATCTTATTAATTTTAATGTTGGTTTTACTATTTTTAGTATAGCTATCCTAGTGATGAATAACTAGTTTTCTTTTTTATTTGTTTTTATTTTCTTTTATAAACAGATTTTTAAGCTTTTTTTGTGATTTTGTTTATATTATTTAATTTTTTGTTTTAATAGGACCGTCATATCCATAGCACTAAGGTTCCTTTAGGTAGTTAATAGGCATCCTCTAGCCAACTTCCTTACGGCTTTGATTGGTCAGAATCATATTATTAACTGTGTAGAAAATTAAAGCAGATCTGCCAACCTTACTCTATTATTCAGAATAATTTTTCTTAAAGTTCTTTTGATGAAAGAAGAAGGAATTTCGTTCTCTAGAAAACTTTCTAATAGTATATTAATGTGGTAATTGAAGTCCAAATTGTTGCTGCAAATTCTTGAAATTCTTAGGACCTGAGAAATTAGTACATTCTCAATTACTTTGGTTGAAATGTTATTATTCCAGTGTAGATATTTAATTACTTTGAAAGGAAAATTAACTCTTTTATCAAAGAGGCTAATAGATGGGTTACCTCTGTTGAGCTTAATGCTTAAGTCTAGGAACTCAAGTTCCTGATTACTGTGGTTGGTTTTACATAAGTTAAGAGAGCTAGGATAGATATTATCAAAATCACTCTCTATAACTTCTGAATTATTGATACACAGCAGATCATCAATATATCTAAAAGTGTAAAGGTAGTTATCTGAGCAGGTGGGGTGATTTTTAATGAATTTATATTCCTTAAAGAACAGGAATAGATTAGCGATATTCGTGGACGTTGATGTTCCCATGGGAATACCGTTCACTTGCTTATAGAGAGTATTATTATATAAGATATGGTTATTTTTTATGCAGCAATTGAGATAAGAGTTCCAAGTTCCTACATCAACAAATTGGTTAAGTTTAAATTCTGCATACAGCTCTTTAAAGGTAGTGATTATATCTGATAGAGGCAGATTAGTATATAGGTTTTCAAAATCATAACTATTAATATCTAGGGGACAAACTTTGAGTATAGTAGAAATTACTTCTGCATTATTATTAATTATCCAAAAATCTCTGTACATCAAGTTAGAACAGTTTCTAATGTGTTTCAAAACCTTCTTTAAGACATCTTCAAAAGCAAGATCTATTTTCTTTTTATGACTCCTTACTCCACTAGCTATGAACCTGAACTTCACAGGATCCTTATGAAACTTAACCGTTGCAAAAAGAAATGGAAATTCAGGCTCATATCTTCTAGTTTGTGGAATTTTAAGTTTCTTGAAGAATGCCTTAAACCGATTTTCTAACTGCTTGGTAGAATAACTTACGGGCTCGTATGTTACTCTATTATTGAGTTCCATAGTTAACAATTCAAAATAGAACTTCTTACAGATAATTGCAAAATTATTGCTAGCTTTATCCGTAGTGGTAAAAATAAATTGGTCTTGTAGTTTGGAGAGTGACCTTTTAGCTTCTCCAGAGAAAAAGAGATTTCTGTCGAAACAAAAGTCCAGACCTGCCAACTCACCGGTGAAGCTATTGATTATATTATATTTCCATTCTGCGAAGGCCTCAATAGGCTGATTGTACCTTAAACTGGTTTTTACGATGTACCTATTAACATCTTGAGTGAAGCTCTCAAGAATCCTTTCTTTGGAAATTGTGAAGGAAGGTCTGAATTTAGAGCCATACTCTAATAAATTCCTAAGCTTTTCATTTTCAACAAAACTCAAGTTTCCGGTGATAATATGGTTGTAATTCTTATCATAGTGAACTGTTTCTTTATGTTCATCACAAGAACATGTAGTAATTACAGGAATGTAGCTCGAAGAGTTAAGTTTGTAGTTTTTAACTATTGACCCTAAGGTCTTAACATATTTAAAACTTACAATAGACTGGTGCCTGTGGATGGGAAAAAAAATTGCATTATTGTAGAACAGCTTCCTTACATTGAGATTATCGTAGGCTTTATTTAGGAACCTGATGGTAACAAAATTACTGGAAAATTCTTTAAGAGAAATTTTATCTTTAAGAATATGTTTAAGAATGTCCAGAACCAAAGCAAAAACATGCTTATCAACATGGTCAGCAGTTTCATTCCAGAATTTGAAAAAACTTTTAAGGACAGAGTGCTTGAAGGACTTGAGAATTTTGTAAGTATTTTTAACAAAATTAGTGCCAGTTTTAAAGCTTTCCAGAGTTTTTAGCAAGTTAGCAAAATCAACTTTGCTTGATGTGCGAAATAACCTCTGTCCTCTATTACCTCTAGAGCAGCTCTTATTATTAACAAGAAAGAAGAGTTCACGAATTGAAAATTTATGCTGATTATGCTTATTGTCAGATAGAGTGGAATTAAGGCCATAGGGATAAAGAGACTGATGCTGCAAAATTTCAAGGGATTCAGTTTCTAGCCGAGCATAGAGGTCAGGGATAATATGTAGTACCTCTATTTTCACTTTGTCAAAACCATGAGTATGGAAATGCTCTAATTCAAAGGTAGAGTACTGGTTGGCGTTTGTGGAGGGGTTCACTCCTGAATTAGAGAACTTGTTTACTAGAGACCTGTGACCATTAATCCTAAGATGAAGAGGATTTTTACTTTGGCCAATATAGCTAAGGTTGCAGACAGTACAGGTGAGCTTATAGATGGTATTGTAGGCTTTGCAAAACTTGTTGGAGCAATTATCCTCAACAGAAGAATACAGGTTAGGATCTGCAGATTTACATGTCAAACAACGTTTGTCATTTCATAACTTTAGATTACCTTTGCCAGCGAGTTCATACACTATGGGAAAGGGTGCTAGCCTAACCGAGCGGGAGGACTTAAAATATCTGAGCTGACCTCCAATCCTTTCATCGTCCTTAGAACTCCACTTGGGCCAAAACATACAAATTCTGAGCAAACCAACTAGGAAAAACTTTTTAGAAATAAGCAGTCCAAGAAAAGACCAAACTCGAGTATAAACTACACTCCAAAAAGCTGCATCCAAAACATACTAAAAATAAAAATTAGAAAATGAAAAAAAAAACCTCAAATAAAAAAATAGTAATAAAAAAAAATAATAATAAAACATTTCAACTAGAATTTGCGCATGAGCTGCTAAATAATAAATTGAAATTAGTTACTTAAGAGCAAAACTGAAGACTAAGGAAAAACTTTAGAATTTAAAACGAAGGTTGCAAAATAACCTGAAAATCAAAACGCGCAACGCAGCAGTTTTGAAAATTCAGAATTCACATTCTATAAAGAAGATACCTAAGCAAAAAAATACAAATATAATTTTGACTCACACCTAGTACAACATAGAAAAGGTTATGTATCTACCTGTGTGAGTAAAAGGAGAAAAGATAAAAAAAAAAAAAAAAAAAAACAACTGAATGTAGAAGGTGTCGAGAATACTGAGCCTTGGCTTTATCAAGGACCAGCAAAAACTCTGCATTTTCTCACTTCCACAAAGACCTAGTTGGAAATGGGTTTCTGCAAGGCCATAGATGCAAGTAACATTCCCACCTAAAATAGTTTAAAAAATATATATATATAAGTCATGTCCTCCGTAGAGTTGCATGACCTAGCACTAGTTAACAATTTCGCTTGCATCCATTAACCTTCCTGGCCCGACCCATGCTCTTCATCTGTTACTATTAAACAGAGAGAAGAAGATTAAAGAGAACTCAAGCTGTGAGAGTGACATAATAATTAGAAATGATTTTCAGCCATAACGAAATTCCAAGTTCGTTTGAGAGAGAATTTAAACCTGAAAATCAATGCAAAAGAAATCCAAATTTTTACATTGCAATTAAAAAAGGAAATATTAATTTTTAACGAACAGATTTTTGAAAGAAAACTTGAGTCTAAAACCCCCTACTCTACAACTTATGACAGCACGAAAACGAGAATAAGTTAAAGATAATAATTAACTAAAGAAAACTTTGTGAAAGTTATATACCTTAAACAGTTAGTTGCAATATGTACAAAGTATTTCAGCAGTGCTTTAAGTGCATAATTAATTAGTTATTAAGAACTTAACTACTTTGAAAAAACAGCGCATAGACAGCGCATAGAAAAGGAACAAGCTTAGCCATCTTCTGTTCCTAGGTACCCCAAAAGACGCTCAAAGTTACAAAGAAAAGAAAGAGTTAAAACCCGCAAAAATGTTAACAGACAAACCAATGCCTAAAAGCTGAAAAGCTAAAAAACGACAGAGAAAAAGTACATGAAGTACAAACATTGAACTTATAAAACCTAGAACCCAAAAACAAGGAAGAGAGCTTACCTCTTGTGTGACAAAAACTTTTCTCCTCACAAGAGAAGAACATGGCTGACCTCTTCCGCCACTCCCTAGACAGCTGGGGGGCAGTGAGGGTGGGGCTGATGGCCTCCTCATACAGCAAGAAACCAACGCGCGGAGATTTTAACCAGAGAAAAAAATATATAAACTTAAGACTGTGGATCTGTATGATCAGAAAGAGCAGAATTAACTCTCCAGAATACATGAGAAATATTATAAAATACACGAGCAGTGTATTTAATAATCTTTGCATGTATTAAATCACCTTAGTGAGCTTCTATAGATTAATCAGAATCTTATTAATTTTAATGTTGGTTTTACTATTTTTAGTATAGCTATCCTAGTGATGAATAACTAGTTTTCTTTTTTATTTGTTTTTATTTTCTTTTATAAACAGATTTTTAAGCTTTTTTTGTGATTTTGTTTATATTATTTAATTTTTTGTTTTAATAGGACCGTCATATCCATAGCACTAAGGTTCCTTTAGGTAGTTAATAGGCATCCTCTAGCCAACTTCCTTACGGCTTTGATTGGTCAGAATCATATTATTAACTGTGTAGAAAATTAAAGCAGATCTGCCAACCTTACTCTATTATTCAGAATAATTTTTCTTAAAGTTCTTTTGATGAAAGAAGAAGGAATTTCGTTCTCTAGAAAACTTTCTAATAGTATATTAATGTGGTAATTGAAGTCCAAATTGTTGCTGCAAATTCTTGAAATTCTTAGGACCTGAGAAATTAGTACATTCTCAATTACTTTGGTTGAAATGTTATTATTCCAGTGTAGATATTTAATTACTTTGAAAGGAAAATTAACTCTTTTATCAAAGAGGCTAATAGATGGGTTACCTCTGTTGAGCTTAATGCTTAAGTCTAGGAACTCAAGTTCCTGATTACTGTGGTTGGTTTTACATAAGTTAAGAGAGCTAGGATAGATATTATCAAAATCACTCTCTATAACTTCTGAATTATTGATACACAGCAGATCATCAATATATCTAAAAGTGTAAAGGTAGTTATCTGAGCAGGTGGGGTGATTTTTAATGAATTTATATTCCTTAAAGAACAGGAATAGATTAGCGATATTCGTGGACGTTGATGTTCCCATGGGAATACCGTTCACTTGCTTATAGAGAGTATTATTATATAAGATATGGTTATTTTTTATGCAGCAATTGAGATAAGAGTTCCAAGTTCCTACATCAACAAATTGGTTAAGTTTAAATTCTGCATACAGCTCTTTAAAGGTAGTGATTATATCTGATAGAGGCAGATTAGTATATAGGTTTTCAAAATCATAACTATTAATATCTAGGGGACAAACTTTGAGTATAGTAGAAATTACTTCTGCATTATTATTAATTATCCAAAAATCTCTGTACATCAAGTTAGAACAGTTTCTAATGTGTTTCAAAACCTTCTTTAAGACATCTTCAAAAGCAAGATCTATTTTCTTTTTATGACTCCTTACTCCACTAGCTATGAACCTGAACTTCACAGGATCCTTATGAAACTTAACCGTTGCAAAAAGAAATGGAAATTCAGGCTCATATCTTCTAGTTTGTGGAATTTTAAGTTTCTTGAAGAATGCCTTAAACCGATTTTCTAACTGCTTGGTAGAATAACTTACGGGCTCGTATGTTACTCTATTATTGAGTTCCATAGTTAACAATTCAAAATAGAACTTCTTACAGATAATTGCAAAATTATTGCTAGCTTTATCCGTAGTGGTAAAAATAAATTGGTCTTGTAGTTTGGAGAGTGACCTTTTAGCTTCTCCAGAGAAAAAGAGATTTCTGTCGAAACAAAAGTCCAGACCTGCCAACTCACCGGTGAAGCTATTGATTATATTATATTTCCATTCTGCGAAGGCCTCAATAGGCTGATTGTACCTTAAACTGGTTTTTACGATGTACCTATTAACATCTTGAGTGAAGCTCTCAAGAATCCTTTCTTTGGAAATTGTGAAGGAAGGTCTGAATTTAGAGCCATACTCTAATAAATTCCTAAGCTTTTCATTTTCAACAAAACTCAAGTTTCCGGTGATAATATGGTTGTAATTCTTATCATAGTGAACTGTTTCTTTATGTTCATCACAAGAACATGTAGTAATTACAGGAATGTAGCTCGAAGAGTTAAGTTTGTAGTTTTTAACTATTGACCCTAAGGTCTTAACATATTTAAAACTTACAATAGACTGGTGCCTGTGGATGGGAAAAAAAATTGCATTATTGTAGAACAGCTTCCTTACATTGAGATTATCGTAGGCTTTATTTAGGAACCTGATGGTAACAAAATTACTGGAAAATTCTTTAAGAGAAATTTTATCTTTAAGAATATGTTTAAGAATGTCCAGAACCAAAGCAAAAACATGCTTATCAACATGGTCAGCAGTTTCATTCCAGAATTTGAAAAAACTTTTAAGGACAGAGTGCTTGAAGGACTTGAGAATTTTGTAAGTATTTTTAACAAAATTAGTGCCAGTTTTAAAGCTTTCCAGAGTTTTTAGCAAGTTAGCAAAATCAACTTTGCTTGATGTGCGAAATAACCTCTGTCCTCTATTACCTCTAGAGCAGCTCTTATTATTAACAAGAAAGAAGAGTTCACGAATAGAAAATTTATGCTGATTATGCTTATTGTCAGATAGAGTGGAATTAAGGCCATAGGGATAAAGAGACTGATGCTGCAAAATTTCAAGGGATTCAGTTTCTAGCCGAGCATAGAGGTCAGGGATAATATGTAGTACCTCTATTTTCACTTTGTCAAAACCATGAGTATGGAAATGCTCTAATTCAAAGGTAGAGTACTGGTTGGCGTTTGTGGAGGGGTTCACTCCTGAATTAGAGAACTTGTTTACTAGAGACCTGTGACCATTAATCCTAAGATGAAGAGGATTTTTACTTTGGCCAATATAGCTAAGGTTGCAGACAGTACAGGTGAGCTTATAGATGGTATTGTAGGCTTTGCAAAACTTGTTGGAGCAATTATCCTCAACAGAAGAATACAGGTTAGGATCTGCAGATTTACATGTCAAACAACGTTTGTCATTTCATAACTTTAGATTACCTTTGCCAGCGAGTTCATACACTATGGGAAAGGGTGCTAGCCTAACCGAGCGGGAGGACTTAAAATATCTGAGCTGACCTCCAATCCTTTCATCGTCCTTAGAACTCCACTTGGGCCAAAACATACAAATTCTGAGCAAACCAACTAGGAAAAACTTTTTAGAAATAAGCAGTTCAAGAAAAGACCAAACTCGAGTATAAACTACACTCCAAAAAGCTGCATCCAAAACATACTAAAAATAAAAATTAGAAAATGAAAAAAAAACCTCAAATAAAAAAATAGTAATAAAAAAAATAATAAAACATTTCAACTAGAATTTGCGCATGAGCTGCTAAATAATAAATTGAAATTAGTTACTTAAGAGCAAAACTGAAGACTAAGGAAAAACTTTAGAATTTAAAACGAAGGTTGCAAAATAACCTGAAAATCAAAACGCGCAACGCAGCAGTTTTGAAAATTCAGAATTCACATTCTATAAAGAAGATACCTAAGCAAAAAAATACAAATATAATTTTGACTCACACCTAGTACAACATAGAAAAGGTTATGTATCTACCTGTGTGAGTAAAAGGAGAAAAGATAAAAAAAAAAAAAAAAAAAAAACAACTGAATGTAGAAGGTGTCGAGAATACTGAGCCTTGGCTTTATCAAGGACCAGCAAAAACTCTGCATTTTCTCACTTCCACAAAGACCTAGTTGGAAATGGGTTTCTGCAAGGCCATAGATGCAAGTAACATTCCCACCTAAAATAGTTTAAAAAATATATATATGTCATGTCCTCCGTAGAGTTGCATGACCTAGCACTAGTTAACAATTTCGCTTGCATCCATTAACCTTCCTGGCCCGACCCATGCTCTTCATCTGTTACTATTAAACAGAGAGAAGAAGATTAAAGAGAACTCAAGCTGTGAGAGTGACATAATAATTAGAAATGATTTTCAGCCATAACGAAATTCCAAGTTCGTTTGAGAGAGAATTTAAACCTGAAAATCAATGCAAAAGAAATCCAAATTTTTACATTGCAATTAAAAAAGGAAATATTAATTTTTAACGAACAGATTTTTGAAAGAAAACTTGAGTCTAAAACCCCCTACTCTACAACTTATGACAGCACGAAAACGAGAATAAGTTAAAGATAATAATTAACTAAAGAAAACTTTGTGAAAGTTATATACCTTAAACAGTTAGTTGCAATATGTACAAAGTATTTCAGCAGTGCTTTAAGTGCATAATTAATTAGTTATTAAGAACTTAACTACTTTGAAAAAACAGCGCATAGACAGCGCATAGAAAAGGAACAAGCTTAGCCATCTTCTGTTCCTAGGTACCCCAAAAGACGCTCAAAGTTACAAAGAAAAGAAAGAGTTAAAACCCGCAAAAATGTTAACAGACAAACCAATGCCTAAAAGCTGAAAAGCTAAAAAACGACAGAGAAAAAGTACACGAAGTACAAACATTGAACTTATAAAACCTAGAACCCAAAAACAAGGAAGAGAGCTTACCTCTTGTGTGACAAAAACTTTTCTCCTCACAAGAGAAGAACATGGCTGACCTCTTCCGCCACTCCCTAGACGCTGGGGGGCAGTGAGGGTGGGGCTGATGGCCTCCTCATACAGCAAGAAACCAACGCGCGGAGATTTTAACCAGAGAAAAAAATATATAAACTTAAGACTGTGGATCTGTATGATCAGAAAGAGCAGAATTAACTCTCCAGAATACATGAGAAATATTATAAAATACACGAGCAGTGTATTTAATAATCTTTGCATGTATTAAATTACCTTAGTGAGCTTCTATAGATTAATCAGAATCTTATTAATTTTAATGTTGGTTTTACTATTTTTAGTATAGCTATCCTAGTGATGAATAACTAGTTTTCTTTTTTATTTGTTTTTATTTTCTTTTATAAACAGATTTTTAAGCTTTTTTTTGTGATTTTGTTTATATTATTTAATTTTTTGTTTTAATAGGACCGTCATATCCATAGCACTAAGGTTCCTTTAGGTAGTTAATAGGCATCCTCTAGCCAACTTCCTTACGGCTTTGATTGGTCAGAATCATATTATTAACTGTGTAGAAAATTAAAGCAGATCTGCCAACCTTACTCTATTATTCAGAATAATTTTTCTTAAAGTTCTTTTGATGAAAGAAGAAGGAATTTCGTTCTCTAGAAAACTTTCTAATAGTATATTAATGTGGTAATTGAAGTCCAAATTGTTGCTGCAAATTCTTGAAATTCTTAGGACCTGAGAAATTAGTACATTCTCAATTACTTTGGTTGAAATGTTATTATTCCAGTGTAGATATTTAATTACTTTGAAAGGAAAATTAACTCTTTTATCAAAGAGGCTAATAGATGGGTTGCCCCTGTTGAGCTTAATGCTTAAGTCTAGGAACTCAAGTTCCTGATTACTGTGGTTGGTTTTACATAAGTTAAGAGAGCTAGGATAGATATTATCAAAATCACTCTCTATAACTTCTGAATTATTGATACACAGCAGATCATCAATATATCTAAAAGTGTAAAGGTAGTTATCTGAGCAGGTGGGGTGATTTTTAATGAATTTATATTCCTTAAAGAACAGGAATAGATTAGCGATATTCGTGGACGTTGATGTTCCCATGGGAATACCGTTCACTTGCTTATAGAGAGTATTATTATATAAGATATGGTTATTTTTTATGCAGCAATTGAGATAAGAGTTCCAAGTTCCTACATCAACAAATTGGTTAAGTTTAAATTCTGCATACAGCTCTTTAAAGGTAGTGATTATATCTGATAGAGGCAGATTAGTATATAGGTTTTCAAAATCATAACTATTAATATCTAGGGGACAAACTTTGAGTATAGTAGAAATTACTTCAGCATTATTATTAATTATCCAAAAATCTCTGTACATCAAGTTAGAACAGTTTCTAATGTGTTTCAAAACCTTCTTTAAGACATCTTCAAAAGCAAGATCTATTTTCTTTTTATGACTCCTTACTCCACTAGCTATGAACCTGAACTTCACAGGATCCTTATGAAACTTAACCGTTGCAAAAAGAAATGGAAATTCAGGCTCATATCTTCTAGTTTGTGGAATTTTAAGTTTCTTGAAGAATGCCTTAAACCGATTTTCTAACTGCTTGGTAGAATAACTTACGGGCTCGTATGTTACTCTATTATTGAGTTCCATAGTTAACAATTCAAAATAGAACTTCTTACAGATAATTGCAAAATTATTGCTAGCTTTATCCGTAGTGGTAAAAATAAATTGGTCTTGTAGTTTGGAGAGTGACCTTTTAGCTTCTCCAGAGAAAAAGAGATTTCTGTCGAAACAAAAGTCCAGACCTGCCAACTCACCGGTGAAGCTATTGATTATATTATATTTCCATTCTGCGAAGGCCTCAATAGGCTGATTGTACCTTAAACTGGTTTTTACGATGTACCTATTAACATCTTGAGTGAAGCTCTCAAGAATCCTTTCTTTGGAAATTGTGAAGGAAGGTCTGAATTTAGAGCCATACTCTAATAAATTCCTAAGCTTTTCATTTTCAACAAAACTCAAGTTTCCGGTGATAATATGGTTGTAATTCTTATCATAGTGAACTGTTTCTTTATGTTCATCACAAGAACATGTAGTAATTACAGGAATGTAGCTCGAAGAGTTAAGTTTGTAGTTTTTAACTATTGACCCTAAGGTCTTAACATATTTAAAACTTACAATAGACTGGTGCCTGTGGATGGGAAAAAAAATTGCATTATTGTAGAACAGCTTCCTTACATTGAGATTATCGTAGGCTTTATTTAGGAACCTGATGGTAACAAAATTACTGGAAAATTCTTTAAGAGAAATTTTATCTTTAAGAATATGTTTAAGAATGTCCAGAACCAAAGCAAAAACATGCTTATCAACATGGTCAGCAGTTTCATTCCAGAATTTGAAAAAACTTTTAAGGACAGAGTGCTTGAAGGACTTGAGAATTTTGTAAGTATTTTTAACAAAATTAGTGCCAGTTTTAAAGCTTTCCAGAGTTTTTAGCAAGTTAGCAAAATCAACTTTGCTTGATGTGCGAAATAACCTCTGTCCTCTATTACCTCTAGAGCAGCTCTTATTATTAACAAGAAAGAAGAGTTCACGAATAGAAAATTTATGCTGATTATGCTTATTGTCAGATAGAGTGGAATTAAGGCCATAGGGATAAAGAGACTGATGCTGCAAAATTTCAAGGGATTCAGTTTCTAGCCGAGCATAGAGGTCAGGGATAATATGTAGTACCTCTATTTTCACTTTGTCAAAACCATGAGTATGGAAATGCTCTAATTCAAAGGTAGAGTACTGGTTGGCGTTTGTGGAGGGGTTCACTCCTGAATTAGAGAACTTGTTTACTAGAGACCTGTGACCATTAATCCTAAGATGAAGAGGATTTTTACTTTGGCCAATATAGCTAAGGTTGCAGACAGTACAGGTGAGCTTATAGATGGTATTGTAGGCTTTGCAAAACTTGTTGGAGCAATTATCCTCAACAGAAGAATACAGGTTAGGATCTGCAGATTTACATGTCAAACAACGTTTGTCATTTCATAACTTTAGATTACCTTTGCCAGCGAGTTCATACACTATGGGAAAGGGTGCTAGCCTAACCGAGCGGGAGGACTTAAAATATCTGAGCTGACCTCCAATCCTTTCATCGTCCTTAGAACTCCACTTGGGCCAAAACATACAAATTCTGAGCAAACCAACTAGGAAAAACTTTTTAGAAATAAGCAGTTCAAGAAAAGACCAAACTCGAGTATAAACTACACTCCAAAAAGCTGCATCCAAAACATACTAAAAATAAAAATTAGAAAATGAAAAAAAAAACCTCAAATAAAAAAATAGTAATAAAAAAATAATAATAAAACATTTCAACTAGAATTTGCGCATGAGCTGCTAAATAATAAATTGAAATTAGTTACTTAAGAGCAAAACTGAAGACTAAGGAAAAACTTTAGAATTTAAAACGAAGGTTGCAAAATAACCTGAAAATCAAAACGCGCAACGCAGCAGTTTTGAAAATTCAGAATTCACATTCTATAAAGAAGATACCTAAGCAAAAAAATACAAATATAATTTTGACTCACACCTAGTACAACATAGAAAAGGTTATGTATCTACCTGTGTGAGTAAAAGGAGAAAAGATAAAAAAAAAAAAAAAAAAAAAAACAACTGAATGTAGAAGGTGTCGAGAATACTGAGCCTTGGCTTTATCAAGGACCAGCAAAAACTCTGCATTTTCTCACTTCCACAAAGACCTAGTTGGAAATGGGTTTCTGCAAGGCCATAGATGCAAGTAACATTCCCACCTAAAATAGTTTAAAAAATATATATATGTCATGTCCTCCGTAGAGTTGCATGACCTAGCACTAGTTAACAATTTCGCTTGCATCCATTAACCTTCCTGGCCCGACCCATGCTCTTCATCTGTTACTATTAAACAGAGAGAAGAAGATTAAAGAGAACTCAAGCTGTGAGAGTGACATAATAATTAGAAATGATTTTCAGCCATAACGAAATTCCAAGTTCGTTTGAGAGAGAATTTAAACCTGAAAATCAATGCAAAAGAAATCCAAATTTTTACATTGCAATTAAAAAAGGAAATATTAATTTTTAACGAACAGATTTTTGAAAGAAAACTTGAGTCTAAAACCCCCTACTCTACAACTTATGACAGCACGAAAACGAGAATAAGTTAAAGATAATAATTAACTAAAGAAAACTTTGTGAAAGTTATATACCTTAAACAGTTAGTTGCAATATGTACAAAGTATTTCAGCAGTGCTTTAAGTGCATAATTAATTAGTTATTAAGAACTTAACTACTTTGAAAAAACAGCGCATAGACAGCGCATAGAAAAGGAACAAGCTTAGCCATCTTCTGTTCCTAGGTACCCCAAAAGACGCTCAAAGTTACAAAGAAAAGAAAGAGTTAAAACCCGCAAAAATGTTAACAGACAAACCAATGCCTAAAAGCTGAAAAGCTAAAAAACGACAGAGAAAAAGTACACGAAGTACAAACATTGAACTTATAAAACCTAGAACCCAAAAACAAGGAAGAGAGCTTACCTCTTGTGTGACAAAAACTTTTCTCCTCACAAGAGAAGAACATGGCTGACCTCTTCCGCCACTCCCTAGACGCTGGGGGGCAGTGAGGGTGGGGCTGATGGCCTCCTCATACAGCAAGAAACCAACGCGCGGAGATTTTAACCAGAGAAAAAAATATATAAACTTAAGACTGTGGATCTGTATGATCAGAAAGAGCAGAATTAACTCTCCAGAATACATGAGAAATATTATAAAATACACGAGCAGTGTATTTAATAATCTTTGCATGTATTAAATTACCTTAGTGAGCTTCTATAGATTAATCAGAATCTTATTAATTTTAATGTTGGTTTTACTATTTTTAGTATAGCTATCCTAGTGATGAATAACTAGTTTTCTTTTTTATTTGTTTTTATTTTCTTTTATAAACAGATTTTTAAGCTTTTTTGTGATTTTGTTTATATTATTTAATTTTTTGTTTTAATAGGACCGTCATATCCATAGCACTAAGGTTCCTTTAGGTAGTTAATAGGCATCCTCTAGCCAACTTCCTTACGGCTTTGATTGGTCAGAATCATATTATTAACTGTGTAGAAAATTAAAGCAGATCTGCCAACCTTACTCTATTATTCAGAATAATTTTTCTTAAAGTTCTTTTGATGAAAGAAGAAGGAATTTCGTTCTCTAGAAAACTTTCTAATAGTATATTAATGTGGTAATTGAAGTCCAAATTGTTGCTGCAAATTCTTGAAATTCTTAGGACCTGAGAAATTAGTACATTCTCAATTACTTTGGTTGAAATGTTATTATTCCAGTGTAGATATTTAATTACTTTGAAAGGAAAATTAACTCTTTTATCAAAGAGGCTAATAGATGGGTTGCCCCTGTTGAGCTTAATGCTTAAGTCTAGGAACTCAAGTTCCTGATTACTGTGGTTGGTTTTACATAAGTTAAGAGAGCTAGGATAGATATTATCAAAATCACTCTCTATAACTTCTGAATTATTGATACACAGCAGATCATCAATATATCTAAAAGTGTAAAGGTAGTTATCTGAGCAGGTGGGGTGATTTTTAATGAATTTATATTCCTTAAAGAACAGGAATAGATTAGCGATATTCGTGGACGTTGATGTTCCCATGGGAATACCGTTCACTTGCTTATAGAGAGTATTATTATATAAGATATGGTTATTTTTTATGCAGCAATTGAGATAAGAGTTCCAAGTTCCTACATCAACAAATTGGTTAAGTTTAAATTCTGCATACAGCTCTTTAAAGGTAGTGATTATATCTGATAGAGGCAGATTAGTATATAGGTTTTCAAAATCATAACTATTAATATCTAGGGGACAAACTTTGAGTATAGTAGAAATTACTTCAGCATTATTATTAATTATCCAAAAATCTCTGTACATCAAGTTAGAACAGTTTCTAATGTGTTTCAAAACCTTCTTTAAGACATCTTCAAAAGCAAGATCTATTTTCTTTTTATGACTCCTTACTCCACTAGCTATGAACCTGAACTTCACAGGATCCTTATGAAACTTAACCGTTGCAAAAAGAAATGGAAATTCAGGCTCATATCTTCTAGTTTGTGGAATTTTAAGTTTCTTGAAGAATGCCTTAAACCGATTTTCTAACTGCTTGGTAGAATAACTTACGGGCTCGTATGTTACTCTATTATTGAGTTCCATAGTTAACAATTCAAAATAGAACTTCTTACAGATAATTGCAAAATTATTGCTAGCTTTATCCGTAGTGGTAAAAATAAATTGGTCTTGTAGTTTGGAGAGTGACCTTTTAGCTTCTCCAGAGAAAAAGAGATTTCTGTCGAAACAAAAGTCCAGACCTGCCAACTCACCGGTGAAGCTATTGATTATATTATATTTCCATTCTGCGAAGGCCTCAATAGGCTGATTGTACCTTAAACTGGTTTTTACGATGTACCTATTAACATCTTGAGTGAAGCTCTCAAGAATCCTTTCTTTGGAAATTGTGAAGGAAGGTCTGAATTTAGAGCCATACTCTAATAAATTCCTAAGCTTTTCATTTTCAACAAAACTCAAGTTTCCGGTGATAATATGGTTGTAATTCTTATCATAGTGAACTGTTTCTTTATGTTCATCACAAGAACATGTAGTAATTACAGGAATGTAGCTCGAAGAGTTAAGTTTGTAGTTTTTAACTATTGACCCTAAGGTCTTAACATATTTAAAACTTACAATAGACTGGTGCCTGTGGATGGGAAAAAAATTGCATTATTGTAGAACAGCTTCCTTACATTGAGATTATCGTAGGCTTTATTTAGGAACCTGATGGTAACAAAATTACTGGAAAATTCTTTAAGAGAAATTTTATCTTTAAGAATATGTTTAAGAATGTCCAGAACCAAAGCAAAAACATGCTTATCAACATGGTCAGCAGTTTCATTCCAGAATTTGAAAAAACTTTTAAGGACAGAGTGCTTGAAGGACTTGAGAATTTTGTAAGTATTTTTAACAAAATTAGTGCCAGTTTTAAAGCTTTCCAGAGTTTTTAGCAAGTTAGCAAAATCAACTTTGCTTGATGTGCGAAATAACCTCTGTCCTCTATTACCTCTAGAGCAGCTCTTATTATTAACAAGAAAGAAGAGTTCACGAATAGAAAATTTATGCTGATTATGCTTATTGTCAGATAGAGTGGAATTAAGGCCATAGGGATAAAGAGACTGATGCTGCAAAATTTCAAGGGATTCAGTTTCTAGCCGAGCATAGAGGTCAGGGATAATATGTAGTACCTCTATTTTCACTTTGTCAAAACCATGAGTATGGAAATGCTCTAATTCAAAGGTAGAGTACTGGTTGGCGTTTGTGGAGGGGTTCACTCCTGAATTAGAGAACTTGTTTACTAGAGACCTGTGACCATTAATCCTAAGATGAAGAGGATTTTTACTTTGGCCAATATAGCTAAGGTTGCAGACAGTACAGGTGAGCTTATAGATGGTATTGTAGGCTTTGCAAAACTTGTTGGAGCAATTATCCTCAACAGAAGAATACAGGTTAGGATCTGCAGATTTACATGTCAAACAACGTTTGTCATTTCATAACTTTAGATTACCTTTGCCAGCGAGTTCATACACTATGGGAAAGGGTGCTAGCCTAACCGAGCGGGAGGACTTAAAATATCTGAGCTGACCTCCAATCCTTTCATCGTCCTTAGAACTCCACTTGGGCCAAAACATACAAATTCTGAGCAAACCAACTAGGAAAAACTTTTTAGAAATAAGCAGTTCAAGAAAAGACCAAACTCGAGTATAAACTACACTCCAAAAAGCTGCATCCAAAACATACTAAAAATAAAAATTAGAAAATGAAAAAAACCTCAAATAAAAAAATAGTAATAAAAAAAAATAATAAAACATTTCAACTAGAATTTGCGCATGAGCTGCTAAATAATAAATTGAAATTAGTTACTTAAGAGCAAAACTGAAGACTAAGGAAAAACTTTAGAATTTAAAACGAAGGTTGCAAAATAACCTGAAAATCAAAACGCGCAACGCAGCAGTTTTGAAAATTCAGAATTCACATTCTATAAAGAAGATACCTAAGCAAAAAAATACAAATATAATTTTGACTCACACCTAGTACAACATAGAAAAGGTTATGTATCTACCTGTGTGAGTAAAAGGAGAAAAGATAAAAAAAAAAAAAAAAACAACTGAATGTAGAAGGTGTCGAGAATACTGAGCCTTGGCTTTATCAAGGACCAGCAAAAACTCTGCATTTTCTCACTTCCACAAAGACCTAGTTGGAAATGGGTTTCTGCAAGGCCATAGATGCAAGTAACATTCCCACCTAAAATAGTTTAAAAAATATATATATGTCATGTCCTCCGTAGAGTTGCATGACCTAGCACTAGTTAACAATTTCGCTTGCATCCATTAACCTTCCTGGCCCGACCCATGCTCTTCATCTGTTACTATTAAACAGAGAGAAGAAGATTAAAGAGAACTCAAGCTGTGAGAGTGACATAATAATTAGAAATGATTTTCAGCCATAACGAAATTCCAAGTTCGTTTGAGAGAGAATTTAAACCTGAAAATCAATGCAAAAGAAATCCAAATTTTTACATTGCAATTAAAAAAGGAAATATTAATTTTTAACGAACAGATTTTTGAAAGAAAACTTGAGTCTAAAACCCCCTACTCTACAACTTATGACAGCACGAAAACGAGAATAAGTTAAAGATAATAATTAACTAAAGAAAACTTTGTGAAAGTTATATACCTTAAACAGTTAGTTGCAATATGTACAAAGTATTTCAGCAGTGCTTTAAGTGCATAATTAATTAGTTATTAAGAACTTAACTACTTTGAAAAAACAGCGCATAGACAGCGCATAGAAAAGGAACAAGCTTAGCCATCTTCTGTTCCTAGGTACCCCAAAAGACGCTCAAAGTTACAAAGAAAAGAAAGAGTTAAAACCCGCAAAAATGTTAACAGACAAACCAATGCCTAAAAGCTGAAAAGCTAAAAAACGACAGAGAAAAAGTACACGAAGTACAAACATTGAACTTATAAAACCTAGAACCCAAAAACAAGGAAGAGAGCTTACCTCTTGTGTGACAAAAACTTTTCTCCTCACAAGAGAAGAACATGGCTGACCTCTTCCGCCACTCCCTAGACGCTGGGGGGCAGTGAGGGTGGGGCTGATGGCCTCCTCATACAGCAAGAAACCAACGCGCGGAGATTTTAACCAGAGAAAAAAATATATAAACTTAAGACTGTGGATCTGTATGATCAGAAAGAGCAGAATTAACTCTCCAGAATACATGAGAAATATTATAAAATACACGAGCAGTGTATTTAATAATCTTTGCATGTATTAAATTACCTTAGTGAGCTTCTATAGATTAATCAGAATCTTATTAATTTTAATGTTGGTTTTACTATTTTTAGTATAGCTATCCTAGTGATGAATAACTAGTTTTCTTTTTTATTTGTTTTTATTTTCTTTTATAAACAGATTTTTAAGCTTTTTTGTGATTTTGTTTATATTATTTAATTTTTTGTTTTAATAGGACCGTCATATCCATAGCACTAAGGTTCCTTTAGGTAGTTAATAGGCATCCTCTAGCCAACTTCCTTACGGCTTTGATTGGTCAGAATCATATTATTAACTGTGTAGAAAATTAAAGCAGATCTGCCAACCTTACTCTATTATTCAGAATAATTTTTCTTAAAGTTCTTTTGATGAAAGAAGAAGGAATTTCGTTCTCTAGAAAACTTTCTAATAGTATATTAATGTGGTAATTGAAGTCCAAATTGTTGCTGCAAATTCTTGAAATTCTTAGGACCTGAGAAATTAGTACATTCTCAATTACTTTGGTTGAAATGTTATTATTCCAGTGTAGATATTTAATTACTTTGAAAGGAAAATTAACTCTTTTATCAAAGAGGCTAATAGATGGGTTGCCCCTGTTGAGCTTAATGCTTAAGTCTAGGAACTCAAGTTCCTGATTACTGTGGTTGGTTTTACATAAGTTAAGAGAGCTAGGATAGATATTATCAAAATCACTCTCTATAACTTCTGAATTATTGATACACAGCAGATCATCAATATATCTAAAAGTGTAAAGGTAGTTATCTGAGCAGGTGGGGTGATTTTTAATGAATTTATATTCCTTAAAGAACAGGAATAGATTAGCGATATTCGTGGACGTTGATGTTCCCATGGGAATACCGTTCACTTGCTTATAGAGAGTATTATTATATAAGATATGGTTATTTTTTATGCAGCAATTGAGATAAGAGTTCCAAGTTCCTACATCAACAAATTGGTTAAGTTTAAATTCTGCATACAGCTCTTTAAAGGTAGTGATTATATCTGATAGAGGCAGATTAGTATATAGGTTTTCAAAAACATAACTATTAATATCTAGGGGACAAACTTTGAGTATAGTAGAAATTACTTCAGCATTATTATTAATTATCCAAAAATCTCTGTACATCAAGTTAGAACAGTTTCTAATGTGTTTCAAAACCTTCTTTAAGACATCTTCAAAAGCAAGATCTATTTTCTTTTTATGACTCCTTACTCCACTAGCTATGAACCTGAACTTCACAGGATCCTTATGAAACTTAACCGTTGCAAAAAGAAATGGAAATTCAGGCTCATATCTTCTAGTTTGTGGAATTTTAAGTTTCTTGAAGAATGCCTTAAACCGATTTTCTAACTGCTTGGTAGAATAACTTACGGGCTCGTATGTTACTCTATTATTGAGTTCCATAGTTAACAATTCAAAATAGAACTTCTTACAGATAATTGCAAAATTATTGCTAGCTTTATCCGTAGTGGTAAAAATAAATTGGTCTTGTAGTTTGGAGAGTGACCTTTTAGCTTCTCCAGAGAAAAAGAGATTTCTGTCGAAACAAAAGTCCAGACCTGCCAACTCACCGGTGAAGCTATTGATTATATTATATTTCCATTCTGCGAAGGCCTCAATAGGCTGATTGTACCTTAAACTGGTTTTTACGATGTACCTATTAACATCTTGAGTGAAGCTCTCAAGAATCCTTTCTTTGGAAATTGTGAAGGAAGGTCTGAATTTAGAGCCATACTCTAATAAATTCCTAAGCTTTTCATTTTCAACAAAACTCAAGTTTCCGGTGATAATATGGTTGTAATTCTTATCATAGTGAACTGTTTCTTTATGTTCATCACAAGAACATGTAGTAATTACAGGAATGTAGCTCGAAGAGTTAAGTTTGTAGTTTTTAACTATTGACCCTAAGGTCTTAACATATTTAAAACTTACAATAGACTGGTGCCTGTGGATGGGAAAAAAAATTGCATTATTGTAGAACAGCTTCCTTACATTGAGATTATCGTAGGCTTTATTTAGGAACCTGATGGTAACAAAATTACTGGAAAATTCTTTAAGAGAAATTTTATCTTTAAGAATATGTTTAAGAATGTCCAGAACCAAAGCAAAAACATGCTTATCAACATGGTCAGCAGTTTCATTCCAGAATTTGAAAAAACTTTTAAGGACAGAGTGCTTGAAGGACTTGAGAATTTTGTAAGTATTTTTAACAAAATTAGTGCCAGTTTTAAAGCTTTCCAGAGTTTTTAGCAAGTTAGCAAAATCAACTTTGCTTGATGTGCGAAATAACCTCTGTCCTCTATTACCTCTAGAGCAGCTCTTATTATTAACAAGAAAGAAGAGTTCACGAATAGAAAATTTATGCTGATTATGCTTATTGTCAGATAGAGTGGAATTAAGGCCATAGGGATAAAGAGACTGATGCTGCAAAATTTCAAGGGATTCAGTTTCTAGCCGAGCATAGAGGTCAGGGATAATATGTAGTACCTCTATTTTCACTTTGTCAAAACCATGAGTATGGAAATGCTCTAATTCAAAGGTAGAGTACTGGTTGGCGTTTGTGGAGGGGTTCACTCCTGAATTAGAGAACTTGTTTACTAGAGACCTGTGACCATTAATCCTAAGATGAAGAGGATTTTTACTTTGGCCAATATAGCTAAGGTTGCAGACAGTACAGGTGAGCTTATAGATGGTATTGTAGGCTTTGCAAAACTTGTTGGAGCAATTATCCTCAACAGAAGAATACAGGTTAGGATCTGCAGATTTACATGTCAAACAACGTTTGTCATTTCATAACTTTAGATTACCTTTGCCAGCGAGTTCATACACTATGGGAAAGGGTGCTAGCCTAACCGAGCGGGAGGACTTAAAATATCTGAGCTGACCTCCAATCCTTTCATCGTCCTTAGAACTCCACTTGGGCCAAAACATACAAATTCTGAGCAAACCAACTAGGAAAAACTTTTTAGAAATAAGCAGTTCAAGAAAAGACCAAACTCGAGTATAAACTACACTCCAAAAAGCTGCATCCAAAACATACTAAAAATAAAAATTAGAAAATGAAAAAAAAAACCTCAAATAAAAAAATAGTAATAAAAAAAAATAATAAAACATTTCAACTAGAATTTGCGCATGAGCTGCTAAATAATAAATTGAAATTAGTTACTTAAGAGCAAAACTGAAGACTAAGGAAAAACTTTAGAATTTAAAACGAAGGTTGCAAAATAACCTGAAAATCAAAACGCGCAACGCAGCAGTTTTGAAAATTCAGAATTCACATTCTATAAAGAAGATACCTAAGCAAAAAAAAAATACAAATATAATTTTGACTCACACCTAGTACAACATAGAAAAGGTTATGTATCTACCTGTGTGAGTAAAAGGAGAAAAGATAAAAAAAAAAAATAAAACAACTGAATGTAGAAGGTGTCGAGAATACTGAGCCTTGGCTTTATCAAGGACCAGCAAAAACTCTGCATTTTCTCACTTCCACAAAGACCTAGTTGGAAATGGGTTTCTGCAAGGCCATAGATGCAAGTAACATTCCCACCTAAAATAGTTTAAAAAATATATATATGTCATGTCCTCCGTAGAGTTGCATGACCTAGCACTAGTTAACAATTTCGCTTGCATCCATTAACCTTCCTGGCCCGACCCATGCTCTTCATCTGTTACTATTAAACAGAGAGAAGAAGATTAAAGAGAACTCAAGCTGTGAGAGTGACATAATAATTAGAAATGATTTTCAGCCATAACGAAATTCCAAGTTCGTTTGAGAGAGAATTTAAACCTGAAAATCAATGCAAAAGAAATCCAAATTTTTACATTGCAATTAAAAAAGGAAATATTAATTTTTAACGAACAGATTTTTGAAAGAAAACTTGAGTCTAAAACCCCCTACTCTACAACTTATGACAGCACGAAAACGAGAATAAGTTAAAGATAATAATTAACTAAAGAAAACTTTGTGAAAGTTATATACCTTAAACAGTTAGTTGCAATATGTACAAAGTATTTCAGCAGTGCTTTAAGTGCATAATTAATTAGTTATTAAGAACTTAACTACTTTGAAAAAACAGCGCATAGACAGCGCATAGAAAAGGAACAAGCTTAGCCATCTTCTGTTCCTAGGTACCCCAAAAGACGCTCAAAGTTACAAAGAAAAGAAAGAGTTAAAACCCGCAAAAATGTTAACAGACAAACCAATGCCTAAAAGCTGAAAAGCTAAAAAACGACAGAGAAAAAGTACACGAAGTACAAACATTGAACTTATAAAACCTAGAACCCAAAAACAAGGAAGAGAGCTTACCTCTTGTGTGACAAAAACTTTTCTCCTCACAAGAGAAGAACATGGCTGACCTCTTCCGCCACTCCCTAGACGCTGGGGGGCAGTGAGGGTGGGGCTGATGGCCTCCTCATACAGCAAGAAACCAACGCGCGGAGATTTTAACCAGAGAAAAAAATATATAAACTTAAGACTGTGGATCTGTATGATCAGAAAGAGCAGAATTAACTCTCCAGAATACATGAGAAATATTATAAAATACACGAGCAGTGTATTTAATAATCTTTGCATGTATTAAATTACCTTAGTGAGCTTCTATAGATTAATCAGAATCTTATTAATTTTAATGTTGGTTTTACTATTTTTAGTATAGCTATCCTAGTGATGAATAACTAGTTTTCTTTTTTATTTGTTTTTATTTTCTTTTATAAACAGATTTTTAAGCTTTTTTTGTGATTTTGTTTATATTATTTAATTTTTTGTTTTAATAGGACCGTCATATCCATAGCACTAAGGTTCCTTTAGGTAGTTAATAGGCATCCTCTAGCCAACTTCCTTACGGCTTTGATTGGTCAGAATCATATTATTAACTGTGTAGAAAATTAAAGCAGATCTGCCAACCTTACTCTATTATTCAGAATAATTTTTCTTAAAGTTCTTTTGATGAAAGAAGAAGGAATTTCGTTCTCTAGAAAACTTTCTAATAGTATATTAATGTGGTAATTGAAGTCCAAATTGTTGCTGCAAATTCTTGAAATTCTTAGGACCTGAGAAATTAGTACATTCTCAATTACTTTGGTTGAAATGTTATTATTCCAGTGTAGATATTTAATTACTTTGAAAGGAAAATTAACTCTTTTATCAAAGAGGCTAATAGATGGGTTGCCCCTGTTGAGCTTAATGCTTAAGTCTAGGAACTCAAGTTCCTGATTACTGTGGTTGGTTTTACATAAGTTAAGAGAGCTAGGATAGATATTATCAAAATCACTCTCTATAACTTCTGAATTATTGATACACAGCAGATCATCAATATATCTAAAAGTGTAAAGGTAGTTATCTGAGCAGGTGGGGTGATTTTTAATGAATTTATATTCCTTAAAGAACAGGAATAGATTAGCGATATTCGTGGACGTTGATGTTCCCATGGGAATACCGTTCACTTGCTTATAGAGAGTATTATTATATAAGATATGGTTATTTTTTATGCAGCAATTGAGATAAGAGTTCCAAGTTCCTACATCAACAAATTGGTTAAGTTTAAATTCTGCATACAGCTCTTTAAAGGTAGTGATTATATCTGATAGAGGCAGATTAGTATATAGGTTTTCAAAATCATAACTATTAATATCTAGGGGACAAACTTTGAGTATAGTAGAAATTACTTCAGCATTATTATTAATTATCCAAAAATCTCTGTACATCAAGTTAGAACAGTTTCTAATGTGTTTCAAAACCTTCTTTAAGACATCTTCAAAAGCAAGATCTATTTTCTTTTTATGACTCCTTACTCCACTAGCTATGAACCTGAACTTCACAGGATCCTTATGAAACTTAACCGTTGCAAAAAGAAATGGAAATTCAGGCTCATATCTTCTAGTTTGTGGAATTTTAAGTTTCTTGAAGAATGCCTTAAACCGATTTTCTAACTGCTTGGTAGAATAACTTACGGGCTCGTATGTTACTCTATTATTGAGTTCCATAGTTAACAATTCAAAATAGAACTTCTTACAGATAATTGCAAAATTATTGCTAGCTTTATCCGTAGTGGTAAAAATAAATTGGTCTTGTAGTTTGGAGAGTGACCTTTTAGCTTCTCCAGAGAAAAAGAGATTTCTGTCGAAACAAAAGTCCAGACCTGCCAACTCACCGGTGAAGCTATTGATTATATTATATTTCCATTCTGCGAAGGCCTCAATAGGCTGATTGTACCTTAAACTGGTTTTTACGATGTACCTATTAACATCTTGAGTGAAGCTCTCAAGAATCCTTTCTTTGGAAATTGTGAAGGAAGGTCTGAATTTAGAGCCATACTCTAATAAATTCCTAAGCTTTTCATTTTCAACAAAACTCAAGTTTCCGGTGATAATATGGTTGTAATTCTTATCATAGTGAACTGTTTCTTTATGTTCATCACAAGAACATGTAGTAATTACAGGAATGTAGCTCGAAGAGTTAAGTTTGTAGTTTTTAACTATTGACCCTAAGGTCTTAACATATTTAAAACTTACAATAGACTGGTGCCTGTGGATGGGAAAAAAAATTGCATTATTGTAGAACAGCTTCCTTACATTGAGATTATCGTAGGCTTTATTTAGGAACCTGATGGTAACAAAATTACTGGAAAATTCTTTAAGAGAAATTTTATCTTTAAGAATATGTTTAAGAATGTCCAGAACCAAAGCAAAAACATGCTTATCAACATGGTCAGCAGTTTCATTCCAGAATTTGAAAAAACTTTTAAGGACAGAGTGCTTGAAGGACTTGAGAATTTTGTAAGTATTTTTAACAAAATTAGTGCCAGTTTTAAAGCTTTCCAGAGTTTTTAGCAAGTTAGCAAAATCAACTTTGCTTGATGTGCGAAATAACCTCTGTCCTCTATTACCTCTAGAGCAGCTCTTATTATTAACAAGAAAGAAGAGTTCACGAATAGAAAATTTATGCTGATTATGCTTATTGTCAGATAGAGTGGAATTAAGGCCATAGGGATAAAGAGACTGATGCTGCAAAATTTCAAGGGATTCAGTTTCTAGCCGAGCATAGAGGTCAGGGATAATATGTAGTACCTCTATTTTCACTTTGTCAAAACCATGAGTATGGAAATGCTCTAATTCAAAGGTAGAGTACTGGTTGGCGTTTGTGGAGGGGTTCACTCCTGAATTAGAGAACTTGTTTACTAGAGACCTGTGACCATTAATCCTAAGATGAAGAGGATTTTTACTTTGGCCAATATAGCTAAGGTTGCAGACAGTACAGGTGAGCTTATAGATGGTATTGTAGGCTTTGCAAAACTTGTTGGAGCAATTATCCTCAACAGAAGAATACAGGTTAGGATCTGCAGATTTACATGTCAAACAACGTTTGTCATTTCATAACTTTAGATTACCTTTGCCAGCGAGTTCATACACTATGGGAAAGGGTGCTAGCCTAACCGAGCGGGAGGACTTAAAATATCTGAGCTGACCTCCAATCCTTTCATCGTCCTTAGAACTCCACTTGGGCCAAAACATACAAATTCTGAGCAAACCAACTAGGAAAAACTTTTTAGAAATAAGCAGTTCAAGAAAAGACCAAACTCGAGTATAAACTACACTCCAAAAAGCTGCATCCAAAACATACTAAAAATAAAAATTAGAAAATGAAAAAAACCTCAAATAAAAAAATAGTAATAAAAAAAAATAATAAAACATTTCAACTAGAATTTGCGCATGAGCTGCTAAATAATAAATTGAAATTAGTTACTTAAGAGCAAAACTGAAGACTAAGGAAAAACTTTAGAATTTAAAACGAAGGTTGCAAAATAACCTGAAAATCAAAACGCGCAACGCAGCAGTTTTGAAAATTCAGAATTCACATTCTATAAAGAAGATACCTAAGCAAAAAAAAATACAAATATAATTTTGACTCACACCTAGTACAACATAGAAAAGGTTATGTATCTACCTGTGTGAGTAAAAGGAGAAAAGATAAAAAAAAAAAAAAAAAAAAACAACTGAATGTAGAAGGTGTCGAGAATACTGAGCCTTGGCTTTATCAAGGACCAGCAAAAACTCTGCATTTTCTCACTTCCACAAAGACCTAGTTGGAAATGGGTTTCTGCAAGGCCATAGATGCAAGTAACATTCCCACCTAAAATAGTTTAAAAAATATATATATGTCATGTCCTCCGTAGAGTTGCATGACCTAGCACTAGTTAACAATTTCGCTTGCATCCATTAACCTTCCTGGCCCGACCCATGCTCTTCATCTGTTACTATTAAACAGAGAGAAGAAGATTAAAGAGAACTCAAGCTGTGAGAGTGACATAATAATTAGAAATGATTTTCAGCCATAACGAAATTCCAAGTTCGTTTGAGAGAGAATTTAAACCTGAAAATCAATGCAAAAGAAATCCAAATTTTTACATTGCAATTAAAAAAGGAAATATTAATTTTTAACGAACAGATTTTTGAAAGAAAACTTGAGTCTAAAACCCCCTACTCTACAACTTATGACAGCACGAAAACGAGAATAAGTTAAAGATAATAATTAACTAAAGAAAACTTTGTGAAAGTTATATACCTTAAACAGTTAGTTGCAATATGTACAAAGTATTTCAGCAGTGCTTTAAGTGCATAATTAATTAGTTATTAAGAACTTAACTACTTTGAAAAAACAGCGCATAGACAGCGCATAGAAAAGGAACAAGCTTAGCCATCTTCTGTTCCTAGGTACCCCAAAAGACGCTCAAAGTTACAAAGAAAAGAAAGAGTTAAAACCCGCAAAAATGTTAACAGACAAACCAATGCCTAAAAGCTGAAAAGCTAAAAAACGACAGAGAAAAAGTACACGAAGTACAAACATTGAACTTATAAAACCTAGAACCCAAAAACAAGGAAGAGAGCTTACCTCTTGTGTGACAAAAACTTTTCTCCTCACAAGAGAAGAACATGGCTGACCTCTTCCGCCACTCCCTAGACGCTGGGGGGCAGTGAGGGTGGGGCTGATGGCCTCCTCATACAGCAAGAAACCAACGCGCGGAGATTTTAACCAGAGAAAAAAATATATAAACTTAAGACTGTGGATCTGTATGATCAGAAAGAGCAGAATTAACTCTCCAGAATACATGAGAAATATTATAAAATACACGAGCAGTGTATTTAATAATCTTTGCATGTATTAAATTACCTTAGTGAGCTTCTATAGATTAATCAGAATCTTATTAATTTTAATGTTGGTTTTACTATTTTTAGTATAGCTATCCTAGTGATGAATAACTAGTTTTCTTTTTTATTTGTTTTTATTTTCTTTTATAAACAGATTTTTAAGCTTTTTTGTGATTTTGTTTATATTATTTAATTTTTTGTTTTAATAGGACCGTCATATCCATAGCACTAAGGTTCCTTTAGGTAGTTAATAGGCATCCTCTAGCCAACTTCCTTACGGCTTTGATTGGTCAGAATCATATTATTAACTGTGTAGAAAATTAAAGCAGATCTGCCAACCTTACTCTATTATTCAGAATAATTTTTCTTAAAGTTCTTTTGATGAAAGAAGAAGGAATTTCGTTCTCTAGAAAACTTTCTAATAGTATATTAATGTGGTAATTGAAGTCCAAATTGTTGCTGCAAATTCTTGAAATTCTTAGGACCTGAGAAATTAGTACATTCTCAATTACTTTGGTTGAAATGTTATTATTCCAGTGTAGATATTTAATTACTTTGAAAGGAAAATTAACTCTTTTATCAAAGAGGCTAATAGATGGGTTGCCCCTGTTGAGCTTAATGCTTAAGTCTAGGAACTCAAGTTCCTGATTACTGTGGTTGGTTTTACATAAGTTAAGAGAGCTAGGATAGATATTATCAAAATCACTCTCTATAACTTCTGAATTATTGATACACAGCAGATCATCAATATATCTAAAAGTGTAAAGGTAGTTATCTGAGCAGGTGGGGTGATTTTTAATGAATTTATATTCCTTAAAGAACAGGAATAGATTAGCGATATTCGTGGACGTTGATGTTCCCATGGGAATACCGTTCACTTGCTTATAGAGAGTATTATTATATAAGATATGGTTATTTTTTATGCAGCAATTGAGATAAGAGTTCCAAGTTCCTACATCAACAAATTGGTTAAGTTTAAATTCTGCATACAGCTCTTTAAAGGTAGTGATTATATCTGATAGAGGCAGATTAGTATATAGGTTTTCAAAAACATAACTATTAATATCTAGGGGACAAACTTTGAGTATAGTAGAAATTACTTCAGCATTATTATTAATTATCCAAAAATCTCTGTACATCAAGTTAGAACAGTTTCTAATGTGTTTCAAAACCTTCTTTAAGACATCTTCAAAAGCAAGATCTATTTTCTTTTTATGACTCCTTACTCCACTAGCTATGAACCTGAACTTCACAGGATCCTTATGAAACTTAACCGTTGCAAAAAGAAATGGAAATTCAGGCTCATATCTTCTAGTTTGTGGAATTTTAAGTTTCTTGAAGAATGCCTTAAACCGATTTTCTAACTGCTTGGTAGAATAACTTACGGGCTCGTATGTTACTCTATTATTGAGTTCCATAGTTAACAATTCAAAATAGAACTTCTTACAGATAATTGCAAAATTATTGCTAGCTTTATCCGTAGTGGTAAAAATAAATTGGTCTTGTAGTTTGGAGAGTGACCTTTTAGCTTCTCCAGAGAAAAAGAGATTTCTGTCGAAACAAAAGTCCAGACCTGCCAACTCACCGGTGAAGCTATTGATTATATTATATTTCCATTCTGCGAAGGCCTCAATAGGCTGATTGTACCTTAAACTGGTTTTTACGATGTACCTATTAACATCTTGAGTGAAGCTCTCAAGAATCCTTTCTTTGGAAATTGTGAAGGAAGGTCTGAATTTAGAGCCATACTCTAATAAATTCCTAAGCTTTTCATTTTCAACAAAACTCAAGTTTCCGGTGATAATATGGTTGTAATTCTTATCATAGTGAACTGTTTCTTTATGTTCATCACAAGAACATGTAGTAATTACAGGAATGTAGCTCGAAGAGTTAAGTTTGTAGTTTTTAACTATTGACCCTAAGGTCTTAACATATTTAAAACTTACAATAGACTGGTGCCTGTGGATGGGAAAAAAAATTGCATTATTGTAGAACAGCTTCCTTACATTGAGATTATCGTAGGCTTTATTTAGGAACCTGATGGTAACAAAATTACTGGAAAATTCTTTAAGAGAAATTTTATCTTTAAGAATATGTTTAAGAATGTCCAGAACCAAAGCAAAAACATGCTTATCAACATGGTCAGCAGTTTCATTCCAGAATTTGAAAAAACTTTTAAGGACAGAGTGCTTGAAGGACTTGAGAATTTTGTAAGTATTTTTAACAAAATTAGTGCCAGTTTTAAAGCTTTCCAGAGTTTTTAGCAAGTTAGCAAAATCAACTTTGCTTGATGTGCGAAATAACCTCTGTCCTCTATTACCTCTAGAGCAGCTCTTATTATTAACAAGAAAGAAGAGTTCACGAATAGAAAATTTATGCTGATTATGCTTATTGTCAGATAGAGTGGAATTAAGGCCATAGGGATAAAGAGACTGATGCTGCAAAATTTCAAGGGATTCAGTTTCTAGCCGAGCATAGAGGTCAGGGATAATATGTAGTACCTCTATTTTCACTTTGTCAAAACCATGAGTATGGAAATGCTCTAATTCAAAGGTAGAGTACTGGTTGGCGTTTGTGGAGGGGTTCACTCCTGAATTAGAGAACTTGTTTACTAGAGACCTGTGACCATTAATCCTAAGATGAAGAGGATTTTTACTTTGGCCAATATAGCTAAGGTTGCAGACAGTACAGGTGAGCTTATAGATGGTATTGTAGGCTTTGCAAAACTTGTTGGAGCAATTATCCTCAACAGAAGAATACAGGTTAGGATCTGCAGATTTACATGTCAAACAACGTTTGTCATTTCATAACTTTAGATTACCTTTGCCAGCGAGTTCATACACTATGGGAAAGGGTGCTAGCCTAACCGAGCGGGAGGACTTAAAATATCTGAGCTGACCTCCAATCCTTTCATCGTCCTTAGAACTCCACTTGGGCCAAAACATACAAATTCTGAGCAAACCAACTAGGAAAAACTTTTTAGAAATAAGCAGTTCAAGAAAAGACCAAACTCGAGTATAAACTACACTCCAAAAAGCTGCATCCAAAACATACTAAAAATAAAAATTAGAAAATGAAAAAAACCTCAAATAAAAAAATAGTAATAAAAAAAAATAATAAAACATTTCAACTAGAATTTGCGCATGAGCTGCTAAATAATAAATTGAAATTAGTTACTTAAGAGCAAAACTGAAGACTAAGGAAAAACTTTAGAATTTAAAACGAAGGTTGCAAAATAACCTGAAAATCAAAACGCGCAACGCAGCAGTTTTGAAAATTCAGAATTCACATTCTATAAAGAAGATACCTAAGCAAAAAAATACAAATATAATTTTGACTCACACCTAGTACAACATAGAAAAGGTTATGTATCTACCTGTGTGAGTAAAAGGAGAAAAGATAAAAAAAAAAAAAAAAAAAAAACAACTGAATGTAGAAGGTGTCGAGAATACTGAGCCTTGGCTTTATCAAGGACCAGCAAAAACTCTGCATTTTCTCACTTCCACAAAGACCTAGTTGGAAATGGGTTTCTGCAAGGCCATAGATGCAAGTAACATTCCCACCTAAAATAGTTTAAAAAATATATATATGTCATGTCCTCCGTAGAGTTGCATGACCTAGCACTAGTTAACAATTTCGCTTGCATCCATTAACCTTCCTGGCCCGACCCATGCTCTTCATCTGTTACTATTAAACAGAGAGAAGAAGATTAAAGAGAACTCAAGCTGTGAGAGTGACATAATAATTAGAAATGATTTTCAGCCATAACGAAATTCCAAGTTCGTTTGAGAGAGAATTTAAACCTGAAAATCAATGCAAAAGAAATCCAAATTTTTACATTGCAATTAAAAAAGGAAATATTAATTTTTAACGAACAGATTTTTGAAAGAAAACTTGAGTCTAAAACCCCCTACTCTACAACTTATGACAGCACGAAAACGAGAATAAGTTAAAGATAATAATTAACTAAAGAAAACTTTGTGAAAGTTATATACCTTAAACAGTTAGTTGCAATATGTACAAAGTATTTCAGCAGTGCTTTAAGTGCATAATTAATTAGTTATTAAGAACTTAACTACTTTGAAAAAACAGCGCATAGACAGCGCATAGAAAAGGAACAAGCTTAGCCATCTTCTGTTCCTAGGTACCCCAAAAGACGCTCAAAGTTACAAAGAAAAGAAAGAGTTAAAACCCGCAAAAATGTTAACAGACAAACCAATGCCTAAAAGCTGAAAAGCTAAAAAACGACAGAGAAAAAGTACACGAAGTACAAACATTGAACTTATAAAACCTAGAACCCAAAAACAAGGAAGAGAGCTTACCTCTTGTGTGACAAAAACTTTTCTCCTCACAAGAGAAGAACATGGCTGACCTCTTCCGCCACTCCCTAGACGCTGGGGGGCAGTGAGGGTGGGGCTGATGGCCTCCTCATACAGCAAGAAACCAACGCGCGGAGATTTTAACCAGAGAAAAAAATATATAAACTTAAGACTGTGGATCTGTATGATCAGAAAGAGCAGAATTAACTCTCCAGAATACATGAGAAATATTATAAAATACACGAGCAGTGTATTTAATAATCTTTGCATGTATTAAATTACCTTAGTGAGCTTCTATAGATTAATCAGAATCTTATTAATTTTAATGTTGGTTTTACTATTTTTAGTATAGCTATCCTAGTGATGAATAACTAGTTTTCTTTTTTATTTGTTTTTATTTTCTTTTATAAACAGATTTTTAAGCTTTTTTTTGTGATTTTGTTTATATTATTTAATTTTTTGTTTTAATAGGACCGTCATATCCATAGCACTAAGGTTCCTTTAGGTAGTTAATAGGCATCCTCTAGCCAACTTCCTTACGGCTTTGATTGGTCAGAATCATATTATTAACTGTGTAGAAAATTAAAGCAGATCTGCCAACCTTACTCTATTATTCAGAATAATTTTTCTTAAAGTTCTTTTGATGAAAGAAGAAGGAATTTCGTTCTCTAGAAAACTTTCTAATAGTATATTAATGTGGTAATTGAAGTCCAAATTGTTGCTGCAAATTCTTGAAATTCTTAGGACCTGAGAAATTAGTACATTCTCAATTACTTTGGTTGAAATGTTATTATTCCAGTGTAGATATTTAATTACTTTGAAAGGAAAATTAACTCTTTTATCAAAGAGGCTAATAGATGGGTTGCCCCTGTTGAGCTTAATGCTTAAGTCTAGGAACTCAAGTTCCTGATTACTGTGGTTGGTTTTACATAAGTTAAGAGAGCTAGGATAGATATTATCAAAATCACTCTCTATAACTTCTGAATTATTGATACACAGCAGATCATCAATATATCTAAAAGTGTAAAGGTAGTTATCTGAGCAGGTGGGGTGATTTTTAATGAATTTATATTCCTTAAAGAACAGGAATAGATTAGCGATATTCGTGGACGTTGATGTTCCCATGGGAATACCGTTCACTTGCTTATAGAGAGTATTATTATATAAGATATGGTTATTTTTTATGCAGCAATTGAGATAAGAGTTCCAAGTTCCTACATCAACAAATTGGTTAAGTTTAAATTCTGCATACAGCTCTTTAAAGGTAGTGATTATATCTGATAGAGGCAGATTAGTATATAGGTTTTCAAAATCATAACTATTAATATCTAGGGGACAAACTTTGAGTATAGTAGAAATTACTTCAGCATTATTATTAATTATCCAAAAATCTCTGTACATCAAGTTAGAACAGTTTCTAATGTGTTTCAAAACCTTCTTTAAGACATCTTCAAAAGCAAGATCTATTTTCTTTTTATGACTCCTTACTCCACTAGCTATGAACCTGAACTTCACAGGATCCTTATGAAACTTAACCGTTGCAAAAAGAAATGGAAATTCAGGCTCATATCTTCTAGTTTGTGGAATTTTAAGTTTCTTGAAGAATGCCTTAAACCGATTTTCTAACTGCTTGGTAGAATAACTTACGGGCTCGTATGTTACTCTATTATTGAGTTCCATAGTTAACAATTCAAAATAGAACTTCTTACAGATAATTGCAAAATTATTGCTAGCTTTATCCGTAGTGGTAAAAATAAATTGGTCTTGTAGTTTGGAGAGTGACCTTTTAGCTTCTCCAGAGAAAAAGAGATTTCTGTCGAAACAAAAGTCCAGACCTGCCAACTCACCGGTGAAGCTATTGATTATATTATATTTCCATTCTGCGAAGGCCTCAATAGGCTGATTGTACCTTAAACTGGTTTTTACGATGTACCTATTAACATCTTGAGTGAAGCTCTCAAGAATCCTTTCTTTGGAAATTGTGAAGGAAGGTCTGAATTTAGAGCCATACTCTAATAAATTCCTAAGCTTTTCATTTTCAACAAAACTCAAGTTTCCGGTGATAATATGGTTGTAATTCTTATCATAGTGAACTGTTTCTTTATGTTCATCACAAGAACATGTAGTAATTACAGGAATGTAGCTCGAAGAGTTAAGTTTGTAGTTTTTAACTATTGACCCTAAGGTCTTAACATATTTAAAACTTACAATAGACTGGTGCCTGTGGATGGGAAAAAAAATTGCATTATTGTAGAACAGCTTCCTTACATTGAGATTATCGTAGGCTTTATTTAGGAACCTGATGGTAACAAAATTACTGGAAAATTCTTTAAGAGAAATTTTATCTTTAAGAATATGTTTAAGAATGTCCAGAACCAAAGCAAAAACATGCTTATCAACATGGTCAGCAGTTTCATTCCAGAATTTGAAAAAACTTTTAAGGACAGAGTGCTTGAAGGACTTGAGAATTTTGTAAGTATTTTTAACAAAATTAGTGCCAGTTTTAAAGCTTTCCAGAGTTTTTAGCAAGTTAGCAAAATCAACTTTGCTTGATGTGCGAAATAACCTCTGTCCTCTATTACCTCTAGAGCAGCTCTTATTATTAACAAGAAAGAAGAGTTCACGAATAGAAAATTTATGCTGATTATGCTTATTGTCAGATAGAGTGGAATTAAGGCCATAGGGATAAAGAGACTGATGCTGCAAAATTTCAAGGGATTCAGTTTCTAGCCGAGCATAGAGGTCAGGGATAATATGTAGTACCTCTATTTTCACTTTGTCAAAACCATGAGTATGGAAATGCTCTAATTCAAAGGTAGAGTACTGGTTGGCGTTTGTGGAGGGGTTCACTCCTGAATTAGAGAACTTGTTTACTAGAGACCTGTGACCATTAATCCTAAGATGAAGAGGATTTTTACTTTGGCCAATATAGCTAAGGTTGCAGACAGTACAGGTGAGCTTATAGATGGTATTGTAGGCTTTGCAAAACTTGTTGGAGCAATTATCCTCAACAGAAGAATACAGGTTAGGATCTGCAGATTTACATGTCAAACAACGTTTGTCATTTCATAACTTTAGATTACCTTTGCCAGCGAGTTCATACACTATGGGAAAGGGTGCTAGCCTAACCGAGCGGGAGGACTTAAAATATCTGAGCTGACCTCCAATCCTTTCATCGTCCTTAGAACTCCACTTGGGCCAAAACATACAAATTCTGAGCAAACCAACTAGGAAAAACTTTTTAGAAATAAGCAGTTCAAGAAAAGACCAAACTCGAGTATAAACTACACTCCAAAAAGCTGCATCCAAAACATACTAAAAATAAAAATTAGAAAATGAAAAAAACCTCAAATAAAAAAATAGTAATAAAAAAAAATAATAAAACATTTCAACTAGAATTTGCGCATGAGCTGCTAAATAATAAATTGAAATTAGTTACTTAAGAGCAAAACTGAAGACTAAGGAAAAACTTTAGAATTTAAAACGAAGGTTGCAAAATAACCTGAAAATCAAAACGCGCAACGCAGCAGTTTTGAAAATTCAGAATTCACATTCTATAAAGAAGATACCTAAGCAAAAAAAAATACAAATATAATTTTGACTCACACCTAGTACAACATAGAAAAGGTTATGTATCTACCTGTGTGAGTAAAAGGAGAAAAGATAAAAAAAAAAAAAAAAAAAAAAAACAACTGAATGTAGAAGGTGTCGAGAATACTGAGCCTTGGCTTTATCAAGGACCAGCAAAAACTCTGCATTTTCTCACTTCCACAAAGACCTAGTTGGAAATGGGTTTCTGCAAGGCCATAGATGCAAGTAACATTCCCACCTAAAATAGTTTAAAAAATATATATATGTCATGTCCTCCGTAGAGTTGCATGACCTAGCACTAGTTAACAATTTCGCTTGCATCCATTAACCTTCCTGGCCCGACCCATGCTCTTCATCTGTTACTATTAAACAGAGAGAAGAAGATTAAAGAGAACTCAAGCTGTGAGAGTGACATAATAATTAGAAATGATTTTCAGCCATAACGAAATTCCAAGTTCGTTTGAGAGAGAATTTAAACCTGAAAATCAATGCAAAAGAAATCCAAATTTTTACATTGCAATTAAAAAAAGGAAATATTAATTTTTAACGAACAGATTTTTGAAAGAAAACTTGAGTCTAAAACCCCCTACTCTACAACTTATGACAGCACGAAAACGAGAATAAGTTAAAGATAATAATTAACTAAAGAAAACTTTGTGAAAGTTATATACCTTAAACAGTTAGTTGCAATATGTACAAAGTATTTCAGCAGTGCTTTAAGTGCATAATTAATTAGTTATTAAGAACTTAACTACTTTGAAAAAACAGCGCATAGACAGCGCATAGAAAAGGAACAAGCTTAGCCATCTTCTGTTCCTAGGTACCCCAAAAGACGCTCAAAGTTACAAAGAAAAGAAAGAGTTAAAACCCGCAAAAATGTTAACAGACAAACCAATGCCTAAAAGCTGAAAAGCTAAAAAACGACAGAGAAAAAGTACACGAAGTACAAACATTGAACTTATAAAACCTAGAACCCAAAAACAAGGAAGAGAGCTTACCTCTTGTGTGACAAAAACTTTTCTCCTCACAAGAGAAGAACATGGCTGACCTCTTCCGCCACTCCCTAGACGCTGGGGGGCAGTGAGGGTGGGGCTGATGGCCTCCTCATACAGCAAGAAACCAACGCGCGGAGATTTTAACCAGAGAAAAAAATATATAAACTTAAGACTGTGGATCTGTATGATCAGAAAGAGCAGAATTAACTCTCCAGAATACATGAGAAATATTATAAAATACACGAGCAGTGTATTTAATAATCTTTGCATGTATTAAATTACCTTAGTGAGCTTCTATAGATTAATCAGAATCTTATTAATTTTAATGTTGGTTTTACTATTTTTAGTATAGCTATCCTAGTGATGAATAACTAGTTTTCTTTTTTATTTGTTTTTATTTTCTTTTATAAACAGATTTTTAAGCTTTTTTTTGTGATTTTGTTTATATTATTTAATTTTTTGTTTTAATAGGACCGTCATATCCATAGCACTAAGGTTCCTTTAGGTAGTTAATAGGCATCCTCTAGCCAACTTCCTTACGGCTTTGATTGGTCAGAATCATATTATTAACTGTGTAGAAAATTAAAGCAGATCTGCCAACCTTACTCTATTATTCAGAATAATTTTTCTTAAAGTTCTTTTGATGAAAGAAGAAGGAATTTCGTTCTCTAGAAAACTTTCTAATAGTATATTAATGTGGTAATTGAAGTCCAAATTGTTGCTGCAAATTCTTGAAATTCTTAGGACCTGAGAAATTAGTACATTCTCAATTACTTTGGTTGAAATGTTATTATTCCAGTGTAGATATTTAATTACTTTGAAAGGAAAATTAACTCTTTTATCAAAGAGGCTAATAGATGGGTTGCCCCTGTTGAGCTTAATGCTTAAGTCTAGGAACTCAAGTTCCTGATTACTGTGGTTGGTTTTACATAAGTTAAGAGAGCTAGGATAGATATTATCAAAATCACTCTCTATAACTTCTGAATTATTGATACACAGCAGATCATCAATATATCTAAAAGTGTAAAGGTAGTTATCTGAGCAGGTGGGGTGATTTTTAATGAATTTATATTCCTTAAAGAACAGGAATAGATTAGCGATATTCGTGGACGTTGATGTTCCCATGGGAATACCGTTCACTTGCTTATAGAGAGTATTATTATATAAGATATGGTTATTTTTTATGCAGCAATTGAGATAAGAGTTCCAAGTTCCTACATCAACAAATTGGTTAAGTTTAAATTCTGCATACAGCTCTTTAAAGGTAGTGATTATATCTGATAGAGGCAGATTAATATATAGGTTTTCAAAAACATAACTATTAATATCTAGGGGACAAACTTTGAGTATAGTAGAAATTACTTCAGCATTATTATTAATTATCCAAAAATCTCTGTACATCAAGTTAGAACAGTTTCTAATGTGTTTCAAAACCTTCTTTAAGACATCTTCAAAAGCAAGATCTATTTTCTTTTTATGACTCCTTACTCCACTAGCTATGAACCTGAACTTCACAGGATCCTTATGAAACTTAACCGTTGCAAAAAGAAATGGAAATTCAGGCTCATATCTTCTAGTTTGTGGAATTTTAAGTTTCTTGAAGAATGCCTTAAACCGATTTTCTAACTGCTTGGTAGAATAACTTACGGGCTCGTATGTTACTCTATTATTGAGTTCCATAGTTAACAATTCAAAATAGAACTTCTTACAGATAATTGCAAAATTATTGCTAGCTTTATCCGTAGTGGTAAAAATAAATTGGTCTTGTAGTTTGGAGAGTGACCTTTTAGCTTCTCCAGAGAAAAAGAGATTTCTGTCGAAACAAAAGTCCAGACCTGCCAACTCACCGGTGAAGCTATTGATTATATTATATTTCCATTCTGCGAAGGCCTCAATAGGCTGATTGTACCTTAAACTGGTTTTTACGATGTACCTATTAACATCTTGAGTGAAGCTCTCAAGAATCCTTTCTTTGGAAATTGTGAAGGAAGGTCTGAATTTAGAGCCATACTCTAATAAATTCCTAAGCTTTTCATTTTCAACAAAACTCAAGTTTCCGGTGATAATATGGTTGTAATTCTTATCATAGTGAACTGTTTCTTTATGTTCATCACAAGAACATGTAGTAATTACAGGAATGTAGCTCGAAGAGTTAAGTTTGTAGTTTTTAACTATTGACCCTAAGGTCTTAACATATTTAAAACTTACAATAGACTGGTGCCTGTGGATGGGAAAAAAAATTGCATTATTGTAGAACAGCTTCCTTACATTGAGATTATCGTAGGCTTTATTTAGGAACCTGATGGTAACAAAATTACTGGAAAATTCTTTAAGAGAAATTTTATCTTTAAGAATATGTTTAAGAATGTCCAGAACCAAAGCAAAAACATGCTTATCAACATGGTCAGCAGTTTCATTCCAGAATTTGAAAAAACTTTTAAGGACAGAGTGCTTGAAGGACTTGAGAATTTTGTAAGTATTTTTAACAAAATTAGTGCCAGTTTTAAAGCTTTCCAGAGTTTTTAGCAAGTTAGCAAAATCAACTTTGCTTGATGTGCGAAATAACCTCTGTCCTCTATTACCTCTAGAGCAGCTCTTATTATTAACAAGAAAGAAGAGTTCACGAATAGAAAATTTATGCTGATTATGCTTATTGTCAGATAGAGTGGAATTAAGGCCATAGGGATAAAGAGACTGATGCTGCAAAATTTCAAGGGATTCAGTTTCTAGCCGAGCATAGAGGTCAGGGATAATATGTAGTACCTCTATTTTCACTTTGTCAAAACCATGAGTATGGAAATGCTCTAATTCAAAGGTAGAGTACTGGTTGGCGTTTGTGGAGGGGTTCACTCCTGAATTAGAGAACTTGTTTACTAGAGACCTGTGACCATTAATC